>OY482672.1:47718463-49058300 GCA_960531455.1 Urophora cardui | reverse complement strand
AATTGGGCAATTCACAAGCTGTTGTAAAGTATTGTAATGTTGTATACTGGTAAAGGTTTACAATAGGTGTATCAGTAGGGTTGATTTTTCTCATACAAATTTCAATACAACCAATACAACTGGGCAGCCTATGTTTATTGGATGTGTTATTTGATTTAAGTTTTTATTCTGACAGTTTGTTAAAAAAAATTTAAATAAAAATATGGAAGCGGCTGACGACATTCCGGTAAATATAATCGAATTAAATAAATACAAATGTACGTACATATCTGTTTCATATTTTTCCTTTTTACTTCTTTACTTTTAGTGCAAGAAGAGACGCATACGCTCCAACCCACCCAACAAGGTGGTGGGATATGGCCGAGAAGATGCTGGTCGAACTCCTATTGGAAAATCGAGAATTTATAAAGCACCAACCAACTGCCCAATTTTACAATAATCGTTTAACCTCGAAAAAATCATAAACGTAGAATGAAAGCAAGTGCGCGCAAAAGTGCGAAACATGCGAAGTGCATATGGTAGAGCAAAGGAATTTGAGCAATCGACAGGTGCAGGCAGTATGGAGGGCGACGAAAAAAAAAAAATTACTTGCATCGTGTGTACCATATATCAACTAGGACTTGAATCCGCCGCTAATAAATCTAATAAACTGTTTTTCGCATAAAGCTGTTATGATTTTCTTTTTTCACTTTCGCCTGGCATTTTTCTCATTCAAATTTTTTTAAACAAAACTGTAAACAATAACGAAATACAACAAAACACATACGAGAGTCTGATCACAGGTACTGCGTTCTTATGTACATTTTCCTTTACAACATACAACTTTACAATACCCAGTGAATTGCCCAAATAAATAAATTTAAAAAATTGTAAGTTTTTAGTATGCATTATATGAGCGTAATGTAAAGGATTTTTTCATAGGATATCTTAGGAAACATTTTGTTAAAATTGTTATTAAAAAAGGGCGTTCAATTCGTTTTACCGGTTGTTCTACAATTTTTTAAATACATTGCATATTTTTGTAAAATGTCTACATTTAAGGAATCTAGATGTGTACCCGTTCGGAATGAAAGCGATTAATCTACATTTATACCCGTTCGGGATGAAAGCGATTAATCTACATACATTTATACCCGTTAGGGAACAATTGCCTACAATTAGTCTACATTTATACCCGTGCGGGAACAATCGGGGGACTAATTGTGGACCGATTGTTCTCGAAAGAGATCAATCGAGGACAAATCTCTTTCGGGATTGATCGCACATTTTTTTTGCAGGGTAATTACTTATGTATGTACATATGTGCCAACACATGCAACAATTATTCTTTATGACAGCGTTCACGCCTTTTGATTATGATCATTATATACGAGGGGTGGGCCGGTGTGAGCATACAAAGTCAACGCTTTGTTAGGGTCTAAAGATAGGCATTGTCGAAATTATGATTCCTCAATATGAGTTTTGAAGTTTCGGTCCATGTCTTAAATGCAAAACAAAAAATCGATTCTTATTGTGCTAGCTCTATATGTATATCCGAATAACTTAAGTTTCGTTACTTTTCGTTTTTAGCTCTTGGTATTTGCCGGAATCCTCATGGTATGCACATATGTATATTCAACATATTTGAACATACATTCTGTATATTTAAGTGCATAAAATACTAAGCGCGGATAGAGATGTGCGCTTAGAAATCCATACAAAATTTAAGCGCAGATTTATATGCGCTTAAATAAAAACAGGGCTATTGGTCACCATGACAATGCGAGCTCTCACACATCAGCTCAAACCAGCGCCTTTTTGGCCGGACAAAACGTCGAATTGATGGCTCATCCGCCGTACAGCCACGCAGCGTGGTCAACGATTTTCGTCGCCAGAAGATGCTGTTGAAGCGCCATGTTGGTGTCTCAATTGGAGTGGATAAAGTGCTTCGACAATTGGTTTGAGCGCATGCAATTTTTGATGATTAATATTCGCATTTTCATTATCAGGCCAGAAATATATAGAGCAGCCCTCGTATCAACAAATGAGACTAAAACATATGAACGCACTGCTTCACCCTCGTACTAAACTACATATACAAACAAAGTTTAAACCATGTCATCCGTTATATACGATTGAGACGGCAGTTTGTTCTATTTTCTTAATAACACTGCTCTACAGCCAAAAAATACTCTGAACGCAACCATCCTTTCTATATGTAAAATCGGTCGCTGATTCCGAAAATCGGGTTCATTTTTAATTCTATGGGAAGGTTTTTGAGATATCGGCAATTTACCGTTATTTGGCCAATGTGTCCACTTAATCCTGTATATCTCTTTAACACAGTGAGTTATATTCCTTAGGGTGACACCAAACAAAAGAAAATTAAATTTCCTTTTCACGGCTCCTATAACATTTTTCTCTAACTCTTATAGTTTCTGAAATATTGACGATTAAATTTTAATTTTTTCGATTTTTTACGATTTTTTGAAGAAAAAATTGACTTTGTCAGGCAATATCTTTAAAACCAATACTTTTACCTTCGGTTTTACTCCTTTTCATGAAGCTCTATTCTATTACCAAAAAAATAAGCTATCAACGATGAAAATCCATTGTAAAATGGAAAAGTTATAGGCGATCAAGTAAATACAGCCAGGTCGCGCAATGCCTCTGCACGCGTACATTCTATGCATATTGTACCAATACCTACACATCTGCAGTAGCAGCACATTGGCAGCGCAGTAGATTACAAGCCCATTTACGGGTATAACATGCATAAAATATACCCGTGTAGAGGCATTGTGCGACTTGCTGTATTTACTTGATCGCCTATAACTTTTCCATTTTGCCATGGATTTTCTTCGTTGATAGCTTATTTTTTTGCTAATGGAATGGAGCTTCACGTAAAATATTAAAACCGAAGGTGAAGACCCACCATTGGTTTTAAAGATATTGTCTGACAAAGTCAATTTTTTCTTCAAAAAATCGTAAAAAATCGAAAAAATTAAAATTTAATCGTCAATATTTCAGAACCTATAAGAGTTAGAGAAAAATGTTATAGGAGCCATGAAAAGGAAATTTAATTTGCTTTCGTTTGGTGTCACCCTAAGGAATATAACTCACTGTGTTAAAGAGTTATACTGGATTAAGTGTACCCATTGGCCAAAATAACGGTAAATTTCCGATATCTCAAAAACCTTCCCATAGAATTAAAAATGAACCCGATTTTCGGAATCAGCGACCGATTTTACATATAGATAGGATAGTCACGTCCAAAGTACAGACAAAAAATTTCATTTTGTGATCCAGTGTAATTATATACACTTACCAAATATTAGGACTTGTGAAAATGGTGAAGCAGTTGCACTTCGTCATCGCAATTGTTTGATAGTGGAAGTAATCAATTCTTGTTGACTAATGGTACCAAAGAACTAAATAAATCAGGGACCCAACCAGTTATGGACTTTTATGATAAAAGTTCCGATCAAAAAGTTATTTTTTGACTTTATTTTTTTTCGGCAGACTATAACTGTTAAAAGTTGACTTTTATTTTTTCAGTCAAATAATAACACAGTCCAACAAATTTACAAAAATTTTACTCAACACGAACAAACGCTATTAATTATGAAAGAGGATGTCTCCCAGACCAACTTTGCCGAACAGAGTACTAGTCCAGAGGGTCTGAGTTTTTTTTTAGAGGGGGTTAAAGTTTTATGGTTTTAGCTGGAGATGCAATTACTTTATCGAAAATATCTTATAAAAAATGACCTCAAATGAAGTTTTTGAGCTCGGACTTCTGCTACAGAATTTAATAAGGAATTTCTTTGTGGAAGACGTTAACCCTCTAACGCCCACGCAAATGGCTGTTATTAACCCTTGTTTAGGAGCACATGTAGAAAATATTAATTTACAATGCAGATAGAGGGTTAAAATGTTCTAGAAAATTATTCGCCATAAAATTTCACTAGGGGTCCCCTCAGACAAAATCTTTGTACAAATAACGCAAAAGACCACAGGATATAATAATCACAAATTACGCCATGAAATATGCAACAAATTTTATATGTATACGCATTAGATGTACTTTTTTTTAGTTGGATCCTCCCTCCGGCACCGGAATATGAAAATGAGTTTTTGTAGAGTAAGTAAATTGAAAAAAAAAAAGTTCACTTTTGCAAAAACTGAATGGGGCTACTACAAACGCGCGTTTTCAAGAATTCGAGGCAAGTTTAGATTTATGTATGAAAAAATATATGTTTTGCACCAGAAAAAAAATTTACATCTACCTATACGTAGAGTTAACCGCTAAAGCGAATGTAGTATTCAGTTTTTTCGTACACTCCCCAGTGAAGGTAATATTCAAACCCTAGTTTGATGCCAATATTGCCTAAAAATATTTGGGGCCATCCGGGTCCACATTTTTTCCGCTATCCACGGTCTCAACCTTTCTACCTTTTTTTACATTTGTGGAGTTATCCGCCATCATAAATCGCTTTGAATAGCAAAAATTGTTACAATTTTTTAGAAATTTTAATCCATGTCAGCCTTATTAGGGTATATTTTATTTCACCTAACTTGATGCGCTCATCCAGATTATAATAGATTTTTAACCAGAATGAGTTTTTGAAAACCGCATTAAATTAAGCAGCATCCTCTGTGATTCAGATAAAAAAAATGTCCGCTGTCAGAAAGAATATAGGCCATGAAGTTGTATGTTCGCGAGAAAAAAAAAACAAAATGTTCTATTTAGGCCGCGATATTACCCTCACAGGGAAGTGCACTAAAAACTGAATACGCTATTCGCTTTAGCGGTTAACTCTACGTATAGGTAGATATAATTTTTTTTTCTTGTGCAAAGTCATAACTTTTCATACATATATCTAAACTTGCCTTGAAATTCCTGAAATTCGCACGGTTTTTGGAGTAGCCCCATTCAGTTTCTGCGAAAGTGAACTTTTTTTTCAATTTACTTACTCTACAACAACTCATTTTCATATTCCGGTGCCGGAGGGAGGATCCAAAGAACAAAAAGTACATCTAATGCGTATACATATAAAATTTGTTGCATATTTCATGGCGTAATTTGTGATTATTATATCCTGTGGTCTTTTGCGTTATTTGTACAAAGATCTTGTCTGAGGGGCCCCCAAAGTAATTGCATCTCCAGCTAAAACCATAAAACTTTAACCCCCTCTAAAAAAAACTCAGACCCTCTGGACTAGTACTCTGTTCGGCAAAGTTGGTCTGGGAGACATTCTCTTTTATAATTGATAGCGTTTGTTCGTGTTGAGAAATCACTGTTGGACAGTGTAACAGTTAAAATGTGACTTTTATTATTTCCGGCAAAAATAAAAGGCAATTTGAAATTACAAAGAGACCGTTAGCCCAACTAGGGTAAATTTGGTATCAATGGACTCGTCGTAAGTCCTAGATTCCAACAACATATAATACATGTATATACATACAACTATATACATATTATATTATGACCAAATATGTAATCTATGTTATTGTATGGTGAAAATATCAAGCACTTAGAAAAAAAAACTGCCAAAAATCAAAACGATTTCCTAGAAAGCTAAAAGTTACACTTTGTTAGGCTAAAATTATTTGGTCTATAAGACTGTGTACTCAGAAGTTTTCTAAAAAATAAAAAATAAAAATTTTTCGAGTTAAACTCTCAAAAAGAGCGAAGAATAAAAGGCAATTCGAAACTACAAAGAGACCGTAAGCCCAACTAGAGTAAATTTGGAATCAATGGACTCGCCGTAAGCCCTGGATTCCAACGACATACAATATATGTACAGTCTGTCAATTAGTTCTTTGCAAAATGAAAACAGTTCAGAAATTTGTTTTCATACTGGTATTTGGTCAACTAAAATAACTTTTTAATTTTTTTTAAAGCTAATATTAAACTAAATATGGTTACAGCATTTAGGGCCAACAAAATCCAAAACTTATTAGTTTAATATTAGCTTTAGCGGTTGGGGCACACGTCCGGACGGATGGCGTAGTCCAGGGTTATTTTTTATAAGCGCGGCCGAAGGCCGCCAACGCAGAAAAGTATTCTTTTGCGAAATTTTCGCTAAACTGCATGTGTGGTGAAATTTGTATGGGAACTTTAACAGCAAATATCTCGGGAACTATAGGCCTCCGGTAGGTGGGGTCTTCAGTTTTGTAATCTGGGGGCCCCCTCTACCCTCCTAAAAAAAACATTTTTTTCTAGCCGTGGGGGCTCGTCTAAAATTTTACCTATCTCCGGCAGGGTTGGTTTTCAGATTTGGGATCTGTGATAGCTCCTCTACACCCATGTATAAGCCATTTTTCTCGTGGCGTGCTGGAACAATGGAAAAATTTCCGGGGAAAGATAAATGTGCAGTGTCCTATGTTCTACACAAAAGCACTGTGGATTGGTCCAGGAATAAATCCAGAAAAGGAATTCTGCCGGCTGAGGGTTATCTTTTTAACGTGCGGCCCAAGGCCGTCAACGCAAAAAGGTATTTCCTCGGTAATAGTGCGCAGTTTTGGTGTTTTGTTTGGCGGATTTTACAACTTTACCAACAAATATCTCATAAACTATAAGTTTCCGGCAGGTTTTTATTTCTGTTATAACATCTGTGAAAAAGTTATTTTTTCGAGGCGTGCGACATTTATGGACAATTTTCCCATTTGAGTAGTATACAACTTCCTATTTGCGATTCAACAACGCAGAATCCCGAGAGTGCAGACGATGATCCCACTGCGCGGTCATTAACACGTTTCCTTTTAGCTGGTACCTTATTAAACAAATTAAATCATTTAAATAAACTTTATAAATTAAAATAATATAATTTTCTCACTTCATTTTCTATTGAATCACATATATTCCCGATTTTCATAGTTTTTTGACTTGAAATCACTTTCGAATTTTTTTTAAATTGTAACCATATGATCGTGGCCGCTGTGGTGCAGTGGGTAGAGTGCTCGCCTGCTATGCCAGAGGTCTCGGGTTCAAATCACGGTCCGAGCAAAACGCCAAAACAATTTTTCTAATTAGTAAAAATCCAATTATTGGGGTTTTTAAGAGCAGCGGTCACCTCTCGGCAGTGGGCGGCATACCCTCCGAGAGTATTTCTGCCATGAAAAAGCTTCTCACAAAAAATGCATTCGCCGTTCGGAGCCGACATAAAACTGTAGGTCCACCCAATTAGTAGGAAAAAACAAAAAGGAGCACACCTCGAATTGGGAGAGAGGCTCGGCCATAAAACTCGTCAGAGTTATAATAGCGCCATTGTATTATTATATTAACCATATGATCGCAAATCATATGTTTTTTCAGTCTACTGAACTTTGCAACGACAAATTTCGTCAGTAAAACTTTGCAGCTTTCTTCTTCTTTGAACTGTCAAAATTGCGCTCTCTTCTGCAAATTTTGACTGAGTTTATGCCTCAAAAAACGCGAATTTGCAGTTTTTTCTGCAATTTGCAGCAATTTGCTGCCGCCGAACGGTCCTATCATATCGTCATAAGTCATAATATTTTGTTGTTGCATTCTATGCTGCATGTGTACTAAATAAATACAACTCTGCACGATATGTTTTTGGGTCGTGGTATTTGATCAGCTGGTTTTGTTTACTTCTTCACAGGGCTTCGTGAAAGCTTTTTATAACTATTTCCGTACAATATTTTAATATGACATATGACTTTATGAGACTTTGTGAATCCCCTAAGTATATCATACCCACTCAGAAGACTTGCTATGTGCATATTCTGTGAAATGGGTGCACTAAGTTTACAGCAAAAACAAAAGCAATTTTCTTATTTCTCTCGATAGCAACAACTTCAATATTTATTTCGAAAAATAAAGATGAGCATTAATAGTAATTGTTCATAAAACTAATCATATTGATCTTAATAGTTGCTTATGTATGTATATATGTATATACATATTTATGTGTACATATTTAGTAAATTTATTAGCAGAGAAAAAATTTAGCACAAATATTCAGTTAATTATACCTACATAAATTCATACATATGTATGTACATGTGGAATATGACTTTGTTCGAAAACGCATCCTGATGCAATAAATTTTGGTATAGGTAGGGATATTACAAATATGTATATTTTTTGGGGTAAAATGTGATATTGCAAATTAAACAAAATTTTATATTTTATACTAGAAAACATACATAATAGATAATGCATTCCCGAACGAAGCCTTTCTTCATATACATATGTATGTATGTATGTATTTTGCATTTTAATTAATTAGTTAGATTTATGTATATATTTAGATACTTATCTCACTTAAGTTTTTTTCTTATATATGTTTCTCTACTTTTTTTTTTATGTGTAAGTTAGTTTTATAGTAGGCAGCAATTCCATATGAAAATCAGTTAAGGTACTATGTCGAGGGATTTCTCAAAAATTACCAATATTGTAGTAGATGTATGTATGTATGTATAACTATTACATCGATATATTCACACATAAAAATACGTAATTAATTTATTTGTTCCTTTGCTTATTTTATAGTACAATACCTAAAGAGTACATATGTATGTATATACCCAATTGTGGAGTAGTGCAGTATGTTTACAGTTTCTATAAATTTGTTATATTAGACTCTAATAATTAGAGGCTCAGGAATCGTATTCGATGTGTATGTTTAGTTACATTTAATAATTCTTCAAAGGAAATAATACAACGCTTCATCTCTAAAAACATTAATATACCTATTAAGTTAATAATAATGCGAAATAGAATTAAATCATGAGAGATGTGATCTAAAGCTGATTTCTTTTCAATTTAATATATGTACTCGTAGTACGAAAATTGTCTAACGTAAAATACATCCAGCAGCTAAGACTTTTTTCTAGTTTTTTACACTTGGGTGTAATGCCATTTCTTCCTTCTAAAAACATCTATAAGTAAATGAGTGCTTATGACGTTCAACTGATATTCATAATGGTAGTTTTTGCAGGCGAATGCCTAAACTGGAAACACCACAGATAAAATAAAAAGATCAAGTGATATTTCTTAGTAGTGCTGGCCTTTGAAGAATAAGTTCTATCTATATCTATTTACACCTTTCATTGCCAATTTTTCTTAGAAAATTTCATATGTAATTAATAGATGGTTGGACAGATAGGCAGATGTTCTCATTCAGAATCAACTAATACAGCTGGCTATTTGTAAGTAAGTACATATACTATATGTAATTAATTGGTTGAATTTTTTACAAAAACATGTAATTGTATATCGGCTTCGGCATCGAAAAAATATGGATGATTGCAACGTGATAACTTAAATTCTTTGATGGCCTTTATTATCCTTAAATATATTAAAAGTAAATGGTTGTTTTTGTATACACACATCTAGGTACAAGCATACATACATACAACATACATACATACTTATGATGTACCTAAATCTCATTTGATATTCCTACACAAATGACCACGCATCCATTTTATGGCCTTGTCGCCAATCGCTTCAGCCTTCGGTGCACCGGGTAGACTGCGGCAGCCACACGTCTCAGTATCGTTATGTTGATTTTGCTTTGATTGTTGTATGAATATTTTTTGGCGTTGTCTAGGTTGTTGTTGGTGTTGTTGTTTTTTATCTGGCAATTCTTGACTTTGCTTCTTTACTTCACTCTGAGCACTGCCATCATTTTCATACTCCTTTTGTGTTACCTGCGTTGTTTCCTTATTGGCTTTTTCTATTTTCTTTTCTCCATTCACCTTGGGGTCCACTGTGTTGGCTGGTCACATATTATCACCGCTTCCAGCCCATCTAATGTCATCCGCTTCATGGGTTAAATAACGTGTACCCACTTGACCTTCCAAATTTCGTAAATCTTTATAGGTTTGTTTATCCTGCAGCCAATAATGTTGCAAGCTTTTGTCGACGGTATAACGTTTGCGCTGCTTTACTTGTAGCAAATTATTGATGAGGTCAATGGCTGAAAAGAACAAAAAAAAAAGAAAAACAATTATATATACATATACTAGTTTAAAGTTTTCAATCATTGCGCTTATTCAAACCATTGGAGGAGATCTCTTTCCACGGATTTGGTGGATACATGAAAGCAGCATTTTGAATTTGATCGTTTATGTCTTCCTCCTCATTGAAGGGGAATGTTCCGCTCAGACTGACATAAATTATAACGCCAACAGACCACATATCCAATGAACGATTGTAGCCTTTGTTACGCAAAACCTCAGGAGCTATTTATAAATATTCACCGTTTTATTATCGAATTGCAAAATACAAAAAAAAAATATAAAAAGCATTTTCGATATTCACCCAAATATGCAGGTGTTCCCACAACCGATCGCCTAAATGATTTCTCTCCTATAATTCTCGCATAGCCGAAGTCGCACAATTTTACTTGCGGAAATTCCGCATCGGATGAAAGTAGTACATTTTCTGGCTTCAAATCACAATGCACAATATTTTGGCTATGTAAATGCTTGAGCGCTATGAGTATTTGTGTTATAAGGAATTTGGTGACGCGTTCGCTCAGGCGTCCACGTTCGTGTGAGAGTATCATCTCCAACATATCGCCCTTAAGCTTTTCCATTACAACGAATATTCGTTCGGGTGTTTCGAACATGCGCTCTAAATTGACGACACCGCAATGTGAAATGTTCTGCGAAAAAGCGAAAAGTTTTATAAACATATTATGTAGATAAATATGGAATGGAATATAGTGAGATTAAAAAACTCACCTGCAATATGGCAACCTCATTTTTGAGCTGCGCCTCTTGTTTTGTGGGAAAGCGCAACTTATCTATAACTTTAATGGCCACTTCTCGTTTGGTTTTTTTATGAAGACCTCCATAGACTACACCGAATTGACCGGAACCAAGAACTTCATCGGGAAATATTTGATATAATTGACCCATATCTTGAACATTCTCCTCGGATTCGCAGCATTCTGCGAAAATGCAAGAAAAACTAAGATACTCAAAGCCACACTGAATCAAAAAGCAATTTTTTTTTCAGCAACACTTACGTGTATTTGTAACATGCATATATGCTTGCCTAATGATGGTCTCCCAAGTTTTGGCAATATCTGTCCCTATACCACTTTCTGGCGGTGGCAGCCTGACCGGTTGTTCCTCGCGCACACCCACCAGCGGATCTTGTCCCACAAAATAGCTTATGTTTGGCAAACGCAATTCGAAGCAATAATTATTGTCCACACGAAAATCACGATTCGTATCGATCGCTTGAATTTCGGATAACGGTATTTCCTTATGATATTTGCTACCCTGTTCGGAAAGGAATAGCGTCAGCGTTAGCGTTTTGGAATCTAAACGCCAATAATAACGTTTCACTGTCTTATCCAAACTGGTGTAATGTACCAGCCAACCTTCCTTGATTGCTTGACCACCGCGTTTCTTGGTGTGTTTTACAGATTGCACGATACGCATCAACGGTATATTGGCACTGGGTGATGAAGATGAGCTCGATTGCGCCGATTGTCCATCGTTCGATTGTGAATGTTGGCCATCGCCGGTATTACGTGTGTCGGTATGGACACCACTGCGTCCCTCACCTCCAGCTCCGCCACCCTGACCATTTACCAGTTCAGGTGGTGAATTGTAGCAATTCGTTGTTGTTTTTGGTACGTTGGTACGTGTAAATGTTGCCACGCCTGTCGCCGCTCCTCCTCCTCCACCACCACCACCTCCATACTTATGCGTCGAGTTATTCGCATAACTACTACATGGTGGGGGATTGTCTTCAAAGTCACTATCGTCGTACTCTTCGCGAAAGAAGTTATCACCCGCTTTTGATGGCGTATGCGCGTGTGTAGGCGTGTTTTCGGCATAATCGTTGGCATGTAGTTGGCGTTCGCCAGTACAATCGTGTGGCACTTTATCTAAACATTTTTTATGCGCATTATATTGGCAATCTTTACATTGCAGACCCTGCTTAAATAGGCCCTTGAGGAGTTTCTTGCAATACTGACATACGGTGGGTATGCCGTAGGTGTGCACCATAAAGGTGTGTGGAATTCGTATCTTCTCGGCATAGGCGAACGAGACATTCGAGCTGTGGTAATGATTGTTGACAGTTGTACCATTACGGCTGAACGAGGAGGGCGACCGACTGTGACTGCGATAATGTGGGATATTCTAAATGGTAAAAACAGAGGATCAAACGAGCATGAAGGAGAGTGAAATACAGTGATTGGTAAAAGGAAACTTGAGTGTGGATGTTTTAAAAGACGCTGTGGAATGTGGTACTTGGTTATGTCGAATACTCGGAGTAAAAGCTATGCGTATTTTTTTTTTATTTTACTATGCATGGGAACTTCTTTGCCTGTTGGGGCTTTTCGCATGGTCATAAAATTTTAACCTGCAAAGTTTTATTAATTTATAGCTTCTTATTTTCCGAAATTGGTTAATATTATTTATTTACTAAGGCCTCATACTCTGTAGTTGTTAAGAGTTTAGGTTTCAGATTGTCGAACTTCAAAGCATCTTAATATTTCACTCTTGGGATAGTCAATGAAAGCTGTGGTCTCGGAAAAGGTTTCAAAAAAGCAACTTGAAGTAATATTTAGCTTTAGTGATCTGGCGTAGAATATTTGTGCAATTTTTAAATAATGGGAAAAATAAAATAAAAGACAACACAAAATTTTAAGTGATTTTATTAAAAAATTCTTTTTCAAAACAAATTATAAAATCTCTATCCGCGCTTAGTTGTTCATACAAAATTTAAGCGCAGATGTATATGCGCTTGAATAAAAACACGGCTAATATTAGAGTATAAATTAAAATTAAGAGTAAGTATAATATACATACATATTCTTATAATATGTATGCATTTGTAAATGCTCTAAACCAGATCTCGCAATTACTATGTAATACAAATTTTTTTAAGTGAAAACCGAAAAAACAGAAATTACCTTTTCAGGTTAAATTTAATCCTCAAAAACTCTTAAATTTCTTAGTGAATTATTGTCTTTTAATGCTTACAGTAATTTGAGTAAGAGCTAAGTGAGTAATTCGAGTAATTTATGTAAGTCTCTATCATAATTTTCATATGAGATTAAACATTTAAGTCACTATTCGTTCTCTTACAGCACTAACCCATCCCTAACTAGTTTCGATTCGTTTTCCGATTTATCCACAGCGCTTCTCAACTTTAATTCTTAATAATATCACTCATCAAATCGGACATGCGCTTTACCAATGAATTACCGCCCTCACTGCGCGCCGGTTCCTCAATCGATACCAGCGATTGTGTTGATCCACCCGATGGGCTGCGTGGTGGCTGCAGTGTCGATGAACGTCTTGAGCTTGTATCATTTGAGGAGCGAGTACAATTGTTCGGTATTTTTACAACGCAACGTTTGTGATAGTTTTGACCACAACCATCACATTTGAGTCCCTGACGCACCAAACCGAAAAGCATTTCACCGCAAAAATCACAAAATGTCGGCGCTTTGTACGAATGTACATTGAGCGTGTGCGGCTTTAACGTTGGCATATCCGTTGTGGGATATAAAATGGCTGTAGGCGAAAAGAGATAGAAATACGATTTTGTTATAGTGAAGTGAAATTTTGAAATATTGAAATGATCTGTGAAGTGTCATCCCACTTACGGTTTGCAGTCAGTACAATCTCCACCAATGTCTCATCGACCACTTCTGCGGCCGAGTTGATGATGTGCAATACATTTGGACTGTTGTAATCATGGCGAAAGAGTAATATGCGTTCTGGTAAATGTGTCAAGCCGCTGTCGGGTAGCTGGAAGGGAAAAAGAAAAATTAACTTATGTATGATAAATTTAAGTTTTTCTGTGGATATGAAATGAGAATAACTAAGATAAATTAAATATGCTGGGCGAGAAAGGATAGTCTCCACAGGTGGTCGTTATAAAAGGATAGCTAGACTTTGGATCAGGGGTTACGAACCCTTAAGGAATATACTTTCGTTTATTAACAGAACATTTTGAAGTTCTCAAAATATAATCTCGCGTGCGAGACTTGGAGTAGTATCTTCAAATTCTTACCCAAAGGCTAATAGCTAAGACGCTCGGCTGATGCTCTAAGAAAATGCTTCAAGTGCGTAGTAAACAATGTGTGTGAGAAAAAGTGGATAATAGATGGCAGATATATTTGAAATAAAAACACGAGACTTGATAGATCCGTCAAGCAAATTAACAAGGTAATAAAACTTTTTATTACCAATGTCTAATGAAATAAATGAGAAACCGTTAACAATTTTTTCCTTGTCATTTTCAGGCATATGCATATATGAATATGTATGTATGTATGTATAATCAAATATTTATGATAGGCAATATAAATAATAAAACACCATCCCATCTTAATCAGAATCGAAGTAACATTAATGACATCATTGAGCCTTTGGGCAAGTGAATTGAATTCATACCATTATTATTTTGTCATACCCTACAGTAAAAATCCGCAATGAATCCTTAATGAATCACTGATGCAATTCACCTATGACGAGGAGGCATCAGTGAATACTTTCATATAAAGACTGATGAATTTTTCATATAAATGGTTTGCTATCCTCAGAAAAAAAAACAAGAACAAATAAAAATATACTGAGTTATGACGACAGTAATGAATATTCAACAAAGAATCATCACTGATCCTTCAGCAGTGAAACAAATTTACTGCAGGGTAATTCTGTTTTTATTCTACAGTTACATGCGTACGTACACGCATATATTTGTAACGACCCTGTAAAAAAGTGTGCGACGAGTCTCTAAAAAGATTTGTCCGGGAGCGCTCTCTTTCGGGTACAATTAGTCTACAATTGTTCCCAATTGTACCCGAACGGGTACATATGTATACTAATTGTAGACGAATTGTACCCGAAAGGGTATCAAACGGGTACAATTAGTCGCACAAATGGATGTGTCGCATTTGCTACCGGTTCGGGTACAAAACGGGTACAATTGTGCGCTTTTGCTACCCGTTCGGGTACAAACTGGGTACAATTAGTCTCTTCATAGGACATGCTCAAACAAAAGAGAACACTTCAACCCATATAAAGAGATACAAATGGGTAGTAATCGCATGCTCCCTTGCGAGTTGTCCCGGATGTATCCCGGAGTGATCGCATTTTTTGCAGGGGAGCAATAAAAATTCCATTCGTGTATAATTTCACTGTCATACATGCATAAATAAATATATATGTATGTATATAAGATATTAAGATATACATAACTAAAGGACAGACAAATGGAAAAAATTAAATTAAAGAAAAGCTCGGAGCAAAAAAGTCGGTACCCCGAAATAAGTCCCAAATGAAATAAGTCCCAAAAAAAAAAAAAATGAAATAACTCCCAAATATTTTCCATACAAATTGGGACTTATTTCATAATGAAATAACTCCCAATGCATTGGGACTTATTTCATAATATTTTGTTGGGACTTTTTTCATAATGAAATAACTCCCAAATGAAATAACTCCCAACGAAATCCCGTGGGAGTTATTTCATTATTTTCCAGCTTTGGGAGTTATTTCATATTTGTTGGGACTTATTTCATTTCTCTTAAAAATGCATTGGGAGCTATTTCATATTTCTTGGGACTTATTTCATTTCTCTTAAAATTGCAATTTGACAAGCTTCGACGTTTTTGTAACGGATAAAGTAACCGAAAGCCGGGATCCCTACGATAAGTCGAAAAAAAAAATGTCGAATCTTAAAAGACCGAATTGAAAAAAGCCTTATTATACCGAATACATTTTTGACCGAATTAAAAAATGTCGAAATGAGGAAAATGACCGAAAAAGGCCGAAATTTGTATACTCACATTTTTAGCGCCGTCGCTGAAGGGAGTAATATCTATGGCCCGGTCCACAGTGCTTTTGCGCAGAACACTTTTCTGCGTTGGCAGCCTTCGGCCGCGCTTATAAAAAATAACCCTGAGCTACGCAATCCGTCTGGGACTTATTTCATTTGGGAGTTATTTCATATTTTTTGGGATTTGGGGCCTCATTATGAAATAAGTCCCAAACATTGGGACTTATTTCATTTACCTCTTTGGGAGTTATTTCATTTCTAAAAGTTGGGAGTTATTTAATTTTTATTGGGACTTTTTTCATTGGGAGTTATTTCATTGGGACTTATTTCATTTGGGACTTATTTCGGGGTACCAAAAAGTCACATAACTTAAAGAATGTCAGGTTAGGTGTGACATATACATACATACATAAGTTTCGACCAACAAAAAGTTAGTACAAGTTTTTAAACGACTACTTTCAAAATGGCGCTACAATACCCTCGTTTTCAGTGCTCGTATAAATGGCTTATAAATGCTAAATTGGAAGATTAAACATAGAGAGTATAAAGTCAGATTATTGTGATTTTTCCAATATTTTTTATTATACAAATAATTTCTTATAATATTGGAAAAATAGTACCAGCTAAATCGAGATGAAACCACTTCTGTGAACAGCTTTACATTCGTGCTGTTCTTTCCTGACAGCGCGGTGCTTCTCGTACCAATACTCGTCAATAAGATTGAATAACTAATGCCTGGTAATTAGTTTGCTTGTGACACCCGCTGAGAACAACTCAATAAGAACGCAATGAACGCTTCGACGGAGCAATAACATTGCGTAATATTAGCCGAAGGACAAGAAAGTGGAGCATAAGAAATAATTCCAATATTCAATACATAGGTAAATATATGTATAGGTAAATATACATATGTATGTATAAATTGCACTAAAGCTTCGAATCCTGCAAAATACTATTCGAAACAAAAGTTTTGATTTTCGAAAGTCATGTCCTGCATCCACCTAAGAATTTGGAATTGAATTTAAATGATAAAAGTAGAATGAGCTTTGTGAAACCAGGCAACATTTGTTTCTTGTTAAGCAATCATAAACAAGCAGTTGAAAAAAGTCGCAGGTGGCATTAAACATGGATGTGGATGGAATTATGTAGAAATGAAAAAAAAATAAACGTAAACCCTAAGTCATCGCCAATTTATGAAACCAAATTAAAGCCATATCCTCATCAAAAAAAAAAAAAAAAAAAAATGGTGGTAGTTTCTACATCTGATCATTCCCAGACGAATACGATGAAAACTCACAAAAATATTACATACATAATATTACATATTAGTATGTCCTTATGTGTTGTGGAAAGGACACTTAAGTTAAATATGCATATTATAACGTAAATGTGTACACATGTACATATATTTCGTTAATATAATAACTTAACGACCGCAGGTTAACACATTTATTATTAAAACAAACGTGAAAAAAAGAGGAAAACAAGTAGGTAATCCATCAACATTACCCAAAGGACTCAAGCTGACCAATCCCACGTTATTAATATTAACAAACAAGGATAGACATGTGGAAATAGCGATATGCTTTTAGGCCGGTCATTTCGTTGCGCCCACTGGCTCGAAATTGACACACAAAAAAAAAACACACACACATAATCCCTATTTCTATCTAATGATACCCACACTTACGTAATTAGATTTATGCCCTGCAGCAAATCGCGCTAGTTCCAGGCTAGTGCAGAGCTAGTTCAAAAAGAGACCGGATGGGTTTTCGTTCTACCCCAACACAATGCTTTCAATTGCCTTTTTGGCAGGGTGATATTCTACGAAGTGGTAATTTTCCGCCTTTGCATAATTTTGGAACGCGTTCTAAACTACTTGCTATATGGAAAGTTCTGGGATAGTTGAAAAATCAATAGTTCGGAGTTAGCTCAAAAGGAAGCACTTCAGAACTAGTTCAAAAATGGTTGGTCTTTGTCCGTGCTTTACAGCATAACTCTTAATATACTGAAAATAAATACCAAGTTTTTGAAACTTTATCATACAAGAGGTGGAATTACCCCATTCACCTACAAATGCCAAGTAATATTACTTTGGTTATAAGTATGTACGTCTTTTTTAAACAAGTTCCATTTGGTACTACCCAGTAAAAGACAACAAAAACGGACATTATTTCAAAGTGCAACATTTGTTGTTGCTCAACTTAACAGTAAGTAATAACTGTAAACAGAGATTTTTCATGAAGTAACAATAGTAAATTGTCCTGCTCTGTATCCTTTTAGAACCAGTTCTGAGCTACTTGCGAACTCTCTAGTTCTAGACTGTCGTCTTTCGGCACTGTTGCTTATATCAGCTGCTAGGTGTACCTAAATATGTGTAAATAAACTCACCTTTGTGTTGATAAACTCGCATGCCAAGTCCTTGAGTGTTTTCAATGTTAAACTGCTGGCCGTCACTGAAATGGCATCACGTAAACTGCCGAATTGAAAGAGGAATGTCACCTCCGGGCCCTCCATATTATTGATCGAGACACCAGCTCCACCACCAGCGCTACTACTCTCACCAATACCACCTGTCTTGCCGGCAAGCAAATTGCTTGGTGACGTTTTGGTGGTTCTTTTGTTTTTGTGTCTTTTGTTTGTTGTTTTTTATTATTCAATTGTTGTTTGTATTGTGTGATTGTGCTATTATTTAAATGAGCCACCAAGCAAAAAGTTTGCAAATGGATTCACTGCACGCCACAATATGTGTATCTTTATGAATAAACTTTAATGCCGACACACACTATGTAGGTACATAAACATATGTACATATATATTTTTATACATATGTATGTATTTCACTTATGTATTTAGTGTTTTGTTGACGGGCCTGTTGCTTGCAATGTGCTTTCCTTTTGGGCGGTTGGTTTAGTTGTTGTTGTTGCTAAGCTGACCCACCGCATATGTGGACAGCTGTTATGGACGTTTTTTTTAGTCGTGGTTTATGAACTGTTGAGTTCAGAGTTGAGTTGCTGGTTTTATCTACATACATCCCCTATGTTACTTACGGTTTTGGAATTAATAATTGTTTTTTTATCGATTCATATATTCGTAGTCATATTTGGCTAAAATAAAAGAATAATAAGAGTCATAAGTTACAAAGCGAATGCATATATTTTGAAGCAAGATAATTTGATGGTAAGATGTAGAGGGTGCGACCTGGCTAAACCTGGATATAAAGCTTAAGACCGACTCTGAACGGTAACTGCCAAAGCAGGTGGATTTATTGTGGGTAATTTTCTTGTACATATGTATATATTTTGATTAAAATTTACAACCCTATAGCGAGCCTCAATAGATGGGAACTCTGACTTGATTTATAACTATATACATAGGTACTATGAGTCTAGTTCTTTCATTCTGAATGATATCGCTAATTTTATGATATCGCTAATTTGGTTCAAAATATCGTGCCAATGCCTTTTCAAAGACAACTCTACAAACAATATATTCACCTTTGAAATTATAAAAAATACGAATTTAAAATAAAATCTAACGAAGGTCAAAGCATTGATATAAGATTATAATAACTAGGGCAACCAAATATACCCTACCGCCCTACCGCACGAGGGGCGCATCCACATGACGTGCGGATTTTTTAAATTTAAATTTAAATTTAGCCAAGGTGTTGAGTGGGAGAAGTTTATTCAACGTCGAGGTCTTACACTACTCAGCTACAGAAAATAAATTCATTCAGCTGGTTGTATGTATATACATAATATAATAATATAGAAGAAAGAACTTACAATTAAAATAATAGTACAAATAAAGTAAATATTGATATACGTAGTAATAAGTGTAACAAGTAAGGTATCTGTTGTCACTTGTTAAGAGCGAACAACAGGGATCTTCTTATTTGCAAAATAGATTCTGAAATATCAAAATTAGTATAATAAGAATTGAAACTTTTACATAAGCAACGGAATGGTTCATGTAATTCAAAATTTGTTCTACACTGCTTTAAGACGATTGGTTGAAAATATCTTGATGGGCGAGTAGTGTCATATTTTACATCTTTGAGGAAAATCATAGTAGGCCCGGTTTCACCAACCGGTATCAACTTAGTTAAGCCGATTTTTTTAAGTTTTCAGTTTCACCATGCAACTGAGCTAAGTTACAAGTTAGTCAGCTTTTGTCTTGACTAAAAATAAACTAAGAATTTGAGTCGCTTTAGCAAATTCAACAACATAAAGAGCGAATATGACAAAAAAATTAGCAAATACAGCAACCAAAACAACCAAAAAAAAAAAAACTGTATTTGCCATAAAAGCTGGCAGGGTTGCTGGTTGCAAAACTATTTTCTTAGACTAGTTTGTGAAACCCAAAAGTAAGTTAGCCCCAAATCTGGGCTAACTTAAGTCAAAACTTAGTTTTAGCTTTAGTTACGTTGGTGAATCCGGGCCATATTATTTCAGCTAAGTTATAAAAAAATTTCAGAATTAGTGTGCAAAAATGCAACCATGTCCTTGGACATCTTTCGATTTAATTATCGAACTATCGAAACATTTATGCAAATCTCATTTTATAATGGCACTTGAAAAATTTCAGTTGTTTTTGCATTCTCTGGTTTTGTTTTTTGCTAGCGTTTTCTTATTTTAAGAAACGGTAAGTGCTTGTTGAAATAAAGATTGAAAATACATACATTTATGTATGTACATATGCAAATTCTTCCAGATAATGCCAAAAGCTAAACAAACTATTTCGGGAAAGCTGAAGCAGATCGTTAAGGAATTTCCGGATCTTCTGAGGGTGAGGTGCTGATTTGCAAGTTATGCAGCAAGACCGTATTATTCAAGAAAACATTTCTTGTAAAGCAGCATGTGCAGAGTGAAAAGCACATCAAACTCAAACGATCACTAAATTTGCCACAATCACAAAGCTTTGTAGCGAATAGCTTGACACCGTCATATGTCGAATTCGCAAAGGATTTGTGTAAAGCATTTGTATGTGCAGATATACCCTTATATAAAATACGTAACATAAATCTAGTGCAGTTTTTTGAAAAATGGGTTTCCCAGAAAATACCATGTGAGACAAGCCTTCGAACTACTTATGTTAAGCAACTATATAGCAATACTATGGAAAAGATACAATCGCTACTAAAAGACCACTTTATTTGGATTGCTCGGCTTTTCGATGAATCTGTAAAACTTTTGGGAGAAGGCTTCAATAGAGATTATATTCTTTTATTTCTAACAGACGTCGCACCATATTTTTAGGTGGTGAAAAATATGGAACATAAGTATTACTGTGGCCTCAATTTAACGAAAATTTTCCCGAATTTGTTACAGAAACGCACTTCCGATGTCTTGTGCATTTTTGCAATTTTCTGGGGCATATTTTTGATTTATATGTCATATTTTTTTGGCATATTTTGCCTTTTTTGTGGCATGTTTTAATTTTTTTGAAGCATATTTTTGGTTGCCCTAATAATAACAAAGTATTTCGAACTACAATTTAGGTAGTTATGTAAAAATCTTTTTGTGTACATACATACATATTTTTGCATACGAATATGTACATACATATGTATCCGTATTTCTAGCCGCTAATAAAAAATAAACATACATACATATGTATATAGTACATTAAACAAAAGAAAAATTAAAAATTCCAATCAGCTGCGAACCAAAAGACTTTAAGGCAGCAACTTGGAAAACCAACTATTAGTCATACACGCACACAAACACTTGAGCACATTTTTTCATGTGTAGATATACAAAATACAGCAGCCCTGCATACAAAATCTCTAGATCTGAATTGCTAGCACATTGATCGTTTCTTATTGAAAAACAATAGTGAATTTAACTCGGAGTTGGTTAGTATTTACGTTTTAAGTCAGAACGATATAGTTACAAATTCCACAATTTAGATAATATATATGTACATATATTTAGGTGATTCACAAAGTGTCATAAAGTCATATGTCATATTGAAATATTGTACAGAAATAGTTATAAAAGACTTTTCCGAAGCCCTGTGAAGAAGTTAACAAAAACAGATGATCAAATACGACGATCCAAAAACATATCGTGCAGAGTTGTATTTATTTAGTATACATATAGCATAGAATGCAACCACAAAATATTATGACTTATGACGATATGACGCAATATGACAGGTTGTAAATCCCCAAATAATATCTTCATTTGCTTTTGAACTTGTATGTATGTAGATATGTATATATAAGGTCTAATCGGCTAACTTTTGTGTAATTTTTGATTTGCAAATATATAAATAATAATACTAACTAATAAATTGCATTTTTTGCTATACAAAAAATATTTTTTTTTTAAATTATTATTATTCTCTCTACGAACTGGCGTGGATCTACTTAACTACAACACAATTAGTTCTTCTTAACACTTTTTCGGCGTGATTTGAACTAGAAACTTTGTTTATTATTTATTGATATCCCTACAGGGAATTGAATGTGCTTTTGCTTAAGCGTGGCTTAACAAACACGCTACAATACATTCATTAACCATACATATGTATGTATGTATGTATATACATATGTATGTGGTACTTACGCAGAGGCATTTATGGTATTTTCGTACTTTCGCTATTCTGTTTTTTTTTTTTATCGGGAAATAACCAATAAACTTCTCAATAACAATAAAAAAAATGAATTTATTGCTCTGAAAATCTCCAGACTACTTTTCCATATATGTATATTGCATACCAATACAAGTTATGCACATTTCGATTGGATAAATAAAGTGACTCTCTTTTACTGACTTAAAATAAAAGTCTACTCCATTATTTTTATATCTCACGCAAAGGTGTGCTGATTCGATTCTCGGTCCGAGCAAAAATCACATTTAAAAAACATTAAATTGTATATATAAACAAATTTAGGTTATTCCGCAGCAGTGGCATACCATTTGAATGTATTTCTAGATATAAGTACTACATAGAAGATAAAAAAAGATAATCTTCTTCAGTTCTCATAACTCTAAGAGCCGAAATTTAGCGGTAAAGCGGTGCTTACGACCTTGACTACGAAACTTCCCAACGAAAAAATATTAACTCTGGAATGACTAACGTTAAGTATGTATTGTATATGCATATATGTATATGTAAGTACGCAAATACACCCACCCAGCAGTATTTGAGGTAAGGAGGTGCATATTCAATAGAATATTCATTATGAAAAATAGCCTGAAAGTAAGTTCAAAATTCATTGCTGAAAAAATAACTGAACACGCAGTGAAGACATCAGGTGTACTGAAATACATGCTATGGAAGTTCTCCCTGCGTATTCAGGCCTTTTTTTCCTACAGAAACTCTCCCTTCTCGTTCGGCAGTTTTTAGGTAGTTGATTTTCGGCGCCACCTCTATATAAAAACGAAAGGGAAAGTTCAGATATTAGAACTACATCTCTACTGAATATTCAGTAGGAAATATGTGCTGTTTTCCAGCTGATAAATACTGCTGGGCATGCACTCCAAAACGAAATCACAAAAACAAAGTTTTCCAAAAATGTGAGTCAACAGCATTTCACGCTAACTAATTGAGTTCCTAAAGAATAAAAATCAACATATTCAAAGCAAGAATTAAATCTATATACACACATACATAAGTATTTGCACGCATGTTGTATCAAACAAAAAGTTGATTGAAGCAAATTGGTAAACCGCAATATAAAGTAAACCTATATTATAAAGTAAGAGCAAATAAAAAGATTTAAGTAAGTAAACCACAAACACACAAAAAAAGAAAGAATGAAAACTCACATAGCAAACTTTCTAAATTTTTAAGTAGGTGTATCGATGGTTATGTGAGATTATTGCTGATGCTTCATTTGCAAAGCGATTGCTTGCTGTTGCTTTTGAAAGGTGAAACCGGAGCAAAGAATCCATGATTGTACATACATACATACATATACTTTCGTGGTTGTATGGATGTTTGTGGGTACGTGCAATTTTCAATTGAAATGCTGGCGGCCTTTCTACCAACGAGCGATTGCTAATATTACGGATGCTGGCGTGTTAGAGCCATCACAACACGGTTGGTTGCCTTTTAATTAATTTTTTTTTATTTGTAAGAAACACAAACATTTACATATGTAAATACATACATGTAAAGGGATGGGTACATACATACCTATGTATAATTATTGCTATAAATGTACCTTTGTACCTATGTAACTGCATACTTTCATATGAATTTATGTGCATATTCATACATAGGTAAAGGACTAAAAAATGCAATTCCAACAACAACTGCGTGGAGGCCGCCACTCGATGGCACGACAGTAATTGCAATTAAAATAACTTTCAAAGTGTTATGATCCCATTCGCGTCTCGGGTGGCTCAATGTGTAACGTAGAAAAAATTCTTGACAGCTTATAAAGCATTAAAAATTCGCACATTTTTCCATTTTCGGTTTGAAAACAGAAAAAAAAGTTTGTGTAAGATAAGTGAAGAGAAGAATTTTTGCTAAGACGAAGATGGTAAGCTCGCGTGCACATACTAAATATGTCAAATATAGTGGTGGCAAAAAAGGAAGTACTCACAACTAAAAATTAACACTCAATTTATTATACCTTTCAAGAACACAAAATGGTATTATAACTTTGTGCCAAAACACGATTTATGTCAGTAATATGACTTATGATACGAATATTGAGTTGAGTCGATTAAGCTATGTCCGTCTGCTCGTGTGTCTGTCCATCTATCTCTCTGTGTGAATGCAAACAAATTTTTGAGAAATTCGACATACCTGTGGGAGTACTTTTTATCTAGAATTGACAATTTGTCAGAGTCGGCCAAAGCGGAACATTAAAACATACAGCTTTCATACAGAATTGGCAGTAAAAGTTAATGAAAAATGTAAAATTTAATTTCCCCATTTATAAAAGCTATGAAGCCCTGAACGTACTTTTCTTCCACAATCTTTTTTGTATTTATCACCATTGGTCGAATTTTATGCAAAGATAAATACAATGATGCAACTTCTATTTTAGTTTTAAGACCAAATTTTTCTATTAGTTTATGTATTTAAAGAAATGAAGGAAATCTTGCGCTTTATAAAAAGGTGTAAAATGAACTTTATTGGTAGGCTATCACTGGCAGAATGAGCATTTTCTGAGTATTAAAATCAAGGCTCTTTGTTTGCCAGAGAGCTCTTTACATAACTAGATAGCAGAGGCGGTCGCTTCATACAAGCCGAGAAGCCCGGCTTGCGCACACATTTTCGTTCATTTCGTACGAAATTCTTTAAAATCTGGTTATTTTACGTTTTAAATGTGTTTACTATTTAAGTTCTCAATAATATAGTCCTCACTGTAACATGCCCCTAAAAGCCTGCTAAGAAAATAGCGCAAATACACCAACAATCCACCTCACAATGTGTATTCTGTTTGTACAGCCAATCACAGCACAGTGAGCATGCTTCAACGTTTCCACACATTAGCTTTTACGTGGCTTTCAAAACAGAATAACATAGCTTGTTTTCTCGCTTTCGCTAAGGAGAAACCAATTGCTTATTTTCAGACTTAAATTGAAAAAAAACTAGCAAAGCACTTTTTTTATTTTTCACATCAAATTTGTATGCGAATATGAAGCTGGCTTCGGCATTCAAAAGTTCAGTATTCACAGCCATATGCATATTTGATTTGATTTTCGTTTGCATGTAGGTACGTACTTATGCACATAATTTCTTACATCTGCATGTGCATGCAAACATAAATATCAAATACCAGATTATAAAAGGGTTGATTGTGATTTTTGGCGACTATCGGCACAATATCAAGATACTTTTAAAAAGCGGTGGAAATCAAATTGGACCTCGGTTTTCCAAACACTAAAGCACCCATTTTTTAGGCAATAAGCAAATACACTTGCTACTGCTGAAATTTCCGTCGGTATAAGGAAACTAAAAATACCTCTGCGCTTTCGTGTAAGATTTCCCTAGCGCACGTTTTTATATTTAAGAATTATGTAAATACGAAATTTTTTATTTTAAAAATGTTCAGAGTAAAATTGCAACATCAAGAAAAAACAATTTTAATTTAAAAATGTTTATTTTTATTTTAAGCACTATGAGATTTTGAAAAAAAAAAAAAAAACAAACGAGCGTTCGAGCATTGAAAAGCATTTATTCGGGCCACTCGAAAATGTTAAAAAGAAATCGAGAACTCTAAATCAAAGTCAATGACGGAACGCAATCAGACTTTTAAATAATACAGCAAAGGAAATTACATAAATGGCTAATGGTTATGCTTCACACATAGGCTTGCCCAGGCAATTTATGCTAGGTCCGCCACTGCTAGATAGTGATGGGCAGTGGTTGTTTCGTTGGTCGTCTCATGCTATGGGACCATGTACCAAATTATTAGTATGGATGTCTGAACTTAACAAAAAAAAATTTAGGTATTCTTTAATTTTGTAATGTCCACTACGACGATAATGTGAAATGATTGTAAGTAATAGCGCCAAACGTCATGGCTTACCGTATTATCTATTGCTCCTTGCATACGGGTCTTGTGAATGAAACAAAAACGTTCCTTTTGTTTTACATTCTATTATGGAACAAGTAAATCTCATTATTAGCTTTTTGCTGAATTCATTTTGCTAATAAGACGATTAGCCTCCTTTATAATATGTATCTATTGCCGCTTAATTAATCGATAAAATTGAAATAGCTGATAGAGAAGAGGGGAGACTGTTAATTGCGATAAAGCGCTGGTAGCGTAGGGGAGAAAATTGCAAACTTTAAGTAAACCTGGTAATTATTATTAAACGCCCACTTAGCGCTTGCTGCCCGCTTTGATGTGATATGATTTTTTGTTTTCTTCGCGTTTGCCGGCGATTAATGGGGTTTCTTACTTCCATGGTAATGATATTATTTTAGTATAGCATTTTATGTTATCATAATATTTTTTGCCGTCATTGATGATTATATCAACTTAATGTTTATGTACGTATACATAAGTAATCTCATAGTGTACTTACTTCCTTCGTTCACATTGAATTTTGAATGAGATAATCTTCAAGCGCATTCAAGTGTTACCAGGGAAATTAAAAAGCCAAGGGCAAGCTGAGTAATATTTCTATATTTCTAATACTTTGAATACAAAAATAACACAGTGCAATAAGATTCTACGTAATTGATGAAATCAAAAGAAGGGGAAAGTTGATCCCACTTATATCAAAATCTCATACTGCATTTTTGGTGTATAATGCTAGAGACACACATCGTAGTAAGTATAGTAGAAATATTGCGATCTATACCACATATTTGTCACTCTCATATTGTAGTTTAATTGAAAATTTTCACAGTAAAGCCAAATCATACTATTGATATTATAATATTCATATCACATATGTGTCTGAGGCATGTCTGGTTTTATTGTTATTTGTATTTAAATTTAGTAACCCTATGTATAGGGGAAAGTTATCAAAGCTTGATAAAATGAAGGAATTGCTGGCAAATGTATGTTAAATTACTGTTTTTGCGTCAAGGAATTAATTTCTGATGTTTATTTTTACATAAAATGGCGTTGTGATATAATAGCACATGCATTTTAAACAGCAAAAAAAACCAATGTTGCTAAGACTCATAATGTTGCCGGCAACATGTTGCGCGTTCTTTTTACTGCTCAATTTAGGAGAAGCATTTTAAGTAGATTTTTGACTTTGATTGAGCAGGCAAATAACAAATAACAAAAAAAATATTACATAATAAGTGTTGTTGCTTTTGCTACCGTTATTGTTTGATTATTGATATTGCTGCCACCTCAAAGGCAAAGGCATAAGCACGGGCAAATAATAGATAAATGAAGCCAGACCTATAGGCCAAAAATTCATTACGGAGCTTTAGAGGGATAAGCTTTTCTTTTTTTTTTTTTTTTTTGGTTTCATAAATTACGGAGAGATGAACCCTCATTTTGAAGCACAGTATAAATCGTTTTTCTCCATGAAGTATAGTATATTATACATATGTATATATGTATGTATGAACTATGCTCTGGTACTTCATTTAGAAAATTTTCGATGAAACATACATACATACATACATACCTCGAGCACTTGCCCAAAACCTTTATTTTTCTTTTTCTTATTTTCTACAGCTGCGTTTTTAACAAGTATGTACATAGGTATATGTATTTTTTGTTAAGTTTTGCAAACTTTTTTTTTATAAATTTATTTTTTGTTGAGTTTTGTATTTCACAAATGTGTAGTAATGACAGTCTTTGCTCGCACACATTTTACACGTGCGTAAATATTTACATTCTATTCCCCAACGTTTACTGTTTGCTGTATGTAGTTGGTCGTTGGTGGTGGCTTGTTGCTGGTGGCTAACAACGGTGGCGTCTAAAAGTGCTCGTATGGTCAGACAACATGAAACTAGTATACAAAGGCAAGTGTGTGCAAATAGAAAAAGTATCTACCCAGCAAACAGACTCGTAAGACTAAGTTGAAGCTTAGTTGTTAAAGTGGAATTTGCTGGCCGCGCTGCAAACAGAGAGAAAGGAAATTGGATTTTTATGAGCAAAGTACAATGTGTGTCGAGCGTAAAAAATGCGTATTGTCGCCTCAGTCCATTTTCAACTGACATGCAATCAAGTGTTAAGTGCGCGCGCTGATATATACATGCATGTACATATATAAATGCATGAATAATAACGTTTCAACCCTGGCAGAATAAATTGTTTGTTATTAAATTGCCGCAACGCTTAAATTGCGCAATAAATGTGAATTATGCAGATAAACAAAAAAACACCTTATTATTAAAATATTTATAAGGTATTCATACACCACGTAAGGCCTTATTTTCCTGGCGGATAAGCCTTAGAAATAACTGTGCTCTCAGAGAGAGAGTGAGAGAGTATTCCTTAAGGCCTGATGACATCAACACAGGAAAATCAGACTTAGCTCATACAACTTTGCCTCCCTTGCAATTTTCAGGCCTTACTTCGTAAATCTTCTGTAATATTTCTTAACTAAGTCATAGATTTTTGCTGGGTAGGTACATGTATGTACATATATGTATTGGTGTGCATGTGTGTTAGTTAATACAGTCACATAAAAATAAGCTTGAGTAGGTACTACGTTTGGAACCACTTTGGCGGTTTAAGAATTTCCGTTAGTTTTTCTCTTTTCCAAGTTTTCAACGCACAGTTATTTTGATATATTCACAGTTAAATTTCACTTAACTTTTTTCTTTAGGTTAAAAAATCTTTTCAAACGTTTTTATTTATACGTACATATGCATATAGTAATAGCTATGTATATACATAGATAAATTTTGATTGGTCTCACACTTTTTCTTTTTCACCTCAAAACGCGTTTTGAATAGGTACCCAGCTACACATACCTACATATATACATACATATGTATGAATGCACATACATATGTAAGTTTTAACTACAAGCGACGGACGGCAGCTCTAAGCCAAGTTAAAATGTAAATGCAACCGCACAGCTCCACAACGATTGAATGAATGTATGACGAGTTTTAGAAGTTTATTCTATGTAGCAGCAGTGTCAAGACCACAATGCTATAACACTAATACCAACACAGAAAATATTGGTAATACACACAGTCATATATGCATACAGGTGTGTAGTAACCCTGTAGGGAAAATCTCTAGTTCCGAACTAGGTCGCTTCTAGTGCATTTTTCGACACTACTAGTGCGAGCTAAATCTCTTTTGCATGTTATCAACTGGCGAATTTAACACGGCGATGTCCTAGGCGGTGTCAATTGTCCCTCTCTGCACTACATTTTCGATAGTTCCGAACTAGTACTAAATTCTACAGTTTACACTAGTTCGTTTATTGGCACAACTTCGATAGTTCTGAATTAGCTACAAGTACCAAAAAAATTCTACAGTTTTACATCAGCAGCTTAAGAGCAGCATTTGACACACTTCATGCAAGTGGAGCGATGGCCGACTGGCTAACGCATGTGCCTTTCAATCTGAGGGACGCGGGTTCGAATCCTGTCGGTGTCAAGGTGAATGATAATTTTTGTTTTATATTTTTTTTAACTAATATTTTTTTATTTATTTATTTAATAAAAATTTGCAATAATATTTAAAAAGTAATAAAATCAAAATAAGCATAAGGGATCGGAAAAGCATAATTAGGGGAACATTTCATTTTATACAAGATGCAAATAGAAAACTCTTTATATAAAATGCTTCACTAAACATCTGAGAATTGCAGAAATATACAAAGCCGACGGCAATTGAACCAACAAAAAATTTTCATAGAATTTTTGTCACTTCGAAATTGCATACAATCAAAGTGTGTTTTATAATGGTCACTCAATTCTCTCCTTCTGAACTGGTGAGGGTCTACCTACAATTGATCTAGTTCCCCTTTGACACCTTTTCTCTAGTTCGGAACTAGAAAATTTGCTCACTAGTTATTGAGTTCCCTGCAGGGAAGTAAGCAGAGCGCAGGCGAAGCAGACCAGACAAGTTAAGAAAGTACAATAAATAAGAAGTAATAAGCTTTGAAAACTGGTTTTAGTACAATGAAAAAAAAGAAACAAAAAATAATAAAATCTGTAAAGAAAAAAATGAAACAAGTAAGGGTATTTCTGTGTTCGGTTACGCCGATCGCTTCATTCATTTCATGATCGATAATAATAATTTCTCTATATATATTTTTTTTATTAATATACATATGTATGTATGTATGTAGCCCATATGTATGTATGTATTCATATTTATTTTGTCTATAAAATTAAATTAAATTGATTTTGCACTACGTTCAGACTAGAGATGACCGATCCACGTTTTAACGTTTCTGCCAGGAACTGGGACTCTTATTAATTTTTTAAAAATTGGCATCAAATAGAAAATAACTACATTTTACTTAGTTTCCTAAAATACGTTCGAAAATCTATTTAAAACATTTCGAAAATTCAAAAGGAAAACTGAAATTTTAACGTTTTCAGAGTTTTTAAGAATTTTCCGAGTATGCAGTTTTGTAGCCAAATTAGTTATAGCACAACGAAGTCAAACTTTTTTGTCTGTGAAAAATTCCTGTGCTGGAAATGCTACATTATTTATTTCAACGTTGGTTTTATTGTCCGGTCTAGTACCATTCCGTGCTCATTAAAGGTATACAATGAAATAAAATAAATTAAACGTTGTAAAATTCGCTAGTCTTAAAAGCGTGAATTTTACATAATGAAGAAGTGGCAATAAATTATGCATAAAAGCATTGTTATTTTTTAACTCTTCTACATATCGACGCTTCCAAACAAAACTGTACTAAGTCTGAAAACTGTGTTTTGCAGGAGAAGCTCTCAAAGTTTAAACTCGATATGAAACTTCGATTGTATGCTAAGTATATTTTCACTTGTAACTTCTGTTTGGATGGAACGCACAACACCAAAACTCGACAATATCAAAGTCAGGGTACGTTTTATATAAAACCGTAAGAAGAAATAAAAATTTGCTAGGTGGTTTTTCATGGCAAGCTCTCAAAGTTTTTATTCTGTAAAAATCTCGAGTTGTGTTATATGTACGCTTTTGCTTATAACTTTTGATTGGATTGTCCGATTGATACCAAAATTAGACAGCATCTAAATTAAGACACGCTCTACTTGAAAACGCCAAAAACGGGAAAATGTACTAAGTCGACTTAGTACAGTATTGTTTGGAAGCGTCGATATGTAGGTATGATATTTATGCACATTTTTATTCATAGAATCTGTTTATTTAGAGGTATTCTTGATTAAATAATAATCGAAAACAAACCCTTCTTAAATGCATGCATTTTACCTCATCCGCTGATGAATAATATTTATGACTCTTAATAAATAATTTCTAAATAACGTTGATCATACACTACTTGTTTGTGTGCATAAGAATATAGCTCAACAAAAATTCTACGCCTTAGTTAAGTTGCTACGGAAGAAAGACTTAAAATGAGGCTAATTTTCCAGTGTTGGTGTCATCAGGCCATAAGGAATGCCCTCTCTCTCTATGAGAGCATACCTTATTCCTAAGGCTTATCCACAATGCGAAATAAGCTTATTTAAGGCCTTATTATGGTCGGATAGTCAGGCCTTATGTGGTGTATATATATATGTTTGCGGTGTGTTAAACTGACGTATTAAAAGTGCAGCAAGCAGCGCTGCCAGCAAATTTCAGTTTAACAACTTAGCTTCAACTTAGTCTTACGAGTCTGTTTGCTGAGTATTTATGTACAAACTCGTCGAAACACATATTGGCTACTTTTTCTACCAATTTGAAAGCGTGCTGCAATAACGTTCGCTAACAAAACAAGTAAGGAAGCCTAAGTTCGAGCGGAATCGAACATTAGATACTCAGCTGTATGCTTTCATTGTTTGTTTGCGTTTGATGAAAACACGGTGTATTTTATAAAAAGCGAGTGCTGCATAAAGTAGGCGTAGCCACGCCCATTTTCAACATTTTTATCAGTCATCCAACTAAGCATATGAATATTATTCTTTGTGCAAAATTTCATTCCTTTATGACTTCTAATTGCAAAGATGTCACGTTACAAATTCCCAAAGGGTGTTCCAGAAATATCTTTGTTAAAAGTAGGCGTGGTCATAAACCGATTTGAATACATTTTTGCGTGTCTATTAGCACAAGTTATAAAAGTGTATAAACCAAGTTTCGTCTTAATGTCTCAATTATTTGTCGAGTTACGGGCTCCGAAATTTCGTATATTCCTTTGTCTAAAAAGAGGCGGTGCCACGCCCATTTTCCAAATTTTTCTATTTTTTGTTTCCGGTCTATTGTGGAACTCATGGCACAAAATTTGAATGAATTATCTTTATATTTGACAAAGATATCGCTTAAAATATTTTTATTAGGCCCCTTTATAGTTCCCATATATAAAAGTGGGCGTGGTCGCCAACCGATTTCGCTAAAATTTTGAACATGTATTACCACTACAAATAAAAGTGTACACACCAAGTTGAGTCATTATATTTAAATTATTTGTCGAGTTATGGGCTCAGAAATCTCGTATATTCCTGCTTCTAAAAAGAGGCGGTGCCACGCCCATTTTCCAAAATTTTTATGCTTTTCGTTTTATATCCGTAGTTGGACTCCTGCCATAAAATTTCAATGATATACCTTTATATTTGACAGAGATATCGCTTAAAATGTTTTTATTAGGCCACTTTATAATACCCATATATAAAAGTGGGCGTGGTCGTTAACCGATTTTGGCAATTTTTCGTCCAAACATTTGCCTAAGTAAGTATATCACGCCTACCAAATTTTATCGATATATCTTCAACGGTTTCTGAGTTATGACATATAAAACTTTCAATGTTTGGCCCTTAATAAGTGGGCGTGGCACCGCCCATTTTCAATACCATCCGTTCCAGTCTTGATACCAACTTCCTTTCCAAATTTCATCAAAATACTTAAATTTTTGCGCGAGTTATCGTGCGTACAGACAGACAGACGGACAGACGGACGGACATGGCTCAATCGATTTCTTTTTTCACCCTGATCAATTTGATATACAGTGTTGGAAAAAATAATAGGGACACGAGAAATATTTTACAATTCTCCATTTATTTCATTTTATGACCAAACAATAATTACTATATATTGATAGTTACACGGAGAGGACATGCTTCAATGACTCTGGGGTGGTTTTTGTATAATAATTTAATTTTTATAAACAAAAATAATGAAATGTATAATTTAAGTTGGAAAAAATAATAGGGACAAACTTTAAATTCGATTGTTTTTTTCAAATAATCTACAATATTACTGCTGCAGTTAGATTTAAACTAAAGTTTAATTGAAGCTCCTTCATTTTTTATAACTTCCTTACATCTTCGTGGCATAGGGTTGACCAAATCAGCGCAATTTGCAACCGGTATTAAGTACCAAGCTTCTTTAATTTTTTTTCATAACTCTTGCTTATTTTTCCATTTTTGATCCGCCATCGTCTTCTTTAATATTCCCTATAGGGCTGAGGTACGACGTCTGTGAGGGCTACTCCAAAACAGCAGCTTTCTTACGTTCAAACCATGAGTTTTCGATTCTGGAGGCATGTTTGGGGTCATTGTCATGCGTAAATCGCCATCTAATGATATCAAGGAGGGTTTAAATGATCCTGTTTTGAGTAGAACAATTCGCAACAGACCTCGAGAAGTAGGACTAAGTGGAAAAAATCCCAGAAAAGCTCCGTATCTGAGAAAAAATAATGTAAGCCAACGAACTGAATTCGTTCAGAGGACGCCACCGTGCTTGATAGTCTTTCTGGTGTATCTGGCATGAAATTCTGCATTCTGCGGGCGTTGAACGAACATTATGCCATCCGAGCCGAACAAATTTACTTTTGTGTCATCAGATTAAATAACGTTATTCAAGTTGTCCGGCAACATGTTCCTCTGAGCGAATTCAGTTCGTTGGCTTACATTATTTTTTCTCAGATACGGAGCTTTTCTGGGATTTTTTCCACTTAGTCCTACTTCTCGAGGTCTGTTGCGAATTGTTCTACTCAAAACAGGATCATTTAAACCCTCCTTGATATCATTAGATGGCGATTTACGCATGAAAATGACCCCAAACATGCCTCCAGAATCGAAAACTCATGGTTTGAACGTAAGAAAGCTGCTGTTTTGGAGTAGCCCTCACAGACGTCGTACCTCAGGCCTATAGGGAACATTAAAGAAGACGACGGCGGATCAAAAAAGGAAAAACAAGCAAGAGCTATGAAAAAAAAAAAATTAAAGAAGCTTGGTACTTAATACCGGTTGCAAATTGCGCTGGTTTGGTCAACCCTATGCCACGAAGATGTAAGGAAGTTATAAAAATGAAGGAGCTTCAATTAAACTTTAGTTTAAATCTAACTGCAGCAGTAATATTGTAGATTATTTGAAAAAACAATCGAATTTAAAGTTTGTCCCTATTATTTTTTCCAACTTAAATTGTACATTTCATTATTTTTGTTTATAAAAATTAAATTATTATACAAAAACCACCCCAGAGTCATTGAAGCATGTCCTCTCCGTGTAACTATCAATATATAGTAATTATTACTTTTGGTTTTTGGTCGTTTTTATTTTGATAACTACTTTTATTATTGAGCTCTCAAGACCATTTTTTTTTTTTTTTTTTTAAGGAAAAATTGGTATGAAAGATTAATACTTGTTTGGTAGAAGTTATAGATCCATTTCGGAGACCACCACATCTCTTCATCAGACTTCTTTTTTTAACATTTTTTATTCATTGGCGTCCGCCGAGATCGAACCTCGGATTTTCCGGTTGGAAGTCTAATGGCATCACCATTAGGCTACCGCCGCCTTGCATTTTGCTTGTATTAATTTTTCTTTTCATTTTTTCCTTTTTACAACCTACCATCCAGCATACAGTGACCTTGCCGACGTTATCGGTATTTGTCACTTGTATGTTGGTGTGGTTGTTTGTTTGTTTGGTTTGTACAAATTCTATTTAAGCACAAGCAATGCTTTGCACTAATTAGTAGAGTTCGTTTGTCGGCTGGCTCATCCGATTAAATTTTACTTTTGGTTTTTGGTCGTTTTTATTTTGATAACTACTTTTATTATTGAGCTCTCAAGACCATTTTTTTTTTTTTAAGGAAAAATTGGTATGAAAGATTAATACTTGTTTGGTAGAAGTTATAGATCCATTTCGGAGACCACCACATCTCTTCATCAGACTTCTTTTTTTAACATTTTTTATTCATTGGCGTCCGCCGAGATCGAACCTCGGATTTTCCGGTTGGAAGTCTAATGGCATCACCATTAGGCTACCGCCGCCTTGCATTTTGCTTGTATTAATTTTTCTTTTCATTTTTTCCTTTTTACAACCTACCATCCAGCAAGAGATGTGGTGGTCTCCGAAATGGATCTATAACTTCTACCAAACAAGTATTAATCTTTCATACCAATTTTTCATTAAAAAAAAAAAAAAAAAAAAAAAAAATGGTCTTGAGAGCTCAATAATAAAAATATAGTAATTATTGTTTGGTCATAAAATGAAATAAATGGAGAATTGTAAAATATTTCTCGTGTCCCTATTATTTTTTCCAACACTGTATATAAGTCAATATCTATCTCGATAATTTTATGGTGTTACAATCCAACGTTATGTGATTAAAACTATAATACTCTGTGTACTAGTACAGCTGAGTATAAAAAAATAATTCCTTAGCGTATGTATGTATTTGTTGGCTGGCTCTCACTTGGCTTTGTAAAGCTGCTTTCTTTCTCGGCGGTCGTAAAGCCAAAGAATTTGTTAAGTTGCCTTTAGATGTAAATTAAACCGCAATTTTGTGGGCATCAAAAGTGAGCATGTATGTACATATATACAAATATATGTATGCAATATGTATGTATGCATAACTTTGCTGGCTGGTCTACCGGACGCCTGCCTGCAAACCGCTAACATACAAGAGCATATTATATTTTATAGCTTCGCAACTCTCTTTTATATACTCTTCAAAATCGCAAATATTCTCTATTGATATAGCTGTAAATTTTAGTTGAAAAAAAAAAATTCGGACTAGTGTCTCTGGGACTAGTCGTTTTTGAGGTTTATTGTATTTTTTCGTTGGGTAGGTTTTTATATGTGGTGCGTTCCAAGTCACTGCATTGAGAAAATCGGGTGATGATTGACTCGTCCTGCTTTGGTACGCGCCAATTAAGAAGAAGAAGACTTCGTTTTTGAGGGAGCTTAAAGCCCGTCTCCACATAACTTGATTCACCAGAGAAACATGTAGCAAAACATCTCGCTCAATAACCCGTCTCCACGTGGCTAATCGTGATTCAGTTTGACATTTCTCTTTATTGTTCTTCTTAAATGTTTGTATGTTTGCTTATTTTTGCGTCTTTGTTTTGGTCCGTGTGAGATTTCGACAGATTTTCGATACAAGATTAGACACGGTAGGCAGGAAGCGACGATAGGTTGCATGAAAATGTCGAGAAAAAAGGAAAGTGGGGTTGTGTTATGTGATGTTTATAGATGAAACATCCGTTGAAATTAAAATCCGAGCTGCTCCTTTTTCAAGGATATCCACATTTTTTGTTTTTTTTGAAAGGATCAAATATTGAGGAAATCGAATATTCGCCACCGTCCAAATTTTTCCGATTTCAATACATTATTTGGTCGCTAAGGGATACAAAAAAAGGTATTAAAAAGAAAAATGGACACCTGTAGTGGAAAAATCCAATGTGAACAGGACCTAAAGGATAACCACTGAAATATAAAATAACACAAAAAGTACCCACTTTAATTTGCGTATAACTCCTAAAATGTTAACTCTACGTGGAAATTTCTTATTATATGTTTCATTCAGAATAAATAAAGAAATATTTCTTTAATATACAATTTTGATGTACCTGCAGTGCTTAATGTACTTTTGTGCATCTAAAGTGAAAATTTCAAAAAAAAGTACGTTTTTTTTATGGTGCTATTTTAAGTTCAAATATTTTTCTAGTTTATGTAACTATTTTAATCTAATGATCCAACTCTCATTCCTACATATCTCTGCGTTAATACTAAAAAAGAGTTAGAGCTGAGATACGCGCTAGCTGTGCACGGTGGGCGGGAAGCAACAATAGGTTGCATGGGAATATCGTAAAAACGATGGCCCAACGAATATGTGCCTAGCTGTGTGCTGGTACTAATTTTCGTTTAAAAAAAATGTTGGAGATTTTATTCACGTTTGCTGTGTGTTTATGAAGTATATTAGAATATCATTTTACGTAAGTGTTTAGCCGGCGATCGTTTTTTCGATATTTTCATGCAACCTATTGTTGCTTACCGCCCACCGTGCACAGCTAGCGCGTATTTCAGCTCTAATTCTTTTTAGTATTAACGTATAGATATGTAAGAATGAGAATTGGATCATTAGATTAAAATATTTACATAAACTAGAAAAATATTTGAACTTAAAATAGCACCATAAAAAAAACGTACTTTTTTTGAAATTTTCACTTTAGATGGACCAAAGTGCATTAACCACTGCAGGTACATCAAAATTGTATATCAAAGAAATATTCCTTTATTTATTCTGAATGAAATATATTATAAGGAATTTTCACGTAGAGTTAACATGTTAGGAGTTATACGCAAATTAAAGTGGGTACTTTTTGTGTTATTTTATATTTCAGTGGTTATCCTTTAGATCCTGTTCACATTGGATTTTTCCACTACAGGTGTCCATTTTTCTTTTTAATACCTTTTTTTGTATCCCTTAGCGACCAAATAATGTATTGAAATCGGAAAAATTTGGACGGTGGCGAATTTTCGATTTTCTCAATATTTGATCCTTTCAAAAAAAACAAAAAATGTGGATATCCTTGAAAAAGGAGCAGCTCGGATTTTAATTTCAACGGATGTTCCATCTATAAACATCACATAACACAACCCCACTTTCCTTTTTTCTCGACATTTTCATGCAACCTATCGTCGCTTCCTGCCTACCGTGTAGAGAAGACATCGATATCATCGAGGTTGGCAAGATGATTCAGAATGAAACAGTGTTTCAATCTTCACTCGCTCTCAGAAATTTGTATGGAAATTGGCGAGTTTCGGCACTGGTTTCCGTGTCGAAACAAGATTGAGAGAGAAAATGCAGAAAAAAGAGCGAAACACGTTATGTGGAGACATGGTATAAGAAACTAGGTGCTAGTTTGCGTTTACATAGATGGACAGGCGAGCTGCCGATGACAGGCACGGCTTAATAAACTCTTCTTATTATTCTGGTCATATCGGTACATACATATATACATATTTATTTCTTCTTCTTATAAGACTGTAGTTTTGGACTATTTCATGTACTGTACTGTATGTACTAACTCAACTTAGACTTATTGCATGATTACTACTTAAAATATACTCATATATTAAGTATAGGTATACATATGTATGTATGTAGATAAGTGTTTCTGACGTATTACCAACTAAATCTATTTGTACGTGTACTTTAAGTTTGAAAAAGTTTTCCAAACTTTCAAAAGCTTGAGCAAAGTGAGAAGTTATGATAATGTTTGGATTTATTTGATACGGTGAAGCCTTTAAAATATTTTTAAACATAATATTGCTTTAAAAGAGGAGACAAGGATACATTTTTAATGTGGTCAATGAAACTTTGGAGAATATTTTTTCAAGAAGATGTTTGTGGAGATGATCTCATATGTGTGAACAACTGTATATTTATGTAAAAGGCTGCTATGTTCGTTATGTAAGTGTTTAATATTAGACATAGATAAGAGTTTTCGTGTTATTTCTGAACTAAATCTTAAGAACCTAAATACCCAGAGAACACTTCGATTCATCCTGTGTAAGAATGTGATGTACACCGACCGCTTTATGCCGTTCACTTTTCCGAAAAGCGAAAAACGCAAAAAATAAAGACAGAAGGGATATAAGGAAAGGAAGAAGAAAAAAATTAAGTAACAGTAGAGGATGGAGAAATAGACAATGAAGAAAAAAGAAGAACATGAACAAGAAGAAGGAGAGGAAGGGGGAGAGGAAGGAGGAGGAGAAGAAGAAGAAAAAGAAAAAGAAGAAAAAAAAATAAAAAGGAAAGGAAGAAGAAGAAAAAGAAAAACAAGAAGAAGAAGATAAAGAAGAAAAGCAGAAGCAGAAGAGCAGAAGAGAAGTGCATGGGGAGGAAATGAAAGACAGTGGGTAAGGAAAGCGCAGGATAAAAACGAAATTGCCCAAATTCCTATATGTACATATCTCCATTACAGCCTATGGTTGTGACCTAGATTAAATCGATTTTTTTAGCCAAAAGATTATTTGGTACATGTACATATATACATACATACATACCATTATCTGAGTTAACTTTTCGCTTGTTGCTCTGAATATTTTCATTGTTCATTTTGCTTTTAAAACAATACAAATTTCCAGTAAATTTTTGCAACCGGCCGCTTACAACAAGAAAAGGGAAAAAGTGATTTATGGTAACATTGAATACCATATCGAGGCCACCAAGCAATAAAAGAAAAAAGTTTTCAGTTATTTTTTGTTCACATATAAAGCGTCAATCTGAGCAAATATTTATACGCGACCCTGCACTTGCTTATACATACATATCGAGCCGTATGCGCCGGAAAGATGTAAAGGCCATGATTTCCGATTTTCACTTTTTTGTAGAAATGGCTTACTTGTCATCACCCACACCTTCTCCAGAAATTTTATGTCTGAAAAATGTACCGTTATGAAAGGCGATTTTGATGTAAGTACATAAGTTCAGTTTGTTTACTATTTTTGTGAGTACGAAGTGGCTTTTACGTCTTTTTTTTCTTTTCAAATTATTGAAGACTGGTGACTAATAAATAAATTTAACGGGGTTTTGTTGGAATTTAACCAAGGGTTTTATCACTTTGAAGACTTCTACTTTGTATTTCATTACATACTAGCAAATACCCGTCACACTTCGCTGCGACAAATCACACTATGCCACTCCCTTCCCTATCGGTCTCCCCACCAATCAGCATTTCCCCTATCTCTTCCTCCTCTTATACTACTCTCTCTCTCTCCCCGTCTCACGTTCCTTATCAACAACTTTACATGGCCATCCGGTGCACATATCGGTGTACATCATGATTACTAATATATTTTGGATAACCGACTGGAAAATTGGAATGGAATGAACTCTCTATTGAAGCTCTGATTGATACCTTTAATTTGATACCAACAATGCCCAAAAATATTTCGGGGGCTATTTAGGTCCATGTTTCGGCCTCAATCCCGGGAACCGATTAAGATATCCGTATAGTGTAAAATATATATGGCTACCCTGATCAGCACCTTTAATTTGATACCAATATTACGAAAAAATATTTGGGGTCATCCGGGTCCACGTTTTGGTCTCTATCTAGAGAACCGACTGGAAAATTGGAATGGAATTAACTCCCTATTTAATCTCTGATTGATACCTTTAATTTGATACCACTATTGCGAAAAAATATTTGGGGCCATCCGGGTCCACGTTTTGGTCTCTATTTGGAGCACCAACTGGAAAATTGGAATGGAATGAACTCTCTATTGAAGCTCTCATTGATACCTTTAATTTGATACCAATAATGGTCAAAAGTATTTCGGGGGCTATTTAGGTCCATGTTGCGGCCTCAATCCCGGGAACCGATTGAGATATCCGTATAGTGTAAAATATGTATGGCTACCCTGATCAGTACCTTTAATTTGATACCAATATTGCGAAAAAATATTTCGGGTCATACGGGTCCACGTTTTGGTCTCTATCTAGAGAACCGACTGGAAAAATGGAATCGAATGAACTCCCTATTGAAGTTCTGATTTATAACATTAATTTGATACCAATATTGCGAAAAAATGTTTGGGGCCATCCGGGTCCGCGTTTTGGTCTCTATTTGGAGCACCAACTGGAAAATTGGAATGGAATGAACTCTCTATTGAAGCTCTGAGTGATATCTTTAATTTGATACCAATAATGGCCAAAAATATTTCGGGGGCTGTTTAGGTCCATGTTTCAGCCTCAATCCCGGGAACCGATTGAGATATCCGTATAGTGTAAAATATAAATGGATACCCTGATCAGCACCTTTAATTTGATACCAATATTACGAAAAAATATTTGGGGTCATCCGGGTCCACGCCTTGGTCTCTATCTAGAGAACCGACCGGGAAATTGGAAAGGAATGAACTCCCTATTGAAGCTCTGATTGATACCTTTAATTTGATACCAATAGTGGTCAAAAATATTTCGGGGGCTATTTAGGTCCATGTTTCGGCCTCAATCGCGGGAACCGATTGAGATATCCGTATAGTGTAAAATATATATGGATACCCTGATCAGCACCTTTAATTTGATACCAATATTACGAAAAAAAATTTGGGGTCATCCGGGTCCACGTTTTGGTCTCTATCTGGAGAACCGACTGGAAAATTGGAACGGAATGAACTCTCTATTGAAGCTCTGATTGATACCTTTAATTTGATACCAACAATGCCCAAAAATATTTCGGGGGCTATTTAGGTCCATGTTTCGGCCTCAATCCCGGGAACCGATTAAGATATCCGTATAATGTAAAATATATATGGCTACCCTGATCAGCACCTTTAATTTGATACCAATATTACGAAAAAATATTTGGGGTCATCCGGGTCCACGTTTTGGTCTCTATCTAGAGAACCGACTGGAAAATTGTAATGGAATGAACTCCCTATTGAAGCTCTGATTGATACCTTTAATTTGATACCAATATTGCGAAAAAATATTTGGGGCCATCCGGGTCCACGTTTTGGTCTCTATTTGGAGCACCAACTGGAAAATTGGAATGGAATGAACTCCCTATTGAAGCTCTCATTGATACCTTTAATTTGATACCAAAAATGGTCAAAAGTATTTCGGGGGCTATTTAGGTCCATGTTGCGGCCTCAATCCCGGGAACCGATTGAGATATCCGTATAGTGTAAAATATGTATGGCTACCCTGATCAGTACCTTTAATTTGATATCAATATTGCGAAAAAATATTTCGGGTCATACGGGTCCACGTTTTGGTCTCTATCTAGAGAACCGACTGGAAAAATGGAATCGAATGAACTCCCTATTGAAGTTCTGATTTATAACATTAATTTGATACCAATATTGCGAAAAAATGTTTGGGGCCATCCGGGTCCGCGTTTTGGTCTCTATTTGGAGCACCAACTGGAAAATTGGAATGGAATGAACTCTCTATTGAAGCTCTGAGTGATATCTTTAATTTGATACCAATAATGGCCAAAAATATTTCGGGGGCTGTTTAGGTCCATGTTTCAGCCTCAATCCCGGGAACCGATTGAGATATCCGTATAGTGTAAAATATAAATGGATACCCTGATCAGCACCTTTAATTTGATACCAATATTACGAAAAAATATTTGGGGTCATCCGGGTCCACGCCTTGGTCTCTATCTAGAGAACCGACCGGGAAATTGGAAAGGAATGAACTCCCTATTGAAGCTCTGATTGATACCTTTAATTTGATACCAATAGTGGTCAAAAATATTTCGGGGGCTATTTAGGTCCATGTTTCGGCCTCAATCGCGGGAACCGATTGAGATATCCGTATAGTGTAAAATATATATGGATACCCTGATCAGCACCTTTAATTTGATACCAATATTACGAAAAAAAATTTGGGGTCATCCGGGTCCACGTTTTGGTCTCTATCTGGAGAACCGACTGGAAAATTGGAACGGAATGAACTCTCTATTGAAGCTCTGATTGATACCTTTAATTTGATACCAACAATGCCCAAAAATATTTCGGGGGCTATTTAGGTCCATGTTTCGGCCTCAATCCCGGGAACCGATTAAGATATCCGTATAATGTAAAATATATATGGCTACCCTGATCAGCACCTTTAATTTGATACCAATATTACGAAAAAATATTTGGGGTCATCCGGGTCCACGTTTTGGTCTCTATCTAGAGAACCGACTGGAAAATTGTAATGGAATGAACTCCCTATTGAAGCTCTGATTGATACCTTTAATTTGATACCAATATTGCGAAAAAATATTTGGGGCCATCCGGGTCCACGTTTTGGTCTCTATTTGGAGCACCAACTGGAAAATTGGAATGGAATGAACTCTCTATTGAAGCTCTCATTGATACCTTTAATTTGATACCAATAATGGTCAAAAGTATTTCGGGGGCTATTTAGGTCCATGTTGCGGCCTCAATCCCGGGAACCGATTGAGATATCCGTATAGTGTAAAATATAAATGGATACCCTTTTTAGCACCTTTAATTTGATACCAATATTACGAAAAAATATTTGGGGTCATCCGGGTCCACGTTTTGGTCTCTATCTAGAGAACCGACCGGGAAATTGGAATGGAATGAACTCCCTATTGAAGCTCTGATTGATACCTTTAATTTGATACCAATAATGGTCAAAAATATTTCGGGGGCTATTTAGGTCCATGTTTCGGCCTCAATCCCGGGAACCGATTGAGATATCCGTATAGTGTAAAATATATATGGATACCCTGATCAGCACCTTTAATTTGATACCAGTATTACGAAAAAAAATTTGGTGTCATCCGGGTCCACGTTTTGGTCTCTATCTGGAGAGCCGACTGGAAAATTGGAACGGAATGAACTCTCTATTGAAGCTCTGATTGATATCTTTAATTTGATACCAATAATGCAAAAAAATATTTCGGAGGAATCTGGGTCCATATTTTGGCCTATATCTCGGGAAGGGGTTGAGATACCAGAATTAAATGTGGTCATAATTTCAATCTAATATCAGGTGATCATTGTGTCAAAATTTGAATGTGATCGGCCCGGTAGTTTCGGCGTCCATAGGGAACAAACATACAAAACAAACAAACAAACAAACAAACAAACTTTCATCCTTATATATATAGATAGATTACTAAAAAATATTTGCGGTCATCCGGGTCCACGTTTTGGTCTCTATCTAGAGAACCGACTGGAAAATTGGAATGGAATGAACTCCCTATTGAAGCTCTGATTGATACCTTTAATTTGATACCAATAATGCAGAAAAATATTTCGGAGGAATCTGGGTCCATATTTTGGCCTATATCTCGGGAAGGGGTTGAGATACCAGAATTAAATGTGGTCATAATTTTAATCTAATACCAGGTGATCATTGTGTCAAAATTTGAATTTGATCGGCCCGGTAGTTTCGGCGTCCATAGGGAACAAACATACAAACAAAAAAACAAACAAACAAACAAACAAACAAACTTTCATCCTTATATATATAGATCGATGACCAATATGGTTTTCTTGTGCGGCATATTGCACTTTATTGCTCCATAATTTTGGAATAAAGTTCTAACGATTTCACGATAGTTAGGGTCCCTTTTGTTACTGCTTAGAGCAGTTTTGAACAAACTGGTTGTGTATTTCTAAAATTTCTCCAAAATTAATTTCTTGAATCTCGATAATTTCCCTCCAAACGTAGATGCTGAAAGTGATGAACATGGCGAGAGATTTCATCAGAACTTAATAGTTTTTGAAAGGCGATATCAAGGATCTTGGAAAAAGGATATGATGGGAGACAAATCCAGAAAATTACAAAAGAATAGCCAAAAGTACTTACATCCCTCATTACTTATCCTCTCCTTAAAATCGCGAAATGCATTATTTTTTTTATTCAATTAATTCTTTATCCTATTCATCGCTGTTTTGAGAGACATTGTGCACTTCAAAACTCATAATAAATGGAAAGAAATAATGTTAAATGTTACTCCTTAATAAAGTTTTATAAAGAAACGGAAAATGCTAGGTTAAGAACTCTCAATAAAAATAGGTAAATATAAATACTGATACATCCCATTATTGCAAAAGTAGTCTCAAAATGTTCACATTTAAATTCTTTATGGGATAGATAGGAGTCGAATCTGAAATTCCTTATACAAACTTAAATTTTTTCATTCATTTTGCCATTCTAACCAAACTACATGACCAATTTTTAAGTGCAAAGGCAAAAAATGTTTGTTGGGATTCTCTTTACCAGTTCTTATTAGATGCCAAATCGCTACCGTGGCTAATACAATTTTTTTATGCACTTATGTATGTCATGCAATGTCTTGTATATACGGTTTTTTCTACATTTTTACCGATATCTCAGAAACAGGGTCTGCCACAAAAAAATGGATATGCTATTCGGGATCAGCGTTAAATTTCGTTTTAGAAAAGTATAGTTTTATATTTTTGGTGGTTAAAGTTGATTAAAAATTGTCGAAAATCAAAGAAAAAGAAATCGAAATAAAGAAATGAAAGTAAAAAAAATTTTAAAAAACCTTCTCCTGAACATTTTTGAATTTGGCCTTTACATCTTTCCGGGGCATACGGATCGATATGTACATGTACTTCAGGGTGGTCCTCAAAATCAAATGAAATTTTTTTTCAGTCTCAGCCCCTAAATCGGTTAAAGTGCGGTCAAAGATACCACATATAAATTTTGGTTCCGGTCGGAGACGGTTAAGGGGTGTCGCAAAGGGGTCAAAATTCAGTTAATCATATGAGACCCCTGTGCGACACATGATTAACTGAATTTTGACCCCTTTGCGACACCCCTTAACCGTCTCCGATCAGGACCAAAATTTCTATTTGGTATCATTTTGTACTATCAATTTTGACGATTAGATACATATAAAAATATTTAATTTAATTTTTTAGTCTTTATATGGTAATCTGAACTTTGACTCCTCTGCGACACTCCTTAAATGTCTGCGATCGGGACGAAAATTTGCATTTGGTAGTTTTGAGTACAGGACAAGCGATTTTGGCATCTAGATATACAAAAAATTTTACTTAATTTTTTGAGTGTCCATAGAGTTTTCTGAACTTTGACCCATGTGAGACACCCCTTAACCGTTTCCGATCGGGACAAAAATTTATATGTGGCATCTTTGACTATATTAGCGTCGACCCTGGGGGGTGATGTTGAGCAACTATGCTAAAAAATGTGTCTCCACCCTAATGTACACAATACACCACTTTTTATTGCTTGAAAAAAACCGTTGTGAGTGAATTGCGTAGGTACACGATATTTTAAAATAGTTTACAGAGTGGAAGGATAACGCATATGTATACATATATAGATATGTATATGTACATATGAATGGATATAGCCGTTGCTATTGCACACGTAAACTTCTATGAGCGAGTGTCAAAGGTCAACAGCAATCGAAGGATTTGCAGCACGGATTAAATCACATATGTACGTATGTATTCACATACAAATGACTGTAGGCGAGCATTTGTAGATGTAAAGTGCAACTAAAAGGCTACTGGATTAAGATTAATTGTATTTTCAATAAATAAATAAGTTTTGAGTCTATTCACTTTATTACTAATCTATATTGTTTTTGTTTTTTATTTTTCTTCTTTATAGCGTCTTTGTGAACAATTAAGAATGAAGTTATTGCATTTAGATGGTTGGTAAATGATAATATACAAAGGACAAACGTCAATCAATTATTGCAAATATTGTGTTAATGAAAAAGAAAAAAAAAGGATAACACAATTGTAGTAACCACTTACAGTTGTGTTATTCTAATTGCTTTTTAACCAATTAAGTTGGCAAACAATGAAAATTACTTGTACACTTTTTGTGTTCACTCTTAAAGCCTTCATCTGGCAGTTGTAGAGGGGAATGATATGCTAGTGAATATGATGAGGACTTTATTAAATTATCAGTCAATTAGAAACGAGGGTTCAAACTAAGGGAATTTGTAGCAAAGAAATGTTCGTGCGTTGAGTTACAAAATTGTATGGATCGGCAGGTGAAAACTCGTTCTTTTGATCCAATTTCACCTAGTATGGATATCTGGACACTGTAGCATACCAGAAAACGCGATGGCGGTAGAACTTGCTAGAGGGAGCATATCCAATCATCTTTCACTGTCTTGAAAGGCACTAGGCATGCCGTCCGCTACCAGAAAGTTCACATTGAAAGATTTTTAATTCAAGCAAGCAAGTAATAGATGGCGAAAGGTTGGCGATGGGTGGTCTACTAACAGGCCTCATAATTTTGAGAAAGCATTTGAAATGCTCAATGCTCTCTAAAGTCACTACAGCTAACAGGAGCCGGAAACAGTAAACATCTTCTGTGTGACTGCCCAGCACAGTGGAGAAAGCGGATGAAATACCAATGATCTACTGGCCACTATCTTTCCAAAGACAACTATCTTTCTAAAAGAAAAAAAATAAATACATTCTTCTCTCTCGATAGATAGTTATCTTTGAAAAAACAATTGCCAGAATATCCCTATAAGAAAATTCTGAAAGTTTTGGACTATGTGGGCCTAAGTGTGTTAGTGGATGCTAGTAGGCTACATATGTATCTAAAATCCGTAGTTCAATATTATTATAACTACTCTTTACGCACTTTATTTATCTTCATAAAATAATGATATACGGTTATGGAATTTTTTCGTGTTTGGTGTGTCTGCTTGTGTAGCGCTTGAGACAGAATATTAAACCTGTGTCATAGTGGCATATTTTTCAAATGTACATACTTAAAAATTATGATTTGTCTGTTCCTTTATGAAACCAAAAATTTATGTAAATTCAAGGTGAAGGCTGCAGTGCGCCATACATAAGATTTTCGCTTGGAATTAACTAGTAAAATTTCGTTTTCTAACAAAAAAAAAAACATTGTCACGAGAGCACAATCACAAAATTATTCATGTCTTCACTTGACTTATGCCAGAATCAAGTCATATTATTCTCATACTAATGTGAAACTCTACTAAGATATGTACATGTACTTTTGCTATTTGTAATGGTGAAAAAAGAATTATTTCGAATGATTTGCCTTTTGCATATTAAATACAAAAGTAAAGTACAGCCATAAAGTAGACAAATGCACATACATACATACATATATATATATATAGATAGATAAAGTCCATACATTCACAAATATCTCAATGTATGTACATATACATATATATGTAGGTACATCCCTCTAAATCTACTTCTATAAGTGTATGCCAGCAAATGACTCCCATGCCGCAGCGAAGACCTTCGATAAGAAGGTCAGATATATTGCTATTAACTGCGAGGGTGGTTGGGAGGAAGTTAGAACTGTTATAGATTTACTTAGGCGTTAATTCTTGTTTTTCTTTTTAGTTAGTTTTCATTATTTACTTTATATACATATTCTACTTTAATTAGATAGTAACTAGTAGATACGTACATATTTATATTGGTTTTTTTTGTGAATATTCCCTTCCTTTTATATATGTCTGTATGTTGCAATTTATTTACATTGAATTTTCTTGGTATCACATTCGCTATTGCATTATTATTTATATACATATATGTACCCGGCAATAACAGCTTTCCTTATTGTTGACAAATCAGGTCTAAAAGAGGAGTACGCTCGCAGCTTCTGCTTCTGTTATGCACTCACTCTCTCTGCTCCTAACTTTCTAATACTTATCTATGCCTTATTTCACATGGCGGATAATCATTTGAAATAAGGTGTGCTCTCAGAGAGAGAGAGTACTCCTTATAGCCGGATGACATCAACAAACGAAAATCAGCCTTATTTTAAGCCTTACGCCTTACAAATTTGCTACCCTTATAATTTTTAGGTCTTATTTCGGAAGCCTTTAAATCTGCTGTTATAATTCTTAAATAAGGCTTAGATTTTTTGGTTGGTAGGTATGCTGTATTTGCTTCTCAAACTCCAATTCAATTGTGGAAGTTTTTGTGTATGTAAAGTATACGCCATGGCGTCAGCTTACGATGTGACAACAATTCCCTCAACGCACCTACAACAATGTACATATGTATGTACATTTTGGCACAAATATGTATGTGGATTCGTGCACACGCACACACGGAGAAAACTATATGGATGTCACATACATATATTTATTTTTGTGTTTTCAGGTATTTTGCTAAGCGCCAGTTTTCCACACTCCATCTGCTATGATTTTTCGCAGCTTTAATCGATTATTGTTTGATTTTGGTTACTTTTGCGCTTTTCGTTTGTTGTTCTGTTATCATACTCAATTTGTGTTTATTTATGTTAGTCATTTCATTTTATGTGTTTTTTGCGTAGCGCGCAATTTCAGTTGTGTACGTTTTTGTTTGTTTTTATGGTGACTTGTGTGAGTTTTGTGCATTTTGTTACGTTCATGGCTTGTTTTACCATTTCTAGTAATTAGTAAATAGTAATAGTAAATTTTCTACAATTGACGCTATAGTTTTAATTGTTCTTGCTTATTGCTTTAGCCTCGCATTTAATTTTCAGCAATTCATAGCCGTTAATAATTTTGACACCTGCCCGAATATTTTTCAACAATGCGTTGTGAAGGTTGTTTTTTTTTTTAGCTAGCTTGGAATGAAGCTCTTTCGAGTTTCAATAACTTTTCTAAACCACGATCTGGAATACTTTCTAGATGCAGAAAATGTGCAGTACTAAGGCATCTGAGTGGTTGTTAGCCAAATTATGGGCAGAGAGGATGTTGCACAGTGCTGAGAGCATCGTCTTAGTTGCATGCCACGCTCTCGGTTGTGTTAATATCAGTGGCGTAGTAACGGGGGGGGTTTTGGGGACAAAACCCCCCCGAAAGATTCGTTTTGACCATAAAACCATCTTTGACTTTATTAGCATACATTTCTTTTTCAGGAAAAAATCAATGAGAATAGTAATTTTTCGAAATTGGTAATTCGAAATTCAGCGCTTTTTCACGAAGTATTACTTATAATTCTAGCGTTTGTTGAGCCGTAGGAAAGTGCAAGAACCGCAGGAATTTTACCACAATTTACATTCTTTGTACTTATATTCGCTCTTTTGTGGTAAAATTCCTACGGTTCCTGCACTTCCATACGGCTCAACAAACGCTACAATTATTATACGGTATTGCTGTTATTAACATGCTAATAACAGAAAAGTAATGCCAATTATTTAAATTTCAAGTTTTCTTTCAATTACTTATCATCTTAGTCAAATAATATTAGTATAAACTACAATGGGAATAAATATGCAATGTATAAGAGTATCTGAACTTTAGATTTTACTTAATGTCTGTCAAAATGGAATATTAAAAAACTAAATTATATAAGAAAATTATTATTTATAACCGTAGCACATATGTAGGTAGAAATATTTTATTGTGTACATCTATTCCAAATTGCTTGTTTAATGCAAAATTTTAATAATTTGCGTTAAAAGTTGATTTTATTGAAAAATATATACAGTGACTCAAAAAAAAAAATCATACGCCAGAGTTTTTAAATTTATTTCAAACAGTTCTGTCGAAAATTTGACTCTCTTATTTTCGTTTAAAAATCTAAACAATTTTTCAATAAAAATCGTCTTAAGCAGGATTACTAAGCTTATGGAAAAATCCGAAAAATCGTAGAAATTTCTAAAAGTGGATTAAAAATTTTAAAGCGAGGCCAGAATTTATAGAAGATTTTGAGGAGATTTCTAAGTGTACTGTTATGTAGCCAACCACTTTTAGTGTAAAAAGTGCAAATTTTCTATGCTGTAAAAATTTCCGTCGATTTTAGTAATTTTTTTCTGTAGGGTGTTTGCGTTATATGTACGTGAGACCCTTCCAATTAAAATTTCCGAAAAGCTAATGAAATTTTTCAAAAAGTTGAATGTTGCATATTATTATATTACAATTGAATGAGCTGCAAAATTGCATACTCAAAAATCTTCTAAAAAATGTGGCTTTAAAATTCTTAGCCCCTTTTTATGATAAGTATTTCCTTGACTTTGCAAATTGGAAATACTAAAAATACTGCCTAAAAAGTTAACAATAATCGGTCATAAATATCGCGGTTACTTTCGAGCATCACCTACATTAACCAAGATATGCGTTAGAAATATAAACATTAAAATCAAATATAAAAGACAAAAAAGAAAATTATTGTACATAGGTACATATGAAAAACCCTGTATCTGGTAGTGAAGTGCGGCTTTGTGCGACGTAATTTTTTGCCGGAAAAATACTAATTGTACTAGATATCATGTGCGAGGGTTAATTTGACTGAGTCTGACAGAGCAATATAACAAAATCAATTTTGAACACAAAAAAGAGTGAAATTTTTTTTTAAAATATCCCAACTTTAAAAGCTTAAAACTATAAACTTAGAATTATTGGAAACCAAGGATATTATTGAAAAGTGTTAATAATTACTTGAACCTTTAGGATTCATCACGATTACTTAAATGAAATGCTTTAAATAATAAATATTCAAGTTGAAACTAGCACTTAAAAATATGGAAGAAAAAAACAAAAAAATTAACTTCAGATATGCTAAGTTACGACCATCTGGGGCAAGTGCAGAGTATGGGGTCAGGAAAAAAGCGATCAATTATTGTTCCCCATTATATTTCCAATATGTGGGTATGTTTTTTTTCTGTAATTGTAACAATTTTACAAAATTCAATTTTGGGCGCATAAAACTTGAAAATCTACCTATGCGCGTAGATTTCCAGAAGAGAATATGAGACTTACTTTTGAAGTATAGTTAAAGGCCCTTGGCAAGTGACAATATGGCATGTCAAGCAGTGTGTATGTGTGAGTTTTTTTGTGTATGTTAGTGCAATCGGCAGTCGTCGTGCTACACGTTCTTGTTCGGGCTCGCGTTGATGAGAATCAAATCTTTTAGATATTTGCGTCAATCACCCGACACTCACACATATGTATACACTTCTTAACATTCCAGATTTTAAGTGGCCAAGGGCCTTAAGAGTTTGATATATGTATTATAAGCAATATTTGTGTACTAAAATGTTAAATTATAGTCTGAAAAAATTACATTTCGCTAGCTTAGAGTGCAAACTGTGTAAGTCCACTTTTATGAAAAAGTGTATTTTTATGTAGAACGCTAGAAAAATCAAATACGCACCGCGCTAAGCAAGTCTGAGATACTTTTCATATTTCTACTCGTTGTTATTCAGTGATACGCAAATTGTGTAAGTCCAAAAAGCGAAAAAAATTGTGTAAGTCCAAAATATTTATATGAACAGAAATTTTTTTCATTTCGAATTTTTTTTCTTTTTTGTTTTTTGTCTCTCCTACAAAGTTTTAAAAAAGGACTTACACAATTTGCATTCTAAGCTAGCGATTTTTATCATTTGTAAAAAAAATTGTAGTTTTTTTTTGGTAATTTTAATTTTGGTAAATTTTTTACATTGGCTGTGACCCCCCCCGAAAAATTCTCTAGCTACGCCACTGGTTAATATGATCGAAAAACAATGCATGGAAAATCAAACGTACGTCAAATGCGTACCTGTATATTAAATTTAAAAGACTGCAAAGTTGTACGAGAATTACAAAATAAGTTATTGATTGTTTCTTCGATCTATGTACATATCGTCGCTCCGGAAGAAGAAAGACGCATGCCAGTAATTTGTCGACGAAAAAAGGCGCATTAAAAATATTTCGGGGAAGAAAGACGCCTTACAAAACATGTCGACGAATATAGACGCATTAAAAAATATTTCGACGAACAGAGACGCATTAGCATTCATAACTGCGAAGAAAGACGCATTAGCATTAATATTGACAAAGAAAATAAAAAAATCGAACACGTCTTTCTTTCCTAAAAAATATTTAAATGCGTCTTTCTTTATAGTAAAAAAAAATAAAGCGTCTTTCTTCGTTATCAAAAAAAAAAAAATAAAGAGTTTTTCTTTCGAAAAATATTTTTAATGCGTCTTTCTTTAAAAAAAAAACAGGTTTGCGTCTTTCTTCCTCAACAAAACACTTTGCGTCTTTTTTCTTCTATAGCGACGATATGTACTTTTCTTGTATACTTATATACTAATCAGCAGTTTCCCTCTTATCTGAGCCTTTAGTGCCCCATTGGGGTGTGTTAAAGTACACGCTCGGTAAATGTACGCATATCATTTTGTATTTCGGGAAATATGTATTACTTATTCACCAGGAAACGCAATGTCACTTTATCATAAGCACATCTAAAACCATTCACATATACATTGATATATACACACACATACATATATTTTAATATGACATATGTATGTATACATATCTAAATTGCTTTTAATTTATTATTCCACAAAAATTTTGCCTAATGACATTCATTATTTATGTAAGTGACAGAGCACCTTAATTTAAGTGCTGTCCTGTACACTTATTTTGGCGCACACGTAGTCAATTCCACCGAATTACCGAATGAATGGCGCATTTGCTAAATTCGAGCGAATAAATTATTTTTATACTCAGCTGTACTAGTACACAGAGTATTATAGTTTTAATCACATAACGGTGGATTGTAACAGAATGAACTAATCGAGATAGATATAGACTTATATATACCAAAATGATCAGGGTGAAAAGAGAAATCGATTGAGCCATATCCGTCCGTCCGTCCGTCCGTCTGTCCGTCTGTAAACACTCTAACTCGCGAAAAAATTGAGATATTTTGATGAAATTTGGAATGCAAGTTGGTATCGAGACTGGGACGGCTGGTATTGAAAATGGGCGAAATCGGATCCTACACTCAAAAAAAAATTTCTCTCGATCAAAGACATAATTTTCCTTATTTTGAACACGCGTCCCAATACAAAATTTTCTTTGTTTTGTGTAAATTTTCTCAAAAATGTGGAAAAGGCATAAAAAAACATTCAAACAAATTCGTTGCCATGGGGATTTGTATGGGAATTTAATTTCTCAAAATTAAAGAAATCAAGTCTTCAAAACAAGAAAAGTTGGGAATGGAATGGCGTTTAAAGAATTTTTCATTATTTTAATGTATGAATTTTTTCAAAACAAGTATATGAAACCATGGTAACGCATGTAACAACAATATTTTATAAACCTTTTAACATGTTTTAAGGAAAATTTACTCAAAACAAAGAAAGTAGTGTTCAAAATAGGTAAACAATTTCTTTGACCCCTCCATATATTTTTTTTCTCTCAGTGTATATAGAAAAAATCGGAAATTTGGTATCTCAGCCACAAATATAGCTAGAGCGATGAAATTTTACCCACGTGTTGAGCTCAGGCCCCTATGAAGAAATTTGATAAAATTTTGGAAAATGGGCGGTGCCACGCCCACTTATTAAGGGTCAAACATTGAAAGTTTTATATGTCATAACTCAGAAACCGTTGAAGATATATCAATGAAATTTGGTACGCGTGATGTACATTCTTACGCAAACGTCTGGACGGAAAATTGTTAAAATCGGTTGACGGTCACGCCCACTTTTATATATGTGTATTATAAAGGGACCTAATAAAAACATTTTAAGCGATATCTCTGTCAAATATAAATATATATTATTAAAATTTTATGGAAGGAGTCTAACTACGAACATAAGACAAAAACCGTAAAAATTTTGGAAAATGGGCGTGGCACCGCCTCTTTTTAGACAAAGGAATATACGAGATTTCTGAGCCCATAACTCGACAAATAATTGAGATATTATGACGAAACTTGGTTCATACACTTTTATAACTTGTATTAATAGACACGCAAAAATTTATTGAAATCGGTTTATGACCACGCCTACTTTTCAACAAAGATATTTCTGGAACACGCTTTGGAAATTTGTAACGTGACATCTTTGTAACTGGAAGTCATAAAGGAATGAAATTTTGCACAAAGAATAATATTCATATGCTTAGTTGGATGACTGATAAAAATTTTGAAAATGGGCGTGGCTACGCCCACTTTATGCAGCACTCGCTTTATATAAAATCCATCAAACGTAAACAAACAATGAAAGCATACAGCTGAGTATCTAACGTTCGATTCCACTCGAACTTAGGCTTCCTTACTTGTTACTTTTTAACTTTTATGACATCATAGGGATCAAGGCAAATTCATTCATATGGTAATGGTAAGTGAACAGCTGACTTCTTCTTCTTCTCGTTTTTAACTCGCCGTGTACAGAAGAATACAGAAGAATGTCAAACAAAGAAAAATTTGACTTTGAGCTTGACATTCTGATGGACAAAAATTTAAAGCGAATCGAGGCGAATATTGCCGAATTCGCCCTGCCATTACCATAATGAATTTGCCTTGATCGGGATCAATGTCGAATTGTGGTTTAAGTGACTTATGTATTGGAATAACTTTTTATTTCGCATAGAAACTTTGGTGAGCTTAAGTTGTTGAGACGCGCAGATATCCGTCTCCATAAAATATGTACATATATGTAAGTCTCGTTTTGCTGATTCAGGTGATCCATAGCGTAAATATGTCTTTATGCCTTTCTGTACATAAGTTAGGTAAGTATTTGGGATAAGTTCCTGACACCGTGGTTTCAATCTATTGATACCCCGCGCATAATTGCGATTCACTGTGAACCGAAGTGGTGTGGTTGATCCCTCATAGCCGTTATGTCGGAACGTTGCGACGGAAAACAGTGTTAACTGTTACAGTGAGTATGGTTTTTAAGGAGGACCTGAGTCCACGTTGTTTGTATATTTTCTGGCTTCATGATTGAGGGTTGTGATTGAAGAAATACAGAGAAAAAACATATTTGTGTCATACGGCCTTAAAAGGATAAATAAAAATATACGAAAGGGAAAAGGAAGGGGAAAGGATATGGAAAATTCAAATCAATTGAATTAGCAATATGCTGCCAAAAACGTGTTCATATATTTTCTCTTTGCATTTTAATTAATGTTGAGAAATCCCATAATAATAAGAGTTAATTAATTAATTATTAAATGCTCTCACACAAATTGTTTTGTTTTTTTCTTTTTCGTTTATTCATCTAATTGCTTGTTTTTGTTTTATGTATGTTCATATATAAACATATCCGTAGGGAAAACTTAACACTAATGCCTTTTTGCTAATGTACAATATGTACATACGTGCATATCTGGGTATGTAGTGAAAAATGTTTTACGTACATGAATATATTCTATTTTCATATAAAGTAACCCAATAGAAAAAAGTATAAGTACGGAAAACCTCCCTTAACATTTCTCCAATGTCGAAAGAGCGTTAACGAAAAATGGGCCGTGGAACTCTTCGCAACCGACAGAAAAGGAGACCTGCACTACGCTGGGAAGATCAGTTAGAGAGTGACTTTGCTTTCCAATTGGCGCCAGTTATAGCGAAACGGAAGTGAATGCTACGCATTGTTGGACTCGGTCAAAATCGTCTAGACGGTTATGCGCCAAATTAAGAAGAAGAAGAATATTATAATACCTTTTGAGAAACGAAGATGGGTTAAAATAAGTGTTAAGACGCTTAAAATTTACTGTTATAGCAGAGATCAAGCGATTCTGGTGGAAACAAAATGGTTTTAGAATTTTGCTCTCCCCTTATGTACATAAATATATGTGGCGACACCAATGTGTGTCAGGGCGTATGAGTGACCTATTATAGATGGAGACTTTTGAAGGTGTATAGTTAAATGAAGCATAGAAGCTTTTTTATTTGTATTTAATGATTTGTTCTTCAGAATACCGAAGGATTTTGCAATAAATTTTTAATGGATATTGTACACCTTTAAATACTGATACAAAATGCAACAAAAACTCAATATCGAAAAAATTTCACATAGCCACTTTTGAATGTGAACTAAATAGGTACTCAAATGTCGTATTGAAAATTTTTAAAGTGATATATTCTTCTACTCCTTTTTTATTTATCTTCTGTGTAGCAGGATAATGCGAGGGAGAGGCGGGTTTTCAGACATGGAGTTAAACCAGCGGGTAACCTCTAGTTATTTATAAAGGGAAGAGCTTGATAAGTTTGCTTCTGGGACACTGTGGTCATTTACACATGGTATGTAAATGTAGAACTGAAAAGATGGACTTCATTAGATTTGGTTTTATTGTTGTAATTGTAGTTGTAGGCAATTGTGTGCGCTTCGGTCACGCGATGGTATTTGTATGTATAGAGCGGCAATTGTTGAATATAACTACTATGTTGATATGTAAAACGAGCAGGTATGTATTCACCTATGTATATCATACATACATATGTACACATTCGGGTACTCGTATATGTACATAATACCTATATATGTACATATCTACATATACGTAGACTTTACGTGGGTGCAAATAAGTGCTGTTCGACAAAGTGTTTACCTATTTAGATTTGTTTTTGCACTTGAGAAGTATTGTTGCTGTTGTTGTTGTATAAATATTTTTCTTTTCCTTGCTTTGACTTTTGGCTTTTGCTACATACATACATGCATATATCTGTGGCAATTTGCAATAATCGCTTAAGTCTTAAAAAATGATTTCGAGATAAATTGATTTTTATATTCGAAAGCGTTTCTTAACAAATCATAAGAGTCGATTAAAAACTATAGACGCAAAATGAGTGAGCCATCCACAATGTTACCATCAAATTTTGTAAATAAAACAAAATGTCATGAAGAAATTTGATTAAGTATATACGTCTACTTTGGCTGTTATAGCAAGTTTAATATACCTCTATTGTAAGTTAAGCCTAAATGTTTCTTTTTATATCTTTTGATTGAATTAAGTTATAAGCATGGGGGTTTTACAGAAATATAGTGTTTTAAAAGGAGAATAATGTGGTATATATAACTCGAAATCTTCCTAAGTTGACTTAAGCGATTATTGCTTGTGACCACAGATATATAATATCGTCGCTGCGCCAACAAAAAGAGCTATACGTTTTTCAGCAACTTTTCAGGAGAGCAAAAAAATGGTTTTCTGGTGATCCTAGAGAGTATTTTTTCTAGTTTGAATTGTTAACTAATGATACTACACATATGTAATAGACTTGTACAATTTTTTTTTACTTTTTTTGACCAACCACTTCGCATGAATCATTTGCACCGTTTTACAGCACATAGCTCTTTTTACAAATTGTTTAAATTTGGTAGTGGGGGTAAGAAGAAAGATGTGTATACAATTCTTCGCTACGGTCCGATGCAATTAGAGATAGCTTGGAAATGCATTATTTAATTGACCAGTGCCCCTCCTATTTTGAAAATTGGTCACATACGCTTTTTTTAAATAATTTTTTTTACACAAAAATAACCTGAAATCAAAAAACAATTATACGAAAATAGATGTATAACTGATTTTACAGAGCATTTCTACTACTGAGAGCATATAGCTGTGTTTGATAACTTCTAACCAAAGAAGGATATCAGATAACGGGAAATGCAGAAATGTGGCTAGCGGATAGCTCTAAATAAATATGTAATAAAAAAAATCGAAAAAAAAAACATATAACTGAATTTGTTGGCGCAGCGACGATATAATGTTTACACAATAAAGGCGATAATTAAATAATACAAAATATATTTAGAAGCGAAATTTATAAATACATAACTGAATTTTAGATTTTAGATTTTTTATGAGAAATATCGATAAAATGGTGCATACGTATGTATGTAGGTACGTATTAACATATGTATATATGTTTATTTGTGTATGCATACACACATATGTATATATGGATGTACATTTGCTGTTGCACATTGGTTCTTTTCAAAAGATATAAACCAACTGTTTTCATTGCCACAGGCTGTTTGATGGCATTCACCTTGTTGGGATAATTTTGCTCGTGCTTTCTCATTCAATGTAATTTCGTTTCTTAAATTTGAACAATAAACAATTGTTCGTATATGTATTAAAATTGATTAGTTAAACGTGCCACTGCGCTATCATGAACTTCATGTGAAAAATTTCCCTCGAAAAATATAAAGCAAAACAATAACAATTTTTCACATTTTGTTTTTGTTTTGCTTTGTAATTTTTGGGAACATTTTGTTCACATGAAGTTCACGATAAGGCTGAATATGTATTTCCGCAACTTCAATCCATTATTTATATTTATTTCATTTTCTTAATCAGCTAATCGCTATCAATTTGCACATTATTTTCAACAACACTTTATAAGCGATTAAAAAATATTACTTCACTTAAATAATATAAAGCACACGTTGTTGTAAGAAAAAAAAAAATACATTAATTGAGCTCACTTTTCTCGCTTATCACCTCATGCGAATTTCTGTTATGTTGCGCCAAACACGTTTGCTCGTTTCGTCGTTCGCCGGATTACTAAACTGGCGCATCCATATCAACTTCAAGTCCAAAATTCAACTCTCGACTTTGCCGATTACATTTGCTTGTATGAATGTGTTTGCATTCGTATGTGTGTAGGTATGTATATCTGTCTGTCATATCTCATACGTCAGTTTAGTTATGTTTTACCCAGCTGGCGGCTCGACCCTCGGTTCACCACAGGCAAAGAGAGCAGCAGCACATCAACGTATGTATGTATGTATTAAGTTCTACCCCCAAATCCCCAAACCCCTAAAATATGCACACTCTTTCTGCACTTGACGCTTTATAACAACAACAACAACAACAACAACAACAACAACAACAACAACAATATGTAAGCATCGATAGTAACAAAGAAAAATAAATACAACAATTCGTAGAGCATTTGCTTTGCCTACAAAACAAAAGGCAGACAATAAAAGCTGTTATGGACAACAATTGTTGGCGTTTAGCACTTGAATGAAATACTCGTACGCTCCATAAGTTTACAATTGTTAACATAGGGTGTATATGCTAACACACATACATACATAAATAATCATCATAACGACACCCAACTTGTTAAGCTTTGGGGATGCGCAATGCTCAGCGAAATGAGCATACAAGCGTATATTCGACTCCATATTTATTAAGCATTTCTCATTCTCCTTTTTTTAATACTCTCCGCATTATCCCTTTGTAGGATTGTGGGCTTTCACCTTTCCAAGCACAAAAAGCATCTCTTGTTGCTCATTTCAATGTGAGTTTCTTTCTCCACCGGCGGGTACTAATGACGTTGTTGCCACCAATCACTGATTCATAATAATACTTATTATATATTTACGTCTATTTTTCGAGTTTTCCCTCTCTCTTCGGCTTATTTTATTTGCCTTACTTTCATTTGCGAGAGGTGGGCTGGAGCTTTTAAGGCACTGTTCTCGCTAAAACTTTGGGATTTTACTTGACATTTTTTCCCTTTAAAAATAAAAAAAAAATGTTGTAGCAAAGCTTTTGCTGCTTACCACAGTTAATGTAAATTTTTAGGCGCTCTAAATTATGCTAAGCTTTTATTAGGGCACTAGAAGCATACTCTTAGGCTTCTTCCATACTTTTAGGCGTTATACATTTGAAAAATGACTGAACGATGCTGACATAGGTTAGGCAGATGTTTAACTTGTACATATTTTTATTTATTTTGTCAAATTTTCCATTCGCTTAAGTTGGCTTTAAAAAAAGAGAAATTTTGCTTATTTTTCAACACACAAAAATGTTTCCAATAATTTGTACGTTATTGTATGTTAAAAGCTTTCTTTCAAAGCTAGGGTGTCCTGTTAAATGTTTTGTTTTTAAAGAAAACAGATGCAATGTATGTTATGTTATTAAAATGTCAAAATAAATACCCAAAACAAAAGCTCTACAGAAAAGCTTTACGGATATACAAAAGGCCATGCAATGATACAGTGAAATATTTGATACAATAAAAACGAAGCAAATACTTTTACTCAAGATTTTAGAAATTTGACATCAATTTGTATGAACCAAATTTAAAAATTTGAGAAAAAGCAAATGCTCATCTTTTATTAATATGACCCAATATTTTTAGTGTAGTTTTTTTGTCTTGACCATTTTTTTAATAATAATAAAAGTAACGATGAAAACAAGATTTTTAGGTTATATTTACAATTTTTAACATTCGAAATCAATTCTTCGCAGTTGTTGTTTTATAGTCAGAAGTTCTGAAGAGTGCTCTGCTGTAAAAAGGACAGGAAAAAGCTTTCTATATGTTAGAGAGAACAAGCTTTCTGTTTTACTGTTCTGTTCAATTGTAACACAAGGTGTACACTTAATGACATTAAATGGCCAGAATGGGTAAGGGATATTGTAATGCACTAAACACTTTTTGTTCAAAGTCAGCCTAATTCTAAAAGCAGTTAGCTATATTAACATATGAACATACATACATATAAAATTTTGTATATAACACTTGTATATGCGTGTAACTTTATGGAAAAAATAGAAAAAGTGCCAGTTTTCACGCTTCACTGGGCCGACAGCCAAAAATAAATGAAAACGGCACGAACTGTCTGTTTTGGTTTTTTTTTTTTTGTTTTGGCAATGACGACCTCTTGTTATTCTCCAGTAAATATGCGTTTCTATAAAACTTTCCAATGGGCTATGTTGATGTTTCGCATGTTTTTGGCGTTAGTTAATTCTTTTCACAATAATGAGACTTTTAAGGTATGATAACTCACCTTCATTCATAGCAAATTTTACAAAAGTGAATATAAAAATTTATAAAATAAAATGTTATTTATTGCTTTACGTATATTACGTATTCTTATACCTATGCTTAATAAATGCTTGAATTTTCATTTTCCTCACTTTATTTCTAAATAATTTGCATTAATCTTATTTGACTACTCATTCCCTAATATCGGAATTGTACCGCAATATCTAGTTAGGTTGCCTCTCATTTCACTTTTTGCTTTGCTTTCTTTGCTTTTCATTATCACTTGTCTTTTCCTCATGTACTTCCTGTTCTTTGCAATCCTTTTTTGCTTGTTCCTGTTGCTCGAACTCCAGGGCATTCAAAGTTTCACATTCAATTTCCTTGTCAATTGTTAATTTGGTTACCTTTTCCAATTCTTCGATTGTTTGCATATATAATTTCTTCGCCAAAGCCATATCACAACCTTGTACTGAAGATTTTGCCACCTCGCAATCACTAAAAGGGAAACAAATAAAAGAATAAAATAAAAGTAGTAGTGTATAAATTATTAATTTGTATTTATACAATGTCTCAAGTATTAGTTTTGCATCTAAGCTGAAGGTGAGTGCTTGTGAGGAAATTTGCACACAATTTTCAACACCGTTGGCTAATGAAATATGCAAACCATTTGCGGTCAGAAGAATGTGCGTGTGCGTCGACGATGTGATAATATTATCGAATGCCTTGGGGTGAAAGTTTTTGTTGATATTTTTGCTGTTTCGCAAGTGGCTTTTTATTAATCCTGACAACCAAGGCGGCCAACCGCGATAAATTGATGACAGAAGTTTTAATCAATTGGATAATAAAGTTTGCCTAAAAGTTGCAGTTTTGTCTTAGAAAATCGAAAATGGAAGTTCATAAACCATTGACTTTTGCTGGTCTTTCGGCAGCAAAAGCATCAGACTCAAGCGTCAATGTTGTATTAATCTAATTTGATGAGTATTAAGATGTCCAAACGAAAATTGATTCGATATAAGCCAATTCACCTGAAGGATCATAAAAGAAGCTACAAGCAGAAACATTCAAAAATTAAATGAGCGTCAATATATATAATGTCTTAATGCAAACACGCACACAGTCATCAATTTTTAAACTTCTGTCGTAGGCTGCGCTGACATTAAACTGCGCTTCTCTTTCCATATGCAAATATGACTTATACTCACTTGAAATATTCGCCGCTTACGTTCTTAAGTTTTGGATCGGTAGCTAAACGTATGGCACATTGTGCACCCTCAAATGGATTTTTCATGAACAACCACCTCCATGGATAGGTCATTAATCTTACACTAATCGCCGACATAATTGGTGAACTGAAATGAAATAAAGAAGGTCGAAAAAATGAAAAAGTTTAAATAAATTTATACGTGTCACTGTCCACAGAATTGTGTAATTTACAAATAGTTTGGAAACGTTTTTTTTTTAATTATATGTAATAACGTCCACCATATTCGACGCAAAGAAGTATGAAGATTTAAAGATAAATAATGGCGTGTGTAAATAATTTTTGCGGGGTGAGAAACTCAAGTTACCATAATATTTGCAGTTTTGATCATTACATTTACTGTCTAATATGGTCCATTTTTGGTGAACAAACTTATACCCAACCAAGTCTGAGTTCTTTTTAGAGCCAAAGATTATGCGTTAAAAATCGAGTATACAGGAGCTACTTTGGAGAATAAATCCTGCAATAAAAACATCACGTGATCAAGATGATCTTTCAGGAAAATACTAAGTTCCAATTTGTTGAACTGTGTAATTAATATAATTTGACTAGGCCATCGTTTTCTACAGCGAAATTTCCTAAAACAAACTCAAATATGTGCAATTTACTGCTTACTTGAATTCGACAATACTTTCGTCTAAGTTTCTTTTAATGCTCTTTACCTATTGAATAAGAAAAACTTGCGAAGGCTGCAGTAGCAGTATCGCATTTTCAAGCATGTATCTAACTACGGTCGTTTCATATTTAGCTAAGAGAAGTTTTGTCTAATTAAATTTGAGCTGGGGTGACTAATTAAAACTAGATAATCGTTTAAGTACTTTGATTTGCTGTTCCGGTGGCTTGGGTCATGCATAGTAAAGTTCCGAAATTATATTTAGTGGCACAGCAGTGGGCCAGTGGAGATACATAAATACATATGTACGATGTCTGCGTAAAGCTAGTATAGCTCATCTCGCCGTCTCGAATGAGCCAAGGCCAAACACCAAGGCTGAAAGAAACGTTGTAGAAGCTTTTTGCATTTTTGATGATGTTGAGACCAGGAATCGAACTTTATTTTACAGCAGTCTTCTATTCGCCAAACCTTAGCGACCAATTTAGTGAGATTAGGTTAGGTTATACTGGCTGGCCATTAATAGACTAGATATGTAAGTCCGTAGTGTTACCAGAAAATTCTTTGAACATGAACACCTCGAATTAAAAGCCTGGTCTCAAACTGAAGAAGATCGTCGCCTCTTTGGCAAAACCTCTTTGGCAAAGAGTTTCTTTACCTCTACTTTGGATACAGATTCGATATCACTGAAGAAAACCTTCCCTAGTAACCGAAGTCTTAGCCTGGAAAACGCAGGACAGAATGTGTTCTACTGTCTCCTCCTGAAAACCGCATTCCCTACATACACTTTCATCAACTAGTCGCATTTTGAACGCATGGAATGCTAAAAGGCAGTGTCCTGTGAGGACCTCGTTTATAAGTCTGCATTTTTGCCTTTTCAGGGAAAGCAACCATTTCGTTAGCTTCGGATCGTACGACTTACACATAATCTACAGCCATGCGACTATTTCCACGCCTTATCAGCCTGGTTCATCATAATATATGTATATACTTATAGCACCTATGCTTAATTTCACTGAGTGGAATCGGGGCGTCCATGAAGTGTTCTGCTCTGAGACCTGCACCCTTCTTTGCTTGCTCATTAGCCTTCTCATTATCGTCTATCCCCCTATGGCCTGGGATCCAATACAAATGGACATTATAATCCCTACTCATTACCCTTAAAGCCTCTTTATAGTCCGCTACATATTCAGATGAGGTGCTATGCGGACTTATAGCCGCCTGACTATCTATATAGAAAAATAAAATTTAATGGCATATCATTAAAAATCTTCCTCTCAAATCGCTAGGGCCTGATATTTTTGTTGCTGGTTTTTTATGCATATTTTTCTAGAAGCGAGTAGAGTGCAGAGAAGTAACGAATCGAGATTTGTTGAAATCGTTTTATTTCATTTATGGAGGTAAATTTTCTTTTCAATAAAATCCGTGGTTCATATTTTAAACATAACCATTTTCAAATTTTCCACAAGACAGGTTAAAATTGGCTAACCAACTAAATTTTTTTAGCACTTTAAATCACAGAAAGAACAACAACAATTAGCAAGAGAAAAAACTTGGTTTTGAATAGCCTAGTTTAGGAATAAAATTCATGTTTTCTTTGCCATGGCAACAAAATTCAGTGCACATACATATATAATAACAAAAAAAGTTAAATTGCAAAATGTTGCGCGGTCGAGGTTGAAGTGTCCCAACAGCACAGAAATCGCATCAGACGTGGAAAAGAGCAGACGACGGCGACGACGTATGAACGAAGGAAGTGGATGAATAAGAAAAGCGAAAGGAAAGGAAATAAATGCTGCAGTGAATGGTAATTAAATTTTAAAATGTGTCAATAAGCGAACTTTTGTATTACAGTTTCAGACAGGGGAAAAATACGAGTATTTACTTGCGGAAGTACACAAACGTTCACAAAAATGTTTTCGGCTACTATTTAAGCGTTTTTTTTTAATAAATATTTTTTTTTCTGTGTAGCCAAGAATATTTGTAATATCGATTAACCGACGTATCGTAATCTTCTGGCTGTAGTTCGAGGCCGTCTTTATATATAAAAGGCCATAAAGCAAAACTAATTAGTTCTCCTCATGAAGGCTTCGTCAATGACCCACGATGACATACGATTAAATCGGAGAAAATTTTGACAAACGAAGATTCAGATCCTTAGCAAATCTGCTTATAATACGCCGATTTAGAAAATAAAAATGTGCATTTGTAGCTATCATAATTATGTATTTAATATGTATCACAACACAAACAATTTAATATAAAAAATAAAAGCTATTATTTGAACGTGCCAATTTGCAGTTTGGCTCTACCAGTATTGCTCGAGCATGTGCGTGTGCGAAACAGTGGCGCACACAGAAAAATATTTTGGGGTGGTTTTCAATATCCAACGGAAAATTAAAAAAAAATACTTAAAACTCGTCCAGACAATTTTTAAACAAAGGCACCCTTTAAATCTCAATTCATTGCATTTTCTCTGTATTTAAACTAAAACTAACAAGTAAGGAAGCCTAAGTTCGAGTGGAATCGAACATTAGATACTCAGCTGTATGCTTTCATTGTTTGCATTTTTTCGATTAGGGTGTATTTTATATGAATCGAGTGCCGCATAAAGTGGGCGCAGTGATCCAACTAAGCATATAAATATTATTATTAGTGCAAATTTGCAACCCTTTATGACTCCTAATTACAAAGATGTCAGGTTACAAATTCCCAAAGGGTTTTCCAGAAATATCTTTGTTAAAAAGTAGGCGTGGTCATAAACCGATTTCGCTAAATTTTTAGGATGTATTACCACAAGTTATTGAAGTTTTCAAACTGATTTTCGTCATAACGTCTTAATTATTTGTAGAGTTATGTGTTCCGAAATCTCGTAGATTCCTTTGTCTGAAAAGAGGCGATGCCACGCCCATTTTCCCAACATTTTTATATTTTTTGTTTTATGTCTATAGTTGGATTCATGACACATTTCAATGAATTATCTTTATTTTTGACAAAGATATCGCTTAAAATGTTTATATTAGGTCACTTTATAATACCCATATATAAATTTGGGCGTGGTTGTCAATCGATTTTGGCAATTTTTCGTCCAAACCTTTGCCTAAGTAAGTAAATTACGCGCACCAAATTTCGTCGATATATCTGCTACGGTTTCTGAGTTATGACCTATAAAACTTTCAATGTTTAATAAGTGGGCGTGGCACCGCCCATTTTCCAAAATTTCACCATATTTCTTCATAAGGGCCTGAGCTAAATACGTAGGTGAAATTTTGTCACTCCAGCTCTATTAGTGACTGAGATACAAAATATCCAATTTTTACTATATCGGGAAAGTGGGCGTGGTCATGGTCCGATTTCGCCCATTTTCAGTACCAACCGTCCCAGTCGCGATACCAAATTGCATTCCAAAATTCATCAAAATATCTCAATTTTTTGCGCGAGTTAGTGTGCGCACAGGCGGACAAACGGACAGTGCTCAATCGATTTCTCTTTTCACCCTGATCATTTTGATATATACAAGTCTATATCTATGTCGATTATTTCATTCTGTTAAAATCCACCGTTATGTGATTAAAACTTTAATACTCTGCGTACTAGTACAGCTGAGTATAACAAACCTCAGCTAATATCCACTGCATACTTTTAGGGAAATGTCTCCACACTGCTTGCTAACAAACATAATCAGTAGTTATTGACAAACATTGGCAATGTACATCTACGAATATTCATAGATTTTACAACATGTATTTACACAAATATTTGTGAATGTACCATCTTTTATAAAATAATTTTTTTTATGGTGTTGTCAAATTTGGGGGGGGGGGAGGTTTAACCCCAAAACCCCCATTGAGTGCGCCAATGGTGCGAAAGAATAACTTTTTTAATGCTGCAGGACCTACGGCATTTGTTCATACATATTTAGGGGATTCACAACTTGTCATATTGCGTCATATCGTCATAAGTCATAATATTTTGTTGTTGCATTCTAGGCTATATGTGTACTAAATAAATACAACTCTGCACGATATGTTTTTGGGTCGTCGTACTTGATCAGCTGTTTTTGTTTACTTCTTCACAGGGCTTCGGAAAAGTCTTTTATAACTATTTCCGTACAATAATTTAATATGACATATGACTTTATGACACTTTGTGAATCACCTAATTATGTAAGTATATACTAATAAACATATCTATTCTATAGTTGAATATATATTGAGCATAAGAATGAGTGACAATTCGCAACTCATTTTCTTCTCCATTCACGGAACCATTCATACATTAAACTGGCCAATTGCTACATACAAACGAGTGTTGCACGAATATGAGGCAGCAGATGCCACAATGAGCTGCATGCCACTTTCAACACTCTATACACTATAGCATTTCGACTCTACACTCCACACATTCAACAATCTGCTCCCTAAATGAAATATGCCAGCACATGGCCGATGTCATTATTATCTGCAACAGATGCTTTTGTCAGCGCTTTGTTATCCTTGCCTTTGCTTGTGGTTGTTGGTTGGTTGGTTGGTGTACATGCAACTTTTTGGCTTTAAATCACCGCACAGATGCCACCACAAGGGGGAAAATATCACCTATATCTATGTACATATGTATAATTGTATAGTTATGTATAAATATATTTGTTTTTGTATCTAGCAGTTTTCTTTCGTTATTCATCTCCCTGTATAGCACATACATTGATACATCTACAAACTGTATGCAGATTCGAAACCATAGTCGCTTACGAGTTCACCGACATTTTCACCTTAAGAAAGTTCATAAATAAAAAATTAACGTGTTTATCTCCCCTTCATTTCCTCTTTTTCACCACTTTCTTTTTATACTGCGTCACTATGCAAATATATGTACATATATACATACGGTCTTTGAAGAACTAGTTAACTGCATCCGGTTTCTTCTTGATTGGAATTGAGTTTGTTTGCTTTCCTTAATCCAGAAAGTCGCTATTGGGTTGACTAGACCATTGGAGAATTATAATTTTCTCGATTGGAGAATATTGTAGCTTTTTTCTGAGAACGCTATGATTTAAAAACAAGTAAGAGCGCCTCTGTCTTCGGCCGTACCGAAGACTTCATACCTTTCATGAATGGGGAAATGAAAAGTTACCTATGCACATAGCCTGATTTAGTTTAATTTATTTTGTCGGTGTTATAGTCCGATCTTGATAATTTTCGGTAACCTTATTTGGGTCCATATGGGTACAAATACTCCAAATTTTCATGTCCTTAGCTGTAAAAAGGGAGAAGTTATACCCCAAAAGGTGTATATCTGAACAATCGGTTGTATGGGAGCTATATGTTATAGTGGTCCGATCTTGACAATTTTCGGTAACATTATTTGAGTCCATATGGGTACAAATACTCCAAAGTTTCATGTCCTTAGCTGTAAAAATGGGGAAATTATACCCCAAAATGTGTATATCTGAACAATCGGTTGTATGGAAGCTATATGTTATAGTGGTCCGATCTTGACAATTTTCGGTAACCGTATTTGGGTCCATATGGGTACAAATACTCCAAAGTTTCATGTCCTTAGCTGTAAAAAGGGAGAAGTTATACCCCAAAATGTGTATATCTGAACAATCGGTTGTAAGGGAGCTATATGTTATAGTGGTCCGATTCGGCCAATTCCGACAAATGATCAATTGAGCATCAAAACTCACCCGTGTTCCAAATTTCAATCAAATATCTCAAACCTGAGGGACTAGTTTGCGTTCACACAGACGGAGGGACGGACGGACGGACATGGCTTAAACGACTCAGCTCATGATTCTGATTATATCGGTATATATATTGATGGGTCTGTCACGCCTCCTTCTAGTACTTTCAAGATTTGATTTTCGGCACAAAGTTATAATACCATTTCATTCTCATGAAAGGTATAAAAAGAGTTATTTCTCGAGTCATGCTCTAATTGATATTTAACCGCAGTGTTTGTTAGTCAATATCTATGTAAGTATTTATATATGTACATATGTACATTGGAGCGTATCGCAAAAAAAATGTTCGCCATACGCCCTCGAAAACATTTCTGGAAATTTGTTTTTTTAATTTTTGGACGCCGCTACATCGCTAAAATTCATTTTTTTCATATCTTCGGTAATTATGGTTCGATTCCTAAGTTTGACAACCAATCTCTTTGGCTTGAGAGGAGGGTTTCTAGAGTATAATTGTATTAACCCTATGTGCGCCATTGGGATCACTTCCACCCAGTACTTAGTTTATACTACCTTAATGTAACTTTTTTTGCCAGTATGTTAAACGTCGTCAAAAAATATTAATCTTTTGCTAAAGAAGTATTTCGATCGATTCAGTAGAACGGGAAATAAAACGAATTTAACATTCCGAGGAATATAAATTTTTTGCTTTCTGTGGTCTTTTAGGTTCATTTTACAAAGATTTTTTTCTGAAGAGACTCCTACTGAAATTTTACTCCGAATAATTTTCTAGAAAAAATTTTTTCTAAAAAAGTTTTCGAAAGAGAAATCATATCAGGGGGCGTACGGTTGACTTTTTGTTTGGTCCATATAAGGCGAGACGGCCTAATGTACATACATACCTATGTAACGCAACTGATGATTTTTATTTCTGTCCATTTAAAAATAATCTCCAGCTTTACATTAGCTTTAGATTAGCTTGTCACTTTTCTTTTAATCCCTTACGCTATCTACTATTCATTTCATTACTGCGTTCCTCATGTCTCCACTTTTTCTCTTACTTTTCATGCACAACTCAATGCTTGACTTTCGCAACTGCAACTGCAACTGCAACTGTTGACTATATTTACTAATGTATTTTTTGTTTTATTGTTTTAAGGGTGATGAGGTTAAGTAAAGTTCAGGGAACTCAAGCGAGCTGGGCTGCTGCTGTCTTTGTCTTCATTCTTTTCTTCATCTTTGGTCTTTTAATGTGTCAACGTGGCTACATTGGCCGGGAGGTTTGTATATTTCGTGTTGCTTGATATTCATTGCACTAGCCAATAAAGGACTTTTAAACAAAAACAAAGAGAGAAGAATTTAAAAAATTGAATGTATAAAGTGTGCTATGCATAGTTTTTGTTAGAAGAGATAGTGAGGTAAACTTCAATGTATGTATGTATGTACTTGTATTCATATGTGGATACACTTTTGTATGCTTTTTGTGAGGATATGTTGCAAAAAGTTTTTGAAAAAGTGCTTTTATTTTAAATGTGCGCACGTCGCCTTATTTTGGCCTTAAGGAAAACAAGTTTTGTGGGAATAATTTTCTGGGGGGTTTTTCGGACTCCTTTTTAACCTCCATCATGTTCTAAGCACTCCGTCGTGTGATTATTATGGCAGTATTTTATCGCTCCTATTTTAGAGCGCGCAAAAAGTGGTTTGGGAATTAATTTAATTTAATTTAAACGTGAACACCAATTTCAGATATGCAATTCAAAGCTAAATTGACTCAATTAATTTGCATATCTGAATATAATCATATATATTATTTCTAATTGGTGTTTTATAAATATCCCTTTTTCTGCTCACATAATTTACCAAAATTAATAAGTAAGGCATCGTTTTAAAGGTATTAATTAGCTATGCATGCGAAACGGTGTTTTATTGGGCGTGGTACTTTATATGAAAAGTAAGGGGGGTAAAAGGGGGGTTGACCCCCGCAGCGGGGAGTGTTATGGAACCCACATAAAATGTATATCAAATTAAAGGGAATCAAAATACCTATCCAAGGTATACAAACATTCGAAATCGGTTAAGTAGTTTTTAAGTAATTGCAATTTAAAAAATGCATAATATAAATTTTGACCTTTAATAACTTTTGTTGTTGTTGTTTCCAAAAAAAAAAAATTCACTTTAATACTCAACTTCGGCTGTTTATCAATCCTCATACTTCGTTTTTTTGATTTCATAATTTTAGAAATTTCGCATTTGTACCAGATCGTGCTATTTTTTTCAACTTTGTGGGGCTGGGGGCACCTCCAAACATGCGAGTAGGTCAATAAAATTTTACAGGCTTATTTCTGGGCTAGAAAGGTGCCGTTCTGGCTTTGGAACAAATTGAATTTCCAAAAAAAAATTTTCACTCCACCTTAATATATACGAGTATATCAAAACGATCAGAATGAAAAAAAATGATTGAACCATGTCCGTCCGTCCGGCCGTATATACTCTAACTTGCGCAAAAATAGAAATATTTTAATGAAATAGATTCTAATGGGAACAGAGAAAATTGGGGTTGAAAATAAGGCATATGTATATATGTATTTCGAAAAGCACGTAAAACATGATAATTCAATCACTAATAAAGCCCGAGTGATGAAATTACGTTATGCAGTTATGAGGAAACGTGCTGAAATTTTCAAAAATGGGCCAATAGGAGCAAATTTTCAAAGATTTATAAGTCAAAACTCAGGAACTGTAGCAGATAAATCGATTAAGCCAAGGCAAACGTGTGGAAAAAAATTACCCAAGTCGGCAAGAACCACATATGTACGCACATAAAAATATATATAAAATATATAAAAATATATTGCACATACCTATATAGGAATAATAAAAACATTTTATGCGATATCTTTGTCAAACATATATCTAGGTAATTCATTGAAAGTTCCATAAGGTCCACCAAACCAAATAAATAATAAGTTTTTTAAAATGGGCGTGACAGCACAAACCATACCGACTGGCGCCACGTATGTTTTGTTATTTTTTGCGCAAGATGCGCACGGGTCCGGCTAGTATTAGTTTATACATAATCTCAAAATAAATACCTTTCTTCTTAGGAGAACCTTTTACATTTTCGAGCATAATTAAGATTCCTTACAAACCAACTAAATAGCATCTTATTTTGCAAATGTCTTCCCAAAATATTAATGTATATTATTTCCGGTACAATTATCGAAATTGCCACAATGGCAAATACTGAAGGCATTGAAGCAAAATAAAAGAAGCAAATAGACAGAATTAAAGCACATTTTTGTACCTGCTAGACTCGAACGATTCTCAAAAGCAATTTCATATAATTGCTGATGCGTATAAAAATGAGTGTGAAAAATTGTTTGCGTAGCTTTTTTTTTATGACAGAAGACAAAAGACAAGGAAAAAGAAGAAGAAGCATAAGTATTTGCATCAGCAACAACAACAACAGCCAGGAAGTTCATTTGGTCACATCAATGCATACAATAACTAGGACAAAACGTCGTTTTAGCTTAATGCCGTGCCATGACAACAGTTTCACCTGCGCTCGTTGTCTTTCTCTCTCCTACTACAATTCTGATACAAATCACTGCAACATTACATACATTTGTACATAGTATTTACTTTTGTTACAATCAAAGAATGAATGAATGAATGCCACATCTACCATACAAAAGTCACGTGTGGCGACCTTTTTGCTGTGATGCTGCTTCCTGTGAGACATTGTTTTTGTTGTTCTTTATGTTTCGTGTTCTATGTGATAGATATCTAGGAGAAAGCTTCATTTTGTTGATATTTCAGAGAATTGCAACAGTTTTTATTTTGTATTCAGACTGCGGAGACATGATTGCCTTCAAACGATGAACATACATACAGAGATATTTCGGTGTCTGATTTTAAAAGAGTGCTGGATGAAATTGCAATGTTTATTAGAAATACTTCGCAAATGTTTGGCTTTGCAATTAAAGATTTAATGCATGTTTTGCGTTAATTTTCCTTGATCCTTACATATCAATAATTAGCTTAAGATAAAAGTGAAGCATTTCCCAAAGTACAAAGTAATACAATTTTCTTCTCTTTTTCCAAATTCGAGGCATGTACTTAATTTAAAATAAATTAAATACATATGTACATATTACTTTCTTACGGTTTTAGCACGTAATTTGGAATCTGGTTACTTTTTTAACTCTTTAAGTTCCCACGCATGGTAAGAAAAATGTTTTCTTAAGTAAAAGTCCCCAATATATTTTCTTTCTTAATTCACTTTTTATTTTTATATGCGCATTGCGAGCAAGTATAGTTGTAAGAATAATTTATTTGTAACATGCCAAGAGCAAGGAGTAAATAAGGTACTTACAATTACATACAAACTTAATGTGCATATTTACAAACCGTACGAGAAGAGCATGAGCTCATTTTACATGTAGATATATGAACATATTTGCAGTGTAAAACGGAAAAAGTAGACCGAAAGCGGAAGAGAAATTTATTTATATGTTTACATATGTACATATCTGTGTGTATTCGTGTATCTTATGTGTATTTATTAAGGTTTGTCAGTTATACTGCAAATTGTAATGACGCATGTTAACACTTTTTACTTTTGAATTTTCTTTTCTTTTTTCGCTGAGCGTAGAACGGCAGTCAAGATAAATTGCTGCTTGCTTAAGCACATAGTCCGTTGCGAATGGGTTACGAATTTTGTATAGCACACTTAATGGTGTCTGAACTGAGAGAATTTTTCGGAAATATTATTCACGTAATTTTCCGCACGAAAGGAGAACTTTGAAAAGAAATAAGAAAAAAAATAATTTGATGTATGTAGATAAAAAATATTCTAGAGTGAAATTTTTAGCGATGGGCACAATGCAAGTTTTCAGCGGCTTATACCTTAAATAAACTACTGAAACTTATTTCGATGGTGTACATTAAATATACATACATATTTTATTTGTCCAACTTGCCGCGACTTCAGGTCAATAAGTTAGCAATATTAAACTTGTTTATGGATTTAGTGCAAAGTTGAAAGCTCACATAAAAATGAAAAATGAAGCTGTGAGAAACTTCCAGCGAGTCCTAAGTACATGCAAATAAATGCGACTATTTGTCAAACACGTTTTATTCAGATAGCGCTAAGCTAATTGCTACTCATATTTGCAAATAGTGCTGGAAAACCATCGATAGTGGTCCCATCGATTGACCATCGATAGTTTTAAAGGCAACCATCGATAGTATCGATGGTTTAATATATGTACGTAGGTGGCCCGTTAGAGGAAAAGGTGGTACTTAAATATTTAATGCACATATACAGACATATATACAGAGTTGGGAAAAATTTATTCGAATAACGAATATAGATGAATAAATTTTTTTATCTTTATTTGAATAATAAATAATTTTGTTTATTCAGAAACCAAATTATTCGAATAATAGATAATTTTCATTTACATATGTAAAAACAAACAAACATACAAACAAAAAAATAGACAAATTTTGTTTTTACTATTACTCAGTTGTTTTTTTTTGTTGTACCCTAAGTTTTTATTTATTATTTGAAATAACGAATAAACCTCAGAATAATTATTCGTAGGGAATTTATCTGAATAAAATGTGAAAAATAAATTTTTATTCAAATAATTATCTAAATAAAAATTTATTCGAATAATGCCCAAGTCTGCATATGTATGCATGTCTGTACATACGTTCTCATATTTAAAAGAAAAATATAAATTTTTATTAGAAACATATTATAAAATTAATAAAAACCAAAGTTTATGTAAAAAGTTCAATACAAAAAATAAATCAATAACTATTCAAATGAAGAATACTACATACACACTTTTGTACGTATACAGTTGTCCACAAAATAATAGGAGAGGCGAAATCAAAACCTAAATTGCTCAATTCTCAGTAAAAAAAAACCGCTTTATTTGCAAGTTTTTTCATAAAATTATTCACTAATCTTTTATTTCTATATTCACAGCCCACATATTCCAATCAAGTACCTTAAAAATTATAAATCTCAGTTTTTTTGATCAATTTTTTTAACAGACGTTGTAGTTATGTACCAAGTAAAATACTATCGATGGTTAAAAAAAACCATCGATAATCGCTATGGCATCGGCCCCATCGATAGTATCGATAGTTCAATCGATGGTTTTCCAGCACTATTTGCAAAGTATTTAGACAACCATACAATACCGGGGCGTATGAGTAACTATTTTCGGATAAAAAAGGAAAATTGTAGTATGAAAAAAATGCTTCAAATATTTTTAAAATTTATAAGGTTCACAATATCACTTTTAAATCGCTATTAGAGTGTATCGAAGCCTATTCAAAAATTGTTTCAAAAACGCCCTATTTCAGAATTGTATTCAAAAACACTCTATTTCAGAGAAAATTTCATACATATTTTTCTGAGATAGGTCGTTTTTGAAATGATTTTTGAAATAGTGCGTTATTGAAGAAAATTCTGAAATAGGGCGTTTTTGAAACAATTTTTGAAATAAGGTAATCTTTTACGGAACGTGCGAAACGATTTTCCGTCATCCCTTGTATGTATGTTGTTAGCTGCGAAAGTAGAATTGTTATCACAAAAAAAGAAAAACTATTTTATTAGAACTATTGATTATATGACAGGTATCAATAATTTCCCAGTGTGTACAGATTCGACAAATTATCAAAAAATGTATGTATGCCTACCGGCTACTAAGCGCATATGTCGAAAACTGAAGGATTACTTTGTATATAAACAAATAAACAGACTGCGAGACAAACAGGTGTACATATGTATGTATGTATGCAGCTACTATAATCATTTTGATAATAACTGTGTATGTTTGCGGCGCACACATATGTATACATGTTTGTACGTACATGTTTATTTAAGTACCACACGTCGTATAAGTAACATTAAAGGAGTTTAGCGAGTATACATAACTCAACTTGAAGATACCTATATGCAGTGTTTAAAAAACTGCAGTCGGAATTAGCAGAAGTCGTGAAATGTTTGATTTTATTTGATTTTGATATTCGTCGCTTTTTAAAATGACGATTTTGCCTGATTTTGATTTTGCGCTGATTTAATATTGCTCAAAATCAAAAGCGGCCAGATTTCAAAATGAACGATTTTGCCTGATTTTGATTTTGCGCTGATTTCATATTGCTCAAAATCAAAAGCGGCCTGATATCAAAATGAACAATTTTGCCTGATTTTCATTTTGTGCTGATTTCATATTGCTCAAAATCAAAAGCGGCCTGATTTCAAAATGGACGATTTTGCCTGATTTTGATTTTGCGCTGATTTCATATTGCTCAAAATCAAAAGCGGCCTGATTTCAAAATGAACGATTTTGCCTGATTTTGATTTTGTGCTGATTTCATATTGCTCAAAATCAAAAGCGGCCTGATTTCAAAATGAACGATTTTGCCTGATTTTGATTTTGCGCTGATTTCATATTGCTCAAAATCAAAAGCGGCCTGATTTCAAAATGAACGATTTTGCCTGATTTTGATTTTGTGCTGATTTCATATTGCTCAAAATCAAAAGCGGCCTGATTTCAAAATGAACAATTTTGCCTGATTTTCATTTTGTGCTGATTTCATATTGCTCAAAATCAAAAGCGGCCTGATTTCAAAATGAACGATTTTGCCTGATTTTGATTTTGCGCTGATTTCATATTGCTCAAAATCAAAAGCGGCCTGATTTCAAAATGAACAATTTTGCCTGATTTTCATTTTGTGCTGATTTCATATTGCTCAAAATCAAAAGCGGCCTGATTTCAAAATGAACGATTTTGCCTGATTTTGATTTTGCGCTGATTTCATATTGCTCAAAATCAAAAGCAGCCAAATATCAAAATTAGCGAATTTGCCTGATTTTCATTTTGCGCTGATTACATATTGCTCAAAATCAAAAGCGGCCTGATTTCAAAATGAACAATTTTGCCTGATTTTGATTTTATGCTGATTTCATATTGCTCAAAATCAAAAGCGGTCTGATTTCAAAATGAACGATTTTGCCTGATTTTGATTTTGCGTTGATTTCATATTGCTCAAAATGAAAAGCAGCCAAATATCAAAATTAGCGATTTTGCCTGATTTTCATTTTCTGCTAATTTTGATTTTGTGCTAATTTCATATTGCTAAAATCAAAAGCAGCCAAATATCAAAATCAATGCTTTCACAGTTTTGCTATTTACGCTTACATGAATACATGTGTGTATGTACGTAATTTCTTACCCTCTGTATTACGTTTGTATACATACATATGTATGTATGCGCATGTAAGCGTAAATAGCAAAACTGTGAAAGCATTGATTTTGATATTTGGCTGCTTTTGATTTTAGCAATATGAAATTAGCACAAAATCAAAATTAGCAGAAAATGAAAATCAGGCAAAATCGCTAATTTTGATATTTGGCTGCTTTTCATTTTGAGCAATATGAAATCAACGCAAAATCAAAATCAGGCAAAATCGTTCATTTTGAAATCAGACCGCTTTTGATTTTGAGCAATATGAAATCTGCACAAAATCAAAATCAGGCAAAATTGTTCATTTTGAAATCAGGCCGCTTTTGATTTTGAGCAATATGTAATCAGCGCAAAATGAAAATCAGGCAAATTCGCTAATTTTGATATTTGGCTGCTTTTGATTTTGAGCAATATGAAATCAGCGCAAAATCAAAATCAGGCAAAATCGTTCATTTTCATATTTTTTCATATTGATTAACAGCGACTTCTGATTTTTTAAAAGCGGAATCAAAATCAAAATCAACAGAAATGAAACTTATGCCAGTTTTTTAAACACTGCCTATATGTAAATATTTATTATCAAATGGTTACGAAGTTTTGTTGTATGCTGTATAGAGTAATGCAAACATAAAATCGAAAGCACTAAATGAACTAGTATTTATCCCTGCAAAAAGTGGGACCACGTAATATGCTAGTACAGGACCAGGTTACGTTGTGACAATTACTAGTTACAGAAATGGTCCAATTATATGAAAAAAATATGGTTACATTAACATTGCGATGTCATTGGACATGACCACCCCTGCTTCACCGCTGCATAACAAAGGACTATAAAAAAAGCCACCCCATTTGGGCCATAGACTAGTCTGCCAACCACGAATTAGTTGGCGGCGAACGACAATTTACATTCGATGTGGTCCGATGCAGCATAACATGTAACCAAGTCTGTAACTAGGCCGCTTCACGCCTGGTATTATGCAGCATAATATGTAACCAAGTACGTAACCACGTCCCTTCAGACCTACTTTAAAGCCCCGTCCCATTGGACTACCTGGTCCTCAAATTTTTGAAGCGATTACACTGTGGAACAAATTTAGGTCAACAAAAGTTAACTCGGTTCTGAAAGTTAGGGGTGAAAATAGAGGCTAAATTAGAAGACCCGTATCGCGGCGTTTGCTTAGGTTAGTTCGAATTTGTTTTTAATCGACCTTTGAACTTTGCAGGCAAATGCCGATTTTCAGCATACTGTTTGTATGGTTTTTTTGCTATAACTCGTCGACTAATTGAGATTTGCCCGACTTGACTGTATTTACATGATCGCTTATAACTTTTCCATTTTACCATGGATTTTCTTCGTTGGTAGCTTATTTTTTTGCTAATAGAATGTAGCTTCACGTAAACGAGTAAAACCGAAGGTGAAAATTTTGGTTTTAAAGATATTGCCTGACAAAGTCAATTTTTTCTTTAAAAAATCGAAAAAATTCAAATTGAATTATCAATATTTCAGAAACTATAAGAGGTAGAGAAAAATGTTATAGACCCCTTGTATAGGAAATTGAATTTTCTTTCGTTTGCTGTCATAGCAAAAAAACCATACAAACAGTGTGCTGAAAATCGGCATTTGCCTGCAAAGTTCAAAGGTCGATTAAAAACAAATTCGAACTAACCTAAGCAAACGCCGCGATACGGGTCTTCTAATTTAGCCTCTATTTTCACCCCCAACTTTCAGAACCGAGTTAACTTTTGTTGACCTGAATTTGTTCCACAGTGTTATACAATGTATTTTGATTTACATATACATAAGTATGTATATTGCGTATGTATGTTTGTGTTTGTTATACTTTCCATGGTCTTATTTTTTTGGTGAAATATTTATCAATGCTAGAATTATGCACAAATATACATATGTACATATGTATGTATATTGAAGCAATAAAATAGAAAATAAATAAGTTAATACATATAAACACTTTTATAGTGCGGCTTTTATTTAGTGTTTGCGTAGTCAACAAGCTATTAAGCTATAAATATTTGCTATCGCAAATAATCTTTTTTTTTTGTTTAATCTATTGTCGACATATCGCATCCTAAATCATAAAGTCACACAACTAAAATTTCAAAAATTGTCAGGAGAGCCAAAAACTCTTTCTTTTGTGCAGGCAATGATTTGGGACTTTTCCCATGTATAAAAGTTATTTTTCCGTTAAAAAAGACACTGATGGAAAAGGTTTTTTTTTGGCAATCGCTAGAGATATGTTCTGTGATAAAAACCCTAATTCAAAAAATTTTGAGTTGTGTCTCTTTATGATTTTGGGTGCGATATGTATATACGAGTACATGTATTGTAGAAAAATTGAATATAAACTAGTTTTTTCTTATATTCCAAACAAACTTTATTTGAGCACAAACAAATGGCATTTTAGCTAATATTTTTATGCCAACTGTGAATGTGTTATTGATGCACATAGTTGTGTATTAAACTGATTTAAGCTACTCATGAGGAATTGATTTAATAGGATTATGTTCGGATTTGGGGTAAAGGGAAGTGTGTTTTCAGTAACTCGCAGCTTTATTTACAGTTAGGTTTTGTTTTAAGCAGCAGCTTTTTTGACTACATAGTAGAACCCATTTTGGTATGATGTTAAAATAGATTTAAAAATTTTGCACTTCTTGGGTTTATTCAGCCATAAGTGAATATTTATAATGCCCACATTGTGTGGTAGACGAGTTTGTTGAAATAAGAATGACAGCTGACTGTGAAGAATAAAAGATTCTTTCTCTTTAATATTATTTTAGCACACTCTTTGGCATATTTTTAATGGTCTAATTTCTATCTAACTAATAAAATAGATATTTTATAGAGATCTGTTTTACATGAGCTTAGAGTCTATCTAAGACTTAATAGCCTTTTAGCCACCATAAAGCCCGAATTAAACTACATATATGTATTATATAAACAAGTAAGGAAGCCTAAGTTCGAGTGGAATCGAACATTAGATACTCAGCTGTATGTTTTCATTGTTTGTTTGCGTTTGATGGATTTTATATAAAGCAAGTGCTGCATAAAGTGGGCGTAGCCACGCCCATTTTCAAAATTTTTCCAGTCATCCAACTAATCATATGAATATTATTCTTTGTGCAAAATTTCATTCCTTTATGACTTCCAGTTACAAAGATGTCACGTTACAAATTTCCAAAGGGTGTTCCAGAAATATCTCTATTGAAAAGTAGGCGTGGTCATAAACCGATTTCAATAAATTTTTGCGTGTCTATTAATACAAGTTATAAAAGTGTATAAACCAAGTTTCATCATAATATCTCAATTATTTGTCGAGTTATGGGCTCCGAAATCTCGTAGATTCCTTTGTCTAAAAGGAGGCGGTGCCACGCCCATTTTCCAAAATTTTTCTATTTTTTATTTCCGGTCTATTGTAGAAATCATACCACAAAATTTCAATGAATTATCTTTACATTTGACAAAGATATCGCTTAAAATGTTTTTATTAGGTCACTTTATAATACCCATATATAGAAAGTGGGCGTGGCCGTCAACCGGTTTCTCTAAAATTTTGAACATGTATTACTACAAGTAATAAAAGTGTACACACCAAGTTTCGTCATTATATATAAATTATTTGTCGAGTTATAGGCTAAGAAATCTCGTATATTCCTGCCTCTAAAAAGAGGCGGTGCCACGCCCATTTTCCTAAATTTTTACGGTTTTCGTCTTATGTTCGTAGTTAGACTCCTGCTATAAAATTTCAATGATATATCTTTATATTTGACAGAGATATCGCTTAAAATGTTTTTATTAGGCCACTTTATAATACACATATATAAAAGTGGGCGTGGTCGTCAACCGATTTAGAAAATTTTTCGTCCAAACATTTGCCTAAGTAAGTGTATCACGCTTACCGAATTTCATCGATATATCTTTAACAGTTTCTGAGTTATGACTCATAAAACTTTCAATGTTTGCCCCTTAATAAGTGGGCGTGGCACCGCCCATTTTCCAAAATTTTTGTGTTTTTTGTTTTATGTCCATAGTTGTACTCATGCGACAAAATTTCAATGATATATCTTTATATTTGACAGAGATATGGCTTAAAATGTTTTTATTAGGTCACTTTATAATATACATATATAAAAGTGGGCGTGGCCATCAACCGATTTTAACTATTTTCCGTCCAAACGTTTGCCTAAGTAAGTATATCACGCGTACCAAATCTGATCGATATATCTTTAATGGTTTCTGAGTTATGACATATAAAACTTTCAAGGTTTGACCCTTAATAAGTGGGCGTGGCACCGCCCATTTTCCAAAATTTCATAAAATTTCTTCCTAGGGGCTGAGCTCAACACGTGGGTAAAATTTCATCGCTCCAGCTATATTAGTGACTGAGATACCAAATTTCCGATTTTTTCTATATAGTAAAAGTGGGCGTGGTCATGGTCCGATTTCGCCCATTTTCAATACCAACCGTCCCAGTCCCGATACCAACTTGCATTTCAAATCATCATCGAAATATCTCAATTTTTGCACGAGTTAGAGTGTTTACAGACGGACGGACAGACGGACGGACGGACGGACATGGCTCAATCGATTTCTCTTTTCACCCTGATCATTTTGATATATATAAGTCTATATCTATCTCGATTATTTCATTCTGTTACAATCCACCGTTATGTGATTAAAACTATAATACTCTGTGTACTAGTACAGCTGAGTATAAAAACACAATTTATAACTCGTTCGTACCACTCGCTCATACCAACCGTTGCCAAAACTTTGTAATGTAGAGAATCTACTGTGTATACTGTGCATAATCCTTTTTATAAAAACGATAAATATTTGAATAAAAAAATGAATCAGAAAATATAACAAAATTCTGATTTTGACGAGCAAGGGTTTGTTCAATCACTGCAAGTTGCATGTCGTTAGAAGCGTATTTTAATTATGTTTCTAACAAGGTACTGCTTGCGGTTATCGCACTTGCAGCCTTAGCGAAAAATAGGTTTGAATGTAGTGATACCCAAAACTGCAAAAATTTACCGTTATCTCGAAAACTAACCTTACAAAATATAAAGAAAACAATTTTTGAGATCAGGAAGACCGGACCAACTCCCCTATACCTGAATCTCTTGGAATTATTTCAAATTAATAATTTTAGAGTAGTGTAATGTTACTAAGCTGAAGAGGGGAATCGTTCAATCGCATTTTGCATTTAAACGGTAGGAGTCCCCATCTTTTTTTCTTCGGAATTCAGCTTACGATGCATCATTACATCTACAATATTTTTTCCGAATTTTTCCTAGGCGGAGAACATTGATAACAACAATTACCCTTAAAAAGGATACAGACATTTTTTTTTTAATTTTTTTCAAAAACTATTTTAAAATATATATAATTACCTAACATTTGGCGTAGTTCGCGTTAAATTTAATTGTACCGTTGATTAACAATAATTTTTTTTTAAAGAAGTTGATGTAAAACTTTCTTGGCGAATAACTATTGCAAAAATGTTCATTTTGCAAAAATATTTCGGGAACTAATTCTTGACACGGAGAGCTATCGATTAAGACGCGAATCATAAAAATCAAAGAAAAATGGTTTTTTGTGCTGATTTGAAAAATTCTGACCCAATAGTCAATTAAGAACAATTTCACCTCAAATTGAGTCTGGGTGTATCTGACGAGTTTTTGATGTGTAAACATCTTTGCTGTAGCTACGAGTAATTTCGAAAAACAGGTAAAGTTTACGCGTAAACATGTAAATGCGTAAACCGTAAATAACCTTGGCATTGTCAGTGGTAGGTAGATAGGTAGGCATGTACTTACAAATGCTTGCATGTATAGTCGTGCAAATGCAAATGTTAGCAACAACGGCAACAGCGAAGCGAAGTTGTTGTTGTTTTTGTTTTCTGCAACAATGCGACAAATAGGCAAAATAAAAAAGCTCTACTCTTTATGATTCCTATGTCGGGTCCCGAGATATGGGTCAAAACGATGGCCCTGATGATCCTGGAATGTTTCTGAGCAATATTGGTATCAAATGAAAGGTTTTGAGCAGATCTTCTACACGCAGCTCTAGGTACTCTTTATGATTCCTATGTCGGGTCCCGAGACCTGGATGATCCTTGAATGTTTCTGAGCAATATTGATATCAAATGAAAGGTGTTGAGGAGGGATACTACATGGATGTCTATTCTTTATGATGTCTAGGTCGGGTCCCGAGATATAGGCCAGAATGAGGACCGGATGATCCTTGAATGTTTCTGAGCAATATTCGTATCAAATAAAAGGTGTTGAGCAGGGCTTTCACATAGAGCTCTATTCATTTTATGAGTCCTAGATCGGGTCCCCAAATATAGGTCAAAATGTGACCCCGGATTAACCCGGAATGTTTCTAAGCAATATTGGTATCAAATGAAAAGTGTTGAGCAGGACTTCTACACGGAGCTCTACTCTTTATGATTCCTAGGCCGGGTCTCCAGATAAGGGTCAAACGTGGACTCTGATGATCTTGCATGTTTCTGAGTAGATAATACAAAACAAAAGAAAATAAAAAATCAAAATTTAAAAACCAAAAACCAAAACAAACAAAAACAACAAAATGGTAGCAGTCACATTGACAACAAAAAATTACAAAAACGATAGTCGCCTTTTAATCCATAGAAAACCAGGAAAAAAGAAATAAGGAAAAGGGAATAAATATCCGATTTCGAAACTGTTTACACATCAATGTTCATGAATACTCGTTATTCACGCTTTAATTTTTTTGCATTCGTTTTTCACTTCATGTTCAGAGCATTACGTCTTCCGATAATTTTGGCAGTCCTTCTTTGCTCGCTACTACTTTGAAGTGGTTGGCTGGTATATAATATTTAATTGTGTATTCATTTAGTTGAGTATGTGTGAACAACAAATTCAAGGATGCAATTTTGAGCTAAATTGACTCATTTATTTTGCATTTTTAACATACGATCTACTTTCGACACAAGAATTTAATATGCAAATCATTACAGCAGAGTCTGCATAGCAGTTGATAATAAAAAAACATAACATGCAACTTATTTATACGAGTATGCAACATCACATCTCAGCTGCATGCGATTTATGTAAGTGAAATTTGCAGTAATAAAGCGCAATTCAGCGGCAGCGCGCAACAAAATTCAGTTTCACTCGCTTTCAGCTGCGCCAAAGTAGAAAGCGTACGAAAAAGCTTTACATACTTATGTACAACTGCATGCAAAATGTAAAATCAAATTGCACTCTCATACATCTTAACCCATATTTATACAGGCATGTGTGCCTTTACGAAACGCAGACGCGACAATTCAGAGTGCAAATGCGAATTTTCGTCATGTTTCTTAGCATTTTAATTACAAATACGGATTCGTTGAGTTAAATCTATCAAAATCATATACAGTTTGTTGCAAACGGTTTGTACAATAAACAAAGTCGTGCGACAGATTAACAATAACAACAACAACAACCAGAAAAAAAAAGCAAAATCGGTGACGAAAACAACAACAACAACAACAACAACAATGTAGTGATTTAACAAGCAGCAGTCGTCGCTGCCATTGCAGCAGCACGAAGCGGCATGAGGAGATGCGATAGCGGAAGCAGCAAAAAGCAATTTGCTGTCTCATCACTTGAACGCCCTAAACTATGCTACGAATGTACACAAGAGCAAAACGGCTTATGAGTATATGTATGTGCGCGTGTTTGTTTGTTTGTTTGTTTCACAAAACGTAGTGTAAGTGAGGATATGTTAAGAGCTTTGCTTAGTGCAAATTGTTTGCCACTTTGCAATTTGAAGCGCCTTCTCTTTGCCCTCCTCCGCTTTTACCCTTTAGCCTCTACAATTTTCGTCATCCGCTGCTAGATTGAGTTTCGTTGTTGTTTTTGGGAAAAGATTTATGCGCGCTGTCTCGGTTGTTTAACAAATGTTCAGCTGCTTGGTGTAGAGGAGGGGGCATAAATCAACATGCATCGAAAACAAAAACGAAAAAGACAACGTCAACAACAACAGAAACTCTATCAACAACACTAGTAACATACATACATATACAACAAAAATTTGTACTAAAGCTTTGCTTTGCCACTAGAATTGATATTTGAAGATACACACTGGTATAGGCAATTAAATGCAAACAGCGTCTTACACGCAGGCACATGCCCAAAGATGTATAAGAGCCCGTGCACAATTGACTTCTACCTCGCTTTGCTTCAGAGTTTTGCTTTGACAGTTTCGTTCAGCATGTGCTTTTCAAAGGGACACGTTCACAATTGAGGTGAAGCGAGTAAAGCAAGGTATAAAGTTCGCCATGTTTCAACTTTTTTACACTTTGACAAACATCTCCCCTTGTGTGTGTGTGTATGTTTGTATATCTACACTTATTTTAGCGATTTCGCGCAATTTCGTGAGAAGTGAACAGAGAAAAGTAAAAAATAACATTCGAATAAGCAGAAAAAAGCAAATTCCCCAAATATTTTACCAAAAATCAGGTTTATAAATTAAAACAAAGAAGTGAAGTGCAAATTGTCAAAGTGTTAATTGTAGCAAGCATCTGGAATTTCGCTTTGCTTTAAGGTTTTTTCTATCAAAGTTGGAGCAGACAAATCCAATTGTGCACGGGCTCTAAGGTGTTTTGTATATGTATATGCAAATGTATGTACATTGTACATATGTACATATATACATACCTCTGAGTTATGTTACAGTTGTTAATCCTTTTCAATGTTTTGCACAAAATTTATGATTTTAATTATGAATGACAGTATGGCTTTGGTATGTTTTTGGTATTATTGGGTTTTCTGGCATTTGTTGTTATTTACGTACATACATATGTATGGGTATAAAATCAGAAGATTGAAATGGAAACTCATTGGTGTGTGATAAATTCACAATGACAACCAAGATTGGAAGCATAAGCATAAGCTCGTGCGTGAAAGGAGAATGTACGATGACAGGGTATGTACCGACATTTGCATATATTACTTTAAATGTATGTATATGTAAGTATATACCCTGCAGTAAAAATCCGCAGTGAATCCTTAATGAATCACTGATGCAATTCACCTATGACGAGGAGGCATCAGTGAATATTTTCATATAAAGACTGCTGAATTTTTCATATAAATGGTTTGCTTTCCTCAGACAAAAAAACAAAAACAAATAAAAATATACTGAGTTATGACGACAGTGATGAATATTCAACAAAGAATCATCACTGATCCTTCAGCAGTGAAACAAATTTACTGCAGGGTAGATACCACTCCATATATATACGCATAGAATATTTCAGCACACAAGTTTACCATCGAAAGAAGGAAGAAAATGGGTGTGACGGTTAACGAGGACAAGACGAAGTACCTTCTGACATCACACAAAGAAAGAATCAGAATTAAAGCCAAAAATAATGTCAGCACGGATTCCAACGAAGAATCACTCTTGCCAATAAGTGCTACTTCGGACTGAGTAGACAATTGACAGTTCGAAATTCATATTGGATACGTACTTCATATTGGTACGCACTTTTCGAACGTACGCCTGAATGTTTATGCGATAACTATTTTAAAAGTTTAATCTCTTGCAGTTTTATGCGTGTAAGTATATTTAAAGAAAATTGATATGTATAAACAAATAAATTCTCCTACTAAATCTAATAAATATGTCTATATGTATTAAGTAAATTAAATGCTCTACTTACTTGCGTAAATGTCCCGTACCGCGCACTAGACCAGGTGTGCAACAATTTATCGTGAGCGGAGTGCCTGTAGGAGTGTTAAATATAGGTATATAAATATATTAAGTATGAGTGCACATAAAACACAAAATTCGAAAAAGGGCAAAAAACGATTTAAACTTAATTAAAAACACTTTGCCAAAAATGTGTTGAAACTTACTTAACTAAAAAGGCCAATAAATAGCGCGCCCAGCCAAATTGGCAATAGCGCACAAACAAACAAACAACAATGATAAAGAACTACTGCTACAATCATTCTCAAAAGCAAAAAGTCAGCGCTGCTAAGAGCTTAGCTAACGAAGCGAGCGATGGGACTATGGAGGAAGCACTCAGAAGTGAAGGTCGCGTCCACAACTTAAACAAACACAAACAAAAAACACACAGACACACACAAAAAAGGGAAACAAGGAAGGAGAATAAGTGAATAGAAAGGGGAAATAGGCATTGCTGGCCATTTGATGGCTGGTATGATGGCATGGTTACGATGTGCCTTTTTGCGTCAAAACTTTCATTTTCTTTCATTTCTGACGCAATAACAAAGTGTTGCGCAATGGTTTCGCTAATACAATTGTGCAGTGCTCCAAAATGATAGGCTAACAGGCTGATGGAGGTATGGGTATGCAAAGTTTGGACAAACTGCGCTGAAAAATCCTTTGAAAATTTTTGCATTTGAATGAGGGAGGACTAAAAAAGGTTCGCTGGGTAAAAGAAAGCACAGTAAAAAATGATAGTTTATTTCTAATATCATTTGGTACTTAATTTAATCATTCTTGGAATTAAATATGTATTTTAATGCCAAAAATTCTTATTTTGAAACTATGAGAAGTTTTCCAATTTTATTTAATTCAAAATAGTTTAAAAATAAAGTCTTGAAAAGTATTAAAATTCTCTCTAAAGAAGTTTAATCATTTATGGTTTAAGAACAAATCCTGAAAAGTATAAAAACTTTCTCTTTCTCACTTTTGGTTTGAAATCAAAACCAAAAAAGTATTAGAAAAAATTTTTCAAAATATATACAAGTACATAAATAAATACAAAATATTTTATAAGGTGAAATACGATGGAGAAATCAAATTTATTACAGATATCCGTAGAGCGAAGTTTTCCTGCCTTATGGAACAATTGTATCAAGTAAGTAATACAGAAGATGAAGTGAATATTATGAGGGTACAATTTGTTTTATTTTTTTTCAGTCTTAAGGCTTTCTAGATACATCAGTATCCCTGTAAGAAAGCGACGGTGCCGAAATTTCTCTGGCAAAGGCCAGTAGCTGTAGCAGTTTTTTTTACTGAAGGTTGTATGTTAAAATTCGACAAGGGAGCAGTCCATCCTATTATCGATAAATAATCACAACAAAGACTTTATAATGGTAATTCCTGTCGTTGTAATATTACATATATTATCTGAAATAAAATGAGCATTACTACATATTTTTGGTTTTGATTTAATTCCAAAAAGGTATATAATTTATTCCAATGTTCGGATTGTTCTTATACAATTTCAACTATTTTTAATACCAAAAATATTCTAAAAATTATCAAAATTTGGTTTTGATTTAGTTCCAAAAAAGTATTAACATGCCACCAAGACAAACTGCCTCTCATATTCTCTTCTTTTTTTTTTAAACCAGAATGGTTTTAATTTTATACTTTTTGGCATTGTTATATATAAATACCAAAATGGTATTAAAATTAAACTAAAATTTTTACTGTGAGGAAATTACAGAAAGTAAAGTTATTGCGCTTGGCATAAAAAAGGTGTGGGAAATGGAGATAGTTTAATTACAAAAGGTTTTGACTGCATTTTCGGCAATCACTTCGGCAACTTTCGCAATACTGATGCACTCCACTTAGCTACGGAGACTTCAATGGTACATACACAGTAAAAATTATAGTTTAATTTTAATACCATTTTGGTATTTATATATAACAATGCCAAAAAGTATGAAATTAAAACCATTCTGGTTTAAAAAAGAGAAGAGACAGAAATTATTTTTGGTGTCAAATTAATACTTTTTTGGAATTAAATCAAAATCAAATTTTAATTATTTTTAGAATATTTTTGGTATTAAGAGTAGTTGAAATGGTATAAGGTCTATCCGAAAATTGGAATATATTATACTTTTTTGGTATTAAATTTTTTTTTTTTTTTTTTTTCTCGGATATAGTTTTTATTGTATCATTCTTGGAGAATATGACAATTTTTATAGAATCTTAACCTAGAAAACAATGACGTTATTCGTTGCCACTGCTTCAAATAACATATAGATGAAAATTTTATTTGATATAAAATAAATACTTATGAATACATTTATTATGGTATGTGAATGTTTTTGTTTTTACTAAGAGTATGTACGTTATTTTATTTTATATTCGTTTATTATGTTATTCATTTTCATTATACATGTATTTTTGCCGTCGGAATGGAATGGAATGGAATTCCAAGCAGCTGATTGTATAGTATTAAAAGTTCGTACGGCCTGACAGGGCAGGCTTATCGATGACACAATCGTGTGTTGCATTAGTAAGTGCTGTTGCAGCTTTCGGAATGGAAGGAATTCCAATAAGCTGCGTGTATGAACTTAGGAATTTTATCGGCCTAATGGGATAGGCTCGTCCGGAACACAATCATATATATGTTATACACATGTATTAGTAAATGCTGTTGTAGCTTTCTGAATGGAAGGAATTTCAGTAAGCTGCTTTTTGTAATTTAGAGGTTTTACGGCCTAATAGGATAGGCTATTCGAAGTTTAAAGTGGCTCTAGCCTTGATCACAATTTAGCTGGATATCCTTTCTCTTTAACCGCCTGGGGTATCTCTGTTCTAACAGGCTTTTAGCCAGTATGTTTGGATGATTGCCTAGTCTTGTGGCGTAATTAGTTTGTATATTTTTTACTTCTTCAACAACTGTGTTAATCTTTAGATCCCTGTGTATAGTGGAATTTTTCACGTACCAAGGCGCCCGGCATATTGATCTTAGTATCTTAGATTGTAGCCTTTGTATTCTTTCTAGACTAGATATTAAATCAAAACCAAAAATATGTAGAAATTCTCATTTTATTTCATATAATATATGTGTGTAATATTACAAAGATAGGAATTATCACATAGTCTGTATTGTATGTATTCCTCGATAATAGGATGGACTGCTCCCTTGTCGAATTGTACCACCGCCAGTAAAAAAAAAACTGCTACAGGTACTGGCCTTTGCCAGAGAAATTTCGGCACCGTCGCGGTCTTGCAGGGATATTGTGGTATCAAGAGAGACGATCAGCTGCCTCCAGACTGAAAAAAAAAAAAATAAAACAACATTTACCCTCAAAATATTCACATAATCTCCTGTATTACTTACTTGATACAATTGTTCCATCAGGCATGAAAAATTCGCTTTGCGGGTTTTAATAAATTTAATTTTTCAATCCTACTTATTTCACTTTAAAAAACATTTTGTATTTACATATTTTGACAAATTTTTTCTAATATTTTTTTGGTTTTGATTTCAAACCAAAAGTGAGAAAGAGAGAATTTTAATACTTTTCAAGACTTTATTTTTAAACTATTTTGGATTAAATAAAATTGTGAAACTTCTCATGGTTTAAAAATAAGAATTTTTGGCATTAAAATTCATATTTAATTCCAAGAATGATTAAATTAAGTACCAAATGATATTAGAAATAAACTATCATTTTTTACTGTGTATGATTCGGAAATTTTTTTAGGTACATATAAGTATATCCTTTATGGTCTATATAAGAAACTAATCGAAACACTACCGATCTGCCAAATTAATGTATTGTAATGTATTTAACCTCCCTGCACTTTCATCCTACACAAACTTCGCTTTTCAATCCTTCTACCCACTTACATACCTTTTAGTTGTCGTGCCAACCAACGCGTCGCCAACAGCACCGCCAATTTGGAATGAGCAAAAGCGTCACGTGCATGAAAATTCACCGACCATGTACCCACATTGAGTGGATCATCAAAATCGATTTTCGCCGCTACATGTGCATGTGCCGTCACATTCACCACCCGCCCACCGCTCGGCGACCGTCGCAAATGTGGCAGGAGCAGCTGTGTCAGCAAAAAATGTGATAGATAATTCACCTGCAGCGTCTCCTCGAAGCCATCCACGGTACGCCAACCGGTCGGACCGAATATAACGCCCGCATTGTTTATCAACACATCGATGCGCTCGAATTCGCCGGCGATGCGACGCGCAAACCGATGCACACTATCAAACGAACGCAAGTCCAGGTAACGTGCCTCAACAAAAAATTGCGCATCCGAATCGGCGGGATGGATGCGTTGGCAGGCGAGTTCACGCTTGATAATTGTTGCTGCACGTTCGGCTGCAGCCATGTTGCGGCAAGCCAACACAATGCGACCGCCACGCGCCGCCAATGCTTTTGCTATCTGAAAACCGATGCCGCTGTTCGCGCCTGTCACAACAACGATTTGTTCGCGTATTTGATTGTTGTTGGGGCAACGTTGACCGCTCATCAGTGTGCTGGAAGAAAAGATGAATGGGTAGGTATGTATGTATGTGTGCATCTGTGTATGTGCGAATTAGGTTAAAATGGAGATTGAGCGCAAATTGATTTTTTGTTGATGAGAGGTAGGGTTGGGCGATATATATCGATATATCAATATATCGATATTTTTAAAATAGTACAGCCGATAATATCGACGATATTTTGAATTACCGTGCATCGATAATCGATAATTTTTTGCCATTTCGAGCCAAATTCGATATTTTTCATACATTTCGGATTTGCTTTGAATCTAACACCAGAACATTTTTTAAGAAGTGGTATAACCATAATGTTCGGGTGCTTGAATTTACACTACTTTCTTCTTCAAGCAATTCTTAATGATTTTTATGTTTATACTTAAAGATTCGTAGAATATCTGTAGACTCATTGAACTTTAACAACAAATATCTAGTAAACTATAAGTCTCCGGCAAGTTTGGATTTCTGTTTTGAGATCTGTGAGAGCACCTCTAACCCCGTGAAGAAGTGGTTTTTTGCGGGACGTGGTTCCATAATGTAAAGCCGACCCTTTCGATATATTGATATATCGATGTTTTTACACGGCATAAATCGATGTTTTTTTAAATATCGATATAATATATATCGATATATTTTTCCAATTTGCCCATCCCTAATGAGAGGTTTATAACCAGAGCTGTTCGTTAAAGGAAACATTGGCCAGTTTATGGAATATACGGTTATTTGATGTATCTTTGCATCACTGAAATATACATATGTATTCAATTAAATTAATACATAATTAAATATTATATCCCAGCCAACCACTTTCGCGCGCTCCAAGGTAGAAGCGAAAATGGACAATAGCTTTAAAAAACCCATTTAAGAAAATTATATAATTTATCCGGCAATTTATTTCGAAAGACATTTTTTAATCTGTATAATTTAAAAAAAAATGAAAATGTGCCAAAGTACGGACTCCGCTGTTTGGCTGGAATGTTGATATTTTAATGAAATTTCGTTTTCTCGCTGAAAACATCCCACTATCATAGTTGCATTGAGAATTGTACGCAATTTAGAGCACAATTTCTTTTTTTTTAAAGACTATTTATGAATTGTGCACAACTAAGGCTTTAAATGCTGAAGGGCTCTTAATCGTTTATTAATCGTATATTAAACGCATTAAACTAACAGCTCTGGTTATAGCCAAGGCTGAGGAAAATGTTTGTGCGAATGCGTCGAATTGTTGATAAAATAAACAATTTAATTTGGTTGTTTTGTTATTGTAAATTGTATGGTTATGCGGTAAGCCGCTGAAATGCATGTATCCTCCAATTGTTTTATACCGATCCTGCTTGTCTATCATGTAGTAGCAAAAAGATAGTAATCGTACGTAAACATACATACTGTATCTATACATATTTACGCAATACGTACACGCGGTTTTGTGCGTGCTTACACGTTCCAATGTCCGATTTGTGCTTTCAGGCGGCAGTGCATTGAAATCGTTAATTAATGAAGAACACTTTTTACAAGCATTGCGACATTTAGCTGTACGCGTCGCGGTAAGCAATTGCAAAGAAATACCAGGTGTGATACTCGTATAAAAATATAAAAACTCGATAATAAAACATTTTTCGAGCGTTTTGTTTTTAATATATCGAGCCGTATGCGCTGGAAAGATGTAAAGGCCATGATTTCCGATTTTCACTTTTTTGTAGAAATGGCTTACTTGTCATCACCCACACCTTCTCCAGAAATTTTATGTCTGAAAAATATACCGTTATGAAAAGCAATTTTGATGTAAGTACATAAGTTCAGTTTGTTTACTTTTTTTGTGAGTACGAAGTGGCTTTTACGTCTTTTTTTCTTTTCAAATTATTGAAGACTAGTGACTAATAAACAAATTTAACGGGTTTTTGTTGGAATTTAACCAAGGGTTGTATCACTTTGAAGACTTCTACTTTGTATTTTATTACATATCGATGACCGATGGTTTTCTTGTGCGGCAAATTGCATTTTATTGCTCCATAATTTTGGAATAAAGTTCTAATGATTTCAAGATAGTTAAGGCCCCATTTGTTACTGCTTAGAGCAGTTTTAAACTAACTGGTTGTGTATTTCTAAAATTTCTCCAAAATTAATTTCTTGAATCTCGATAATTTCCCTCCAAACGTAGATGCTGAAAGTGATGAACATGGCGAGAGATTCCATCAGAACTTAATAGTTTTTGAAGGCGATATCAAAGATCTTGGAACAAGGATATGATGGGAGACAAATCCAGAAAATTACAAAAGAATAGTCAAAAGTACTTACATCCCTCATTATTTATCCTCTACTTAAAATCGCGAAATGCATTAATTTTTTTATTCAATTAATTCTTTATCGTATTCATCGCCATTGTAACCAAACTACTTGACCAATTTTTAAGCGCAAAGGCAAAAAATGTTTGTTGGAATTCTCTTTACCAATTCTTATTAGATGCCAAATCGCTACGGTGGCTAATGCAATTTGTTTATGCACTTATGTATGTCAATGTCTTGTATATACGGTTTTTTTCTACATTTTTACCGATATATCAGAAACAGGGTCTGCCACAAAAAATGGATATGCTATTCGGGATCAGCGTTAAATTTCGTTTTAGAAAAGTATAGTTTTATATTTTTGGTAGTTAAAGTTGTTAAAAATTGTCGAAAAGCAAAAAAAGAAATCGAAATAAAGAAATGAAAGTAAAAAAATTTTTAAAAAACCTTCTCCTGAACATTTTTGAATTTGGCTTTTACATCTTTCCGGCGCATACGGCTCGATATGTACCCTTCACATCTATGGTCTGCTCAGAAATTGAAGATGCTCTTAATTAGAAAAGGTTACTTTGCTGTAGATCTTTATCGAATACCATAATTTAGTAATCAGCATATTCCGCAGACGATGCACATATGTATGTAGATTTTCTAGTTTTATGTGGCCAAAATTGAATTTTGTGAAGTTGTTACAATTACAGAAAAAAAACATACCCACATATTGGAAATAGACTGGGGAACAATAATTCATCGCTTTTTTTCCGACCCCATACTCTGCTCCCAGATAGTCGAAACTTAGCATATCTAAAGTTAATTTTTTAGTTTGTTCTTTTTACATATTTTTAACTGCTAGTTTCAACGTGAATATTTGTTATTTAAAGCATTTCATTTAAGTAATCGTGATGGATCCTAAAACTTCAAGTAATTATTAACACTTTTCAATAATATCCTTGATTTCCAATAATTCCAAATTTATAGTTTTAAGCTTTTAAAGGTGGGATATTTAAAAAAAAATTATCACTCTTTTTCGCGTTTAAAACTGATTTTGTCATGCTGCTCTGTCAGACTCAGTCAAATTAACCTTCGGACATGATATCTAGTACGACTAGTATTTTTCTGGTAAAAAATTACGTCGCACAAAGCCGCACTTCACTACTATATACAGGGTTTTTCATATGTACCTACAATAATTTTCTTTTTTGTGTTTTATATTTGATTTTAATGTTAATATTTCTAACGCATATCTTAGTTAATATAGGCGTTGCTCGAAAGTAACCGAGATTTTTATCACCGTTTATTGTTAACTTTTTAGGCAGTATTTTTAGTATTTCCAATTTTTCAAAGTCAAGGAAATACTTATCATAAAAAGGGGCTAAGAATTCTAAAGCTACATTTTTCTAGAAGATTTTTGAGTATGCAATTTTGCAGCTCATTCAATTTTAATATAATAATATGCAACATTCAACTTTTTGAAAATTTGCATTGGCTTTTCGGAAATTTTTATTGGAACGGTCTCACGTACATACATATAAGACAAACACCCTACAAAAAAATATTTTTAAAATCGACGGAATTTTTCACAGCATTGAGAATTGTACTTCTTACACTAAAATTGGTTGTCTAGATAACAGTACACTTAGAAATCACCTCAAAATCTTCTATAAATTCTGGCCTCGCTTTGAAATTTTTAATCCACTTTTAGAAATTTCTACGATTTTTCGGATTTTTTCCGTAAGCTTAGAAATCCTGCTTAAAACGATTTTTATTGAAAAATTTTCTACATTTTTAAACGAAAATAAGAAAGTCAAATTGTCGACAGAACTCTTTGAAATAAATTTAAGAACTCTGGCCTATGATTTTTTTTTGAGTTACTGTATATATTTTTCAATAAAATCGACTTTTAACGCAAATTATTAAAATTTTGCATTAAACAAGCAATTTGGAATAGACAATAAAATATTTTTGGTCGCATAAAACTTGAAAATCTACCTATTTGCGATGTACCTATACATATTTTAATCAGCGAATATGCAAACTGATGGCCAGACCGCATAGCATAATATCTATCCTCCATTAAATTTCACCTCCTTGATTTTACATTTATACCAAGTATTGCTCTGAACTTTGGAAAGGCAAACAGGTTAGGCACTTTCGACAGCCCTTTTATGCATTTCCACCTATGCTCATACATACAAATTTACACATTTGTATGTAAGTTGATATTTAATTGTTGGCTTGCATGTTGTGGTCGCGCAATTACAATGCAATTCCATCAGCTTTACGTCGATAATTTCAATTTTCTCGGTTTATTTATGCTCGCTGTTGAAGCATTAAACGCAGTTAACCTTAAAAGTTCAACCATGCATTTCCGTCCGTTGAATGAATGACTGCAGTGAAATTGTGTGGGATTGAGCATGAAATGTTAAAAAATCAAATGTATCTAGATATGCATGTTGAATACGATTCCGCAGCTGATGGTCTCAATTCTTAATAATATTTTGCTTAGATACTTTAATTTGCATATTTGATTTCTACAGATTCGAATTAAGCACACTTTGTTTGTGTATATGAAGAATGTCGTTGAGGAACTGATTGTTTAAAGTTTACCAAAATCCAAAAATCTCCTCTAATACGTAAAATAAAACTGCCATTATGTGTATGTAGCACATCCATTTGCTTTTCAATGCTGATTAAAACAAACAAGCAAAGTTTTTTAAATGCTCTTCGTGCATACATATCACCTTTTTTGTTTCTGAATATAAAATGTCTGCGTTATGAATTTATCATAAACAAAATGAGTGCGCTCACTTTTCCACTTTTTCACATTTCGCATTCATTAAAATTTGTTTATCGCGACTTTAGATATTTTCACATTTTATGTGTTGACATGAAAAAATTGTTTGCATATTAAAATATCCCAGCAGTATTTATCAGCCGGAAAACAGCACATATTTCCTACTGAATATTCAGTAGAGATGTAGTTCTAATATCTGAACTTTCCCTTTCGTTTTTATATAGAGGTGGCGTCGAAAATCAACTACCTAAAAACTGCCGAACGAGAAGGGAGAGTTTCTGTAGGAAAAAAAGGCCTGAATACGCAGGGAGAACTTCCATAGCATGTATTTCAGTACACCTGATGTCTTCACTGCGTGTTCAGTTATTTTTTCAGCAATGAATTTTGAACTTACTTTCAGGCTATTTTTCATAATGAATATTCTATTGAATATGCACCTTCTTACCTCAAATACTGCTGGGATGTTTTTGTTTTTTTTGATTTTGTAAATAAACTTTAAACCGTGTGACAATTTGTGGATAATTGGATGTTGAATAAACCAAAATCTCCACACGTTTGCTGTGCATCCACACACATACACACATACACTTACCGCACCATTATAGCCACACCAAACACGATCGCCGCAATAGTTGGCCATAAAGTGGCGAATGGGTCAGCATTTTCGAAAAGCGACCATATTTCATCCATTTTTGCTGTTGCGGCGTTTTTGTCAAGCCGCTGAATTTACACACAAAAAACACACACACAAAAATAAAATGGCAAGGACTCAAACTATTTTTTTTTTTTCGGAGGACTCAAACTGCGTGCATTTTTGTCAGCGCTGAGTTACATATGTATGTATTTCAAAATATCATAAACTCATTTATTTACATATGTGCAAGTATAGGACGTTTGTACGTTCATAAACTAGGCAAAGAAAACACCCGACGCGTATAAAATATGCGCACGTATAACTGCGGACCGAATATGAAAAGCGTGAAATAAAACAAGGATAATAATAACGTTGCGTTAGCTTGAGACAGGAAACTCACGCAATAAGCACACTACACAATGAATTTTATGAAACTTTTTTTTATTTTATTGCTTTTCCTTTTTTTCATTTTTACTGTTAGATCGATACACGCTTCGCTTCAAATGACTTGCACGCAAATAATGAGACACCTACCTACACAGTAGTTACGTACGTACTGAGATGAGAGCTCTGCTGTACGCTATGCCCATCAATTGCGTTCTATTCAGCTCAATATTTTTTGAATTGCGAGTTGTGTGTTCTTGCATCTCATTTGGATGGGTGTATGCGAGAATACAGAGGAAATAAATGAAAATGCTTAATTGAATTTAATTTCGAATTTTTAAAGCAATGCATTCCGTGTTCGAGATATTGTGGTATTTAGTTTACTTTTGGAGTTATTTCTTACCATATTAAGTGTCTGTGAGTTTAAAAGGCACATAATACTATGTTCAGAGATGACCATTAAGAGCCTTTCAACAATTTAAACCACTAATTGAGCTCAATTTACCACAAATTAATTTATTAATATTCTATAAAGAATACATTGACCTCTAAATTGAGTACAATTCTCAATGCAACTCTGATAAGAGAGCGTGTTTAGCGAGAAAACAAAACGTCAAGAAATGTAAATGGAAGATAAGTAAAATATTTGTAAAATACTGAATTCCAGCCAAGCAGAGTAGTGTATTTAAAATTATTAACAAATCTTCACCGAACTGCAAAGAATATTTTTTTTAATTTGATATTAAAACATTTGTCACTTAAAAAATTTAAATTTTCAGACTGAGAACAAAGAATCGTCATCCTCTTATGAATACATACCGTCGCTCCGGAAGAAGAAAGACGCATGTCAGTAATTTGTCGACGAAAAAATTCGCATTAAAAATATGTCGAGAAGGAAAAACGATTTACAAAACATGTCGACGAAGATAGACACATTAAAAAATATTTTGACGAACAGAGATGCATTATAAAATATTTCGACGAAGAAAGACGCATTAGCATTATTAACTGCTAAGAAAGGCCCATTAGCATTACTATTGACAAAGAAAAATAAAAAATCGAATAAGTACGTCTTTCTTTCCTAAAAAATATTTAAATGCGTCTTTCTTCATAATAAAAAAAAATAAAGCGTTTCTTCGTTATCAAAAAAAAAAATAAAGAGTCCTTCTTTCGAAAAATATTTTTAATTCGTACTTCACTTTTTATTCCGTATTCAAAGCATTGACAGTCCATACCCGCTATTACTTTTGAGGGCTTCGAAAGTGATTGGCTGGAATATAATAGCCGCTTTCGATTCAGAATTTCTCTGCTCTCTATAAATTTCTATCTGCAAAATTTATATGTGAATGATAGCGAGCAGAGGGAAATTTTTATCGACCAGCTAGCGAGTATGGCTACTACTCATTATGGGTTCGGAAATTTTTGTTCGATCCGACCTCACTTATTCGATGGCGAATCGGAAACACCAAATATTTACTTGTGTATTCATATAGTAATTGAATATGTGTGAACATCAAATTCAGGGACGTAATTTAAAACTAATTTGACTTAATTAATTAACATGTCTGAACATAGTATGATATAATCCATATTGTGTTTCATGTTTTGATTTGAAATTGGATGCGATATAGAGAACATTTCAAAAATGTGGACATTAATTGCACTGACAAAACTGAAAAAGATCTCAATCTATTTAGAATCTCTTTTATAAATTACATACATATGTCAAAAAGAATGCACCTCACAACCCACTGTAAGAGAAAAATAAAAGCGCCCAAATCTCACAAAAAAAAAGTTATAAACATACACAATGAATCATTTAAATTTTATGAAATCTCCACAAATTCCCATTTTCCCCACACGTATCATTCAATCTAAACTTTTATTGTGTGTGTGTGTGTAGGTACGCCAATTTCATTTTTTCTAAATTAATATTACGCAACAACAAAATAACAAGCCACCACAAATATGTGCACATGCATGCCTGCACAAAATCCAAATAAAAAGGGCGCGTGAGCGTAACTAAGCTCTACGGAAGTGCGGATTTACATACGTAAGCACCTAACTATCTTCGTACGCACGTATGTACATATGGTATGTAGAAAGGTAGAGCAAGAGCTCAAGTAAGAGGGGTTCTTATGTTGCCCCGCTTGGAGAATCATTGAGCTGCCATTGAAATTCAAACGCAACGAAAAAAAAAATTCAACTACTGGCAATTGAATTTAAATGGAGTGCTGCACATCAACAAAGCAACTAACAAAAGCTAGTCAAGCAGAGATGTTCAGATACAAAAACAACATATATATACATATATATGTGTATATACACATTTACATATGTATGTATCCTGTGGGAAAAATCTCTAGTTCAGAAATAGTTCTAGTGCATTTTTTGACACTACTTACTAGCGCGTGTCTATGCTCTTTTCCATAGAACCAACTGGTGACTTTAACTCTTTCCGGGACGCTGGTATGAAAACTACACCACTCATTTAAAAAAATTACCTAAATTTTGTGAGCGATGGTATTGTTCTCATACCAATTTCGTAGGCAAATTTAAAGATACATTTTCCCATAAAAAATTATAGGAAGTGTGAAAAAGGAATGAATATACATTTTTCATACGCGTAAAAAGTTCAAAAATAGGTCGTGCCGAAAGTGTTCCGCGAAATTTGTCATATTTTGTAAAAATCGTTAATTCCAACATCAGTCTTCTGTCGCTTTGATTGAGTAAAGTATTAGTGAACTTATTTCTGACTCCGTGAAATATAAAACAAGTAAACTACTGATTGGGTAGGTGTTTGAAGTTTGTGGTATGAAAAGTTTACCACTGCGTATAATTATTACATGTATCAATAGAAATGGCCAATAAACTTAAGGACAGTGATATATCCTATATATTGGAAACCATAGATGATGAAATTGATTTCGCAGAGATTGCATCAGACACTGAGTCAATTGGGGACTATGTTGATGTGTTCGTTGAGCAAAATATTCAGGAGCTATTTGATCGCATCGTTGAAGAAGAAAATGAGGAAGAATGCATTGCCAAAGGCAATAAACTTTGGGGTGACAGAACGCATAATTCTCAAGAAGTCTCTGGTCGCCAAACAAACAGGATACGAATCACCACTCAAGGACTTCAAACTTGATTTAGTTTCATGCCTTTGTTCATTCAAAAGCCCAAAGTCAACTAAGAAGCAAACTAAACTTCGTATCAAAAAAAAAGCCATTTGTAAATCCAAGCACACGATCCTCATCTTCCCACCAACCAGTCAGACCGACTATAAGTTGTTGTTGTTGTTGTTGTTGTTGTTGTAGCCAAGACACTCCCCGAAGGTTTTGGGGAGTGTAGGGGATGTGACAGTCCTTTGCCGGATAAATCCGGTACGCTCGGGTACTAGTCCCTTCTGACACTAGCCCGACTGTCGTGCGAACGATTTTTTTGGCCATAATCAACCTTCTAGGCCGGTGGATTTTAGTCGCCTCTTACGACAGGCATTCCTTACCACGGGTATATTCTAGGCCGACTATACGTATGTAGATGTGCACACTGCAGCAAGACAGGACACCAAAGAAGGACTCAATGGATGTGCTCAACTTGCGATGTTCCACTTTGTCTCAGTAAAACAAAAACCTGCTTCAATGAATTTCATAAATAAGACGGGCATAACATGCGTGGTGGTATAAAAAATGTACCATGTCCTTGCACAAAATCCTGCAAGGATAAAATTTTTCTTTTTATATTTTCTCAAATAAATAACTCAAATGAATTAAATCAAAGCAAAATTTGTAATAATTTTTTAGGTATTTCTTGTAGTGCGCCGGAAAGAGTTAACACAGCGATGTCCTAGGTGGTGTCAATTGTCACCCTCTGCACTAAGTTTTCAATATTTGTGAACTAGTACTAAATTATTCCATTTGTACTAGTTCGTTCAGTGCACAATCTGGATAGTTTTGAACTAGCTACAGGTTCCTACAAATTTTATAGTCTATATCTGACATTTAAGTGCAGCATTTGACACGCTTCACGTCAGTAGTTCTATAGCAAATGCTTCATTGACAATCTGAGAATTGCAGAAATGTAAAATTTTCATAGAAATTTTGTCATTTCATATATGTATGTATATCAAAATGTATCTCATAATGGGCACGCAATTCACTCTTTCTGAACTGGTGAGGGGCTAACTGCAATTGAATTAGTGCATTTTTACACATTTTCGCTACTTTGGAACTAGAATTTTTGCTTACTAGTTATTGATTTACCCAGCAATGAAGTGAACGAATTATTATCGAAAACGTGTGTCATCAAGAATGAAGCAATCCATTAGTATGGCGGTACCTAATTGAGACAAATTTTTCAAGACTCTCATCCATTGTGAATGATTGCAGGTGAGAAATCTTTTCGACAAATGTGATAATGTGATGTGTTGTAAAATTGCATTTCTTTTTCCAAATACCATATTGGCCACCTTACTGAAGTGTAACCATCGTCAAAAGGAAGTGATCACCGTATGAAGTGTGCTCGAGTGTGAATGATTTAATGTTAAAATTTTTCAAAGTTGAATTGAAAACAATTTTTTCGGTTATTGATAAAATTAACTTTAATTAAAGTGCAGCCTGCATCAAAGATATCATGTAACGTAGACGCATTCAACTTTAAAACAGGGCGATCCCTTGGTGGATGCTTGGTGAGTGCTCGTTCTCTTTCTCTCTGAGACTGGAAATATCTATTCCTTATATTATATTTAGATGTGCCAAATTAATTGAATCAATTAAGCTTTAAATTGCATCCCTGAATTTGGTGCTCACACATATTCAGCTAAGTGAATACGCAGCTAAACAATAGCTAACCAATTTCGGTGCGCTCCAAAGAGAATCGAAAAAGTACTCCCAAAATAATATAGATTCCTCACTGGGCATAAATGCCTGCATATGTAAGAAAGAGAGCAGTTGGTTAGTTATTGCATTTATATTAGTCCATTTACTGAATGCTCTGCTACGCTTACGTTTTTTTTTATTTAAATGATAGACTGAGATGGATCTATATATGTATGTAAATTTACAAATAAATGACCCAATGAACGAAATATAAAAATATGACCGAAATAGATATCTTAATTTGTGTCAAATGGGATTGTCCCAAGTATTGATTTTGTTAAGAACTTTGCAAAAAATAATACTACCGTGATTGGATTTCTAAGACATAGCAGTTGAGCTCAACAGTTACGCCTTATAAACGGCTAGATAAAGACTCTGTAAGTAATAATTCTATGGTTTATGGGGTATACACACGTCTACAGGAGAATCTCCGCCATAACAAATATTTAGTTTTTCCCAATCTCGCTTTGGAGGGAAAATGTTTACATATGTACATATTGCTGTGTTGCATGGCATATCGATTTTTATTGTGACTGTTGGTAAGTAGTATTTAAAATACTCTGTAACGCTTTTTCAATCAGCATTCATCGATTGCTATGCAATAGTTATTACTGATGCCGGCAGTCGTAACTTCCTTCCATTTACTCTACTTTTATGATGAGACTGCATGTGAAATGGCATTGCAATTGACAATTTTCTATAATGGAAAATGTGCAATAGAATTGTCGATTGAGCAGAATTCACTGCAATGCAATTGAGCTAAGCTGCTTGGTCTGGAGGTATACATTATGTGTGTATGTACAATGTACATACATTTATACATACAAACACTGCAGCATCCCTGCAGTAAAAATCCGCAATGAATCCTTAATGAATCACTGATGCAATTCACCTATGACGAGGAGGCATCAGTGAATACTTTCATATAAAGACTGATGAATTTTTCATATAAATGGTTTGCTTTCCTCAGAAAAAAAAACAAAAACAAATAAAAATATACTAAGTTATGACGACAGTGATGAATATTCAACAAAGAATCATCACTGATCCTTCAGCAGTGAAACAAATTTACTGCAGGGATGGGCTGTATTGAGTTTGAAAAGAAAGAAAGAGAAAAAATACATATGTATATAAAACATATACTTATTTTGTAGGATTTATGCTGGGAAATGAGCACCATATGCTTAATTTAATGTAATAAATTTTTGCTTCCGGTCTGCCGCCAACCAATGGAGGGTTAAATCTCGCTTCGCCACTCGTTGCCGAGTTCTCTTTATAAATATTGTCGTTAAATGCGATTTGAATAGCTTTGCAGTATTATTAAGCGCAAGTGTACATATCGTCGTACCATACGAAAACTAACATATTTAAAATTTCTGGCGAAAGCTGTCAATAAATAAATTCTGTACGAAAAGTAGAACATTTGACTTTTGGCCGACGAAAAGTAATAAAATCGAGTTTTGGCTGACGAAAAGTATCAGTAATTATATACTGTTTTTACATTAAAATTATTGTTGTTTAATCGAAATTGATAGTTTTCGTCAGCCAAAAGTGGATTTTTATTACTTTTCGTCAGCCAAAACTCGATTTTATTACTTTTCGTCGGCCAAAACTTGAACTTTTTACTTTTCGTCAGCCACAAAAAATCTGATGTTAGTATTCGTATGGTACGACGATATGTAGGTATATACTATTATATATGTATATTTATGCAAGTACATATGTACCTATGTATATAAATAAATGCTTATATGGAAAAAGCAGTTGGAGCTTTTGGAATCTGAAATTGGTTTATGAGTCTTACACTTAAGCGACTGACTGCGCTGCGATTTACGATTTAAAAGCGATAAATTTTAATCCATTCCGGAACTTAAACCACTGTTTATATCATCACAGTTGTCAAGAAAAATGTACGCGAAAAAGATATACATATGTATGTATTATGCTAATTTATGCATGACAATTGCCATTCAACGGAATAAATATATACTAGAGTGCTGCCTACTGTCGAAACTCGACAGTCTTTCTAGATGTTTTCTTATGACTAAAGTGCAACTATAGTTTTCGTATAATTGTTTGTTGTTGTCACTGTTATCTACCATTTTCTTCTTGTTCCTGTTGATGCTGCTCCTTTTGTTGCTACCGCCGCTGCTACTATTTTGTTGTTGCTGTTGTTAGTGTTATTATCGTTACTCGTCTTCCAAATTCTCCTACCTACTTCTTTCTTTCTAGTTCTGCTCTTTTCTTTACTCAATTTATTTCCTAATTATTCTTTCTTATCCTTTTTAGTCCTTGACTTTGCGTTTTTGTTGTAGTGCTTTTGCTACCTTTTTACGTTGCTACCTACTTCTTTGAAACTACACACCACATCCAGCCAAACATGTTCAGAATTGCAAGGCAAGTTTGATGAAAACGCACAAAGTCAGCTACATATGCTTGCGCATTGAGACAGCTCTGTTGTGTGCAAAAGCATGCAACAACAACCACACGGCAATTTTCCAACGACGATTGTGGACACATTTTCCAACCAATTTTCATGAAAATTGGCGCAGTTCTATTTGAGAGCAATACCTTTCTAATGGTGTGGTTAGTTTTAAAATCGGTTCAGTAGTTTTCACGGAGAAGATGGAACAAAATTTATGTTAGCGTATTAATAATATAGATATGTATGTAGCTAACACTGGAACTGTAAGATGATCGCGGTAACATGTTGGCCTATGTAATATATATGTAAATATTATTTGAGATGCTGTAGTCACGTTTTTGGGCTTGTACTTACAAATAAAAATAACAAAATTGTTATTGAACAATTAAATTAAAAAAAAAATCCGGAAATCCTTCTTCTGATTGACGCTTATGCGATTACCAAAACCATCAACCCACACCTATCAACATATTCAACCATTCGTTAACCTTAAAGTTACATACATATATGTTTGTTAATGTACTTATGGCGTTTTCTTTTCTCGAAATAATGTTGCCCTTTTTGATTTTCTTACCCATTTTGTAAGTTTGTCTGGTCCTTTCACCAAATATTGACCTCTAACTAAGTAAGAGGGTACCCTTATCTACAAATTCAGCCATTTTATAGAAAGTCAGGATACGTAATTCGATAATTGGGATATAGGAGGGCAACATTTTTTCGTAGAAAAGAAAACGCCATTAGATATGTAATGTAAATATAATTCTAATTCCAATTTATCAATAGTTATACAAACAAAGCTAACAAATTGAATTGTTTATTTGTGAAGAAAAATGAAAAGTAATCAAGCTAAATATTTTTTGTATGCAAATACATATATGAATAATAATTTGCAAGTCAAAGTGTAAACAAATAATTTTCGAATGCATCTAAGCGAATTTAAATTAGCATCAGAAGTTTTTGATCAAATAAATTTTAATAACATAATTTCTGCCATTTTTTTGTAAGTTGTTTGTTTGGCAACAACAATTGTTTAATGTATTTTAAAACTATTCTCATTAATTGATTTACGTAGCAAAAAAATGGAATAAACAAAACGAAAAAATAATAAAAAAATATACACACTGTAAAAATTTAATTTAATTTTAATTCCATTTTGGTATTTATATATAAAAATGCCAAAAAGCATAAAATTAAAACCATTTTGGTTCAAAAAAAGGAGAATATTGAGAGACAGAAATTATTATTGGTGACAAATTAATACTTTCTTGGAATTAAATCAATACCAAATTTTCGTTATTTTTAGAATATTTCTGGTATTAAAAATAGTTGAAATGGTATAGGATCAATCCAAAATTGGAATAAATTGTATACTTTTATGGAATTAAATCAAAACCAAATTTTGATTATTTTTATAATATTTTTGGTAATAAAAATAGTTTAAATGGTATTAACTCTATCCGAAAATTGGAATAAATTGTATACTTTTTTGGATTTAAAAATAAATCCCCATGAAAAAGTCTTTGAAGATATAAAAAACAATTTGTTACTGATAATAATTACGCAAAGACTTTTTTAAAATTTGTCTCAATATAACAGTCTTTGAAGACTTAAAAAATATATATTTGAAATAAATATTATGGAAAGATTTTTAAAATATAAGTTTCTGAAAAATAATTATAGAAGATTTTTATCATTTTCCTCAGGAAAAAAATATTATCAAAAGACGTTTTTGATTCTGAAGAAAATTTGTAAGACTTTTTTATAATTTCAAAATGAAATAATAATTATTCTACATCTCTGTAATTGAGAAAGAGAAAGTTATTTATACTTTTCAGGATTTGTTTTTAAACCATAAATGATTAAACTTCTTTAGAGAGGATTTTAATACTTTTCAACACCTTATTTTGAGACTACTTTGGAATAAATAAAATTGTAAAACTTCTCATAGTTTAAAAATAAGACTTTTTGGCATTAAAATTCAAATTTAATTCCAATAATGATTAAATTAAGTACCAAATGATATTAGAAATAAATTATAATTTTTTACTGTGCATAATATTAACTTTATTGTAAATCTCTTGGGAATTTAATAAATAAAACCATAGTAGCCTCTTCTTCAGATCTTCTATCATCTGAGCTTTTCAATGTCCAATATTTGTTGAATCTATCGGCGGCTTAAATGCGAGGTGATCAATAATGGCAGCAAATTACCCTATTTCACAAATGTTTATACCTACACTAAAAAAAATTACTCAGATTATGGAAAAAAAGAATGCTTCGGCGCTAAAGACATATTTTCATTGTTTTGAATACAATTTTTTTTTTAAACTTGGTTTTTATTCCTTGATTTGAAGAAAATTGTACATCAAAACAATGAAAATATGTATGTCTTTAGCGCCGATTTACTCCCACTTTTCCATAATATGAGTAAGTTGTCTTTTCAGTGTATATCTGAAGTTTCGGTAGATACCTTGAGGAGTGATAGATCCCTTTTTGGTATTTGCAAAAATCATATTTTGGTTCAAAGTTACCTGTTTATGTTTATGTAATGGAAACAAAATGTTTCTTGAAGTAGCGGGGTATCAGGGTTAAGTCAGAGGTCGAATTAAGGCGGTTAGCATAATTAAAACTTGCCGCAATACAGAGTTCATTAGCAGTCCATTTTTTGCGGTATATATATATATATATATATACAAATACATACGATTATATGTGCGGCCACCATATACATATTACGCTTCAACACTCAAACGTAATTTCATTAACACACTTTACATTAATTAAATCAACAAAATAATTTAATTTTCATTTCACCAATTGATATTTATTTTAATTTAATTATTTTTATAGGCTAATTTTGAATTTTTTTTTATATGTAATTAGCATGTTCAATTTGTGTAAATTTATTTTTTTTATATGGAGATGTGTACGGATATTTGGTGACAGGTAACAAGGTCAATGGAAATAAGGTCAATTGACCTTATTTCCCACCCGGTTGGGAAATAAGGTCAATTGACATTATTTCCGTTGACCTTGTTACCTGTCACCCGGATATTTATGTGTTTGCATGTGTGTGTGACCATGCTTAGTTGGAGGTGTTTGTATTTGTAGTATGTTTACAAAGCGTTCAAGAACGCATTTTAACTAAGTAAGTACTAGTTAATCAAGTGTTGTTTTTTCTTATTCGCATAAAGCAATGTTCTATTATAAATAAGTTTTAAGTAATTTTTTTTATGTACAAAGTTTAGACATTTTAATATTAGTATCACTATGAAGCTTTTCTCTTTCAACTTAGTTTTTTATCGCATATGTATAAGCATTATTGTGAGTATGATTGAATGTATATATGTATGTATTTATGTATGGATAAGAGCTGAGAGAAATGCATTAATAATTTAGTTTATTATACATATCTGAGTGTTTATTTGAAAGCGAAAACTTGAGCCAAAAAGTTTAAATGCATGAGCTGAAACATTTGAGTTTACAATAAAGACCTCAGCTGAAATCTATAAAAATCGTTTTTGATTCGATATAGAGTTAATGAATTCTATTTTCAATGCTTTTTTGCATCATTCATAGGTTATTTTATTTGAAATATTAGGCTTAAAAAGGGATATTTAAATTAGTCCATGTTTTATATCCTAATCATGTATCATGTATCTTCAATGCTTTTGGTAAATACAAAATCAATAGTGATATTCATATAAATTGATAAAGCCTTGTACAACTGCAAAGTTGATAAATTTACATATCAGCCTTGTATGAAAACTCAATTATAAAGTGCTGAAAAATATACGCACAGATTTGGGTTGGTAACTTAGCAGCCTGACTCTCATTAAGCACAAAGAAATGCATAAATATTTACACAAATAAATTGCCAGGCACATTCTTTTAACAATGTAGGTAAATGCATAAAAATATTTATGTAGCCAATATCAATGTAGCCTTATCAATTTACATGAATATCCCTAATGTATGTATTTTAAATGCTCATAAGTAAAATTATTAAAGTTTTTTATGGCATATTCTTTACAATGAATTTTTTTTTCCGCAGTTGTTCGATAAAATTTGATAGATTTATGTATGCATGTATGTATTTAATGAGATTTTATATAAACGTTAAAGTGGATCACTTTTAAATAGTACATGACAATTAGCGATTAAACCAGATAAGCCTGTGATTTTTGCGCTAGATTGTTTACAGTTTTTTTTCTTTTAGTTCCTTCTAATTTTTTATGAAAATACGTAAAGTGCGCAAATCCTTTTTAATTTTGCTTTATTCATAAGCTTTGGTTTCATTTACATACTTATACATACATGTGAATCTATACATATATATATATGCTTTTTTTTTTTTATTATTATTATTACTATTATGTATATTGTTAGTAATAAGCACTTTATATGAGTGTTTGAGTGCGTATACGAGCACAAATGTTTTGTCTTTTTGCTCATAATCTATATCTTTTTCTATTGATAGTAAGTGCTTCTTATGTAGTTAAATAAATCTAATTTTTTTTCCATAAATATATGTTTATATCAACTTTGATTTAATCTGATTTAATTTAATTAATTTTACAATGCAATATAATTACATATTTTTATTTACAAGGCCATGTAGCTAATTTTAGACTTTACTGCTATATTTTTAGAAAATTAAATTTAAAAAAAAAATCGATGAGGTTATGGAAGTTTATAATTTCTTTTGCGAACAATGTTATTTTTCAATAATTCATCTATGAAAACGTTCATGCTGCAAGGGCAAAGAAGTATACATACATAAATACCCACTAAACTCTCGCATTAACACGTTGGCTGCCAGTGTATCACCGATGAGTTATAACGGAATTCTTTACCAAGAGCAAAAGTCATGCTCCCGACGCGTCTGGTCATGTTTTTAAGCTGTGATAACCCGGTGACCATCTGTTTTTTTTTTTATTTTAAAATGTTATTTAAATTTTAAGCGGCTAGGCAAGTATCACAGGTGTCACCTGAGGATTGGTTTTCGTCGTGAACACCGGTGATACACTGGCAGCCCACGTACAAAAATTTCAACTCCAGAACGTGCTGGGCTACTAATTCATAACGCATGAATGATACAAAGAAATATTTCATTTCGTTACCCAGCAGGGCTTTCTCTTACATGTAATGGGTAAAATCATCGAGAAATCTTGATTCATCGCTTACACTTTCGAATACGGATTGCACTACTTTAACATAGGCATGTCATTAGCGGTAATGGCTTACAATATTTTAGACAATAATGCATTATAAAATCGCTGCTAAAATTGGACATATGGATACATGTTATTTTATTTAATACTTACGTCCTGTTGTCAAAAATTTCAATATTAATAAATTTAATGTTTTCATACAAATATTCATTTCTAATGTTTTTTTAAGTGTGCAAATTTAAGAAGAACTGGAAAAATAAACCAGAAAGAGAGTAAATTGCTTTACAAAACTGCTATTGAGAAAAATTAAAATCAAGGCAGAGCCTTTTGAAAAAAAAACGGCAGTACTCCGAACCTTTTCAATTTTTTTCTGGATTACCAGTAGGCGAAAAAATAATATTTTTAAAACTGTTGCATTACATGTTATGGGCAAAGTAAGCGAATGAGTGTTTCTTAGCTATTTGTAATGCGTTATTTCATTGAATACAATTTAAAGCCATTACCAAAATATGGAAAAACCCTGCTGGGTAGAGAATGATGTGCTTATCGAATACCAACCTACTTTTAACATTCATTATCGAAGCTGAAACTGGAAAAAGATATGCGTACATTAGCCAATCGTATTCGAATTGTTAACTAAATCAAATGTTTATTGGGTGCTTATAAGCAAATCCAAAGCAAAAGCAAAAAACCAACGTACTAAAAGCAACATGTTTAAGGATATGAAAGAAAAAGTAAATTGAAATACGAGTAAGCTACTTTAGAGTTTTCACACACATTTTTTTTGTTTTGAAATTCTTGCACAATCTATTAATTGTGCTTGGGGTATTGATTTCCCCACGGTTATTAATTTTCTTGTGGGCAATGGACGACATAGAAAAAAGGAAATTAGTTAGTTTGTTTATATACAAGTCATCAGAGCACTGAGGAAAAAAATGAATCATTAAAGCGATGCAGAGGGAGCTGTGAAAACAGAATCTGCCAACAATTTGAAGAAAATCTTGTGAACACAAAGTTTGTTCGTTTACTTTGAATCTTTGAGTATTAAAAGGTGTCAAAATGCTAGAAGAAGCAAATAATTGCGGTTACTTTAATGAAAAGTTAAACAAAGAATGCAAACGCAAAAATGTGTAAAAAAATATTATTTTGTTTTGATCGTTTATTCCGCGTAAAAATAAAAGTGTGATTAACATTATACCTAATCACCAGTTTGGCTTCAGAAGAGGACACGGAACAATTGAACAAGTACATAGACTTACCGAGAAAATCTACTCCGCCTTTTAGCAAAAAAAAAATACTGTACAGCTGCTTTTCTAGATATATCCCAAGCTTTTGATCGCGTATGGCACGACGGCCTCCTCTATAAAATAAAAAATACTCTCCCTACAAATTACTTCCTATCTATACGATCTTATCTAAAAAATCGTTACTTTTTCGTCAAAGAAGGAGCAGAGCAGTCTAAGCTTTACGAGAGCTTAGCAGGCGTCTCGCAAGGTAGTGTAATGGGCCCAATAGCAGAAGGAGTCACTATCGGCACTTTTGCCGATGACACTGCCGTACTGGCTGCAGACCTCAACCCTAACGTGGCCTCACTCAAGCTTCAAAGAAGTTTAAATAAAATTACCCATTGGCTGAAAGACTGGCGGATAAAGTCAAATGAATCAAAATCTGTCCAAGTGACGTTTACCACTAGACGTAACATTTGCCCACCCGTACAACTCAACGGCATTGATATACCACAAAGTGACGTAATCGGACTGATTCTTGCGTTTTATTGGTTTTAACGAACATACTTAGTGGCTTGAATAAATTCGAATCTGGGCTTATAGAAAAGTGTAAAGCAATTTGCATCGCCTGAATTCCAGTGAAGTTTAGGAATATGATTGAATTATTAGTGGTCTTCATCTAACGTGATAAAGTAATAAATTGTTAAAATTTATCAGTTTATCCGCATTTTTAAATGAACGCACCTTGGTAAATAATTGTTTAAACTCTTGTCAGCTGTCAATCTCAACTTGATTAATAAATAAAAAACCCAATAAAATAAACAAAAAATGCATATAACATTTTTGTAGAAATTATTTCAATAATTCGTGCTAAAATGCCGAAAGAAAGCACAATTTCTTCTTTTGAATTGAAAAAGTAAAACTGACAATGTGTCAGACTTGAATTTTACCAAAATTCATAAATTTACGCAACAAAATCGTTCGGTAAAGTGATAAAATTTGCTTAAATATATTATCATACAAATTTTGACAGATAATTTATCAAAATTATTAGGTCCGTTTATTATTAGCTAGTTATGAATTGTTAGCCAAGTTTCGGCTGGAAAATCGTTTCTTGAGTCAAAAAAATAGCAGAAGAGAGCCATTGACAGCTTCAAATTTTAGGTAGTAAAATTTTAACTAGCTGAAAATATTTGCTGCCAAAGTAAGAAACAGCTGTTGAAAAAATAAACAAACGAACACTTTTGATTTTATTACTTTTGAAATTTTCTGAATTTTTGAAATAGAAATAAAGAAAATTAAATGTTTTTTAGAAAAAATAACCATTAACAGTCAAAAATAGCATTGAAATTACTAATCGCTAATTTTTACTATTATTCCGTTTCTTGATTTTCTGTTCGTTTCGCTCTTTATGAGCGCAATTCTTTCCGTTTTGCTCACTTGACAGCTAGCTGCTAGTTTAATAAGAAACAAACCTATTATTTTATCACTTTACCCCATTTACCAGCAGTTTATCACTTTAGATGAAGACCCTTATTATTTTAAATTTTATTTTATAAATCATTGCACCTATTCACTATGCTGCTTATATTTCACCTGTTTTTGTTTCTCTTTACTTTTCTCTTATTTAACGTAGTAATACTTATGCAATTACACTACAGCTACCTCGATGCGTAGTTACTAGCTGTGAAAATTATTATAACTATTTTTTATTCAAGTTCACTTACAACTAATTACTACTTAACACACTAAAATCTTAAAAATATGTAATTACAATTCTAACTAATTTGTTAAGTAATTTCTTTCGCTAATAAAAAATTTACAACACCTTAGAGCACTTTTTTTGACGTTCGCTTGGCAGCTGTGCACCGTCGCCACATTGATGCAATTGGGCCACCCAACAGTAGGTATTTATGTACAATGTATGTTAGTTGGTACATTTCTTTGCATTCCTCTACACTTCACTTGTCGTCTACGGCTGGCCTCCTTCGTACACTGCAACTTTAGCCACTTATAGTAAGGGGGGCGAAGCGCTCTGAAGCTTGCGACGGAAGATTGACGGGAAATGAACTCAACTGCGCGAATGGCAGAGAGTCGTTCTCATCAAATTTGCGCAAATGCGATGAAATCTGCAATGAAAAAGAAAAAATATGGAAAAATACGAAATAATCAAATAAGTTTAGTAGTAAATATGTATGTGCATATGTATAGCAATATTTGCATGCAAATTGAGGCAATGAAAAAGAAAAAAGAAAGAAAACGCGATAAGAATTACAAAGTTGAAAGCGACAGAAATTGGTGATAAAAACGTGAAAGTGAAATGGAGTAAAATTTTTGAAGAAAGTCGTAAAGTCCAGATGTGGCAGTATATATAGTTTAAATAATGCCATATTTGTGAATAAATGCATGTAAATAGTATACATATGTACTGAAATTACTTACAAAAAAAAAAAAAAACTAAGACTATGCAAATTCATGTTACTTGGCTTTTGTGTTCCTTCCCTGCAAAAAATGCGATCACTCCGGGATACATCCGGGACAACTCGCAAGGGAGCATGCGATTACTACCCATTTGTATCTCTTTATATGGGTTGAAGTGTTCTCTTTTGTTTGAGCATGTCCTATGAAGAGACTAATTGTACCCAGTTTGTACCCGAACGGGTAGCAAAAGCGCACAATGGTGCAGTGAAATAACGCCCGTGGAATTAACGCCCGCGGGCGTTATTTCCCAAAAAGGAAATAACACCCGCGGGCGTTTTTTCCTTTGTTGAAAAAGAAATAATTCCCGCGGGCGTTATTTCGTTTGATCCACGGGCTTTATTTCTCTTTCGAAAGGGCAATTAACCCCGCAGACGGGGTTTTTTTTTTTTTAAATATGTTGTATTAGGGAAAAAAGCGCCGCAGGCGAAAAATTGGAATAAAAAATCGCGCGATTTTTAATTCCAATTTTTCGTTTTTTTTTAAATATGGTGTATTATTATTGGAAAAAGCGCCGCAGGCGAAAAATTGGAATAAAAAATCGCGCGATTTTTAATTCCAATTTTTCGATTCTCTCAATTTTTTTTAAATCCCCTTCTAAATATTCAAATACTCAATCAAAATAAACAATGCTACAGTAAATTTCTATAATCATTTATTAGTAACAATTTTCAAGGTCTCTAAGTAAGTAAATATTTAAATACGCAATCAAAATAAACAAAACTTCATTACATACATATTGGCACTTTCAGACCACAATCTAAACAAATACTGATATAGAGTTTTCAACAATTTGACGACAAACCGGGCACAAAATATTTCTATTGCCATTTACGATTGCAACCTTACTGTGCTCTCCAAAGCAATCCGCACACAATTTAAAGTGATTGCATGGGTTTAAGAGAACATCGCGTGGCTTGGTAAAACAAATAACACACAACAACATGCTTTGACTCTCGCAAAAAATTTTCCGCCGTTTCTTCATAGTCAAAAAAATCCATTTCGGATACATCAATGTCTTCTGTGTCACATGTCTTATTTTCGTGATTACCCATTTGATTCGCCTGCGGCGCTTTTTCCAATACTAATACACCATATTTAAAAAAAACAACGAAAAATTGGAATTAAAAATCGCGTGATTTTTTATTCCAATTTTTCGCCTGCGGCGCTTTTTTCAGTAATAATACACCATATTTAAAAAAAACGAAAAATTGGAATTAAAAAGCGCGTGATTTTTTATTCCATTTTTCGCCTGCGGCGCTTTGCCCAATAATAATACACCATATTTTAAAAAAAAAAACGAAAAATTGGAATTAAAAATCGCGCGATTTTTTAATCCAATTTTTCGTCTACGGCGCTTTTTCCAATAATAATACACCATATTTAAAAAAAAAAACGAAAAATTGGAATTAAAAATCGCGCGATTTTTTATTCCAATTTTTCGTCTACGGCGCTTTTTCCAATAATAATACACCATATTTTAAAAAAAAAAACCAAAAATTGGAATTAAAAATCGCGCAATTTTTTATTCCAATTTTTCGCCTGCGGCGCTTTTTCCAATAATAATACACCATATTTAAAAAAAAAACGAAAAATTGGAATTAAAAATCGCGCGATTTTTTAATCCAATTTTTCGTCTACGGCGCTTTTTCCAATAATAATACACCATATTAACAAAAAAAAAAAGAAAAATTGGAATTAAAAATCGCGCGATTTTTTATTCCAATTTTTCGCCTGCGGCGCTTTGCCCAATAATAATACACCATATTTAAAAAAAAAAAAAACGAAAAATTGGAATTAAAAATCGCGCGATTTTTTATTCCAATTTTTCACCTGTTGCGCTTTTCCCACTAATACACCATATTTAAAAAAAACCCCGTCTGCGGGGTTAATTGCCCTTTCGAAAGAGAAATAAAGCCCACATCGCCGAATAGGGCGCGCGGGCGTTCTTTCCCTTTCTGAATAGAAATAAAACCCACGGGTTTAATTTCGTTTTATTCGCAGGCGCTATTTCTTTTTCAAGAAAAGAAAAAACGGCCGCGGGCGTTATTTCCTTTTTTGGGAAATAACGCCCGCGGGCGTTAATTCCACGGGCGTTATTTCACTGCACCGCGCACAATTGTACCCGTTTAGTACCCGAACGGGTAGCAAATGCGACACATCCATTTGTGCGACTAATTGTACCCGTTTGATACCCTTTCGGGTACAATTCGTATACAATTAGTATACACATGTACCCGTTCGGGTACAATTGGGAACAATTGTAAACAATTGTAGACTAATTGTACCCGAAAGAGAGCGCTCCCGGACAAATCTTTTTAGAGACTCGTCGCACACTTTTTTGCAGGGTTCCTATCAGTTGAGTAACAGATGCTTGCTTGCTGCTGACAATTGCGGGTATTTTGGTTTGCAAATGTATAAATTGGCACACTGCCAAATAACGTCATAGCCAGTTTTGGATGTAAAAAAGAAAACTAGTTGACATAACGTGCATATTTGCTATATGTATGTACATATTTGTGTATATCTATATATGCATTATTATGTAAATTTTTTATTACGCTGTGTACGAGTGCAAAAATGTGTCATTTACAATATCTATGTACCTACATACAAATGTACTTTAAGCGACAAAATTAAAATGTCTATTGCGAAACTGCTACACATTTTTTGGCCATTAAGCCTAATGATGATCTCTACGCCAACTGATGAATTACTCATCAAAGCTGTAATCATTAATTGTAAATAAATAATAATGAAAATGTGAAATTTATAAAATTGAAATGATTATTATTTCTATTGATATTTTCAGCTGCACAAGGCAGCTGACTTACATAAAATACTCCAGAGGAAACTTTCATTAAATTGTTGAAAAGTACGATTTGTTGACAAATGATGGAAATTTGTATTTATTGTTGTACTTGAAGAAGTGGAAAGGAGCTCTATTTTTGCATTAAGGAATTTGTTTTCTTCCACTGCATACATTGAAACTTTGTTGAGAGTTGCTGAAAGAGAAGCTCTACGCTAGAAACCTTACCCTTCCTCTGCCCCATAGATGTGTATGGAAAACCTTAGAGCAAGTCCTCAACAATTTTTTTAAGCTCAACTATACAGTACCAGCATCTTTGTTGAAACCACAAATTTCCACGAGATTTCTTGAGATAATCGAGTGAAAAATTTTGTTGACTACGGGCCTCACACTATCCATATCTATATGGACGGCTCCAAACTGAACAATAGAGTAGGTAAGGACGTGGAAGAAATAAAAAGTGGCGAATGTTATATATGCGCTTAATTAAGGAACAAGATTAGCTTTAAGCTGGGTATCCATTTCAGAAGGAAATCTATTATAATTTTTGACGAAAAATTAGCATGGCAACGCTGGCTTTGCAAAGAAATAATTACGATTGTATATACATATTCCGTCAACAAAAAATTTAACATAAAAATTACTTAAGAAATAAATGCTTATTTTTTCCTATGCCCAGCTTTATGGAGGTCTAATGCTGAAAAGATTTTGAGAATATAGAAAATTAGGTCCTCTCTTCGGTAGCACTATATCCGAATCGGCCTACATGTGCCTCCGCTTTAGACACTGCTGACACTGTTCTCAGAATGAATAAAAAAAAAAAAAAAAAAAACAAATAATAGCGCTCTAACCAAATTTGCTGTGAACTCTAAATAAGCTTAAATATAAAAAAGTATTTGTTTTTTTGGTCAAATAATATAACGTAAGCATATTATTTTCGCCCCGCATATGGCGCATGACAATGTAAAACCACAAAAAATGCACTTTGCAACGCCTAAAAGCAGACAATATTTTTTCACTTATCTATGTAGAGCATATTTGGCTAGGACTTCACTTAGCATGTAGATACTTTGCATATGCTTATGTATGCAAAGCAGAGCTGGAAAAAACCAAGTACCAGTACAATTACCATTACCAGTACTCAGTAATTGAAAAGCCCAATTACCAAGTATAAGTATATTATACTGGTACTTGATACTCAGTACGTACATTTTTCAATTCTTTTGCAATTCTTTTCCAATTACTTTCAATTCTTTTTCAGTTGATTTTCAATTACTATCAATTCTTTTTCAGTTGTTTTTTCAATTCTGTATTATTTTTTTTATTTCATTGTAAATATAAGATAACAGTTTAATAACAATAAAATATTAAAACGAGTGCATATATTTGCAAATTTTTCGCATGCAACTCCATTAACATGATGAGTTAGCTTTCATTAGTACTAAATTTTCAAAAGAAATATCAGTTGTGGAATTCCGCCTTGAATTATTTATAATTAAGGCTAATGAAAACATTCGCTCAACTGAAGCTGATGAAGCTAGTGGTGTGTTTGTTCGTATTGCCACGTCCAAGATTATGGGATATTTTTTTAAACTTGGTAATTACATCTTAGAATCTCGTATATATTCAAAAAAAATTCAGCAATATTATTTGATGAAGTAAAGTAAAGAAGTGGTTCACTTTGGCTAGTTTCCATATCTATATCACGAAAGTCAAAGAAATAGGCGTCTTCGCATTAGGGAACATAGACTTTATAGCCGCATATATGTATAATTTCGCTAATAATTATTTTTTTTTCAAACTTGGTTTAAAAAAACGATTTTGTAACAATATACAGACTGTATAAGCTTTCGAAATGTACCCGTAACATGTACAATACAACATAATATGTACATATCGAGCCGTATGCGCCGGAAAGATGTAAAGGCCATGATTTCCGATTTTCACTTTTTTGTAGAAATGGCTTACTTGTCATCACCCACACCTTCTCCAGAAATTTTATGTCTGAAAAATGTACCGTTATGAAAAGCAATTTTGATGTAAGTACATAAGTTCAGTTTGTTTACTTTTTTTGTGAGTACGAAATGGCTTTTAAATCTTTTTTGCTTTTCAAATTATTGAAGACTAGTGACAAATAAACAAATTTAACGGGGTTTTGTTGGAATTTAACCAAGGATTTTATCAGTTTGAAGACTTCTACTTTGTATTTTATTACATATCGATGACCAATATGGTTTTCTTGTGCGGCATATTGCACTTTATTGCTTCATAATTTTAAAATAAAGTTCTAACGATTTCACGATAGTTAGGGTCCCTCTTGTTACTGCTTAGGGCAGTTTTCAACAAATTGGTTGTGTATTTCTACAATTTCTCCAAAATTAATTTCTTGAATCTCGATAATTTCCCTCCAAACGTAGATGCTGAAAGTGATGAACATGGCGAGAGATTTCATCATAACTTAATAGTTTTTGAAAGGCGATATCAAGGATCTTGGAACAAGGATATGATGGGAGACAAATCCAGAAAATTACAAAAGAATAGCCAAAAGTACTCAAATCCCTCATTATTTATCCTCTCCTTAAAATCGCGAAATGCATTAATTTTTTTTATTTAATTAATTCTTTATCTTATTCATCGCTATTTTCAGAGACATTGTGCACTTCAAAACTCATAATAAATGGAAAGAAATAATGTTAAATGTTACTCCTTAATAAAGGTTTATAAAAAAAACGGAAAATGCTAGGTTAAGAACTCTCAATAAAAATAGGTAAATATAAATACTGATACATCCCATTATTGCAAAAGTATTCTCAAAATGTTCACATTTAAATTCTTTATGGGATAGATAGGAGTCGAGTCTGAAATTCCTTATACAAACTTAGATTTTTTCATACTTTTTGCCATTGTAACCAAACTACTTGACCAATTTTTAAGTGCAAAGGCAAAAAATGTTTGTTGGGATTCTCTTTACCAGTTCTTATTAGATGCCAAATCGCTACGGTGGCTAATACAATTTTTTTATGCACTTATGTATGTCATGCAATGTCTTGTATATACGGTTTTTTCTACATTTTTACCGATATCTCAGAAACAGGATCTGCCACAAAAAAATGGATATGCTTTTCGGGATCAGCGTTAAATTTTGTTTTAGAAAAGTATAGTTTTATATTTTTGGTGGTTAAATTTTATTAAAAATTGTCGAAAAGCAAAAAAAAAAGAAATCGAAATAAAGAAATGAAAGTAAACAAATTTTTAAAAAACCTTCTCCTGAACATTTTTGAATTTGGCCTTTACTTCTTTCCGGCGCATACGGCTCGATATATACTAAGGGAGAAAATTTTAAATTAAAAAAAATTACCATATTAAAAAAACCCATCCTAATGTACGTATGTATATTTAATAAAGAGTTCTTATAAGGGAATTTTCCTCCTTTTAGTGGTTGTAATATTTAGTATCCAATGTATCTTATGAAGAGGATAGAGTAAAATACAATAGTTAAGATAAATTCACTGATTAAACTCCATGTAATTGAAAAGAATTGGTGGTAATTGGTGGTAATTGAAAGTAATTGGTGAAAGAATTGAAAAATTTGTACTTAATTACCAATTACCAGTATAAAGTAATTGTACTTGATACTTGAATTTTTTAATTATCAAGTAATGGTACTTGGACCAAGTACAAGTACCAAGTATATTCATTACTTCACAGCTCTGATGCAAAGTATATGTATTATGTTTTACGCTTTTTTTTGTTGTTGTTGCTGTCCTCTCAGAGTTTCGTTGCTGAGGCTACATTTGCAAAACAAAATTTTGTGGCTGACAGATCTTAAAGTTGCATGAGTTATCTAAAGAGTAGTGCGATGGAGAATACGTTCATGCATGTATGTATGTTGATATCTAACTACAAGTAGTAGATATCTAAGTACATTTTTCTAACGCCTCAAGTGCATACTTTATACTAAAAACGACTTTCGGGTTTGCTTTTCCTTTTTTCACTGTACTGACCAAAGGAATTTTCTTTCTTTTGTAGTGGCCTAAATTTTCTTGTTACACTTTATAAATTCTTATGTAAAACTATATCGCTGCGCATTCATCCAAACGCATACATATGTACACAGATACATATAGACTCGAAGACTAGCATTTTGTAAGTGAATATCCTTTTGCGCATAATTTCTTGCCTTCTTCATTATGCATTTCATTCTTTAGCTTAATGTAAACTCATTTTCGTTGTACTTATTTGGTTATTCTTTCATTTCGTTTGCTTTATTTTTTATTTGTGTATGTGTGTTTGGATGTACATATGTACAAATGCAATGTGTAATGCGGTTTTTAATGCAATCACAAGGACACTTTTACTTTTATGCTCTCTTTTAAAAATGCATTTAGTTCCTGCAGCATTTGGCTGTTTGTCGTGAAATGTGAATTTGCATTTCCGGAACATATTAACGTACATACAAACACTGTGCGGCAACTCAAGCAAAGAATTTCGAGTCAGAAAAAGGTGTAATACAAGTTGGTTGAAAAGTGCGTTTACAAGCAATTATGTGGTGGAATACACATTTCCATATTGCATTTGTGATATGCATGCGTTTGTGTTTATTTGGAGACTTGCTTACTTGGCTTGCCTGTGAAAAATAACAACAGAAATAAAAAAAAGCAAATCGTGAATGTGCATAATTTTAACGAGTTAGAGGCCAATCTTCTACTTAAATCAATATCAGCAAGTCTACACCCGCCTCTACGAATGATTTGCAAGCTTTTTATGTAGAGACTTCAAATGCAAATTTTTGCATAAAATTTTATGTTACAGCTTTAATCCTGGTGCTATATTTACAATCGTGAAAGTTGATTAGCAACATTAAAGTGAAATGGTGCTAAAAAATTATTGTCAAAAGAGAATAAATGTCAGAAAGAAAATTTAACAAATAAACAAAATAATGCTTTTAAACATAAAAATATTACAAATTCTATTCTTTACAACATGTTTTAGCAGTATTTGGATAGTTTTGCGAGCGTGGCGTTTAACCATAAAAATGTTGCTGGCATCATGTTGCTAACGCGTTGTCATCAAATATATATGTACATGTCAATTGGTGTAGAAAGCAGTTGCATATAAAACTCCAATTTAGTATCTACTGGGCTTTAATAGGAGGAATATTTTGTTTTGTACATACATACATATGTATATATACATACGTTATTTTTGTGTGTTACTATTTTGCGTCTCATCATTGGTGTGGCAGTTCATGGTCAGCTTCGGCAGCTGTCAAAGTTTAAAAGCTTTCGAATTGTTTTCAACACCCGTAAGTTGAAAATGAAGGCACGAATTAGTTTCGGTTTGGGATGATTAATTTGTTTGCATGATTTCTTGCATTAAATTAATATGTTTATACATACATATATTAATGCATACAAATTTAAAATGCAAAATTCTATTTATATGCAAAATTTCATCACAAACATTTCCGGCAAACTAATTTGATATTTATAACATGTACAAATAAAATTCGGTAAATTCTTAAGCATTATTAGCAAAAGACTTAATTTTGCTTAACTTTAACACAAGCTAATTTTTGTTTAATTGTAATTACTTGAATAATTATCAGCCATTATTGAATAGGATTACACATGCATATGTATGTACTTGAATTGGTTAACTGACAAGGGTATTTTGTAAACGAAACCAAAGCGACAAGCGACATATCGTCCAAGATATTTATCACAACAAATATTGGTCAAGTAAGTTTGCTAGAAAATAAGCAAACAAAGTTAAGCATAACAAAATGTTGAATATCAGCAATATTATATAGTAGGTATGTATGTATGAATGTCGAGTTGATGCTGTGTGATGTATAATCCTTTCGTAGCCAAGATGAGTGAACTTAATATCCTTACAACAAAATTATAATTTAACAAAGACTAATTATGAGTCAAAGGAAAAGCGGAATAGAGTAATTTTATATGGTGTTGCTGCGCTATTCGCACGACGATAAAATGGCGTGTTGTTGAATTATGTGGTTATGCTGGTATACAGGGTACATGACGTTATTACAAATATAGAAGTATGTACATAGATACCCATGTCAAATTGAAACTGATTTGAAGTCGCTTTTTTACAAGTATAAGCCCGAAGGAAAATTAAGGCAGTTGATACAAGCAAAGCGAAAACCAAGGCTGCAAAATAACGTTATTTTTAACAATAAAAAAAAATTTTGTTTCTGTTGAAATATTCGATTTTATAAACGTAAAAAGCATAACAAAATCCATTTCGATTCAACTGTTATCAAAAAAAAAATTAACAAAATTTTTTTGTTTTGATAATTATCAAAACATTATTTCAAAAAAATATAGTTTCAAATTTAAACAAAAAAATTGACTTTTCAATAATTTCGTTTTCTATGAAGAAAAGAAATTTTACATATGTTTGTATGTATGTACATTAAGTCGTATCACGTTATATGGACAAAAAAAAAGTTTAGTGTGTGTCAGTTTTATTTGAACACTTATGTCGAAAAAATATTTTTGGTGTAAAATTTTTTTTTTAGGCCCGCGTTAAAAACAGCTAAATCGCGTTTTTTGTAATAACTTCCTTATTTGATGTCGGATCTCTACGATCTTAATGTCGCAGAAAAGGTCTCGCTCAGCACTATATTTGGCCCATATAAAGCTACGTCCTCAAAGGTTGTCCTGAGTTTTACCTTTAAAAATTTTGGAGTTGCTATCCCTAGATTTTTTTATTTTTATCACTAATACAAAGCTCTCAAAAAACCATGAAGAATCCCTCAAAAAAATGCTAGCCTTTATTCACAAACAAAAAAGTTATAACGTTGTAAAATGAAACACTTGTTTTTTTTTATAAACAATTACCACAGAGAAACGGCGAAACACGCCAGCTTAATTTTTGGCTCCAGATTACGATTGCGTTTTTGGAAAATCCGGATTAGCTCCCATTTTCGAGATATTTAAGAAAACATTTTCAGTTTTCACATACAAAGCGATCCGATGGGGGGCGTATACTATTGTTGAGGTAATAAAAATAAAGAAAAGGGGAAAAAACTATACGTACATATATGTATATAAAATGCATATGAGAGGAAAGAGAATACCCTGCACATAAATTTTAAGTTGTTTTATACGTTCGAAACCTGAATGTTTTAAAGAAAATTGTATTCAAAACAATGAAAATATCTCTTTAGCGGCGAATCATTCCCATTTTTCCATAATCTGAGTAATTTTTTTTTGAGTGTGAGCAAAGTAATATAAGCGACGAAGAACTCTTCTTTCATAAATATCTAAAAATTTGGAGGACATCGTCATTTTCGGTCTCGGTTATCATAGATAAGAAGATGTTTTCGGGATTAAAGTAATATGCATTATTTTCAATTGTAGGCTGAATAATTAACTGCATTTCTAGGGGCAGACGACGCATCCAGCGCAAGTATTGATAATACATTTAGACTTCCATTGTCTCTTTAGGCGCGTATAATTTTACAACGAACTCTAGCAGTTTTTTTTTTTAAATAACTTGGATGATTTTACGATACGCACGGATGCAGAAATCGTGAAGCCGTTGTAAGCCATCGCGCTGTGCTTAGAGGTCCCACTTGAATACTTGCCAAATCTTCACTACAGCCATTATCATTCAATATGAATAACGTTGATCAGCACGAATAGTCCAATCATCAACAATTTTTTGCATATCATGTGTCCAGTATTGGTAGCTGTTCTATCGCGGTACATAATCAAGTCAAGCGAGGTCTTAGAATACTTTTTAATCAAAAACTCATACTATATGGCTTTACTGCCTCATATAAATAAGAACTTGGAATAATTTTTCAAAAAACAGGTTCTCTGATTTTAAAACGGTATAATTTTTTTGTTTGTGAATAAAGGCTAGAATTTTTTTGGGGGAGTCCTCATGGTTTTTTGAGAGCTGTGTATTAGTGATAAAAATAAAAAAATCTAGGGATAGTAACTCCAAAATTTTTAAAGGTAAAACTCAGAACAACCTTTGAGGTCGAAACACTATATGGGCCAAATATAGTGCAGAGCGAGACCTTTTCTGCGACATTAAGATCATAGAGATCCGAAATCAAATAAGGAAGTTATTACAAAAAACGCGATTTAGCTGTTTTTAACGCGGGCCTAAAAAAAAATTTTTTTACACCACAAATATTTTTTCGACGTAAGTGTTCAAATAAAACTGACACACGCAAACTTTATTTTCGTGATACGGCTTAATGTACATACGTACATGAATAAAAACAAATACAATTTTTTTAATTTTTTTGATATCAACGAAACAAAATTATTCTGATTAAAGGTTTATTGATAATTTTTGAAACAAAAAAATTTTGTTTCTGATAATTAGCAAAACAAAATAATTTTTGGATATTTTTTATTGATATTTTTTGATAAAAAAATTATTTTCTTCATTTCGTTGAGCAGCCTTGGCAAAAACATGAAAAGGGATTGAATTTTGAGCAAAATTAGAAAGAGTTATTTAAAAATGAAAATGTATAACTATCAAAAATTATAATAATTATTCGATATTGGAGATGTCCAGCGCTTAGTCAAGTATGCTTATATTATGTTCAGCAATTTAATGTCCTAATTGAGCTCTATTTATCATACAAACAGTTCTTCTAATTCATTAAAGGTCTATTTTGAATAAATTATCCCCAAACTTAGCAGGATTTTCAATGCAACTCTGATAACGCTGTGAAAAGGATTGATTGTTTTTCCGACAGGGTAGGAATATGATGTATTTTGGAAAGATTTTCCGTCATCCCTTATCAAGTTTGGTTTGGAGACAAACCGGTTTCGGCTAATATGCGCCATCTTCTTTCGTTCCACAATAAATCAAAGTATAATGTCATTACATTCCAACCAACCCGAGGAGTCTGTATTTTGATATATTTTAAATTCTTTAAATTTTACCGATTAAAATAAATCTCACGAAATAAATTGCCAGATCAGTTACTTCTACATATATTTAAACACATTAACAAATATTTACTTAACTGCTAATAATATAATAATAAACTGCAAATAATATAATTTTTTGAAGATAAAAACATTTGTTACTTAAAAAATTTAAATCTTTAGACTGAGAACACCCTCAAACACATCTCTGGGTGTCTTTCGAACATCTTTTTACTACATACATACATACATGTTCAGGGCGATCCATAGTGGGATTCTTAAGGCAATTCGCAAAACAAATTCAGCGCTGCAGATTAACAAATAAACCCTGTATTCAAGCGAATAAACGTTGAGCGATTAAATTAAAATATTCAAAAGGGTTTTAAATTATGCTGCATAATAAGTAAAAGCAAAAAGTCAGCTAACAAACGCTTTGACAAACACATGCAAATATCTGTGTATACAACAAAGAAAAAATAAAAGGTTTCCGCATTTGACAAGGGCACTGTCGCCTCTTTTTATTTAGCACTCTGAGGACAAATAAGGCGCTTTGTCGTTGAATGAAAGTTAAGCTTGAGGAAATGATTGAGAAAATATACATATGTACATACTCACATATGTACATAGATAGCATATATGGATACAAATGCGGCATGCTGCACATACATAAATATATATGTATATTTATATGTGTATGTATGTATTAAATATAAAATCAAATACCCTTGTTGCTTATGTGTACACATTAAGGTGGAGTGAAAACATATGGAGATTTTTTTTGTTCTTTTTTTGAACGTACCAGCAATGAAAAGTAGCATTTATACGAGTTAATGAACCCCACAAATTTTATGGCGATAGGATGACGTTTTGAACTGCCCCCATCCCCGAAAAGTTGAAAGCAAATAGCACGATCTGGTACAAATATGAAAATTTCAGAATTATAAAATCAAAAAACGAAGTATGAGGATTGATAAGATGGCTAAGCTGATTATTAAAGTGAATTTATTTTTTCTTGAAACAACAACAACAAAAGTTATTAATGGTCAAAGTTTATATTATGCATTTTTTAAATTGCAATTACTTAAAACTACTCAACCGATTTCGAATGTTTTTATGCCGTTCAATAGGTATTTTTATTCCCTTTTATTTGATATACATTTTATATATGAAAAGTAAGGTTGGTAAAAGGGGGGTTGACCCCCGCAGCGAGGGTGTTATGGAACCCACATAATCAAACACTCATACTATATGGCCTCATATAAATAAGAATTTGAGATAATTTTTCAAAAAACACAGGTTCCCTTATTTTAAAACGGTATAATTTTTTTTTTGTGAATAAAGGCTACAACTTTTTTAGCGATGTCCTCATGGTTTTTTGAGAGCTTTGTATTAGTGATAAAAATAAAAAATCTAGGGATAGTAACTCCAAAATTTTTAAAGGTAAAACTCAGAACAACCTTTGATGTCGAAACTTTATATGGGCCAAATATAGTGCTGGGCGAGACCTTTTCAGCGACATTAAGATGATAGAGATCCGACATCAAATAAGGAAGTTATTACAAAAAACGCGACTTAGCTGTTTTTAACGCGGGCCTAAAAAAAATTTTTTACACCAAAAATGTTTTTTCGACATAAGTGTTCAAATAAAACTGACACACGCAAACTTTATTTTCGTGATACGGCTTAATGTACATACTATGTATATGGTTGTCTACATCCGCATAAAGTTATAAGGCAGTGCCCTACTTTTGCTATTTCAACCGCGCGCCATCCGTCTCATGGATAGGATGCGACGGATTGTCAAGGATGCTCGACTGGATGCGTGCAACATGTGCCATATTAAAAACGAAAATACAATAACAAAACAAACAAAAAAATAATAAAAATAAACTTTACTCATTTAAGAAACACACAACAAAAACGGAAAAGCAAAAGGAAAAATAAAAATAAAGACAATTTTATTATATTTTCTTTTATTTTTATGCTATATGTATATACATACATATGTATGGATACATACTCCAGTTACTGGCACAAGTCTGGCAACAGACAGCAGCGCCCAAGGCAGCAGCGCCTGTGCTCATGTGCTTATGAGACGAAATCTCTTATTTGGGTAGCCTCTGCTATCCGGTCATGTTGACTAAAGCCTTAAAAATAAAGCTCAAGCACTTCAAAAGGGCATGAAGTTGCCTGGTGTGGTGTGTGATTGGATTGTAAATGAAAACAAAAAATTAAATCTGTTACAAGGATATAAAGCATCGTTTGGCCTTTCGGTGATTGTATGTCACTTGTTCTACGCGCAACGGCGACGTTGATTGAGGATAATATAATTTAAATATTAAAATAAGTTGGCTAGGATGTGTTAATTTATTAATGAGCTTTAAAAATTTATACATTTGTTTTTGTCTTATTATCTTCTCCAACAATACTACTCGACACCGCTGGCATGTACTTATTTTATTCATGGAATGCAGTGGTTTCGAGTTATTGCTAAAACTTTTGCTATTAGAAATCACATTAATTGTGCTGCGTAGCCTTTGTTCGTCGTTTCTATTGGTGGCTGGAGGAAATAGTTTTGATTTTGTGCGAGCGTAAAATGGAGAGAACAATGAAGTGCACAAATGATGTTGGGTTTTACACAGAACATGTAAAAGTTTATTTCTTTAAAGCCTAAATAATTACCTGAGTGTCGAAAGGCGTTGTTTTAATTCACTAAACGTAAATTAGTTATTGTGCCAGCATGAGACATAATTTTCAGAGGCCACTAAGGGCCCGTCATCAATTTAAAGCACTAATTGAGGTATATTTACCATACAAGCAATTGAGATAATTTATTAATAGTCTATAAAGTAAACACTGAAATATAAATTTAGTAAGATTCTCAACGCCACTCTGTTGATGAGGTTTGTTAAGTTAAAAAACGAAATTGCATGAAAAGAAAATGGAACATAAGTGAAATGCCATTAAAATCTAAATATCCCATCCAAGCAGAAGTGCCGATATTTTAGCATATTTTCAATTTTTCAATTTAAGTAATTAAAATTAATCTCACAAAATAATTGCAAAATAAAGCTGTATGAACTTTTTTGACCTATAGTTGCTCTCTCAGAGCCTATTCACAACTGCGACCAAATCGATTAAGTCGGGCAGGGATGTAGTATGTTTCGTTCGGCCGACTAATCGGGTGTAGTGGTGTGAATAGGTACTTCCATACATTCCCATGCAAATCAAAGCCCGTCTAAATCGATTTTGTCTCAGCTGGGAATAGTGTCTTAGTCAGTGCAAATATCAAGAACTCGATTTCGGCCTTTCTCATTTCTAAACTTATAGATCCGCCAAAAACTCTAAAGCCTACTGAATTTTGGGAAAATTAAATGTTTCTCAAATTAAACGAAAATATGCGAAAAAAGAAATATTTTTTTTATTGATGCTTGCATAAATGGATTACATTGTACATCAGTGTGTGTGTGCTGCTGCGAGCTTATTGGGTTTGAGCGTACGTATACATACACAAATAAACATATTTCATACCGGCATTGTTGTTGTCATTAACAAAATAAAGCTTCATTTGTGGCCTGATTGTGTGAGAAGCAGTCAATTTTCCATCATAACTGTCCTTATGTACATATGGCTGCGTGTATATAGGGCATGTACGTACATATTTGTATATGTAGTCGCCGACAGCAATGAATTTTTTTTGAAATGTATACAGGATAGATAATATAGTATATAAATGTGTTCGCGGAGTTCAATTAAAAGCTAATTTAATATTGTATATTTAATTAAAAAAACTTAATTTGCATTGCAGCGCACTAAGTAAGCCAATTAAAATATTGAAATTACAAAAGGCAATTTTTTTCAATTATTTTTTGTTTTATATCTTCTTTAGAGTCTCGTGTTTTTGTTTGATTTCAATAAAATTTTCCCTTAAAGTAGTAGCTATTTTTGCAAGTTTGGGGTATTTATTTGAAACATGAGCAGATTAGCAGGTAAATAGCACGTGCAAAAATCCAATTAAAACAGTAAGTCCAGCAAAACTTTTGACCGGTTTTTATTTAGCGGCGTGAGCAGAAATTTTATTTTTAGTTCATACAATAACAAAATTAATGCAGAAGTTATAGGAGAAAATAATAATTTTTTTATTGTAAAATTTGGAACAGGACAGTTGAGGATATTGAGAATGACAGCGCTCGTATTTCTAGCCTGTCGGTAAAACAAAGAAACGAAAGGAATTGGGGCACAGCCAGACGACGCAAGAAAGTACTTTCAGTACTTTTTTTTAATACAACAAATACAAGAATTTGAATTTCTCCCTTTCTGAAAGTACTTTCTTGCATCGTCTGGCAGCACTCTACTCTAAAGCGTTTTGAAACCGAAAGCTTACAAATATTTTATTGGCTACATATAGAGCGGTCACGCACAACTTATTGTGCCATAATCAGCTACATACATCTCTGCAAATATAAATAAAATAAAATTATATTAACATATAAAACAAACAACACAAAGTCTTTAGCATTTGTTTTTGCATGTAGTACCTAATACATGTGTATGTGCATATAAAAGAGCAAATGTTTATATAGTTAGGCTGTATAAATAATTCTGTACGTCGTTCTCCAAATAATAACACCAACATTTTAACTTTTTTGACATTCCTCTATTCCATTTATGTACGTTTTCGTTTAACATTTCTCGCAATTGAGTTGTACACATTTTGAATGAAAAAAGTTTATGCACTCACTATACATACCCCATGCCACTACCGCTTTAAGTGTATTACTCATACGCACCGGTGTCCCATAGAGTCATTTCGCTTTATTACGGTTGTCAATTGAACAACAAAAGTAGAAAATGCGAAAAAATGGAATGAAAAAGAAAAGTTTTGTCTTCACAAATAATAGGAAAAGTTCAATTCAGTAAAACACTTATCGCTTGGCTAGCGCGTGGTGCAACCGTCTGCATCGATAGACTTGCATGAACTAAAACTGATAGGGGAATTTTCTACCTACATAGATAAATTGTTTCAAACATTTTAAAATACCAGTGAAGTCAAAATAAAGAGATTAACGAGTTCGAGAATATACTTTTGGTCGCAATTTCTCAAGTCAAACATACCATGAGCTGCGTAAGAGCTTGATGGTAAGAATCTATTTTTTTTTAATTTAGTATTTTCTTAAAATTTCATATTCAAAAATAGATAATTTAATTTTTTGTATTTTATATTTCCACAATACATTATATTTTATATCTATTATATTTTTATTTAATTTTTTTGTAATTGTTGCTGGTTTAAACTTAATGCTATCGTGTTTATTGGCGCTTGTTAATAAATAGCTTATATTGTTTGGTGATTACTATTTATTTTTGTTTCATGTTATATTAACTCTTGTTTTATGAATTATTCATCAATTTCTTATCTCAAAATTATTGACTATTTTATATACAAGATACTTATGTGCATATACATTGCTAATTTGTGGATCAAGGCTTTTATGACATTTCTCGGTTTTGCTAAACTTGTTTGCGTGGCATTTAGATATGAATGAATGATGAAATAATTTAATTTAACTATTAAAAACATTAAGCCTTTAGTTAAAGTTTTTCATTTATAGGCTGATATCAATGTAGAGTGTTAGTGCCGTTTTCCAATAAAAGCTTGATCATAACTTGTAAAAAACCAATGTTATTTCTTTACCTGCATACATATCGTCGCCTGAGAAAACGAATGTCGTATGTAGCAAAACATAGTTTCGAGAAAATCGACTTTGGAGTTTAAATTGGAAATTCTCAAAAACTGTACAACAGATTTTTCTGTTATTTGGACGAACTGTAGAGAGTATTATATATTTTGACTTGCAATTTGCAAAAGTTGGATATCTTTAAAATTATGGGAGATAAACGACTTTTCATTCAGTATGCTTTTGTCGTATGTGACGTCTGAGCACCAATACCTGTTTATGATAGCACATACGACAAAAATTCTTCTCTTTTTAACACGCTTTTATTAGCTTCACCTGTATGTATGTATGTATGTATGTATGTAACTTCATCCCATCCTAAAATTTGTAACATTTAACTAAAAATTAACTAAATTATTATATCTTTCAAACATTCACTTTTATTGTGTTCTCTCTATTATATCTATTCTCCTCCGGATTCGAAACATGACATCAACAGCCCAACGGCATCATATAGTAGGACATTCAACATTATACTTCATGCTTCATTGCGGCTTTTAAGTTACCTTTCCTCAAAATAGCCTCTATGAATTTCAATTCACTCCCGTATATAAGCCAATAAGTAACAAGCTTTCAGGGTACGGAAAAACTCACTCACGAACGCTCAAAAATACATTATTCTCAAATAACAAACAAATTTTCAAAGAAAAACGTATAACCACTCAAATAGCGAGCGAACTAACACACAACAGCCAGCGATCGCTCATGGCGATGGCGATAAACTCAATGCATAAATTCACTCACAAAAAATGAAGCTTGTAGCTTTCTGTTTTGGGTTTGTTGTATTTGCAATGAAATCAGCCGCATGTACATACATACGTATGCAAAGCAAGAACTGGCTTGTATCCGAAAAGGAACCCTAATTCTATAATTGCATTTCACGTTTGGCAAGCAATTTTCATACAATGTTTTGTAAACGTGAGGTGAAAAAAATTTCTCTAAAAATAAAAAAAAAAAATAAAAATAAATAAAAAAAAAAAATGCGCCACTCGGGACTCGAACCTGAGCTCCTTGGTCCGTAGGCGGCATACCTCACCATTACGCTACAATCGTATTCGGAACTTTGTTGTCTAAATTCGAATTTATTCAATCAGGTTTCTTTTTTTTTGTTCTTTTCAAATGCTTCACCTCAACTTCTCTTCACTTTCTGATTGTAAAATATAACAAAACGTTTGGGAAATTTTGTATTTCCAAACTAGTTTGGAAAACCTTGAATAAAAGGGTTTGGAAAATATTGCATAATAAGCTAGTTTACTTCACTGCATATTGGGATTTTTGGTAGAAGTTATAAATACATATGTATGTATGTAGATCTATTTCGGAGAACACCACATCCCATCAGACTTCTTTTTATTACTTTTATTCTTGCGTCCGCATAAAACATCCTTTAATGAAAAATTTCACTAAAAAGTTAAAAAGAAATAAGAGCTTAAAAAACTAAAAAACACGCTTTAATCTTAAAAATCGTACTAAAAATTGAGAAATAATTTAATTAGAAACAAAATGATGAACGAAAATATAAGTATTTAAGGAAAAGCGTGGGGTGCTCAATAATATTTGAACATGAAAATATTCGATTCGTACAACTAGTACAAAAATATACCTAGTAGCGAAATTAAAGAGTACGATATATGAAATCTCAAAAAAGTCAAAATAAAATTATTAGTAAAAAAACACCGATTTTAAATATTTTTTGACATACTAAGCACCCCACGCTTTTCCTTAAATACTTATATTTTCGTTCATCATTTTGTTTCTAATTAAATTATTTCTCAATTTTTAGTACGATTTTTAAGATTAAAGCGTGTTTTTTAGTTTTTTTAAGCTATTATTTATTTCAAACCGGAATGGTTATGAGGCTCACATTTTTTGAGATATCGACTTGAAATTTGGCAGTTGCATATATTTTGATGATACTTTGATCATTTGTCGGAATCCACCACATCGGACTAATATAAGATATAGCTCCCATACAACTGATTGTTCAGATATATCTGTTTTCGGGTATAACTTCTTTATTTGAGGAGATAAGGATATGAAACTTTGAAGTAGTTGTACCCATATGGATCTAATAAATGTCAATAAAATTTGTTAAGATCGGACCACTATAGCATATAGCTCCCATACAACTTATTGTTCAGATATGGACATTTTGGGATATAACTTCTCCATGTAAAGAGATAAGGGCATGAAACTTTGAAGTATTTGTACCCACATGGACATAATAATAGTCACCGAAATTTGTCAAGATCGGACCACTATAACATATAGCTCCCATACACCTGATTGTTCAGATATGGACATTTTGCGATATAACTTCTCCATGTAAACAGATAAGGGCATGAAACTTTAAGGTATTTGTACCCATATGGACCTAATAAATGTCACCGAAATTTGTCAAGATCGGACCACTATAGAATATAGCTCCCATACAACCGATTGTTCAGATATAGCTGTTTTCGGGTATAACTTCGATATTTAAGGATCAAATTATACTTAACTTTGCAGTAATTGTTATTATACTACAATAAAATATGTCAGTGAAAATCATTCAGATCGGATCACTATAACCTATAGCTCCGATACAATATTTTGGTTTATTCTCAGTAGCTCAGCGGCACATACGACATTTGCTTAAAATAAACAAACACGAATTTATATGGAAATTTGTCGTATGTGTGTTACATAAGACAAAAGCTTACCCAAATGGTAGTAATTTTGTAACATACGACAAATGCATACTAAATAACTCAAAAACTAAAAGAGATAGAAAAAAATGGATTGGAAAAATTAAAAGATTAGGTCCGATTTAGTTAATTTGCATCAAAAACTAGAAATCGTCGATTTTCACATACGACATTCGTTTTCTCAGGCGACGATATGTAGCAACAGCTGGTATACATATATACATATGTGCACAAATGTTATCGTTTCATAGAAAAAAAAAACCTGCTGAAAATAGTTTAAGCATGTGCATGAATAAGTTTAAATTGAGTTTGTGAGAAAAATATTTTTTTAACTAGTGAATCAAATTATTCGTTTGAATTGATGGTTGATTGATTGGTATGAGCGATTGCTTTCAATAAAAACAGACGAGACTGCAAATACGAGAGTTGTTTGATATGTCCGTGATATTTTGAATGCGAAATACATTTTTTTCGGCAGAAATGCATTTTATTTTTAAACATACGATACAATTACTCCAGCGTTTTTCCAATTTTTTTTTCCTTCCAAAACAGAGGATTTTAAAGGATCTAAAAATATTCATTTGTTTCTGTGAGGACGTCTTCATTTGACTCGAATCTCTTACCACACATGTGCGGTCGTGCATTGTGGTGATGAAACAGAATATTTTTTCTTTCCAAATGCGTTTGTTTTTGCTTCAAATCAAGATCAAATCTGTCCAAAAGCTCTAAGTAATATGTCACTGTTTTACTCTCTTCAAGATAATCGATGTGAATAACCTCGTGCATCACAAAAAACTGTGGTCATAACCTTATTGGCTGACAGACTCACTTTGGCCTTGGTTGGTGCACGTTTACCCGGAGAAACCCACTGTTTTGATTGTTTCTTGGTTTCTGGTGTGATGTGATGGATCCAACTTTCATCTACTTAATGCTTAGTCAGCACATGAAATTCACTTTTTTCCATTTTCGTTAAAACTCACGCGGGGTTCCGGTTTAAACGCAACCAAACACAACTAAGTTGCGTGGGTTCCTCAACTTTTACAGCAGTTTTTTAAGAGATGACAGTTAACGCAGACAGTGTTTAATTCAAAAGTACTGGTCGCCAAGTTCTAAATGTCATGGACTTATCAAACAACCCTCGTCGTTTAAAAAATAACCAAGACTTAATATTGAAAGATAGTTTAAAGTTTACAAGGAAAATTAATTATTTGTCCTGGCTTTAAGTTTTACACACTTCAACGGCTGCAGACAATTTAATCTTTAAGCATAGTAGACTGTGAACAAAAATTTCAGTGCTATTTAGTGGCTGAATTAAGTAATTAATTGAGTTATACCGCCAATTTGATTTCCACTCATAAACCTGGCCAATTTTTTTTCCTCAATACAATCCCGAAAAAATACTCAAAAGCCTAACAAAACAGTTTATTTTTCCCTTCACAGGCATAAGAAGAAAATATCGTAAATGAATGAATGGCAAACCATCAAAGTGTATTACGTTATGCGAGTCGTTAAACAAAAATGTACACAAAACGAACATGTACACGAACACGAAGTACGTGACCAAACGATGGAAGTTAGTTACTATAAGTACTATCGAACTTACACAAAATAACTCAGAACAAAAAAAGACACTGAAGATGGCGCATATTAGCCGAAACCGGTTTGTCTCCAAACCAAACTTGACAAGGGATGACGGAGGATCGTTCCACAATACATCATATTCCTACCCTGTCGGAAAAACAAGCAACCAAAAAGTATTTAGTTACTATAAGTACTATCAAACTTACACAAAATAACTCAGAACGAAAAAAGACACTGAAGATGGCGCATATTAGCCGAAACCGGTTTGTCTCCAAACCAAACTTGACAAGGGATGACGGAGGATCGTTCCACAATACATCATATTCCTACCCTGTCGGAAAAGCAAGCAACCAAAAAGTATTTAATAAATAAAAACTTAGGGTACAACAAAAAAAATAACTGAGTAATGATAAAAAAAATTTTTGTTTATTTTTTTTGTTTGTATGTTTGTTTGTTTTTACATATCGTCGTACCATACGAAAACTAACATACGATTTTTTGTGGCTGAAGAAAAGTAACAAGTTCGACTTTTGGCCGACGAAAAGTAACAAAATCGAGTTTTGGCTGACGACAAGTAACAAGTTCAACTTTTGGCTGACGAAAACTATCAATTTCGTTTAAACAACAACAATTTTAATGTAAAAACAGTATATAATTACTGATACTTTTCGTCAGACAAAACTCGATTTTGTTACTTTTCGTCGGCCAAAAGTCAAATGTTCTACTTTTCGTACAGAATTTTTTTATTGATAGCTTTCGCCAGAAATTTTAAATATGTTAGTTTTCGTATGGTACGACGATATGTAAATGAAAATTATCTATTATTCGAATAATTTGGTTTCTGAATAAACAAAATTATTTATTATTCAAATAAAGATAAAAAAATTTATTCATCTATTATTCGTTATTCGAATAAATTTTGCCCAACTCTGCGTGTAACCAAACAAGAGAAGGAAGAAAAATATAAAACAATACAAAAAAGGAGACTAACTCAAAGTGAGTGGGTGGTTCACTTGCTTAATATCTGAAATATGAACATGCCGTAAAACTAGCAGTCCCAAATAGCTTTGAAGGATTGAACTGGAAAATGTGCATTCATAAGTGGAAAAGTGAAGCAATGAATGAATGTGAAAATGTGAAAAGGAAATGTTCAAATGCCTAATTCAGTTGGTCGAATGTCTGCAATAGACATGAATATGCCAAAAGTGAACAGTAAAATGACAGTGTAAGAAAAATACATACACACACACACACAAGTACATTAAAATAGTATTTTATATTTGCTATGGAATAGTATGACCGACATTTGAGGATGCATATGTACTCAGAGTTGCTGAGTATGAATAATTTATGGCAAATTCTGAAAAACGAAAAACGGAAGCCAAAAACCGGCTGTGACTAAAGCGTTTTCTTTACACAAATATGTTGCTATTTTGAGGTTTAGCGCAATGTGTGCTAGAAGGAAACATATACGGAATGCTGTGCTTATTGGCTATTATCATTAATCAGCTGATTAAAAACGGAAATTTTTGTAGGGTACAGGTTTCGAAGCTGAAACCACTTTTTGGGGGGCCAACATGGCGGCGATAATTTCATGCACAAAATAAAATGCCATAAAACATCATTTCTAATTTTTTAATTAAGATTTATGTCAACTAATCACGATCAAAATTTTACGGCTCTGGTATATCTTTACATACGTACATACTAGGGATTCCAATTTTTCCGATTTTTACGATCCCGGGATTTTCGGGATTTATTTTTAAAATCCCGGGATCCCGGGATTTATCCCGGGATTTGGACTTTAATTACACAGGCCGACAATATTTCCAAAAAATTTTCTAACTCAAATAAAATTCTACTTTTCTAAAGGATTTCGGTGCGCTGATTCTGAATTTGAAGTCGGATTTTCGGTAATGCGTGTAGGTTTTGAGATATTCGTGTCCAAAGAGATGAAAAATGCGATTTTTTGCTATATTCACTGCTCAATCTGTTAAATTATTTACTTTCATTAAAAGATGATTGCAGCTATTGAAAGAACGATCATTTCTCTTGAAAACAGCGCTTTCCTTTTTCGGGTATCTTATTCGGATATCTACGTTGTCTTCAAAAGAAATGATCGTGCTTTCAATAGATGTAATGAGTTTTTAATGAAAGTGAGTAGTTTTAAAAATATTGAGGAGTGAATATGGCCACAAACTGCGTTTTTCGCCTTTTTGGACATGAATGTCTCAAAAACTACACCGAAATCCTTTTGAAACGTAGAATTTTATTTCTATTACAAAAATTTTTCGACCAGTATTATTTTCCCACATTTGGGGTTGAAAAAAGGAAATATATATTTCGAGGAACGCTACAACTTTAAAGTGCAAAGAAAAATTATTGATATTTCCAAGCTTGCCGAAAAATTCAGAAAATTAATGCAACTTCTGAATAGATAAACATCGGAGGCAAAATTTTGATATGAATTCCGAGTATGCAGCTGCGTAATTAAATTTAGTACAGTGTTGTAAGACTAACAAGTCTAATTAAAATTTTGTTTCCATTTTCTTCCATTATTTACTTTCCATGTGGGAAAATTCCAAAAAACATTTGAGAAATAAATGACTAGGGCATGGAATTTTATGTACTAAAAAATAAAAAATATGCGCATAAAAAATGCAACAAAAACTGAGAAATATGCATGAAAAATAAAAAAAAAATGCATTAATCATGTTTATTGAAGTTACAATTGGCGCTTTCGATTCGCCATCAGACAAGCGAGGTCGGATCGAACAAAAATGTTTGAACTCATAATGAGTAGTAGCCATACTCGCTAACTGGTCGATAAAAATTTCCCTCTGCTCGCTATCATTCACATATAAATTTGGCAGAGGGAAATTTATAGCCAGCAGAGAAATTGTGAATCGAAAGCGGCTAATAGTTAAATAAATTAGGTACAAATATTTTTTAATTCAATTTTGCTCTTACGTTGTACGTTTATACATATGTATGTATGTTTTTATAGATATGTACATAAATTCAGTCTTGAACATTTCATAATTTGTAAAGGTTAATCCTTATTTAACGATTCATTAGCGTACACAATGAAATATTTTTTTCATATTCTCAAAAAGAAAAATTTGCCGATTCGGTCGAAAAAAGCTCTTAAACATAGAAAACGAACGTTCTAAATCCACAGAGGTAATAGGAGCATGTTTGAAAACGGCTCTTTGTCGACAGGTATGCACCGTATCGAATATACTAATAATAGCCGTGTTCACACGAAACTCTATTCGTCGTCAGATGACTGTTATGCATGAATTTCGTTTGTATAAAACTGTCAACTAGCAAATTACAAAAATAGGCAATATAATGCGAAATATGTAATAAAAAAATGCAAACAACGCAAAATATGTAAAAATATGCATATATGACCAAAATATGCAAAATATGCAAAAACATTTGAATGCCATTTTTAAGACAATTTCACGATTCGCAAAGATTGTTTATTTATTTTGCTCTACCTAAATCTAAGAAAAACATGTATTTGCATAAATTTCCATGCCCTATAAATGACCAAAAATCAGGAAATAGAAATTATCGAATGAATTTTGCCACAAGCTAAAAGCTTTAAAAATACCTAACGTACGTTTCCTTACAACGCGTACTTCAATACAAAAAAATTTAATTATTAAAAAAAAATCAAAAATTTTAATCCTTACTTTAACTAATGCACTTTTTTATTCTAGCAAAAATGTCGCACTTTCTTCCGGCTGTCACATTTTTTTCTTCTCTTCTACACAGACACAACACTTTTTTGGGGATGTTTGTTCTATTGACAAAATATAAAACTGGCCCGACTACGGGCAACATTTTCTGCTCTTAGCACAAGTAAAAGGTTGCATTATTTTTGTTTCATTAATCACATGAAAAATTCAACACTTTAATAGGGCACATGACACATGTTGATAATGCTGCAATGTAATAATGCAACATTTTCATTCAGAATAGGAAATGCTATTAGTATACAGATCTGAGACCAATAAAAATTATATAAAATATAACTTTTCTTTGCTATAATAGCGGAATATTCTCTCTTTATCTTATCCCGAAAATCCCGGGATAAAATTCTAGCGATCCCGGGATTTTCGGGGTGTCAAGGGATTGGAATCCCTAGTACATACATATGCCAATTAATTTACCTATGTCAGCCACTTGAGGTGCCAGTTACACGTTAGAGAAAAAGGCAATGCCCAGTGTGTGTGTGTGGCCGAAGTCAAGCATCCTCGTTTTTGTTTCTAATTTGACACTCAATCGATTTACGTTAATTAATTGAATGCGAAGTAACAACAGCTGCTAGTTACACACATAATACTCAATCGTAAATACAAAACGAAAAGTTCAACCACATTTTCAAAGCACGTGCAGGAGTGATTGATTAAAATTTAAATTCTCGCCACAGAAAATTTTGTTTTTGTGTAATGAAATGGCAAAGTGGTAATGGCTGATTTACTGCTAGTACTAGAGAATACGATAGTCGTTAACTGATCGAATGTGTTGCTTTTGGCCGTTCTTCTTTTTAAATATTATATTTTATTTGCTAGAAGAAAAGTAGTTTAAGCGTCTTTCGAGCATTTTCGTAAGCTCAAGGTCGATAATTTTATCGTGTTCATGAAAAAGACATGACTAATACCGTTTTCTTTTCTCGAAAAAATGTTGCCCTTTTTGATTGTCTGTTAATTTTACTGAATATTAACCTCTAACCATTATCTACAAATTTATTCATTTTATAGAAAGTTAGGTTACGCAATTCGATAATTGGGATATAGAAGGGCAGCATTTTTTTGCAGAAAAGAAAACGCCATAAGAACATTCAAAAATGTCTTATGTTATATTATCTTAAGTAGATCTTATCGAAATTCCAATGCGTTGTCATTGATTTTTTTTTTAATACTTTGCACTAGAAAAATGTGGCACATACATAAAAAACATTCCTTCATTTCCAATCTGAATTCCTAATTTTAAATGTTCATATGTATGCATGTATGTATGCATAAATAATTTTAAACTCAAGTTTCAGATATTTTACGATCCATTTGTTCCGCGCCACCAGCGCCTACGAAGGAATGAAACAAGCAAGTCATAATGACAGGTCGTCATGCACGCGAAACCATAAAATTTTCTGACATCAATCAGTCAGTCAGCTCGCCAGCATGTGCATGTGTGTCAAAGTGACCTCATTCTCATTTTCATTTTCATTATTATACACTTCCTTTTACTCATTTCGCGTTTCCTATTGTTTTTTCTTTTGGTATTATTTTTTTTTTTTTTTTGAGCCAAAACAATGAAATTGAAAAATGAATGAACGGGACAATACAGAAAATCATTTAGTGCAAGAATGCGGAGTTTGATATTTTTTTTTTTTTTTCATTTTAAAATGAACAGGACTTTTCAAAAAAAAGGCTAAATTTTGGTAGGGGATTTTGAGCGGATTCTTCTTTATCAACGTACATATACCCAAGCTGTTAACTAACTTTAGAGAATCATTTGGGAATGTAAGCTGAAATTTAAGATGAGAATTAAGATTTGCTCTAACATTTCAGGTTGTTTCCTTTGATGTTTATTGGGCATACATGCATATTTACGTATGTGTAGGAGCTTAAATAATGTTTCCATAAGGTTTCTGACGTCACTTTAATAGTTTTCATTGAATATTAAATTACATATCTACAAACTTTAGAATTGAACGAAAGCTCTTGCATGATATTAAATAAGGCGTATGCTAAAAATTTTAAATCAACTTTCCTTATATCATGTTCAGATATAAAAAATTAATTAACTCAATTGGGCTTGATTGGCCATCTCTAGATTTGGTGTTCAGACATATTTAATTTACTTGATATATCAATATTTTCCATGACGCCAATCAAGGCCCATTTACCTAACAGGCCGGCTCAAGATACATACACGCATACACGCCGTGAGCTGAATATCAAACTCTCGTGACCTAAATGTCAAAACTGCAAGCAGGACGAAATAATTTGACATTCAGCTCACAACTTTTACCAATCGTGTACACGAATGCATGTATAGAATATTCAGAAGTAAACACTTTTAATAGCTGTTGAAGAGAACAAGAATTCAGCTGATCTGACGAACAAACCTGTTTAGTGGACCCTGACGCTATCTAATGACATTTATCGATCATGGCACTTTATTTTGCTTACGAAACAAACCTTTCTAACAGGGTTGCATGCAGAATTGTTCTTCATTAAGAACTCATTAATTGCTAATGAATCATTAACCTAGTCATTTTTTGTATGGTAAATTGAGACTCATTAGGCTTGAAAATTGAATGGAGGATCTTAATGTTCAATTAAGGATGTGTCTGAACCAGACCTTAGGGAGTTTCGTAAATAAGCCATGATGAAGTTAGTCTATTGGATTTTGAAAATTATTATGTGATAGGCTTTGTTCAGAAACTCAGTTTGAAGCGCAACCTGATTTTGCAGTACAAGCAGAGCGTTCATAAACGTAAATTTTGCATGAAGCGTCGCTCATCACAATCATCAAAAAAATAATTACTGCCGGTGTTGCGTTTCATGCTGCGTTTCTGAATATACCCATAACCATTTAAATTTGTTTTCTTAACAGGCAGTTTCACGAAAGAGTTTAAGTTTAATTAAATTTTAGAATTATATTATTTTAAGGCCATTAATTTTAATCTATCTAGCTGATTAAGAGCTTTTTGGCCGGTTAATTAAATTTTTTTTTTACTTGAATTTTATATGAAATCTGACAGGGAAAAAATCAAATTTTCACTTAAATCGTGAATTTATATCTTGAACAGAAATATTTGTGAAAACGAACATTTGAAAATGATTTTCTATATCAAATATCGAACTAAATACGAACTTATTAACCAATCTTATGTTTTGGAAATAACTCGAAATGGTTTCGAAAAACAACCGTAAGGTTTTCTACAAAAAATTGAAACAACGTTTTATAAGACAACCACTATTTACTTTGAAAGCATAATCGAATTGAATAATTGCTATGTATTTCCACACTCATTATCCAAAATGAGGTTTAAAAAAGTGATTCGCTTTCCAATCGCTTGCGAATTGTCGTTAACTTATTCGCTTTTCTGTATATTCGCATATGTGCACGAATTTTTTGATTTTAAAAGGAATATTTTTGAATTTATTCATTGCATGCGTTAATTACCAATCATCAATCAATAATAGTGATGATTGACATTTGCGTAGTGACATAAGGACGCCATCTAAATGTGATATTTGAGCTCTTACAAATATGGGCAATACGCTCGTTGATGTTTTACTTTGCTAAACACAAGGACATAGTCACTTAGTGATAACAGAATTGCTTATACTAAATCCTTTGGAAATTCTCCATTTCTCTCGCTCAAACAAAAACACACATTTAGATTGAAAAAAAAAAAAAAATAATGAAACTGCTGAACTAATAACATAAACCCATTTTGTGAGGCAAACTAATATAATAATACAATGGCGCTATTATAACTCTGAAGAGTTTTATGGCCGAGCTTTTCTCCCAATTCGAGGTGTGCTCCTTTTGTTTTTCCTACTAATTGGGTGGACCTACAGTTTTATGCCGGCTCCGAACGGCGAATGCATTTTTTGTGAGAAGCTTTTTTATGGCAGAAATATACTCGGATGGTATGCCGCCCACTGCCGAGACGTGACCGCTACTCTTAAAAAACCCAATAATTGGATTTTTACTAATTAGAAAAATTTTTTTGACATTTGCTCGGACTGGGGTTTGAACCCCAGATCTAGCATAGCAGGCGAGTACTCTACCCACTGCACCACAGCGGCCACCAAAAAAGGCAAACACGAAAAACTAAAATTAATGAAACGATATCGCCTATCGTTAGCTGTTGACGTAAGTAAGCCGAAAAAATCATTTACACATCTTTATTTAATTTGTGTTGCTATTGTTGCTTTTAGTAAAGCCAATGTTTTTCTACTCGTAAATGACATTCATTTTGTTTAAATACTTAAATAACCATATTGACAGCATAAACCTCATAAATCAAAACTCATGGAAGCGGGTACCAGTTGAGGCGGCCTTTAAAGGAATAGAGTTAGTAATTGCCACCTAACTCAATAACAAGTACTGTACAGACCTTATAAATATCACAAAAATCAATAGGTAGTTGAGTTTCCCAAACTTTTTGTAAAAAGTATGGATTCGAATTTTCAATATTAAATTACACCTCTGTAGGCCACAGGCTTTATGTCTGCTAATTTTCTGTTTCTGTCGTCGCAATACAGAAATATCGCAAAAGCTATTATATCTGCTAAAACCTCTTCAAATATTCATTCAATAAGTTGAATGCAAAATTCTTTACTCAAGTACTTACAAAGCAATTTCGTGTGAACAAAATTTTATGCCATACAGAAAAAAGCAAAAACAAAAAACATTTGGTATTGAAAACTACGAAAATGCGATTGACAAAAACAAATATTAATTTTGCGAATGACCTCAATAAGTTTACAATGTTGTCTGTTTTGCATGTACTATGTAGGTATGTACATATGCATACACATATGAGATTTGTATATAAGCAGAGATGCGAATCGTTCAGTGAGAAATGTTATAATTTTGAAATATGTTGCAAAAAGGCATATACATATGTCATATATATGATAGTTTTAAATATATATACATCCATATGTTACATATTCATATATAGACTTCCACGAGCGTATGTATCCACATATTTTTGGTACCATACAAGTTTTTAACTTTCATTATTATTCAACAATAAAAATCATTAAATTCTGCCATCGCTTTATAGTATGTATGTTCATCAAATACTTATGTTTCGTCTATAAAGTACTCATCACAAGTAATTGGAACTCTTTGTCAAAAACCAATGTCATATTGTCACAATGTAACCACTTCGGAGGCCGTTTTAGTGGTGAAATGTGTTTCCATTGTGGAAATTATTTCACGGAATTCATCAACCTCCATAGCATAGATGCATATATCTCTCTGTGTCATCATACAAATTTCAATTGTCCGCAAAATTTTTATTTCTGCTGTATTCAGTAATTTCAAAGAAGTCTTTTCACATTGATACGTATATGGATGTACATATTCTCAATTGACTTTAACCACTTTGAATTATTTCCCATCAAATTCGCGACTCTGTACAAATGCACGTTTTAAATTTCCAATAAATTCAATTTTCGTTCTGCGTCAAATCGAATCTGTGTTAGTAATTTACAAAAATTACACGCCAACAGATATGCAAATGGAGTAAAAAAAAATATTTGGTTACCATGTATTACAAATCAAGGATGGGCATTTTTCATCTACCACTCATTTTCAACTACCACTCAAATTGAGTGGTAATTAAATCCTGTTTTTAACTACCACTCAATTTGAGTGGTAGTTGTATTTTGATTCAACTACAACTCAAATTTGGTGCTCGAAACCTATTTAGGCAGTGGAATCATTGAGAAGTTAATCAACACATCAGCTTGTGGTGAAATGTATGGACATGGATATGTATGTGAGTTTATGTGAGTCGTTATAGTTTTGAAATTGACATAAGTGAACTAGAGTTGAACTAAAAATTGAAATAGGTGTGAACTAGAAAGTGAACTAGAACTTTAACTAGAACGAACTAGTAGATGAACAACTACTATTGTAATGCACATGTCCTTCCCTTGAATTTTGTATACTTAATGTACATACATATGTATAAGTTATACGCATACATTTACGTATGTTTTCCATAAGATTTTTTGGGGTTTGACTGACTTCTGTGCACTTTTGCTACCAACACTAAAGTTGAGTGGTAGTTAAAATCGAGTTAAATCATGAATTTAACTACCACACAAATTGAACGGTAGTTAATTTCAAGATTTAACTACCACTCAATTTGAGTGGTAGTTAAAATCAGATATTTAACTACCACTCAGGTTTGAGTGGTAGTTGCAGGCTGAGTGCACTCAAAATTAGTTGAATCATGCCCAACCCTGTTACAAATACATATATGTACATAAGCAAATGTCAACGAGCAAACCTATCGTTTCATCTAAATGTGGAAAGTTGATGAAAAATTGTTTTATGTCCAACAGACAAAGTCATGACATCAATCAAAATTGTTATTGTAAATATTTAACCCATTCACTGTGGGTTAGTGCGCTGTTATATATGTACATATGTCGGCAGTATCACCGGGAGGGATAATATGAATGAATGCATAGCATGTATTAAAAATTCACATTACTCATATGCCCCATTACCGCCAAACCTACCACATCAACCACCTGTTTTACATATATACGTGTATGAATGTACATATGTACGTGGATGTGCCTACATATGTACATATGGAGTGACTGTCGCCTCGTAGTGCTTATGTTACTGGCATGCCTCCGCATAAATGCATTATACACATTGTATTTGAATAGTATTCGTGCGCACGTACATTCATCCCAACAAACATTTTTCCTCATTCTCAATTTGAGAGGCATTTTAGAATAAACCCTTTTCTCAAACCTCATGCGTTTATTTCAAATGCATTTCAAACGTCCTCAGACTCAAATTGAGAAACTCCATTTTCTCAAACCCATTTCAAAGCCAAATTTTTTCTCAAATTGTTCTAAAATTGATAAAGAATGTTTGAGAAGCGCATGAAAACATGTTTATTTTCAAATATGCTGATTCTCAAATTGAGAAACAATGTTTTCTCAAGCGTTTGAGAATTTCTTTTTCAGTGTTTAATGGGATGTAATCTGCATACATAGTTATGTATGTATATATGTATGTATATGCATGCTGTATGTTGTTTAGTGTACATGGCAATCGAATACATGCGGCGGCTCAGGTTTGCTATACCCGTGTGCGAAATTGGTGTAAGCGTTGTTGGCAAGATAAAAGTTATAATATGAATGTATGTAAATATGTATGTATGAGTAAGCCATGTACTTACATATATCAATTGCCGTTATTGCATATACATATGTACAGATATGTACATATACATATGTATGTATGTGGCGTAGAAACCCACAAAAAAATCTAAGTCTGAATTAAGAATTAAAACATCAGATTTAAAGGCTAGGGAAATAAGGCCTGCAAATTATAAGGGTAGCAAATTTGTATGGTGCAAGGCTTAAATTATGGCTGATTTTCCTGTGTTGATGTCATCAGCTCATAAGGAGTACTCTCTCTCACTGAGAGCACACCTCATTCCAAGGCTTATCCGCCATGCGAAATAAGGCCTAGATAAGTATTAGAAAGTTAGGAGCAGACAGAGTGAGTGCATAACAGAAGCAGAGCTGCCAGCGTACTCCTTTTCTAAACCTGATTTGTCAACAATAAGCCAAACTTTTTTGCAGGGAACATAGCAACAAACACAAACAACAATCAGTTATGCATATGCAAACATGCAACAATAACAATGTGTACTTTGTAAGCATGTCATATGTATGTACGAGTATAACAATCTGCATAAATGCATATATGCCACGAAAAATGAAATAATATCAAACACAAAAGCAATGCATTAAATCATTTTTGAAGCATATTTGCGCTTTTTTTTTTGCGAAATGTTTATCCGGCCATGTGTATATGTGTGTCTTTACACACACCCATTAAATACCGAAAAATAAATTCTCAAGCGTTTGAGAAAACATCGTTTCTCAATTTGAGAATCAGCATATAGATATGTATATAATTTGAAAACCAGCATGTTTTCAAGTGCTTCTCAAACATTGTTTATCAACTTGAGAACAATTTGAGAAACATTTGAGAAAAAATTTATCTTTGAAATGGCTTTGAGAAAAAGCCCAAAATCCCATATTAAAAATGTGCCTTTTAGTTTGAGAACGCTACACTGAGAGAAAAACAATATATATGGAGGGGTCAAAGAAATTGTTTACCTATTTTGAACACTACTTTCTTTGTTTTGAGTAAATTTTCCTTAAAACATGTTAAAAGGTTTATAAAATATTGTTGTTACATGCGTTACCATGGTTTCATATACTTGTTTTGAAAAAATTCATACATTAAAATAATGAAAAATTCTTTAAGCGCCATTCCATTCCCAACTTTCCTTGTTTTGAAGACTTGATTTCTTAAATTTTGAGAAATTAAATTCCCATGCAAATCCCCATGGCAACGAATCTGTTTGAAAGTTTTTTTATGTTTTTTCCACATTTTTGAGAAAATTTACACAAAACAAAGAAAATTTTGTATTGGGACGCGTGTTCAAAATAAGGAAAATTATGTCTTTGATCGAGAGAAATTTTTTTTTTGAGTGTATCAAGCGAAATTTGGGATGCATTTGAAATAAAGATTTGAAGTTTGAGCAAAGGGTTTATTCGCAAATGCATCTGAAATTGAGTATAAAGAAAAAATGTTTATTGGGCAGCCATTCGTATATGCAGATGCATATTAGTCTGTGTGTGTAAAGCACTCGAAAGAGTGTTTGTAAATAAATGCATAAATGAAAATGATAACAACCTAGATAAATAGCAAATTGCTGTCATACCCATGAAACCTATATAATCTGGCGTTGGTGATCACACGAGTAGGCATTTTAAGGCTCATAAAGTGCATTTCAGCAGGGGCTCACTTAAATACATACATATGTATGTACATAAGTGTGCGTGTATGTATATGCATAGAATTTTGAAAATTTATTTTGTTAGTCGGTATTAAGTTTAAGCCTTTTAGTTGTTCAGTTTTTAGCTGCGTTGTTATTTGGCGATAGAAGTCGAATTTATGGTGTTAAATGTGAATATTATATTTTTGAAAATGTTTTAGCTAAAAATTTTTAAGATTTTAGTTACAAGCAAATTTAAATGAACATTTCCGCAGCAAGAAAAAAAATATTAAGTACTTTATCGTTGCTTATTTTTCCGACAGGGTAGGAATATGATGTATTGTGGAACGATTTTCGTCATCCCTTGTCAAGTTTGGTTTGGAGACAAAACGGTATCGGCTAATATGCGCCATCTTTAGTGTCAAAGACAAACCAAACTTAACAAGGGATGACGGAAAATGTTCCACAATACATAAAGAAAAATATTAGTTATAAATATAAATTTCTAATGAAGATGTCGCACGTTTTATTCAATAGGGATTTAACTTAAAAAAATTTTTTTTGGGAAAACGCAAACAAACTTTTATAATTTCAAATAGTTTCCTTCTACGGCTAACTACAAAATCACTTTTATTTCTGCCATTTTTATCTTTTTGAGTATTTTATAAGACTACACTCAAAGACACGACCCAGTTATTGAAATATATGGTATCCCAGAAATCGAAAATTTCGAGTTAAATCCCTATTGCATAAAACGGGCAATGTGTGAATGTAAAAAACTAATTCAATTAAACAAAAGTATAAAAAATATTGTTCGTTCCTTAAATAAACTAATTTTTTTTATAACAAGGACAAAACCAAAACTTAAATAAATCATAATTTCCAATTTTCTAACGCATTACCTACGAGCTACACAACCTTGACAATTGGTAGCTGACGTAAAATTTTACAAGAAGCACTTTACAAATTGAAGTAGAAACTTAACCTTGCTGAGTTATAATAATACACACCTATGTATGTACATATGTATGTATGTATGTATACACAGAGCCAAAAAGTTCACCTATAATCAAAGAGACTGCCATCTAAAAAAGCTATTTGGCCAAGGAGAGCGAGAGGAGACAAAACTGAAGAAATTTTTGCTAGAAAATCTTCTAGATTTTAGCTTGAATTTCTTCTTAAATTTATTGAAAACGATACCGTCTGAAAACGAGGAGATAACTTCTTATTTATTAATTTTTTATGTCATTTTGTCAAAAAAATTAAATTGTTAGAAGAAATCTGCTTGTTTTTATGAGAAAATTTTTATAAAGCAAATCAATAAGGACATCCTCTAATTTTTACTTGAACCTTTTTGAATTTATTAAAAAGGAAAACTTTTTATTTTTAAAAGAGCCCTTATTAATTAAAATTTTGCTATAAACGTCTTAACGTACGTACATGTATGGATATACTCGTACATACTAGAAATATGCATAACAGTTATTGCATCAGCCACTTTTTATGTATGTGTGCAATAACATGTTCAAGAAATTAAAAGGGAGAACTTTTTATTTTTAAAAGAGCTCTTATGTGTTTCCTCCGTTCGTCAATTTCACTACGGCTTTGCACATTTCTACAATTCTCAAACGATTAGTGAAACACTTGGTATAAAGAGTTTATTATGTCCATCTGCACTTACATATATGAAATGAAATGTTGCCCTTTGTCTGAATAAGTCCTAGGAAAATACTGGTTGGCTAATTATGTTTTCCGATGAAAATCAAGATTCTCTTCTTAATAATATTAAACAGGGTTTCTTCTTAGTTTTACAGGTTATCTGCTAAATTTATGTGAAAAGGTTTCCATATTTATTCTAGGAGTCATCTTCTTAATTTTATATAAGAGGTTTTCATCTTAGTTTTATAGGTTATCCATTAAATTTTACTGAAAATGATTTCATCTAAAATCCACGGGCTATCTTCTTAATAATATTGAAAAGGTTTTCATATTAGTTTTACAGTATATCTACTTAGTTTTATTAAAATGAGATATCCAGTCATAATAAGACGGGCATCTTATTGGAGAGAAAGCGTAGAGAAATCCGCTGAACTTTGTTCTGATTTACAGGGCATTTTAGGTGGTCTTTTGGCTCTGTGTAATATATACATTGTAGATATGTATGTATGTATGTACATTATGATTATTTACAATACGAAAATCTGGCTGAATGAAGGACTGTGAGATATTTGCTGATAAAGCAGATCATAAATTTAGCGATAACATGAACTTGGCATTGAAGATTTGGTATGCACATAAAATCATCTAAACACACAATTACCTACTATGTATGTATTCTTTTGAAGCAGAAAGAAGAAGCAAATCTATTATTTGAATACATAACAATGTAGTCTTTTGCCGAGTTCCCGTGGCAGTGATCCAGATCGGGATAAGAAGTTTGCATGCAAATGCAACAAGAATTTTGTGATCCTGGTGTTTATCTGTATCAATTTCGGATCCGTATAGATTGTAATAGATTTTTTTGATCCATATAAATACCAGGATCACCAAATTGTTGTTGCATTTGCATGCAAACTTCTTATCCCGATCTGGATCACTGCCACGGGAACTCGCCTTTTGTGACATTAACGCGAACAAACATCGCCATAGTTATCATCTCACAAATCAGAATTATTACTTAAGTATGCATGTGTTTACTTCGCACATGCATATGCATAAATGTAGGGGGTCTTTTGTGAGCTTTGCGGGTGTGTGGGCGAAGCAGGAAAGCCTAATGTGTTTAATTTCAACTTAAGCCATTCGTGAATGGCTTTAAACGGAAAGTGTGAATGGTAGCAACGTAATTATCATGCTGATATAGAATCCACATGTATGCGGCTAGCTTATCAACATTATCACCATCAGCACCAAAGCCAAACAAGCACAAGTATGAACACCAGTTGATTTGGTAATTAACAAGTAGGTATGCAACAGCGTTTTTCGTCTCGTCATCAATGTCATTTAGCCAATGAAGCTGATGATGATAAGAAAGCAGAGGATAATGAGGATAATGCTTGAAAAAAGTGCACTTAAATTTCATAAACATGTTCGTATGTGTGTAAGCGTGTCGTAAACGATAAACGCCCATAAAGAGAGCTTATCATCCAGTCAGGCTGGGATATTCACGCACCCCAAATGTTATCGTTGTGCCATATAGGCATTTGCGATACAAAAGAACGCTGTGCTGCCACACTTGAGTGGGATAACGTTGAGTGTATGAGACTTACTCATACGAGTATCACATACCAATAATCCTGCTTTTTGTCGTTTGCACGAAAGCAAGCTTTTGTTTATGTAAGTAAATTTTGAAGGGTTTGTATGCGTTTACTGTCTTTAATGGTTTTACGTATTTATTGTTGTATATTCCTTATTGCATGTTAAGTAATAATTCATTAATTAGATTATGGATGGAAAATGCTGGATAGCTGGTTATTTCAATTCAATAAATTTAAGATAACAACAATTACGTGTATGTAACTTTAGTATAATAACTTGAAATGGTTGAGGTATTAACGTTGTCATCATTAGGTAATATATATTCAAGATTATCGTCATTTTCATAAGTGCGATAGTTAGTTTTATTTGTCTTATGGACTTGTGGCAGAATAATATGGTTTAAGCCACCAGCGTCTCCACCAATAGCAGCACCACCAACAGCATCGACATCGACACCACTTTCAAGAACACAATGGCAGAAACTCCAGGCCTGCAAAAACTCTGCCCTCAGAACTGCCACAGGCAATCTCCTGATGGCGCCGGAACACCATCTACACCATGAGGCTAATATACTCCCGGTCTTAGAACACAATACCATGCTTTGCAAGCTGTTCTTGCTGGGATGCCACCGCAGGGGCCATCCTAACAGCCACCTGCTAGAACCGGAACCACCTCCCCGGCACATCAGGAGACATCTTCTCGACCTCACCCCAGAGGTTGAAAAATACATAAAACAACCATTAGACCCAACGGCTTACAGGCAGGCATTAAAGGAGATACACACCGACGCCATCACCACATTCGTTTCAGTCCGTCCGTCATACAGAATATTGAGAGACCAACCACCCCCCATAGCAGAAGAAGAATTGGAGCTGCCGAGAGAAACACGAGTCACCCTAGCGCAACTACGATCAGGTTTTTGCAGCCGCCTGAACTCATATAGGGCCAGAATCGATCCCGAAATACCTAATACATGTCCGGCATGTGGAGAGACGCCGCATGACACACAGCATCTCTTATCATGTCCACTCAAACCTACTCACTTAACCCCCCTGTCCCTATGGACTAGCCCAAAAAATGCTGCCTCATTCCTGGGCCTCCCGTTAAGTGAGCCTGACGACAATCTATGAGCCTATCGTGAGCTTAGTACTGCTATAACAACAACAACAACACCACTTTCTACAGACAATTGGCTTAAGGTTTCATCCTCCACATTTTGTTCCTCAGCTGTTTTTTTGTTGAGCATCTCTGTTGTCTTCCTCTGTTTTCTATCATTTCCCACAAATGTAACAATATAACATACAAATTTAATTTATGCGGGCGACGATATGTAGGTTCTTGGCATCGAGTTCATTTCGTTAATTAATTTTTATATGTAAGGGGTCAAATTGCAAGGCTTTGACTTTTCGCTCCTTCACGGATATCTCATCAAAGAGTTAATTTTAATGGGGATAGCTTTTGACAGCTTATTTTAAGGCTAAGTTCCTAGCGGTGGTTCAGGACTAAAAGCTGAACCGGAAGGACAACACAATTCAACGACAAAACCAAGCATACATTGCTTTATACACGTGTAAAAGAGCCATAGGCTGGATACTTAGTCCCAGCATGTGCAGATGGATTAACACTGCAATAATTCGAATAATCCTGCTATATGTGGTCGTAGTATGGTGGCCCGCTTTGAGCAAGGCATCAAACCTTAATTTTCTGGGCAACCGAACATGAACCTATCCATAAGGATATATTCATCTTCGGTGACATCCAAGCAGCAAGTAAGTCTCTTGGCTTTCACTAGTCCAATTCTGAAATAATACTAGACTGTCGCCGATTGCTACTGGAGATGGTCAAACAAACCTGTTTGTAGCTCGTGTGGGTTCCGGGACACAGGGATATCGATGGCAATTGTAAGGCAGATTAACTGACAAGGCAAGGCACTACCGAGCAGGTTCTTCCTGACAAAGAACGCATTCGTATGCCATTTGCCCCATGCAACACACATATCGAACACTCAATTTTCCACTGCCCGGCTCTTAACAGCGCTTTCTTGAGACTACTTTTCTGTATAGGTCGTGGACGTCGACGTAAAGGTCCTGTAGAACTTCATCAGGTTTTCAAGCGGGATCAAAAAGAAAGAGTAATCTGTTATCTCGTGATATCACAATGGGCTAAGGCTAATTGAGACACTTTTCTGGAACATTTTAGTTAAGTAAAAGATTTCGCCATTTTGCAATTACATATGTAGATAATAAAATTTTGAATATGAGTTTTATTGCATTTTCCATAACTGGCTAACATACCATACATAATTACACTTGTTATTATCATACCAGCAAATTATAAACAGCCAAATTTGCTCTTTTTTAACTAAACAGTTTTTTTCGTTGTTTTATGCAAATCATTCATGTATAATTTTGACAATAAAAATGTTTTAACACAACTTTTATTTTATGCTTTGCATTTTACAAGCACATAAATTGTAAATACCAAAAATCTCCCTCAGCAATCAGCAATATCTACATACATACATACATATTATTGCCACGAATTTTACGTCAATCCAGCTGACCAGGAATATACAAATAAAATTATTTATGAGATGCAACGAATATGCAAATTGTTGACGTGACGGTCTGTCAAATTACCGAATGCGAAATACATGCAAAAGGCAATCGTAAATGCCAAATAGCCAGCAATTTCAATATTCGCTGTGTAAACAAGTGTCAGGCGCTGACGGTAGAAATGGCGCTGGCGACGGCAGCTATAATGGCGTGCAATAGTTATAGCAACAACAATAAATAGCCGTCACACAAATTGGCCAACAGCTGGCGGTGGTGGCAAATGGCCAGAAGAGTTTTTGCACTTCTGTTTTTTCACTTCTGTTTTCTTTTCTTTTACGACAACAAGAGAAGTATGTATGTCTGTATGTATGTGTAAAAACTCACACACACATATGTACTTAAATTGCAATGCATATTAACCAATTTGATTAATTTGGTAAAAGGAAAACTTTCGTAATTTACACGAGCTGTTGTTGTTGTGGTGGTGGTGGTCGTTATTGGCTGTTGGCTTATGACTGCCGGCTGGAGCTTCAGTTCGTTGGCACACAAGTGCATTGCTCATTTATCATGTCCAACATACTTTAAGTTCTTTTTTGTGTACATATGCAATATTTTTACATATACTGAAGTATCTCTGTGTTCGTCAGCACTTTGCGAAAATTGCCTACTGTGCCAAAATGCCAAAACGGCTGTCATTTTAAGTAAAAATGTTATATATACATTAGAGCGGGTCAAATTTTTTTCCCATCAGGAGTATAGCAAAAACGTAATCTACAGTTGATTCTAAGAAAATTTGCCCAAGAAACCATAGCTCTAAAACCGATTTTGACCCCCCGACTTTTGCAAAATAGATATTTTGCCATATGAATGTAGGGTTTGGCCAAAAAATCGTCATAGCTTCTGATAGAATTATAGGAAAAACATCATATTGGGCTTATTTTAAAAGTATTTTACGTACATTTCAGAATATGTATTAATATCTATAGTGTTTTTGAATTTCAGTAGATAAATCAGCCTTAAATTATGAGAAATTAGCCTAAGATGAACTTTTAACTACTATATTATAATTTTTAACAAATTTCTCACGGAAAAATTTTTTTTCCTTACAGCTTAAATAATTTCAAAACATTTCCAAGAAGTTTCAGTCAGACAGTTTTTCTTTTTTCGAATTCGTTTTTAGTAGAAAAAAAAAATAAAAAAAAAATTTTTAATTTCAACTAATAAGCAAAAAACATAATTTTTATAATTTCAATGTAATTTATTTAAAAAATAATTTTTTTACTTAGAATTGACCATTTTAAAGTATTATTATCATTATGAACCACAGAATTAATTGGTACCCGTACCCGCTGTACCCGGTACCAATTATCTATGCGATGGCAACACCAGCGAAGTGACAGGTGTTTGTCATTTCCCTTTGTGCTTACATTTGTTTTTATCTATTGCAAAAAATACCTTTAAAATAAGCCCAATATGATGTTTTTCCTATAATTCTATCAGAAGCAATGAAGGTTTTTTGGCCAAACCCTACATTCATAAACAAAATATGTATTTTGCAAAAGTCGGGGGGTCAAAATCGGTTTTACAGCTATGGTCTCTTGGGCAAATTTTCTTAGAATCATCTGTAGATTACGTTTTTGCTATACTCCTGATGCAAAAAAATCCATCCATACAATTTGACCCGCTCTAATATACATACATATCGACGCTTCCAAACAATACTGTACTAAGTCGACTTAGTACATTTAGCCGTTTTTGGCATTTTCAAGTATTACGTGTCTCAATTTAGATGCTGTCTAATTTTGGTATCAATTGGACTATTGTGGAATGAATTTCCGTTATTCCCTAAAAAGTTTTATTTGTTTATAAATCGATTTCGGCGCTGTGCCATCTTCAGTATCTTTTTTCGTGCTCTAGAACGGTTTAAAACCAAATAAAATTTGACACGAAATGATGGATATTCGTTCCACAATATATCGCAATCCTACCCTGTCGGACATACAAACAACAATAAAGAAATATAACTAAACACATTAACACATTACTTTTTGGTTGCTTGTTTTTCCGACAGGGTAGAAATATGATGTATTGTGGAACGACTGTCCGTCGAGAACGTAAAAAGGCACCGAAACCAAACTTGACAAGGGATGACGGAAAATCGTTCCACAATACATCATTAACACATCTTTACCGAATTGCAAAAAATATTTTTTTTTTTAATTTTTATGGAGCAAACAATCGTTACTCTCAAACACTCCTCTGAGGAGAGAAGGTTTTTCGGAGTCCTTTTTCACTCCGAGCTCAGGTAACTCCGTTTTGGTATTATTTTGTCAATCCTTTTTCACTCCTATCTACTTTGGAGCGCTCCGAAGGTTGTTGGTCGGGATATAATATAAATATTAATATCATTTCATTCTAAAGCCCACAATTTAACAAGTTTTTAGTCTTTTAATAGCTTAGTAAACAGGTTAAGCTCTTTATAACTATATATCCTAACAATCAACTACTATACTTACTCTGTTAAAAGGAAAATAAACAATTTTATAAATTTACCATACACTCAACCATATTTAGATAGTATAATGTGCCATCAAATTATAATAAATACAAAAAACCAATCCTCCAATGAAAATATATCACAATCAAATCTTTGCAGTTTAAACATGAAATTAATACAAATGTGTGAGATTGAATAGAAATCAATGGAACGAAATTGAAATTGAAAGGCATCTAATACACACATACATATGTACATATATGTATTGAACATAGAGGCAAAGCCGCATCCCGAAGGTATAGCACACATTTGACAAAACGAACAAGTGGGACAGAAACACACACGCATATACACGACACACACGACGAAATAAGGACAACAAACACACACGTTGAATGTTGGTTTAAAGTTTTAATAAAAACAGCATCCTTTTGATGTCACCGGATGAACAGAGTCATGTGCTCATATGCCAGTGTGTGTTTGTGTGAAGGAGCTATGTGGCTGGGTTATCCTTTGAATTGAAAATCTCAATATACCTACATATGTATGCATATTTGTGCACGCCAGGCAGAGCTGTTATATAATGAATACTAGCTGTACCCGGCCAAGCTTTGCTTTGGCCCACTTCCTATTACAGGCATTAGAAGAGAAAAACGGCACACTTTAAAATCAGTTGGAAGTATCTAGAAACCGTACATTCCTCGGGCTGCCGACTCAGCAAAAGTCTGATAAGTTTAAAATAAAGTGAAGGGAAAAATGTTATTATCTCTTTTTTCTGCGTATTAGTCTCCCACCCTCTTTCCCTCTGCTATTCCCTTCCTCTTTCCCTTCCCTTTCCTTCCATTTGTTATTCCGTTTTCTTCTTCCTTTCCCGTCACATTTCCACTTCCCTTTCTCTACCGCTCTCCCTTACCACTCCTTTTCTGTCTTTCTCCATTTCATTCCCCCTCTTATCCGGAATCACGGCTCTATGTAGCAGCCCGGTCAATACCTTTCATTTTATATCAGTATTGCTCAGCAGTATCCCGGAATCGTCCGCGCCCATGTATTTACACACATCTCGGAACCCGACCTAGGAATAATGAGTTCATACCTATGCAAAATCCCAGCTCAACACCCTTCATTTGATACCAATATCGCTGGGAAATATTCCGTGGTCATCCGTCCATGTTTTGACCCAATATCTGGGGACTTGAGCAAGGAATTATAATGGGTACGGCTCGATATAAAAGCCTTGCTCAACACCTTTCATTTGATATCAATATCAGTGAGAAATATCCCGGTGAAAAATATTCCGACCTCATTTGGGTCCACGTTTTGACCCACATCTGGGGACCTGACCTCTCTTAGACTTTCACTCCCTTTCTCTGTGCTTTCTTTTTTCCTTTCGCTTACCCCTCCTTTTCTCTACCCTCCTATTCGTTCCCCCTTTCGTTCTCTGAATCTCTGTCTCTCTCCCCTTCACTCTCGCATTCCATTTTCGTTTCTCTATATTGAAGCCATGATTCCCACTTTTCGCTTTCATCTAGGTCCACGTTTTGGGGACCCGGCCTATATATCACAATTAAAATGGTTCTATGTTCAAGTCCTCATCAATACCTTTGATTTGACACCAATATCGCTCAGAAACATTAGGGGGCCATCCGGGTCCACGTTTTTTATCCATATTTGGGGACCCGGCCTACACATCACAATTAAAAGGGTACTATATCGATGTCCTCATCAAGACCTTTCATTTTGTACCAATATCGCTCAGAAGTATTCGAGGGTCATCCGGGTCCACGCGCTGACCCATATCTGGGGACCCGGCTTATATATCACAATTTTAATAGCTCTGTGTCGAAGTCCTCATCAAGACCTCTCATTTGATACCAATAACGCTCAGAAACATTCGAGGATCATCGGGGTCCACGTTTTTACCCATATTTGGGGACCCGGCCTAGGCGTCACAATTAAAAGGGTTCTATGTCGATGTCCTCATCAAGACCTTTCATTTTGTACCAATATCGCTGAGAAGTTTTCCGGGGCCATCCGGATCCACGTTTTGACCCATATTTGGAGACCCGGTCTATGCATAACAAATAAAATAGTTCTATGTTGAATTCCTCATCAAGACCTTTCATCTGATACCAATAACGCTCAGAAACATTCGAGGATCATCGGGGTCCACATTTTGATCCATATCTGGAGACCCGGCCTAGGACTTACAATGAGTACTATTCTATGTAAATCCCCTGCTCAGTACCTTTCATTTGATACCAATATCGTCTAAAAATATTCAGGGGAAAGCCGGGTCCACGTTTTGACCTTTTGACCTATATCTCGGGAACCGACTTCCGGATTTGAAAAAAAAAATATGCATATAAACCATCTAGGGCAAGGTACTCAGCTGGTGTGTAAATTTGGTCTAAATCCCTGCACGCGTTTTGGCGAAAGCCGGCGACAAAGAAATGGACTTGATTTTTATATATACAATTAGGTGATTCACAAAGTGTCATAAGGTCATATGTCATATTAAAATATTGTACGGAAATAGTTATAAAAGACTTTTCCGAAGCACTTCAAATGTATTGAAAATTGTTGGCAATTTTTGATTAACAGCAGCCATATATGTATATGTACGCCATGGTGGTATATGCTATAGTATAGTGGGTAGAGTGCTCGCCTGCCATGCTAGGAATAGCGAGTTCAATTCCCAATCGCCATTATAGGGCCTTTAAAAGTAGCGACCACCAGTGGGCGACATACCCTCCTAGTATATTTCTGCAATTAAAAAGATTCTCACATTCGCCGCTCGTATTCGGCATGAAACTGTAGGTCCACCCAATCAATAGGGAACCCAAAAGTAATATGAGCATGCTCTGAATTGGAAGAGAAGCTCGACTGAAAACTCGTTAGTTATATCCGCGCCAGTGTATAGGTACGCCATGTATTGAAATTTCCTCCATTTTCTTTGCTTTGTTTTCATATTTACATTGAAAATCTTACTCAATTTGAGCTCAATTCATAACAGACTCTTAATAAATTAATGTGAATGAGGACTTTATATTACTTGAAGACTCTAAATAGACTACCATTAAGCTGCACCTCTCATTTATGATGAAAAGCTCTGTTTTATAAAATATATTCCTAGAATATATTTTCAGCGATTTCAAAGGAAGTTTACAATCCTCACTTAAAAACTCAACTTAAATAATGTATATCGTCATGAAAAATTGCATATTTAACCAATTTTAATTTTGATATTGATATATTTCGTCCAGTAAGGTCAAAGTCCTTTTCAACACGGCTATTACAGCTTTTGGGTCTCGTTCGAAATACGAAATTATGGGCATTTTTTTTACATTTGTAATTCAAATACTAATGGCGTTTTCAGTTCAGGCAAACATGCCGCACTTATTCTGCATTTTCATCAGGCTGTAAATTTTTTATTGTTCTATTCCACATAGATTCCACAAATATTTGCAGGGTTGATAGTTCTTTTGTCAAAAATGTCGCACTCTCCCCGACCAATGGGCAGCATTTTCTGCCCTTAATATAACCAAGGGTTGCATTATTTTTGTTTCGTACATCACGTGAAAAGTGCAAGTTCTAAGGGCACATGTCGCATGTTGATAATGTTGCCTTGTAATAATGCAGCATAAAATTGAATCCTCAACAGAACAAAAAAAAAATGTATGCATATGAAATCAACGCTTAGCAGCTCTGATATAAACAAACGGCTACCCATTTTCTCGCAGTGCGGCAATAAAAATAGAAAGCATTAAAGGAGTGCAATACTTAATACTCGAGCATGAAAGGAAGCGAATAAATAGCGAACGTAACCTAGAGCACGTTGCTTGTAATGCAACACAGAGCCAAAAAGTTCACCTATAAACAAAGAGACTGCCATCTAAAAAATCTATTTGGCCAAGGAGAGCGAGAGGAGACAAAATTGAAGGATTTTTTTCTAGAAAATCTTCTAGATTTTAGCTTGAATTTCTTCTTAAATTTATTGAAAAGGATACCGTCTGAAAACGAGGAGATAACTTCTTATTTATTAATTTTTTATGTCATTTTGTCAAAAAAATTAAATTGTTAGAAGAAATCTGCTTGTTTTTATGAGAAAATTTTTATAAAGCAAATCAATAAGGACATCCTCTAATTTTTACTAGAACCTTTTTGAATTTATTAAAAAGGAAAACTTTTTATTTTTAAAAGAGCCCTTATTAATTAAAATTTTGCTATAAACGTCTTAACGTACGTACATGTATGGATATACTCGTACATACTAGAAATATGCATAACAGTTATTGCATCAGCCACTTTTTATGTATGCGTGCAATAACATTAACTTTTTATTTTTAAAAGAGCTCTTATGTGTTTCCTCCGTTCGTCAATTTCACTACGGCTTTGCACATTTCTACAATTCTCAAACGATTAGTGAAGCACTTGGTATAAAGAGTTTATTATGTCCATCTGCACTTATATGAAATGAAATGTTGCCCTTTGTCTGAATAAGTCCTAGGAAAATACTAGTTGACTAATTATGTTTTCCGATGAAAATCAAGATTCTCTTCTTAATAATATTAAACAGGGTTTCTTCTTAATTTTACAGGTTATCTGCTAAATTTATGTGAAAAGTTTTCCATATTTATTCTAGGAGTCATCTTCTTAATTTTATATACGAGGTTTTCATCTTAGTTTTATAGGTTATCCATTAAATTTTACTTAAATGATTTCATCTAAAATCCACGGGTTATCTTCTTAATAATATTGAAAAGGTTTTCATATTAGTTTTACAGTATATCTACTTAGTTTTATTAAAATGAAATATCCAGTCATAATAAGACGGGCATCTTATTGGAGAGAAAGCGTAGAGAAATCCGCTAAATTTTGTTCTAATTTATAGGGCATTTTAGGTGGTTTTTGGCTCTGTGAACGAGCCGAGCACAAAAAGGAATTTGCCGGTCATAACGAAAATGGGTCAACACTGATCCTGAAGCTATAGTTCAATCAAAAAAAAAAAAAAAAAAAAGATATAGTAAATGGAAAAATGGCAAAATTGCGTATCACTGTCCAACATTTGCCAATGGCGTGCGTTGAACGTACAAGGACTACACATTTAGTATAAAATAAATGGTAATGCGAGAGGAATGATAAAAACTGAAAATGGCAAAAGGGTGTTATGGTTTCTATCATGAAAAGCTGCAGTAAATCATATATGTAAGTATATATAGCATAGAATATGTAGTAAAGTTAAATAAGTAAACCATCTCATTATACTCACATAAAACATTCACCAAAAACTATGTGCTTGGCGAATCGCCTTCCTCCGCTGGCGATGCTATATTGCTATCCGATGTGGAGAGTGGCCGACAAATGCCCAATTTCGTCTTCCCCACAGGCATACCCTTCAATATCGCCACAGCTTCGTCCAAATCCAGACCATGTAGACTACGCTCACCAACGCTAACCAAACGATCACCGGGGAATATCTCATTGGTCGCTTCTGCTGCCCCGCCATGTATAAGGCCGCGTATTACAATCACAGTACCCTCGGCATCCAGCGGATCTTGATAGTCGAGTATGGAGAAACCGAAACCCTGTTCGGTTTTCTCAATTTCAATGGTGGTAACATCACTACACCAAAGCGCCAGCCCCGAAACATTCTCCAACGATTTGGAACGTTGCTGATCGGTCAGCGTGGCAGTGCTCGATGTATAAAGAGAACTTTCCGATTGCGCTTTGGTTAGTAAATTTTGTAGACTCTGATGGCCGCCGGGCAGTAGGGAGCGTGTTTCGAATGCTTCCGGATTTTGTGAGGTGTTTATTATGGACGGTGCGGTCGGACCACGTGCACATATCAGCTTGACGTGCGTGGGCAGCTCTTTTAGAATCTTAACAACTTCGGTGTGTTTGAGGCCCTGCAATTTGTATTCGTTTACTTGTAAGAGTTCGTCACCGGGTTTAAGTATACCTTGCCGTCCGACCGGCCCATCTTCCAGTATGGCTCGAATGTAATGATGCGGCCGCTTTTCAACGCCGCCTTCCACATCCACGGTGCCCTCCAGGCTGATTCCTAGACCTGAAAGTTTATTTATTTCGGCTACAACAATTTCACTTTCAGGAAACTCACTTTTCCATGTCAGCTTCAGCGTCTCCAAACTGGCTGGGATCTTGGTTGCTGTTGTTCTCGCCGACGCAGCTGCAGATGCAGACGTTGACGCGGGCATTGCTGTTAGCGCTGTTGTTACCGTTTTAGCAGTCGCCGCTGTTACCGCCACCGTCGTCATCGTTGTTGTCATCTTCGCCGTCGTGGATGTCATCTTCGCCGTCGATGTGGTCGCTTGTTGCTTTGGCTCCATCAACTCTGTCGCTTTCATTGAAATTAGTGATTTCTTTCTACTGCCATTCAGCTGCGGCCGCACCGCGTTCTGCATGCGATCCTCCGCGGTTCGTGCGGCTGGCGTGTGCTCGTCACTCTCGTCGCCGCCTCCATTGATATGCGTCACTTTGCCATTGGCTATATGCCTATCCTCATCTGGCGTTGTTGGTGTTTGCTCGCATTTCCCATTACTAATGAAACTGTGATCGCTGTGGTCCAGCACGTTTGACATATTAGAGTCTACCGTTTCACGTGATGGAAAGTCCGCAAACTCCATCATTACAATACCACCCTCTGTGGCTATCGAGTCCGCATCCGATCGCGGTGGCAGCCAAGTAAGCGTGGCAATCGATGGTGATTGGGGCAGTGAACATTGCGATTGCGTGTCGCCCTTCAATTCCGTTAGTGCGTTTTGCAAATGCTCATATTTGCGACCGCGCAGGAAGCGTTCCAGTGTTAGGTGTACCTCGATGTCCGTGTTGCGCAGTATCTCCACCGCCTGATGATTGGTTACGCCGGCTAGTGACCGTCCATCGACCGCTACTATGCGATCGTTGATTTGTATACGCCCGCTCACCTCGGCCGCGCTGCCTTCGATAATGCTCTTCACAAAGATGCCCGAAATATCCTCCTCCTCGCAAACATAACCAGCCACCGTGATGCCCAATCCATACACATTCTTATGCAACTCCACCACATAAGTTTCTGTTTCGGGTGAATCGATGTAATTTGACGATGAGGCCGATGAGCAGCGATCCACGTCGTTGAGCGCCGCATCCGATGCGATCGTTGAGTAGGTGCCAGCATTAGCGCCAGCTATCACAGTCTCAATATATTCCAACTGATTGATATTTGATTTGCTTGCAGTGGTGGTGAGACCAAACTGCTGCTGATGTGGCAGTGACGCCGCTGTTGTTGACATGGCCGGTAGCAGTGGCGTTGGTTCTTCAGGCAATAATGGCGGCGGTGACGGCGATACAATCGAGAATGGTATGATATCCAAATCTTTGGGACACATGCGACCCGATCCAGTTGATGCAGATAAAGGCAAGTCGGTTGGAATGGGTGGCAGTGGCAAATCGGCTAGCTCAGTGTCCGGCGCTGGCAGAAAGCAGCTGCCGATGCCGGCGCCATTGCCGCCAACGCTTGCAGCACTAGTAGCAAAGCTGGGATTATGAAATAGATGGCGTGACAGTTCTTCTGGGTCGGAGAGGAGCTTAGTTGGAATAATTGGCGCATGACTGGCCAACGTTTGTAAATCGATGGCTGTCGGCTCCACCGGCCTGGCAACAATCAATCGAACCTGAGCTCCAGTCTGACGAAGAACCGTTGCTACTTGCTCGGAACTGAAGCCACGCAAGTTAACCTCGCCAATTTGCAGCAAATGATCGCCACACTGCAAACGACCGTCACGTTCCGCGACACCGCCCGGTGTTAAAGCTTTAATTACAACACCCGTACTGCGTCCACCGACCAATATAAAGCCCAAGCCATTGCCATCGTTCACTAAATCGATTACCTCCACCTGAGACCATTCAGTACTTAATACCATTATGCCACTATGGGAACTGTAGTCTTCGTCAACTTCGTCTTCGTCGGCGTGATCTGGTTCGTAGTCTTCGTCCTCCTGGCCGTAGTCAGCTTCGAAATCGTCCTCTTCGTCTTCTTCGTTTTCTTCGTCTTCTTCGTCGTCGTCTTCTTCGTCGTCGTCGTCTTCGTAGTCCTCGATGCCTTCGTTGCAGTAATCACAATTTCTACCACCGCCTGTGTTATTATCAAAGCGTAGTAACTTTTTCGTCTCCGTATACGTGAACGTTGGTGTGAGCGCCTTTTCCGTTCCGGTCTTGAACGTTGCGTGCCGTTGGCAAGCACTGCTGCTGCTAACATGACTTGCAGCTGGCGACACCGACAACGTCAGCGAGAACGTACGCGGATATGATGGCTGCCACTGCTGCACGGACGACGGAGACGGATACGAACAGCGGCGCAATAGTGATGAGGAACGTATCGGTGGCACTGGTGGCGGTGGCGATGACGATGGTGACGACCATGAATCTTTCGATGCTAGAGAACGTGCTGTGTTTGTTGTTTGTGTATTGTGCGGCAATGGCGGCAGTGCCTTCAGCAGGACACTAAAATCTGTACAGGATGCTGAAGTGGAATTTAAGGAAGTGGGAAAGGAATAGCAGGAGTTTGCAAGGCGTTGGCAATGCGGTAATAATGTTGTCGTTACGTGTGAGTGCGGATGTGTTTGCGAATGCGAATGCGGATGTGGATGTGGATGCAGGTGCGCTTGTGATGTAAAATTGCGCTCACTTACAGCAGCGATACGCTTTTGATGCTCTAACTGCGTTTGACAAGTTCTCCGTTGATGTTGATAACTTCGGTTTTGGTATGTGTAGTCGTCGTTGTGCTGATTATGACAGCTGTCAATTCCTTGTTGCCGTTGTTGTTGTTGTGTGCGTCAAATGATGTCGCTATCAACGCTCTTACTTCGTTCACCCACCACCAACAACGAATCTACGGAAATGCCGGAAAATCGACGCTTTTCGAGGTTATCAATGGCAAAGTGTGGGTGATTGTCGTTGCGGCGGCGACGGCAACGATTATGTCTATGGCAGCAATTGTGGCGCAATATGCCCGTAAGTTGTTGGATATTAGTGGCGCTGTCAATTTTCGTTGCACAACTTTTTCCACTGCTGTTGTTATTATTTTTATTGCTGTTGCTGTTGTAGCTATTTTTATGCTCACTAATGGAATGACGTTTTTCGACGTTAGCCCCGTCGTCGTGGTCGTTATTGCTGCTGCTATTGCTGCAATTGTTGCTCAAATTTGAACACCCATGCCTTTTGATGTTTTTAGCGACGTGCATACTAGTGATCATCCACAAAAACACAACTACCTTTACGCCGCCAGTGGCAGATGCCAAAGGCAGCAGCAGCTGTTGTAGTTGTAGTTTCCAACAACTCAATAAGAGCCTATACACACTTGCGACTCAATCGATTTGGTCGAATTGGACTGTTGTATTCACACTACTCCAACTATTTAGTCGAATCGGTGGCAGCTATTCACACTTGAGACTAAATAGTCGTGCGATTGACAATGACATAGTGTTGCCAATGTTCACATTTTACTCAGCAAATTTTACATTAGTGGTCTTCATATAAAGTGTTGAAGTATTAAATTGTTAAAGTTTATCTGCATTCTTACGTGAAAGCACCTTCTTGTCAGCTGTCAACTTGATTAATAAATAAAAAACAATAAAATAAACAAAAAGTGCATACATTGTTTGGCTTTGTTTCTTATTAAACTAGCAACTAGCTGTCAAGTAAATGAAAAGAGAAAAACGGAAGGAATTACGCTCATAAAGGCGAAACGAACAGAAGTACAAGAAACGGAAAAATAGTAAAAATCAGCCATTAATAATTTTCATGAAATTTCATTTTCATTATTTCTATTTTAAAATGCGATTAATGACATTTGAAGAGAACAACAATATCAAGAAACATATGAAAACGGAAGTAAATATCCTTAGTTAGATAATTCTTGTCTATAACTACACCATTTCCAGATGGATTTTAGAAAGCGTCAACTGGATTTTAGAAAGGGGAAATTGGATCTTAGAAATGTCAATTGGATTTTAGAAAGGGGAAATTGGATTTTAGAAATGTCAATTGGATTTTAGAAAGGGGAAATTAGATTTTAGAAATGTCAATTGGATTTTAGAAAGGGGAAATTAGATTTTAGAATAGCCAAATGGATTTTAGAAAGGGAAAATTGGATTTTAGAAATGTCGATTTGATTTTAGAAAAGGGAAATTGGACTTTAGAAACTGTAAATTGGATTTTTGAAAATTTATATAATTATTAATTTATACTTTCATACGCAATAAAGAATTTCTATTCTAAAAATTCTGTGTAAAATTTATTTTAAACGCACATTCTGAAATCCAATTCACGCTTTCAAAAATCCAATTTTGTTTTCTAAAATCCTTTTAACGCTTTCTAAAATCCAATTGACATTTCTAAAATCCAATTTCCCCTTTCTAAAATCCAATTGACATTTCTAAAATCCAATTTCCCCTTTCTAAAATCCAGTTAACGCTTTCTAAAATCCATCTGGAAATGATGTAGTTAATAAGAAACGAACCTTTTGTTTTTAAACATTTTGAAAATATTAATTGAAATATTCAATCTCTACAATTTACCAAAAGTGAAATAAAAGTAGTGCTGTCAGCATGGCAACTCTTTCCACTACGAATATCACTGTTTTTGTTGTAGTCGTTCGACTAAATTGTCTCAAGTGTGAATACGTAGAAGGGCGCCTTGCTGATCAAGCAGTTGTACAACTGTTTCAGTTGGAATGAAATTGGGCTGCAAATCCAACTGTTTCAGTTGTACAACTAATTGAATGTAGTGTGAATGCTTCCATACATTCCCATGCAAATCAACATTCGACTAAATCGATTGAGTCGCAAGTGTGTATAGGCTCTAACTGAATTAGGTCATTCGGTGTTGCCAGAAATAATCACTAAAAAGTTGCTTTTTGCTGTTTGACGTTATCTTTGCTGCTTATTTGTTATTTCTTTCTCTTTTTTGGTTACTGAGTATTACATACTTTCTTTTTTATTATTTCATCTTGTATGCCGTAAACGCGCCAAATAACGGCACTTTAGTACTTTTGCGAAAAAAAATCCCATTTCGTGTTCTGCTAAATAGAAGATGACGTTATTGCAGATGTGTCGCTATGAATGTAACGTACAGTGCGGCTAACTGTTCTAATTATATGGATGCATGTATGTAGATACATATGTGTGTGTGCGTATATGTACCCAGTAGAAAATATTTCGAGCCCCCTCTCAACTCGAGAGCAGTTTTCGTCATTTTTTATCTCCTATTTTGCTATTTTGGGGACAGAATGTGATATTTTCGTCTCAAAATTTCACAATTATGATACAAACATAATGACCCTTATGCATAAAAATTGTGCTCTTTCTCAAGAGACTCAACTCAAACATAATCTCGAGAAATAACCAACTAATTTAAATTTATTGGATGGGGTTTTATTATTTTATAATTTTTCTATGAGATAAATTTAATTTGTTTGGCAAAATCAAGCAATTTTAATAATTTTTATGCATACAAAATCCCCATTTTACGAAAAAACTGAGTTAGAGCTAAAGCTCAATTTTTATGCACTAGGCCCAATGATTCCATCGAAAAGCAACGGTAATTATTGACAAAATTATTATTCAGTTGCTATAAGTCGGTGCGATGTAATTAAAATGCTGCTTAAAAGGTAAGAAAAAGTGGAAAAAGAGAGGAAAATATCCATATAATTTGTTTATTTTTTTATTCATTTTTAACTTAATAATGTTTTTTGTTAATTTTAGATCAGCATTTGTAAATTTTTACGCTATAGAGAGCACTCCTTTTATCTATTTTCAGATCACCAATAGAGTGCTCTGGTTCCGTTTATTTGGAGCACTCTCTTTTTGTATTTTCTAGATTAAATAGGGAGCATTCTGTTTCTGTTTTTTTTTTCACTCATTTACAGAACGCTCGCCCTCCTAAGACAACCCATGTTAGTGGAGGCGTGTTTTGTTCGGAGATTTGGACAATCTGGGAGCACTCCTACGGTCCCTATAGAGCGCTCCATTATCGCTCATTGTATGATCCCCTTTTCTACTGGGTATTATATAATTCTGTTTTTTTTTTGTTTTTAAAGCAAAACTTTGAAGCATTCAGCGTTATTATACCCATTGCTTAGGTGGTGAAATTTATTTAAACTCAGATTGAACTTGCCCTTATTTTTCATAGATAGGAGATGAGAGGCTAAAATAATATTTATGTTATATTTATGTATACATTAAGGTGGAGTGAAAATTTTTTTTTGGAAATTCAATTTGTTCCGAAGCCAGAACGGCACCTTTCTAGCCCAGTAATAAGCCCTTAAAATTTTATTTACCTACTCGCATGTTTAGAGGTTCCCCCAGCCCTACAAAGTTGAAAAGTAGCACAATCTGGTACAAATGTGAAATTTCTAAAATTATAAAATCAAAAAAACAAAGTATGAGGATTGATAAAGATGGCTAAGCTGAGTCTTAAAGTGAATTTTTTTTTTTTTTTTTGGAAACAACAACAACGGAAGTTATTAAAGGTCAAAATTTATACTATGCATTCTTTAAATTGCCATTACTTAAAAATTACTGAACTGATGTGGGTTCCATGACACCCCCCTGCGGGGGTCAACACCCCTTTTACCCCCCTTACTTTCCATATCGTCGTACCATACGAAAACTAACATATTTAAAATTTCTGGCGAAAGCTATCAATAAAAAAATTCTGTACGAAAAGTAGAACATTTGACTTTTGGCCGACGAAAAATAATAAAATCGACTTTTGGCTGACGAAAAGTAATAAAATCGACTTTTGGCTGACGAAAAGTATCAGTAATTATATACTGTTTTTACATTAAAATTGTTGTTGTTTAAACGAAATTGATAGTTTTTGTCAGCCAAAAGTCGATTTTATTACTTTTCGTCAGCCAAAACTCGATTTTATTACTCTTCGTCGGCCAAAAGTTGAACTTTTTACTTTTCGTCAGCCACAAAAAATCTGATGTTAGTTTTCGTATGGTGCGACGATATATAAAATTTATATCAAATTAAAGGCAATCAAAATACCTATCGAATGGTATAAAAATATTCGAAATCGGTACAGTAGTTTTTGAGTAATTGCATTATAAAAAATGCATAATATAAAATTTGACCTTTAATAACATTTGTTGTTGTTGTTTCAAAAAAAAAAAAAAAAACATTCACTTTAATACTCGGCTTAGCCATCTTTATCAATCCTCTTACTTCGTTTTTTGATTTTATAATTTTCAAAATTTCATATTTGTACCAGATCGTGCTTATTGCTTTCAACTTTGCGGGGCTGGGGGCAGTTCAAAACGTCATCCTATCGCCATAAAATTTTGTGGGGTTCATTAACTCGTATAAAGGCAACTTTTTATTGCTGGTACGTTCAAAAAAAGAACAAAAACAAAATCTCCATATGTTTTCACTCCACCTTAGTATACATATTTATTCTAGCTGCAAAACAGTATTTTTGGATTAACATTTTTTAAATCATAGAATTCCAAGTCTTTTCGCAGGAAGGAAAAACAAACAACACAATAGTAGGTGTAAGTAGTATGGTTAAAAAAAATGAAGCAAATTTAGTGTTAAAACGGTTTCGTTACATTATTTTTTACTTTGCGTTGAAATAAATTCCACAAAAAAAAAATAAAAAAAAAAACTAACTGCTGCACTATGTAACAAAAATGCTTTATTATTATTTCGCCTCCAATGCTAAAGCTGGCGGTGTGTGTGTGCGTGTGGCTGAAGTAAGCATGACACGATATCAAATGGAGCTGGACTCCACACCCATGCTATGTATCTTTTTAATGGCGTCGACCCTCATGCACGTAAACTTGTCACGAAAGCACGTACAAGCGCGCTGTTTCGAGTCCAAACGTGTCGGTTAGCAGCATTTCACAGTGCGCGCAACAAGAAAATGCGTAACGATCGTAAATTTGCGTGTGGCAACGCGTCTAATAGCATTAACCGCTCCCGCGTTGTTTTGTTTTTGTTTCTAAGTATTTCTTTGTATGAAAATGTATGGTAAGTGGAGTGGTTCTTCAATTGAATGACACTGGTGCCTGATGTCTCTATTCCAACTCACCTACATACGTACATATCTATAAACACACGTAAATACCATCGCAAATACATTTTTAACAAAAAAACACAGTCAACATTGGGTGAGTTTCTAAGACTGAGCTGTTGTGCAACTGTTGAGTGTTTGTCTTAGAAACGCACTGTTGAGTAATTCCGCTCAGCTCAACAGTTGGCAACTTTTCGCCATTTTTTGCATCACAAATTTTCTTCGCTACTTGAGCTCAACATGTTGTGTAAAGCCAAACAGCTGATAAATTCATCAAACCGTTTCTAAGACGTAGCTGTTTAATTCAACTGCTACACAACTGTTGGCAACTGTTCAGCTCAACAGTTGCGGAGCAGCTTTTTCTTAGAAACTCACCCATTGTTGCGAATAGCGTTTACGTAATTGCAATGCTGCGCGCATAACAGCGTTTTGTGGCGGCTGGCGTGCGAGCGAAGAGGACAAGGATGTGGGCGGACGGACAAGCGTGTAAAGCAAGCGTGCAATTCGTTCGAGTCAGCTAATGTTGTTATCCAGATGCGGGTGCCAGGATAGTGTTACTAATGTTTTTAATGAAAATTTGTTTTGTTTTAATGTGTTCTTTGTTCTTCTAACTGAAAATTCGTTACTTTTTACGCTTTAATGATGTGGTTAATAAATAACCGTTCGGTGTTTATCTCTATAAAAGAGCGAGCACGCATAGCTAGGAATGCAAAGAGAATACGATTTTTGATATACATAGCTCAAGACTTTTGCAAAACAAAGTAAATGAAAATATGAGCTAAAATCATACGCGCACAGTTTACTTCCCAGAATTATAAGTTTTTAGTGTCCTACACTTAGTTATACTCGATCTTGATATGACACACTCGAACTCTCGGTTATGTAGATCGAAGTTTATTTATGGCTTTATCTATTACAGGTATTTTATAGCATGTCTACATGAGTCACATTTAACTCAGGTTTTCCTAATTGATTCTCACAATCACCATTCATCTCAATTCACATGCCGTATGATGTTGTGGTACTAGTTAGTATCGGGTCTGTGTACCAACGTGATCAGTGGGATCATCCAGGGGACACTGAGGAGACTTAGCAGATGGGCGGAGGGCTTCGGTCTCAGCTAGTGATGGGCGAGTCCGAGATGTTTTATTCGATTCTCTCGATTGTTGAAACATCTCGAATGGTCTCGATGGTTTTCATTCGTATTCGAGTCAAGTCGTAAATTGCCGTCAGTCGAAACAATGGCTAAAACATCTCGGACTCGCCAATGATTCCTCTCGTTTTCAAAGCAACCCTACATTTCGGACTCGCTGCAAAAAATACATAACATTTGTTGTTGCCGCTTGAATATCAAAATTGCTTAAAAAAGTATACAGTGGTACAAATCTATTGCCGTTGTCACTGCTCGTAAAATTAATTTGTTTCGTAAGCGTCTCACTTCAGAAAATTTATTAATGTATTAATGTTTAAATAATTAATTGTATTTATTAAGCACGACACTCTTTAATTGTGATTGCAAAAATGCAGCGTCTATATATAGCATATTTTTCAATTTGGTTCATTTATTTACATATGTATTTGTCTCACTTCCATTAACAATCCTACTTTCTTCATCAACAACACTCATTCAGTTTATTTTATCAACTAAAACAAATCATCAAAACAACAGCCGGCCCGCCGACTCGGAACAGTCGCAAAAACATCTCGCTTGTGTAGTCGAGATGTCATCGAAACAACCCCCGACTCGCCGACTCGGAACAATCGCAAAAACATCTCGGTTGTGTAGTCGAGATGTCATCGAAACAACCTCCGACTCGCTGACTCGGAACAATCGCAAAAACATCTCGATTGTGTAGTCGAGGAGCGAGTCAACTTCTGACTCGATTGTGATTTTGCAACGATGGCGATTCTCTCGATTGTCTAAACATCTCGGACTCGCCCATCACTAGTCTCAGCGTAAACACCTCAAAGACACAGCCGATGCTTTTTACCAACAGTAGAGAAAAAAATCCCTAATTTCAACCAACCTGTTCTCAATTGGTAAAAAACTAAGTCTTTCCTATAGCGCATACATATTTAGGAGTTTTCCCTGACGCTTAAGCTAAACTGGAGGCTAAATACAGAACATAGAATTAAGAAAGTTTACGGTGCCTTGTATACATGCAATAGAATGCTGCATAAAAAGTGGGGTCTGAGGCCAGAACTCACGGCATGAATTATACCAAACAGTTATTCGACCAATCCTACGCTGCCCTGCTCATTCTCTTCTACTTCTACTTATCACTGGTTAAGTCACGAGTTGCGATATCAAAACGGCGCATCGGCGCTAATTGGAGTTAGTGGGACTCGCCACTCACACCAACCAACCAACCATCTCGCTAAATTCCATAACAAATTTTGACAGCAAAGAATAAGTAACTAATTTTCAGTAGCCAATTCCACAGAAAAAACAAGCCAGGTTACCCTACCAATTAAACTGCTAAGCTACAACCTGTCCTGTTCTCTTCTCTTTTCTAATTCAATTTCCTTTTTCAACTCTATAAATTATCTACGTCCTCATAGTTGTATGTTAGTCTTATTTTAAACTGTGTACATACATACATATATACCAATTTGAAAAATAATTTTTTCTACACTTCCCCTGCTAGTCTCCTATTTCGGTTTCAATCACTGCAGTACACTGCGAAAAGCCCTTAAATCATTTTAATTTTATTGTTCTATGCTATAAATAATGCACTTATTTAAGGTATGTATGTACAGATTTTTAGGTATAAATCTGTGTATATATAACTCTTTTACTGCGCGCTATTAAGCTTTCCAAGCCTTTCAATACCATCGACAATAAGGTCAACTTAACAGACTTCAATAGCTATGTAGGTACGTGTGTATATGGATCTGTAAATATGTTTGATGGTATTTGTATGCAAGTATAAATAGATATAAAAATGTGCTATTAATTATAACCAGAGGTCATTTAGATTTATTAAAAAGCTGGCAAGTAAAAGTAATTAACTGCGATTAAAATAGCTTAAGGAGAATTGAAAATTAGAAAATTAGCTTTTGATTGGCCAATAACACTTGGCAAAATGCCCTGTAGTGAGGTTTAATTATTATATTTACATTCAATTAAATTAGCAACAATATGAAGCAATAATTTAAACAGCACAGCATGAGAAAATTGTGAAAAGCCGATTTGCGTTTATTTGGGCATTAAAGCATGAGGAGAATATTGTAATTAAATATGTCTTGCTGTTTTTTAGTATTTATGGTACTATTTTACAATTATTAGATACACAGGCCGAAAAATTTACCGGAGCTGTTGTTTACGACGACATATAGGTTAGAATACCAAAACGAATATATTTACATACTGAAAGAAGATATCCAAATAAGCCCCATGTAATTTTCAAAAGAAATTATAGTGCTTCGTATGTATATGCTTAGTTTTGTATGAAAGAAAAGTCTTATGAAGATATTGAGTCGTGAATATACCCAAAAACTATAGTTTTTTTGCACTTTTGAGCATGAATATCTCAGAAACAAGAACCAATTCGAATAAACGGGCTCCAGATTCAGATTCAGCGCGTCGAGATCTTTTAAAAAAGTATAGGCTCATCTGCGGGTAAAAACTTTGTTGCAATTTTGTCGACCTGTGTTATTCATGTGGGCTATTTCAACCCTCTAATGACTGAATGACTGTAGAATTATGGTAGAATCGTGCGATAAAGTCCTTATGGAAAATTTCCTACTATAGAAAGAAGCTCTGTTGCGGGGCCCTTTCTCTGGAAGAAGACATATTTTTTATTATAATCTGCATAGTAACTTTGCCCACTTCAATAAAAGCTGTCAAACTCTGCCCCCCCCTCCCCCCCGCTACTTTCTCGCAATAAATTTTGTGTGAAATAATAAATTATATGCAGTTTTCGAGCTGAAAACTTAATATAAAACTATTTCTTTATTTGAGCTTCGCATCGAATCCCCATTCTGTTTTTCTTATTCCGCAGTAAAAAGTTAATTCATTTTCCTTTACTGCCAATTGCTTAACCTTCAACTTAACCAATGATTTACAACCTGCAACTTAACAAGCTATGCACCTTTGCAACAAATCAATCAGCAAATATGTAGGTACATATGTATAAAAATCAATAGAAAAAACATAAGCAACAGATTTCATGTATTCGTACTCGTACCTGTCTAAAATTTATCGAGTCGAAATGCAACAAAATAGAAACCGAGCGATAGCAAAAACAACAACCAACAAGTCCCTCAAACAGGATTTGGCAAACAGAAACTCAACTCAATTTAATTTTAATGAAATGGTAAAATGGGAAAACTTTGGCCTTCGGGACACAAGCACGTATGTGTGTATGTACCCTGCAAAAAAATGTGTGTTTAATACCGAAAGATTTTGGTCCTGGATTGATCTCTTCCGAGAATAATCGGTCCACAATTAGTCCCCGATTGTTCACGAACGGGTATAAATGTAGACTAATTGTAGACCAATTGTTCCCTAACGGGTATAAATGTAGACTAATTGTAGACCAATTGTTCCCTAACGGGTATAAATGCAGATTAATCGCTTTCATCCCGAACGGGTATAAATGTAGATTAATCGCTTTCATCCCGAACGGGTATAAATGTAGATTAATCGCTTTCATTCCGAACGGGCACAAATCTAGATTCCTTAAATATAGAAATTTTACAAAAATATGCAATGTATTTAAAAAATTGTAGAAAAACCGGTAAAACGAATTGAACACCCTTTCTTTTAATAACAATGATGAATAATAATTTTAACAAAATGTTGCCTAAAATATTCTATGAAAAAATCCTTTACATTACGCTCATATAATGCATACTAAAAACTTACAATTTGTTTTATTTATTTATTGAGATTTTTTTTTCAAAAGTAAAACATTATATAATATTTATTTATATATGCATGAACATTTACATACAATTTTTTAAAGATTGTTATTAAAAATTGCCTTGGCGAACAACTTGGAAAAATCTACATTTGTACCCGTTCGTGCTGGAAGCGATTGATCTACATTTGTACCCGTTGGGGATGAAAGCGATTAATCTACATTTGTACCCGTTCGGTATGTTAGTAATTAGGGTACGTTCGCGACGGCAATCAGAACCGCAGTGTTGCAAGTATCATGTTCTTTGCGTGTTTGTGGCAACATCTGCAAAAGTCAAACGTTCGTTTGACACATCAGACGTGCAGTTTGCTTGAATAATCGGCAACAGAAAATTTGTGTCTGCAATTTTTGCTTTAAAAAAATGGAAAGATAAGGGTAAGCATGATTGCTATATATTTAATGGAATATGAAAATAATGTAATTTTAATTACACAAATTAATTGAAAATACTTTTAATAATGCTGTTATAGCAATATATCAGCTGAGTATCAGCAGGCAAGTGCAAAATAAGCAACGGGGTTGCTGTACTGCTGCAATTATAAATTTTCATGAACGTACCCTTAATCTACATTGGTACCCGTTCGGGTATACAAGTTGAACAATTAGTCTCTTCATAGGACATGCTCGAACAAATGCGATCAATTCACTCCATATAAAGGGATGTAAAATTGTATTAGTCGCAAGCTCCCTTGCGATTGATTCCGGACACGTCCCGGATTAATCGCATTTTTTGCAGGGCATGTACGCCCACGCACAATCACACATCACACAATTTTTGTTGTTTACCCCTTTGGCAACGTTTCTGGCTGTTTATGGTTTTAAAAATTTCTATATTTTCCTAAGTCACACATATGTATGCACATATTCGTATGCTCACGCCACAATCCCTCCACTGACAGTTGAAGTTTTTGACGGCACAGAAAAGGTGTGTGGTTATGTGTGCTCTTTCAAGTGTCCTTGCAAAAAATGCGATTAATCCGGGACGTGTCCGGGATCAATCGCAAGGGAGCATGCGACTAATACAATTTTACATCCCTTTATATGGAGTGAATTGATCGCATTTGTTCGAGCATGTCCTATGAAGAGACTAATTGTTCAACTTGTATACCCGAACGGGTACCAATGTAGATTAATCACCAACATACCGAACGGGTACGAATGTAGATCAATCGCTTTCATCCCCAACGGGTACAAATGTAGATCAATCGCTTTCAGCACGAACGGGTACAAATGTAGATTTTTTCTTAAAAAATTGTAAATGTTCAAGCATATTTAAATAAAGATTATATAATGTTTTACTTTTGTAAAAAAATCTCAATAAATAAATTAAAAAAATTGTAAGTTTTGAGTATGCATTATATGAGCGTAATGTAAAGGATTTTTTCATAGGATATTTTAGGCAACATTTTGTTAAAATTGTTATTAAAAAAGGGTGTTCAATTCGTTATACCGGTTGTTCTACAATTTTTTAAATACATTGCATATTTTTGTAAAATTTCTACACTTAAGCAATCTAGATTTGTACCCGTTCGGAATGAAAGCGATTAATTTAAATTTATACCCGTTCGGGAACAATTGGTCTACAATTAGTCTATATTTATATCCGTACGGGAAAAATCGGTGACTAATTGTGGACCGATTGTTCTCGAAAGAGATCAATCCGGGACAAATATCTTTCGGTATTAATCGCACATTTTTTTGCAGGTTTGTGATTGTACTCCTACACGCAAACGTGTATTCATACTGTATGTATGTATGTATAAGGCAGACAGAAAGGAGATAAGGTGTATCCAATTAATTTTGTTTTCAAGGAAAAAATTAAATTTGCTTATTTTCTTACAAGAATATTACTTGCTATTTATTAAAAATACAGCAAAATTTAAAAAAAAAGTATGCAAATCCTGTTGCTCACATAATTTTAATACAGTTTTAAATAAATTGTGTCTTTTATTGGTAATATTTAGTCTAAACTTGCTACGAGGAGTTTTAATAAATTCAAGAGATATGCTTTTTAATATCGGTTTCTTCTTTTATTTTAAATTGAGTAGTCCACTTTCAAATATATGTACCAGTACTTAAATGTATACTATAATGCCCATTAAGAGTTTATTGCAAAATCCTTCCGTAATCTGAAAAAATAGCATTAAATACGAATACACTTTCGGAAGTATCTATGACTTTATTTACACACTTTCTAAAGTCTCTATTTGAAAAAAGTCACTCATACGCCTGGGCGCACATCGGTGTCGCCTCATATATGTATCAGAGAACTTAAAATATATCCGATCTTTTACAAGCAAAATTTGTAGATCCGAGATGGTGAGATTCACCACACCCAAAATAAAATCCTACTTTACCGGCTTTATTCACTCATAAAAACGAGTGAAACACTATTTTTACATTGGATTGAGCGAATTGCTGTATGAGTGAAGTGATTGCTGCCCAATTTGCCACTGAGTGAAGTCGAGTTCGAAACGAGGTCGATTCGACGTCGTTTTGGAGAACTCGCCGGGGTGAACTCGAATCGAAGTCTTTATTGTATAAAAAAATGAAAATCGTTCCGACTTCGATTTATAACATCGGATCAATTTCGGCACGATGTCGGTTTGTCGAATTCGTGGCGTGTATTTTCTAACAAAGCGGGAATGAATTCATATGTACATCTCAACTTATTTTATACCCCGCACCTCTTAGTCACAATTTAAGCTACTAACTGCACGATGAGCTTGAAAAACTGTCGTCCGAAGTGGAAACAGAGTGTACCGACTGTGCGGCGCAGCGTTACAAAGGCCTACTTGATTTAATTTGTATACATATATGTATACATATTCACTTCAAACACTTGACGTGATGTACACGGCATGAAGTGCATTACCTACTTTCAAGAAAAATTTAAAGAAATCTAAGCAACATTTGACTTAGAAAATATATTGAACAAAAATATTTCATTTGTTTACACATAATAAAAAAATATTATGAAAAGATTACTCATTGTGAGCAGCGATTTTTGCGATCAGGCGATGTACATATCGCACCCTAAACAAAAAGTGGCACAACTCAAAATTCAAAAATTTTCAGGAGAGCCAAAAAACTTTTTTTCATTACAAGCAATCGTATGGCAAAGGGCCAGGTATAATCGTTATTTTTCGGTCGAAAGAGACAGTTATTCAAAAGTTTTTTTTTGCAATCGCTAGAGATATGTTCCGTATACCCGTTTATGAAAAAAACTCGATTTCGAAAAATTTTGAGTTGTGCCACTTTTTGATTTAGGGTGCGATATGTGCTTCATCAGTCAGTAAGTAAACATAATTCAAGTATCCTGGCTTTAATTACGTCTGTCTTCTGCTTTCCATAGAAATAAGAGTACCATGTTCTTTTTAACTAAATTTCTTGTATTGAAGTAGTGTTTTCTATGCTCACTGCATTAGCGACTCTCCGACGTTCCAATACTCCAAGCATTCGTTATGTAGCTTTATCAAGTCGCATTGTACGTCAAAGAGTCGGTTTTGCACGTCGCTATCTTGTAATTTTTGCACGTCGTCTACGAGTCGTTTTGGCACGTCGTCAATGACTCGTTTATGTGGCTCGCTAGTGAACTGTTCTTTACATCCACTTACGACTTCGCCGGCAGGTCGCACGCGATAGTCGCTGGCGAACGAATCTTTCACAAGACCGAGCCGGAATCGAATTCGATTCGAAGTCGTTTGGCAAATTGGGTGGTTGACATGCAAATTTTCTATTTCTTCATATACCTAGGCATAATTTCTTTGATTTACATTTTTTTTTTTTTTTTAAAAATTTTCCAAATTATATTCCATATAAAAAATTAAAAAAAAATCTGAAAATAAAAATTTAAAAAATAATGCTCACGGTGAGGCTCGATCACCGACCCTTGACTTTTCAATTTGATTAGATGGCTGACATGAAGCAATTGTTGGATACCTGCCTATGCAAATTTCTTTACATATTTCTGTTTAGGGCTAATTTGCACAATTTTCCACAAGTGAAAAAAAAATTGGAAAACTTACAGCCTTATTCATAAAAAAATCCTATAATACATTATAAACGCTCAATAGTAAAAACTCATTTTAACTTTATAAAGCAGTTATAATGTACATTATTCATAAACGTTTTATAAAGGTTTTATTACTATCATTGATTTATAAGGTTTTGCTGTCCAAATTCAAAATACATAAATGTGGCAATGTTGGTTACAAAAAATGTCAACTTGACAAAAAATTACAATTTTAAAATTAACAAATATGCAGTACAAAAATGGATGTGGAATATAAAAGTGTAATACAGAAGAAAAGGCGCAGTAGAGGAGACAAATGGACTTGCTTAGCAAGTGCCGCCGCCAACCTTATACAATTTAAAGCTCTGCGAAGTAGATACCATTTGCCTCTTCTGAATTTGAAAATACTCTTTGCATTGTACAATACTCACAGCACAATTCAGATGCCGCTACGGATAAATCAAGGCTTATCCAAATAGAGGTTATATTACTTCCGTTTTTGTGTGTGTGTTTTCTTTAAAAATGTCAATGTGAAAGAGAAGAGAAATGAATTTCAAGGTAAAATTTTTGCCAATTCGTTTTGTCTGACATTCACACTTTTTAGTATACATACACAACTCCAATCAGCTTATCTACTGCGATATCCTTCTTTAGATAATTCTTGGGATAAATCCACTACTCGTCACGCTAAAAGTAGAGAAGATAATCTCACCTACTTGGAGTGTGTTTACGCAAATCTCGAAGATTCGAAAGCTGTGTACACTATTTGCAAAACCTTTTTCGCTCAAAATAAATATTGTATTTTTTTTGTTTATGGTCGTGTTTTACTTGCGCTTACTAGCGAACGACAGATACAAATACATAATGTAATTGGACGCTGGCTAATCTTTTGTTGGTCATTTAAAATCCATTTGTACAAAATACAATACGGGATACAGTAGTCCGACTTAGCCCGTGGGGATCACCTGCGTCGTCTTGAATATGTTAGGATTATAGAATACCTGCAAACATATGTAGCAGTTCAAATAGATTTTAATGACACATATATCTCACTCGTCGACCCTAACATGGCAAAGCCACTAGTACCTGCAATATTGCTGAAGTCCCTAAACCTCGTTTATCCATTGTGATATCAACTTTCACCAAATTAACTTTTTTTACACCGTCCTTGGTAAAGCGATGCCTCATTCTACATTCATCGTTGGGCAACAATAATGCGTCAAGCTGATTCCACATAAAACTTTTTTCGCTTTGCGTTACGCCGCTTTCTATGTCAAACAACGCAAAACTAAAAAACTATGCCACATTGAACGCTGCAACATCACTCAAAAAATATTTATTTTCTGAAAAATTTCTCATTCTCCATTTTATTTACAAAAAAGTAAATAAGAAAATAAAAATCTATTAAATTATTTTTCAATTGTGTGAAATGTAAATTTGTTTATTTACATTTGAATTAAAGTGAAACTGAAAAAAAATTTCAACGCCCCCAAAAGTTGAGATTTGGGCAACTTTGTGCTTTACGTAACTTCGGCGTTGCGTTACTTTTTGTTATGTGAGAAACCTCATATATATACATGTATTTTAATCTCAGCTGTCACGCAGAAAGTGTCACGTAGCGCAACACAAAGTTCTATGTGGAATCAGCTTCAGGCCTTACACGATACCTTTTTTCCTTGCGGAAGGTGCCCCCAGTCATTTTTCTTACAACATCTAAAAAATATTATGCTCACATTTCCATTTGTGTAGTATGGACATACCGGGCAGTATTCGAGGTAAGAAGTGCATATTCAGTATGAACAATACCTTGAAACTGGGTTCAAAAGCCATTGCCTGAAAAATTAACTGAATACGTATTGAAGACTGAAATATTTGCTGAACACACAGTGGAGATATCAGGGCTATTGAATTTTTCCCTGAATGCTCAGTGTACTAGGTTTTTCTATGGAATTTCTCCCTGCCTCTTCAGATCTTTTTTCATAAAGAAACTATGCATTCTCGTTCGGCAGTTTTTAGGTAGTTGAATTTCAACGATAATATAATAATATAATACAATGGCGCTATTATAACTCTGACGAGTTTTATGGCCGAGCTTCTCTCCCAACTCGAGGTGTGCTCCTTTTTGTTCTTCCTACTAATTGGAATTTCAACGATACCTCTGTATAAAAATGAAAGGGAAAGTTCAGATTTTGGAACTACATCTCTGCTGAATATTCATTAGGAAATATGTGCAGTTTTCCAGCTGATTTCTACTGCTAGGTATTACCTAGTAGGTAATAATACACTGGCACGTTTATAACTCTAACGAGTTTTATGGCCGAGCTTCTCTCCCAATTCGAGATGTACTCGTTGTGTTTTCCCTACTAATTGGGTGGACCTACAGTTTTATGCCGGCTCCGAACGGCGAATGCATTTTTTGTGAGAAGCTTTTTCTTGGCAGAAATACACTCGGAGGATGTGCCGCCCACTGCCGAGAGGTGACCGCTGCTCTCAAAAAACCCAACAATTGAACTTTTACTAATTTGAAAAATTTTGTTGGTGTTTGCTCGGACTGGGGTTAGAACCCGAGACCTCTGGTGTAGCAGGCGAGCACTTTACCCACTGAACCACAGCGGCAATCTCTACTGAATATTCGGTAGGAAATATGTGCTGTTTTCTATCTGTTCTTTTCAAATGCTTCACCTCAACTTCCCTTCACTTTCTGATTGTAAAATATAACAAAACGTTTGGGAAATTTTGTATTTCCAAACTAGTTTGGAAAACCTTGAATAAAAGGGTTTGGAAAATATTGCATAATAAGCTAGTTTACTTCACTGCATATTGGGATTTTTGGTAGAAGTTATAAATACATATGTATGTAGATCTATTTCGGAGAACACCACATCCCATCAGACTTCTTTTTACTTTTATTCTTGCGTCCGCATAAAACATCCTTTAATGAAAAATTTCACTAAAAAGTTAAAAAGAAATAATAGCTTAAAAAACTAAAAAACACGCTTTAATCTTAAAAATCGTACTAAAAATTGAGAAATAATTTAATTAGAAACAAAATGATGAACGAAAATATAAGTATTTAAGGAAAAGCGTGGGGGTGCTCAATGATATTTGAACATGAAAATATTCGATTCGTACAACTAGTACAAAAATATACCTAGTTGCGAAATTAAAGAGTACGATATATGAAATCTCAAAAAATTCAAAATAAAATGATTAGTAAAAAAACACCGATTTTAAATATTTTTTGACATACTGAGCACCCCACGCTTTTCCTTAAATACTTATATTTTCGTTCATTTTGTTTCTAATTAAATTATTTCTCAATTTTTAGTACGATTTTTAAGATTAAAGCGTACTTTTTAGTTTTTTTAAGCTATTATTTATTTTCAGTTTCTTTCACATATGAAAAAATTGAAAAGAATTAATTGACAAAATGTTTTTTATAATTTTTTGAACTTTTGTTTTTTCTGTTGTTTCTATGGTTTAAGTTTTGGATCTTTTTGGTCCTAAATCTTGTAAACATATTTAACTTAATATTAGCATTTTAACAAAAATTAAAAAGTTAAGCTGGCCCCGGCTAGATATTTAGAGTCCTTATACCGATACCTGAGTCTTGCCCATTGTACCTACGACACAGCTTAACCGTATCCAATAAGGACCAAAATCTATATCGTATCTTTGGCCGTGGTATTAGGCCGTATTAATTGGGCCGTTTTAATAAAAACAAAGCAAGTGCTTTTACTCAAGATTTCAGAAGTTTGAAATTAATTTCTATGAACCAAATTTCAAAATTTGAGTAAAAGGTCTGAAATCTTAAGCAAAAGCAAATGCTTGGCTTTTCTTAATATGATCCATTGTTGATTGAGGGGATGAAACTGGAAAAAAATCGTGCATTTGATTTTAGGGATCAGTAGTAAAGTAAAACACACAAAATTATCCCTTCTGTTACATTTAGGTCATTTGATGACCTTTTTTTTTTTGTTTAATTTTCTCATAAATGCTAATATGAACAAAATTTTAGAAATTCCCTCAATGTATTTCTGTATTGAGGAAAATCCTTTCGCAAAAGCATAAAAAGAAGGATTTTGCATTATCAAACAAGTGGTAACATCAAGACTTACGTGTGCGCCCCTTCAGGTCATTCAGTGACCGTCAGTGTTATTTTGTGTGCAAAAGCTGATTTTTATTAAATTCGTATAAAAATTAAAGAGTGAAAGCTTCGGTAAGTATTTTAATTCCAATATTTTATTATTTGTGATATATTTGCATATTAATATATGTATGGTTTAGAGCCAAATCGCCTGACACAAAGCCCAATAGAGTATATCATTGATAATGATGTGGATGTTGATGAGTGTAGTGAAGTTGAGGGCGAAGACAATATAGTCGATTAGTTTGAGTCCGATGGTTCTTCTTACGAATATGCAGGAAGTGATAACGACGAATTAATTGACCTTGTATGGGAAAATGAAGGTAGTACCCACTCCCGTGTATTATTCCACAGATAGAAATATTGAGTGGTCAACGTAGCCGATTAGGCAGAATAGTGGTAGGGCCACAATAGAAAATATGATTTACCGAAACAGCTTCTATAATTCTACAAAATCAGAAGTGCATACAACTGACCAACTTGTTGAAACATATGCATACAAAAGACAAACCAATGTATGGACAAAATCGTACAGAGTTACCGTTTCCACAATCTTTGGTCTTGAACATAAAAATTAAAAATATATTAAGTATATGCATTTAAATAAGTGTATAATCCGATAAATAATCAATTGAACTAATACATTTTGAAAATTTCTATTGAAATTATACTTCCATATCGATATATATGAAAAACACAGGTAAGGTCATTCCGTGACCTTAATGTCACATGCGTAAGTTTTTTTGAATGTAACAGAAGAGTTATAAAAACGATTATAGAAATATTTTTATTATTTTTATACAATATATATTTGTATGGTAATTTTTTTTTTACAAAAGTATCGGATAAAAAACAGAGATAACGAAGTTAGATTAGCACTAAAATAAGAGAGTTAGCTTATAATCAGCGCTCTGTCCTACCAAATAAATTGGCTATCATCTCTTTCCCTCTCTTCATCTCTATATATCACTCTCTATTTTACAAATACTTGCGTGTTGGTTCAAAATAAAATGGCATAAACTTCACACCCGAACCAGCATAGAATTTCGATTGAAATTCAACCCAGTGTAGACGCAATGTATGTAAAAATGCCGATAAACCTTCCATTGCCACCAAAATGGTTACAGTTAAAATGGCCCATAACCAAAATACTAGAAAAAGCACAACACTACCGTAAAATTTCAGTTTCAAACCTAAGCCGTAATGCAAAACCAATGCCCAAAGTACGGTGGACAGTTGATTGTGAGCCAAAGACAGGGCCCACAAACGTAAATAGGAAGCCGTGTGCGAGACCGCGCCCAAAACACTTTCAATACACAGTATGCCCTGGTGTATCCACACCTCAGTCATATCCACTTTTCCCTCATCCTCTGCAGTTTCAGCGGCAACTACATGCGACGACGATGAGGCGGCGGATTTCATATATTCCACATTGTAGGCTTGTAACGTTCTGCGTACGGCATTTAATGTTTCACGTTTCGCTGTACGTTTACGTTCGGCATCTTGGATCGCTTTGATTTTCTTTTGTTCAATATGTAAACGTATTGGTTTGCCAAGCAACAAAATCGGCAACGAGACAAAGGCGAAAAATATTAAGATAGATTGTAGACCCATTTGGAAGGTGAACATTTCCTCTTTGCAATCCTTTTTCACACCCTTCGAACTGTCTTTGAACAACATCATATTGATGAACATAATTAGTATGGATGGCGCACAAGCCACATTGTAAGGCGCATCGTAATGACCGCCGAACAAGCTCTATTTGATGAATATCATAAGAACCAAATAGAAAAATAGGCATAACATGAAAACAATCTGTGGCAGAAACACCAAATATATATCCCACGGATTACGGAAATTATAACTATTCCAAGCTGATAGCGTTAGGCCAAACAGCATATGCAACACACCCAAAATAATAGCCGTTTTCATTTTCAGTGAATTGAAAGTCGTAATCGAAGTTGAATACGCTACTTCCCATATTGGATCCATGCCGAATACGTACGGTGTGCCGCGATAATTTTCAGGATTATACGGATCTAATTCCAAATACTCCAAATCATCCATTGACTCAACCGTTGATTTTGTAAAATTCACACGCCAATGTGAGCCAAAAAAAATTCAGCGATTTGGAGAACACATCGTTGTAGATGAAGCCAGTATAAATTGAGAATAAACCCATTAGTAAAATAATGTAGCGACCATCGAAAATCAGAGCGTAAACATCATTTGAACTGCGCGCGTTACGCTGCTTCTCCGCCAGCCGCTTCTCCCGCACGCACATCCACGCCGCAAACAAAGCCATCAGAAGGCCATGGCCTACATCGCCAAACATAACGGCAAACAGGAAAGGGAAAGTGACAATGGTATATGGCGCCGGATTCAATTCCTTATACGCTGCCATGCCATACGCATCGATTAGATGTTGAAATCCTCTCGTAAACTTATTCACTTCGAAGTAAGTGGGCGGTTCGCGTATGCGTAGCTTATATTTGATTTCGGTAATTATGGGCGGAAATGTGGGCAAGCCCTCGGTGGAACGCAAAGCGCCCTGCAGCAGCGTTTGGCGCGTTTGTGCCAAATAACTGGTTGGTATCCAACATTCAGCAACCAAATATTTGTGCTTATCCACTTGCTGTACGCACGCCATTTTGTTCATAGCATTGTAGATCATTAGCATTTTTGACACTTTCGCGCGCCAAACGCACAAATGCAGTGTTGCAATGCTAAGTATGCGTCGATGTTGTTCGGTGATCTGCGCCAACACCAATTCGATATCGTTCAATTCCGTAGCCACGTGTTTGCGATTTGCCATGCGCTCCTCCGTCGATTTCGGATAGTCGTGCAGCTGCACCGTAAAGGCTTGACATAGTTTGGCGATTTTTCGACGCAACGCTTCGCCAACGTATACAATCACAAATGCATACTTACGTCCAGCGGCGGACGCCTGCTTTAACGGCACACCTTTCGCCTTTTGCGGTATCTCGGCATGTCGCATTAAGAAGTTGCCGTGGCATATGCGCCAACACACTTGTTCGAAGGTGAGAAATTTCTCCACTAATATTGTGCCGGTGAAAAATTGCAGATGTGCTTGATTGTCTCGATTGCCGCTGCTGCTGCTGCTGCTAAGCTTAGCGCCATCGTGCAGCACATTCATTAGGCTGCTGTTGGTCCAAGCCAATACGGCTCCGCGATGGCTGGCGCCGGTGAATAGCTCCTCGGCATGCTTGAGCACAAAAAGACGCTCCGTCAGCAATTTATGTTTAAGCTGTAGACTCTCCCTCTCCGAGAGCACATCTTTCATTTCGGCTTGTATTTCTTCCAATTGTGTTTGGATTTGCTGTAAATCACTTTCTTTGGGTATCTCTTCCACATCCACATTGGGATAGTAGACAGTGCTCAAATGACAATTATCGATTTCCGTTTGTAACGTTTTTATTATTTGCAATAGTTCATTGCAAAGCTTCACCTCGCGCACATAGCTCATGCAGGGCTTGTAATAGCCATCCTTCTCATACACTATGAACTCTACTTTGCCCTCCATGCCCAAATTGTAAAGACAATCGAAGGCTACCTCGCGATGCAAAAGCATTTCACAAAGCGACATACTTGCGCTGCGAAAAAAAGCCAGTGTTGCGAAACGGTTGAAATTCCGTCGACCACGCAAATTTTCGAAGGGATTGGTTTTGTTTTTATTTGGTGTAGCATTTTTAGCCATCGTTAATTATGCTGTAGGAAAATTCTTTATTTGTATGTAGTTCCTTTCAATTTATACTGAAAATAATTTTTCGAAAACATTCACTCTCAAGCAGTTTGAAGCCCACAAGTCAAATTTTCAAAAGAATATTTCAAACATGATTTGAAAGTCGAATGTAACGAGTAAGTAAACACAGTGCAGTCTGTAGGAGATGGACACTATAAAAACTCATTTCATTGTTGGGTCCAAGACACGAATCAGTTATTTATGTATGTATGAACATATGTACAGAGAACTTAAAATGCTTAAAATCAGGGAACTTAAAATATATTTTAAGTTCTCTGTATGTATCTAAGCACTGTTCAAAATTATAAAACCATTATCGTTCCACCAGAATCGCTTGATCTTACTATAGGAGTAAATTTTAGGCGTCTTAACCCATTAATGTCAGTGTATTCTTCTTCTTCTTAATTTGGTGCGTAACCGTCCAGACGATTTTGACCGAATTCAACAATGTACGCCATTCACTTTTGTTTTGCGATGACTGGCACCAATTGGAAATGCCAAGGGAAGCCGACTGAGTAAAAGATCGCCCTATTTCAGAATTCGTTTCAATAACGTTCTATTTCAGAAACTAGTTCAAAAACGTCCTATTTCAGAGAAATATACATATATGGAATTTTCTCTGAAATGGGCGTTTTTGAAGCAAAATCTTAAATAGGACGTTATTGAAACAATTTTTGAAATAGGGCGTTTTTGAAACGCTTTTACTCAGCTGTCGATCTGATCTTCCCAACGCAGTGGAGGGTTCCCTTTTCTGCTACCTTTAGCAGCTTTCGATAGAAATACTTTCTTAAAGTTGGTTCCTGGTTTCACATTCAGCGTTTCCAAGAGGCTCTTTTTAGCATAAAGCAAAACTAATAAAGTTTCATTTAAAGGTGAAACTTCTTATACCTCAGACGAAACGAATTACGGCAACCTCTGCATGCGAGGCAAAATACATACTTCGAAATATTAAGCCAATTAGCATGCCTATTCATATTGCTGTAAGTCCTACTAAGATTTTTGCCAAAGTAAGGAAACCGCTTGAAAAAAATTTCGCTGTAAATTGGAGTACATACGATCATCTGGAATTTTACAAAAACTTAGAGGTAGAATCAATTATGGACGAAGAGATAAAAGATAATCAGCAGACTGTAATGAAAAACGACCAAAGTGAAAAGCCTTTCTGTTACGAACTCATTGGGTTTCTGTAGGCTACACTGACTTTCGTTGACTTTCACTTTGGCCTCAACAAATGTCCGCCCCTATAGTTGGTTGCTCATACGCCATGTAGTGCGCTGTTAGTACATTTCTTTATGTACATATATGTACATATGTATGCATGCTTGTGAGTAAATATGGATAATTCTCTACATACTATTTATAACATGTGTATACATATGTATGTGGCCGCTGTGGTGCAGTGGGTAGAGTGCTCGCCTGCTATGCCAGAGGTCTCGGGTTCAAACCACGGTCCGAGCAAAACACCAAAACAATTTTTCTAATTAGTAAAAAATCTAATTATTGGGTTTTTTAAGAGCAGCGGTCACCTCTTGGCAGTGGGCGGCATACCCTCCGATAGTATTTCTGCCATGAAAAAGCTTCTCACAAAAAATGCATTCGCCGTTCGGAGCCGGCATAAAACTGTAGGTCCACCCAATTAGTAGGAAAAACAAAAAGGAGCACACCTCGAATTGGGAGAGAAGCTCGGCCATAAAACTCGTTAGAGTTATAATAGCGCCATTGTATTATTATTATTATACATATGTATGTATATATGTATAAACAATGATAATTTAGTGCATTTGTTTTTTTTTTTTTTTTAATTTTTGTGTTTTATTCGCCTTTGTTTGCGTGTATTGTTTGTTTTTATTTATTTAAGATGCGTTAGCTTTTCAACACACTCATTCGCTAGCGGCATGCTCGCTTCCATTGTCTATTCGGATTATTCAAATCTTGTGGGAATGTTATGAAGTGTTATTGTTGTCATTTTCAATTTTTATTATTTGCAGGCATTAAGCGTGATAGTCGCTGGTTGAGAATAATACATTCATACCCACATGCGCATATACACATCTACATACATATGTAGGTGCATGTAGTCATTGACACACCGCTACCATTCCCTGTCCTTGCCCACAAACAATACTTATAAGTGCTTGATTACCCTGCAGTAAAAATCCGCAATGAATCCTTAATGAATCACTGATGCAATTCACCTATGACGAGGAGGCATCAGTGAATACTTTGGCTTTGTTCAGAAACTCAGTTTGAAGCGCAACTTGATTTTGTAGTAGAAGCAGAGCGTTCATAAACGTCAATTTTGCATGAAGCGTCGCTCATCACAATCATCAAAAAAATAATTACTGCCGCTGTTGCGTTTCATGCTGCGTTTCTGAACATAGCCTTTCATATAAAGACTGCTGAATTTTTTATATAAATGGTTTGCTTTCCTCAGAAAAAAAAAAAACAAAAAAAAAAAAATAAAATTGTACTGAATTATGACGACAGTGATGAATATTCAAAAAAGAATCATCACTGATCCTTCAGCAGTGAAACAGATTTACTGCAGGGTACTTGTATGTATGTATGTATGTTTGTATGTATATATGTAAATGCCTAAATAATCATTACTTTGGCAGCAGTTTTTAGCCACTCAAAAGCATTTCTTTTCCCTTCTTCAATTATAAATATATTCTGCCACCAGCCCAACACAACACCGCACCGCAGCTTAACTTGGCTTATGCAGGTATTTAGTTGCGTTCAGCACGCACTATTACTATTGATTTAACAATTTAGGCAGCTTTTAATTTGCCGTTGCTGACGGTGACTCCTTAACACAATTCATTTTGCACTTTTCGTTTTGCTTAGCTCAAAAGCAACGCTAAATTGTTGAACATTTTTTTCACTCATTCGCAAACGCGATTGATTTTCCTTTTCACTCCTTTTCCTTTTTGCCTTCCATAAATGCTTTTTTTCTTTTTATTTTTTAGGTATATCAACAAACATTTTATTACTTGCTGCACTTGAAAAGCTACTTCACTTAACACATTTTCTTCTTTTTTAAGAATATTACGTATACGCCACGACAACTAACAATTTGTATGCTTGTTTTTCCTTCTTCTTATTTTTATTGTAAAAACCCCCAAAAAAATGTATTTTTTTCTAATTTTTACTTCACTTCGTTAGTTTAGTATGCGCATTTTCACCAACAGCACCCGCACGCCACGAGTTTTCTTAGCCGATTGAAAATCTGTTCGCTTTATTAGTTGGCTAAGAGGCGGTGTCTGTCTATGCCTGCGCTCTCTTTTGTTCCACATATGTAGGTACGCATCATCTTAGTAGACAACAACAAATGCAACAATAAATGTGGGTTCGTTTTGTACATTGCCACGTTATTTTGTTTTTACGCTTCATTCTCGGCGTTAAAACCATTTTAATTTCAAGTGCGCAAGCTCCAAGCGAAGTAATGAGTGCTTCTATTCTCTCTTCCATTATATGGACACACAATGTTTACAAGTGAAGTTGGTTGCGTTTGCGAATATGAGTTTTGGCGCGTTTTATGTTAAATTCAAAAGTTTTTTAGAAAAGAAAATATGATAAAATATGGGTTGGGGATAGAGGAATCGATAGAGGACTCGACCAGGTCATTTACGTAGTACACAGAATTTCATAGAGATAGTAATTTAGTCAATAATGCATTGGGCTTGAAAAGAAAACCTTTCACCTCAGACCTCAAAATTTTATTTTTAAAATCTAAATATTATATTGTCGTACCTTACGAAAACAAGCACTTTTAAAATTTATTTCAAAGAATTTCTTTGTAAAAAAATTTTTAGGGTGCTAGTTTTCGTATGGTACGACGATGTGAGAGTGGTTAATTAAGATTAATTGTTGAAAATCACTTTGGTCCTATAAAATTGTGTTTGCAATACAAAGAACTACTATTTTCGGTGGAAAAACTTAGAACGTTCTATTAAGATCAGACTTTTTGCTTCGCTTTTGTAAAAATAGTTTGGAAATGAGGAGACTGTTGTTGCTTTTGAAACTCATTGTTTACCAAAGAATACGCATGTGCAGTGCGTTGCTCTAGGCAACGTATAGCAAATTAATTAATAGCCTATCTATAATATTTAATACTTACTCATACTTATGCATCTGTATGACACACATATATGGTAGGTACATATGTGGTGCGCGCAATCCCGAACTTAGTTCATCCCGTTAATTGTGTCGGTTTAAGTATTTTTAGAAAAATAATTGAAGATGAGACTTCTATATTAGTCTTCGTTCATGATATTTCTTAAGATGCTGGTGATAGGGTTCCAAACAAGAATGTGATCAACATTTCATTGTTGTGTGTTTACTTATAAGCTTTCATTTTAATGGGTTTTAACGTGTTTTGCGCATTTCTATTGCTTTAAATCGCTTTGATATCCTATGATGAAATTCCAACCAAACTTTAACAACAGCCGTGTTTTTATTCAAGCGCATATACATCTGCGCTTAAATTTTGTATGGATCTCTATTTGTACGCATCTCTATCCGCGCTTAGTTGTCCATACAAAATTTAAGCGCAGATGTATATGCGCTTGAATGAAAACACGGCTAACATATAGGCTTTGTACAGAAACTCAGCCTATGTTCAGAAACGCAGCATGAAACGCAACAGTGGCAGTAATTATTATTTTGATGATTGTGATGAGCGACGCTTCATGCAAAATTTACGTTTATGAACGCTCTGCTTGTACTACAAAAACAGATTGCGTTTCAAACTGAGTTTCTGAACAAAGCCATAGCCATAATTATATACCAGCATCTATACTAATATCTATACTTCTATACTATCTATACTAATCTATACTATCTATATCTATACTAATCTATACTAATTATATAAAATTGATTGTATGGAAAATGTATGTAACGCGATAACTCAAAAAGTACTGGACCGATTTTAATAATTCTTTTTTTAAAATGTCACAAATGGTAAACTCTCGACAACCATGTACTTTTTTTTGCGCATTTCTGAGACTTTAATACCTTTTTCCCGGTTTTAAATTTCGAAAAACTTAAAAAAGCGCAAGCATAGACAGATTGGTTTGGTCATTTGCCGTGTTCAGTGGAGGCGTCGCAGTCGTGCCAGGCAGCGCAGCTTAGGCGACTCATATGTTTGTTTTTGCACGATTTGTTGTTTGCCTCGGTGGCAATCAAAAACCTGTTTACACATGCATACTATCTATAACTCAAGAACGCCTGCACCTACACGTGCGATATTGGTATCAAATGAAAGGTGTTGAGCAGGACTTGAACATAGAGTTATTTTCATTCTGATGCCTAGACATCCTCTCCAGATATGGGTTAAAATGTGTGCGGAATGTTTTTGAGTGATATAGGTATAAAATTAAAGGTATTAAGCAGGGCTTTAACACATAAATATGTATGCATTTTCATTGTTATTTCCAAAACGTGGACGCGGATGACCCCGGAATGTGTCTGAGCGATATTGGTATCGAATGAATGGCCTTGATCAGGACTTCAAAATAGAGCTATTTTAATAGTGATGCCTAGGCTGGGCATCCAGATATGGGTGAAAACGAAGATCCGGGTGGCCCGGAATGTTTCTGAGCAATATTGGTATCGAATGAATGGCCTTGATCAGGACTTCAACACAAAACTTTTTAACTGTGATTCCTAAGCCGGGTCCCCAGATATGGGTCAAAATGCCGACCCGAATGTTTTTGATCGATATTGGTATCAAATGAAATGTGTTGGCAACGGCTTCAACATAGAGCTATTTTCATAGTGATGTCTGGACCAGGTCATCAAGTGGACACAGATAACCCCGGAATAACTTAACTTAACTTGAGTTGACTTAACTTGACTTGACTTGATTTGACTTGATTTGACTTGACTGGATTTGACTTGACTTGACTTGACTTGGATTACCTATTATTCATCATTGCGAAGCAACGGGTATTTTCTAGTACTTACATACATACATGCATATATGTATGTACATATGTAGCTCCCAAAGACAAAATTTTTGTTATCAGTAGAACTCCCACTATCGTTCAATACTTATCTTAATCCCAAAATCGGAGTATACCCAGCTTAATCGCAGCGATGAAATCCTTGCTAAAAGGAATGTTTGCTAATGCTAACTGATAAAAGGAAGAGCAAAGAAAAATACCACGTGGGCTAGTTAAGAAAAATTCGAAAATCCCGTAGATCTTAGCAGCACTACTTGGTAAAAAAAAATCAAACCGTTAGAAACAACCACTTAAAATAACAAATTACCTGCCAATATTTAGTCGTACATATGTATGTAGTCGAAGTGTGGAATTGGCTATTGTACCTACAAATCTTTTATTCCTCAACTAAACATAAGGAAAACACCTGTCCAGAAACTACCACCAACCAAAAAAAAAAAAAACAGCGCTCGCCTTGAAAACCAAAGGACACTCAACTTTTGTAACACTTTTTGTTTATTTTTGTTTTACGACAAACGTACGTACATATATAAATGCATATATAGGTACTATGGATATTACATAGTACAACCTACATCAAGCCGCCAAATACACGGGTAAAATGCAAACAGCCATTCAGTCGGCCATAACCACCACGCGGTAAATTATGTACATACGTACATACATAGTATATATACTATAAATATATGAAAGCGAAATTAAGTATGTAATTGTATTTCTAACACTTAACATTTGTTGTTTTTTGTAATGTAAAAATTGTCAAAAATAAAAGTGACGGCGTTAATTTATTCTTTCGATTAAACGAAAATCGAACTTCATTCAATCAAGGCGTATCTATTTATTTTTGCTTAGCAGAACTTACGAGAAAAAACGCGTAAAGAAAAAACCTAGTAACATACATTGTACATACCTAACTATTTATTAAACTAATATTATTTAAAATAAAAAAAAAAATCAAGTGATAATGACTGATACAGCAAATTCGGATTACGAAGATAAATACGCCAATGAATCCTTTGAGAATGACACCGATGAGATTCCTGAAATTTCCGAAACGGAAAGTGATAGCGAAAATGAGCCAGCGACGGCATCTGCCATGCTGACAACAAATAGTAACGTAAGTACATACTATGTAAATAAAAGTAAATAAGAATTAGTAACTGCCTTTTCGTAATACATACAATGTAAGCCATTGCAGGGCTACGCTTACGCGCAAAATAGTTTTAATGGACGTAAAAACTCTTTACAAAACCGCGATTATATGCCGTACGATAGTTCTTCAGAAGATGATGATGATGTTGTGATAAGCGAAACGATAGCTGAAATAAATACGGAGCCCATGCGCATGGAAGATGCTTTGCTTAGTTCCAGATCAATCACGCAGTCGACAATATTAATACGTCGCGACAGCTCGGCGAATGAAAAGGTGCGACTGCCGGCTGCTGAACCGTTGATCATCACTGAACTACCAGCTGTAGCACCGTCACCGGTTAGCGAAGACGATATTGTTGATGATGAAGTATCCAGTGAAGATGATGATGACGACGACGATGACGATGGCGATGATGATGAGGATTATGATGATGACGCTGTTATAGTTGAGGACGATGATGATGCTATTAAAGGTGGGGACGATGATGATGATGATGATGCTGTGAAAGCTGATGATGCTATGAAAGCCGATGACGATGATGATAATGCGATGAAAGCCGATGACGATGATGATGATACTGATAAGGCTGTCGGCAACAATAGCGCAAATCAGGAAGAGGTGAAACAGACGGAGGAAGGTGAATTGATAGAAAAATTAGATAATTTGAGTTTTACTATGGTTGTGACGCCAGCACATGAAGTTGATCAAATACAGTTGGAGGAGCGCATCACAAGATCGCCCTTGCCTGTGCTATACGAAGATGAAACCCTCAAAGACAAGCCACAGCCGCTCAAAAGGCGGAGCGCTAGTCACTTAAATGGGTTGAACTCTCCGTCAGGAGATAAATATCAAAAATGCTTCGATGATGTGCCCGTTGTCGGTAATATCGGCAATAATTGTCCGCCAAAGAAAATTAATAACGATGCAATGGCTGAGAATGAGAGCCAAGAACCAAGCATTGATGTGCATATTACCAGTTACACGCCGACTAGCTTCAACTCGGATGATTATGCGTTTCATTTCAATTTTTTAAAACAGAATGGATCTAATGAGAGGTTGGTGGGGTAAGATTGATTGTAGTTGAGAATTGTAGAAGAGAATTTTGAATTTTTCGTTACTCATACATATATTTAAGTAGAATTCGTCCACATCAACGAAAGAATTTTAGTTTCTCCAATGACCGATTGCGCGAAATCGAGAGGCACAATCACATTTTGCTACGAAAGATACTCTCACAGAAGCCAAACTATAATTTGAATACGCTAAAGTCATCAACAAAGGTGTGAAATATATTTAAATTGATCTATGTAGGAAAATTTAGGCTAAAATTATATTTCTCCTCAGTTTTCAACGTTACCTCCGTCGACGCGAACAACCAGCGCTGCTGTAAACCGTAAGAAAAAACAACGACAAATTGATTTGGATAATCTAGGGTTAAAACGACGTATTGAGGCCATAACACTGAGACGTCCCATGCAGCAACGCTTAAATTGTTTAAAAGAACAATGAAGTAAATATACATAAATGCAATTTTTATTTAATAGCTGAAACTATAAATGTTTAACAAAGAAATATAAACTATATTTTGGACAATTGTAAATCGCTTACAGAATAATTATTTAAGAAGGAATAGTAAACCATAAAAGCTAAGTTGATATACATACATATATATTTTTGAAAAAGTTGTTTGCTGAAATTTTAATAACCATGCTATTTCTCTAAGATAAAATTTAATATACTTCTCACTTTACCTTCTTAAATTTACTCTATGTTGCGGCTTCTTTTATCGCCTCAGACTTTGTAAGCTCATCAGTTTTATTTAAAAATGTCTCTCCTAAAGCTTTAACAGCCTTGAATGCCAATTCGCCATTCTTTTCTAAAAATTCTTGTTCATTGTTTTGCTTAATTTTTTCGCGTTTCTCCAACTCACGATAAATGACTTGACCAATCTATTTGATAATTCAAATATGTAAACGAGTAAAGTTGGAATTATATATCACATTTTACTTACATAAACATCTATCGCTGCGTAGAGTAGCTGATTCTCATCGAGTGGGATAACATGCCATTTGCTCATACGCACCTTTTTATTTTTGTCCACCGCTTGTTCGACCTAAGAAAAGCAAATAAACATGATATATGTACATAAGTGTAAGTTAAAGAAAACTTCGTAATCATGTTCTTTAAAAGCTGTAACTATTTTCTTAATAGTAGAATTATCTAAATTCAGAATTGGTAGTTTAACTTCAGCTCTTATTAATTTGCTTTTATAGGTATACTTACAACATAATTTGCCAAACGTTCTAAACTCCAACGGCCGCCGGTCTGACACACTTGATTACACCAAACACCCAAATCGATACATTTGTCTATTAGCGGCTGAGCCTCAACTTCAGGAAAATCGCGTGCCAGCTTACGAAAATCACTGAGTATAAGTGATTGAAAGTATTATTGCGTAGTCGGGTATTAAAATTAGTAAAACTAACATCAACAGAAAATTTCTTGAGATTTTCATGGAAAAATTCTTAATGGTTTGAAAATAAATACGGCTGGCGCTTTATACCGAAGTCGACCCGATTGAAATATAAATTTGTGACGGAACATAATAAATTATTGGCATAAGTGCAGAATAGCTACATTTTGCAAATCGACAAAATTTATATTGGGATCGATAAAGCTTCTCAAGGTGAGTTTAAAAATATAATTTTTTTTTGGTGCAAATATATAGGTGGGGAGTTAGGGGGGGGGCAAAGTTTCAAAAATCAATATTTTTAAATGCTTATATTTCGGAAAGTATTGGGGTTAATTTCGATATTTTTACGTGGTTGAAAAGGTAATTAAAATACCTTTCAGGTGATATACATATTTACATATATTTATTTAAAATTGTTGTAAAAAAATGGAAAAAACAAAATTATTACCATTTGAGTTGAAAAAAAGTACGTTTTCTTAAAAAAATACGTTATAAATAAATTATTAAAATTGTTTTAAAATAAGGAAGACAAAATCACCTTTAATTTGATGTATGACTTTGTTTGGTAATATTTAATTGTAATGTAAAATAGTGGAATTAAAGAATTTATTCTATATGGCAACACTGAAAATTAATATAGTGAGCAAATTACGGTTTAAAACCGTTATTTTTTCAAAGTGTTTTTATTATCATTCACGTAACAAGATAAAAATGGCATTATGATCCTCGGAAGCCTCAAATTAGTGAAGAGGATGACGATGAAAACGACTTTGATGTCGACCTCGAAAATAATTAAAAATAATATTAAAAAATATTTAAAAAACAGAAGTATTGTTGTTTGGTCTATAGATATTCCAGGAAGAGAATTCTGCCGGATGAGGGTTATTTTTTTGAAGCGCGGCCGAAGGCCGCCAACGCAAGAAGGTGTTCTATACAAAAGCACTGTGGATGGGTCTATAAATATTACTCCAGAATGAGAATTATGCGTACTTTTCCTACAAGTTAAATATCTGAAGGGTGTACTACGCAGAAGGACATCACCGTGGCGGTAGCCACGGTTAGGTTGTATATCCGGACTTTGGTGGCGTAGCCCAGGGTTATTTTTTTGAAGCGCGGCCGAAGGCCGCCAACGCAAGAAGGTGTTCTATACAAAAGCACTGTGGATCGGTCCTTAGATACTATTCCAGAAAGAGAATTCTGCCGGCTGAGGGTTATTTTTGTAGAGCGCGGCCGAAGGCCGCCAACGCAGAAAGGTGTTCCATCCAAAAGTACTGTGGATCGGTCCTTAGATACTATTCCAGAAAGAGAATTCTGCCGGCTGAGGGTTATTTTTGTAGAGCGCGGCCGAAGGCCGCCAACGCATAAAGGTGTTCCACCCAAAAGTACTGTGGATCGGTCCTTAGATACTATTCCAGAAAGAGAATTCTGCCGGTTGAGGGTTATTTTTGTAGAGCGCGGCCGAAGGCCGCCAACGCAGAAAGGTGTTCTACCCAAAAGTACTATGGATCGGTCAGATACTATTCCAGAAAGAGAATTCTGCCGGCTGAGGGTTATTTTTGTAGAGCGCGGCCAAAGGCCGCCAATGCAGAAACGTGTTCCACGCAAAAGTACTGTGGATCGGTCCATATATTCTACTCTAGAAGGAGAACTCTGTGGTATTTTCCAACAAGTTATACACCAAATTAAAGGTATTTTAAAGCTCTTTCTGACAATGATACATTTACATATAGTTAGTTAGGCATTTTTACGAAAAAACACGTGTTTTATAAAAAAAATATGAAAATTATGTTTTTAAGTGTTTTTTTTCAAAATTTGTATAAAACTTTATATAAATATGGGCACCAAATGAAAGACCGTTTAATTACCTATTCACCGGTATAAAGTTTTTTAAGATTGGATTAGTACTTTTCAAGATATACGCCTTTGAAAAAATTTAGATTTCCATGTTTACCCCTCCCTAACACCCTCCCCTTTGGTTTGCACCAAAAAAAAAATACACCACTAAAATCAGAAAAAAAGGGCGGACCACGCCCACTTTTTTATTTTTTTCTAGCTAAAATGTAGCTATTCTGCACTTGTTCCAAATTATTTAAGTACCTTTTTATATTAACACCGTGGAGTCGCACTTTCGGATGCTTTAGTAATGCTACCAGCGCTGCGGGCAATCGTTTCAAATTTGTCAATTGGAAAATGTAACAGCAGTTCTCCTCGACGCATACTTGTATAACAGCAGATTTTCCGGGACCAGTTTGAAAGGAAAAAGGCCATTCCATATCGAAAGCCATTGGCACTATTTCCAAGTCCACTTGCTTATCAACCCACTGCCTGGGAAATTTTATTTTTTAGCGATTTTACCAAACTCGTAATAGATAAGTACTTACAACAACAAATCCGATGCTTCGGCGATGTCATGCGATTCTGTATAATATTTAATAGCTCCTTTATAATTGATAAATGGAAGCTTTCTTTTGATTTCTATTTCCTCAGGAATTACAATTTCGTCATCAGCCATTGATCGGGTACTTCGTGTCAGACGAAGACTCCGCCTCTTTGGTGGATTATCCGTTTGATCGGTATTCTCCTTGTTGGTTGGCAAAGATGACTTGGTTGGTTGCTCTGAGTTGAGCTGGAAATTTATCATCTTAACATTACATCAACATAAGGGATTGCTACGAACAGCACAAGTTAAATTACCTCATCATCACTTCGCCTCCGTTGTCTGCTCATTATTTATAATTCACGACTTAAATGAATAAAATTAAACGATTGCAAATTAGCAATAAGATAAATTAGTGATAAAATAATAAAAACTGACTAGACGTCTATTCTGTTCCTAACATCAAAACAAGATTTACCCGCCAACAACGCTGTTAAATGCTATTAGAACACTGGGAACAGTTATGGAACAAAGGATGCAACCCTGAACGTGAACAGCTATTTTTTGACAGTTAGTTATGGGACTTGTTTGCAGAATTTATTTGCTATCGACACTGTCGCCATATGTTCCTCTGGCACACCGGCCAAAGGTTTAATAAAAATACGACCTGCTGAGCGTTGTTTACAGAAGTTACATATATTTAGTACAATATTTCATTTTCACAACGAAAAAGAAATCTTTTCGAGACATTGACTCATTTCTAGTAGCTGTAAAATCGGGTATCTATTATCGATGTTCGATTTCAACTATCGATTTTTCCTCTAACATCGCTATTCAGCTACATATTCTATTTAACCTGAAATAAACAAATTATAATAATAAGGGTCTTCATCTAAAGTGGTAAACTGCTGGTAAATGGGGTAAAGTGGTAAAATAATAGTTGTGATAAATTATCTGTCAAAATTTTTATGAAAATATATTTAAGCTTAAGTTTATCACTTTACCGAACGATTTTGTTACGTAAATTTATAAATTTCGGTAAAATTCAAGTCTGACACATTGTCAGTTTTACTTTTTCGATTTAAAAGAAGAAATTGTGCTTTCCTTCGACATTTTATCACGATTTATTAAAATAATTTCTACAAAAATGTTGTATGCATATTTTGTTTATTTTATTGGGTTTTTTTTAATTATTCATTAAGTTGACACTGACATCTGACAAGAGTTTAAACAATTATTTACCAAGGTGCGTTCATGTAAAAATGCCGATAAACTGATAAACTTTAACAATTTATTACTTTATCACTTTAGATGAAGACCACTAATATTAATATATAATACAATGGCGCTATTATAACTCTGACGAGTTTTATGGCCGAGCTTCTCTCCCAATTCGAGGTGTGCTCCTTTTTGTTTTTCTTACTAATTGGGTGGACCTACAGTTTTATGCCGGCTCCGAACGGCGAATGCATTTTTTGTGAGAAGCTTTTTCATGGCAGAAATACACTCGGAGGGTATGCCGCCCACTGCCGAGAGGTGACCGCTGCTCTTAAAAAATCCAATAATTGGATTTTTACTAATTAGAAAAATTTTTTGGTGTTTTGCTCGGACCGTTGTTTGAACCCGAGACCTCTGGCATAGCAGGCGAGCACTCTACCCACTGCACCACAGCGGCCACTGAAATAAACAAATTAGGAGTGAGTAATGACACGATTTTTTGGGAGTTGACACATAAGCACTGACTCACTAAAAAGAGTCCACTCACTGAGTTGGCACGATTGTGCTACAGCACATATTACTTTCGTGCTATTGTCAACCAAAAAGTGTTACTGTGTGCTATCAGAGACTGTGTCAGTGAAAGAGTCGCTCCGATGATGAATTGATATTTGTACGAGAATGGCATATAAATCAATAATAGAATTGAAGTGAAAGGTGTGGGTGGGCAAATATATGGAAAATTAATTAGTTAATTAATTAATGTCGTTTTTGTTGTTGATTATTGATTTAGACCTATGTAGCTCTGAGATGTAGGGTATTTAGGGATTTTTGAGATGTTCATGAAGTACACATATTGGGCTATCTGATGGATAAATAAAATATACATATGTGTGCCAATATAAACTTAGTTGATAAGATCAATTACAAATTTCAAATGAATGTATCTTTTTATATATGCGCGATATACGATAATGGGTTAAAGTCCAAAAGTTGGGAAAAATCATCTAGCTTCTGAATATCATAACCAAATTTACCAAGATTAAGGGGAACAACCGAAAAAAACCCAAAATATGTGTCCATATAAAAACGGGTTAGTGTCCGAAAGTTAGTACAATTCATGCAGAATACACCTATATACACCAAAATTGCCTAAATCACCTGGAACAAATGAAAAAATGCATAAATAGGTGACCACCCCAATACCAAAAAACCACCAAAATACACCAAGTGCCATATAAAGTAAGCATGCACAAGATGACACATAAATAAGAGGCGAAATCGAACGTGCCAGCGGAGTCGAGTGTGCTAATGAGTTATAACTTTATCGTGAGGTGAGCTTGAGCGTGCGGCTCACTGATGGGAGTTGGCACGGAGTCATGACTCAGTGCTGAGTTACCCAAGCCTAAAAGAAATCCGCTTAAGAAGTCTTCAATTGGAATTCTTTATTGTTTTGCAGTCAGAAGCTTGTTCCTTCTAAAAAAATATATTTCTATGGATACAAAAGTGAGCACCAACTACGTTTCTGAAAAAATATCCAAAATAAGATGGGTGCCCGAAAAAAATCAGGACAGCGAGCGCTTCCTGACCGGCACTTGGGATATGCCATCCAATTTTGTGCGAATATGGCGGCTACACCAAAATCAATATGCAGATGATTATGATGAATTTGTGCCGCGATGTAGCGACAAAGTGCCCTTCGATACCGACATAGCAGACATGGAATTTGTGAGAGATGATTTCTGTGTTGTCAGCTGTGACGATGGTGAGATATCCATATGTAAATTAGCTTCATGCATTTAAGTTACATACATACATACATATGTGTTTATTTTCCTCCTCTCTCCTAGGTCGTATTACACTACTGCAGGTGAAACGGGCCGTTGAGGAAGATCAACTGCAGCAGAAAGCACAAAGTGATGTTCTACACAAGTTCGATGCCACCGGCGAGGCAGCACCATGCACCGCAATTTCATGTTTTGGTGGGAAAGAGATTGCAACCGTTGGCGAAGATGGCCGTCTGAATATTGTCGATGCTAATGATATAAAAAGAGTGCATCGCACTATCGAGGCCGATAGTATAACACTCACTGCTGTTAAATATGTTAATCCACATGAAGTGCTGACGGCTAATCGCATGGGCGTCATACGAATATTCGATGTACGAGCTGCCGCTGATGAGGTGGCTGTGACTGCTTTTATGACTTCGTGTGAAGACGAGAAACGTTCGAATTATGTCTCGGCACTCACATCACATCCAACACAACAGCACATTGTGCTAGCTGGATCAGAGGAGGGTTCCATTACGGTATGGGATCTACGTCAAACTGGCTTTCCGGCATCATATTTAAGTGCACATTCAAGTGCTATAACTGAAATCGGTTTTCATTCAACGGAACCATCGAAATTGTTTACAGCTGCTGAAAGCGGTGAACTTTGGCTGTGGAAACAGCAATCGAGTGGTGGAGGTTTGGCGACGACAGACATGGAAAAATCGGCTGCCGAAAACATTAATCCCTGGTTGAATGGTGAACGTGCAAAGAGTCGCATTAATGTAACATCTTTGATATCCAATTTGCGAAAATCCATAAATACTTTTGATGCGAATGGGGCGAAAATAATATGCGGTAGTGATAGCGAAGCGATTTATTTAATAAATAGTTTGTATTGATTTCTAATACGTTAATTGATACTATGTATAATAAATTGTTTATATTTTGTGAATTATAATCATATTTATTTTTATTTCTAGTAAAGGTACTAAGTTACGGCAATAAGCAATATGAGACAGCTACAATTGCTAGGTGACGGAAGACGTTCATAGAATATTAAAGAGTGCTTTGAGGCTAACAACTGCGTGCCATTCGAACTGCACTCCTTAAAACTTCGTTCAAATTTTGTTCAATTGGCTATGTTACACAGCAATTGCTGAGGTGTTCTCATAGCCATCTTTCAAATGCTAAATTCAAGAAATCTAAAATAAATGCTTACTGGTAGATATCTTGCGATAGGCTTTGTTGCTGCCTAGGTTGCCTCTAAGGTCTAAACAAAAAAATGTAGCTTGTTTGAAAGGTTTCTCATTTAATTTTGCCGGCGATGGGTAATTTTAACATGATACTATGTATATAATTTCATTACGCCTTGGCCAATATTCATATGTATGTATGTATGTAGGTCACCTGAACCGGTAAAAATGAGTTACAACACATACATAGTTGCCAGTGACCAAACTTACCACAAATTGCTATTAAATTGTTTATAGTTCTACATACATATCTACATACATTGTTCGAATATGTAACGAGAACAACAAACATTGTAAGAATTAATGTGAACAACAATGTTGACCACTATTATTGCTATGGATAGGTGTGAACATTAATTGCTTATGGGCTTCAGTCTTTCTTAATCGCTATTATTGAAATTTGTTACATTGGCTTTGTTCAGAAACTCAGTTTGAAGCGCAACCTGCTTTTGTAGTACAAGCAGAGCGTTCATAAACGCATTTTTTTCATTAAGCGTCGCTCATCATAATCATCAAAAAAATATTTACTGCCGCTGATGCGCTTTATGCTGCGTTTCTGAACATACCCATTATACGTTATTTCATTACTCAAGCGACGATTAGCAAGAGTAATATCTGGATTTACTTGAAGAAACTGTTCATTTTTATAAACATTTTTTTTTTAATTGTGTATATACAAATTTTTATAAAAAGTTGTACTTAAACATATTCACAGCAGTTTCTGATTTTAATAAGCTATTAAGTTTGATTAATGTACATTTGTATTAGATTATTGTTGCATACGGTTTTGATATTTCGTCATCCTTATGCAATAAACAGGGCCGCCGGAATGCCTGCGTTATATCATTGATCCAAACATTTGCGACTAAAAGAAGGGGGAAAAAGTACATATAAAATTGAAAGAATGGCTTAAGTCAAAATATGCACAAAGGGTGCTCTGGAGAATAAATCGCTGGAACATATTTCCTATGACCTTTTCAAGCGATATGAGAGGGCTCTTTTCTTGTGGAGCCTCTACAAATTCGTTTTGTTTGTTTTTTTGCGTTGCCTGCTGGTCAGTATTTTGTCATAATAAACAGTTACATTTAAATTTCTCAGAAATGCCTAGTGCATACATATGTACATTTGTATACTCACTCCACTTGGAACCCTTCAATACTGGACAACCTGCATGCCTCGTACGATAATCGCCAGCCGATGACCGATGTAAATTGTAAAAGAAGAGTACATTGCCCTTTTCGGGTTTAATGGCTAGTTTCAGATATGGAAATGCTGTAGCGCCACCTTGTTCCACCTCCGACAGCTATAAAGCAAAAACAAACAATAAAAATGAAATTAAAACTGAAGTTTGAAAATACGGTAACTCACATAAAATATAGCGGTGGCAACACGGTTGCCCAAACCCTCCGGTATGTGTTCGATATCCTAGAGAAGAAGGAAATAAATAATTTAAACACTTGCACACATGTATGTATATACTGAATCCTTTACAGCCCATCACAGCCCACATAACCTACCAAATAAAAGTCCCAATGCGGCTCATAATGCCCACCCAAACCATAATTGGCAACCTGCAATTTTTCGCAGCGTGACATATCCAGTCCGCTTATGTCGCGCAAGTCACGCAACATATCCAACATATAGCCGTGCTCCTGATAGCCTAACCATGCATTTTTACTGATACGAAAATCGGTTTCCTTTGAAAAGGTCACTACATCGCGTACGGTGGAGCGCTGCATGTGTGGCGTGGCCAAATATTTAATGGTGGCAATTTGTGTATCGACGATAAAATCATGAATTGTCAACACCAACGGATCCAAACTGTGCTCCTCCACTTTGAAGGGGGCAATAAGGCGATATGGTTGGTTATTGCTCTCGTAACGGCAGCGGAGTGTTCGTAATTGAGCGGCGGATTGTGTGAGCTCGCCGCGGCATACTTTTTTGTAAATTTCGAACTCCTGCGTTTGCTATACATAGGTATACAGTAGGGGGAGGAGGGGGTTAGTAGATCAAAGAATGGATATGCGATGAAAGGAAATGTGAAGTGGTTTTGATTGACGTACATGATAAAATGGAGGATCCTTGGTTGGAGCTGCTCTTCGCTCACCCACTGGCCTTAATATCGAGTTTCTGACATACGAAGCTTCTTCGCGAGTTGGATCTAGTCTTAAAATGTCATCAGAGAGTTTGAGCGCAGTGTCCAAATCACCTGTTAGAAAAAAAAATTATGTGAATAAAAGAATAAAATATGTAAACTATATAAAAAAAATAAAATAAAAAAAATAAGAAAATAAAAAAAAATAAAAAATAAAATTCAAATAAAATTATAAATTAAAAAAAAATAAAATAAAATAAAATAAAATAAAATAAATAAAATGAAATGAAAGCATAAAATAAAGTAAAATAAAATAAAAGATAAGAAAGTAATAAAATAAAAAAATAAAATAAAATAAAAATAAAACATAAAGTAAAATAAAATAAATAAAATCAAATAAAATAAAATACAAAAAAAAATGAAATAAAATAAAATAAAATAAAACAAAATACAAAAAAATGAAGCAAAATAAAATAAAGTAAAAAAATAAAATAAAATAAACAAAAGAAATACAAAAAGTAAAATAAAATAAATTACAAAAATAAAATTAAAATTAAATTATAAAGTAAGAAATTAAATAAAATAAAAAAATAAAATAAAATAAAATTAAATTCAAAATATAAATCAAATTAAAAAAATTAAAGAAAAGAAAATAACAAAAATACAAAAAATAAAATAAAAACAAAAAAATAAAATAAATGAAATAATAAAAAAAAAATAAAATTTAATATAAAGGAAATAAAATAATAAAATAAAAAAAATAAAATAAAATAAAAGATAAAGTAAATTAAAATAAAAACAAAAAAATAAAATAAATAAAATGAAATATAATATAATAAAATAAAACATAATAAAGTAAAAAAATAAAATAATATAAAATAAAATAAAGTAAAATAAAATAAAACAAAATAAAACAAAACAAAAATAAGATAAAATTAGAAAAAAGTGCAAAAAATAGTCAGTTGGTATATTACCTAGATTTAATAAATTTCTCGCTACATCCTCTATATACTCAAATGTGTGTGGATCTCTATAATATGGTTCACGACTCAGGCGATGCATAGATTCTTTCAGCCACATTTTTGTGTGATTATACTCCTCCAAATTCAGTAATTGCTTGCCCAAAACAAAACAGTCTTGCCAAGTCATGCTGGTGCTGAAATATGTATATCTTCATATGTATTTCAAAACTAAGATATACCCAATGAACACAAAAGCGAGGATGATATCCTGGCAAATTCGAGAAGAATTCGCGGAGGTGAATGTAATTTTTCGGACTCGTATCGAGTTCGAGATGGACTCGAGAAAAATCAATTATCGCAATAGCATTTATTAATTTTATTAAATCTTGCTTTACACGAAGAAATTCCCTGTTGGGCTTTAATTTAGCATTTAAAACTACTCAAGAGATTGAAAAGCTCAGATGATATCGTGGCGAATTCGAGGTGGATTCGCAGAAGAAGATTTTCTAGAATGTATTCGCCAATGGGCATAAATCTCGAATCGCCAACGATCCGAGAATATAAAAATGCGTGAATCGTTAATGAGGGGTGACTCGCCTGGGAATTCGGATTCGCCGATCTATCGTCGCGAACTATCGCCGCGATAATATAATCAGAGAAGCGAATTCGTCTCGAATTCGAGGCGAATCCGTTGTGTTTATTGGGTACTTCCTCCATCTGACGACCCCACCTATGTATGTATATATTTTCATACTCACCCATATTTAACACCATTTAAGAAACCACTAGCAATTTGACTCGTATCCAGCTGATAGGTTTCCTGTAGACGGGCTAGCGCTGCTGCGGAAGCTTTGAAATCTTCACTGCTGGGGAAACTTAGTGTATCTCGATACTCAGACATTTGTTTCAGGAAAGCTATCCAAGAAATGCAATTATAATACGAGTATTCACATATGTATTGTTATTGAAATTAATGCAAACAAATTTGTTTCATCTCACCGTTGGCCGCCTGATCAGATTGCACACGTTCCTCATATATGGTCCAGTCATTTGTTAAACGTTTCATAAGACGATATACATTTACTGGATTGGTTAGGTAGTTTTCGGTATTGCGGGCAGCCTGGGCATATTCCATTTCGATGCGGTGTAATTCACTGAAAATAAATAATGAAAAAAGTAATAAATGTTTTTTTTTAAGCTGTTGGAAGGAGTATTAAATGTAGGTTTAGTTTTGTGGAGTGTTCTTAGAGTTTTCTATACTGTACATTTTTTTATTATCATAGCAGAAATACATATATGTATATGTATGTAGCAGAGTACAAACATTAATCAAATTAATTTGGTGTTGACCTGGACTCGGCTTCAAACTGGGCCTCTGGCACGGTAGGCAAGCGCGGCAACTTTAGCGGCACCAGTCCATTTTCTTATCAATTTGTGGAAATTTGATTGTGTATACATACATACGGACCCTGTAAAAAAGTGTGCGACGATTCTCTAAAAAGATTTGTCCGGGAGCGCTCTCTTTCGGGTACAATTAGTCTACAATTGTTCCCAATTGTACCCGAACGGGTACATATGTATACTAATTGTAGACGAATTGTACCCGAAAGGGTATCAAACGGGTACAATTAGTCGCACAAATGGATGTGTCGCATTTGCTACCTGTTCGGGTACAAAACGGGTACAATTGTGCGCTTTTGCTACCCGTTCGGGTACAAACTGGGTACAATTAGTCTCTTCATAGGACATGCTCAAACAAAAGAGAACACTTCAACCCATATAAACAGATACAAATGGGTAGTAATCGCATGCTCCCTTGCGAGTTGTCCCGGATGTATCCCGGAGTGATCGCATTTTTTGCAGGGGACATACAGACAAATGTATGTGTGTACATATGTACATTAGGGTTATGATTGTTTTACACTTTTTTTTGTAAATTTTAATTTTCCTGTGGCGGACAAACGATGAGCTTTCGGCTACTTATTACATTTCTGATGTTATTTTTTTCGTTTTTAAAAAAACCCCCGCAAAATCGAATTCCTTTTACAGAGTCTTTATTGCACCTGCAAAACTCAAAAAGTGCCAAAGCTAACCAAAATCGCTTCTTTCCTACCAATTTCAACCGGAAAACGTTCTGTTTAAGTAATAAATGCATTTTACTTTAATAAAATTTTAAATATTATTAAATTAGGATCACACGATATGTACCTAAATTTGGCACAAAATTTGTCAAATTCATATTGAAATCAAAAAGGATATAGAAGAAACAAAGGAGTGCTATTAGAAAATATAACTCTTTAAATTGAAGAATTTAATAATTTAAATAAAAAAAACTACTTTGAACTATTTCATTTTGCTTCACTTTTTCTCTTACTGAATTGGCGAACTGAGCTCAAATTTACTTGCGATTTTATTGCAACTGAATGGGCAAAGGCAGGGTTTCCAAATCAGCATTATTCAGAGGTTATATACGATGATTTATGTACATGTCGCTATCGCTGAATTAAATTAAAAAATTAAAAATCTTTTACCACTCACTGGGTAAAGCAATGCTCTGTGCTTGATGTGCCTCGTACAAATTTGTGGCTGAGAGAGCTGTGAAATTAATGGAAGAGCTCCACAGCACTTTTAAAAGTGACAAGTATCTCAACCACAAGTTCTTAAATAGTAATTTAGAAATCTAAAATATATGTATGTATGTATATAAATACTTTATATTCCTTACTCATTACAATATAAAAAATATGCAAATTCCTTCAAACTAAAAGCTGTTTTGCAGCGAAGGTTTTTTTTTATTCCTTCCCAAAATTGCAGTCATTTTTGTAGTTTTCATACAAAAGCTCATCGTTTGCCACCGCAGGGTTTTAAATCTAAAAAAAAATCATAACCCTAATGTACATACACGCGTACAAAGTATTGATTTTGTATATTTTTTAATTATTATCATATCGATTTATGCTAATGAGAGTTGTTTATGGCCTTTAAAAACGTGCCGGCACTTAAGCCAAGTTATTAATAATTCAACATTTACCTACCACTTCTCGCAAGTTTGACGTCATAAAAACGCTACCTGTCGGTCTTTGATATCATTTGCAAATATAATTTCTTTGTCTTACCTTTTTGGTATTGTTTTAATGCAAATTAATACGTAGTTCTGTATATATAAATACATACATATATATGTAGGTAAATAAAGCCAGTGAGTCTAGTTTGAGTCTAGTTTGACACTACAAATTATGTTAGTGATATTTGGGGCTTGTGAGGGCATGAAAGGAAATAATTTGAATATGTGGCTTTTGTCCCAAAAAGAACTATTAAAAGGATTAAGAAAATTTATATGTAAATTTTTTATGTAAATTTATTATAAAAGTTTGTTTTTACATTGCCGTTTAATTCTAATAAGTTTTCGATTGGTAATCCAATGACATTCCATTGAGCTACCACCGCCGCACAGTGGGGGCACCTCCATACAAACGCGGCCAAAAATAGTAATAATTAACCTAGAATCTTGAAACTCGGAACTTAAGCTTTTTTGGTTGCAATTAGTAAACTGTGAAAATTTGAACAAAATCCACCCACAAATACGCCCACCTCCCATATAACGGTATTTTTGAAATTTCAGAATTTTCCTAACTATTATAGCTAAAATGCTCGATTTTGATTAGTGTATACATTTTTGAAATATAAATCAAATGCAGTAATCATTTTGGAAAAGGGGTAAAGCACTTCACCGTTTTTAAATTAGAAATATATGCACTTTTAAGTATTATATAAGCATTTATCATAAAATTTTCATACAAAAAAATCGTATTTCAAAAAAATTTTATGCCATAAATGAAATTACACTTTTATAAAGGATTTCAGTGTGCTAAACCTGAATCTGGAGTCAGATTTTCCAAATTGGTTCTAGGTTTTGAGATATTCATGCCCAAATTGGCAAAAAACACGTTTTTTGGCTCTATTCACTGCTTAATATCTTTTATGTAATTACCTTCCACTCAAATTCGATTAAACCAGTTGAAAGCATAATCATTACCCTTGAAAACAGCGTTTAGTTTCTTCGAATATCTTAATTAGATTGAAAATATCGATATTTAAGTTTCACCATTTTGACGAATATTACCCATACAAAAAAATTTAAACTTTTTGAAGCATACTTCTGGGCATTTTGTATGGGAAAAATGTACGAAAACTTAAAAAACACCTTCGATAAGAAAGTTCATAAAACAAAATGGAGCAAACGAATTTTTACGATTTTTTCACCTGTTTATAAAAGACATTTAGGACTATGAAATATTAAAAAATTGAGGAGGTCGTATTTTTTGTCTTTTTTTAATTTCATTTTAAAGTTTTACAATTTTTACCAATTTTTTTTTTATATTCCAAAAGAAAAAAGCTGTCAAAGATATGAATTAACGCTGATAAAAAAATTAGCTCATAATTTGAAAGTATGCACTATTTATTGCAGGACGATAAAGAAATATTCGATTATTCGCCTAAATATAAACGTTTCATCAATTCATATAAATTCAATAGTGAACGGTATTTACAACTGCGTTATAATTTCTGAAAGAGAAAATCATTATCTATGTAATGATGTATTACTCGAGTTCATATGTTAACAATTAAATGTGATAGAGCATTTTGTATGAGGTGTGTTCATTGAGAAAAAAAAGAAGCTATTTTTTGCTCAACCTTGGGCACCCTGTACGGCTAAACGAAAAGAGACTCAAAAATTTTTATATAAGCTTTTTTATTACAATTTGATGTATCTGTCGATTTCTATTTCAAAAAATTGTTTTACTCATACTTTAATTTTGAATTTATTTTTGGCCGCTATCACCCATTGTGCGCCGTCAGCTTTGTTTCGCTTAAATCTCAATTTTCTTTTTATAGCTTATTGACTCTCTGTCTTTGCTACCTAGTATGTTGGTGTGATTGTGTGTTTTTTGTTTGTACAAAGTTCTAAAGCTACCCTGTAGGAAATTTAATTAATTTTAAATCACTTTATAAACTACTTTATTTTCAATAACAACTAATTGAAAATGTGACTTTTTCCTTTGCAATGAACTGACTTTTTTAACACGGCGATGTCATAGCAAGCAGTCAATTGCCCTATCCTGCAATTGTTTTCAACTACTTTACTAGTAGTTTAAAGTAAATAACTTTATCTTGAGTTTCTTTTCAACTACTTTACTTGTAGTTTAATATAAATAACTTAATCCTGCATTTGATGTCGAAATTCAAGAAATGGTAAAAATGCGAAGCAAATTTTCCTCAAATTTCGCAAATTGTTCTCAAGTTGATAAACAATATTTGAGAAACAATTGAATTTATCTTAATTTTCAAATGATAAATATGAAACAATATTTTCTCCGTTTGAGAATTTCGTTTTCAGTGTTTAATGGGAAGTGAAGCTGAAAAACGGTAACCAAAAAAAGGAAAAAAACAATCTTGCCATACTTAGATCTGAAAACATGTGTTTACATATAAATATGTACATACATATCGTCGCTGCGCCAACAAATTCAGTTATATGTTTTTTTCCGATTTTTTTTTTATTACATATTTATTTAGCGCTATCCGCTAGCCACATTTCTGCATTTCCCGTTTTCTGATATCCTTCTTTGGTTAGAAGTTATCAAACACAGCTATATGCTCTCAGTAGTAGAAATGCTCTGTAAAATCAGTTATACATCTATTTTCGTATAATTGTTTTTTGATTTCAGGTTATTTTTGTGTAAAAAAATTATTTAAAAAAAGCGTATGTGACCAATTTTCAAAATAGGAGGGGCACTGGTCAATTAAATAATGCATTTCCAAGCTATCGCTAATTGCATCGGACCCTAGCGAAGAATTGTATACACATCTTTCACAATTCCTTACCCCCACCAGCAAATTTAAACAATTTGTAAAAAGAGCTATATGCTGTAAAACGGCGCAAATGCTTCATGCGAAGTGGTTGCTCAAAAAAAGTAAAAAAAAATTGCACAAGTCTATTACATATGTGTAGTATCATTAGTTAACAATTCAAACTGGAAAAAATATTCTCTAGGATCATCAGAAAACGGTTTTTTTGCTGTCCTGAAAAGTTGCTGAAAAACGTATAGCTCTTTTTGTTGGCGCAGCGACGATATACAAGAAACTGTCCCGCGCTGCATTTGTTTAAAGCTACTTTAAAATTAGTTGAATATAAATCACTTTTTAATATATTTATTTTTGCAACTAACTTTTTTTTCCGTGAGGGTATTAACAAGGCAAATTTATTTATTTATTATTATTTATTTATTATTTATGAATTTGCCTTGGCTATTAACAAGCAAAGCTTTTGTACAGGCAATGCTTGTTATTGTTTTTAGATTTTTGTTTTTCGGCAAGCTCTCTGATTTACATATTTACGTTTATTTTTACATGGCCGTTTAATTCTAATAATTAATAATTAATGTCATTGGAATGTCATTGGATTACCAATCGAAAAGACTTAAGTTCGATTCTCGGTTGAGGCCGCCTGAAGAAGTCTGTGGTGGTCTCCGAAATGGATCCATAACTTCTACCAAAAAAATTTTTTCAATCTTTCTTAATTATAAATAAAATTATAATTATATTTTTCTTAACTATAAAATTCACATAAAAATATTTATTATAAAAGATATGTTAAAATTAGTTGCGCTGTATTGAAGGGTAAAAAGAAGCTGATATATAGTACATACATAAATATAACGACAAATTCCGGTTTCCTTTTTAATTTTGTAGACACATAATAATATATATGTATGTGTATATAGGTATGTGTAAAATTATGCTTTATGTTTGACGTCTGCCAGCGATTTCAGTACAAAGGTATTTCAGTTTAAACGTATTATTTTTTAACAACTCTATTCTCGAGTCTATCTCTTTGTTCGAGACATTCCTTTTTAACGTTGGAACTATATTGATAATGGAATTAATTTCTGTTAACAGTTATGAGCAATTTTGTACATTTTACGATTTTTTAGAAGAGCCGCTTAAAGTTTTTAGTTTCCATATTATCCTCCCCCTCCTCTAGTAAGTTAGTGACATATTTTTAAACTGAAGCGCTGGAATTTTAATAGGTTTATCGCAAGGCAGATATACCAGGTAGGCGCAGGGGCGAATTCAGAAAATCCCCATATATTTTGTTATTGTAATTGGTAGAGTGTAATGTCAAAATGATATTTCGCCGTGGTTAACATCTGAATTCGCTTGGGACTCGCTCATTCCTATTGGCCATGATTATAATTCGCTTGGATTTTGACAGTACACTCTACCTTTGGAAATAAAAAAAGTAGTTTCTGAATTCGCCCATGAGCCTACCTCTAGGTTATTGTACCATGGGTTTATCGCAATTTTCATTTCGATTTTGACCGATAACTGGCGCCAGCTAGAAACACCAAGGGAGGCGAACCCATTCTCCACCTGATCAATCCAACAGAAATAACGAGCGACTTGCGGAGAGTATTTTTTTTTTCGTCAAGAGAGAAGTTAATTTTTCAATTGCCTTCTTAATTCAAAGTAGCATTAGCTGGCAAATAAACACCAAAAATATAAACAAACATTTTGTTTGATTTGCTTGTTAGCTAAATTTGTGTAGGTATATTGAAGAAGTTTTTAGTACTACAAACACAGCAAACAATTTTCCAACAGTTCTTAGTGACCATTGGAGAGTAATGTCTCGGGTTTAAAAGTTTAGAACTTTTCGTGCTATTTATCTAAGAACCACTATATATGTAATACAATTTATATATGTATGAATATTTTTATAAATTTCATAACGATTCTACAGAATACGTAAAAACACTTAACGAACTTGTTAAACTTGTGCCTTTTAAGCGACTCAAAAATAAGTAAGTAAATAAAAACAAAAATGACTTATTAGGATAATAAATAAACGCATATTTATCGGCCCCTACAAACAAAAATATGTATGTAAATACGCTGCGACGTGCAAGCTCATCAAGTAATGCATTTTATGTTGCGGTTTATGATCTACGAATAAATTTTTGGAAAAAAAAAATTATAGGCATCATTTACCACAAAAAAAACAAGTTTTAAAACTAATTCTAGAGTGAAATATGTTGTTGCCGTAACGGCAAGAACACTCCACAAAAATTCTGAAGTGTGCGGCTGAACTTGTAGTGCTTGACCGAATTTGTAGTGCTTAGACTTCACTGACGTTGGGAACGGTTATGTATGTACATATCTGTACATATACTGTGTAGTCAGCAATACTATTAATAAACAAATTTTTACCGAAAAGGCAACCTACCAAAGCCCATTTCCATCACAGTGCTCTATCACATAAGACTTACGTACTTAGTACATACTTAAGTGGCATTAAGCTCTCCCTTACCTTTCCAATGTTTGCAGCTGATGCTTGCTCGCACGTACATATTCGCGAAAACTTTGCAATAAATATTCTTCAGTTCTAAGCAAATTTTCCAAACCGGATATCGATGAAGAGTAATCTATTTGAGCAAAACAATTGGGCAGCAGTAATATGGTAGCCAGGAGATTAAAAAGGGGTTTCCATTTTATTTTCGACATTTTTGCGAGATTTTTGTAATTAATTTAGAAACAAAATTATTATTATTGCATAACGGGGTTTCTCCTTTCTTTATTAACTTTTATAGTTTTTTGTTTGCTTTTAAATGTTTTATTTTATATGCCTTTTTAGCGACTTTTACAGATTTTCACTTGTTTTACATTATATTTTTCATTTAAAATTATTATATAATTATATTTTTTCACTTAAAATCATCACAAATTTTCGAAAAATAAAACTGCTCACAATGTTGCCATCACCTCTCAAATTTTTTGCCGTTTAAGATTTCAACGCACTGACCGTTGTCGCGTTAGAAACATAACTACTGAGGCATTTGCTAATAATTTTTAGACATCTTCATTTAATTTCATTTTTGTTTGCTTTTTGTGCTTGCTCTTTGCTTTGTCTTAAGATCTTCTCCGATATATTTATTTCACATATTCGCAGCATCAGCAACAAAGCCCGCCGCGATAGAATTGAAATGCCTTGACTGTGAATTAATTGAAAGTCTATTCTGGATGCGAAAAATATATGCAAGTCTTGCGTTGTTGTTATTAACCCTTCAATATGCGATGCTGCTTAGCGGATCACTAAATTTCACGCTTATTGCTCAAAGTGAAATAAATAAAAATTATTGTATAGTAACTTTTCGAGTCCAATTTTTTTACATATGTATGTACATATGAGAGGAAATCAGCACTAAGGACTTCTATTCGGTCAATGTCGCAATTTAAAATATACAATTAATTTTATAAATAGTAAATGATGAAGAAGTACTTATGTACATATCTACATATGTTGATTTGTTGTGTGCACGTACGATTTTTATACCCAGTTGTGTATAGCTTATCACACATTAACGTAACCGCACAGTGTTGACATGGATCATATACATACAGGCTATGTTCAGAAACGCAGCATGAAGCGCAACAGCGGCAGTAATTATTATTTTGATGATTGTGATGAGCGACGCTTCATGCAAAATTTACGTTTATGAACGCTCTGCTTGTACTACAAAATCAGGTTGCGCTTCAAACTGAGTTTCTGAACAAAGCCACATACATATACTTATAGGCAAGCAAATAAAAGTCCAACGGATACGTGCGTTGGGCTCGTTTAAATCAGAACAGACCCAAGGCCCAAACGAGGAATTCCTATTGAAATCTGCCCCGACTTCTTCTGTCATTTGCCAAATTCTCCCATCTAGTAAGTGAGCATTGTATCGCTAAGCATGACAAGTAACCGAATAAATTTGAAAACTAGATTTTGGGCATTATAAAATGCGAAGAAAAGCAACTTGACTTGCTGATAAAAGGCCACAATTGGGTATAGGTATTACATACAATCTGGCCGAACTATAAAAAATTTCACGTGAGCGCTTGGCCTTCGTTACAACTCAATGTTAAATAAAAATAAAGCATTTTTATTAATTTTTTGTATGTTTTGTAAACTTTTACATTTACATATACACATTACAATCGCTACATACGAGTACATATGTACGTATTTCTGCGTTTGTGTGGTGATAAGGCTTTAAACAGAAGGAAATGTGTATGTAATTGTGATGATTATTATTGTTTTTAATTGAACTACAACTACAATTGAAGGCGATAACAGTTGAGAGTCGCTACAGTGAAAGCCCTACTTGGAGACTTTGTGGGTAGTGCGGTTGAGAAATGTCAAGGCGCGTTTTGGCTGGTCATTGACAAAATTAAATACAAAACGAATAACTAAACTGTAAGTATGATTTTGCATTGCTATAGACTTATAAATATATGTATGTATATGCAGTAATTTTGCTAGAATTTTTTTTATGTATAACAGAATATCACCAAAGCGTTAACAAAATCATTAAAGGGTTAAAGTCTTAACGCGTACAAAATAGAGCTGAGGCTAATCTTCAAATATCAGATCGCATTCAAGTTCCAACAATAACATATGTATGTACATAGATACATGCATACGTTCATATAAACAAACTTAATTAATATTTAATATTTAAATTTTCAAATTAGAAAATCATAAATAAATTAAACATTTACTTGGTGACAGAAAAAAAATCCTGTTTTTTCAGATTTAAAATTGATTAGTCTATTTTTTTTGTTGTGCATGCATTATTGGTTAAGGTATATTAGTGAATATTAATATAAACCACAATAGCAATAGTAATTAGAAAATAAAAAAAAATATTAATCATTTATTAATGATATTAATATAATCTGGTTTAAAATTTCCAACCGGGTGCCTTTACCAAGTGCAACGAAAATTTTATTAGTTTTAAGCTCATCTGGCACTCAAACAAGAAATGTTTATATTCCTGCGTCAAGCCATATTTGTCAAACTAATAAAATAAATAACAATCAATTAAAAATTAAAATTAAATAGTGTTTATGGTATTAATTAGTAGATTAACTCAGCGATGTTGGATTAAACAAAAAAAAAAAAAACGAAACACTGATTAACATTTTTGTTACTTGATGGAAAAATAGAATATTTTTTTTACATATAAATTTTCATTTGCTGGTTATGCTAGTTTAGGAGCACTATAGATATGCTTAACATTGAGTTTGCTATTTGAATATTCATTAAGTTTCGATGTAACAAAAGATAGGTATTTTTATTTTTATTCGAGCTTTTTGGCCGGCCCAAATAAAATAAAACAAAGTTTCCTTTTTCTCTCCTACGCGTTTCGGCGAATTTTTTCGCCTTCCTCAGGGAGACTGTTTATTCAACAAAATAAAACAATACATTATTAAAGCACTACAATTTAAAAAAAAAAAAAAGAAAAATTGTAGTGCTTTAATAATGTATTGTTTTATTTTTTGTATAAACTGTCTCCCTGAGGAAGGCGAAAAAATTCGCCGAAACGCGTAGGAGAGAAAAGGAAACTTTGTTTCACTTTTATTTACACCGGCCAAAAAGCTCGATTTAAATTAAATTAATTTTGAAAAAATGGCCTAAAATCAACAAAAAATAGATAGGTATGTATATCGTTTTAATTGAGAGGACCTGACCAAGTAAAGCGCTAAGAGTAATGACATTTTCTATGCTCTCGAAGAGATTACGATTCACCCTAATATGAGTGCAATATCATGCTCAGATATGCCAAATTAATTAAGTAAATTTAGTTTTAAATTTGGCACTTGCACAATTAAATGAATTCACAATTAAATAGAATATCCCAGCGAACCACTTGCAGCGCTCTGCACAGTACGAGCAGAAAAGTAGTCACTCGACGGTGTGCTTTGAACGAGGGAGTGAAAAGGAGTCCAAAAAAGCTTCCCAGACAAGTGTTAGAGGAAGATGAACTGTTTCACAAAGGTTTTTGTATTAAAAAAAATGCTTTTATATGAAAACTTTTATTTTTTTTCAATTAGCTAAATTAATTATAATTAATTCGGCTAAATATTTCGTTTGATTTATTTTAATAAATAATAAATACTGTAAAAATTAAAAATATTAAAAAATACGGATCGGCTTTGCAGTTTACTTATTTTATGACATTTAACTTATCATGCATTTCCTTTTCATGACATCTCATTTACTCATTGAACACATACCGTTATTATCAGAGTTGCATTGAAAATCGTATGCAATTTAAGGTAAATTTATACATAATAGACTTTTAATAAATTGAGTGGCTTATATGAAAAATAGCGTAACGTCCTAACATTGCTGAAAGGTCCTTAATGCTCTATCAGACTCATGCGTGAACATGGCCTAAAATGTTAACTTGCGACGGCCAAATGATTTTCTATGTTTTTAAGGAGAACTTGTGCATTACCATTCCTGCTCGGATGCTGGTATAAGCAGCTGAAAGTAAATAAATGTAAATCATGATTATCATTCTACTACATACATATATTCCAAATTCACTTACTAATTTGTGTGCCTACAATAACTGGACAGACATTTTGTTTACTACGATAATCATAATCATGATATTCATTCAATCGTGTCCAATACAATAACGCGTTAGGCGGCAACTGAACACTAAACTCTAATTGCGGAAACACAATAGCACCACCCAACGTGGCTGTTTGTAACTGCAAAATGGTTGGTAAATATTATGCAGTGAATTAAATTGATTTAACCACATTTAGCACCCCTTTCTCACCACCCACACACTTACATTAAACAATACATTTGATATCGCCTTTGTAGACAACGGTACCAGTTGTTTTATATAAACATCATCGTCTTCATGCGTCCAACGTTCCACTTTCCATTCTGCGAAACTTGAGCTCGCATGTCCCGTCGTGATTTGCAGGCGATTGGCTATATTCCTCAGCTTCTGCTGTACCAATCGTGTGGATTTCAATGCAACCTCATCTCCATTGCTTCCTTCAACCGCATCAGTAAGCTCTTGCAATTGATTGATTTCGTGTGCATGCATTACATTGTGGTATATAGCCACATAGGGATCCAGGCTTAGCAGCTCTACTTGGAGTGGTTGTAGCAGCAGCACAGGCAAATTTCCATCGAGATGCCGACAATATTGTTTTTGACTTTTGAAATCGTGCTGGTAGGCGGCGAACCACTTCTGTTGTGCGCTTGTTGTAGTTGCATGAATATTTGTTGTCGTACGGCAAATATCTTCAATCAACGTTTCTTCAACGGATTTATCACTTTGCTGTAATAGAAAAAGTATATTTAAGAATATTCTTTGAGCTTTGATATGGTGTGCAATTTATGTATGTACATATGTACATGTAAAGTGATGGAGGAAAGAAAAGAAAGTAAAGAACGCATCGCATTAATGGAATGTGAAATTTAAAACGTTGGAAATAGTTTTCTATTCCATATTTTCTTTCTAATTTTCTGTAGTCGTCTATTGATTGCCAGTGTGTACGAGGGCAGCTTTATAAATCTGTATAATTTGAGTGTGAAAGCCAGTTAATTGGACTACTCGTAAAATTTGTAGACTTATAGCGTTTTCGATTCTGAACCAAAATGCTGCATTATTACAAGGCAACATTATCAACATGCGCCCTGAGCCCTAAGAAAATGTTGCACTTTTCATGTGATGTATGAAACAAAAATAATGCAACCCCTTGGTCATATTAAGGGCAGAAAATGCTGCCCTGTGGTCTGGCAGAGGGCGACATTTTTGTCAATAGAACAAGCAACCCTGAAAAAATGTGTGGAATCTATGTGGAATAGAACAAACAAATTTGACAGCCCGATAAAAATGCAGAATAAATGCGACATTTTTGCCAGAATCGAAAACGCCATTAATTTGTACCATATGCAGGTATATATGTAAAAAGAAGAAAAAGTAGTCAAAGAAATATGTAAGTCAGACAAAGCAGCTTTTTGGCCAAAGAGAAAAGTAGATAAGTGAGACTAGGAGTCATATGATCATATGCAGGAAAGCACTCTTATGGGTGTGATTATAGTTGAAAATGCTTAAGGCCAGGCTTTTCGTTGATTCTGATATAAGTTTATTAACGAGAATAGTCACGTTTTGAAGTAAGTATTGCATAAAAATGAAAAAAAAAAACAAAAGAATAAACCAGGAAGCTTGAAAGAATAATGAATTCAGAAGAAGTAGAAGAATAAAAAAATTAAAGCGTGAATAACGGGTATTCATGAACATTGATGTGTAAACAGTTTCGAAATCGGATATTTAAGTATTCCCTTTTCCTTATTCCCTCTTTTCCTGGTTTTCTATGGATTAAAATGCGACTATCGTTTTTTGTAATTTTTTGTTGCCATTGTGACTGCTACTATTTTTTTGTTTTTGTTTGTTTTGGTTTTTGGTTTTTGGTTTTTGATTTTTTATTTTGTTTTTATACTCAGCTGTACTAGTACACAGAGTATTATAGTTTTAATCACATAACGGTGGATTGTAACAGAATGAAATAATCGAGATATATATAGACTTATATATATCAAAATGATCAGGGTGAAAAGAGAAATCCACTGAGCCATGTGCGTCCGTCCGTCCGTCTGTCCGTCCGTCTGTCCGTCCGCCTGTAAACATTCTAACTCGTGCAAAAATTGAGATATTTCGATGAAATTTGAAATGCAAGTTGGTATCGAAACTGGGACGGTTGGTATTGAAAATGGGCGAAATCGGACCATGACCACGCCCACTTTTCCTATATAGAAAAAATCGGAAATTTGGTATCTCAGTCACTAATATAGCTGGAGCGATGAAATTTTACCCACGTGTTGAGCTCAGGCCCCTAGGAAGAACTTTTATGAAGTTTTGGAAAGTGGGCGGTGCCACGCCCACTTATTAAGGGTCAAACATTGAAAGTTTTTAAAGTTTAGTGAAACCATTGAAGATATGTCGATCAAATTTGGTGCGCGTGATGTACTTACTTAGGTAAACGTTTGGACGGAAAATAGTTAAAATCGGTTGACGGCCACGCCCACTTTTATATATGTATATTATACAGTGACCTAATAAAAATATTTTAAGCCATATATCTGTCAAATATAAAGATATATCATTGAAATTTTGTCGCATGAGTCCAACTATGGACATAAAACAAAAAACACAAAAACTTTTGAAAATGGGCGGTGCCACGCCTACTTATTAAGGGTCAAACATTGAAAGTTTTATATGTCATAACTCAGAAACCGTTAAAGATATATCGATGAAATTCGGTACGCGTGATACACTTACTTAGGCAAATGTTTGGACGAAAAATTTCCAAAGTCGGTTGACGGCCACGCCCACTTTTATATATGGGAACTATAAAGTGGCCTAATAAAAACATTTTAAGCGATATCTCTGTCAAATATAAAGATATGTCATTGAAATTTTATAGCAGGAGTCCAACTGCGGACATAAAACGAAAAACACAAAAATTTTGGAAAATGGGCGTGGCACCGCCTCTTTTTAGAAACAGGAATATACGAGATTTCTGAGCCTATAACTCGACAAATAATTGAGATATTATAACGAAACTTTTATAACTTGTGTTAATAAACACGCGAAAATTTATTGAAATCGGTTTATGACCACGCCTACTTTTTAACAAAGATATTTCTGGAACACCCTTTGGGAATTTGTAACGTGACATCTGTGCAATTAGAAGTCATAAAGGAATGGAATTTTGCACAAAGAATAATATTCATATGCTTAGTTGGATGACTGATAAAAATGTTGAAAATGGGCGTGGCTACGCCTACTTTATGCAGCACTCGCTTTATATAAAATAATCCGTGTTTCCATCAAACGCAAACAAACAATGAAGGCATACAGCTGAGTATCTAATGTTCGATTCCACTCGAACTTAGGCTTCCTTACTTGTTTTTTTTTTTGTATTGCTCAGAAACATGCAAGATCATCCGGGTCCTCGTATTGACCCATATCTCCGGACCCGACCCAGGAACCATGAAGGATAGAGCTCCCTGTAGAAGGCTCAGAACATTCAAGGATCAACCGGTCCTCGTTTTGACCCATATCTGGAGACCCGGCCTAGCGGTCACAATTAAAAGAGCTTCACATCAAAGTCCTGCTCAAAACCTTTCATTTGATACAAATATTACTCAGAAACATTCAAGGATTATCCGGGTCCTCGTTTTGACCCATATCTGGAGACCCGGCCTAGAGGTCACAATGAAAAGAGCTTCATATTGAAGTCCTGCTCAAAACCTTTTATTTGATACCAATATTGCTCAGAAAATTGGATAGGTAGATGTAGGTATGCATATCCATACATTTGCATACATGTTCAAACATGTTGGTCCTTTTTATTTTGCCTATTTGTCGTATTGTTGCAGAAAACAACAACATCAACAACTATACTTCGCTTCGTTGCTACTGTTGTTGATATTTGCATTTGCACGGGTATGCATGCAAGGATTTGTAAGTACATGTCTATATACCTACTAAAGGGCTGCACGAATGGATTCGAAACGACCAACAAAATATTCGCGGCCGTACAATTACAGTACCTACTTGTTTCTGTCGTTTTAGAATAAGCGCAAGTAGAGCACAACCATAAACAGAACCAATACAATTATTTATTCGTAGCGATAATTACATGACCTTAAAAAGGTTCTGCAAATAGTGTTCACTTGCGAATACTTCGAATATAATCGAAATATATGTATGTACATACATATTTTCATAAACACACATCCAGACGTTGTGTTCAGCAAAATTACGCTGTTAGTCTAAGTGTGTGTATGTGCATATGCATACATACTAGGGCGGGTCGATTGGTAGGTATGCTCTTCGTTTTACAATTTCAATCTATTTACACCTACTTAGCTCAGTTGTTTTCCTTTTCTTATGTGCGCCTAGTTAAAGCTTAACAAAAAAAGGAACCGTTTATATTTAAATCCTTTTAACTTGATTTTCTTTACTTGTTGCTACATTGCATGCACATATGTACATATGTATGTATATCATATGCACATTCAATAAACAAACAGGACATTTATTTGCTTGCCATATCGCATGTGTGTCATATTAAGGTGGTTTTATGGAGGAAATAAAGTTCTTCAGAAATTCGCGGAACACCCCGCTTTTCATGCTAATATAATACGGAAATCTATACCTAACATTTTGCCTTAATATACATATTAAAATTTAGAGGTCGTGCAAATGCCTCCAAATTTCTTTCTCCTTTTATATCAGTGATGATACATAATTTTTTTCAAAGTCCTTAATGAACAAGAAAAACATTTCTTATCATTAAACAAGTAAGGAAGCCTAAGTTCGAGTGGAATCGAACATTAGATACTCAGCTGTATGTTTTCATAGTTTGTTTGCGTTTGATGGAAACACGGTGTACTTTATATAAAGCGAGTGCTGCATAAAGTGGGCGTAGCCACGCCCATTTTCAACATTTTTATCAGTCATCCAACTAAGCATATGAATATTATTCTTTGTGCAAAATTTCATTCCTTTTTGACTTCTAGTTATAAAGATGTCACGTTACAAATTCCCAAAGAGTGTTCCAGATATATCTTTCTTAAAAAGTAGGCGTGGTCATAAACCGATTTCAATAAATTTTTGCGTGGCTATTAACACATGTTATTAAAGTGTATAAACCAAGTTTCGTCATAATATCTCAATTATTTGTCGAGTTATAGGCTAAGAAATCACGTATATCCCTTTGTGTAAAAAGAGGCGGTGCCACGCCCATTTTCCAAAATTTTTCTATTTGTTGTTTCTGGTCTATTGTAGAAATCAAACCACAAAATTTCAATGAATTATCTTTACATTTGGCAAAGATATCGCTTAAAATGTTTTTATTAGGTCACTTTATAATACCCATATATAAAAGTGGGCGTGGTCGTCAACCGATTTCGCTAAAATTTTCAACATGTATTACCACAAGTAATAAAAGTGTACACACCAAGTTTAGTCATTATATATAAATTATTTGTCGAGTTATGGGCTCAGAAATCTCGTATATTCCTGTTTATAAAAAGAGGCGGTGCCACGCCCATTTGCCAAAATTTTTGTGTTTTTCGTTTTATGTCCGCAGTTGGACTCCTGCTATAAAATTTCAATGATATATCTTTATATTTGACAGAGATATCGCTTAAAATGTTTTTATTAGGTCACTTTATAAGAGCCATATATAAAAGTGGGCGTGGCCCTCAACCGATTTCGGAAATTTTTCTTCCAAATATTTGACTAAGTAAGTATATCACGCGTACCAAATTTCATCAATATATCTTCAACGGTTTCTGAGTTATGACATATAAAACTTGCAAGGTTTGACCCTTAATAAGTGGGCGTGGCACCGCCCATTTTCCAAAATGTCATCAAATTTCTTCCTAGGGGCCTGAGCTCAACACGTGGATAAAATTTCATCGCTCCAGCTGTATTAGTGACTGAGATACCAAATTTCCGATTTTTTCTATATAGGAAAAGTGGGCGTGGTCATGGTCCGATTTCGATTTCTCTTTTCACCCTGATCATTTTGATATATATAAGTCTATATCTATCTCGATTATTTCACTCTGTTACAATCCACCGTTATGTGATTAAAACTATAATACTCTGTGTACTAGTACAGCTGAGTATAAAAATGGAACATATCATTTTTGTTGGACTTTTATTTTTTGGTCCACCTTAATGCCATATGCACATTAAATAAACAAACAAACCTAAGAAACAATAAGGTTTTGCGAATACTTCATAACATGGTTATTATTATGTTCTACTCGATCGTGGCGAATAGTGTACACTAATCGCTCCAACAGAGCAAATAGAAATAGTATTTGTATTCCAAATGAAAAGTATGGGTTTTATTCGTATCTGCATTGAAATTGTGCTGTGACTAATTGTACAATGCATAGAGTATTCACAAATATAGAAGAGGCAAATGGTATTGTGCAGAGGTCTAATACCTACCTACCACTGACAATGCCAAGCGATTCACACGGACACAGCAGCGCACTAACACAAAGGTCATTTACGGTTTACGAGTAAACATTACCATTAAACATAACATTAAAGAAAAGGGAGACCTCCACTGCGTTGGGAAAATCAGGTGGACAGCGATGCTGCCTCCCTAGGTGTTCCCAAGTGGCGCCATGCTGCACGAAACAGAAGCAATTGGCGCGCTCTGTTGGACTCGGCCAGAATCGTCTAGACGGTTAAGCGCCAATCAAGAAGAAGAAGAAGAGTAAACATTACCTACTTTTCGAAATTACTCGTAGCTACAGCAAAGATGTTTACACATCAAAAAGAAGAAAAGAAGAAGGTATAAAACTCAGAAAGCTTAAAGATGGAAATTTAGATGCAGAAGGAAATTAAGAGTTAGAAATAAAAGAGAGGGTGAAGTATAAAAAAACTGAGGGTATAATGATGAAGAGGAATAATAAAAGAAGTAGAAGTAAAAGGAGGAGATGAAGAAGAAGAATAATAAGGAAAAACAAAGAAATAAAAGTTAATTAATTACTTCATTTTTCAGCTCTCATGACCACTTTTTTTTAAGGAAAAATTGGTGGGAAAATTTAATATTTTTGGTAGAAGTTATAGATCTCAAAAAAATGGTAAGAGGGCTCAAAAATGAAGTAATTGTGAAGATAAAAACGACCAAAAACTCTAAGTAAAAGTTAATTAAGTTTTGCAGCAGCAAAGACTGTGAAATCGGGAACCTTTTGCCACTTCGAAAATTTCAACATTTTTTCCTTCAGAGATTCTGCTCAAGACCGCCGAGGCGTGTTGCTACAAAAAAAAAAAATAATATTTTGACTTTATATGTTCTAGATTTATTAGATTACCCTTGTGTTTTATTCGTTTCTATGTACAAACAGATTTAAATTACATGTGCAGATGTTGGAAGTTTGTACAGAATAAATGTGCTGGTAAATATTATTTACCAGATAGCTGCATACAAACATACTACTCGTACATACATATGAATAGTAGATTGCTAAGGAGATAAAATGCAGAATCAAGTATATATTACATATTTTGTTTGCTGATTATGTCAACAGATTCGCCAAAGAACAGAATATGCATATTATATATTATGGCTTACAATCAAATTAGGGTATTATGTACATATATAGATATACATATATTCAGGCCCGACGAGAGGGGGGGGGCTGAGGGGGTCAATTGCCCCGGGCCCGGGCTTTAGAGGGCCCGGGAATCTCAAAGTGATATCCAAGTTTTTGCTTACAGAAAATAAACGAACAACACCTTTAATCACCTTTCGTAGATAGCAATCATTTTAAATTTCAACAAATTTTATAAATCTCTTAAAGTGTCTACACCCCACTTAAGGAATTGTTGGTTTTTGGCGTCGACTTTGCAGCATAAATTTGAATTCGTTTTCTGTTGCAACAGAAAAATTCGGTATGATGCAAATTCTTATACAGCGATATGGGTATATCCTGGGCGTTTCGGACGGTATGTTCGCACGATTTTTTGAACTTTTGAGGCAGAAATATCGCGAAATATTGTATCGTTTTATGATAAAAGGAAAGAGTTAGGCCACAGCTAATGATTAAAGTATGTTAGCGACAGAAATTTAGTTTAATGCCTCTGTTTTAGCCACTTAAACTGCGTTCCGGACGCTACAAAAACACCTCCATTTTTTTTTTTTTTTTGAGTGGCTAAAACAGAAGCCTGGCATAGCAGGCGAGCACTCTACCCACTGCACCACAGCGACCATGTATAGATAAATTAAAGTTCGTAACTATATATTCATTGAATTTTGATTTTGAGAATTTGTTCATTTAGTATGGGGGCCCTTAGTTATTTTGACCCCGGGCCCGGATTTTCTCTCGGCGGCCCTGCATATATTTATATACATATGTATGTATGTAAATATGTTCTAATTTTTAATTGAGTTGCGGTATAGATAGCTTTAGAAATATTTCGAATAAATCTCGTATATGCGAGTGGAATTAAACCGTGAAAGTGATAGGCAGACATACAGACTTGAGCGGAATCGTTTCTTCTTAAGAAAACCTGGGTATACATATGTACATATGTACATATCGATGTGCTAGTGCACAAACTGGGTAAGTAATATTTTGAAAAATGTTCAGCAGAGCAAATTTTGTGTTTAAATAGCAATAACTTGTTAACTGTCACAGTTTTTTCAGTTATAACGATTACGAATAGTTAATTGGAGTATGTAGAATCCAAATGTACTAAAATTATATTAATGGCTTCAGTACCTATACTATTTTTTTAGTCATTAAAATTTGCTGGGCACTTAACCCATTTGGCGCTAACTTTTTTTAATTTCAAATATTTTTGTTAGAGCTTTTCCATGAAAAATTTATTCAATTTATTTCTGTTAGTATATATTTTATCGTTCATTTAAAATACTAACATAGTTATTAAATTAGCCATTAAAACACAAATATAATAATCTATAGGATACCGAGCATAAATTTTTAATTTTGTGGCACTTGGAATTTCTGTGCATATCTCCGCTATTATTGATAATTTGCTTACAAAAATTGCACACGAGGTAGGTATAGTGTTGATGATTCCAAAAGTGCAATTAACTCAGTTTCGCCAAAACTTGCACTTATCCGGTTTGTGCACTAGCACATCGATATATACATATTTATGTTTGTACATGAAAATTTAAAGCAGAGATGTAGAATAATTATTATTTCATTTTGAAATTATAAAAAAGTCTTACAAATTTTCTTCAGGATCATAAAAGTTTTTTGATAATATTTTTTTCCTGATGAAAATGATAGAAATCTTCTATAATTATTATTCAGAAACTTCCCAACAGACCAGGAAGTAAGCGAAATGTAATAGGACTTGAGAACAAGCTTATAACAATTTTCCATTGTAAGCTTATTGCAATACAGTTTTTATAAGCTTAATTGTAAGCTTATTCACAAGCATGATTGTAATAATTGAGGAACACAAGCTTGAAAACAATATTACAATAAGCTTACTTTACACTTGCAATGAAAGCTTAAAAAACTATTAATAATAAGATTGTTTTAAGCTTGCTGTAACATTTTTTTAAATTGTGGTTTTACAATGATTCATATAATTCATTATTCCTCTTTCGGAAAAGGGAAGTATAAAAGCCTCAATAAAATTCAATATAATGTTGAATGTCCTACTATATGATACCGTTCAGGTTGATGTCATGGTTCGAAACAGGAGGAGAATATAAAATAAATAACATTGCAGTAAAGGTGAAGAAGGAAAGAAAATGAAAAGAAAAATGCAAATAAAAATTTATTTTTTTCTTTTTTCTACTATTTATACATACAATTGTATTTATAAGCTTACAACAAGCTTTCACAAGTAATATTTTTCTACAATTACATTTGTAAGCTTATAAAAAGGGTGCCGTTTAGATTTTTCTACAATTATTCTTAAGTCTTTTTCAATACTTTACACAAGCATTCCTCAAGCTTAACGCTTATATTTGTAAGCTTGTTATAATATTATTCTCAAGCCTTTTGGTTTATTGGGTTATATTTTAAAAATCTTTCCATAATAGTTATTTCAAATATATATTTTTTAAGTATTCAAAATACTCAAAATTACTCAAAATACTCAAATTACTCAAAATAATTACTTAAAGATATTTTTGAAATTCGTCTCAATGAAAAAGTCTTTGAAGACTTAAAAAACAATTTGTTACGGATAATAATTACTCAAAGACTTTTTTCAAATTTGTCTCAATATAAAAGTCTTTGAAGATATAAAACAAAATTTCTCATTTATAATAATTAAAAAACGACTTAAAAAAAATATCTCAGAAATAACTATTATGGAAAGACTTTTAAAATATGTTTCTTTCAATAATAATTATTTTTTGATTTTTATTTTTTCTCTTATAATAATTACAACTCTGATTTAAAGAACAAAAAACACAAAATAACCAATCACTACTTACACTTCTTTTACTTATATTGTTTTTAAATTTTTCAACAAAAGTTTTTGAATGCTTTCGCAACTCCTTTTCAATTTGCCTTTTAGTTTTACGTAGATATTTGACTTTAGGATGCTTCAGCAACAGTTCATTAACCATATCGAGAGCTACATCAAGGTTACCTAACAAATAGAAAATCGAAAAATTAAAAAAAAATCAATGGGTTTCAATTCAGGAGCAAGCAAAATCAATTCACTTTTACTTTTTATTTATTTAGGTACTTTGATTAATCAAATTTGCATATAATGCAAGTAAAATGTAAAAATGTAAATATGTACATATATATGTATGTACCGTTGAATATTGATGTGTGCTCAAGCTAAACAAAAATATACCTAGAACACTGCTTCACGCTCAAGTTAACTTAAGGAAAGATAAACAATTTGTATTTGAACAAATGTGAATTCTTAAAATTGTACTTATTAAACTGTGAATGACTTTACTAAAACCTTATTCACCACAAGCAAAAATAAAAGCAATACACTAAGTAGGTGTTCAAAGCTGTTTGATTCTAAGAAAGCGAAATTGTTTGAACCAGGGACCGATTTTAATCGTTATTTTCATTTCTTCGGATGAAAAAATCATTATGAAAACTTCGTTAACAATAAAATGCAAGTAGAGCTCATCTTTACTCTAAAGATTTTTTTTTTTAATTTTTAAATAACCATTATTTACGATTTTTATTTTTTCGATCAAAAGTAATTTTTATTATTGGATTTAAATTTTTCCGATGAAACTTGATCGATATTTTATGATTTTTATTTTTTCGATCAAAAATAATTGTTATAATTGGATTTAAATTTTTCCGATCAACTTTAATCAATATTTTTTTATTTTTTCTCCGATCATAGTAAACTTTTTCAAATCCAATATTTGATGGCTTGAAGTTGACGATTGTGCCAACATTGGCGCAGTTCTATTTGAGAACAAAATTTGCAAAAAAAAAAATGTAAATCCAATAATAAAAATTAGTTTTGATCGAAAAAATAAAAATCATAAAATATCGATCAAATTTCATCGAAAAAATAAATTCAAATTATAACGATTAAAAATTATTTTTTTTATAAAAATGATAATCGTTACGGTCCCTGGTTTGAACCCTTAAAAAACTTGAGGACCAGGTAGTCCAATGGGACGGGTATTTAAAGTAGGTCTGAAGGGACGTGGTTACGGACTTGGTTACATGTTATGCTGCATCGGACCACATCGAACGTAAATTGTCGTTCGCCGTCAACTAATTCGTGATTGGTCGGCAATTTGGCTCGGTCTAGGGTATTGGGATCTAGTTTAAAACGTGGTCCACTGTAAGCAGACTATGTACTATATGGCCCAAATGGGGTGGTTTTTTATATAGTCTTTTGTTATGCAGCGGTGAAGGGAGGGGAGGGGGGAAGGGGGGTGGTCATGTCCAATGACATCGCAATATTAATGTAACCATATTTTTTTCATATATTTGGACCATGTCTGTAACTAGTAATGGTCACAACGTAACCTGGTCCTGTACTACCATATTACATGGTCCCACTTTTTGCAGGGAATATTTGCGTTTGATATGTACTATCTACACATACTCACCCAAACTGAATTCGACTTCCACCATCGCTTCCGCAATTTCTAAGCGTGCCTTTACTATCTCCCCATTGACGTCATTTGTGCCAAATGTCTTTTCTGTTATACTCGTATTGTGCGTAATTCTATGTGTGGTAGCCTGATTGGGTAGTTTACCTAGTGCCACCTCAATCCAAAATTTTCCAATCATAAAATCTCCATTTTGCATTGATTTGCGACCAATTTCCAGACAATCGCTCCAGGACATTGTTGAGCTTTAGAAACAAATAGATTATCAACACACATTTGTGTGTACATTTGTACATATTTAAGCAAACCACTGGATGTCTAAAAATTATTAGACTGACAACTAAATGATTATTTTGCTACGAGTATCCACCAGAGTTCCAATTCTGCAGTGCTCCAATAATATGCAAATATATGTATGTACATATGTAAGTATGTACGTAGACACTTAGATAACGTCGCTGTATATAAACATAAATATAATATTCTCACCGAATACGCAATGTGCGAGAAATTAATAATTCAACGCCGAAGTGATACCCTAATGCCAGCAAATTCTTTATGCAATGTCAGTATGCCACTCAATACGGGTATTACATACACGCATTACATCGTTGTGCGTTTCTGTTCTGAAAATTGATGACTTACCCCATTTTAACGCCATTCACTTCGCCGACAGCCAAACGCTTTGGATCGAGCTGGTAAATGTCTTGAATGTGTAACAGATTACTGGCAGCCGCATCAAAATCACTTTCACTTGGAAATTTCAAGGATTCTTTGGTAAACGTGAGAGTTTCCGCGATTTCTATTTTGGCGAGAGTGTGTGAGTAAAGGTGAAGAATGAAATATGGGTACCCCGAAATAAGTCCCAAATGAAATAAGTCCCAATGAAATAACTCCCAATGAAATAAGTCCCAATAAAAATGAAATAACTCCCAACTTTTAGAAATGAAATAACTCCCAAAGAAGGAAATGAAATAAGTCCCAATATTTGGGGCTTATTTCATAATGAGGCCCCAAATCCCAAAAAATATGAAATAACTCCCAAATGAATTAAGTCCCAGAAATATGAAATAACTCCCAAATGAAATAAATTCCAAGAAATATGAAATATCTCCCAAAAAGTACTACGCAGAAGGACATCTATCGCGCGATTTTTATTTCCAATTTTTGGTTTTTTTAAATATAGTGTCTGTTTTATTGGAAAAGGCGCCGCAGGCGAAAAATTGAAATAAAAAATCGCGTGATTTTTAATTCCAATTTTTGGTTTTTTTAAATATGGTGTTTGTTTTATTGGAAAAGGCGCCGCAGGCGAAAAATTGAAATAAAAAATCGCGCGATTTTTAATTCCAATTTTTCGTTTTTTTAAATATGGTGTTTGTTTTACTTGAAAAAGCGCCGCAGGCGAAAAATTGGAATAAAATATCGCGTGATTTTTAATTCCAATTTTTTTTTTTTTTTTTTTTTAATATGGGGTTTGGCCCGCGGGCGTTATTTGCACGGGCGTTATTTCACTGCACCGAACACTTTTCTGCGTTGGCGGCCTTCGGCCGCGCTTATAAAAAATAACCCTGGGCTACGCCATCCGTCCGGACGTGTGCCCTAACCGTGGCTACCGCCACGGTGATGTCCTTCTGCGTGGTACACCCTTCAGCGGCGGCGATAAAAATATAAGTATACAAATTTCGGCCTTTTTCGGTCATTTTCCTCATTTCGACAGTTTTTAATTCGGTCAAAAATGTATAATAAGGCTTTTTTCAATTCGGTCTTTTAAGATTCGACATTTTTTTCGATTTATCGTACGGATCCCGGCTTTCGGTTACTTTATAACGTTACAAAAACGTCGAAGCTTGTTAAATTGCAATTCTAAGAGAAATGAAATAACTCCCAAGAAATATGAAATAACTCCCAATGCATTTTTAAGAGAAATGAAATAAGCCCCAACAAATATGAAATAACTCCCAACGGAATTTCGTTGGGAGTTATTTCATTTGGGAGTTATTTCATTATGAAATAAGTCCCAACAAAATATTATGAAATAAGTCCCAATGCATTGGGAGTTATTTCATTATGAAATAAGTCCCAATTTGTATGGGAAATATTTGGGAGTTATTTCATTGTTTTTTTTGGGACTTATTTCATTTGGGACTTATTTCGGGGTACCTGAAATATGTGGTAGTTATTTAGAATATGTATCTATGTACATATTTAGGAATTCGAATGCAGGAATATTGATGTAGAATAATGTAATACATAATTAGAGAAGGTCAAAAAGATTGTAGTCTTAGAATTTTTTGCGTTAATTTAATTGTCTTTGTTTTTAAGTCTTGTTTTTATTTCAGTTGCATTAAATATTAGTCTTGATGAACAAATCAAAGGCGTTTGGAAAACGAATCCTTTTTTTTCTTTTCAAAGTAGCATTTCCAATAATGAATATGGAAAAAGCTGTTATTCGTTTCGAGAACCAGGTTATGCTCCAATAAAATGGAACCTTCGTTATATGTAACATTTTTATTTCTTTCGATATTCAGCCCATGCTCGAAAGGAAATTTTTAATGGGAGTTGTTGTCTTGAAATATGTCAATTTTTCTTTTCTTAGTATTTTTCTCATATTGTCGCACCCACTCTGAAAAAAATACCCGTCGTTAAACCAACAACTTTCGGCTGTTGAATCTCCGTCTTTGATTCAACAGCAAAAGTATTTGTTTTTACAGCAAAGTTTTTGGTCCAACAATTTATTCAAAAACGGGCGTTGTTGTTTCAAAAACTTGCTTGCTTTTAAAAAATTTTTTGTGAGAAAACGAACAAAAAAATAATGATGGAGAGAAGATGAAGAGAAAAATCCAAACAAAAGTTTATTTTTAGCAACAATTTTCTCCCCGTTGTTGATTTAAAGGCAAAAGTATTTGACCCAACAGTTTCCGTTGTAAACAAAACTAATGAGAACAATTTTTTTTAAATTTTGTTTTTACAATGATTCAAATAATTCATGGATTCCTTTTTAGGAAATGGAAGTATAAATAGGTTACTACAATTCAATATAATGTTGAATGTTCCACTATGTGATGATTGGATAGAAATTCAGGTTGATGTCATGGTTCGAATCCGGAGGAGAATATAAAATAAAGAAGACAAATCAGAATAAGAAATAAAGATAGCAACCAGTGAATGATAAGAAGGAGAGAAGAATAGGAGAACAAGCGAAGGCTTGGGACCCGGGCGGAGAGAAGATGAAGAGTAAAATGCAAACAAAAATTTATTTTTAGGTGAAAATTTTTTCCAACAATCTCCGTTATTGACTTAAATCAACAACGCTCGCACCTTTGAAACAACAACGGAGCGTTGTTGGGCACATTTCAAATGCGGAAAGTAGTTGATTTAACAGCGAAAGTCTTTAGATTTACAACGTTTTTTTTCAGAGCATTTTTTCGTGTGCATGTCCAATATATTACTGTGGACTTTGGAAAATTAAGGTTGGTTATAAGTCCATTCTTAATTCGTTCGTTCTGCAGTCATATTAGATATCGAAGATTATTTTCTAATCGCTACTTATGAGTATTATCCTTTGTGAATATATTTCTTCTTTTAGTTCCAATATCTCCTTAAAGCCTGATGAGTCTTAGAGGAATCTAAGGTGAAGCAGCTGTCGCTACATCCACTGCTTCAATAAGTTGTTTAGAATTTGTTGCTAGACTCTAACAAAATAAAAAAAACTTTTTTTCTCTGATTTATGCCGATACACGGAGGAAGTAATCGATTTTATCATAAAACAAAAACCGGGTTTCCTCCACATCTTTACCATCATTAAATATACAAACACACACTTTCGTACACACGTACTACGTACCCTGCATAAAAGTTTTGCTTAATGTTGACAATCAGTTCTAAAGGGCTTACGCTGGCAGCGCTGCTTCTGTTATGCACTCGCTCTGTCTGCTCCTAACTCTCTAATACTTATCTAGGTCTTAATTTGCATGGCGGATAAGCCTTTGGAATAAGGTGTGCTCTCAGAGAGAGAGAGAGAGAGAGTTCTCCTTATGGCCTGATGGCATCAACACATGAAAATCAGCCTTATTTTAAGCCTTACGCTATACAAATTTGCTGCCTTTACAATTTTCAGGTCTTATTACGTCAGCATTTAAATCTGCTGTTTTAATTATTAAATAAGGCTTAGATTTTTTGGTGGGTAGCAATGCATTTGCTTGTGCGATTTTACATTAATGTTGTGATATTGAATGCTTTGGAAGACCTCGTTTTTGCCCCAAGATTGATTGGCATTCGAAGCTGGTTGTCGTTGTCGTTGTCAGTTGACAATTGGCATACAGACAATGTGAACTTGTATGTTGTACATACATACATACATACATATGCGTGTTTATAAACTCACCCGTAGTATTGTGAACGTTGAACGCATATTGTTGTAAGATCTGCCAATCCGATGTAAGGCGCTTTAATATTGTTAATGCATTCAAAGGATTATTAACATATTTATGGATATCGGTGAGCGCCAAGTCATTGATGGATTTTATTTGAATTGTTTTACTGGATTTGTGAGATAAAAACAAATATTAATAATTAAAATTAATTAGTTAGAATAACTACAATAATCGTATGATAGTATGGAAACTTTATTTATGTATAAGTATATCTTGAATACCTACTTGTACTAGCAGCAATTCATAAATATTTTATTTATACTTAATATTTGCACTATTAGTGACACAAAGGAATTTATGGAACTAAAAAAAATCATATTTATATCATATCTACAAAATATCCATATATAATAATAATAATAAGCAATGAGACTATAAAAAGAGGAAGTATGTATGTATGTATGTACATTACCGACCATGGGTTTTTTAAAGAAATCCAAAACTTAGATAACTATCAAAATTGACAAATGTGTCTACCATGTAGACTTTACATATATATATATGTACATAACAAAAGGCAGTTGACTCACCGTTTCAAGTTATTAATTTTATGTTCGAAAGCATCAATATACTGCCGAAAACTATCAATTAGCAAGGTCTGTGTTTTCAAATAGCCATCCAAATTATATTGTCCAGCTGATGATGATGTTGCTTGTGGTATTGCCACCGCCAAACGCAGAGCAACGACCACCAACAATGTTGCGGTAGTTAATATTTTAAACGACAACGGTGTAAGCCGCAATGTTGACTTTGTTGTTTTGTTTGTAATTTTTGCGCTATGGGTCAATGGCATTGTATTGAAGGTGTTGGTGTTTCTTTTTTTTTTGTTTTTGATTTATTAACGAAATTCTACTTCTGTATATGAGCTTAATTTAGCTTTGAAGTTTCGTCAAGTTCAAGGTTTATTTCAACTTTCTTTCTTTTTTTAATCTACTTCTCTAAACTTGTTGATCTTGTTATCTATGTATGTATGTATGTATATTTGTTACCTCTAACAAACCATTTGCATGGTTCTCTGTTGAAGTCTTCTTTTGAACTGAAACCGTTGATATTGAGTAGCTCAAATTTGATGGTAAACGGTTGGGAATTTTGGAGCTTAAACTAAAGCTTTTAATATATTTCTTTTTTTTTTTGTATGGCATGGTTTCATGGAAATAAACACGCAATGCTTTATGTTTGCTAATTTTTAAGTTTAAAAATCTCAGCATAGTCATATTTGAAGAAAATAATGGACGTAATGGCGTAGCCTCAATCTGCGTGTTTTCCTCGCTGAATTTTGTTCGCTTTAGACAAATATATGTTTGTATGCATATAGTATATCCCTGCAGCGAAAGTCCAAACTAGTCAGCCAACCTACCAGTTAACTGACTTGATAAATTATGGGAGTTGCCCAACTAGATTCATAGGGGACAAATTGAGATTAGTTATGAAACAAGAAGTTTTGCCAAAAAAAGGGTTTTAAATTAAAAATGAATGTATCCGGGGCTTCTGGAGGTTGCAATGAACACGTAAAGGAACTTCTTTATTGTTGTTGTAGTATTCGAACCCTGCATAGTAGGCCCCTTGTAGATTTAGTTGGTTGCAAATTGTTAGATCATTAAATCGGGTGAATGCCACAAATATAACATAGTTTGAGATGTTAATATAGCCCAGTATATTAGATACTACTTCAGCCATAGAAAAAAGTACATGATATGTTTGTATAAAGTCAGAAAATCATCAATATAAATGTCAAGCTTAGAATGGTCAACGTGTTACTTAAGTATTCACAATGTTAATGTTAATTTACCTAAATATTTAATATGCAAGATCACATTCTAATGTGCCTGAATTCTTTAATTTAAATATCATACTCTAATAACTAAATAAATGTATTAGAAACTTTATTTTGCAATTTTTATTTTCATTGGAGTAGCATGTAATACTAGTCAGTCAACTGGTATAGTTCTGATATCTACACTGACTAGTCAGCAAATTGGCATGATGCTGGTGTGTATACTGACTAGTCAGTCAAGTGGTATGACTCTGGTGCACAGAGCCAAAAGACCACCTAAAATGCCCTGTAAATCAGAACAAAGTTTAGCGGATTTCTCTACGCTTTCTCTCCAATAAGATGCCCGTCTTATTATGACTGGATATCTCATTTTAATAAAACTAAGTAGATATACTCTAAAACTAATATGAAAACCTTTTCAATATTATTAAGAAGATAACCCGTGGATTTTAGATGAAATAATTTTCAGTAAAATTTAATGGATAACCTATAAAACTAAGATGAAAACCTCTTATATAAAATTAAGAAGATGACTCCTCGAATAAATATGGAAACCTTTTCACATAAATTTAGCAGATAACCTGTAAAATTAAGAAGAAACCCTGTTTAATATTATTAAGAAGAGAATCTTGATTTTCATCGGAAAACATAATTAGTCAACTAGTATTTTCCTAGGACTTATTCAGACAAAGGGCAACATTTCATTTCATATAAGTGCAGATGGACATAATAAACTCTTTATACCAAGTACTTCACTAATCGTTTGAGAATTGTAGAAATGTGCAAAGCCGTAGTGAAATTGACGAACGGAGGAAACACATAAGAGCTCTTTTAAAAATAAAAAGTTCTCCCTTTTAATTTAAAAAGTGGCTGATGCAATAACTGTAATGCATATTTCTAGTATGTACGAGTATATCCATACATGTACGTACGTTAAGACGTTTATAGCAAAATTTTAATTAATAAGGGCTCTATTAAAAATAAAAAGTTTTCCTTTTTAATAAATTCAAAAAGGTTCTAGTAAAAATTAGAGGATGTCCTTATTGATTTGCTTTATAAAAATTTTCTCATAAAAACAGGCAGATTTCTTCTAACAATTTAATTTTTTTGACAAAATGACATAAAAAATTAATAAATAAGAAGTTATATCCTCGTTTTCAGACGGTATCCTTTTCAATAAATTTAAGAAGAAATTCAAGCTAAAATCTAGAAGATTTTCTAGCAAAAATTTCTTCAATTTTGTCTCCTCTCGCTCTCCTTGGCCAAATAGCTTTTTTAGATGGCAGTATCTTTGATTATAGGTGAACTTTTTGGCTCTGTGTGTGGATACTGACAATTGCCATTTCCTAGGTCATCACCGTGTTAAAAATACCAGTTGCCAATATGGAAAAAAGATAGATGGCTGACTAGTTGAGCTGTATGGCGAACTAGTTGTCGATTAGTTTACAACTAGTTGATTTCGCTGCAGGGATAGTACAATGTACATACATATGTATAGGAATGTAAGTAGGTATGTATGAACTTTTGAATTATGGACGTGTGCTATATAAATAGATACATAGATATTTCTGCCAATTTAATATGAATCAAGAATAAAAAATTTAATTCCCACGTATACAGATCATTTGAGCAAATATTGGTCTATATGTAGTTATACGTACATATCTATTTAAATACCCAACAAACATAGTGGCGAACGTTAGAAAACGTCCTGCCATATTTAATACGTATATTGGACCGAGAACGCACTTAAAACCAACTTTAGTATATTATAGTAAGTAGTATATTTGAAGTACACTAGAAATTATGTAGTTCGAAAAACCGAAGGTACCATTTTGCTTGATAATAACATTCTAACCAAACCTAAGTTCTATTGGGTATATACATATGTATGTATTCATATTTCATGAGCTGTGACACTCATATTTCATTAATAATTAGCCGGTATCAATCAGCGTACTAATAAGTTAATAAAATTTAGTATAAAAAACATTCACAGTTGCTAACAAAAAAAAAAAAAAAGACAGAAAAAGCAAAAAACAAAACAAACAAATGGAGAAACAAATAAGTCGCCAAGTTATGTACATAAGTACTAGGGATTCCAATTTTTCTGATTTTTACGATCCCGGGATTTTCGAGATTTTTTTTCTAATCCCAGGATCCCGGGATTTATCCCGGGATTTGGACAGGCCGACAAAATTTCCAAAAAATTTTCTAACTCAAATAAAATTCTACTTTTCTAAAGGATTTCGGTGCCCTGAATCTGAATCTGAAGTCGGATTTTCGGTAATACTTGTAGGTTTTGAGATATTTATGCGATTTTTTTGCTATATTCACTGCTCAATCTGTTAAATTACTTACTTTCATTAAAAAATGATTGCAGCTATTGAAAGAACGATCAATTCTCTTGAAAACAGCGCTTTGTTTTCTCGGGTTTCTTATTTATATATCTAGAAATATATGTTTTTGTACAATAAGGTATTTTCTTCGAAATCAACGGCAGTACAGTGAAACCTCCCTTGGGCGGACACTCACCGTCGGGCAAATTTTGTCCGCCCAAGAGAGGTGTCCGCCTAAGGGAGTGGGTTGCTATTTTAGAAATTTTTTGAATTTTAAAGGATTTATTTATTCATATATCACTAAAAAAAAACAAGGACACTTATGTCTTCAAAATTTCACTTGAATACATAAAAACATACACATATTTATGTATGTACATATGTATACATATACATAAAGTATTAACATACATATTACATATCAATTAGTAAGTTGCTGAGAACTAGAAATGTTGGGATATCTTTGAAATTATTTAAAAAATTGCGAAATTGTCGATTGACGAGGGGTTTTTTGCTTATTTAAAATAAAATTGTTTTGCAGATGGCTTTCAAATTTCTGCAACAATTCAAATGCAATAAGGTCTTCCGTGCAAAATTTTTTCAAATTTGAAACTGCAGTCAAAGCCATTTCGTTCGAGGAGATTGCATTACCTACTTTCAGCGGTAATACTTTCAGTATCGGTACTATCATCTTCAATGGTTTCGACATTCTGGTCAGTTAGACATCTAACTGGAAACCCGTGATGTAGTTATATCTATTCCATTAGTCATGCGGACATTTATTTTAGTTGGTGATTCCCCTTTCATCGCTTTTTACCTAACGAACATCACACGAACTTTTTTTATATTGCTATACATACTTATATTTTGTCCGCATAAGAGGAGTTCGTGTCCGCGTAACAGAGGTTTTTATGTGATTCGTTATGAAAAAAAATCAAAGTGTCCGTTGACGAGAGGTTCGTGTCCGCTTAATAGAAGTTTTTAGTTCAATTCAATAGTAAATAACTGTCCGCGTCCGGCCAAGAGAGTGTCCGCCTAAGAGAGGGCAATTTGTTCTAAAAATTGAACCTAAACCTTGGTGCATGAAAAATTGTCCGCTCAAGGGAGGTGTCCGCCTATGAGAGGTGTCCGTTAGGAGAGGTTTCTCTGTATTTGTAGCGCTGTTTTAATCGAAATCAAGTTTTGTAGCTGCTCTGCCGAACTATTTTTATTTCAGTATAGAAAATATATACGTAGTAGGCCACTGATTGGAATTTTTGTTTCAGTCACGCAAAATTTAGTCGTATTTCGATAAATTAATATAAATTAATTCACTTATTTCATTCTAACGCACAGTTTGTTGTTAATATAATAAACTGCCTAAAAGCGTGCTACAAAATTTTTATTTTCAATATTGCAAGTTACAAACAAAATATCCGAAAGAGCAAAACATTGTCTTCAAGAGAAATGATCGTGCTTTCAATAGATTTAATCAGTTTTTAATGAAAGTGGGCATTTTTAAAGATATTGAGGAGTGAATATGGCTAAAAACCGCGTTTTTCGCTCTTTGGACAAGAATATCTCAAAAAGTGCACCGAAATCCTTTTGAAACGTAGAATTTTATTTCTGTTACAAAAATTTGTCGACCAGTATTATTTTCCCACATTTGAGGTTGAAAAATTAAATATGTATATTTTCGAGAAACGCTGCAACTTTAACATGCAAAGAAAAAATAGATTTTTATTGCCATTTTTTATTATTTCATTACTAACAAAATAAAATAGGAACGTAAAATCATGCGTATTATTTAATAACACTTAAGTTACTTTAAAAAACACAATCAACAAAGAAAATTAAATACATTTGGTGAACAAAACATTTTCCTTTATAGTTGGTACTTTTAGGATATTAGGATAAAAAGGTTTGCGATCATTTGATAATTTCCAATAAAAATTTTTAGAATTTAACGACACACTTCGTTTAAGCGAATATTTCCAAGCTTGCCGAAAAATTTTGAAAATTAATGCAACTTCCGAAAATATTTAAAAATCGGAGGCACATATTTTGATATGAATTCCGAGGATGCAGCTGCTTATTTAATTTTAGTAGGGTAATGTAAAACTATCAAGTCTAATTAAAATTTTTTTTGCATTTTCTTCCATTATTTACTTTCCATATGGGAAAATTCCAAAAACCATTTGGGGAAATAAATGACCAAAAATCAGGAAATAGAAATTATCAAATGAATTTTACCACAAGAATTCTAAAGGCTTTAAAAATACCTAACGTACGTTTCTTTACAACGCGTACTTCACGACAAAAAATTTGATTATTAAAAAAAACATCAAAAATATTAATCCTTACTTTGACTAATGGACTTTTTTACTCTGGCAAAAATGTCGCACTTTCTTCGGGCTGTCACATTTTTTTGTTCTCTTCCACACAGACTCAACACTTTTTTAAGGCTGTTTGTTCTATTGACAAAATATAAAACTGGCCCGACTACGGGGCAACATCTTCTGCTCTTAGCACATTGCATTGTTTTTGTTTCATTCATCACATGGATTTTCAGGGTGTCCAAAAGGGCAGGATCCCGGGATTGGAATCCCTAATAAGTACATATAGACATATGCATATATAAAATGACAAAGAAGACAAACAATGAGAGAACAAAAAACCGTCAATAAACTGGCAGTGCTATGAAACCCGGTATGAGGCATGCAGTTGATAACAAACAAAAAGTATTTGCCTACATACCTATTAATATACATATGTACATTAGATGCGTTTTTTGATCTAACATACCCCTCCGGCCACAGAATATGAAAATAGGATGTTGTAGGATAACTAAGCTGATTTTTGTTTTTTTTTTAGACAAAAAACTGAGTGGGCTACTCCAAAAACATCGATTTTTTTTTAATTCCATGATAGGTTTAGATTCATATATGAAAAAAACTACAGAATTAAAAATAAAAAAAAACAAAAGATACATATTCTCATGTAAAATTAACGGCTTAATCGAATGGTGTACTCAGTTTTTTAGTGCGAGCCATACCGACATATGTAAATAATAAATTTTCGAATTTTGTACTTGCAACAATAAAAAATGTTGTTCAATATGAAAGTGATTTTGGAATATTTCAATTGAACCAAAGTAGCTTGGACAAAAAAAGCTCGATTTCGATCAAATAAACTTTTCTGAAAACTGCATTAATTTGCGCAGATTCCTGTATATTTTGATTAAAAAGAAATTTAAGGTATCTTGGAAATACCAGGGTCCAAACTTGAAAATTCGTGACCAAAAAAATTAAATTCCACTTTAGGCGATCTTGGTACCTTCCCTTTGGCTGGCACTAAAAAGCTGAGTACACCATTCGATTAAGCCGTTAATTTTACATGAGAATATGTATCTTTTGTTTTTTTTTTGTTTTTAATTCTGTGTTTTTTTTTCATATATGAATCTAAACCTATCATGGAATTTAAAAAAATCGCTGTTTTTGGAGTAGCCCACTCAGTTTTTTGTCTAAAAAAAAGAAAAATCTGCTTAGTTATCCTACAACATCCTATTTTCATATTCTGTGGCCGGAGGGAAGATCTGAGAAACTTTGCCGAAAAAAAAACGCATCTAATGTACATATATATGTATGTATCTATCAGCTTTGTGTGTACATTCTTGAAGTAAAAAGAAGTAACGATCTTAATTATAACATACTTCTTATCGAATATATTGACTAATGCAATGACGTGAATATAAATATATGTATAATATCTAACGGGATTTAACCAACAATCCGAAATTATTAACCACTTTTTAATTAAAGCTACCGGTTCATTAGATAAATGATTTTTTTTTATATGAAATGCAAAACCGTAATTTTTTTAGAATGAATTTAAATAATTTATTTAATATCGATTATAGTTTAGTGTAAGTCCTTATATTTTATTGATTTATATGCATCATTCTTTAAATCGCAAGGTCTTTTGAATTCCTGTGAAATTGTATGGAACCATTCGTTGCAAACTGCAAGACAAAATATAAAAATTTTAAGTAATATCTAAATATCCAATAAAAAAAATTATATCATTAAGTGGTTAAAGTAGTTCGTGTCTCTCTAATAAAAAAAATCAATTTAACTTACTCCATTTTGAACCCACTAAAACTGGACAACCACCATGTTTAGTACGATAATCGCGTTCCAGCGATTTATGTAGATTATCCCAAACTACCAGGCTACCCTTGATCGGAGTTACTGCCAATTTTAAGTAAGGAAATGCAGTGGCGCCACCAATTGCTACTTTGTTAATCTATTAAGAAAATTAATTAATTAATTTTTTTTTTAAATCAATTAATTTTTTGTAAGATATCAAACTTACATAAATCAAAGCGGTTAGTATACGATTTCCACGGCCGTCGTAATCATAATTGGGATCCTGAAAAGATAATATTTATGTACAATGAAAATTGTGTGTGCATACAAATAAGACATATACATATATATATGTATATGTATGTATTTATGTGACTCACCTCCGAAAAATCATAGTGCGGACCGTAATGACCACCAATACCATAATTTGCAACTTGCAAAGGTTCACCACTTTCCAACGTTAAACCCGTAATATCCTTTAAACGTTGAGCAATATTTTTCAAGAATGGATGCCGCTCAAAATACAACCATGTATTTTGACTGGTTCGCAAATCGGAATAAACCTGCAGTTGAGAATCTCCGATCTTTGAACGTTTTACAAAGTCTTCGGTTTCGTATAAAATGCTTTCAATTTCTGCATCGCTTATGATTTCGTGATAGTATGCAACTGGTGGATCACGATTGAGTTCCTCTTTTTTGAATGGTGCTATATAACGGAAAGGCACATTGTTGTGCACAAAACGACAGTGAAGCTTTCGTTTTTCACGTGGTGTTTGTTGTAAATCGCCGTTGCAAGTTTTCTCGAATAATTCGTCGAGTGGGGGGTTTTCCTGCTGGCGCTGTAAGAGAGCGGAGCAGACAGGGAGAGAGAATGAAAATGGGCTCATGTCAGTATATATGCGCATATATGCACAAAAATACCTGTTGAACTTCATTAGTTGTGTCCCCCAATAATGCCGTATAACGTTCATCCAGCGCCTTAATCGCAAAGTGTGGCACATTTGCCAAAGCCAACGAATTTGTGGGATCCTGTGCCAAAAGCTCGTCGTTGAAATGTGCAGCCATACTACTTTTACCTGAAAATTCGCAAAAAAAAAAAACAAATACACAGAAAAAAAATTTAAGTAGATACCACTTTAGACCATGTTCACACGCATACCCAATTGGTGCATAGCTGGCGCCAAACTTTGCAGCACTTCAATATCGGTAATTTGTCCAAACTGGTGCGTACCATTGGTCATACTCAATTCTTCCGCCAAACGCATACGCGCCTGCAAAAGCCACTCAGCTGCATATTTATAGTTGCCACTTTGGTATAAACTATCGCCCAACCAAAAACATTCACTTGCTGTCATCTCAGCTGCATAACTTGTGCCGCCTAAATAACCGTCAGCCACATTGCGGGTCGCTTGTCGATAGGTTTGTTGTAGACGCGCCATTCCTTTGCTTGCGCCCACCAAATCTTCCACAGTTGGCAATTCTAAACTTTCTTTATCCACTAGGTTTTTGATTTTAGAGATATAGGCTGAAAGGAACGAAAAAGAAGACAGGAAAGAGAGCAAACAAAGACAGAAAGGAGAGAGAGAGAGAGAGAGCGAGAGAGAGAAAAAACAGGGAAGCAGAGAGATAAAGCACGATCTCCATTAAATATTTCCAAAACTTACTCACTTAACGCTGGTGTTTCATCGAAAATTGTTTTATTCACATATTTCCAATCGACCACGAAGCGTCTGATAATCTGATAGGCATCTAAAGGATTATCATAAGATTTTGCCGTACTTAGGTTGGCTTGCTGGGAAAGTCTTTCTATTTCATTTAATGCTCTGAAATGGCGATACATTTTATTCGAATATCATTTCATTTTTTAACTTTTTGTTCTTATTTAAAATTTACTCATTCACTTCATGACCAATATCCTCCATTGTCTCCATATATTCTTCAAAATATTTTATCACATGTAATTCAGCCTCAAGTAAGTCGTGCAGGCTAGTAATAGATGTGTAGTAATCGCCATTGACATTTTGACTATAAAATATTAAAACCAGCAAAAAGGTTATTTTTTCTTCTAACTGCATATTTGAAGAGTTTAAATACGACCCGTTTGGCTTTTGAAATTGAACTAAATGGAAGCTTACCATGTAAGAAGAATAGAAAGCAGATATACTCGTACTTACTGAAATTTTTTGTTTGTACAAGTGTTTCTAATGAATAACAAATGCTTAACTTTATGCTGCAGTAAATATAAAATTTTCTTGTTCTCTCAACAAAAAATGTGTTGGTCACAAGTGCGTAAATAGTAAACAGAAAGAGAGCAAGAGTTTGGGAATTTTATATGGAAAAAAGTTTGTGTTCGCTGTAGTGGTTAGAGTGCTCGCCTGTCACAACAGAGGTCGTGGCTTCGCGTCGAGCCCGGGCTAACAACTCCACAATGAAATTATATAGTTATTTTTCTGATTAACTAAAAGCCAACCATTGGTTTAAAGAGCTATCTCATATTCTCAGTTATGATAGCAAAGTATTTTTAGGACCGTTTTCATTATCTCCGGTTAAGCACTTAACCAGAAATTTTTGGTCGGTTAAACAATTTTGACAGCACGCCATACAATTTACGTCAAACTAACCAACGTTTAAACTAAACAGAGTTGGTGAAAATGGGCCTTATTAGAATTGCTAGGCATCCAAGGACAATCACAGTTTTTAATTGCGGGAACCTTTTCGAAAGCATACATAAACTAGGTTTCAGTTGCAATACATTAAATTTATTTTTAAAGAACAGTTTTCGAAAGTTAATTCTTCAAAGAGGCACAGAAAAGGTGATAAAGCAGTTGAAGTATTTAAAAGTTTTAAATTAAAACCCTCCATTGAGCAGTATGATGTCTGTCTAACAGGGCCGTGCGCACGGGGGGGGGTTTGGGGGTTAAAACCCCCCCATGACCAAATCTAAGTTGCAATGATTTTGCAGAAATTTTCAAAATACAGTTTATAAATTTTGCATTGAATTTTGACTCATAATTTTTGACAATATTAGTTACAATAATTTTACGGAAGAAGAATTGGTAAAAGTTGCAAAAATTAAGGTTGGCCAATACATAAGTTCGGCACTTTGAATTGCACTTGGAGCTTTCCGAAATTACAAAGTTGTGTAGCATATGTTCGTTTGGCGTTTTTATAAAAATTGTACTGATAACAAAAAATCTTCATTTTGTGAAAACAGTGAGCAGTTTCAATTAACAAGTACTGTAAACAGTACACGGAAAGAAATTTGTATAATTGAATCAAGAAAAATGCTTTCTTGAACTCAATTTATAAAATTTTTAGGAAAATAAGAAAAATTGACTTAATTATTACTGGAAATAAGAAATTGAGTTTTCCAAAAATGAGACAATTATTTTCTTATTCAAGAACACTAACAAAATCTATAGAAAAAAAAATGTTGAAAAAAAATATTTAAATAAATAAGAACATCTTTTCTTAAATTTACTTAAATGAAGAAAATCTTTTTGCTAATATCAAGAAGAATTTAAGAAAATTGTGTTTCGACGAATTGGAACAACAAAATACAGCGAAAAAAAAAATGTAAAATGTTCCAAAGTTACATGTATTTTTTTTCATTTGCCATCCGCTTTGCATATTTCTGAATATTTTTGCAATTCTCAGATTGTTAGTGAAGCATTTGGTATAAGGAGTTCACTATTTGCATCTTCATTTATATTAAATAAAATGTTGTCATTTCAATAAACAAGTCCTAGGAAAATACTAGTTGACTAATTATGGTTTTCTAATCCCTCATGATTAGTTTTCATTGTCCTTATTTTTTACGTTTTTAATATTTTTAGAAAATATTTGCTTAATTTAATATATAATATTTTCTTATGCCTCAGACACACATGTGATATGAATATTAGAATATCAATATTATGATTTGGCTATGCTATGAAAATTTTCAATTAAACTACAATATGAGGGTGACACATATGTGGTATAGATCGAAATATTATTACTATACTACGATGTGTGTATCCCGCATTACTTACTTAAGCTCGTATAAGAAAAGTTTTACTTGCAACAAAAAAATAATTTCTTAATTTATTTCAAAAAACAAGAAAAAAACACTTACCCTAAGTAAATTATTTCTTATTTATTAAAATCCAATTTTACTTGAAGCAAGAAAATGTTTTCTTATTTATTTAAAATCCAGTTTCACTTGAAGCAAGAAAATTTTTACTTATTTATTTAAAATCCAATTTTCTTGGATTTTCTTATTAAGAAATTATTTTCTAAGTTCAAAATCAAGTCTAATTTTTCTTGTCTCGGCATTGATTCTAGTAAAAAATTCTTTCCGTGTACTATTCAGGACCTGGTTAACTAGGTTTTGATGAATCATAATGAGTTTCAGAAAAGTTAGAGAACATTTAAATTTATGGTGTATGGGTCTGGATATATGTTTCAGCAAATATGTTTATCTTAGCGAAAAATGTATGCGAATGCAAACCAAAATTAAAAACCCCCCCCAAGGCTAATTCCTGCGCACGGCCCTGCTGTCTAAATATACTATTTAGAATGTAGACAATTTGTAAAACTTAATATATAATACGATGAGGCATAACCCAGCAAACATTCTCGGAGCCCTCATAATTTTGGAGTCCAATATGAATCTGAAATATGTATGTGTGAAATATGAGCTTAAGAAATTTTTTTTTTTGATAATTTTTTTGTTTTTTTTAAATGATAACACTCTGCGACAAAATAAAAAAAAAAAAAACTGAAGGTACTTTTTTCGAGGATAACATATCGCCCGTTTTATGCAATAGGGATTTAACTCGAAATTTTCGATTTCTGGGATTTTGCCATATATTTCAATAACTGGTTAGTGCCTTGGAGTCTAGTCTTATAAAATACTCAAAAAGATAAAAATGGCGGAAATAGAAGTGATTTTGTAGTTAGCCGTAGAAGGAAACTATTTGAAATTATGAAACTTTATTTGCGTTTTCCCAAAAAAAAATTTTTTGAGTTAAATCCCTATTGCATAAAACGTGCGATATGTACATATATTAGACTGACTACAAAACATATGGGATTTCCAAAAGTATTGTAAGTACTGTACTTCAATTTCTAAAGCCAATTTTGAGCGCACAGCTTTTATTGATACGCGATGTTCGTTTAAAAAGTTTATGGCTTTCGTATTTTTATTCTTTTGCAATGTTTTAATGGCATTTGCATGAGATATGTCAAATAACACGTCCAGAGAGTCAGTAAAATGTTTTTTTTGCCTTACCACATTTCAATTTAATAATTTTGTTGTATTGATTTAAATGCCTTTTAATCATTTTCTCTATTCCATCTTTTCTTTTGGTCGGAATTCCGAATTTCGTGTAGACCTCAATCAATCTATTGGACAAAATAGGAATGCTTTCCTTTGCCGTTTAATGTTCATCACGAATCAAATAAAATAAATAGCTTATCACATTTCTTCTGCTTGGAAGCATATTTCCATTCAAAGTTTTTTTTCAAGCCTGTGTTTAAAAAAGATACTCTTACATTATATAATAGAAAAGCCTTACATAGCACTTAGCTCGTAAGATGTTATTAAATAATTACCAATTAAGCGAATGCATCTGGATCTTAATGCCATTAAAATAATAGTTTTAAAAGAATTTGAAAAAAACTTTTTTGAGCTGAATATAACACACTTCTGAGCACTACCGCTACAAGTTCACTTTAAAGAAAGTTCAACAAACTATCGAATGAGCTGAAACTATACCACATTTTTTTTTTTTATTGCAAAGCCTACTACGATATTTTCAGTTTAGTAAAAAAAAGTTTGAAAAAATGCGACTTGCTTATTTTAAATCATTTTCTTGACTATAATAGTGCATGTAAATCAAAAAAAATTTATGATGTGTAAAACTACTTTAAATAGCCTATTAAATGATGTATAGTTTATACAATTCTCTATTTTTTAAATATTTATTTTTGTGTTTTTAACAAACATAAAAATTTAAATTTCACTTTAAGGACTCAATATGTCCTGAAAGGATAACGGTAGGTATAACTATCATATAGAGAATATGTTCCCAGTTTCATTTAATATAAAAATGATTATCACATTATTTCTCCAAAAATCATTGTTTAAGGAGATATTGGTCTCTAAAGCAATGCATAATTTTTAGGTCAATTTTTGAACTTTAGTTCAAATGCGCGTGGCTATTTCCCACTACCGATGGTCAGATTTTTATGCAGATCTTATTTTCTATTGTCAAGCTATCAGAAAATGAACGGGGAGCAAAAAAAGTCAGCACTTTTGCATTTGTGGTCAGTCTAATGTATATGTTATAATATGTAATAGGCCTTACCAAACATACGAAGACTACATTCTTAGAATTTCCAATACACCTCCAAAATCTGGAGTTAGGGGCCAAAAATCCCCTTTTCATAGTTTAAGTCATATATTGTACCATAAGGGCCTTTTCACATCGACATTTTTTGCTTACCGAAACGATTCCGCGTTGCCGTGTTTTTCACAAACATCGAAATTTGCAAAACAAAATTTATAACTTCAACAAATCAATCAATAATAACAATAATGTCTTCTAGCGAAGACGAAGACATTATAACTTGCTACATTTGTAGCCGAAACGAGTTTTTTACTGACTTTCTTCTTCTTCTTTTATTACGCCGCAAAAATGTATGCAGTAATTCCTCAAATTTTACTGACCGGTCTTACCGCGCTGCGGTATACCGAAATTATTCCGCTCCGATTTCATGTATGCAACACTAATGTGAAAGTGCCAATTGAAATACATGTGGTCGGTAAGGTTTCGGTATACTTTCAGTAAAAACCAAAAATGTTGATCCGATACCGCACCGAGTAATGTGAAAGCGCTCTAACTTTTTCTCTGTTAATCCTATCAACGCGACTTTGATGCCGCTGAAAAGATGATATTTCACCGCTTTTAACAGTATACGTATAGAGTAGAGGTCGGAAACTATCGATAGTCAGCACCATCGATAGTGTACGATAGTTTTTTGCAAACTATCGATAGTATATCGATAGTTGACGATAGTTTCGGGTGATTTGGGAAAGTCTACGGCTACGCTCACACTGTAACCGCCTTTTGCCGTCCCGCAGCAAACACATCCACAAACACATCTGTTTTAAATGCACTCACCCGATTTCACCCGAATGTAAACAAACTTTGCCCACCTGTCAGGGTCTTATTCTTACCAGTATATGAAAGTAATAAAAGATGATCCAATAAAACTTTTTTCAGTACATTGTTTTGTTTTATTTATTTATTAGCCATTTATTCTTGTTCAAAATAATTAATATATTAACCAGAGGCCATAACAATTATAACAAATAAATATAAAAATCACTTGATAACAATTATTGAGCAATGGAAAAATTTTTCCATCAACAATAACAATTACTCAAAGATCGATATTTTCTACATCATCCCATAATTGTTATGAGCAATTTATATTTTTTCGATCTTCCATAACAATTACTGGATGATGGATATTTTTTAGATCAGTTCATAATTAATTAAGACTCGACCAAATGATAGCCCTAGCCAAGCGCTTTCATTTGATACCCATTTTGCGGTGTTCGGTATTCTATATTCGTATTCCGCATCCATATTTATCCGCTTTTCCACAATTATGAGCTGACTCAGTTATCGATAAATTTATCGAAATATATCGTAGTCCAAATAAAAGCTGGAGCCATCCCCTTTCGTTTGATAACCATATTGTAGTGTAACACTGTGGAACAAATTCAGGTCAACAAAAGTTAACTCGGTTCTGAAAGTTGGGGGTGAAAATATAGGCTAAATTAGAAGACCCGTATCGCGGCGTTTGCTTAGGTTAGTTCGAATTTGTTTTTAATCGACCTTTGAACTTTGCAGGCAAATGCCGATTTTCAGCATACTGTTTGTATGGTTTTTTTGCTATAACTCGTCGACTAATTGAGATTTTTTTGTTGGAGTGACAGCAAAGGAAAGAAAATTTCCTATACAAGGAGTCTATAACATTTTTCTCTACCTCTTAAGCTAAGATCACACGATTTGTACATTTGGCTAAAAATTTGCCAAATTCATAGGCAAACCGTGTGAACGGTAAATTTCATTTAACACAAATCACAAAAGCCAAATATTTAGCCTCTTGTGGCAAATCAAAAACAGCCCTTGTAGCCAAATCGTGTGAACACAAATGTGATACAGAAGGTAAGTAAAAATAATGAAAATGGACAAATTTTCATTTGCCACTTGGATACAAATGATTGTGGCAAACAAGGTAGTTCCATTTCACTTTGACGTTGTCATTTTTGATTATAATATGGATTATTGACGTCTTACTCAAAGTCAAAACTTTAGGATAGCGTTGCCCAATCAAAAGTTTTTGGCTGAGGGTATATTTGAACAAAATATTGGATATTTTAAATGAAATGGTGTTTTTTACATATTTTAATCAACAAAACAAATCAGCGGATTTAATGAGTATATTTTAACATTTTAAATATATTGAAAAAAACCTTTTCAAAAAAAAAAACATAAAATAATGAGTTATTCATAAAAAATAAAAGAGATTTATGCAATTATTAAAGTCGAAAACTCTTATCAATTCCCAGGATGTGTAGTAAGAGTGTCTATTAACAAATATATTTACTATTTTTTTATGAAAATTTTAATGACTTTTTATTTACTTGTTAATAAAAATTCCTCTACTTCTGTATTTCTCCCAAGCCTTTTAATTAAAAACACTGAAATTTCACTTTTTTTTTATAATATTTGATATTTTATTTAGTATGAGCAAATCAATTTATACTTATTTAAAAAAAAAAAAACGGAATTCTACCGGTATTAAAACCAGGGACTTGTAACAAAGCTCGTAACGAAACGAAACTTGCGTTTCTGGCGTTTCTGTTCCGAGAAACATTAAACGATAGAAACTAAATTCGAAACCAAATGACTTTTGTTACAAAGGAGTTTTGTTTCTGTTTCTGTTACAAGGAACAAAATTAATTTAGTTTCGTTACAGGTTTTGTTTCTGCTGGAACTGTTTCGGAGTTTTGTTACGACTTTTGTTACAAAGGAGTTTTGTTTCTGTTTCAGTTTCGTTACTTAGCTGTGTAACAGAAACCGAAACCGAAACGCGTTACAAGTCCCTGATTAAAGCTCACCGATAATACCAGCTATTTTGTTGCACGGCGAGCCAAATTGAGACTACAAAAATATGTTATTTTATATATTTAACTTTCGTTTATAGTATGTACTATATTCCACAAACTTGCCGCAACTCATTTTAAGAATAAATCTTATTTTTTATATAATTATTTGTGATCTGATATTATGAAGAATATAACACGTAAATGTACGTATTTTTATTTACATATATCAATATTCAAATTGAAAAAATTCGTTCTGTTACAATCGATACCATGGTTACCATGGAAATAAAAAATAACATAAATGGAGGATTTTTAGCATTGAGTATGGCAGCACGAAATGTCATAATCCATATAATTGTCAGTTGCCTAATATGGCGGAAAAAATTTGACGTTTACACTACCTTCTTTCTTGTATCATGGTGGCAAATATACAAATCTTTTTTGACAACTATAAAATAAATTATATTTAAAATAAAAAAGTATATGGAAATACAAATTTTAAATTGGCCTCTTATAAGCTTCTGCTTTGGCCGTAAGGGGAAAGAAGAAGTCCGAAGAAACATTATACGGCGCACTGGCTTCCCTTTATAACAAAGAATACACAGATATCATGCCATTTGAGTATCATAATTTTTTTTATTTCAGTAATTTGAATTCCAATTTCGAAAAAAATTAATTTTTTAAATAAATATTATTTTCATTTAGTTTGAAGTTTAATGTCAAACAAATTGTTTTTGATAGAGTACTTAGCTCTGTTCGTGCCGCTGTGGTGCAGTGGGTAGAGTGCTCGCCTGCTATACCAGAGATCTCGGGTTCAAACGCCAGTCCGAACAAACACCAAACAATTTTTTTCTAATTAATTAAAACTCAATTGTTGGGTTTTTAGAAACAGCGGTCACCTCTCGGCAGAGAGTATTTCTGCCATGAAAAAACTTCTCACATAAAATGCATTCGCCGTTCGGAGCCGGCATAAAACTGTAGGTCCACCCAATTAGTAGGACAAACAAAAAAGGAGCACACCTCGAATTGGGAGAGAAGCTTGGCCATAAAACTCGTCAGAGTTATAATAGCGCCATTGTATAATTACATTATTATTTAGCTCTGTTCAATAACAAAAAAAATTATTACGTATTTTTCGTAAAAAATGTCAGCTCTCCATATAAAAATGACAGTTTTTATGAAAAGTAAGTAAACAATTTTTAGTAATTGAACACTGGTTTTGTCTCTTTTCAAAAATTGTTTTTGTATTTTGACTTTCGGTTGTTTTTTCAAACCAAATATACCAGAGAAAAAACGTAGTGTCATATAGGCCGAAAAATCATTTTTTAACGTTTAGCTAGAAAAAATTAGGCATAATTTTTTATTCCTTATTGAGATAATTTTGTATAATGAATACATTTTTTCTTATTCACGTTATTCAATTATTCTTGCTAGTCACACAAGTATACTTTTTCAAAAAGTGATTTTTGGAATACTTTCCCAAATTAGGAAAGAATATTTGCCCGAATTTGAACCGAATTTTTTCCCGAATTTGAACCGAATTTTTTCCCGAAACTGAACCGAATATTTTTCGAAATACTTTCCCAAATCAGGAAAGAATATTTGCCCGAATCTGAACCGAATGTTTTCCCAAATGCTTTCCCGAATCTGAACCGAATATAAATAAACATGAACCCCTGGTAATAACTCAGTCAGTTTCCGAGCGAATTTAACAAAACTTTGCACGTGGCTATTACTAGGGATGGCAACTATAACCGGAAAAACGATTATAATCGGTTAATTTCTTTCGGTTAACGGTTAAAATGTATCGTTTTTTTCCTTTTGATTATTTTTTCGATTAACCTTTTTGCTCTCAAGTCGAAAATAATCGAAAGGAAATAATCGAAGTTGAGAATTACCGCCTTTTCATTCGATTGAGTTTGAAAATTATTTTTCAAGGCAAAATGTTATGAATTAGTATTAATGAATGACTGATGATTTTATTTATTTATTTTATCATATAAGTAAGCGCAATGTGTAGATAAATGTGCACAGCTTTTTTTAAATATGATTTCATTTATATACGAATTTGTATGAATTCGTACCTCTTTAAAATTGTTTTTCACCCTTTCACACGAAAACTGCGATCTATTGCCGAGATAAAAGCACGTATTAAAACGAGCAAATGCATATATGTATGTGTGTAGAACAACATTTTGCGTTGGCGGCCTTCAGCCGCGCTTTAAAAAAAATAATCCTCAGCCGACATAATTCTCTTTCTGGGGTAATATCTATGGACCCATCCAACCTTAACGACAATGGGCTAGCGTAGAACTAAACTGGTCTATCTAACATTTTTTCAGAAATCGAGTTATGCACATTTTTGAACTTGAAAATCATAAATTTATCCGTGCAAAATTGATGTAGGTCTTATTTCTTCACCAAAGTGTCCAAACGATAGAAATGTCACTTTAGAATTTACGTCCTTTTGTCATTTCAAGAAATTCTAAAGTGGCCCAACTAGCATAGACTACCATAGACCAGTATGATCTTACACCAGATGAGTGGATGGAATTGGTTAAAAATTGTAGAAAGCATGCTCCTTTTGATGTTAATAATATGGTGGCGAGATTTATGTCATTTGACGAACGACGGCCAATGTTCAGGGACTACCAGAGTATAGTAGACGACGGTGGAAAAATTTCCCAAATGCGAAAGGCAAAATTTGTCAAGGGTGAATCTGTGATGCAGTTTAATGATGATTATTGTGAAACATATAAATCCGTCGATATAAAGAAATCTAGCGTGAACCAACATGATTTTATAGAGTTCTTGCAGAATTTTACACCAGATCAGGGCAGCGACATACGCGTTTTGAAATTCAAAAAAATGCAGGACATAAAAAAAAATTTTGAAATTCGTACCACCGATTCATCACCCCTTTTACCTGTCTCTCCACATGTAAAGCAGAGATGAAGCAGAAAACAATCCAGAAGATTTTCTACCAGCCCGCCGTGGAGAAAACTAGGTTACTGTTACTTTACATGCAGAGGTGATCATTTACGAACATGTGTAAGTTATTTTTGTAATTAAAGTACTTCCATTCACATATTTTTTACTTTATTCATATAATTTTCAATTTGTAGTTCAAACTTCCTTAAAAATTGAAAATTCTAAAGTGGTCTATGTAACAAGTTTTCTTGTTACATATAAATATTATATAAAAAACGTTTCTATAATAATTTTTTTTAATGCAGAATGTTAAATTAACTATTAAGCTAACATAATAATTTACAATATTCACTTAACATACATCAACAATCGCACACCGCATTAAAACGCGTTTCATCTGTTTTCTCCAATTTTGTATTTTGTTAGATAGACCAGTTTAGTTCTACGCTAGCCAATTATCTCGTAAACTGTAAACTTCCTGCAAGTTTTGATTTCAGTTTTGAGATATCGTCGGTCTCCTGCCAGAAACACGAATGTGAAAATTTTTTTAAGTACGATGTCTGCTCTTTTTTCGGGTATATATTGAGATAATAACAATTAATATTTGTATATATGCTTATGTACATAAAAGTACATATTATGCGTGTATGTTTACACAAGAATTTATACAAATATTAATTGCTATTACATCAATATATACCCGATAAAGAGAAGACATCGTACTTAAAAAAAATTTCACATTCGTGTTTCTGGCGGGAGACCGACGATATCTGAGAGCCCCTGAAAAAGTAATTTTTTTCGCGGTGCGCTTTCTTAGTGGAAAGCCGACACTTTTTTTGTTTATAACGTGTTTTTTGTGAAGATGAGACAGCAACAAAATATTGACAATTTTTTCGCTGAAATGACGATTTTTTATTATTATAATAAAAACGAACACACATACAGTGTATGTATAAAAAATTAGCTTGTTTGTCCTCTTGGGGTGGGTACTACGTATTAATTTATCAATAATTGTAATCGAAAAACGGTTATAATCGGTTAGTTCCCTACGATTATTCGCGATTAATAATCGAACCCTTTCGATTAACCTAAAAAACGGTTAATCGATTATTAAATTTTTTTTGCCATCCCTAGCTATTACCCTACTACTACTATTACCCTAACCATTTCGAAAAATAATCGAAATCGATTTATGGTTTTGATCCTTTATTTGTTTCTAACTCCGAAAATAGTCATTCCCCGCAAAAAAGTAACAATATCACTTTCATTAAAAATTAGTACATAAATAATTTCTTCATATACGATTTCGACGTATCTGCAACATTTAATTCACTTTTGTACAACCAAAGTCGAAATTTCATAATGACAATTTTTTTGGAGCTCGTTAAGACACGTATTCTATTGAATGAATTAAATTAGCTTTATATCATCTGTGGCCGCTGTGGTGCAGTGGGTAGAGTGCTCGCCTGCTATACCAGAGGTCTCGGGTTCAAACCACGGTCCGAGCCAAACACCAAAACAATTTTTCTAATTAGTAAAAATCCAATTATTGGGTTTTTTAAGAGCAGCGGTCACCTCTCGGCAGTGGACGGCATACCCTCCGAGAGTATTTCTGCCATGAAAAAGCTTCTCACAAAAAATGCATTCGCCGTTCGGAGCCGGCATAAAACTGTAGGTCCACCCAATTAGTAGGAAAAACAAAAAGGAGCACACCTCGAATTGGGAGAGAAGCTCGGCCATAAAACTCGTCAGAGTTATAATAGCGCCATTGTATTATTATTATTATTATATTATATCATCTTACAGAGAATTAAAAGAAGTATTATCCAGTTTTGAAATCGTGAAAATACATGCACTTATAATGATTTAATACCTACTTGATTAATTTCTGTTTGTTAATTTTTCATAAAATTTTCTTCCAAATAATGCCCAAAAGTATGCTTCTATATTTTTCTTACGACTCACAATGTGAACGTTTCATACAAAAAACGGCCATAAATAGTAAAAATGGACCTAGAGTGCTCAAATTTTGAAAATAAGCTTTTTTTATGAATATTAGTACATGGTGTAAGAATGAACTTAATCTGATGACAAATTCTGCCACCCCCCATATAACGGGTGTCGCGAAAAACCATTAAAATGCAATTATTTTGGAAACTAATTAAGTTACAATGCTGAAATTCAGTATGCAAGCTTTTTTGATGAATATTAGTACATGGTGTAAAAATTAACTTAATCTGATGACAAATTCTCCCAAACTACATATAACGGGTGCCCCGAAAAACCATTAAAATGCATTTATTTTCGAAACTAATTGAGTTGGAATGCTGAGGGGCAATTATATATATAGGTATAAGCATATATTTGTAACTATGTACTTCAAAAATATTTATTTAATTATCTACATATGTGACGTTTATGTATACTTATTTAAAATCTGTACTCTTAAGGCTTGGATCCCCACGTAAACTCCCATTTATAAGGTAACGGCACAGGTGGGAGACGAAATAGATAAATGCAAATATCAACAAGTTTATGCGTACCAAAGACTTTGTACCATTTATGAAGGATAGAAATTAAATTTTATCTGTTTAATTGAATAAGTTACAAATACTCAAATTTATCTTGTACATATGAACAATCCGTTGTATGGGAGCTATATTTTATACTGGATTTGGGCGATTCCGACAAATGATAAACTTTACATAAAAAGACATAGTATTTCGGCACAAAGTTATAACACTATTTCATGTTCATGGCTGGTATAAAAAGCAGCAAATGATAGTATATCGCTCATTTACTTCTATACTATCATACCTTAATAAGCTGATTTTACGAAAAATCCCTTTAAGTTTTCAGTAGCTATATATTTCAATAGGAAACCAAAGATAATTTTTTGATGTCAAACTGTCAATTTTCAATCTATCAGACCGAAATTTCGTCATATAATGCACATACATATACCTATACACACATGCATGCATACCCATACTTAGCTGAAAACTCGGGTTTTTGAGTTATGATACTTTTAAAGTAAATAGGCTAAAAGTAAGTATATATGTATATATTCTATATAAAATTACATTAATTAATATATTAGCGATTTTAAAGCATAAACAACTGTCAAAACTGCTCATCAATGCTTTTCTCTCTAGCTACACATGTATGCATATGTATGTACATCCATAGTGATAGCGCGCATATACACCTCGTCGAAAAATATGAATTAGTGAGAAGAGCGCGGGTGAATGGTGAAATTGACTATGGGGGGTTTTTAAGCACACCTGGGACCAACATATATTAAAAAATTGATGATACGTTTTTTTTTTATTTTTTTTTTATTTTGTTCTAAAGTTTCCCAATTTTTTTGATAATTTTTTTTTTACCCTGCATAAAAAACAATATATAATAAAACTTGTGCAGCTAATTCAAAAGTGAGCTACTGTATTTCATAATATGAACTATTTTTTATATTACAGAGAAATATTGAGGGATAAATCTCGTATAAACATTTTTTTTTTAATGCCGAATATGTCATGATAAATGTAATTTCAAAAATGCACTTTTGGCCCATTAGGAGAATAATTAAAACTCGCGAGAGCGCGGGTGAAATTAATTTCTGTTAATGTGGTATGATAAAGAATATGTTAGTTCATCACACAAAAAAAAATCCAGGATACGTTTTTTTTTGTTTTTTTTATTTTATTGCTTAAATTTGGCGAAGAAAAAATATTTTCGATATTTTTTTATCCTTATTTGAAAAATCATATAAAATCAGGTTTCGAAGATAATAAAAAAAGGATTACTTCCTGAAAAAGTGGAAGCCATTACCTATATTTAAGTGTCAAAACCAAGTATATGCGTTAATAAATGGCTTAGATAGAGCATTTCGTATCAAGTCATATAATTCATAATTCAAATGGCACATTTTTTGTTCAACTTTGGGCACCCTGTACGGCTAAACGAAACGAAACTCAGAAAATTTTACATGAGCTTTTTTTTTGTCCTATAAAATATCTGTCGATAGCTGGTAAAAAAAATGGATTTACGACTACTTTAATTTCGACTTTATTTTTGGCCACGAATTCCCATTGTGCGACTGTTTTATCATGATTGGTTAAATCGTGTGAACGAATGTGAACAAATTTGCCACTTTACTTTTATGTACAAATGTGTGGCAAATCAAAAGCTAATAAATCAGGCAAATCGTGTGAACGCAAAGCAAATCATTTGCACATCGATATCAAAATGGGCAAATGTGGACAAATTTAAATTTGTCATTTTTTGTACAAATGCGCAAATCGTGTGATCTCGGCTTTATAGTTTCTGAAATATTGATAATTCAATTTGAATTTTTTCGATTTTTTAAATAAAAAATTGACTTTGTCAGGCAATATCTTTAAAACCAATATCTTTTCACCTTCGGTTTTACTCCTTTGCGTGAAGGTACATTCTATTAGCAAAAAAATAAGCTATCAACGAAGAAAATCCATGGTAAAATGGAAAAGTTATAGGCGATCATGTAAATACAGTCAAGTCGCGCAATGCACTCACCCGATTTCACCCGAATGTAAACAAACTTTGCCCACCTGTCATGGTCTTATTCTTACCAATACATGAAAGTAATAAAAGATGATCCAATAAAACTTTTTTCAGTACATTGTTTTGTTTTATTTATTTATTAGACATTTATTCTTGTTCAAAAGAATTAATATATTAACCAGAGGCCATAACAATTATAACAAATAAATATAAAAATCACTTGATAACAATTATTGAGCAATGAAAAAATTTTTCCATCAACAATAACAATTACTCAAAGATCGATATTTTTTACATCATCCCATAACACTGTACAGCACCCGGCTGGGTATTGGACCAAACCAAGTTTTTCGAAGAGATTGAGACATAAGAAAAAAATATGTATACACCATTTTTCGAAGTTAGCCTCCAAAATTTAGTAATGGGCTTTCGAATTTCGAAATTCGACCCTCCCTAATTTGATTGCAATGTTTAAAAAATTGAAAAATAAAAAATGTGGGTGTGATCCGCCTTATTTTCGAACTCGATTGGTATTCATCTTTTTTTTTGAAAGCTTATGTAGGAAATGTTATAAGGGGTCAAAGGTCAGATCTTCGAAAAAATTAAAAGTCGAATATCTCCATTTTTTTCCAACCGATTTCGAAAATCTTTATAGCGTTGTAAAGGTGATTGAATTCCCTTTCTTTTGCTATGCTCACCTTTATCCTTTTTTAAATAAAAATTTTATGAAAAAACACTTTAAAGAAAAAAATGCCCGAAAAAAATGTTTTAAGTAGTATATTTCGAACTTTTTGCAAACGATTTCGAAAACCTTCACGCTGTTAGATAGGTGCTTGAATTCCCTTGTCTTTGATATGCAGAGCTTTATGGTCGATGAATGAAAATATTATAAAAACAACACTTAAAAAAATACCAAAAAAAACTAAAATATTTGAACACATACTTTTATCCACTGTGCTCACCAACAATTGCATTTGCTGCTGGTCAAGTGTGCCGTGTGTAAATGCGGACAAGGATATTTAGTATTAAATCAATCGCATCCGATTTTACTACGAGTTAATATTAGCAGCTTTTTAATTAAACAAATGGCGGATAAAGTATGTCAAGCAATTCTACAATCGAATTTTTGTTTTGTTTGTGCTAAATTTAATATAAAAACAAGCTACAATTTGGTATAAACCAGGTAACTCCAAACGGCAATTGCTCAATTTCTTTCTTCCACCATTTTTGTAAATGGTTATAACAGGTTCTACATATCTTGTTGGTAACCCAAGACTCACCTTTGATAATCGGCTGATCAAAATAATCTTTATAAATTAATTCCACAACTGGAGTTACATATTAATCAAGCTTATTTCTATATTAAATTTAGCACAAACAAAACAAAAATTCGATTGTAGAATTGCTTGACATACTTTATCCGCCATTTGTTTAATTAAAAAGCTGCTAATATTAACTCGTAGTAAAATCGGATGCGATTGATTTAATACTAAATATCCTTGTCCGCATTTACACACTTTAAAATCACGGCACACTTGACCGGCAGCAAATGCAATTGTTGGTGAGCACAGTGGATAAAAGTATGTGTTCAAATATTTTAGTTTTTTTGGTATTTTTTTAAGTGTTGCTTTTATAATATTTTCCTTTATCGACCATAAAGCTGTGCATATCAAAGGTAAGGGAGTTCAAACACCTATATAACAGCGTGAAGGTTTTCGAAATCGCTGGCAAAAAGTTCGAAATATACTACTTAAAACATTTTTTTCGAGCATTTTTTCCTTTAAAGTGTTTTTTCATAAAACTTTTATTTAAAAAAGGATAAAGGTGAGCATATCAAAAGAAAGGGAATTAAATCACCTTTACAACGCTATAAAGATTTTCGAAATCGGTTGGAAAAAAATGGAGATATTGGACTTTAATTTTTTCGAAGATCTGACTTTTGACCCCTTATAACATTTGCTACATAAGCTTTCAAAAAAAAAAGATGTATACCAGTCGAGTTCGAAAATAAGGCGGATCACATCCACATTTTTTATTTTTCAATTTTTTAAACATTGCAATCAAATTAGGGAGGGTCGAATTTCGAAATTCGAAAGCCCATTACTAAATTTTGGAGGCTAACTTCGAAAAATGGCGTATACAAATTTTTTTCTTATGTCTCAATCTCTTCGAAAAAATGGGTTTGGTCCAATACCCAGAAAAAAAGTTGATTTTGTCGTATAGTGTAATTGTTATGAGCAATTTATATTTTTCGATCTTCCATAACAATTACTGGATGATGGATATTTTTTAGATCAGTTCATAATTAATTAAGACTCGACCAAATGATAGCCCTAGCCAAGCGCTTTCATTTGATACCCATTTTGCGGTGTTCGGTATTCTATATTCGTATTCCGTGTCCATATTTATCCGCTTTTCCACAATTATGAGCTGACTCAGTTATCGATAAATTTATCGAAATATACCGTAGTCCAAATAAAAGCTGGTTTGATAACCATATTGTAGTGTAACACTGTGGAACAAATTCAGGTCAACAAAAGTTAACTCGGTTCTGAAAGTTGGGGGTGAAAATAGAGGCTAAATTAGAAGACCCGTATCGCGGCGTTTGCTTAGGTTAGTTCGAATTTGTTTTTAATCGACCTTTGAACTTTGCAGGCAAATGCCGATTTTCAGCATACTGTTTGTATGGTTTTTTTGCTATAACTCGTCGACTAATTGAGATTGTTTTGTTGGAGTGACAGCAAAGGAAAGAAAATTAAATTTCCTATACAAGGAGTCTATAACATTTCTCTCTACCTCTTATAGTTTCTGAAATATTGATAATTCAATTTGAATTTTTTCGATTTTTTAAAGATAAAATTGACTTTGTCAGGCAATATCTTTAAAACCAAAATTTTCACCTTCGGTTTTACTCCTTTGCGTGAAGCTACATTCTATTAGCAAAAAAATAAGCTATCAACGAAGAAAATCCATGGTAAAATGGAAAAGTTATAGGCGATCATGTAAATACAGTCAAGTCGGGCAATGCAATTTTAATGTTTTTGGGTAATCACAATTTAAAAGACCATGCGACTAGAACGCATAGTCGTATTTATGTTGCTTTGACTACTTGCTAACCAGCAATTCAAACCCTGCATGGAATAGTTACCGTTTGTTTGGTGCCTAGTGGTCACATTTCAAATTTTCAATAAACTGTCGATAGTTCAAACGATAGTCGAAAACCATCGATAGAGTAAACGATGTTCAGAAACCATCGATAGTGACGATAGTGCCATCGATAGTTTCGACCACTAGTATAGAGTTAATGTATATTGATAAATGTCAGAGAAGCTGTAAAAATAATATCGAAAAGTTTTATTTATTTTTTTATTTTTCCGTTTTTATTAAGGAGTTTCGCCAATAATTTGTTACCAGTGTATAGATGAAATTATTTCAAAACAAACACCAACTAATTCTGTTTTCAATGGCATATGACTTTTGCATATCCGCGTAGGCGTTCCTAGGATATTCTACCTTAATCAATTTCTGCTGTAAAATTGTTCATACTAAAATTGCTAAATTTGTATTCTACCTTAATATCTTATTATCTAAGCCCAGTCTGGAACTTGGACTAATTAACCATTGTAAATGGCTTATTTTCAACTTGGTTTGCATAATTTTTTGTCAATATGATTTTCCAACTCATTCTTCTATCCAATGTGACTCCAGGGTACGTAACGAAGTCTTTCTGAGTTATTATTTTTCCATTTATTGAAACTGCTGGGAATGTGTCTTTTTTTAGGCTAAAAGTTACTTGTGCACTCCGAATGTTTGCTGGGAAGAAGAAAAGCTTCTATAACTCTACATACAGTAGTATGTAGGTTCATATTAATATTTACTTGTATATAGTATATGCATACATATTTATGTGAAAACGCAGAGGTCTAGCCAATATTGGTACACAGTATGTATCTGGCACGCACCAATCTGGCACATTGGCTAAACTATTTAAGCCCCAACAACAGCAATAAAAATAACAAAACAAAGAACAACAACAACATTAACAACGCTAACATTAACAGCTACGCTGATAAGCGAACAAATTAAATAGTGAGCGTTACGTGATTTTCTTTTTTTTTGCGCTTTTCAAATCTTAATTGAGCAAAATTCAAACTGAAGACAATATAAAAAGAAAAAGTAAACGACAGGGGCGTTTCAATTGTTAACAAAGTTGAATGTTGAGTGAACAATTTTTGTGTAGGTAAATAGCATATGAGTTAATGGCGAAAACCAAAGAAAAAATATTAACTGGCTAAAATTTGTAAAAAGAAAAGCTCAAATGGAAAAGCGGTAGTGAAGCGAAAACTCTAGGAAGTTAAAACACAAACAATACACTTACATACATACATATGTTTGTAACTAGACAAGTACGTGCTCACATATGAGAGCTATTTATATAGATAGCATGTGGGGAAAAGTGCCTCCAACAGCTGTCGTTTTCAAACTTAAACTTAACAGTTTTGTTTAGCATTGCTCACCTTGCAGTTTTGAGTTTTGAGTTGAAGCCGTCAATGTGATTTATTTCTTCTCACTTTCAATTATTTCGAATTCTTCAGTGTAATGAAAAAATGTGGTTCGTGATAAGCATGTAACACAAAAGGGCATACATACATACATTTATGTAGTAATGTGCATATGTAGATACAAGTAACTAATGATGAAAAAAATAACATTTAGACCGGTGCTATCTCGGGCAGCGTGCCGCTATAGAGATACATATACTACTCAATATATACAAGCATACATACATACATATGTCTATAACTACGGATTTGCTCTGCTTTAATCATTTTTGACTTTTACCAACTAACCAACTAAATGAGTGAAGTGTTTACAAATAAAAAAAAAAAAAAAAAAATATTATGGTTATTCAGTACGTAGCGGCGCTTCTAATTGTTAGGTCAAACTCTCGATTTCATTTAGTTACCAACAATCGGCTGAAATACTAGTGCATACGCCATACGCAGTAACGGTCAATTGGCAATTGGCTGCATCAAACGGAAGACATGTACGCGTACAATTGTGGTTTATTCTTTTTGTTTTGCGGTGGTCTTGGCCTTTGTCTGTTCGCCGCCGCAGCAGCACAGCGCAGCGATGAAGATGTTGGTAGTCTGACCACATCCATTGCCGGTTTGGAACGTTTGCTCGAAACGGAAAAGTTACTAATTAGAAATTTGGATAATTATGCCAAGGAATTGGAGGAAAAGTTACTCTACACACGCAGGTGGATTATTTTGGATTATTGTGAATTAGTGATGATTTTAAAATAATAATACAAAAAATAAATACGAAAGAAAGTTTAAAATTTACTTAAGTCTAGTGCAAAAAAACATAAACGGCCGCAACACTTGGACTTAAACTTGACTGCGAGTAGGGATAAAGTAATCTATGCATGAATATTCATTGAACGATGCAAGCATTTTGATTAATCAGAACTATTACTACTGATGAATAACAATTTCTCTTAAAAATATTTGAATGGGAAAATGCAAATGGAAAATTTTTCGTTTTCACACAATATATTGATTGTGGAGGCAAAGAAAATTGAAATAGTTAGCACTTGTTCTCATGCAATAATTAAAGTTATACAAGAACTGTGTTTAAATTAATTTCTTAAATAAATTGATAATGGAATAACCAATTAATTAATTAAATCAATTGCAATTGTTTGCTCCGTATTTTTGATAAAAAAAAGCAGAATTTTGATTAAAAAAATGTGTATTCAGTAAAAGATTTTTAGTGTGAATTTACTGAATTAGATATCGACGTTTACAAACAATTCTGTACTAAGTTCACTTAGTACGTTCTGCCACTGCTTGAATTTTGAAGCATCTATCAGACAATTCAATACAAAATTATAAGCAAAAGTATATCTATAAGGGTACAGCCAGACGACAGAAGAAAGTACATATGTACTTTCAGAAAGTGAAAAATTTAAATTTTTGTTTTTTTTTTTAAATTTCAGATTTTTATAAAAAAAAATCTGTTTTTCTTGCCCATTCATCCAAACAGAAGTTAGAAGTGAAGATATATGTATACTAGCATACAACTGAAGTTACATATCGAATCTAAACTTTGAGAACTTCCCCTGCAAAGCACAGTTTTTGGACTTAGTACATTATTGCACGCAAACGTCGATATACTCCCATGTTTTTTTCGTAGCAATTGTCTGTGCTTTGCCAAAAGTGGTCCTGATGATTTTCTACTAATGTACATACATAATTGGAAAGAAGTGTGATGCACCGAAAAAAGGCTGAGCTTATTTTGAGTTGTGCTGGCCCACTGATTGACTTCGAAAAGCGTTCCGCTTCAATTCCCAATACATATGTGGCAATCATTTTCTTTGGATCAATTGATAATTAGATTGTTGGTGATTTTGGTAATCGAAAATAAATATTTGGTGTAATTAAGTCCTTAAAAATTAGAAAATAATCAGCAATTATAAATAACACTGGATCACAAAATGAAATTTTTTGTCTGTACTTTGGACGTGACTATCCTATCTATATGTAAAATCGGTCGCTGATTCCGAAAATCGGGTTCATTTTTAATTCTATGGGAAGGTTTTTGAGATATCGGAAATTTACCGTTATTTGGCCAATGGGTACACTTAATCCAGTATAACTCTTTAACACAGTGAGTTATATTCCTTAGGGTGACACCAAACGAAAGAAAATTAAATTTCCTTTTCATGGCTCCTATAACATTTTTCTCTAACTCTTATAGTTTCTGAAATATTGACGATTAAATTAAATTAACACAGTGAGTTATATTCCTTAGGGTGACACCAAACGAAAGAAAATTAAATTTCCTTTTCACGGCTCCTATAACATTTTTCTCTAACTCTTATAGTTTCTGAAATATTGACGATTAAATTTTAATTTTTTCGATTTTTTACGATTTTTTGAAGAAAAAATTGACTTTGTCAGACAATATCTTTAAAACCAATGTCTTCACCTTCGGTTTTAATCTTTTACGTGAAGCTCCATTCCATTAGCAAAAAAATAAGCTATCAACGAAGAAAATCCATGGTAAAATGGAAAAGTTATAGGCGATCAAGTAAATACAGCCAAGTCGCACAATGCCTCTACACGGGTATATTTTATGCATGTTATACCCGTAAATGGGCTTGTATCTACTGCGCTGCCAATGTGCTGCTACTGCAGATGTGTAGGTATTGGTACAATATGCATAGAATGTACGCGTGCAGAGGCATTGCGCGACCTGGCTGTATTTACTTGATCGCCTATAACTTTTCCATTTTACAATGGATTTTCATCGTTGATAGCTTATTTTTTTGGTAATAGAATAGAGCTTCATGAAAAGGAGGTAAAAGTATTGGTTTTAAAGATATTGCCTGACAAAGTCAATTTTTTCTTCAAAAAATCGTAAAAAATCGAAAAAATTAAAATTTAATCGTCAATATTTCAGAAACTATAAGAGTTAGAGAAAAATGTTATAGGAGCCGTGAAAAGGAAATTTAATTTTCTTTCGTTTGGTGTCACCCTAAGGAATATAACTCACTGTGTTAAAGAGATATACAGTATTAAGTGGACACATTGGCCAAATAACGGTTATTGCCGATATCTCAAAAACCTTCCCATAGAATTAAAAATGAACCCGATTTTCGGAATCAGCGACCGATTTTACATATAGAAAGGATGGTTGCGTTCAGAGTATTTTTTGGCTGTAGAGCAGTGTAATTAATGATTAATCATGTCATCAATGTACACTATATACGCGTATATTAAAAAAGGCTTTACGTAAGCGTCGTCTCAAAAAGGGGATTTAGAATTATCTCCACAAAGGTCCCTTCATCTTTTACTTCTTCGTCTTCTTCTTCTTCTTCTTCTTTTTCTTCTTCTTCTCAATAGGCGCGTAACCGTCTAGACGATTTTGGCCAACTCCAATAAAGCGCGTCAGTCGTCTGTTTCGTGCTACCAGGCGCCAATTGGAAACATCAGTGGAGGGAGGACGAATCAGTCTTCAAATGATCTTCCCAACGCAGTAGAGATATCCTTTTCCTTTAGCGCGTTTCGATAGAAGTACTTTCTGGGCCGGTGCACCTTCATCCATTCTCACAACATGACCTGGCCAACGCAGCCGGTGGATCGCTGAACAATGTTGATGTCTGCGTAAAGCTCGTGCAGCTCATCATTAAATCCCCGTCGATACTCGCCATCTCCAACGAGCAAATATCCACAAATCTTCCGAAGAACTTTTCTCTCGAATACTCCAAGTGCAATCTCATCTGATTTTGAAATCATTCATGCTTCATGTGCCGTTTTAAAATTCAAGTTTTTCGAAATATACATAAATAGTACATTCCACACACTAGACTATAGAAGATGTACCTAAGTGGATCAAGCAACTACAAAATTCTATTTACATTTAACATTGAACGTGTTAAGATTCTTTCCATTTCTGGACCCTCATTCTTCTAGATACAAAAAAAGCTATTTTAGTACGGTTGTTTTGTTCAATTAAACCAGTTTTTTTTTTAAAGAATTACCTACATATGTATATCTAAATTTTCACATTCACCCAATAAACACAACGGATTCGCCTCGAATTCGCGTCGGATTCGCTTTCTCTGACTATATTATCGCGGCAATAGTTCGCGGCGATAGATCGGCGAATCCGAATTCGTAGGCATGTCACCTATCACTAGCGATTCGAGAATTTTTAATTTCTCTGATTGTTGGCGATTCGAAAATTTGTTCATTAGCGATTCGAGATTTTTTTATAAATGGCGTTTCGAAAAATTAAAAGTTCAGAGTTTGGTTTACTGGCAATGGGTTAAATCCGTATAAAATAATACAAAGCACTTAAACTATTTTTATAAAGAAAGTTCAACTTTCATGAATAACAAAAGCTTTTCAAGTTCAGGTATAAATGTAAAATTTCAGAACTATAATGATTTTTTTAGTGCAAAACAACTTTAAAAAAATTGAAAAAATTAATATCGCGAAAATTCATTTTCTCGAACTTGCTGCGAACTCGAGGCGAGTCCGAGAAATTACGTTCGCGAAAATCTGCTTTCGCGAACTCGCCTCGAATTCGCCGCGATATCATCCTCGCGTCTGTGTTTATTGGGCATACACATTTGTACATATTTTTACATCTCCAAAATCAATTGTTATTATTCCGTCTCCCCCGCTATGATTCTTTTCAAGGTTAGCGGTATCGTTTGTTATCTTACCAAATATTACATAGCCAAGACTCAAGACTCCAACTTAGAAGTATGTATTAGATAAGTTTGAGTCTTTGAGACTAATAAAAATCAGTAAAAAAATTCTGAATCAGTAAATATTTTAGGATTTATTTAAGTCTAAAATAGTGAGTATAAATTATAATAACGTAGATGGTCTCAAGGCGCCCATAATGAAATCCGGTTATAAAGTGAAGATAATAAACGCAATATATGTACATTAGTGCGGGTCGATTTGTAGCGCCCAAAAAAATCATTTCAAGCATCTTTGCCAAGAAACCATATATCTAAAATCAATTTAGAGCTAGCCGTTTTTACTATCTACACCATTTCCAGATGTATTTCACGAAATTCCAAGCGTATTTCAGAAAATTAAAAAAGTTTTAAGAAATTTTCAAAGTGAAAAATGTATTGAAAATTTCTGAAATACGTTTTGAATATTCTGAAATACATCTGGAAATAGTGTATTTTTTTTTCAAGTGGTTCATAGCTGTATTTAAAACTAGCCAAAATGTGTATCTGGAGGTTTTTGGGGTCGAGAAATCCATTTCGGCATTAATTTCTGCTTTTAGGTCGCCACAGAGCGTTTTGGTACTTTTTTTTTTTTTTGAATCGTAAAAACATCTGGCTCGAAATTTATTTTAAAACTGTGGTTTCTTGTGCAAAAATGCTTGAAATGACGCAAATAACCATAATCGCTATGTGTCTTTGATGCAAAAAAATTTGGCCTACCCTAATGTACGCATATTTAAAGAGCTTAACGCTTAGCTTAGTTATTGTTGTTATTAATAGAGTTTTGCTAGACTAACATGTAAAACGCACATACATACCAAATACACAAATATCGTTAACATACTTACTATTACTTCCGAATATTTAAAAATTTCCAAAAAAAATGTGTACGTAAGTGTGTATAGTAAAAGCTGTTGTTTAAACGGTAATTAAATTATGAGGAAATTTTAAGTTTAGTAAAATGCAAATGCAGCTTGTTAATTTTTTGAAATTTGAAAAGAGCATTAACGTTCAATTATTTGCTTTACCATGCAATAACTGTGCATGTGTAAGTTTTGTAGTACTACCCTGCAAAAAGTGGGACCACGTAATATGCTAGTACAGGACCAGGTTACGTTGTGAAAGTTCCTAGTTACAGAGGTGGTCCAAATATATGAAAAAATATGGTTACATTAACATTGCGATGTCATTGGACATGACCACCCCTGCTTCACCGCTGCATAACAAAGGACTATATAAAAAACCACCCTTTTTGGGCCATATACTAGTCTGCTTACAGTGGACCACGTTTTAAACTACATCCCAATACCCTAGACCGAGCCAAATTGCCGACCAACCACGAATTAGTTGGCGGCGAACGACAATTAACATTCGATGTGGTCCGATGCAGCATAACATGTAACCAAGTCCGTAACCACGTCCCTTCAGACCTACTTTATAGCCCCATCCCATTGGACTACCTGGTCCTCAAAATTTTGAAGGGTAACTATTAGGGTGGGGCGATTTACTAACCTATATCGCGCGATCGAAATTTGGATTCCTCTCATTTTTCTGAGTAGAAAACTCCTCCACGACATGTGCCTAGAATTAATTTTGATGTTTCGGAATTTGGTTTTTATGAATTTCAGAATTTTAGCTGCAAAAATTGAGGAGTTATAACTTATCATAAAAACCAATAACTTATAACTCCTCAATTTTTGCAGCTAAAATTCTGAAATTCATAAAAACCAAATTCCGGAACATCAAAATTAATTTTAGGCAAATGTCGTGGAGGAGTTTTCTACTTAGAAAAATGAGAGGAATCCAAATTTCGATCGCGCGGTATCGATTAATTTCCCTCCATACAACTCGCCCCACCCTAGTAACTATGCATGTCCATGTGTTCGCATTCACTTATCAAAGTTGATTAGCTTTTTAAATTGTACCAAATTAGAGAAAGGAAATTGAATCAGACATATATACATACATACATACATACGTATGTATGTAAGTTAGTATATTATAGTTAGCGTCAAAATAAAGCTATAATTCGCTTTTTACAGTAACTTCGTAACACTTTTAACGATAAATGTTTTATGGACTTAATAACTACATGAAGTTGTTCCGCGATGTATTGTTCCACATTTTCATTGCAGAAAGAGAGATAGAAGGTTTAATTAGTTTTGTTACTCACTGTATGGAACTACTTATATTTTGTAGATATGTATTCACTGATATTGACTGACAATGAACTACAAGAGCAAGTGACATTAAACTTAGCTATGAAAGATATAACAAAAAATTGTTTAACAAGTAAGGAAGCCTAAGTTCGAGTGGAATCGAACATTAGATACTCAGCTGTATGCTTTCATTGTTTGTTTGCGTTTGATGGAAACACGGTGTAGGTACTTTCTATAAAGCAAGTGCTGCATAAAGTGGGCGTAGCCACGTCCATTTTCAACATTTTTATCAGTCATCCAACTAAGCATATGAATATTATTCTTTGTGCAAAATTTCACTCCTTTATGACTCTAGTTACAAAGATGTCACGTTACAAATTCCCAAAGGGTGTTCCAGAAATATCTTTGTTAAAAAGTAGGCGTGGTCATAAACCGATTTCAATAAATTTTTTCGTGTCTATTAACACAAGATATAAAAGTGTATAAACCAAGTTTCGTCATAATATCTCAATTATTTGTCGAGTTATAGGCTAAGAAATCTCGTATATTCCTGTTTCTAAAAAGAGGCGGTGCCACGCCCATTTTCCAAAATTTTTGTGGTTATCGTTTTATGTCCGCAGTTGGACTCCTGCTATAAAATTTCAATGATATATCTTTATATTTGACAGAGATATCGCTTAAAATGTTTTTATTAGGCCACTTTATAATACCCATATTTAAAAGTGGGCGTGGTCGTCAACCGATTTCGCTAAAATTTTTAACATGTATTACCACAAGTAATAAAAGTGTACACACCAAGTTTCGTCATTATATATCAATTATTTGTCGAGTTATGGGCTCAGAAATCTCGTATATTCCAGCTTCTAAAAAGAGGCGGTGCCACGCCCATTTTCCAAAATTTTTACGGTTTTTGTCTTATGTTCGTAGTTAGACTCCTGCCATAAAATTTTAATGATATATCTTTATATTTGACAGAGATATCGCTTAAAATGTTTTTATTAGGTCACTTTATAAGACCCATATATAAAAGTGGGCGTGGTCGTCAACCGATTTTGGAAATTTTTCGTCCAAACATTTGCCTAAGTACATATATCACGCGTACTAAATTTCATTGATATATCTTCAATGGTTTCTGAGTTATGACTCATAAAACTTTCAATATTTGCCCCTTAATAAGTGGGCGTGGCACCGCCCATTTTCCTAAATTTTTGTGCTTTTTGTTTTATGTACATAGCTGGACTCATGCCACAAAATTTCAGTGATAGATCTTTATATTTGACAGAGATTTCGCTTAAAATGTTTTTATTAGGCCCCTTTATAGTTCCCATATATAAAAGTGGGCGTGGCCGTCAACCGATTTTGGCAATTTTCCGTCAAAACATTTGCCTAAGTAAGTAAATCACGCATACCAAATTTCATCGATATATCTTCAACAGTTTTTGAGTTATGACTCATAAAGCTTTCAATGTTTGCTCCTTAATAAGTGGGCGTGGCACCGCCCATTTTCCAAAATTCCATCAAATTTCTTCTTAGGGGCCTGAGCTCAACACGTGGGTAAAATTTCATCACTCTAGCTATATTAGTGGCTGAGATACCAGATTTCCGATTTTTTCTATATAGGAAAAGTGGGCGTGGTCATGGTCCGATTTCGCCCATTTTCAATACCAACCGTCCCAGTGTCGATACCAACTTGCATTTCAAATTTCATCAAAATATCTCAATTTTTGCGCGAGTTAGAGTGTTTACAGACGGACGGACGGACAGACGGACAGACGGACAGACGGACGGACGGACGGACGGACGGACGGACATGGCTCAATCGATTTCTCTTTTCACCCTGATCATTTTGATATATATAAGTCTATATCTATCTCGATTATTTCATTCTGTTACAATCCACCGTTATGTGATTAAAACTATAATACTCTGTGTACTAGTACAGCTGAGTATAAAAATATAGTAGCAACCGGTGCACAATGGGAATTTTGGCCAAAAATAAATTCGAAATTAAAGTAGTGATAAATAAATATTTTTTAACTGCAATCGACAGATATCTTATGGGACAAAAAAAAAGCCCATGTAAAATTTTTTGAGTTCCGTTTCGTTTAGCCATACAGGGTGTTCAAAATTGAACAAAAAATATGTCATATGAATTATGAATTTTATGACCTGATACGAAAAGCTCTATCTAAGCCATTTATCGACGTATATATGTGGTTTTGACATCTAAATATAGAAAATGACCTCTACTTTTCTAGGAAGTAATCTCGTTTCTTCTACCTTTGAAATCTGATTTTATATGATTTTTCAAATAATGATAAAAAAATATAGAAACAAATTTTTCTTCGTCCACTTTAAGGAATAAAAAAAAAAACAAAAAAAAAGGTATCTTGGTTTTTTTTGTGTAATGAACTAATATATTCTTTATCAGATCACATTAACAGATATTAATTTCACGCGCGCCTTCGCGTGTTTCAATTATTCTCCTAACTGGCTAAAAGTGCATTTTTCAAATTACATTAATGACATATTCAAAATTAAAAAATAAAGTTTATAGAAGATCTATCATCCAATTTACATCTGTAATATAGAAAATGGTTCATGATATGAAATACAGCAGCTCATTTTTGAATTAGCTATATAGATTCTATTATATATTGTTTTTTTTGCAGGGTAAAAAAAAAATTAAAAAAAATTCCAAAAGTTTGAAATCAAATAAAAAAAAAATAAAAAAAAAGGTCTCCTCAATTTTTTTAATATATGTTCGCCCCAAGTGTGCTTTATAACCCCCCATAGTCAGTTTCATCATTCACGCGCGCTCTTCTCACTAATTCATATTTTTCGACGAGGTGTATATGCGCGCTATCACTATGGATGTACATACATATGTACACATGTGTAGCTAGAGAGAAAAGCATTGATGAGCAGTTTTGATATATGTTTATGCTTTAAAATCGCTAATATATTAACTAATGCAATTTTATATAGAATATTTAAATATATACTTACTTTTAGCCTATTTACTTCAAAAGTATCATAACTCAAAAACGCGAGTTTTCAGGTAAGGATGGGTATGCATTAGTGATGAGCGATATATCGCAAACGGTGATTTTTTTACTGTGAATAAAAAATCACAAATCGCAATTGCGATCACTTTTTCAAAATAGCAGTTCACTACTTATTGGCAACTGCTATCGATGTAGCAAGTAAGCAGTTCACCTATGTGAATCGCAAAAGCATTATAAATTTCTTTTTGTTTACACTTTTGAGCAGACCACATACGTACATATATAGAAATATAAGAAAAAAAAATTATTGAATTTACAATTTGTCTTTGAAAAATATTTACAAACAGCGATATTACTGCGGAATACGTTGTTATTGCTATCATTTTGTTAACATAAAATAAAGACAGGTTATATCGCTCAGAAAACGCAAAATTAATCTCTACCGGTAACTGATGATTTTATACCAGTCCATGCAATCGCAATAGCAGTTTAAAATCACAGTGATTTAAAAATAGCAATCACCGAAATCACAGATATCGAAAAATCGCAGTTTCGCTCATCTCTAGTATGCATGCATGTGTGTGTATGTACATTATATGAGGAAATTTCGGTCTGATATATTGAAAATTTAGAGTTTGAGATCAAAAAATTATCTGTGCTATATGTACTATTGATGTACATACATATATAGCGATCGAAAACTTAAAGGGCTTTTTCGTAAAATCAGCTTATTAAGGTATGATAGTATAGAAGTAAATGAGCGATATAATATCATTTGCTGCTTTTTATACCAGCCATGAACATGAACTAGTGTTATAACTTTGTGCCGAAATACTATGTATTTTTATGTAAAGTTTATCATTTGTCGGAATCGCCCAAATCCAGTATAAAATATAGCTCCCATACAACGGATTTTTCATATGTACAAGATAAATTTGAGTATTTGTAGCTTATTCAATTAAACAGATAAAATTTAATTTCTATCATTCATAAATGGTATAAAGTCTTTGGTACGCATAAACTTGTTGATATTTGCATTTATCTATTTCGTCTCCCACCTGGGAGTTTACGAGGGGATCCAAGCCCTAAGAGTACAGATTTTAAATAAGTATACATAAACGTCACATAGATAATTAAATAAATATTTTTGAAATAGTTACAAATATATGCTTATACCTACATATATATATAATTGCCCCTCAACATTCCAACTCAATTAGTTTCGAAAATAAATGCATTTTAATGGTTTTTCTCGGCACCCATTATATGGGGGTGGGAGAATTTGTCATCAGATTAAGTACATTTTTACACCATGTATGTATAAATTAATTAGTTTCGAAACTAAATGCATTTTAATGGTTTTTCGCGGCATCCGTTATATGGGAGTGGGAGAATTTGTCATCAGATTAAGTTCATTTTTACACCATGTACTAATATTCATAAAAAAAGCTTATTTTCAAAATTTGAGCACTCTAGGTCCATTTTTACTATTTATGGCCGTTTTTTGTATGAAACGTTCCCATTGTGCGGTGGTGTATTTGTTCAACTCATAATTAGCCGCGAAAATTTCAAATTGCGCAATGTTGAGTAGTTGTGCAGTTCGAATGTTATGGAAAAGTCATTATGAATTTGGCTTATGATGCAACACATACATTTCGTCATGTTTAAAATTGCTTTAATTGGAAAATTTTAAAGCACGTTTTTGGCAACTGTGGAAATTTTAGATACGTTTATATATGTTGGCCGAAATGCAATGCAGTACAAGCCTACATATTGTTATCTGCTTTCCGTTTAGGGCGTACGATTTACTAATTACTTTTTTATATTAACGTTTGTGCTTTGTTTAGTAACTTCATTTTCTTCTTTTCATTTTATTAAAATTTTTTTTATTATTTGTTTAGATTAATTTCATTTTACTTTTATACATATGTACATATGTACATATGTACATATCTAAGTGTTGTAAGCCGTTTTAAGGCACTTTCTTTTATTTTAAAAAGAAAAGTTGTAAAACATGTTACGGAAATGAAATTCTTAAAATTAAATTTTATTTTTTATTTAAAAAAAAAAAAGAAGAAACGGTGAAGCAGAATTAACTTTCATTTGTTTTAGTAAATTATGTAATAAGAATTTTTTTTTAGAAATTTTTAATTTTGGCTGCTGTAACAATTATAAATGAGAAATACATATATTTTATTTTTTTAGTCATAAACACGCAAATAAATGAAGACATCTGAAGTGAGTTTCTGTAAAAAAATCGGGAAAATTGTCGATTAAATTAACGTCATAATAATACGTTCCACACTTTGTCACCACCTAAAAAGCAAGTGAGAATCTATCGATTGACGTCAATATGACGTCACTCAGTCGAAAACATTTATATAGTTCTGTCACAAAAACTCAGTTCTACTACTATAGGTGGTTGTCAATAAGAATACTTCCTGGTTCAGAACATTTTCATTAAATTGCATCGCTTAGCCAACGTTATCCGGTGAATGCGAATTCGCTACAATTTGTCGATGGCTGCATACAGCACGTACAACTGATTCGATATATTCGTACATACATACATACATATTGTCGTTTAAATTTCATAACCGCCTAACCGACAACTGTTATTAACAGGGACCCATAATAATAATTATTCGTTATATTTTCGGTGAAAAAAATCAAATACTTGCAAACATCGTAAAAGAGTATTGAGTTCGTGTGTCTGCATGTCTGAAAGAGCACCTTCCGCATCCGTTATGATCGAAAATTTTTAAGCGATATCCATAAAAATCAAAAATAATCATTATTTTTTGAGTTTTATTTTTTTTTTTGATCAGAAATAATCACCCCGACTCTAAACGAAAAATCCACATGGATTTTTCCGCTTCTCCCTGTTCCCTTATTCTAAACACAAATTCCTTGTGGATTTTTTCGCTTCTCCCTTTCCGGCTATTCTAAATGATGTTCGAAAAAGTGAAAAGCGAATAAGGAAGAAAAGTAGGTATCATGAATGAAAATAAAAGCGAGAATTTATGCAATTATTTTGTGAGATTTTTCACAAGACAATTTTAAGTGAATGCTGAACAAAATGTGAGTGAATATAACTTTTGTTAATAAAAAATACATAATTGAATTAATTGTGTACTGGTTTGCTTATTTTTATGACGGAAAGTATAAACAGCAAATAGATATTTTAGTAAGTTTATTGAAAGGGCAGCCGGATATTTCGCGGCTTGTAGGCTGTAGTATCCCTTCCGGTTGTAGTAAGGGTACTTGTGTTGATATGGAGCGATGATACGGACATGTGTTCCATCAATACATTCAAGGACACTAGAGATGTCATAGTTTTAAAAACCGCACTTAAAAATTTTCTTTTTCGGCGCTGTTCATAGCTTTATGAATCCAAATCGGATACAACTCATTTTCAAAAATTTCAACAACTTTTAGAACTTTGCTGAAGGTGGATTGAGCCAATCAAACGTCAGAATTTTTTCCAACTCCCGTTTGATATCCGTCTTCAAGCAAAAAAACGGAAGAATGCGCATAGTTTTATTATAGGAGAGATTGCAAATAGTTTCTTTGGCTGCTGTGTATGTGATATTAAAATGTCCAATAAATATTTGAACGCAGGTTTATTAATTCTATTGTATTTAATAAATCTGCAAATTAATAAAATCAATGCAATACTCTCAAAAAACTTTTTTATTTCCTATAAAGATTCCGTCAAACGGATTCGTACCATCGCGCAATCTTCCTCTTATAGACCTCTGCTACTTCCGAAAAGCAATACCATGTATATTCACGCTTAATTTTGTTAAATATGCAATTTTTTAACAAAAATGCAAAATTTGTGGGGAAATTTCGATATGGGCCAGGCCCCTGAATTTTCGGTTTTTTTATTTTAGGGTAGGGGGGTCATATGGATCACTAAAATGCAAACGAAATCTTGGGAAACTTATAGTTTATTAATAATAAATTATTTTTGCGTAGTACACCCTAATTCGTTGGCGGCCTTCGGCTGCGTTAAAAAAAATAACCCTCAGCCGACAGAATTCTCTTTCTGGAGTAAAATCTACGGACCGATCCACAGTTGTTTTGAGTAGAAAAACATTTTGCGTTTGAGGCCTTCGGCCTCGCTTCAAAAAAAAATTACCCTCAGCCGGCGGAATTCCCTTTCTGGATTTATATTTCTGGAGCAGTCCACAGTATTTTTGCATAGTGGGGTTTTAAAATTTGTAAAATTAACATTCACATAACATTTCCAGAAAATTTTATTGAAAACTTCTTAGTGGTTTGAAAATAAATACGGCATTCGCATAATATCGAAGGCGTCACAGGTAGGCGCATAGGCAAATTCCGAAGCTACTTTTTTATTTACAAAGGTAGAGTGTAATGTAAAAATCGAAGCGAATTCACATCATGGCCCAATAGCAATGGGCCAGTCCCAAGTGAATTCAGGTTTTAACCAAGGCGAAATATCATTTTGATACCACACTACCAAATACAATAACAAAATGCATCGGAAATTTCTGAATCCGCTTATGTGCCTACCTTCCTAGATCTGCCTTGCAACAAAACAGCTGACTTCGAAAATCCGCTCACATGTTCGAAATTCTGTTCGCCAGTTTTTCTTCTCGCTAGTGAAAGAGAATGGGAGGAAATTTTCCTGGTGAACAAAAAAATCCACAAGGGCTGAGATCCTGGCGGATATTTAGAATCGGGGTGAATACTTATTCCTTGAGTGATATATTTATCGCTCAGAAATAAAAATTATTCTTTGAGTTTTATTTTTTTGCTTAGGTCGAAAAACTCAAATTTTCTCTGAAGTGCTCTGGAACATAATTACTAAAAAATTCTTATCAATATAACTTCGTGAATGAGTGATATTTTTGATCGAAAAAAATAAAACTCACACAATAATGATTATTTCTGAACGATAAATATATCACTCAAGGAATAAGTGTTATTTCTGATCAAAAAATAAAACTCACACAATAATGATTATTTTTGATGAAATATAAAAAAACTCAAGATATAATGATTAAATGTCGATTTTTATTATAAAACTCATAATGATTACGGTCCCTGATTATTAAAGAAGAAAAAATAATTCTAAAGCGTGAGTAAGGAGTACTCATGAACATTGATGTGTAAAAAGTTCCGAAATCGGATTCTTATTCCCTTTCTGGTTTTCTTGGAATTACAATTTGACTATATTTTTTTTATAATTTTTTAGTTCTTATTGTCACAGCTCCTGCAAATATTGTTGTTGTTTTTTTTTTTCTTTTTTTTTGCTTTTTTTGTCTTTTTTTACGTTTTTTGTTTTTTTTTGTTTTTTTTTTTTAATTTTTTTTGTTTTTTGTTTTTTTCTGGTTTTGTTTTTGTTTTTCTTCTTCTTGTTGTTTATTTGTTTTTGTCTTTTGTTGATGTTTGATGTTACTGTCACAGCTACTATATTGTCTTTTTTGTTTTTTGTTTACTTTTTTTTGTTTTAGGGTTTTCTGTTTTAGTTTTTAGTTTTATTTTTAGTTTTTTGTTTTAGTTTTTTGATTTTGTTTCTTTATGTTTTTTGCTTTTTATTTTTTTTAATTTTTTTTTTGTTTTTTTTGTTGTTGCTGTATGTAAACATATTCAAACATGTTGCTCCTTTTTATACTCAGCTGTACTAGTACACAGAGTATTATAGTTTTAATCACATAACGGTGGATTGTATCAGAATGAAATAATCGAGATAGATATAGACTTATATATATCAAAATGATCAGGGTAAAAAGAGAAATCGATTGAGCCCTGTCTGTCCGTCCGCCCGTCTGTCCGTCCGTCTGTAAACACTCTAACTCGCGCAAAACTTGAGATATTTTGATGAAATTTGAAATGCAAGTTGGTATCGAGACTGGGACGGTTGGTATTGAAAATCGCCGAAATCGGACTATGACCACGCCCTATATAGAAAAAATCGGAAATTTGGTATCTCAGTTACTAATATAGCTGGAGCGATGAAATTTTACCCACGTGTTGAGCTCAGGCACCTATGAAGAAATTTGATGAAATTTTGGAAAATGGGCGGTTCCACGCCCGCTTATTAAGGGTCAAACATGGAAAGCTTTATATGTCATAACTCAGAAACCATTGAAGATATATCGATGAAATTTGGTGTGCCTGATTTACTTACTTAGGCAAACATTTGGATGGAAAATTGTTAAAATCGGTTGACGGCCACGCCCACTTTTATATATGGGTATTATAAAGTGGCCCAATAAAAACATTTTAAACTATATCTCTGTCAAATATAAAGATATATCATTGAAATTTTATGGCAGGAGTGCAACTGCGGGCATAAAACTAAAAACACAAAAATTTTGGAAAATGGGCGTGGCACCGCCTCTTTTTAAAAGCAGGAATATACGAGATTTCTGAGCCCATAACTCGACAAATAATTGAGATATTATGACGAAACTTGGTCTGTACACTTTTATTACTTGTGGTAATACATGTTCAAAATTTTAGCGAAATCGGTTGATGACCACGCCCACTTTTAAGTATGGGTATTATAAAGTGGCCTAATAAAAACATTTTAAGCGATATCTTTGTCAAATATAAAGGTAATTCATTGAAATCTTGTGGCATGAGTTCCGCAATAGACCGGAAACAAAAAATAGAAAAATTTTGGAAAATGGGCGTGTAACCGCCTCCTTTTAGACAAAGGAATATACGAGATTTCTTAGCCTATAACTCGACAAATAATTGAGATATTATGACGAAACTTGGTTTATACACTTTTATAAGTTGTGTTAATAGACACGCAAAAATTTATTGAAATCGGTTTATGACCACGCCTACTTTTTAACAAAGATATTTCTGGAACACCCTTTGGGAATTTGTAACGTGACATCTTTGTAACTAGAAGTCATAAGGGAATGAAATTTTGCACAAAGAATAATATTCATATGCTTGGTTGGATGACTGATAAAAATTTTGAAAATGGGCGTGGCTACGCCCACTTTATGCAGCACTCGCTTTATATAAAATACACCGTGTTTCCATCAAACGTAAACAAACAATGAACGCATACAGCTGAGTATCTAATGTTCGATTCCACTCGAACTTAGGCTTCGTTACTTGTTATTTTATCTATTTGGCGTATTGTGGCAGAAAACAACTTCGTTGTTGTTGCTGTATTTGTAGATATTTGCATTTGCGTGCCTATGCATGTAAGTGCATGTCTACCTACATACATACGTACTGACAATGTCCCAGCAAAAATCTGGTCATGGCTATTACCTGTCAGGCATGATAGAAGGCCTTGCCATGGAACATCTGGCGAGTTCATCACTTCTTTCACGCACTGCCAGTAATGCAGAGTGGAGTGAGCTTCCATTACCCATTCCACGTAATACAAAGTAGAATGGAGCGCGAAAAATGAACTGGAATAAATACCAGTTGAAATTTCCATCATGCCTTATATTTTTCGGCTTCTTTCTCTGCTTCCCTGTAAGGTATTCTTTATTTGATTCACTAGAATCCTTGCGGTATTGCGTGATTTATTCGTTCGGCGGCAATGTAGTGGGCAAGTCCTTCCCTCCAATGACAAGCCCATGCTAATGTCAGGCATTATGTCAACGAATGTGGAAGTGATTGCCAGGGTTTTTCTGGATTACCCTCTTAATTCCACAGTCATCGAGTTTTTTGGTGGGTTCAAGCGATTCACACGGACACAGCAGCGCACTAACCCAAAGGTCGTTTACGCTTTTTTCGAAATCACTCGTACCAAAATGAAGACGTTTACACATCAAAAATTATTTCTTATTTATATTGGTCATCACTACCACACTTACATATAATTCTTACTTGAAATCATATCTAAATTCAATCTTTTAACCCTTAGACTAGCGTTGTGGTCTGTCAGACCATTTTGAAAAATTTTACTACATCTTTTTGTTTTCCTTAACATTTTTGTGCAAACCGTTTTATGACTTTGTAAGGTTCCATGAGTGTTTTCTAATTCAGTATAGAAATGTAATATTAGTCTCATTTCTGTGTAAAAAAAAGCATATTTTGTGTAAGATGTGCGTTTTTCAAGGTTGTGGTCTGTCAGACCACAGCATTGAAACCCTATATCATAATTGTAAAGGCAACTTTTTTCAACATAGAATTCGCTAGCGAGCTAATGTACATAAGCCTAGCTTTCGTTGGAACTATTCGTGAGGATGAAAGATTAATTCCACCAGAATTACTTACCTCTTCTAGTCGTCCACCATCTTCTGTTACTACGAAAATGTCTTGCTCTTACGTGCCAAAAAAATATGTAAGTCTATGATTCTAAATTCATCTGAACATTATACCTGCGATGTTGATGGGGAAGCCAAGAAAGGAAAAGATAAATAACGCGAATTTTTAATTGAATTAGCACAGGAAAAGTTTAAACCACATATGGAGTTACGTGAAGCCTAGCCGAATTTATCACGATTATGCCCCATCTGCGATTAGATTCTGGCTGGATTTTGGTATTTGAGGCAGATAAAAGAAACCGGAAAACTCATTCCATTGCATTAAATGTAAATATACGGTTTGTGATTTACATTAAACCAACGCATGCGTAATGCGTTTCTGAAGAAATGCCAAGAGGTCCTACAAACTAGGGACTTGTTTAAAACACCCATTAATGCATTTCTTTAACAAATTTGGACTGTGTTTTTATGCTAAATGAACGTAAATATAACATTTGCCAAATAACAAATAACATTTGTTGTATCCGATGACTTTTTTGGTAGTTGCAAATAAAAAATACCTTGTGGTCTATCAGACCACAATATACCGTTAACGACAATTCACGTCACCAGTAGTCTGAGGGTTAAATAAGACTTTCTTCCATTTACCTATATATGTATATAGTACCTACATTAATTTTAATTTTTCGTTATACAGAATCATCAAAACTCTACGCAAAGAGAACGATAAAGCACGTAAAAATGTCGCATATTATATATCCATACCGACGAATATATTTTCACTCGTACGACGCTTACAACAAGATTGGGTCTATTTGGATATTTTCATGAGAAAGGCTGTTGGCGAAGGTAATTTATACTTAAAGATTAAATATTATTTCATATCAATTCTTTTACGGAAGTTAACTGCAAAACAAAAAATCTTACGCACAGAGCAAACGAAAGTCTTGCACGAGTTTTGGGATGAATTACCCAAACTAGATGATCTGAAAGAAGCGGTAAATGGAATGACACGCTTGCAGGAGACCTATGATTTGAAAGCTGAGGATTTGGCCAGAGGTGCGATTAATGGCAAAAAATATGAGTAAGTAATTACAATGAGAAATTAAAGAAAGTTTTAGCTTACAAATACAATATGCTTCTACTTGCAGTACAAAATTAACAGCACTCGATTGCTATGCATTGGGCTATGAGCTATTCAATCGAGAAAAGTACGTAGACGCTGGCTATTGGCTATTTACCGCAATTCATGTACATGAATCAGATGAAATAATAAAGTTGCATAAATTAACTCATGTAAAAATTATGGAGCTTTATGCTGAAACGTTACTCAAACAAAGTACGTTACTGCAAATGAGCAGGAAATTGAAAATTGAGAGATAATTTTTTATGAAACATTGTTGTTTCTTGCAGGTCGTCACCAAGATGCTCTGACAATGTTGAATGTGATATTAGAATTACCAGAAAAGACGGAACCACCTAAAACGGATCTCATAGAGAAGAAAAATGATTTGGAATTACACATAAAAACTTATAATCCGGCGCCAGGAAAAGTGAGTGTGCTGACTTTATTTTTACTATTGTCGTCATAACAAAAGTTTCTCCAAAATGGTTTATATTGTTACTTTGTGTTATATACTTTCCTTCAAGTTTTGCTTTAAAGTTTTTGTAAGGTTTAGTTCTTTCATAAAAAAGCCACTTTCCATACACTTACGTCCATCTAATAACTCCACTGGTGTCTTACTTCATCTCCTTCCTTAGCACATTGTTATGGCTCCAACTCCTCATCAGCGTGGGTGTCGTGGCGAATTCTCGAATATTACCTCTAATCTATATTGCATCTACAATACAACAACAACACCATATCTTAAATTAGGACCAATTAAAACGGAAATTATCAGTTTGGATCCATATATGGTGCTCTATCACGATGTCATTAGCGACAAGGAGATTGCAACCCTGCAAAATATGTCACGCCCGCTGCTGAGGCGTGCTACCGTTTACAATGAGGAAATGCAGCAAAGTAAGGTAGTGCCGGGACGCACATCGAAATTTGCATGGTTCACCGATCAGCATAATGAGATTACAAGACGTATAAACCGGCGCATTATTGATATGACGGGCTTCAATTTGGAGGGTTCGGAGATGTTGCAAGTGATGAATTATGGCTTGGGTGGTCATTATGCTACGCATTATGATTTCTTCAATATTTCTATGGTAACCACATAAATATCAATTTTAAATTATCATTACACTATTTTGCAAATTATTTACTCATTTGCCACTACAGACTGCTGATGTTGTAGCGCGACAAGGCGATCGAAAAGCGACTGTTCTCTTTTATGTAAGTAAAGTTGAAATTGTAGAGCAGTTTGAAGACTAATAGCTCTCTCAATTCAGATGTCCGACGTGGATCAGGGTGGCGCAACAGTATTTCCAAATATTAAAAAGGCAATTTTTCCTAAGAAAGGCACCGCTGTGGTGTGGTATAATCTGAATAATCGTTTTGAGGCTGATTTCCAAACGTTGCACGCCGGCTGTCCAGTTTTAGTGGGCTCCAAGTGGGGTAAGCATTTTTTGCTGGCATACTTTTCTTGATTTTTTATTTAATTTGTTATACTTTTTATTATTAATTGCAGTTACCAACAAGTGGATACGCGAGCGAAATCAAATTTTTACACTGCCGTGCTATTAAGTTAGGTTAGAGTGATTTTATAGTTATGCATGTACATTAGTGTGCTCCCCAAATGTATGGAGACAAATTGTATATTAATATTTCGTGAACCTCACCCCTTAGTCGAAGATAGCACATATAAATTTTGGTCCAGATCGGAGACGGTTAAGTGGTGTCGCACAGGGGTCAAATTTCAGAAAACTCTATGGAGACAGAAAAAATAATACATATTACATTTTTTGTATATCTAATGCCCAGAATCGATTGTTCTGCACTCAAGAATACCAAATATAAATTTTGGTTCTGATCGGTGACGGTTAAGCAGTGTCGCACAGGGAACAAAGTTCATATTACCATATGTGACCCCTGTGCGATACCCCTGAACCGTCTCCAATTGAGACCAAAATTTATATGTTATACCTTTGACCGTGCTGTTACCGATCTAGGAGGTGAGGCCGAAGAAAATCGCTGACTTGATTTTTTAAGGACCACCCTAATGTACATACATATGTTTTTTGTGATGCGTTATTTTTTGTTATAGTGTCTTATATTAAGTTATAATAAAAATAATAGTAAAAATGGTAGTAATAAATTATTTTCCGGAGCAAGCTGTAGGTACTTACTTTAAATTTTATTTGAGACGTGTGGTGGGCATCTCTATTTTTCGATAAACGGTCGACATAACTATATCTGTATATATTATCTTATGTTATGTTCAGATATGTCCAATCAATTGAGTCAAGCTATAAATTGCATCACTCTATTGGCACGGCTATATTTTCGGTACTTAAAAAATGAAACTTAGGTAGGTATTTATATTGAACTAAGAATGTTTTTGTGTTATAATGAGTATTTCCCTCCCCTTCCCTTCCCTTCCCTTCCCTTCCCTTCCCTTCCCTTCCCTTCCCTTCCCTTCCCTTCCCTTCCCTTCCCTTCCCTTCCCTTCCCTTCCCTTCCCTTCCCATCCCACATCCCATTTGCTTTTGCTTTTCCCATTGCCTTTACCAATCATTTTCGTACGCTTCTACCATTTTTGGTTTCCCTATCCCTTTTTCTATCGCTCACTCTTACTTCTCCTTATTCTTTGTCCTCCCCTAGTCTTTCTTCTTATCTCACTCTATATTCAAGCCCTACTTAATACCTTTTATTTGAAGCCCTTATCGCCTAAAAATTTCAGGGGGTTATCCCGGTCCACATTTTGACCCATATCTGGGGACCCGGCCTAGGCATCACAATGTAAAGAGCTCTGTAATGAAGCCATGCTCAACAACTTTCATTTGACATCAATATTGCTCAAAGACTTGCTGTAGCTAGTTTATCAACAAGAGACGGGCTATTCTCATCAAGTTGTCTGATCTCTCCATCGCATCAAACTAGTTTATAAACTAAATTGCTGTGGCTAGTCTTAGCTGTTATACGGGTATGGCGGGGCTGGTCCTCTCCTAAGACATCGCAATGTTAATTTGACCAATTTTTTTTTACATGAAATGTTTCTGGTTATGGGGAGTCTGTTGTCACTCTCTAGGGCGACCGTAGAAACGAGCGAAGATCGTGAAAAACGAGCGATGATCGCAGCAAAATATGATAGTGTAGCTGCGTGGCACTAGCCTAGCGATGAAATACATGTGACAAGCTTATCGCTAGTGGATTGTGGCACAAATGTACCAAGTAGTCCAACATTTTTGCAGGGCGCAGACAGACACACACACATACATTTTTATATAATAGATAGAAGAAAATTTTAAACACTGTTCAAAATGTGATTATGTTTTTTTTAAGTCGAAAGTATCTACCTACTTACTAATAATTTCAACTAGTATTTTTAAACCATTTAACCTACAGCACATTGACCCGAAAGCTCACTAATGCGAAAAGGTAGAAACATTTGCAAATTAACATCTAAATCATTTTTAAATACATGGGAAACCGGTTAACTAATCAATAACCCCTACTACAAGTCTGCAGAATATGAAAAGCTTTACGCTCGTACGAAGTTAGTAAGTTAAGCACTCACATATGTATATGCTTGCGTGCTTTTGTCGATGCTACTGGAAATACCATTAAGCACGTTTAGATAGTTTGAGTTTAGATTTCATTTAGAACGTACGCATTCGTTTGACGGCATTAAATGAAAATGCTTGCAAAGCATTATTATTTTCTCTTACTTGGTAATTACTTTTACGTTTGGTTCAATTGTTTCGACGTTGTGTTGGCCGTAAAAACTGAATTTTATTCATCGGTGCATCAAATGTCTAAGTTGGTAGTGTACGAACGTGTGTTTTTGAAGCATATGCAGCATTTCATTAAGAGTAATGAAAATAAATTAGATTTTCTTAAAGCGTGAGTGAATGTAAAAGTTTTGAAGCTATCAACTACGTTTTTTTTAATAATTTTTTTTAATAATGGAACGTTGGCTTTAATTTTACGCAGACGACTAGCCGAGTTCGAGCGAGATCACGATGAGGCACTACGTGCGGGTGCGAACTACTTTGATAGCCCGCTGAACAAACATTTGTTAATGAAACGATTGACAGTGGATTGGGAGCGTATTGAGAATTTAATGCAACGTGACTCAGGAAAAAGTAAATACCTATTACCTATGTACGGTGAATGAGATGTGATAATAACATTAGGGCTATTCATATAATGTGATAAAGCCTTACAAGTCCGATATATAGATATTGGTATTAGCCCGATAAATTAACAGCCTAAATTTGTTAGAAAGCTCATTTATCAAGACCTGAGAAAACGCGCATTGATTTCGGTTTGTGTGAACTTTTCAATAAGGTATATTTTTTGTTGTTTGTTTTCCAAAAGTGTAGGATAGCGATGTATTCCGAAAAGAATTTCAATCCCTTTTCAACTTTTTTTGGTTATAAACCGATTTCGGCGATGTGCTATCTTCGCACACAATCAATTTTCAAAAAGACTTATTCCCTAAGAAAAATGTTCGAAGGCTGGAATTTAAAATCGCGTCTTTATTAGTAAATTCGGCTACAAGACATGTTTCTCTTGTAGGTTTTGATTATTCCTAATGGTTTTCTGACATTTGAAGTTCTACACAAAGTTTTTTAGGTTATGTTGGGGTAATGCGGTCTTGATATACATACATATATAATGTCATACATATATCTTTGAAAACTAGGGATCTCAAGTGTTTTAAAATATATTTTCGAAACCTTATATTTTAAAACACTTAAGATCCCTAGTTTTCAAATATATATATATATATATATATATATATATATATATACTTATGAGTAGATTAATTTGGTGCAGTGAAATAACGCCCGTGGAATTAACGCCCGCGGGCGATTTTTCTTTTCTTGAAAAAGAAATAATTCTCGCGGGCGTTATTTCGTTTGATCCATGGGCTTTATTTCTCTTTCGGAAGGGCAATTAAGCCCGCAGACGGGTTTTTTTTTTAAATATGGTGTATTAAGGAAAAAAGCGCCGCAGGCGAAAAATTGGAATAAAAAATTGCGCGATTTTTAATTCCAATTTTTCGTTTTTTTAAATATGGTGTTTGTTTTATTGGAAAAAGCGCCGCAGGCGAAAAATTGGAATAAAAAATCGCGCGATTTTTAATTCCAATTTTTCGTTTTTTTTGAATATGGTTTATTATAAGTGGAAAACGCGCCGTAGGCGAAAAATTGGAATAAAAAATCGCGCGATTTTTAATTCCAATTTTTCGATTCTTTAATTTTTTTTTAAATCCCTTCTAAATATTCAAATACTCAATCGAATAAACAAAGCTTCAGTAAATTTCTATAATCATTTATTACTAACAATTTTCAAGATCCGTAAGTAAGTAAATATTTAAATACTCAATCAAAATAAACAAAACTTCATTACATACATATTGGCACTTTCAGACCACAATCTAAACAAATACTCTTATAGAGTTTTCAACAATTTGACGACAAACCGGGCACAAAATATTTCTATTGCCATTTACAATTGCAACCTTACTGTGCTCTCCAAAGCAATCCGCACAAAATTTAAAGTGATTGCATGGGCTTAAGAGAATATCGCGTGGCTTGGTAAAACAAATAACACACAACAACATGCTTTGACTCTCGCAAAAATTGTCCGCCGTTTCTTCATAGTCAGAACAATCCATTTCGGATACATTTTTAATTCCATATTTAAAAAAACGAAAAATTGGAATAAAAAATCGCGCGATATTTTATTCCAATTTTTCGCCTGCGCCGCTTTTCCCACGAATACACCATATTTAAAAAAAAACCCCGTCTGCGGGCTTAATTGCCCTTTCGAAAGGGAAATAAAGCCCACATCGCCGAATAGGGCGCGCGGGCGTTCTTTCCCTTTCTGAGTGGAAATAATACCCACGGGTTTAATTTCGTTTTATTCGCAGGCGCTATTTCTTTTTCAAGAAAAGAAAAAACGCCCGCGGGTGTTATTTCCTTTTTTTGGGAAATAACGCCCGCGGGCGTTAATTCCACGGGCGTTATTTCACTGCACCGATTAATTTGCTTCTAAGTACACTTATTTAAATTTAAACAATGTTTACCTCATCAGAGTCTCTGAAAAAAATTCAAAAATACCAGCAAGCCCATCCGTACCCTGAAGCTGCCGAATTAGATGGCGCTATAGAGGGCTTATTGCGCATACAAGATGTCTATCGACTCAAAGCGGCAGACATGGCTCAAGGCATACTGGATGGTGTAAAATATAAGTGAGTTTAATTGCAATTATTTTCAGTTAGAAAATTCTGCACAGAAATAAAATTTAAAACATTTCCTATAATTTCCAAAAGCATTCGATTGGACGCCCAAATCTGCCTAGACATCGCCAAATATGCTGCGAAGGAAAATAAAATGCGTATAGCACATGCTTGGACTGCAGCGGCACTAAGAAGTTTGGACAGCCATAAAAAGCGCGCCAGCGAACTACGTCCATTAACCGAGCATGTCGATAAAGCAGAAGTATTAGCGTTGTTAGCAAAATCCAAAATGAGTTTGGGCGATTTGAAAGGCGCAAATCAAACTCTGGCGGAATTAGGGCAATTATATTCAAATTCGAAGAATTATACAACGGCTTATCTGGATTTCCAAACGAAATATAGCAAGGATATGCACGCGAGCGTCGAAAACACGGAGGAGCATGAGGTTTGACAGCACGAGCACATCTCCAGATAATAGTTGAATTCGAAATGCATGCCAAATTTATTTCCACAGCCCCTACCCCAAAATCTTCACACCACCGACGAATTCACACGCTACAAGCACATCTGCAACGGTTTGCTAACGCAAAGTGCGAGTGCGGAACGCGATTTGCGTTGTGGTTATTTCACCGAAACACATCCGTTCCTTCTGCTGGCGCCCATAAAAGTTGAAGAATTGAATCATGATCCACTACTTGTCATTTATTATGATGTACTATCCGATGCTGAAATTGAAATTATGCGTAAATTGAGTGATAATCGTATTGAGCGTGCAGAAGTTATGACATTCAATGGGTCTGTGGTGTCACCAGCGCGTACGAGTCAATATGCGTTTATACCCAAAACTGCACACAACGTGTTACGGACGATTGATGTGCGCGTTGAGGATATGACAAATTTGAATATGCGATATGCGGAGGATCATCAATTTCAAAATTATGGCATTGGTGGACATTATGCTCAGCATCGTGATTATTTTCATCAAGAAGCGGTAGGTATAAAAAAAAAATTTGCATTTTGTAACAGCTTGATAGAAATAACTGGTTTTGTTGTTAGTGATATACTAAATGCTTTCATAAATAAACGAAGTCTATATATCTTTTGCAGAATAAGAAAATCTTCCCAAATCCAGAAATGGGAAATCGCATTGCAACTGTTTTGTTTTATGTGAGTAATATTGTTATATGTATGTGTCTATATTATAAGTTTGTTTGTATAAACCCTTTTCGCTTGATAACCGCTGAAAGGAATAACACAAAACTTTGTACACATATTTTTAATCTTATTGAAAAGCAGACATGGGCACCTGCCATACAGTAATTTCATTTATTTCTTAACATCTCTTGAAATATTTGTACTAAATTACTGAACATTGCACTATGGTTCAAAATCGAAATATTGAGGAATTAAACCCAATTACCGACTTGATTTTCCCAAAAAAAATAATTACCTTTTATTACACATTACTGAAGTAAATAAAAAATATAAAAAAATGGCCAATAGCTCATTTAAATTCACATAAAATAATTATTAGAATTAAAATGGCCATATAAATACAAACGTATATAAAAAATAATGTCAGCTAGCGATCACTTGTTTGTCAGAAAGCTTTCAAAGTCTTGGTTTCGATTTTTGTATTCGTAAAAAAGATTTTACTCAAATTATATAAAAATCTCAAGTGGTGATAAAAAGCTAACGAATGTGAATAAGGTGTGTTTATAAATTGGAAAATATTAATAAAGGTATGTAAAATCAAGAACAACAAACTTTTTTCTGAAACAATAATAATCGTTAGCATATTTTTGAGTTTAAATAAGCCGTGTTTTCTTTTGATTTTTGTGAGTTTTTTCTGTGTTAAATAGAATATAAATAAGTTGGATCAAATAGGATCCATACAAATTATATATGCAGTTACAGCTAATAGCGTCCTCTTTAATGCAAATGTTATTTTATCTGCGGGAGTTTGCAAGCGAGGCTACAATTTCACTTTTTTCAGAGCAAAGTAAACTTCTAAAATGGCGATACTTTACAATTTTATATTGACAATAATAAACATATAAAACTGATTTATATATAGGGTTTAAAAACCTTATAATTTCCCTTGAAAATAACGTTTCACTTTTTCGGATATCTTCTTTAGTACCTGAGATATTGTTATTTTAATATCACTAACTTGCTAAAAAAAATAAAAAACTTTAAAATTTCCTATCGCAAAGTTAATGAACTTAAATTTTAAGTCTTAAATAACAATTAATTTTAAGTCTTAAATAACAAAAAGTCTTAAAATAACAATATCTCTAAAACCACACATAGCATCGAAAATCTGACTTCAGATTCGGATCCAGCGTATCGGAAACCTTTAGAAAAGTAAAGTTTTATCTCTATTTGAAATTCAACATAAATTTACAGTTTCCACTATGTATGGCAGCAGCAGCGAAAAATGGGCGTGGCTCGCCCATTTTCGTCATGAGACATTATTCTTACCTTTAAATACCCTATGAAAAGTTTTAGACCGATATCTTAACTTTAACTATTTTATTCCTCAAAAACTTAATTTTGAACCATAGTACATTGGTGTGAAGCCATGTGAGGTAATTATGTATTAAACGGATAAAAATGCTAGGTAGTAGAAAAGCAGAGATGGACGCCTCCTATAAAAACTGAAACTTTGACAGCGAAGATCTCTTGAAATATTTGTGTAGTGTTATGAAATATGGCGTTAAGGCATGTGAGGTAATTTTGTACTCAATAGCCCCGTCACATGGCATACGTCAATCCGTCATTTAAATGTACAACGTCACAAGTACGACGGAAACGTCGCCGCAACGTACCAAAGTTGCCTAACACTCAACTTTTGGCATACGTCAATCCGTCGCTATGTCAGCTGAATGCTTTTGATTGTTAACCTTCAGCTACTGTTGAATTTCACTTTTTTTGCAATTTGCTTTTCGAGTTTTTCTCATTTGTAAAACATTCCTCCATAAAACCAAAATGGTCAATAATTATCAGGAGATGTGAAGTTACTGAAAACTGAATTTCAAGATGGCAACTTAAAAGAGAAATTACAAAATATTCTAAAGGGTTAAATTTTTGCCACCACCTCTGTAGTTAAAAGTTAATCAAACAGCTGATTTATGTATATCTGTCAACGTTTCCTATGTGGCGACCTCTCCGTCAAGTACCTGAGCTGTCAGTCACATACGGCAACGTAGACGGATTGACGTATGCTATGTGTCGGGCCTACAACGCATAAAAATTATATACATATATTAGAAAAGCAGGGGCAGACATCTGCAATACAAACTGGTAAAATGTAAAAAATGGGAAATGTAGAGGGAAAGAGTCATTATAACATACGAACTTATTTCGTCGCTGCGAAGCGCAACGGGTATCTGCTAGTAAGCTTACATAATTTAACGTCTTTATCTATCAATTTTCAGTTAACGGATGTGGAACAAGGTGGCGGCACAGCATTCCCTTACCTAAAACGTTTGCTAATGCCAAAGAAGGGTTCTGCGGTTTTCTGGTATAATTTGCATGCCAATGGTGAACCGGATCGTCGAACTTTGCACGGTGGTTGTCCGTTGATCACAGGCTCTAAATGGGGTAAGTTTTCTTCTTTTTTTTGATAAGAAAAACTTACATACATAATTATTTTATATGATCTACATTGAATGTTATTCTTTACTTAGTTCTCAATCGTTGGATACGTGAATTTGTGCAGAGCGATCGCCGGCCTTGCGAATTGTGGTCCGATACATATTTTGGCGAACTTTAATGTTAAGTTTGGGTCCTTTCTTAGTGTTATTTTTAGTTGTATAAATGAATTTGATAGTTAATATCGATGTGTTTTAGGTCTTTAGCGAGTTCGAGTGGCGTTTAGTCTACTTTTTTTGCTGTTCCTTGTACAGCATCGTTCTCGTTTAATATTCCATTTAATGTACTCTCACTTTAAACTGCAGCAACATTTACCTATGTTATTTTCTAGTTAAGGTTAGATTTTTAATTAGTGGAATTGTGTATGTATAACAAACATATCTATAATGAACTAGCTGACCCGGCAAACTTCGTTCTGCCCAAAATAGATTTTTTTTTTTATTAATTTCATTTAAAAAATTGTTATTACACCGGTATTGTTTTTAATAGAAAATTAACGATTTTTCACTACTTCATTGTGTATACAACTTCAAAAATATATAATTTTAGTATTCAGTTTAAGGCTGCACGATACACAACATTTTTAGTTTTCTGTTCCGGTTATTTATTTTCACTGAGTATTGGCTATTTTAACCAAGTAAGTAAGAGTATTGATACGTATATTATAACTCCATAATGGTTTTCAGGCCCTTCCTCCAACCCTTTTAGGTATATTCAGCCTCAAAAGTTTAGTACGTATGGGAGGTGCAATGCCCCATTTTTCGATAAATCTTTTCTTTTTTTGGGTGAACATGGTATTGATATCGTATATCTGCATAGTGATTTCTATGTACATGCCATGAACGCTTTTAGGGATATTTAGCCTTAAAAATTAAGAACGCATGGGAGGTGCCACGACCCCTTTTCCCAAAAACTACTGTTTTTTTCATAAGCACGCTATTGATATCGTTAATCTCCTGATCAACTTTCAGGTCCCAACCTTAAACGCTTTTATAGATATTCAGCTTGAAAAATTAAGTTTGTATGGGAGGTGCCACGCCCCCTTCTCCGATAACCTACACTTTTATGCGCAAAAATTGTTTTGATATCATATAGCTCTGTACCAATTTCCAGGTCCCTGACTTAAATCCTTTTAAAGATATTCAGCTTAAAAAATTAAGTGTTGTTGCGAAGTGCCACGCCCCCTTTTCGTATAACTCCTATTATTTTGCGTTAATATGGAATTGTTATCGTTTATCTCCACACCAATTTCCAAGTCCCTAGCGTAAACAATTTTAGAGGTATGCAGCATAAAAAATTAAGTTTGTATGGGAGGTGCCACGCCCCTTTTTCCGATAACCCCCACTTATATGTGTGGTTTTGATATCATTTAGCTCTATACCAATTTTCAGCTCCCTACCTTGAACTGTTTTAGAGATAATCAGCTTTCAAAATTAAAGTTGTATGGGAGGTGCCACGACCCCTTTTCTGATAACCCCCACTTTTCTGAGTGAGAAGGGTTTTGATATCACCTACCTCTATACCAATTTTCAGCTCCCTACCTTAAACTGTTTTAGAGATAATCAGCTCTAAAAATTAAGGTTGTATGGGAGGTGCGACGCCCCCTTTTCTGATAACCCCCACTTTTCAGAGTGAGAAGGGTTTTGATATCACCTACCTCTATACCAATTTTCAGCTCCCTACCTTAAACTATTTTAGAGGTAATCAGCTTTAAAAATTAAGGTTGTATGGGAGGTGCCACGCCCCCTTTTCTGATAACCCCCACTTTTCTGATTGAGAAGGGTTTTGATATCACCTACCTCTATACCAATTTTCAGCTCCCTACCTTAAACTGTTTTAGAGATAATCAGCTCTAAAAATTAAGGTTGTATGGGAGGTGCCACGCCCCCTTTTCTGATAACCCCCACTTTTCAGAGTGAGAAGGGTTTTGATATCATTTAGCTCTATACCAATTTTCAGCTCCCTACCTTGAACTGTTTTAGAGATAATCAGCTTTCAAAATTAAAGTTGTATGGGAGGTGCCACGCCCCCCTAACATTTTTTAATTTCTTCTTCGTCTAAACCTTCGTGGGGTAACAACAAACAAACCCCCCTTAGGAAGTATTTGATTTGGTTCAGCCGTTTTCAAGTTTTAGCGTTACAATTAAATACCAAATCATTTTTATACTCAGCTGTACTAGTACACAGAGTATTATAGTTTTAATCACATAACGGTGGATTGTAACACCATAAAATAATCGACATAGATATTGACTTATATATATCAAATTGATCAGGGTGAAAAAAGAAATCGATTGAGCCATGTCCGTCCGTCTGTCCGTCTGTCTGTCTGTACGCACGATAACTCGCGCAAAAATTGAAATATTTTGATGAAATTTGGAATGCAAGTTGGTATCAAGACTGGAACGGATGGTATTGAAAATGGGCGAAATCGGACCATGACCACGCCCACTTCCCCTATATAGTAAAAATCGGAAATTTTGTATCTCAGTCACTAATAGAGCTAGAGTGATACAATTTCACCCACGTGTGGAGCTCAGGCCCTTATGAAGAAATTTGGTGAGATTTTGAAAAATGGGCGGTGCCACGCCTACTTATTAAGGGCCAAACATTGAAAGTTTTATATGTCATAACTCAGAAACCGTTGAAGATATATCGATGAAATTTGATATTTCTACAACACCCTTTGGGAATTTGTAACGTGACATCCTTGCAATTAGAAGTCATAAAGGAATGAAATTTTGCACAAAGAATAATATTCATATGCTTAGTTGTATGACTGATAAAAATGTTGAAAACGGGCGTGGCTACGTCTACTTTATGCAGCACTCGCTTTATATAAAATACACCGTGTTTTAATCAAACGCAAACAAACAATGAAACCATACAGCTGAGTATCTAATGTTCGATTCCACTCGAACTTAGGCTTCCTTACTTGTTATATATATAGATAAGTACTCACCGCTTTCGAAAATTGTTGCCCCCTAAAATATGCAACATAATAGTTTTTGCTCTTTTCCATTCGGTGTTTTATTTCAATCATTTGTGTATTTTTGTTTTTTTAATTTTTTTGTTTTTTTCTTGTTTTTTTTTTGTTTTCCAAAGAAATTTTAGCAATAAAACCAAGTGCATTGCTCTTTTATTTTTTTTTTTATCTTATCAAACAAGTTTTGGTTTATATTTTTTTTTATTACATTTGACTTTTTTATATTCAAATGAATGCAAAACAGCTAAGAATAGAATATGTATGTATGTATATGTAAATAAGTATGTATGTATTTTTATTTAATTTAATTTTTTTTTTCAAAATACGACTCTTAACTTTAACATTTATCTACTTTATTCATTTTGTGTGTGTGTTTTTTTTGTAATATATATATTTCTTTTTTATTCTCTATGACGTTGCATCATACGTATGTCGTGTTTGTTTGTTTGTAATACTTAAATGTTTATTAAATAATTTTTATTATTTACTAATTGTTTGCATAATTGCAATTAAACGCTGTTTGAGCAGCTAAAACAAGTTCATATAAAACTAAGGGAACCTAAACTGCAAAGTAAATATTTTCTTTTTTTTCAAAGTTTCTGTTTCTATTTTGTTTTAAGCAAATTTACATACATATGTATGGTTTTAAAAATCTGGTTTCTTCTTTTATGGGATTTTTCAACTCTGTTTGAATCATGTGCTAATTTTAGTACTCGAAATAATTTAATTTCTTGGTTTTGTAATGCTGAAATGTTTTATTTTTACTATTTTAACGTTTAATTAAAATGCGATTTTTTTGTTTGTTTTCTTTTTTCTTCTTTCTCTTAACTCTTTATATGCCAATTATAAACAATATTTTTTTGAGTATTCTTACTTTTTTTCTCTTTTAATATATAAAACATCGGTTTGTTATCGTGCGCAACATCAAAATAACATAGTTTAGGCAATGGAAGTATTGTTTTGTGTTTTATTTGATTTTTTAATTTTTTAATTTTTTGTTTGCAGGTGTTTACATAGTTTTGAAGTGTCTCAGGTGAAGGTAGTTTTGACTTCTTTGTAGAATATTTTAATAATAATTTTTTTTTTTAATTTTATATGAATATTTTATTTTTATTTTTATTTTCATTTTTTATTTTATTTTTTAAATTGTCTTAAAAATAAGCTTGCGGTTTTATGTCTACTAAATAGTTAGTTAGTTCCTTTGGACAAGCTGCTTTTGATATATGTATGTAAATACATATTTTCTTTTCAAATGGACAGTGTACATAAGTAGCTGAGTTTCTTCAAAAACACACAGGGATTGTCATAAGGGGCACACACTTAACAACGATAAACATACACACAAATGTAGTTTCTTCGAAGTTTCACTTAGCCTAAGTCATGTTCTATTAATACATTCATATATATATTTTATATTATTATTTGCAATTACTTTGCGCGAAAAATAAAATAAATAATTTTCAATAATTGATTTCTTTGATTTTTCTTTATATTTTACTTTTCTCTTAATTTGATTTACGCTTATCGCATTTATCATTTATTAAAATTTTATTTTTCTTCTTCTTCTATTAACATCTTCCTTCTCACTTTTAGGCGTTTATTGAAATTACAGTTTCTTAGTTTGGTTTTGTTTTTTTAATTACATATAATTTTTTTTTGGTCTTACCGCTTTCACATCTAAATATATTTAGTATATAGTGTATGTATACATATATAACTATATATTAATAATAATTTTGCTAAATACTTATAGATTTTAAGCTAACAACATCTTTCTCTCAAAACATTCAGTGTATACATTTAGATAAGTTTTGTTTTAAAAATCTCGGATATGATAAAATTCATCTAAATTGGTGGTTGTCTACTTTGAGGCGCTAAAACCACTGAAATGCGGCCAAATAATTGCAATGAATTTGCATATTTTACCTTTTCTTGTTAAATTTTAAACTAAATTCCTCATTCTTTTAATTGATAAATATTTCTTCAAGAGATTTCATTACAAAAAATAATTCACTTTGCTATTGTTTTTTTTTGCAACATTTTATTCCATTTCCTATTCCAATTTCCCTCTTTTAATTTGATTTTAGCTCTCATATTGTATCTTATACATATTTCCTTTATAGCTGTTGTTATTGCTGTAATTGTACATATTTACGTGCTGTTGCTTTTGTTGTTTAAATTTCATAGTTACGAAATTTGTTGGCCACATCCGAGTTCTCCGTGCCCCATTCAGCCTTTCGACTGCCATAATAGAGTGCCGCACCACCCTCGGAAGCGCGTCGATGAGCCGGATTTGGCGAGGCTGCAGATAGGCCACCACTGCCGCCGGCACCACCACCACCACCGCCAGTTGTTGCCGCCGTTTCGGGTAGCATGCGATCTTTGGTCTTCGGTGTAGCCCAATGCATGGACTAGTGTTTTTGTTGTGGTTGTTGGTTGGTTGTTTGATTGCAAAGGAAATGAAATGATTAAAAAATTTCAATTGCAGCGAAACGGAAAAAAGCTTATTGGTTTAACGTGTGCACATTTTTTTCTTTGTTATATTTTCTTTTGGCGTAGTTGAACTGCAATCCGAAAGTACAAATCTGAAGTTAAAGTTTTTCTTCGAAGCATAGGATTTGTAGTGCATCATGAAACAATGAAAAGCAAAAAAAAAAGGTTTCCGGCTTGCTTTCGACTGGGAATACATAAAAATGAACAGCCAATTTTCTAATGGACCAGCTCTTTCAGTTCTGTTAGTAAGGTAAGAAAGTTTGCTTTTTCACTGCGGAAACGGTGTCTAGTTCTTGTTACAATTGACGACTTTTTAAACTGTCTTTCACTGTCTTATATCTAAGTTTTATCAGAGAACCTTTTATTATGAGAAATAAATCGCATAATGTCTGACAACAAAAATCTTTCTTGACCTTAATTTGGTTGTAGTTACAAGGTCGTTGATTTATGTAGCTTTAAATTAACGATAGGCAAGCCTAGCATAGTTGTTGTAGCTCAAATCTCTTGGAGTGATATGGTTTTAATTAAGCGGTTGCCTAGCAACCATTAGAACGCAGCTATTAATATTCATATGCCAATAAAGTTATTTTTCGATAATTAAAATGACGAAAATTGCAGTTCAACTTTGATGACCAAGCTAGTGATGTTATGTTCAGACATGCCAAATTAATTGAGTTAATTAAGCCATAAATTGTTTCTTCGTATTTAATATTCGTACATATTCCATTAATTGAGTCGACACATATCAAAGTCGTCTAAGTCCATCAAAAACTATATCGAGAAAATTGAGTTTCTTTTTATTTTTTCTTGTATGGAAAATAGATGCATTTAAATACGTTTTACTAAGGTTATTGACGTTTCTTAGGCATACTGACTTGATTAAACTATTAAAGCGTTCGGTCTAAGTACATTACATGAAAAATCTGAAAAAATTCGGTTCGTGGACTTATCCGATTTTGATATGTATCGACTCAATTGGAATACACAATTAAATATTACATTTAACCCTAATCCTCTAAAGTGAGCCTCTCAGTCTCACTTTAAAGTTTAAAAGCGAATAATTCGTAAACCAAAAAAGCTTTTTGCTTGAAATTTTGGGTATTCCTCCATTTGTGTTCATAAATTATGAAATAATGTTGACCTTTGGGCTATTTATTTATTTTAACCATTTTTTTTGCAATCGTATAAAATTGTAACGAAAAACCGAAAGTGGGCCTCAAAGACTCACCTTAAGTATCTTTATCGTAATAAGCTTACATTTCTAGAATTCAACTAAATTTTGAATCCGTTGTTTACAAGGTTTATCCAGTGAGGTTTTGCATTGTTAACTCACCATACTTCCCCCGGATTTTGGTGAATTCATCGTATTTCACCATAGATCTATAGATCATATGATGTCATAAAATTATGGAGAACGGTAAAGTGAGCAATATCAAAACCATTAAAATCTTATCATTTTCTGTTTACTGAGATTCTAAATTACGGAAAAGATGCGTTCAGATAGGGAAACGAACGATCGTCTGCTTTTATGCGTCAGTAATTTCACCACGAACGTGGCGTTTTAAAACTTTTAAATTTGATCGCGGAAGATATATATTAGGGGCGATCATATGTTTCTCATTGTCTCATTGTGTGCACGAAAACAAATTTATAACAGATGTAATAATACCATTTATAATGAACATTCAACAACTACAAAAATGTGTGAAAATTGCAGTTCATTAATATCCCCTATTTTATGAAATTACCTTTTTTATCTTTATATACTAAAAAAATTGTCATAAACCGCTATAGGAATGTATAAAAATGCTTCTGCATTCATTACTGCATAAATAAAAGTAAAAAACAAATACCAAAATAATGTGTTTCAAAATTTCCCCATAGGTGAGCCTCAGAGTCTCACTTTCGGTTTTACGTAACTTTTCAAAATTCGGTGATTAGGGTTAAGCCAAAAACTTTCTTTGTGCTCGCAAATAGAGGCGAAAAAGGATTTTCAATAGAATGGAGTGCTATGAGCGTGGCGTAAGATAGGAGTACCGAAAAAGTTCCATCCACTTCTACCAAAAAGTTTTTTTAATTTATCTTAAATAAAACTGGGCAGTAGCTTTATAAAAAATACACACAAGGTAATTATTAGACAAACTTCTATAATTTACTTGAAAGGGTTTTTAGTGCTTAGCACGAAATTTTTATTTTTAATTCAATTTTTAATTGTTGGGGTAAGTGGAAAAAAATTCAACAACTATTTACAGCACCGGGTGCATCCACTTCCGAAAAGAGTGCTGATGATCGAAAATGGTTTTTCGTGAAATAGCTATACACTCAACCTTCGCTGTAAATAGTTGTTGAATTTTTTTCCACTTACCTCTTCTATAATTTATTTCGTGAGATTTATTTTAATATGTTAAGTTGTAAAAGTTAAAAAGTATGCCAAAATAGCAGTCCTTTGGTTATCTGGAATGTGTAATGTATAAGCGGTAGATGTTTTGATGACATTTTACTAATCTTTGCTTTTCATGACATTTCGTTTTCTCACGGAACACAAACTCCGTTATCAAACTTGCATTGAGAGTTATTATCAATTTAGAAGTCAGTTTATTCTTAATAGACTATTAATAAATTAATTTATTTGTATGGTAAATAGAGATCAATTAAATTATTTAAAAGCATATAACACGCATGTCTGAACACAGTGTTAAGGAGCAAAGACAAATATTTAAACCGATTTTCTAAGAGTTTATACACACTTAATGGATTTTCAATACATACACGTACATACATTTAAAATACATACCCTGCAGTAAAAATCCGCAATGAATCCTTAATGAATCACTGATGCAATTCACCTATGACGAGGAGGCATCAGTGAATACTTTCATATAAAGACTGCTGAATTTTTCATATAAATGGTTTGCTTTCCTCAGAAAAAAAAACAAAAACAAATAAAAATATTCTGAGTTATGCCGACAGTGATGAATATTCAACAAAGAATCATCACTGATCCTTCAGCAGTGAAACAAATTTACTGCAGGGTAATGTAAAATACATACATAAGTTCATATATGGAAATGGATATGGAGCAGGGCAAATACACATCAAGTACATTTATGGAAAAAGAGCACATTGATTAAAAAAAAAAAATCTATGCGGGGGGGCATTCAAATATCCATAGCATATGTATGTACATATATTACCTAAGAGACTGACTGTCAGTCGAATGCATTTGGCAAATAGTTTTCTTTTATTCGTTTTTATACTAAGGGCCGATTTCATAATCAAATTAAAAGTTCCTTTAAATTCTAAAGGAGCCTTTAATTTGCTGATCGATTTCATAAAGTCTTTTTGAAGATAAAAGTTCCTTTAAAGTTAAATACCCAAAAACGGGCATTTAAGTTATTTAAAGGTTCCTTTTGCCAGAAAAAATTTCATTTCTGCAGTGTGTCAGAATCAAATATCAAAAATTTATTAATATTTTTGAACCGATTTTGTTTGTTGTTTTGTTTGTTTAGTCCTATAATGCAATATAATTCTTCTTCCTCTTTTGTGAGGTTGGATGACCGCTTCTTTTTTTTCTGCACTGGGTTTCCAAATTATGCTTCTTTGTTCTTTTTCTTTTCAAAAAATAAAAAAATAAAGCCACAATGAAAAAATGTTTTTATTTTCAGAAAAAAAACAAATGTCAAATTTCAATATTTTTAAATTTATGACAATCATTTGACGTTAAAGGAGCCTTTTAGAATTATATTATTATGAAATCACTCCCACTTTAAAGATAATTTAAATGTCTCTTTAAGTAAAAGGCTCCTTTAACAAAAGGAGCTTTAAGAATTTCATTATGAAATCGGCCCTAACAAACATAAAAGTTTAGATAGATATTATTTTATACTATTTTTTTAAGTTAAGTTATGTAAAGAGTTACGGCTTTGAGAAAATAAAAAGTAACTCTGTGTATGCAGCTCTGCTAGGGTGTCTAGAGCTTCTCGAAAAATTCAAAATAAATGTGTTTTCATGCGAAATGGTAAGCTGCTTACATACATACGTATTTTGGGCAACAAGAATTTGTATGTAGTCCAATGGCATTGGGAAGGAATGTTGCTAGTCAGAATACTTAAAAATTACATGAATATAAGAAAAACCTAGGCTTATGTGTTCCATTAAAATTTGAATTTTTTTCCATGTATATACATACATACACGTTGTTAAATTTAGTGCAAAAATGTTACTTAATGAAAGTATTTAAAAAATTTCAACTATTTTTGTGTTTATTAATTTTTGCAAAGTCCTTTGAAACTTGTATACACATACGGAGCAAAGCATATTGAATACGCCAATACTTGCAGGATGCATGTAGTATATCCTGTGGGAATATGTACCAGCTTTACACAGCTACATACATCCATATATGATACGCACAAAAAAAAATAAAAAATAAAACAAAAAACCGCAGAGGAAAAAGAGCAAAAAATAGGTAGATACAAAAAAGGACAACTCAACTTGTTATCATAACAAGGCTAATAAAGTTGGCAAATTCCAAAGGAAAATTTGCAGTAAAATGCTGTAACGTTGGTGGCACTTTTTTTTCTTTATTGTGGCATCACATTACTCAATGAGATTTACCATGGCGACGGACACTTTTAATGATGTTATGGGCTCTATTTGAGACATCTACCATGTACATATATATGTACTCAAAACATACATACACATGTATATACACATATAGTTCATAAAATTTCAGGGTACAGCAAATTACGAGCAATAAAATTTCGTTTTGGCTTGTAATTCACTGCAATAACATGCTTAAATAATGCTTCCTATAGGACGTCGTACAAAAGTGCAGGTTTTACATAAAAATTATTTCAAGCATTGCATTCTAAAAAGGAAGGACGTTTAAGAAGGTTTGTGCATTTTTTTTTATATTTTTGTTTTCTGGTAAGTTTCATTGGTTTTTTTTTGCATTCGCTTTCTGTTTTTTTTTTTCTTTTATACTCGCTGCGTTCTGCGATTTGCCACTCGTACCTCCTTATCCACTTTCTCAGCGATTGTATATCTTCTCACCTGTCCGACGTGCTCCTTCATACCCAACCAATTTTTATAGCTCATTGATATGCCACTATTTCGCCATTTATCATAGTTGGCACGCTTCTCCGGATCGCAAAGCGTTTCTTTAGCTTCCTGAAAGTAGAAAACATGCTTTTATGCTCGTATATATGTAAATACATATATTGCTTTGTGGTAGTGCAAAAGGAAATTGGAAAGTCAGCTTAAGGTTATTATTGTTTTGAAAACAAAGTCAGCATATTCATATGTATGTATTTATGTACATATTTATGCACGTTGCTGCGTTACAATTCATAAAATGGCGTATGAAAATTGCCAGAAGCTTCCACGAGTTTTAGTGGCTGAATAAAATGAACGAAATAATATTTTCGGGTTCTTTATGTACTAATAGTCATATAGAAAACACTGTGTTGTAAAATATGTCAACAAAGTAAATGTGGTATCAAAATCAGAGTTGTAATTATTATAAGAGAAAAAATAAAAATCAAAAAATAATAATTATTGAAAGAAACATATTTTAAAAGTCTTTCCATAATAGTTATTTCTGAGATATTTTTTGTAATTATTATAAATGAGAAATTTTGTTTTATTTCTTCAAAGACTTTTATATTGAGACAAATTTGAAAAAAGTCTTTGAGTAATTATTATCAGTAACAAATCGTTTTTTATATCTTCAAAGACTTTTTCATTGAGACGAATTTCAAAAATATCTTTAAGTAATTATTTTGAGTAACAAATTTATTTTTTATATCTTCGATAAAAATCTTTCATACAATTTCAAATTGGAAATTTGCTTGAATTTTAAAGTACTTATATGAAAGTTATTTTTATTTTATACTTATATGAAAGTTATTGAAAATTTTCTGAGACGTTTTTGAACTTTGTCTCTATGAAAAGTCTTTGAAGATATAAAAAACAATTTGTTACTGATAATAATTACATAAAAACTTTTTTCAAATTTGTCTCAATATAAAAGTCTTTGAAGACTTAAAACATATATATTTGAAATAACTATTATGGAAAGATTTTTAAAATATAAGTTTCTGAATAATAATTATAGAAGATTTTTATCATTTTCATCAGGAAAAAAATATTATGAAAAGACTTTTATGATTCTGTAGAAAATTTGTAAGACTTTTTTATAATTTCAAAATGAAATAATAATTATTCTACATCTAATACAATGAAAAAGTCTTTGAAGACTTAAAAAACAATTTGTTACGGATAATAATTACTAAAAGACTTTTTTCAAATTTGTCTCAATATAAAAGTCTTTGAAGAAATAAAACAAAATTTCTCATTTATAATAATTACAAAACGACTTAAAAAAATATCTCAGAAATAACTATTATGGAAAGACTTTTAAAATATGTTTCTTTCAATAATAATTATTTTTTGATTATTATTTTTTACCTTATAATAATTACAACTCTGGATACAACACAGTATGTGAACCTTGAAAAAAGTACCTTCTATGTTTTTTTTGCCATACTTACAGTGTATTTCTCTACATTATTTTAAGTGTAGTTACATATATAAGTAAAAAACCACTTAATGGCTTTTATTTATTAAATTCCTTTTGATAAATGGAAAATGTTACGCCACATAAAAGCAATTGTGTATTGCTAAGCTTAAACCAATTTCATTTGCATACTTTTAAGCGAAGCAAAGTAGCGAATGTAGGTCGCTATATAAGATATCCATTTTACATAGTATGTATGTACACATGTTATGCGTTTAGACATGTTTGCATAGCACATTCAACAGGTCGGAAAATATACAGACAGTTTACGTGTACAAAAATGTATATACCCTGCAAAAAAATGTGCGATTAATATCGAAAGATATTTTCCCGGATTGATCTCTTTCGAGAACAATCGGTCCACAATTAGTCCCCGATTGATCCCGTACGGGTATAAATGTAGACTAATTGTAGACCAATTGTCCCCTACACTCAAAAAAAAAAAAATTCTCTCGATCAAAGACATAATTTTCCTTATTTTGAACACGCGTCCCAATACAAAATTTTCTTTGTTTTGTGTAAATTTTCTCAAAAATGTGGAAAAAACATAAAAAAACATTCAAACAAATTCGTTGCCATGGGAATTTGTATGGGAATTTAATTTCTCAAAATTAAAGAAATCAAGTCTTCAAAACAAGGAAAGTTGGGAATGGAATGGCGCTTAAAGAATTTTTCATTATTTTAATGTATGAATTTTTTCAAAACAAGTATATGAAACCATGGTAACGCATGTAACAACAATATTTTATAAACCTTTTAACATGTTTTATGGAAAATTTACTCAAAACAAAGAAAGTAGTGTTCAAAATAGGTAAACCATTTCTTTGACCCCTCCATATATTTTTTTTCTCTCAGTGTAACGGGTATAAATGTAGATTAATCGCTTTCATCCCGAACGAGTACAAATCTAGATTCCTTAAATGTAGAAATTTTACAAAAATGTGCAATGTATTTAAAAAATTGTAGAACAAGCGGTAAAACGAATTGAACACCCTTTCTTTTAATAAAAATGATGAATAATAATTTTAACAAAATGTTGCCTAAAAAATCCTATGAAAAAATCCTTTACATTACGCTTATATAATGCATACTCAAAACTTACAATTTTTTTATTTACTTATTGAGATTTTTTTGCAAAAGTAAAACATTATATAATCTTTATTTATATATGCATGAACTTTTACAATTTTTTAAAGATTGTTATTAAAAATTGCCTTGGCGAAAAACTTGGAAAAATCTACATTTGCACCCGTTCGTGCTGGAAGCGATTGATCTACATTTGTACCCGTTGGGGATGAAAGCGATTAATCTACATTTGTACCCGTTCGGGATGTAAGCGATTGATCTAAATTTGTACCCGTTCGGGATGAAAGCGATTGATCTACATTTGTACCCGTTCGGGTATACAAGTTGAACAATTAGTCTCTTCATAGGACATGCTCGAACAAATGCGATCAATTCACTCCATATAAAGGGATGTAAAATTGTATTAGTCGCATGCTCCCGGACACGTCCCGGATTAATCGCATTTTTTGCAGGGTAAATACATAAGTATGTATGTATAAGTTATAAATAACAAATCGTGCTTAAAAGAGCATAAAGATTAAACGAAGCTGATAAGCTGGATAGAAAAACATTATATTAGTACATATATTAACATATAAATATGTACGTGATTTTTACATAAAAAGCTTAATTGAATTGCAAAAATATAGTTGCACGTTCTATTCAAATTCTTGGCTGGATAGGCTAATAAAATAATATTAGTAGGATCGCGGCTGCCTTCACTCGTACCGATGATTTCAACCCGTTCAAGAATGTCGAAAGTTAAATGTTATATTTTCTAATTTTCTAATTTTTATTATTTTGCAGTGTCCATTTCTGTCAGATTTGTACACAGACAAAGGTTTGCTTCACAAAAAATTTGCATGTGCTGCCTGTGACTGTTCACCTAGAGTTACACAGGAGCTATATAAGTACATATTATAGTGGTCTCATTTGGTCGAATCCGACAAATGGTCAACAAAACTACCATATACTGAATTCCAAGCAGATATCTCAAAAATCGAGTGACTAGCCCGCGTTAAAATAGGCTTATGCTAGAGACACACATCGTAGTATAGTAGAAATATTGGGATCTATACCAAATGTGTGTCACTCTCATATTATAGTTTAATTGAAAATTTTCATAGTAAAGCCAAATCATAGTATTGATATTATAATATTCATACCACATACACACTGGGGCCACTTATATATATGAGGACGCTCAAAATTCTGAAATCAACTTTTTTACATCAGAATGGCTTTATCTGCACTAAAGCAGTTAATCTATAGCATCTTAACCCATTGACGGTCATGAGTTAACCCGTTGGTGACCTATGTTTTTTATTTTAGTTTCTAGTTTAATTTTCTTGAATCAGAATCGGTATATCGATACTAAACTAGTAAATCCCAAGAATTTTAACCCCTTAACGACCACGCATTAACCCATTTTTAACCAAATTTTTTCACTTAATTCTTAGATTAAAATATTTAAATCATATATGTATCTACACTAAAACTAGTAATCTTTGGAATCTTAACCCATTAAAACGGTCATGAATTAACCCATTGGTGACCAGTTTTTTTAAGATCTGTAAACAAATTATTTAAATCAAAATTAGTATGTCTGTGGTATGGTGGCCGCTGTGGTGCAGTGGGTAGAGTGCTCGCCTGCTATGCCATAGGTCTCGAGTTCGAACCCCAGTCCAAGCAAACACCAAACAAAATTTTCTAATTAGTAAAAATCCAATTATTGGTTTCTTAAGAGCAGCGGTCGCCTCTCGGCAGTGGGCGGCATACCCTCCGAGAGTATTTCTGCCATGAAAAAGCTTCTCACAAAAAATGCATTCGCTGTTCGGAGCCGGCGTAAAACTGTAGGTCCACCCAATTGGTAGGAAAAACAAAAGGAGCACACCTCGAATTGGGACAGAAGCTCGGCCATAAAACTCGTCAGAGTCATAATAGCGCCATTGTATTACATTATTAATATATTAGTATGGCTGTACAAAAATAGCCAATGTGTATTGTATTAACCCATTAGCGGCAGGTACATATGTATGTATACAAAAATGGTTTTCTCCAATTTTTTGTTTCGAGATACTTATTAAAAATTTTCTGTGGTCACAAGTATGTTTATATGGGAATTAGGAGTTTCACCGTTAGCGTTTTAAGCAGAACACGTATTTCCCCACACATTTCCATGCCTAACATAAAAAAAAAACAAAATTGGAGTAACACAACTTGTGCTTCAAAGAACTCATATTGTAATCCAACTTACAAGTCTAAATTAAAGAAACCTGGCTTGACAAGTAGCCTTAACCATAATTTGTAATTAAAGTAACCAGTAAATAATGGATCAACTAAATTTAAGATAGAACAGAATCAAATTCAACCAGATATAGGTATTTTTTTTCTAACTAAAATTGGAATGCAATTTTTAAACTCACTTTTTTTTAAAATGCGCACTTTGCTTTTGGTTCTGAACTCCGATTCTTTGTCAGAAAGGACCATGTTTTACTTCTGCATTTTTACATTTGCTACTTTTTTGCGCAAATTAAAAAAAATCCATTTTGAAAAAAAATATTTAAAAAAAGAGGTACGTTTAGTTTTATACTAAAAATTAATTTTTTAAAACATCTAGTTCCAAAAAAAAAAAACACTCGTCGATTATGTAAGCTTCACTTAATGTTATGGAAAAAGCAGAATAATAAAATTTTATAACCTTCTCTTACACCAACTATTTCAAATACACATTAAAATTTCACATTTTGGAAAAAAATTATTTTTTGGAAAATTTGCCATGTTTGTGTATCGATAACTCCCAACTGAAAAACGACAGAAAGCTGAAAATTGGGCCAGAAGTGTAGAATTTTATAGGGAACAATACTGCGTTTTTATTTTGTTGAAAAACTCATTATTTAAAAACTGAATTTTGAGCACGCTCGGCCCCATTGTGCACATGTGTGTCTGAGACATAACAGAGAGACATACATGGCGTAAGGACTCAGCTCATGTTTATGATCATATCGATATATTTTGGTGAGTCTATGACCCCTTTTTCTAATGTTTACAAGAATCATGTTTTTTGCCAAATTTATAATACCATTTCGTGTTCATGAAAGGTAAAAAAATGTATAATAAACCCACTCATTTTATGACTAGGTTCAAATATTGCATCTGTAAGTTTTCGTTAATAAAATGTAACCTATATATTTGAATTTGAGAACAATAAACAAATCACCCAAACCCTTGTGGACACTTCTTTTTATCGGTTTTGTGGTACTGTGTAATTTTAAATTATCATACAGATCACTGACAAAACCTTCAATGAGCAATAGACGATGGATTACCGTTGCTAAGTAGAAACTCTTCCATTACACTTTCCATACCCAGCGGTGAGCAAAAGATCTGAAAGTTGCTTTATCATTGAAAAAATACAATTTTTCAAAACGTTTTGCTAATTTTTTAGAGTGCTAAACTTTTGCACCTACTTATTACTTTAAAACCTATGGTTTATGGGATTTTCGGATTTCTTATGAGCGTGTTGATAAGAATGAAATGTAGAAAACATATCAGTGTTTGAAAGTGGACTACTCAATTTTAAAAGATGTTCAAAATTATTGATCAGAAAGTTATAAAAATAAAGAAATATATTTTATATTGTAGCTGAGAAATCTATGGGGATAGTGTACTATATATATTTATAAGACTTGCTACAGTTTATTTAAACCGAAAATTAGAGAAAAAAGATAGCAACTTTGGAAAGTGTAGGTACTCGTATTTAATATAATTTTTTCAGAATACAGAAAGATTTTGCAATACATTTTTAGTGGACCTTATACACCTTTAAACACTGGTACACAATCCATCAAAATTTCTAAATTGTAAAAATTTCACACAGCCCTGTTTGAAAGTGAACTACTCAATTTCTATATTTTCTATGCAAAACAGAACACAATTTTATAATTAAGCCCTTGATTTCTGCTCATGTGTACTGAAAGTAATAAAAATTTATTAAATTTAATATATTCTATTTCTAAACCGTAAACAATTTGCTATCAACCAACGAAGGGGGCGGGAAAGTAAGAAGGATAATGTTATGTTATGGTATTATCACCACAGTCGATAGTCAAACCGCACTCAGTAGCCCACTAAAGCTCACTAAAAGGCTTGGCGTTCATGCGGAAATGCAACAATAAATTTGGAACAATTTAACAAAATGTATTAGGTGTGTTATTGTTGTTGTTGTTGGTGGTGGTGGCGAATGATGAAGTGAACTGAATATCCGAGCAGCACAAAATGTTCGACATAAAGCGACATGTCATAGGTACATCCATACATACATACATATAATGCTACTAATGAAATGACTACCCAATAAACATCTGGCCAAAAAATCTCAAACGTTTGAGAAAAACTTAATTCTCAATTTGCTAATAAGGATTTTCTCAAAAATTTCATCAACGTTTGAGAAAAATGTGCCATTTTGTTTGAGAACGCTATCACGGGAAATTTGAGGTGCATTTGATAACAAACGTTTGAGGTTTGAGAATAAGGTTAGTTCTCAAATGCATCTCAAATTGAGAATTAAGAAAAATGTTTATGGGGTATAAGCATAGGTACACACAGTTGCAGATTATATAGGGGGGATGGAAGTGTAGGTGGTTCTGGCAAACTGTCTATATATGTACATATGTAGGTGTGAAGCGAGGACTAAACCTGATGTATGTATTATTCTCATGTGAACAAGTGTACGTAGTACATATGTATGTATAGTATTCATTCATGTATTTAATAATTTTTAGTTACACATAAACGTGTGTTAGGGTAGTTCAGTTTGTAAGGTCGAATTCTAAGCATCGATTACAAAAGAGTTTTGCAAGAAAGCCTGTAGTCTAAATTTGATTAAGTTGGGCACGTTTGGGACACTGTATTCCTTTTTCAATATACACTGAAAAAACAACTTACTCAGATTACGGAAAAGTTGGAATGAATCGGCGCTAAAGACATATTTCCATATTTTGATGTACGATTTTCTTCAAATCAAGGAATAAAAACCACGTTTTAAAGAAAATTGTACATCAAAATATGGAAATATGTCTTTAGCGCCGAATCATTCCCATTTTTCCATAATCTGAGTAATTTTTTTTTTGAGTGTATACATACATATATTGCTGCTGAAGAAAAAAATACTTCAAAGTAATACCATGTCTCCACATAACGTGTTTCGCTCTTTTTTTCTGCATTTTCTCTCTCAATCTTGTTTCGACACGGAAACCAGTGCCGAAACTCGCCAATTTCCATACAAATTTCTGAGAGCGAGTGAAGATTGAAACACTGTTTCATTCTGAATCATCTTGCCAACCTCGACGATATCGATGTCTTCTCTAATTTTGTATCGAAAATCTATCGAAATCTCACACAGGCCAAAACAAAAACGCAAAATATAAGCAAACATACAAACATTTAAGAAGAGCAAGAAAGAGAAATGTTAAACTGAATCACGATCAGCCACGTGGAGACGGGTTATTTAGCGAGATGTTTTGCTAAATGTTTTGTTGGTGAAACAAGTTATGTGGAGACGGGCTTTAACGTAAACTTAAAAACAGTTTAAAGTAAGTACTTCTATGCCATATGCAGATGGACAAACTCACCCTAATATACATTTATACATACATACATATATACGAGTACATATGTACATGCTCTGTTTTCTCGTTTGACTCTGGTGTTGTAGGTGTATACACACTCGTGTCCTTTTGAATTGGCAAAAGATACACTCAAAAAAAAAAAATTACTCAGATTATGGAAAAATGGGAATGATTCGGCGCTAAAGACATATTTCCATATTTTGATGTACAATTTTCTTTAAAACGTGGTTTTTATTCCTTGATTTGAAGAAAATCGTACATCAAAATATGGAAATATGTCTTTAGCGCCGAATCATTCCCACTTTTCCATAATCTGAGTAAGTTGTTTTTTCAGTGTACATTTGCCATTTGTGGTCTACCTTTATGAATTACATACATACATACAAGCATATAAATATACATTCACAAAACGAAATGGCTTGGTTAAGTGCTAGCGCTAGAAATTGCCATTTTGCTACTAACAGCAATAATCGATTAGCAATTTTCTCACTGAATATTTAGGTCGGCCAAGGATGAATGCTGTCGTCGTCGTCGTCGTTCATTTTCAACTTTATGTTTAATACTTTTAAAATAGCAGTAAGTTACATATCGATTAACATTCGGACTGGTTACAATACTAGCTAAAAGTTCACTCAGAAAAAAAAAATCATCAACACGATTCATGTAAAATTAACACGATCGATCTTTACGCATAGAACAGCAACAATTTGTTCAAATTACACGATTTTTGAAACATGATTTTTGGCTTTGTAACTGTCATCTGCAAATTTGGTAAATTCAACCAAATTTTATTGTTGATACAACATGAAGAAATTTTAAAATATACAATATCATTCAAATATAAAATTTTATTCCTAACCCTTAAAAGCCTGATTTTCCAAATTAAAATTAAAAAATTATAAATGGTTTTATTTCAATCACTAGATGGATGAAAAAGTAATAATAAAACTTTAACTTTTAATTTTAATCGTTTTATTAGCAAAATTAAGTTGGTATCAAATTTGATACTTTGGGCATTAATGCCATAAATATTTCACAAATGTTTTTATATATGTTCAGTCATGGAATAAGGCGAAGCACTGGTTTTTTTTGTTGTCACATAAAGAAACTTTACATTTTTTACAAATCCATGATGTAAGCTTATTACAATTATTATATTTGCATTTATTTCTGGAACTCATAAACTCCTTTTCGTGTCCTACATGGTCATGTCGTACATCACTTGGTGGTAAAATTTGTGCACCAGCTCGTGGCTTTTTTGAAGGTCCTGGGGCTTCCTCTCGTCGGCCGTTGGTACTCGGTCTTCCCCGTTTGTTTTCCGAGCGATTTTGATAACGGCAAAGGGTGTCGGCAAGCTCAGTTCTAAATTCTGCCAGGTTCATTATTTCTTTCTGAGTTTTCCCCTTTTTTGCACTAACCTTTTTATATAAAACCCATGAATTTATGACCGTCATGTCCAGAAGATGATAGAACATTCTCATTGTCCATTTTCTTGATTTTATGCGGATACGATACCGACCGATGAAGCTGTCCATCAAATCTACACCTCCCATGTGCGTATTGTACTCTTTTATAATTCGAGGACATGGTACTTGAATATTCTTTTTAAGTTTCTTGTCGTACCGCTTTATGGTTTCTATTGGTTCTGAGCCTACATATGTAGAAAGCAATAAAACTTGTTTATTGTCCTTCCAGCTTGTCACCGAGAATTCTACACCTTCAAATGTGGCAACATTTTCGTGATATGTTCCCCTAGGAACGTTGGACTTCATTATATCTTTTTTGTCTGGCAACTTGCAGGACTTGCCCAGTCTATTTCTTTGAACTGTTCCTAGGCAATAAATGCCCTTGTTGGTTAAATATTGTAGCAACGGAATATTAGTGTAAAAGTTGTCAAAGTATATTATGTGATTTACATTCCGTGGAATCGGTCGTACCAATCTGATCACAACGTTTGATACTGCTCCTAAATCTGGTTCACCTGGTAAACGTTCTATTTCCTTAGCTCCTGAATAAGGCTCGAAAGTATAGGCATATCCCGAAAGAGAGCATAAAACGTATAATTTGAATCCCCACTTATGGGGTTTATTGGGCAAGTATTGCTTCATAAAATGCTTGATCTTTGTAGCACACATTTGTTCGTCCAATGATAGCCGATGGTCGATTGGTACAGTAATGAACATTTTGTTCAAGTGATCTATTACTGGTCTTATTTTATGCAACCTATCGTGTTGCAAATGCTCAGGAGGCAAGTGTTTGGTATCGTCGTTCATGTGGAAAATTTGTCTGATTTTATCGAATCTGTTGCGACTCATCGTTTGTGATATCGGCTCAAACTTGACGATATTTGACCAGTAAGACCTGACACTAGGATAATGGTGAACACTTGTAAAAATTAAGATCCCAAAAAACTTTCGTATTTCTGATACTGTAACCACTTCGGTAAAATTTGGATTTTTTTGAATTGCGTACTTGTTGGACTCATCCACCAGAAAATTCAATATTTTTTCATCAAAAAATTATGAAAAAAATTGAAAAGGCGTATCTTTATCGAGAATTTCTGATGTATATTCAGTTTCTCCTCCAAATTGTAGCGCTTCTTCTTTGGTGTTAAAATTTTTTACTTTCCATACTATATTTCGATGATTTCCGAAAGAAAGAGATCTCTGTTCAAGGTTCTGCTGAACATTACCAGATTCTAATTGAAGTGGCCCGGAATGGTCTTCTGTGTAATCTTCTTCTTCACCTTCATCTTCATCTTCGAATTCCTCGTTACCTTTTTGACTTGGATAGTAGTCGATATCGTCTTCATTTTCGCTAAACTCATCCTCAGAAATTTCACCGTTTTCGAGCTGTGCCAAAAATTCTTCAATCTCCTCCGGCTTCATTTTTATTAAAAACAATAACCACAAACTTATTTTTTCAGAAATAACTAAACAGCGAAACGAAACAATTGCAAAAATAAACACTAAATAGGATATATGCACCGAATTGTAAAATGAGACTTTTCGAAGCCTGTAATGCCTGAAGTATCAAATATGATACTTACGAAAATTGATAAATTTTCTTCAAGCAAAATAGGTCTTTGCTAAAAATATTTTAATTTAGTAAAAATGAGACACAAACTTACCTGAAAAGAATTTTTATTTTTTGAAAATACTAATTACACTCAAACTCTGCCACAATAAACTCTTCACAATACTGATTCACCATTTAGCTGCCGCGATAAAATAAAATGTCAAGTTCGTGGAGCTATTTGAGGAAGTTTCGCATAATTTTTTAATTTAATTGAAAGAATATTTATCAGTGGTATTGGGGACGTCGCTAAATTTCAAAAATCAACGAATTGCAGAAGTACAGTTGCTTTTGAAAGTTTGGTATCAAATTTGATACTCCAGGCTTTTAAGGGCTAAATGTCATTTGGAATTTGGTTTATTTAACATGATGATAGTGTCAATATAAACTAAAAAAAAATGTTAGAAAAATGACGTCCCAATTTTAGTGTTAATACAACATGAAAACAAATGTTAACACAACAAGAACCACAATTAACAATAAAAGTTGGTTGATATAACACGAAACCATTTTGAAACATAAATGTCATTTGGAATTTTGATTTATTCAACACGATGATAGTGTCAATATAATCTAAAAAAGTGTTAAACAAGTAAGGAAGCCTAAGTTCGAGTGGAATCGAACATTAGATACTCAGCTGTATGCTTTCATTGTTTCTTTACGTTTGATGGAAACACGGTGCACTTAATATAAAGCGAGTGCTGCATAAAGTGGGCGTAGCCACGCCCATTTTCTAAATTTTTATCAGTCATCCAACTAAGCATATGAATATTATTCTTTGTGCAAAATTTCATTCCTTTATGACTTCTAGTTACAAAGACTTCACGTTACAAATTCCCAAAGAGTGTTCCAGATATATCTTTCTTAAAAAGTAGGCGTGGTCATAAACCGATTTCAATAAATTTCTGCGTGGCTATTAACACATGTTATAAAAGTGTATAAACCAAGTTTCGTCATAATATCTCAATTATTTGTCGAGTTATAGGCTAAGAAATCTCGTATATCCCTTTGTGTAAAAAGAGGCGGTGCCACGCCCATTTTCCAAAATTTTTCTATTTGTTGTTTCCGGTCTATTGTAGAAATCATACCACAGAATTTCAATGAATTATATTTATATTTGACAAAGATATCGCTTAAAATGTTTTTATTAGGCCACTTTATAATACCCATATATAAAAGTGGGCGTGGTCTTCAACCGATTTCGCTAAAATTTTCAACATGTATTACCACAAGTAATAAAAGTGTACATACCAAGTTTAGTCATTATATATAAATCATTTGTCGAGTTATGGGCTCAGAAATCTCGTATATTCCTGTTTATAAAAAGAGGCGGTGCCACACCCATTTGCCAAAATTTTTGTGTTTTTCGTTTTATGTCCGCAGTTGGACTCCTTCTATAAAATTTCAATGATATATCTTTATATTTGACAAAGATATCGCTTAAAATGTTTTTATTAGGCCACTTTATAATACCCATATATAAAAGTGGGCGTGGTCTTCAACCGATTTCGCTAAAATTTTCAACATGTATTACCACAAGTAATAAAAGTGTACATACCAAGTTTAGTCATTATATATAAATCATTTGTCGAGTTATGGGCTCAGAAATCTCGTATATTCCTGTTTATAAAAAGAGGCGGTGCCACACCCATTTGCCAAAATTTTTGTGTTTTTCGTTTTATGTCCGCAGTTGGACTCCTTCTATAAAATTTCAATGATATATCTTTATATTTGACAAAGATATCGCTTAAAATGTTTTTATTAGGCCACTTTATAATACCCATATATAAAAGTGGGCGTGGTCTTCAACCGATTTCGCTAAAATTTTCAACATGTATTACCACAAGTAATAAAAGTGTACATACCAAGTTTAGTCATTATATATAAATCATTTGTCGAGTTATGGGCTCAGAAATCTCGTATATTCCTGTTTATAAAAAGAGGCGGTGCCACACCCATTTGCCAAAATTTTTGTGTTTTTCGTTTTATGTCCGCAGTTGGACTCCTTCTATAAAATTTCAATGATATATCTTTATATTTGACAAAGATATCGCTTAAAATGTTTTTATTAGGCCACTTTATAATACCCATATATAAAAGTGGGCGTGGTCTTCAACCGATTTCGCTAAAATTTTCAACATGTATTACCACAAGTAATAAAAGTGTACATACCAAGTTTAGTCATTATATATAAATCATTTGTCGAGTTATGGGCTCAGAAATCTCGTATATTCCTGTTTATAAAAAGAGGCGGTGCCACACCCATTTGCCAAAATTTTTGTGTTTTTCGTTTTATGTCTGCAGTTGGACTCCTTCTATAAAATTTCAATGATATATCTTTATATTTGACAGAGATATCGCTTAAAATGTTTTTATTAGGTCACTTTATAATACAAATATATAAAAGTGGGCGTGGCCGTCAACCGATTTTAACTTTTTTCCGTCCAAACGTTTGCCTAAGTAAGTAAATCACGCGTACCAAATTTTGTCTATGTATCTTCAATGGTTTCTGAGTTATGACATATAAAACTTGCAAGGTTTGACCCTTAATAAGTGGGCGTGGCACCGCCCATTTTCCAAAATTTCATCAAATTTCTTCCTAGGGGCTGAGCTCAATACGTGGGTAAAATTTCATCGCTCCAGCTATATTAGTGACTGAGATACCAAATTTCCGATTTTTTCTATATAGGAAAAGTGGGCGTGGTGCCCATTTTCAATACCAACCGTCCCAGTCTCGATACCAACTTGCATTTCAAATTTCATCAAAATATCTCAATTTTTGCGCGAGTTAGAGTGTTTACAGACGGACGGACAGACGGACGGACGGACAGACGGACGGACGGACAGACGGACGGACGGACGGACATGGCTCAATCGATTTCTCTTTTCACCCTGATCATTTTGATATATATAAGTCTATATCTATCTCGATTATTTCACTCTGTTACAATCCACCGTTATGTGATTAAAACTATAATACTCTGTGTACTAGTACAGCTGAGTATAAAAAACGTGAAAACTATTTTGAAACATACACAATTTTTTCAACGTTCGAAGTTCTGCTGTTCGTGCAAAACACAAACTAATATTATTTTTTTTTAACAAAAAGAAAATTTTGTGCCGTGACAATGATGGGAGTTTAGCATCATTGGCAGTGCGTGATTATGGTTTTTCCATTTATATTCTTAGTTCTCAGGTAAATTAAAAGTTGGTTGCATTTTTGTTTCTAAAAGTTTTTGATGTTCAATATTTTCTTTTTCGTCTTCATAATTTGAAATTTTTACAACGAAGAGATGTTTAGCGAATGGAGTCTTTCACGCAGCATGCGGTTCATATACCGTTGCATTAGTGGCCAAACATTACTCGGTGCCAGTGATAGTAAGTACTAGCGCCCATGTACAAACTATTCGTATGAGAAGGACGCTTTCAATTTGGTCGGTTGTGCGGGTGATGTACTCGAATATGCTTTATTGATCTGATGATTATATATTTTATGTTTTATATGTTTTTTTTTTTATAAAAAAAAAAATAAATTGTAAAATCAACAAGACTTTCTAGTTAATTTAACAATAAATTTAAGGTAAAATCAAAAAGATGTTATTGTTAATTCAACAGGATCATTTCGTGTTAATTTAGACAGCTAAAATTGTAAAATCAACAGGAAGACTCAATACTTTTTAGTGTTAATTCTACAGTTGTCATCCTGTTAAACTAACAGTTGACAGTAGTGCTAAATTTACACGATTACATGATGGCATACATTAAGCATCGTGTTGAAAAAAATTAACCACAGAATTTGTTGATTTTTGGTTGATTTCACACTATTTTTTTTTTTCTGGGTGTTCACATTAAGTTTAGAGATGAGTTGAGATGGAAATCTCAAAATAAGTAGTGTCTAAGCTATAAATAACAAGAATTATTTACTTTGCCAGAGGCGGTTGTTTTACAAATTCACATATTCTTTTGTAAACTCCGACTCCGCTAAATTAATGGATTGGATTTATTGGATTGTTCAAACATTTCGAATGCTCTCTATAATTTCCATGCGTAGCCAAATGAGGCAATCGCTAAAACACCACTCGCACTGGCTCATCACAAATTGAAACAACAACAACTCGGAACAATCGCAAGCATATCACGAGTCTGTGGTCGAGGAGCGGGTCAACTTTCGGCTCGATTGTCAACTCGTACTCGCCCATCACTACGCTAAATTTCTACTGACAACACTGGTGTGAACTATCAGGAAACCCACCAAATCAAAGCAAATTTAATAAATTTTGACATTTAAAGAGAACTCGTCCATTTTCCTTCCACTGTCATTCTCAATAGTGGGATAATTTAACTTGACAGCGAGCTAAAATCAGCTCGGATGATTATACATACATATTTAGGCGTTGTATGTTGTTTTGTGTATATTTAATTTAGATTTAGAATGAGTGCACTTTCACAAGTTATATATAAAGGAATACGACTACTATTGAAATGGCTTTCACTCACACTAAAGCACCGTCAATGCGTGTTTATCGTTCCATTTCATTATTAATATTCATTTATTCAATTAACGATGGCACAACTGACCAATAACAAAACAACCAATAACAGTATGGAATATGGATTAAAAGAAAAAAAAAAGTTTTCATTAGATTTCTATTTATAAATATCCAGTAGCTGGAAATGAGCTTGATCATATACATTAGGGTGGGGCGATTTACTAACCTATATCGCGCGATCGGATTTGGATTCCTCTCATTTTTCTGAGTAGAAAACTCCTCCGCGACATTTGTCTAAAATTAATTTTGATGTTCCGGAATTTGGTTTTTATGAACCAAGACGAATTTTTGAAAAAAAAAATTTGGCACAAATCGACAAAAAAATATCCAGGCCAATATGTACATCGATTTGAAGCAGAATTTTATGCTGAATCCAGATATGAAATCGAAACTAAAATCGGATGATCCGTTTTCGAGATATAGCGTGATTTCCGGTTATGGTTTTGCTTCCAATAGTACGCTATGGCGTATGAGTAACCTTGAGTTTTTTTAGAGTTGACTAAAGTAAAAAAACAAGTCCCAAACAGCATACGTCTACGTTTTGGGTTACAACTCCTCAATTTTTGCAGCTAAAATTCTGAAATTTTGTATTTAGAGCATTTATTGTACACAAAGCGCTGTCGGCGAAAATCATCGGTATCGGATGACTATAACATGGAGATCCCATACCGAGATTTTGGGCCAAGGAAAAAAGAGTGCATTCTAGTTTTCCTATACCGCAAGATAAATTAATATTTTAAAATACTGTTCATATATTGAATTGACTTACCTTAAAGAGGTTTGCAAAAAAAATTAAGATGTATTGTACGCAACAAGAGATAATAGCGAAAATATGCGATTTTGGGCATTCAGCCTCCATAACCGGAAATCAGATTATATCTAGAAAACGGATCATCCGATTTTAATTCGGATTTCATATCTGGATTCAGCACAAAATTCTGCTTCAATTCGATGTCCATATTGGCCTGAATATTTTTTTTGTCGATTTTTGCCCAACTTTTATTTTCAAAAATTCGTCTTCTTTAATAAAAACCAAATTCCGGAACATCAAAATTAGTTTTAGAAAAATGTCGTAGAGGCGTTTTCTACTCAGAAAGATGAGAGGAATCCGAATTTCGATGGCGCGGTATCGATTAATTTCCCTCCATACAAATCGCCCCACCCTAATATACATATGTACATATGCACATGTATGACGTCCAATTGTTGTGGTAACTGTGGTGATTATGTGCATTGACATTTATGTCATGTTGTTTTATTATATTTCCTTGCATTGTCATTAAATATTTCCATTAATAAAAATTTACAATTAAAATCACTTGTTGTAAATAACTGAAATACTTGCACAAATTATGACACCACATACATATGTATGTATGTATATGCATATCGACAGCCACACTGCAAAACCCTGTATGTTCCAAACCAAAAAGTTTTCAGGAGAGAGAAAAACTATGATAATGTTATCATATGAACTGGACTTTTTTCAATCCATTTTAATTCCATACTAACCACTGAAAAGAAACAGGAAGTTGTAACCCGATTTTGGCTGCATTTTATTGCGCGCATGTCCACGATATATGGAAAAGCCTCAGAACCTTATTTTTGGAAAAATAGTGACTTACAGGGTTTTGCCGTGGGGCTATGGATATATGCATTTTATGTACATATCTACATACTTATATGTATATATGCTCTAAATTAAATCATAATTAGTTCTGTTTCTGCTTTATTCACAAACAAATTTATTAAAATATAAAATAAAATCAAATCATTTAATGAACTGCCATGAAATAACTACGTTCTTATTTACGTACACACGCATTGTGTTAATGATGCAGAAAAATAGTATTTTACAGCTCGTTAGACATCCTTCATGGAAAAAAATCTGTTAGGACAATGTATGTTGAAGTGACTGACGCATTGTGATACCAAAAAAAAACAAAAAAAAAACACAGATCTCCATGCATATAAACTAAAAGCTAAAGCTTTAATTTGAACTTGTTGGCATTTCGATATCTCGGCGTTCTTAATGCCACTCGAATAAGAAATGGCTAACAACAAAGAAACATCAAGTGATAAGCAGCAATTTGTCAGTTAAATCATAAAATTTGATTGGAACTGATGAATGCATAATCAATAATGTGAAAATACATATACATATGTGCATACATAATTTATGAGAAATAAATCTTCTACGCTGCAATATTTGTATTCATTCTCAGTTACTATGTATTTGATATGTTTTTATATTGGCAGATTTTATTCGCATGAAAGCTTAAAAGCATATAGTACGCAGTAGTGTTTTACTTAATACAAGTTTGCATAATACATACATACATACTTGTTTGTATTTATGTATATATATGTACATTAGGCCGTCTCACCTTATAGGGACGCAAAAATAAAGTTCGCCGTACGCCCCCGCATATGATGTCTTTTTGTCAACGATAAAATGCAAGTATGCCGATACAATGATTTTAGCACATTCTATCCAAATATGAGCTCATCTTTATTCTAAAGATTTTTATTTTTTAAATTTTTAAATAACCATTAATTACAATTTTTATTTTTTCGATCAAAAATAATTTTTATTATTGAATTTAAATTTTTCCGATGAAACTTGATCGATATTTTATGATTTTTATTTTTTCGATCAAAAATAATTGTTATAATTGGATTTAAATTTTTCCGATCAACTTTAATCAATATTTTTTTATTTTTTCTCCGATCATAGTAAACTTTTTCAAGCGTTAGTGAATCCTATATTTGATGGCTTGAAGTTGACGATTGTGCCAACATTGGCGCAGTTCTATTTGAGAACAAAATTTGCAAAAAAAAAAAAAACAAGTTTTTAGAGTTTATTATAATCGGAAAAATTTAAATCCAATAATAAAAATTATTTTTGATCGAAAAAATAAAAATCATAAAATATCGATCAAGTTTCATAGGAAAAATTTAAATCCAGTAATAACAATTACTTTTTGATCGAAAAAATAAAAATCATAAAATATCGATCAAATTTCATCGAAAAAATAAAAATCAAATTATAACGATTAAAAATGATTTTTTTTTTATAAAAATGATAATCGTTACGGTCCCTGCGGAAAAGTTTTTTTATTTTTTTTGGACGCCGCTAGATGTCGCTAAAATTTATTTTTCTCATATCTTCGGTATTTATAGTCCGACCTCTAAGTTTAATACATCAATGTCTTTGGCTTGAAAGGATGCTTTAAACTATGGAATATTATTAACCCTATGTGCGTCATTGAGGGCACTACCACCCAGTACTTAGTTTACCACCCTACTGCAATTTTTTATGCCTGCATGTTAAACGTAGTCTAAAATCATTAATCTCTTGCGAAAGAAGTATTTCGATAGCTTCAATAGAACCCGAAATAAAACGCGTTCAACATTCCATGGAATATATGCTGTTCGCTTCGTTTGGTCCTTTAGGTTCATTTTACAAAGATTTCTTCTGAGGAGACCCCTACTGAAATTTTATGGCGAATAATTTTCTAGAACATTTTAACCCTCTAGCACCGCCTATAAAGGGTTATTCTGACCCCCTTTTTTTAGAAAATCAGGAAAAAATAGTATTTTTAAGGTCGCTAGAGGGTTAAAATGTTCTACAAAATTATTTGGCATAAAATTTTACTAGGGGTCTCCGCAGAAAATTTTTCTGTAAAATTAACCTAAAAGACCAAAGGAACCGAAAAACCTATATTCCTCGGAATGTTGAACGTGTTTTATTTCGAGTTCTGGTCAAGCTATTGAAATACTTATTTTGCAAAAGATTAATGATTTTTCACTACGTTTAACATGCAGACATAAAAAAGGTACATTAAGGTGGTATAAACTAAGTACTGGGTGTTAGTGACCCCAATGGCGCACATAGGGTTAATAATATTCCATAGTATAAGCCGCCCTTTCAAGCTAAAGACATTGGTGTATTAAACTTAAAGGTCGGACTATAAATACGGAAGATATGAGAAAAATAAATTTTAGCGACATCATAGCGGCGTCCAAAAAAAAATTAAAAATTTTTACGGAAATGTTTTCCAAAAAGACATCATATGCGGGGGCGTACGGCGAACTTTATTTTTTGCGATACGGTCTAATGTACATATGTATATACTGCTTGTGTTGTGCGCATGTAATATGCTTATTATACTCCTAAGAGGTTACATGAACTACTAATTAGTGAGTGTTAACAAGTTGAGCAAAATATGTTGGTAAAACTTTCATCTTGTGTTCTTTTTTGTTTTTGCAACCATATTTTTATATAAAGCTAATGAAATTTTTGCGTTGCTCCATACAGTAAGATGAGCGGTACTTTTTTTTATATGGTTTGCCAGGTCACAGAAAATCTCAAATTATGCGAGATGGTTATTACGCTGTAATAACGAAACTTCTTATTAGTTTAGCAAATATTTTCATTTACTTTTGTGTCATTTGTATATATGTACACAGTAAAAAATTATAGTTTATTTCTAATATCATTTGGTACTTAATTTAATCATTCTTGGAATTAAATTTGAATTTTAATACCAAAAGGTCTTATTTTTAAACTATGAGAAGTTTTACAATTTTATTTATTCCAAAGTAATTTTAAAATAAAGTCTTAAAAAGTATTAAAATCCTCTCTAAAGAAGTTTAATCATTTATGGTTTAAAAACAAATCCTGAAAAGTATAAAAAACGTTCTCTTTCTCAATTATATTACCATCAAAGTATTTTTGGTTTGAAAACAAAACCAAAAAAAAGTATTAAAAAAAATTATTAGAAAAAAGTAAAAAGAAATCAAACAAAATGTTTATAAAACTGCAATCGGAGGAGTAATTAAATCTACTCAAATAAATGGCCCGAATCGAATAATTGTATCAAGTAAGTAATGCAGGAGGTTAATTAAATATCATGAGGGTAAATTTTGCTTTATTTTTTCAGTCATAAGGCAGTTGAGGGTCCCTCTTTCAGTATCACTGCAGGAACCGCGATGGTGCCGAAATTTCCTGGACATCTCCAAAATATTAGTATAAAAGTGACAATATGTATATATATCAGGATCTAACCGCCATAAAAGTGTATCCAACAAAATGATCGATTTCAGCTTTTTTATGGAAATCAACAACTTACTATCACACGCATAAACTCCCAAAATTTCATAGCTGTGAAATGTGCAGTTTCCAAGTTAGAGACTAAATAAGTTTCAAGGCTGCATACAAACTGTATGCAAAACAAATTAAAAAAACTGTGTCCTGTAAAATTTAATTTTTGTTGGATACACATTTATGAGGATTAGGGCTCGATATATAAGGTACTTTAGTGTTTGCTACTACTGTTTAGATTTTTATGTAAATAAACTATGTTAACCTTATTCAATTTCTCATTAATCTTTGGGATAATGGGATTTGCAGTATATCCACTGGAAATTTTATGGGGGTTTATTTTTAAATCCAAAAAAAGTATAAAATTTATTCCAATTTTCGGATAGATTTAATACCATTTAAATTATTTTTATTACCAAAAATATTATAAAAATAATCAAAATTTGGTTTTGATTTAATTCCATAAAAGTATAGAATTTATCCCAATTTTGGATTGATCTTATACCATTTTAACTATTTTTAATAACAGAAATATTCTAAAAATAATGAAAATTTGGTTTTTATTTAATTCCAAGAAAGTATTAATTTGACACCAAAAATAATTTCTGTCTCTCAATATTCTCTTCTTTTTTTTAAACCAGAATGGTTTTAATTTTATGATTTTTGGCATTGTTATATATAAATACCAAAATGGAATTAAAATTAAACTAAAATTTTTACTGTGTACATATATTTTGTGAGAATAGCTTTTCTTGTAAGTAGCCGCTGTGCAACAGCAACCACATCTTAAAGATTTCCTTAGCTCATAAAATAGTTAAATTTTTCAGTAGCAACGCCACTAAAGTTGATTTTTTCCTATGTCCAGAAGCTAGAGCTCTAACAGTCTTAAGCCATTATTGCACGAGTTTAGCAAATTCCTAAAAATCCGCTTAAAAAGTTATAAGAAAATGAATATAAGAATTATTATCAACATTTCTCAGTAAAATAGATGGATAGTAGAAGCTTTCACAACCCACGCTATTTATTATGAAACTTTATGCTTCGATTCAGCTGGTTATAGCGAATGTGTGTTTATATCCATTAAAAACTGTTTAATAAAAATGCTTCTAAATGCGCGTCTATCTATTTCATTATTTATAGAAGGCTTATGAACTATTTCTAACTAAATGAATGCTTAGGCGCACAGCTAAAGATTTTTTATAGATAGTAGTGTGTTGCTAATATTATGATGCGATGTGCGCGATAAAGCAACGATGTTACGTATACGCCCCGACCGAACGGAATGGAAGGACATTTACAATTAGAGAGCCTGCCCAGCAAACACAGCCAATAATGTTAAGCCCATATGACACTACGTTTTTTTCTGGTATTCTACCAGGTTTTTTGTGTGAAGGAGATGGTCAAATACAGTTTTGCGTTGGTGTAAGCGAGCAAGCTATATTGAAAAAAACCAAACAAAATACCATCTAGGCGATTAAAAACCAACGAGCCAGCTTGTATTTCGGTAGGTTTTTTGGCTTTCGGTCATTTTTTCTGACAATTTTTCCAATTTGACAACCATAAAATAAATTATATTTAAAATAAAAAAATATATGGAGATACAAATTTTAAATTTGCCTCTTGTAAGCTTCTGCTTGGCCGTAAGGGTAAAGAAGAAGTCCGCAAGAAAAATTATATTGCGTACTGGCTTCCCTTTATAACACGGAATACAAAGCTATCCTGCCCTTTGGGTTTCATAACTTTTTTATTTCAGTAATTTAAATCAAATTTCCAAAAAACAAATAATTTTTGAAATAAATCTTATTTTCATTTAGTTTGAAGTTTAATGTCAATCAAATTATTTTTGAGGGAGTATTTGTCTCTTTTCAACCTATAGTAAAATTGTTTTTGTATTTTGACTTTCGGTGGGTTTTCAAAACCAAAAAAACCAGGGAAAAAATGTAGTGTCATATAGGCATTAGAGAATTTGTGGAAACTACATTTTATAAAATGATGTGTAATTCTACAACTATTCTCTAAACTAGAGCAAGTGTAGAAAACTACAGTAGAAACTGATTAAAGAGAGAAGTTTGTAGTGGCAAATTCTCATTAGAGAACTACATACATACATACAATACAATTCGATTGGATGAATACAGTTTTCTCGACTCGACAATTATGCCTCTTTTTGTATGAGAATGATTTGATTTTTCACTCCACACTCCATCGAGTCCACCTCCAACGGTATAGATTTGAGGAAAGAGCAAGTTATCGAGTCATTCTCTAATCGATGTCTAATCTTAGTATTTGTTTTGTTATGTTAAATCGATGCGAATTCCTATAAATATCGGTATCTAAACTTTTCCCGATGACATCAGAGGAAGGGCAGGCCTCATTTAAAAAGAAAAAGAATGAGAAATGTCAAACTGAATAACGATCAGCCACGTGGAGGTGGGTTACTTCGCGAGATGTTTTGCTACATGCTTCGTTGGAATATCAAGTTATGTGGAGACGGGCTTAAATTCATATACAAGCGAAACCTTTTTAAGAAAATTGTTTGGTTACAGTCAGCGTTACCACTTTGGTTACTTTTTACCAAAATTGGTTACCATTTTTTCGTTTGGTTACGTGGTTACTTTCGGCCGATTTTGGTTACCATCAAAGTCCATGAATTGAGTGAGTACACCATGCTTACATTCAACTTTTAGGAATGCGCTTTTAATTTTTCCAAACTATACAATATGTTTTTTCCAAATTGTTTTGTTGTATTTTTTTTTTTATCAAATTCCAAATAATTTATTGTTGGGGGTAAATGGAAAAAAGTAGCTGTTTCACGAAAATCAATAAGGCAAAAGTGGGAAAAATTCAACAGCTTTGACAGATTATGAGTGGTCGAGCTTGTAAAAGCTTTCGCATATTGCGTCTGAAGATGGAATGTATCACGGGTTCGATCCCCGTGAGGAGCATCCACTTCCGAAAAGGGTGCTAATGATTGAACATGGTTTTTCGTGAAATAGCTATACTCAACCTTCGTCGGAAATAGTTGTTGAAATTTTTCGATTTACCCCCAAAAATAAAAAATTAAATTAAATAATTTTCGTGCTAAGCATTAAAAAGCTTTTAAGTCCAAATATTTTATTTGACAGGAGCCAGCAACCACATTAGAAATAAATATATTCTGGCGAATTTTCGTCGGGCGATTTTCGCCAGCTGTTCATTCTCATGTCTGGCCGTGTTTTTAAATGTTGATAGAACGCTACGATCGGGCGATATTTCGCTCGACGTTGGATCTGCTTAAGGCATAAAGATGTAAAACAATTGATATATTTTAGCTTTTTAACCGTAATATTGTTTTGCTTTCAAATAAATAGCCCTAACGTTAATGGGACATATAGCTAGCTTAGAGTGCAAATTCTGTAAGTCCTTTAGCCAAACATTGTAGGAGAAAAAAACAAAAAATAAAAAAAAAAATTCTGTAAATATTTTCGACTAACAGTATTTTCTTCGCTTTTTGGACTTACACAATTTGCGTATCACTGAATAACAACGAGTAGAAATATAACAAGTTCACAGACTTGTTTAGCGTGGTGCGTATTTGATTTTTCTAGCGTTCTACATAAAAATACACTTTTTTTATAAAAGTGGGCTTACACAGTTTGCACTCTAAGCTAGCGATATGCCTATATTAGCCGTGTTTTTATTCAAGCGCATATACATCTGCGCTTAAATTTTGTATGGACAAATAAGCGCGGATAGAGATGTGCGCTTAGAAATCCATACAAAATTTGAGCGCATATGTATATGCGCTTGAATAAAAACACGGCTATTATTAATTTTGGTTACCTGTTTCTAGTTTTGGTTACTTTTATTTTGTATTTTGGTAAATTTAAAATTTTTTAAGTGGCAACGCTGGTTACAGTGCTTACATCATTTTCGTGCCCGAAGGCATACGTGTTTATCCGACTCAAGAAATGTAAACAAAATGTACCCGCAGCCTCAGGCATAAAAGCGTTCATTTGAAATGCACAGAATTAACAAAACCCAAAGCAAAAATCGAAAACTTGTGTACCACAAAACAAACATTTTAAAAATGGAAAATGTAGCTGAGCTCAGATAAATTTGCTCTATTTTTTTTGCCGTTTTAATACCAACAGAGAATTTTAACATGCGAAATACGAGCACATATATGTACATATGTAGTTACGCCTCCGCTTGTTGGCTGCATAAATTCAATTGAAGTAGTATGTGTGCGCTTTTAAAAATTTACTTTATTTCGTTATAGCATATTTCATGCGGTGCATAGCACAATACTTCGCTGCCATTTGAAAGGTAAAATCAAATGAAAAAAGAAAACAAGAAAATGGTGAAAGGAGTGAAAAGAGTGAAATTTAATTTTTAAGCTTCATATTCTTTATATGTGTTATGTACATATGCGCTCGTATACCATTTTGTGTGTCCTTGCTCTGATATGCATATATATGGAAATAAATGTATACGTACACATCTACCTTATTTCTTTTTACTCCAATAAATCCATCGGGGTTTTTAAGGGATTTCTTCCACTTGTACCTTGTGTAAATTGCTTTCATAGTGCATTGTTTTTGTTATGCGTCACAAATAATAACTTAACACTTTATAACTTTAAATTATATTTTATGCGCATTTAACACTCACACACTTTTCTATATACTCGCATATATGAGCTGTCAATGTTGGTTTCGCATATTGCTTTCTGTGAACTTTTAAACAAGTTAGCGTGATACGCCAACATCCATCTGTTGCACATTTTTATCTCACACACTGTCTGCCATGTGCTGTTCTGTACGTTTTTGTGTCGCTCACATGCAATCTTATTTTATTTGCGGAAGTGGAAATCATGCATGTAGAGCTTTACTTGGTTTGTTTTTACCAAATGCGTAAGTAGTGGGTGTGTTGGATAGTTTGTTTTTTTTTTTTAGCAAAGAAGACTGAATGCATGTATTTTATGTACATATGTTGAAATTTTCCCTGGGTGGAAGTGCAATTTACAATTGTGAATTGAAAGTGAGATGCAAGGCAGTATTTCAGCTGAAAGTTGGAGAAAAGAGTTGCCATTGAAAATTTCCTAGAACACTGCATCCGCGTTTGTTTTATTTCAGCGCATGTGGGCGAAATATATACATACATATGTATGTATATAGTACAAGATTTATTTGACACAGCAGAAAATACATTTGCTATTTTTTTTTTTAAGAAGATTCGTGGAGCATAATAAGTGTTTCTAAGCTTAGAAAAAATATAAACTTAACCCTTCTGTTACATTCAAAAAAACTTACGCATGTGACATTAAGGTCACGGAATGACCTTACCTGTGTTTTTCATATATATCGATATGGAAGTATAATTTCAATGGAAATTTTCAAAATGTATTAGTTCAATTGATTATTTATCGGTTTATACACTTATTTCAATGCATATACTTAATATATTTTTAATTTTTATGTTCAAGACCAAAGATTGTGGAAACGGTAACTCTGTACGATTTTGTCCATACATTGGTTTGTCTTTTGTATGCATATGTTTCAACAAGTTGGTCAGTTGTATGCACTTCTGATTTTGTAGAATTATAGAAGCTGTTTCGGTAAATTATATTTTCTATTGTGGTCCTACCACTATTCTGCCTAATCGGCTACGTTGACCACTCAATATTTCTATCTGTGGAATAATACACGGGAGTGGGTACTACCTTCATTTTCCAATACAAGGTCAATTAATTCGTCGTTATCACTTCCTGCATATTCGTAAGAAGAACCATCGGGCTCAAACTAATCGACTCTATTATCTTCGCCATCAACTTCACTACACTCATCAACATCCACATGATTATCAATGATATACTCTATTTGGCTTTGTGTCAGGCGATTTGGCTCTAAACCATACATATATTAATCTGCAAATATATCACAAATAATAAAATATTGGAGTTAAAATACTTACCGAAGCTTTCACTCGTTCATTTTTATTCGAATTTAATAAAAATCAGCTAAAAGCACAAAATAACACTGACGGTCACTGAATGACCTGAAGGGGCGCACACGTAACTCTTGATGTTACCACTTGTTTGATAATGCAAAATCCTTCTTTTTATGCTTTTGCGAAAGGATTTTCCTCAATACAGAAATACATTGAGGGAAATTCTAAAATTTTGTTCATATTAGCATTTATGAGAAAATTAAGCAAAAAAAGGTCATCAAATGACCTAAATGTAACAAAAGGGTTAAGTAAGCTGCTTGCTTTATATGGAAATGTTTACTCGGAACGTATCGTAAAATGTACGCTCTCAATCGTCATTCACCGTCTAACCACATGTCGAATTTAGATAAATGCTATAAACAATTTTTAAAAGGCAAACCAAGGTTTATCCAACAAAGGTTATAGTAGCAACGATTTCATGTCTTTCTTGCTATTGTTTTTTTCTTTAAAAATGTCATTGTGAAAGAGAAGGAGAGCTTAAAATCATACTGAATAATGAAAAAAAAAATCATATTGTGAAATCTAAAACTATGTTCAAGTGCGATAATTACGAATTGGTGGACGGTTTTTCATGGAAAGCCTAATTTTTATGCTCTGCTATAAAATTTGGTGCTAGAAAAAGTAGTAGATAAAAATCGAAACATACCTTTAACTTCTGAAACTTTGCTTCAGCTTCTTTATCTCCAGCATTTTTATCCGGATGAAACTGCAGAGCCAATATCTTATATTCAGCCTGGATTTGTTCAACCTGAAAATCAATAAAATAAAAATCTTTATACTCGTATATTTTGATTTTAACTCAACTAGGAAATAAAAAATAACTGAAAAAAAGAAAAAATATTGCCACCATTCATAAATGCAAGCCTGACACTTTTTTCACACGCTTAAATTCTGTTACGCATAATCCCCAACAGCTTCCAGCAAATTCTGCATATGAATTGGAATAGCTATTAAGTTGATCGCTCAAGTGTGTTTTCAAATGAGTTTAATCTACAAGCAATTGCTTCTATATTAAACAAATGAATCATGAAGAATTATAACGTGCTTATTGAGTGCTTATGCATAGAACTCAGCGCTGCATATCGCTCACTTGCTTCAATAGTTATATAACTCAAAAATATGAATTTTGAGTTAAGTATGGGGAAATGTGTATAATATTATGATATATTTTGTATAAATTTCATTTTCATATGTTTCTTGAAATTTCAGCGCTTGAGATAAAACAAAAATATATAGCTAGTTTACTACGGGCAAGCCTTTCTTCGACAACCTCTCGGAACTCAAGGACGTCACGCCTGAGGCACTTCTTATTTTCCTTTTTGTCTTGCTTCCGACTTTATATTCTGCTTTACTCTATTCTTCTGGTTTCACGAATCGTGGTGTCTAAACGGCGCTCATTTGAGTCAGTGGGACTCGCCACTCTCGCAAATGAAAACTTTAAACGGCTCTCCTGAAAATTCATGTTTTTGAGTTATGACACTATTGAAGTAAATGAGCGATATGTACAGTAAAAACCTACCTGTATACATATATGAACGCACAGTTGCATGCATGCATTTGTGAATGCATGCGTACTTTGTTAAATATACAACGGAGTGGCAATGAATCATGCATATCCGATTTCAAGGAATATTTGCTGCTTGCAATAACAATGAGCGATTGTATGTTTTCAAGTTTGTGTACATAAAAATATCCTTCAATTTTTTTTGTATGTTTAAAGGCACTCAGAAATATTTTATGCTCAACTTGAATGATTTAAGTGCGCGCATATATTTAGGTGATTCACAAAGTGTCATAAAGTCATATGTCATATTAAAATATTTTACGGAAATAGTTATAAAAGACCTTTCCGAAGCCCTGTGAAGAAGTAAACGAAAACAGCTGATCAAATACGACGTGCCAAAAACATGTCGTACAGAGTTGTATTTATTTCAGGAACCCATTTTAACAGTTATTTTTTTTTTCGGAGGTCGAAAAAGTCCGGCCAAAAAATGATGACACCAAAATGACTTCCAGGATCTTTACAGGATCAATCATGCATCCTTTTTATTTTTCTAACTTTTTGGGAAAAAGTCCTCTTATAACTGTTAAATCCGGACTTTTATTTTTTAAGTCCGAGAATAAAAGTTAAATCCGGACTTTTATTTTTTCCGGCCAAAATAAAAGTCACCCTTAATAAAAAACGAACAGCTTATGCGATTAGAATAAAATTAGTACCAATCGATTCGTATTGATCTCCAGAATCCATAAACATTATATATTACTAATACTGCGAATTTAGCATAAACAGACATACATCTATTTTCTCATATGAGCATGAATAAGTAATCTTCATGTCAGGATAACTCGGAAACTACATCCGACACATAAAAATGGAAATGATATTCGGAATTAGGAATGAAATTTACTTTAGAAAAGTCTTATTTCGTTCCTCGTGGCCAAAGTTCTCTTTGATCAACTGCACACCAGTTGCATGTATTTTGCCACTTGGCATGCATAGTATATGAGGAAATAGTTGTGTGTGTTTTTATGCTAAATTCGTAGTATTAGTAATATATAATGTTGAAGAAGTATACATTTATGGATTCTGGAGATCAATACGAATTGATTGGTTGCAATCTTATTCCAATCGCATAAGCTGTTCGTTTTTTTATTAGAAAGGACTTTTATTCTCGGACATGAAAAATAAAAGTCCGGATTACATTTTTTTGCTATTTTAAATCAACACTTTTTGATCAACTTTGGCCACGAAGAACGAAATAAGACTTTTCTAAAGTAAATTTCATTCCTAATTCTAGTTTCCGAGTTATCTTGACATGAAGATCACTTATTCATGCCCATATGCGAAAATACATGTATGTCTGTTTATGCTAAATTCATAGTATTAGTAATATATAATGTTGAAGAAGTATACATAAAAAATAAAAATAAAAGTCCGGATTTAACTTTTATTCTCGGACTTAAAAAATAAAAGTCCGAATATAACTTTTTTTTTGTTTCAAATATATTAAAAAGTCCAAAAATAACTGTTTTGCAACGACTTTTATTTTAAAAGTTATAACTGTTTAGGTCCCTGATTTATTTAGTACACATATAGCCTAGAATGCAACTACAAAATATTATGACTTATGACGATATGACAAAATATGACAGGTTGTGAATCCCCTAATTATTTTTTATATTTATGTATCTATTTATATTCCGATGGTGGGCGCGGTTAACGGAATTTTTGAACTCTGGCAGCGTTATGTGCTCATTTTGTGTTTGAGTAAAATATCCATTGACAAACTAAATCAACACAAAATAACTAAAATTTTATATTTGCGGCCTTATTCCGGTGTGGCAACATAATTTATTTTACTGGTGAAATGAAGAATTTGGAACTTTGAACACCCTTTTCGCATTCTGGCAGCAGAAAATTAAGTTACCAGCTCAATACGTGGTAACATTTTGTTACCATTTTCAGCCCGATTCCATTCCGTTCGTATATAAATGCTTTGACAGCGTTACCATTTGTGCCAGAATACCAGTTCAAAAGATGGTAAGAATTTTCAGCAACATAAATTACCAGTAAAGTAATTTTCCGGTAATGCTCGGAATAGGACTGTTGATCTAAGTTTGCAATAAACTTGCTGAAATGGTGCTCAGCAAGTGGCTGGTGGTGTTGTGTACTACCACAATTCGGTATATAAATGTATATCAGATAGCAAGAAAGCCAAGTTTGCTCTTGGCGTTTTCTATTTTATAACTTTGCGAAAACTTTTTAGAGATTTGCAATAAGCTGCGTATACATACATATATACGCATGCACATACAAATGAAGATATCAAAATTTCAGTTTATCTCTCATAAGCGCCTTTGTAACGATGGTATAAAATAAGAAGAATTATACATACGTATAACCTGCATTATGTTTGGTATTTGTTTTTAGTAGATGATAAACGTTTTGCAGACGCTTGACCGCCCATTTCTCCCATTATCCGTTATGTTATGTTCAGACACAACCTTAATTGAACATTAAGAGCCTTCATTCAATTTTCAAGCCCAATGATTCTAAATTTACCATACAAAAATTGACCGAGTTAATGCTTCATTAGAAATTAATGAGTTGTTAATGAAGAACAATTCTGCATGCAACCCTGTTAAAAGGCTTGTTTCATAAGTAAAATGAAATGTCATGAAAAGAGAAATGTGATTAGCGTCAGTGTCCACTAAACAGGTTGGTTCGTCAGATCAGCTGCATTCTTGTTCTTCTTCATCACCTATCAAATTTGTTTTTATTTCTGCTTATTTTATACATGCATTCGTGTTTACGATTGGTAAAAATTGTGAGATGAATGTCAAATTATTTCGTCCTCCTTGCAATTTTGACATTTAGGTCACGAGAGTTTGATATTCAGCTCACGGCGTGTATGTGTGTATGTATCTTGAGCCGCCCTGTTAAATGGGCCAAGTAAATTAAATATGTCTGAACACCAAATCTAAAGATGTTCAATCAACCCCAATTGACTTAATTAATTTTTATGTCTGAACATGATATTAGTGACCTTATTTGTCTTTTGCGCTGCTATCTCGGCACATAATCAAATTTTGTTTCGAACAACTGAGTGCGTGTTATTGGTTAGGACGTAACTACTTAAATTTTTATGACTGGTGCTTTACTTGCTTATGGCAGCCAATTAAAATGATTTCATGCCACAAAGCAAGTTTTTTGTTAGTGTTGTTGTTTGACACAAAAGATATTATCGCTTTTTCACTTAACCGCCACATTGACTTTACTTGATGTTTTCACTTAAATTGTGTAAGTTAATGGGAAATATAGGTGAACTTAGTTGTTTGTATAGTTTGATGGTACTGATGGGAAAGTGCGGAACTTTTCTGTGGTATGTATGAGCGTTAATTATCATATTGACGAAGTAGTGCATAAGAGGCTTTCACACGGTAAGGGCCGGTTTCACCATCTCCGGTTAAGCACTTAACCAGAGATTTTTGCCCGGTTAAGTAATTTATTTGACACCTCGCCATACAATTTACGTCAAATTAACCAGCGATTAAATTAACCGGAGATGGTGAAACCAGCCCTAAGTATTTTTTACGATATTTGAATTGCGATGGAATATTGATGGATTGATGTATCGCGCACAAATGTTTTTACCATCTTTCAATATTCATACCGCACATTCAATAACACTGGATCACAAAATGAAATTTTTTGTCTGTACTTTGGACGTGACTATCCTATCTATATGTAAAATCGGTCGCTGATTCCGCAAATCTGATTCATTTTTAATACTATGGGAAGGGTTTTGAGATAAGGCAATTTACCGTTATTTGGCCAATAGGTCCACTTAATCCAGTATATCTCTTTAACACAGTGATTTTCTTTGTTGATAGCTTACCTTTTTCCCAATAGAATGGAGCTTCACGCAAAGGAGTAAAACCGAAGGTGAAAACATTGGTTTTAAAGATATTGCCTGACAAAGTCAATTTTTTCTTCAAAAAATCGTAAAAAATCGAAAAAAAATTCAAATTGAATCGTCAATATTTCAGAAACTATAAGAGCTAGAGAAAAATGTTATAGGAGCCGTGAAAAGGAAATTTAATTTTCTTTCGTTTGGTGTCACCCCAAGGAAGATAACTCACTGTGTTACAGGATTAAGTGGACCCATTGTCCAAATAACGGTAAATTGCCGATATCTCAAAAACCTTCCCATAGAATTAAAATTGAACCCGATTTTCGGAATCAGCGACCGATTTTACATATAGAAAGGATGGTTGCGTTCAGAGTATTTTTTGGCTGTAGAGCAGTGTAATTAGCACAATAATTACGAATTTTTCATAAAATTTTTAATTTTTATAAGAACTGTAATTTTTTAGGAAAAATTCGCAACAGTTTTTTTTATTATTGGACAGAGCTATTGTGAATTGCTTAATCTCATTGGGAACCAGCATCAACACAGAAAATAGTATCAGTACACAAATTAGGCAATTTAAAAGTAAACTCCTCTCTCAAGTTGAATCAAGCACTCAAAATCGCTCATTCTGATGTATGCTGCAGAAATATGGATCAATATCAGATTTATGAATCTTTGTGCATTGCTGACGGCGAGTATCGAAGCAGATTTAACGATCATCTGTACAATGCTTAGGTACCCATATATAAAATTGTAGGTCTTTTTTTGTGAGTGAATGGCTCAAAAATTACTGAACGGGTTTTTGCCAAATTTTGACAATTTATTCTTTGGATAAGTCCGCTCGACATATGGATCCGTATTTATGTTCCGTAAGGGTAATCTAAATGGAAAGGGAAAGATAGAGCGAAAGACTCACTACAACATAAAAACATTTTTCGTCACTGCCAAGCGGGGCGGCCATTTGCTAGTACGTATACATATAATAATGTAATTGAGTTTGTTGTTCTTTGTTTTATTTTCAGAATTTCCACTCCCATTAATGTCTGCTGGATTTTATTTATTATATAATACGTATGTATGTATATAGAAGTGAAAATAATTTATCTGGAATGGCCTAAACACTTTTGTCTATACACTCAGAAAAAAAATCATCAACACGATTCATTTAAAATTAACACGATTGATCTTTGCACATAGAACAGCAACAAATTACACGATGTTTGAAACATGATTTTGGCTTTGTAACTGTCATCTGAAAATTTGGTAAATTCAACCAAATTTTATTGTTGATACAACATGAAGAAATTTTAAAATATACAAGATGATTCAAATATAAAATTTTATTCCTAAATGTCATTTGGAATTTGGTTTATTTAACATGATGATAGTGTCAATATAAACTAAAAAAAAATGTTAGAAAAATGACGTCCCAATTTTAGTGTTAATACAACATGAAAACAAATGTGAAAACAAAGACCCACAATTAAAAGTAAAATTTGGTTGATATAACACGAAACAATGTTCAAACATAAACGTCATTTGTAATTTTGGTTTATTCAACACGATCATAGTGTCAATGTAATCTAAAAAAAAGTGTTAAAAAATAACGTCAAAACTATTTTGAAACATACATAATTTTTTTGATCATTTGAAGTCTGATTTTCGTGCAAAACGCAAATTATAATTTAAAAAAAAAGGAAAATTTTGTGCCGTGGCAGTGATGCGAGTTTAGCATCATTGTCAGTTCGCGATAGTGGGTTTTCGATTTATATTTTCAGTTTGCAGGTGAGTTAAAAGAGGATTACATTTTTGTTTCTAAAAGTATTTAATGTTCAATATTTTATTTTTCCTCTTCAAAGGTTGCAATATCACGAGGAGGTTTTTAAGCGAATGGGGGTTTGCGTGCAGCATGCAATTGTTGCATTCGCGGCCAAACATTACTCGGTGCAAGTGATAGTACTATCGCCCATGTATAAACTATCGCCGGTACATTTGTGTTCGTATGAGAAGGACGCCTTCAATTTGGTCAGTTGTGCGGGTGATGTACGAATGTGCTTAATTGAAGTGATGATTATATATTTTATGTTTTATATGTTTTTTTATTTAAAAAAATAAATTGTACAATCAACAAGACTTTCTAGTTAATTTAACAATAAATTTAATGTAAAATAAAAAAGATGTTATTGTTAATTCAACAGGATCATTTCGTGTTAATTTAAGCAGCTTTTATTGTAACATTAACTAGTTAAAATTGTAAAATCAACAGGAAGACTCAATACTTTTTAGTGTTAATTCTACAGTTGTCATCCTGTTAAACTAACACTTGACAGTAGTGTTAAATTTACACGATTACATGATGGCATACATTAAGCATCGTGTTGAAAAAAATTAACCACAAAATTTGTTGATTTTTGGTTGATTTCACACTTTTTTCTTTCTGGGTGTAAAGGTAGTGTAATCATTTAATAATTATTATTATTTGTATTAACTTTGAAATATTAAAGCGCCATATGTAGCTGGGTGTATGCATGTATATATACATATTTCCATAAGGAAAGTGATAAAAAAGAGCAGAATAAAAGAATAGTTTAGCGTTGTTTTATGTTATAATGTTACAATGGCGCTTACTTATGTACATACATACAATATAATTCAAAGCACAAAGAAAAATGTGCAGAGCAAGTTTGCTGAATAAAAATGACTTTAATTTGTAAAATGCTCCGACAATTCAAGGGTGTTCGTTTACACAGTTGCTTTACATTTTCCACTTCTCTTTTATTTTTTTTCTTTTCTTGTTCACGCAATTGTTTTAACAATTCTTCCACGGTCTCTTTTAGTTTTTATTCAACAATTTTATCTAACTCACCTCAGTCGATTACTTAGCGCAAACTTTAATGACGTAGACGGTAATGCCTTATATGTATGTACGTACATAAATGTATCAGCAAATTATATTACGCATACATACATATATACAATTTACTTAAGACTTGGTAATTTTTCTTTCAAGCCAGCAAACTGTGATAATTATTTTCTTGGCGCTTACTTACATACATATACATACTATGTACATAGATAAAACAGGTAAATCGAAAGTTTCTTAAGTGCGAGCAAGTTTGGTTAATTAAATGAGAATTAGTTTGAGCAATACTTTTGCACAAAAGTTTTCAAATAACATTTGCTTATTAAATATTAAAGCAAAAAACTGCTTTGATTTAATCGAAACAATTTATCCATTTCACATCGTCATTTTTCAGCTTAATAAACACAGTAAGCGTTTTAAATAATAAAAAGCTTTCCACAAAGCACACAAAATGGTCATATTTCAGTAAATAATAAGTTTTCAATATTAAAAGGACTAATTATATATACCAGTGGCGGACGCATCGGCTTGCGCAACTTAATATTTTCGTTCATTTCATTTTAGGTATTTCTTTAAACTTATGGTTATTTTACGCTTGAAATGTGTTGACTATTTAAGTTCTTCAATATCTTTATTATTTATATATGTTCCCATAGCGCCTTAGCTTTACAGTAATACAGTCCGCACTGTAACATCCAACAACTTCCACCGAAAAATCCTCTAGGAAAATTGCGCACACCACCGACGCAACTCATAACGTGTATTTTATTTCTACAGCCAACCTGGATTAGTGAGCATGCTTAAACAGTTCCACACACGGGCTTTTATGGGGCTTTCAACACAGAATAACATAGCTTATTTCATCGCTTTCTCTATGGAGAAATCAATTGCTTATTTTCAGAGTAAAATTTAAAAAAAAAGTAACAATTCCCTTTTTTTATTCCTCACATCTAATTTGTATGTGAATCAAAAGCTGGCTTTGGCATTCGCGATTTCATATTAAACAGTGTAAATATCAAATATCAGACTGTGAAAGCGTTAATTTTAATATTTAGCTACGCCTGATTTTTAGTAATATGAAATCAGGACAATATCAAAATCAGGCAAAAGCGTGATTTTAAAAAGCAACGAAAATCAAAATCAAATAAAATTAAACATTTCACGAATTTTACTAATTCGACATCAGTTTGTCAAACACTGTTTAATAATTAAGCTAAAGCACACATTTTTTAGATATTCACTTATAGTGCTATAATAAGCAAATAAGTTCTCCTTTGCTTTTGTAGATAATTCACTTTCTGGTGGTGAAGAACTTGAATTTTGTTTCCACTGAGCCAGGCTTTGCCGATGTGCTGGCCAAAATTAGGTACATCTAAAACAGAAAAAGTCATGTACATACATATCTTCATATTATCCATTGTAAATATATCAAAATTTAATTATTTTTCATTTTCTCGGTTTATTCCAATACAGTCAGTTTCATATGGTATGAATATATATGTATAAACAACAAACCAAATATGCAAACCGAACTTAATCAAAGTCAATGACAGAATGCAATCAGACCTTCAGACAATACAGCAAAGAAATTTACATAAATGGCTAGTGGCTGTGCTTCAGGCTTGTCCAGCCAATTTATGCTAGGGCCGCCACTGATGTATAGATACCATGTATAATGCAAAACATTCTGCTTTTAAAATTTAGTTTATTCTTAATTACCCGTAATTTGTGAGTGAAATTGCTTTTAAGTTGCGTCATTTGTTATGAATATTGTTATTATTAATTTTTGCTTTCAATCTCTTAACAGGCAACAGGTGTGCCCAACAATATGCAACATCTAATTATATTTCTCTTTTGCACAATCTCATGTTTAATAACACTGTCCAACAGTGATTTCTCAACACGAACAAGCGCTATTAATTATGAAAGAGGATGTCTCCCAGACCAACTTTGCCGAACAGAGTACTAGTTCAGAGGGTCTGAGTTTTTTCTAGAGGGGGTTAAAGTTTTATGGTTTTAGCTGGAGGTGCAACTACTTTATCGAAAATATCTTATAAAAAATGACCTCAAATGAAGTTTTGAGCTCGGACTTCTTCGCGGCCTAAATAGAACATTTTGTTTTTTCTAACGAAAATTCAACTTCATGCCCTATATACTTTCTGACAGCGGACATTTTTTTTATCTGAATTACACAGGATGCGATTTTCAAAAACTCATTCTGGTTAAAATTTTTTTAATATTTGGGTGAGCTCATCAAGTTTAAGTGAAGTAAAATATACCCTAAGAGGGCTGACATGGCTTAAAACTTCTAAAAAATTTTAACAATTTTTGCTCTTGACTAGTACTCTGTTCGGCAAATTTGGTCTGGGAGACATCCTCTTTCATAATTGATAGCGTTTGTTCGTGTTGAGTAAAATTTTTGTAAATTTGTTGAACTGTGTAATATATATATTTAAAAGAAAATTTGTTTATGTTGAATATTATTTGGCAAATTTGCTTATAAAATTTGTCTATTGGTTTTACTTTCACTCCCAAATTGAATTTATCCAAACAATTGTGGCACAAAGCATTCGCTACAAGAAAACTTCAAGAAATAGGTTCTCATTGTTAAAGTTTGGTTATTTAAATTGTGGCAGCTGTGGTGCTGTGGGTCGAGTACTGTTACCTAAAGATATAGGTACTTTTTGCTTCATGCATTCGCAGCTGCTAGAAGAAATACATACATTGCTAGATATTATCCTCAATAAAGAATATATAAAGAACCTGTGTCTTGAATGAACTGTTACAGAAATAAAATTCTACTTTATAATCTACTATGCCAGTACACATTGTGTACATCCCAAGGTCAGCTATATAATTAAAAAATATGCATAAGAAAATTGAATTAAAAAAAAAATAATTCATTTAATTATGTACATACATACCTACATACAAAAACATAACAAATTCCATTACTTAGTTACACCAATATGAGTACATACATACATATTAAGTATAAGAAACAAATTCAAAAAATTTTATGTAAATAAAGCCATATAAGCGTTGCAGTTCGTCAAGTAATTTCTGGTACCAAAAAGTCTACAAATATTTGGATTTCGTTTTAAAATGTGCTAATTAAGGGTTGGCTTAGTAGCGTTTACTTAATTAATTGCATATTTACTAAATATTGGATGCAAAAATACCAGGGCGTATGATTAATTAAAATGTAATTATTTGAGTTTGGAAGAAATTAGTGACAAAAAAAAAGCGGCTTAGATCAATGTCAATTAAATAAGATTTTGTTGTTTATTACACTGTGCAACATTACTTTTGGGGCGGAATAATTCCAACACAGAACGAAACACCTATCCCTAAAAAATAAAACCATCAAACCGTTTTGCTCCCTGAGCACAAATTTTTTGTTTATTGTTATGTTAAATTTGCGAAATTTCATCTGAGTGATTTTTAAATAAATGAAAAAAAGGTTTAAACTACATATCTTATAGAAATATGTTGTTAGGAAGCCTATAGTAAAATTGCACGAGCTTTAATTTCGTAGATTATTTGAAACCTCTAACACCTTTTTTGCAAAATAGTGTTAAAAATAGTGTTTTGAAAGTCGATAGAGCGTTAAAATGTTCTAGAAAATTATGCGCCATAAAATTTCACTTGGCATGCTCTCAGACAAAATCTTTGTACAAAGAACGCAAAAGGAAATATACTTAGGTTTCGGTATAGCAGGGTTTTGAGCTCTTGCATATTTCTCTGCGCCTGTATTTTATTTTTATGTGTTGTAAAACTTTTCATTCATACATAGAGAATACCCTTATTGCGTATTTTTTCTTTTTATACTCAGCTGTACTAGTACACAGAGTATTATAATTTTGATTTCATAACGGTGGATTGTAACATAATGAAATAATCGAGATAGATATGGACTTATATATATCAAAATGATCAGGGTGAAAAGAGAAATCGATTGAGCCATGTCCGTCCGTCCGTCCGTACGCACGATAACTCGCGTAAAAATTGAGATATTTTGATGAAATTTGAAATGCAAGTTGGTATCGAGACTGGGACGGTTGGTATTGAAAATGGGCGAAATCGGACCATGACCACGCCCACTTTTCCTATATAGAAAAAATCGGAAATTTGGTATCTCAGCCACTAATATAGCTAGAGTGATAAAATTTTACCCACGTATTGAGCTCAGGCCCTTATGAAGAAATTTGATGAATTTTTGGAAAATGGGCGGTGCCACGCCCACTTATTAAGGGTCAAACATTGAAAGTTTTATATGTCATAACTCAGAAACCGTTGAAGATATATCGATGAAATTTGGTACGCGTAATTTGCTTACTTAGACAAATCTTTGGACGAAAAATTATCAAAATCGGTTGACGGCCACGCCCACTTTTGTATATGGGTATTATAAAGTGACCTAATAAAATCATTTTAAGCGATATCTCTGTCAAATATAAAGATCTATCACTGAAATTTTGTGGCAGGAGTCCAACTACGGACATAAAACAAAACGTATAAAAATTTTGGCAAATGGGCGGTGCCACGCCCACTTATTAAGGGGCAAATATTGAAAGTTTTATAGGCCATAACTCAGAAACCCTTAAAGATATATCGATGAAATTTGGTATGCGTGCTATATTTACTTAGCCAAATGTGTGGACGAAAAATTACCAAAATCAGTTGACGACCACGCCCACTTTTATATATGGGTATTATAAAGTGACCTAATAAAATCATTTTTAGCGATATCTCTGTGAAATATAAAGATAATTCATTGAAATTTTGTGACATGAGTTCTACAATAGACCGGAGACAAAAAATAAAAAAAGTTTATAAAATGGGCGTGGAACCGCCTCTTTTTAGACAAAGGAATATAGGAGCCTATTACTCGACAAATAACTGAGATATTATGACGAAACTTGGTTTATGCACTTTTATAACATGTGTTAATAGACACGCAAAAATATATTGAAATCGGTTTATGACCACGCCTACTTTTTAACAAAGATATTTCTGGAAAACCCTTTTGGAATTTGTAACGTGAAGTCTTTGTAACTAAAAGTCATAGAGGGATGCAATTTTGCACAGCAATAATATTTATATGCTTATTTGGATGATTGATACAAATTTTAAAAATGGGCGTGCCCGCGCCCTGTTTATGCAGCACTCGTTTCATATAAAATACACCCTATATCGAACAAACGCAAATAAACAATGAAAGCATACAGCTGAGTATCTAATGTTCGATTCCACTCGAACTTAGGCTTCCTTACTTGTTACTACAGCAGAATTTGCTGTAAATGAAATAATTTCCATCAGGGATGGAAAATGTGGTACAATTGTACTTTTTTTGGTACATTCCGGTAGCCAAAAGTACATAGGTATTACGCTAACATATTTGGTACATTTTTGTCAAATAATACATCATTGCATCCCAAATCTATTAAAACAAAACAAATAGTATTGTCCCTTTGATTTTAGTTATTTCCAAAGCGTGAATTTGAGCACATTAATTACTACGTTTATACGGCAGAATTCGTGAACTCTTAATTTCATGAATTCGAAAATGGTCTCGTTTATGCAGCATTTATGAACTCATGAAATTCAGCTTTTTTAAAAAGTGGCAACGTTCTAACGACATCAGCTGTCAAGGCAGATTTACCAGGTAGACTCGGTGGCGAATTCTGAAACTACTTTTTTTTATTTACAAAGCTAGTGTGTAATGTCAAAATCTAAGCGAATTCACATCATGGCCAATGTGAATGCGCGAGTCACAAGCGAATTCAGAATTTAACCACTGCGAAATATAATTTTGACATTACACTACCAATTACAATAACAAAATACATTGGACATTTCTGAATTCGCTCCGAGCCTACCTGTTAAATCTGCCTTGACTAAATAAACAGCTGTTGGTTTGGCGTTGCCGGACTTGTACTTCATAATTTCATGAAATGATGGCGAAATTCATGAATAATTTTCGTGAACAATTAAATTCATGAAAATTCGTTTATGCAGCGAAAATTCATGAAATGATTTCATGAATTTGCCAACGTATAAACGTAGTAAATGCTGAGTGAGAGCCTTAAAAATTTAGAAATTTGAGTATATACCTAAAACGTTTTTGTTTTGTTAAATATTTTTGCATTGAATGGGGCTGTGTACTTAAAATAATTTTAGTTTAAGTAACTTTTTATTTAATAAAAAATTTGTATGAAGTTAAGCTTTTATAATGTTATTTTTAGAGGAAAAATTTTGCTTGGAAAAGCAATAATATTTTGAATGGCTAAAGAAGAAGATATAATTTGGGATTAGTATAAGTCCTTAGAAAAAATATGCTACCAAAAATGATGGTACATTTTCCTTTGATTTGGTACATTTTACTTGCTCAATTAGTACAAAATCAGAAAACCCATTTTCCATCCCTGATTTCCATGCCATCATTTAAGTGGTGTTTGAGTGTTGACTCCCTTTTACTTGGCTATTTGGCAGAAACAACTACAACAACTATTTACAGCGAAGGTTGAGTGTATAGCTATTTCACGAAAAACCATTTTCGATCATCAGCACTCTTTTCGGAAGTGGATGCACCGTGGATCCACTTCCGAAAAGAGTGCTGATGATCGAAAATGGTTTTTCGTGAAATAGCTATACACTCAACCTTCGCTGTAAATAGTTGTTGAATTTTTTTTCCACTTACCCCAACAATTAAAAATTGAATTAAAAATAAAAATTTCGTGCTAAGCACTAAAAACTCTTTCAAACAACTACAGTTTTATGTAGGTAAATTGGCGAAAGTTTTCAAGGTACACCTGTGCGTTGATGTGGAACAGAGAAAGGAATTTGATTTATTAAAGTCATTGTGTTCATTTGTTTGTGTGACGTAAACAACGAAACACGCAGATTAGTCAATATTTGATAGCAAACATCATAGCAAGGACGTGGTAAGTCAGTGGTGGATTTGCATTAATTTTATGAATGAGTGGAAATTTCCTAAAGTCAGGGTGAGTATAAATGCAATTTCATAAAAATAAAAATAAGAATTATCTAAAGCATTATTAATCTTTATACAAGCGTCTGAATCATATGCTTATATCTAAAAACTACATAAATTTATTCAAGCAAAGTATTTCTAACCGCATTGAATATCAAACAATTTAAGTTGAAAATTTTGCGTAATACAACTTAATTGGCTCAATTAGAATAGCTGTACGATGCTTAAAAGGCACTTGACTTGCGCTGCACTCACTTGGCTGGCTGGGCTGGAATTCGAGTGTTTGAAATGCATGTACCTATTCATGGAATTGCATTCACGGGCAAGTTGAGCGATAGAAAATAAAAAAAAATCCATCCATTGATATTTTCTGTGTAATTGGTATAATTTTAGTTATATATAGAAGACGGAGTACAATTGTCAGCAGGTATACATACATTGTTCGTATTAATATCACATCAATATCAATTATTTCCGAAGAGTGAATTTATTTTATGATTTGCACATTAAATTTTATTAATGCAACGTAGTGGATATAGGAAAAGGGAGACCTCCACTGCGTTGGGAAAATCAGGTGGACAGCGATGCTGCCTCCCTAGGTGTTCCCAAGTGGCGCCATGCTGCATGAAACAGAAGCAATTGGCGCGCTCTGTTGGACTCGGCCAGAATCGTCTAGAGTCTAGACGGTTAAGCGCCAATCAAGAAGAAGAAGAAGAAGTGGATATAGGATACATACTCGTATGTACACAGAGAGTAGTTTTGTGTTCGGGACAATAACTTTCCAGACAATAAATAATGCAAATCTTGGAAAAATCTTTAAACGTACATATGTAAGTGTAGATTAAAAAGTTTTTAATAAAAACAAATTGAAAAACAAACAACAAAAAAGAAACATCCGATTAACGTAATGCAAAGAACAAATAGAATTTTAGATTTCTGCGCTTCAAGGCAGCAAAACACGAAGGCGAATTGGAGGAAGAAAACTTTCAAAGTGAAGTTGAAGGAAAGGCAAATTGAAGTTGTGATGTGTGTACGCCGCTAAGGGGAAGTTTCTGAACAAAAAATATCTGTTACATAAGAATCACCCGCTGTTACATAAGTGGCCGCTGTGGTGCAGTGGGTAGGGTGCTCGCCTGCTATGCCAGAGGTCTCGGGTTCAAATCACGGTCCGAGCAAAACACCAAAACAATTGGAGGAAGAAAACTTTCAAAGTGAAGTTGAAGGAAAGGCAAATTGAAGTTGTGATGTGTGTACGCCGCTAAGGGGAAGTTTCTGAACAAAAAATATCTGTTACATAAGAATCACCCGCTGTTACATAAGTGGCCGCTGTGGTGCAGTGGGTAGGGTGCTCGCCTGCTATGCCAGAGGTCTCGGGTTCAAATCACGGTCCGAGCAAAACACCAAAACAATTTTTCTAATTAGTAAAAATCCAATTATTGGGTTTTTTAAGAGCAGCAGTCACCTCTCGGCAGTGGACGGCATACCCTCCGAGTGTATTTCTGCTATGAAAAAGCTTCTCACAAGAAATGCATTCGCCGTTCGGAGCCGGCATAAAACTGTAGGTCCACCCAATTAGTAGGAAAAGACAAAAGGAGCACACCTAGAATTGGGAGAGAAGCTCGGCCATAAAACTCGTCAGAGTTATAATAGCGCCATTGTATTATATTATTATAAGAAACACCCTGCAAAAATTCCGAGTACTTCATTCGCTCATCCATGGAATGCTCGCTACGGACCAACCGAGTACTCCATAACCTGCCATATTTCATACCAAAAATATTCTCCAATTAACATTGCATGTCATTGCAATGGAGTGTATACTCAAGTCCCGCATAATAATAAAATTAATCCATGGGGTACCTACATTGGATTAATTGATGGAGTAGCTACGGTGTATTAATCCACGGAGTCCTTAAACTAAAAAAATTTAATAATCTCTCAAAAAGATTTGTACGACTGCCAATTCATTTCAATGTTATCATTATAATTTCTTTTAATAAATCCTTAATTCTTCCTTTGGTAACTGCTGTGTTGCGTTTCAATATCTCTTTGATACTAAATCGTGCATGTTCAAACACGAATATACATACATATACATACATCGCATAAACATATGGTTTTCGTTGCAATGTTCGGCTAACTACGAGCCGATGCAAATACATGAATCGGTCGTTTAAGCTATGTTAATGATTACTTTGAAAGTACTCCAACCTAGCACAAATATATAGACCATATAGTTTTTGCAGGGGAGTAAATTTATTCCGTCAAGAATATCATACACATATTAACATACATATCTCATATTTCTTACATTTGCATCTCCTGATATTTAATCAGAATATGTAAATCTAATATTTTACATTTTTATTTAGTTTGCTTTATGCGCACAGCGAATCTGTACATGAGGATGGTTCACTCAAAAAAAAAATTTCTCTCGATCAAAGACATAATTTTCCTTATTTTGAACACGCGTCCCAATATAAAATTTTCTTTGTTTTGTGTAAATTTTCTCAAAAATGTGGAAAAAACATAAAAAAACATTCAAACAAATTCGTTGCCATGGGGATTTGTATGGGAATTTAATTTCTCAAAATTAAAGAAATCAAGTCTTCAAAACAAGGAAAGTTGGGAATGGAATGGCGCTTAAAGAATTTTTCATTATTTTAATGTATGAATTTTTTCAAAACAAGTATATGAAACCATGGTAACGCATGTAACAACAATATTTTATAAACCTTTTAACATGTTTTAAGGAAAATTTACTCAAAACAAAGAAAGTAGTGTTCAAAATAGGTAAACAATTTCTTTGACCCCTCCATATATTTTTTTTCTCTCAGTGTTGTTTGAAAAAAAAAAACAGCAATTATTTTTTCTGCATAAATCTTTCTCATACCTTTGCAGCCATTTTCACTGCCATTGCTTTCGTATTTGCAGCATTAATACGTTTTGCATACGTATTATGTACCTCCTATACCTACGCAATCTACTTGAAAACATCCATAAATTACATTAGAAACTGTCAAAGTTTGTTGCTTCTTACTACTCGTATCTAATGCTGATTAATTTTCCGCTTTTGCATGGAAATATGCAAGATTTCTGTTAAATGCCGAATAGAGCAATTTAAAATTCAATTACAGAACTGTATGAATTTTAAAGAGCATGTATGAGCGCTTATTTTAAAAATATGTTGATGTTGGAGCTATCCGTCTAGCACTTTGGAGAATATGTACCAAAAACCTATTGAAATTTAACCCTAAAATACCCTTGCAGACGCAAAATTATACCCTTCAGTAGAAAATACATAATAAGAATTCCGTTTGATCAAATGCCGTTTTCTTTTTTGGAAATAATCTTACTCTTTTTTGGTTTCTTAGCTCTTTACGCAACTTATGCTGTATAGCAGCCATGGGCGATTTAGCCCATATGGGTATTTACCCGTACGGGTCGCGTCGGCTCATTGCATGGGGATGGTGAAATAGGTAAATGTACCAACTGGTGGGGAGAAGGACGAACTCAAACTGAGCATATGGTTGCCACACTTGGTAATTAATTCCAAAATAGGTATTTTTTTGCGGTTGGTAATTTGGTAACTATCAAATGATTTTAGTATTTTTCTTTTTCAATATGATAAAATTATTCTAAGGTATACTTAATTTGTTAATGTTAAAAATGTTTTTTTTTTAATTTCTACTAAAGCTATGACCAAAGAAAAATCAAACGAACTACAAACAAAATTCATTCATAGATGTGATTTACGTTTCAGATAATTTTTTTTTGTAAACCAAAGCAGGTGTACTTCTTTTAAGTCTCTTTTATCATTCGAATTATGAAGGCGATAATGCCTGAATCGCAATTTGGCGTTCGGTCGGTCGCGCTTCTGACAAGTGAGTAGAAATGTATGGAAATATATGGAGCAAATCGTACTGTGACCTCAAGCGTTTGATCGTAAAATTTTTGTAATATCGTATGTTCATTGCAACCCTGCATAACGCCTGAGTTGAATATTTCTCTACTGAGTCGGGCGTTTGACATTAAGTAAATTAAAAGTATTATTTTCTCGATGAAAAATTATGAAATTTGTGAAAAAATTCAACAAAATATATTAGTGGCAGTGAACATGTTTACAATGCAACATCTAATATCGAATGTCAGTGCGAAGCGGCTTTGAGGTACGATTAACGCGCGACCGACCTAACGCCAAATTGCGATTCCGGCATAATTTATTAGTCTGTTTGTAATTTTTTGGTTATTTTGTTGGGAATTATTATCAACATTTTTTTAGGATAGTGGCAACCAATATCAACCAATATTGAGCGCGCTAATGCATATTCGGTATTGAGAACAAGAGATCATATATATATATACATATGTACATTAAGGTGGGGCGAATTTTTTTTTTGGAAATTCAATTTGTTCCAAAGCCAGAACGGCACCTTCCTAGCCCAGAAATAAGCCTGTCAAATTTTATTGACCTACTCGCATGTATTTTCCCTTAAAGTTGGTATACATTTTATATATGAAAAGTAAGGTGGGTAAAAGGGGGTTGACCCCCGCTGGGGGGTGTTATGGAACGCACTGTAAAATGTATATGAAATTAAAGGGAATCAAAATACCTATCGAATGGTATAAAAATATTCGAAATCGGTTCAGTAGTTTTTAAGTAATTGCAATTTAAAGAATGCATAATATAAACTTTGTCCTTTAATAACTTTTGTTGTTGTTGTTTCCAAAAAAAATTCACTTTAATACTCAGCTTAGCCATGTTTATCAATCCTCATACTTGGTTTTTTGCTTTTATAATTTTCAAAATTTCATATTTGTACCAGATCGTGCTTTCAACTTTGCGGGGCTGGGGGCAGTTCAAAATGTCATCCTATGGCCATAAAATTTTGTGGGGTTCATTAAGGCAACTTTTCATTGGTACGTTCAAAAAAAAAAACAAAAAAAAGCTCCATATGTTTTCACTCCACCTTAATGTACATGCCAAAAGCACAAAGCACACTTGCTTCAATAACGACACAACACAATTTTCTGAATCGATACTTAGTAGTGAGAATCAGTGTTATTTATTTGTTATGAAATTTTATGGTCATGGATGAAAATTAAGGGCTTTATTTAAAAAATATTGTTGCTTTAGTATAGTAGCTTACTTCCATATATAGCGAAGAAGACATAAATTGGTTTTTTTAAATTATGACACTAATGAAGTAAATGGCATCGGAGTTCGAAAGCAACCGGAACCCAACTTTTTGAAAATATGCAATATTTGAACCTTTTTAAACATTTGGGCCACTTTTGGTCCTTTTTTACTTTCAAACCTATAATGTAATAAATATTTTTTAGTTTTTTTCTTAAATATAAAAAAAGCTTTTTTACGTTTGTTTTTACATGGCCGTTTTCTGCTACTGTTGTTGGTATGTAGATTGTAATAAAAGGAAAATTGAGAATTAAGCAAAACAAAGCTGACGGCGGTGGTAGCTCAATGGGATGCTATTGGCTTACCAATCGAAACGACTTAAGTTCGATCCTCGGTTGAGTCCGCCTGAAGAAGTCTGATGAGGGGATGTGGTGGTCTCCGAAATGGATCCATAACCTCTACCAAAAAAATTTTTTTAATTTTTCTTAATTAAAAACTGGCCAATAGCTAATATAAAATTCACATAAAAAAGCCTCTTTGTTACCTTTTCACTTTTCATTAGCAATTCTCCGCTGCGAAGGAAAACCCCGAAAAAGTTATTTGGGAGTAAACATTTTTAGAATGCAAGAAAATTTTTTTAACAAACCGAAATAGAAGAGTTTTCGCACAACGTGGGGGAATGAAAAACAACTTAAATGAGAACTAGTTGTGAATTTGTTGCAAATGCGCTGCCAGCAGTGCATCAGCAGAAAGATTATTTTCAAAACTTTCACTATTTAAGACCAAGGGTACAAACCGCTTGCAAATTGCTTTAAGCATTAAATAAACCACAAAAATATATGAAAATGTGTTTCTAGCTAAAAAAAATTTGGGAAACACTTTTTTTTACTTTTTTCGGCCACTTTTCGAAATTTTTTAGCGGCAACACTGCACATTTTATTATTGGTGAATTCCTCTCTCTATATAAAACAATGTGGTTTTCATTTTTAGTGTTTCGGTACGCGCTGTGCGATGAACATCACTTAAGGCGGAGTGTACATCAACTTCGATATCGCCTTAGCTCCCCTTTCCCCGGAAATTATGCAGTGCCCACGAAAGCCCATGATCGCCCCTCTGCTGCGTTTATGTGCCTTGCGGCGCCCATCCCTGCTGTATAGCTTTCGTTCGTGCAATCGCACGCGGCTGTGAAAAGTTGCTGTAATTCTCAGCCGTCTTATGCGTTGTTCGAGCTACATATGTACACCCCAGTGCAAAAATGACTTATATTATATGCTAGCGCAAAAACGAACTATCGTACAAACAAAAAACGCGCACTCAGAAAAAAAAAAATCATCAACACGATTCATGTAAAATTAACACGATCGATCTTTACACATAGAACAGCAACATTTTTTTTCAAATTACACGATGTTTGAAACATGATTTTGGCTTTGTAACTGTCATCTGAAAATTTGGTAAATTCAACCAAATTTTATTGTTGATACAGCATGAAAAAATTTTAAAATATACAAGGTGATTCAAATATAAAATTTTATTCCTAAATGTCATTTGGAATTTGGTTTATTTAACATGATGATAGTGTCAATATAAACTAAAAAAAATGTTAGAAAAATGGCGTCCCAATTTTAGTGTTAATACAACATGAAAACAAATGTTAAAACAACAAGAAACACAATTAACAATAAAAGTTGGTTGATATAACACGAAACACTGTTCAAACATAAACGTCATTTGGAATTTTGGTTTATTTAACACGATGATAGTGTCGATACAAGAATTATCTAAAGAAGGATATCGTAGTAGATAAGCTGATTGGAATTTTGTATGTATAGTAAAAAGTGTGAATGTCAGACAAAACGAATTGGCAAAAATTGTACATTGAAATTCATTTCTCTTCTCTTTCACGTTGACATTTTTAAAGAAAACACACACATAAAAACGGAAGTAATATAACCTCTATTTGGATAAGCCTTGTGTCAATATAATTTAAAAAAGTGTTAAAAAGAACGTCAAAACTATTTTGAAACATACACAATTTTTTCAACGTTCGAAGTTCTGCTGTTCGTGCAAAATACAAATTAATATAATTTATTTTTAACAAGAAGAAAATTTTGTGCGGTGACAATGATGGGAGTTTAGCATCATTGGGAGTGCGTGATAATGTTTTTTCCATTTATATTTTTAGTTCGCAGGTGAGTTAAAAGTGGATTGCATTTTTGTTTCTAAAAGTTTTTAATGTTCAATATTTTCTTTTTCGTCTTCATAGTTTGCAATTCTTACCACGAAGAGATGTTTAGCGAATGGAGTCTTTCACGCAGCATGCGGTGCATATACCGTTGCATTAGCGGCCAAACATTACTCGGTGCCAGTGACAGTAAGTATTATCGCCCATGTATAAATTATTCCTATGAGAAGGACGCTTTCAATTTGATCGGTTGTGCGGGTGATGTACTCGAATATGCTTTATTGATCTGATGATTATAAATTTGATGTTTTATATGTTTTTTTTTTATTAAAAAAAAATGAATTATAAAATCAACAAGACTTTCTAGTTAATTTAACAATAAATTTAAGGTAAAATCAAAAAGATGTTATTGTTAATTCAACAGGACCATTTCGTGTTAATTTAACCAGCTTAAATTGTAACATTAACTAGTTAAAATTATAAAATCAACAGGAAGACTCAATACTTTTTAGTGTTAATTCTACAGTTGTCATCCTGTTAAACCAACACTTGACAGTAGTGTTAAATTTACACGTTTACATGATGGCATACACTAAGCATCGTGTTGAAAAAAATTAACCACAAAATTTGTTGATTTTTGGTTGATTTTACACTATTTTTTTTCTGGGTGCGGAAACTCGAACAGCAAATACAAGCCGACAAAACTTTTTAGTTCGTTTTTCCCCTAATATAACTCATACTCGGGGGTTTTCACAACGAAAATGAAGTTGGCACTCTTGCCCAACTTCGGAGCCGCAATCACGAAGTATAATATTATGATTTATATAGAAAGCAATTTTCACTGGATTATAGGAAAAAGTCGCTAAATCCTCTTTTTAACACGCTTTTATTAGTTTCACCTGCACTCTAAAAACTGCGTGTAAATATGCTACCAAAATATATGTAATTTTTAGTTGAAATTTACATTTTTTTCGTAGATTTACACTACAAGTGTGTAATTTACAGTTCTAAACGAAATTTTACGCACTTTTCAGCAAAAGTGAGCATATTATGCGATTTTACACGCATTTTGGATTAAAATTGCATACAGAAATTGTAATTTCAAATCTCGTGCACGAAATTACAATTGAGTGGGGTAAAATTACATAGTGAATTGGTAATTTTGTTTAACTTATATGCGAAATTACAATTTATTACTCGATTGGTGTTTAGATTTAAAGTTTGTTTGTATAGTCTTTACACTTTTATTGTTTAAATTTAAACAGCTTATCTGTTGAATTTTTCAGTGTGCGATTTTGCGCATAATAAGGTAGGAAAAAAGTAACCTACCTTTTTGTATGCAAAATTACACGAAAATTTCTAAGAGTGTGTATGTATGTAAGTATGTATGTATGTATTTATATATGTAAACGAGTTACGTATACGCAGTGTAGGCACTGTATGTTTGCATGTACGCTTGTATGTAACCGACTCCTTTTTGCATTGCATAAGTTAACGCGAAAGCGTGTGTATTCATACACGGAATGAGAGTTTTTCAGTGTGAGATGTACTTATAACTTTTGCAAAATATTATTTATTTAAGTATTACTTGAACAGAATAATTTGCAGGCGAACTCAGCAAGCTAGAAAAATGTAATTATCCATATTGAACTAAAAGTGTTTTGAATTGCATCTATTGAAGGATTTTTCGTTGTTTGACACCTCCTACGCATAATTTGCATTTATTTCTGTGGCAGCTATGAAAATTCAATATGTCAATGACAATCGCCTCAATCTATTCAAATAAAACCTAATTATTAAGTGAAATGCTAAGTAGTTGTCATCAGCCAATGACAGCGGAAACAAACAAATAACAACAAAGGAATTTGTGTATGTACGTGTACATATTTGACGCTGAAAATGCACAATGGGAATAGAAAATATGAAAACAAAAACTGTGACGATTGAAGTTAAATGCTCTATTTACAATATAAAGGTCAATATGTAAGTAATATTTTTATTTTTTTTGTATTCTTTTCGTGTTTTATTTTTGTATAATATAATACAATGGCGCTATTATAACTCTGCCGAGTTTTATGGCCGAGCTTCTCTCCCAATTCGAGGTGTGCTCCTTTTTTTGTTTTTCCTACTAATTGGGTGGACCTACAGTTTTATGCCGGCTCCGAACGGCGAATGCATTTTTTGTGAGAAGCTTTTTCATGGCAGAAATACTCTCGGAGGGTATGCCGCCCACTGCCGAGAGGTGACCGCTGCTCTTAAAAAACCCAATAATTGGATTTTTACTAATTGAAAAATTGTTTTGGTGTTTGGCTCGGACCGTGGTTTGAACCCGAGACCTCTGACACAGCAGGCGAGCACTCTACCCACTGCACCACAGCGGCCAGGAAGTAAGTAAATTTTTTAAGCGTACTCCGTTCTTCTTACAATGAATCTTTTGTCTTGTTAAAGCCGACAACGCAAACTGATGTAGAAACTTTTCTAATTATAACTAAGCACACAAACTGTATCTATATATGTACCTACAAAATTAGTGATTTTGCTGTGGCAAAAACTTCAATTGCATATCGTTTAGCATAATTGTTTAAAACAATTACATTCACCTTCTCAATTTATCTAGGTACTTAAGAGTATTATAATTAAGTGTTGAAAAGCTGCGTGATGTACATTCCGATTGAATACATATATGTATATTCATACATATTCCGAAAAAAAAAACGTTGTAAATACAAAGACTTTTGCAGTTAAATTAACAACTTTCCGCAGTTGAAATGTGCCCAACAACGCTCCGTTGTTGTTTCAAAGATGCGAGCGTTTTTGATTCAAATACTTTTCGTATTTAAGTTAACAACGGAAACTGTTGAATGAAATACTTTTACATTTAAGTTAACAGTGTTTGCTTTTGAATTAACAGCAAAATTTTTTAGTCCAAAAGCGAGCACCGTTGATTTAAATACTTTTCGTATTTAAGCTAACAATTTTTGCTTTTGAACTAACGGCAAAAGTTTTTGGTCCAAAAACGGGCACCATTGAAGCAAATACTTACGCTTTTAAGTTAATATCAAAAAAATTGTAAACAATAGTAATTTTTTTTTTTTAATATAATAGATATTATTTTATTTTATTTTATTTTATTTTATTTTATTTTTTTTATATAATATATGTATGTATATGTTTACACAGTAATATTAATACTAAGGCCCGGTTTCACCAAACAAGTGATGGTCATTTGATACATCATTTGAACAACGCGATTGATGAAAAGAGACACGGACACAAAGGTTTTCATCACATTTTTCACACCGTCCATATAAAAATTATGGAAACTTGTAGGCGGTGTGTGACAGAATTATCCATCAATCGTGCGCCTCAAATGATATATCAAATGACTATCACTGTCTGCAGGGCTTTTTACACAAACAGAAACACATAAACTCAACTTATTTTTATTATTATTTCATAACACATTCTTTATTGTTTTCCGACCGCCACATTTGTAGGTTTGCGGAATTTTATCCTGTCGGCGATGAGTTCTTTTTTACTTAATATTTCGTCGATGTCGTGGGAGTGCATCATTGCAAGCAGTTCAATATTTTTGATACCGCATTCATTGAACTGCATCAATGCACCTGTACATAACTCCCACGACAAGAATAACTTGATTATTTTCTCATCGCCGACAAGTTTTACCTGCAGATTTGGCTCGTTTGATTTCTCGCTATCGGAAAAACGGGATAATCAAACATACTATTTAATCTGAAAATACAAAATAAATTTTTCAACGTATATATGTATGTACATATAATTTTAATATATTATAATAATATATAAATAATATCGTTATTGTGACTTACCTTTATTTGTAATTATATATTGCATATATGTACATATACATATATATTTTTCCCGAATATTTAAATTAATTGAACGAGTTTGAAAAAAAAAAACAATTTTCTATTTTTTATTAAATTCAAAATTTCTCAACAGCAAGGGAGCTTTTGAATCACAGCCCGTCTTTGAATTAACTATGGAAAGTTGTTGAATCAAAAACTTTGCCGCTAAAACAAATACTTTTGCTGTTGAATCAAAGACAGAGATTCAACAGCGGAAAGTTTGTTCAGTTAACTACGGGTATTTTTTTCAGAGTATGTATATATAATTAGTTATTATATTGAAGAAGCTTCCATTTTGATTGTTGGCAAATTAATATTGCAAATATTTTTATTATTATTGTTGGGTGGTAAATAAACGAATATCTAACTAAATATGTTCGTGTAAATGATATATCAATTATGGTAAGTGCTAGGTGCGAAGAATATTTTCTTGCCTTACAGTAAACTAATGAAAGGCATAGATACATTTTTAGAAACATAATTTTTTATCATTTCACTTGCTTTCATTAAATTCTTTCAACTATGCACTCTTATTTTCTCTGTATATTAAATACATTTGAAGATTCGAGCTTCGGAAACCCTTCCTTGTAATGTATTTATGGAAATAATAATCTTGTGAATTAAATCTGAGCCAAAAAAGCGGAATATATGGATGTATGTATGTATGTATGTATACATTTACGACCGTTTTCACTATCCCCGTTTAACGAAAAATCCCAGTCAAACATAGTTAACGACTTAGTAAAACACATACATTTAACATGAAGTCAATAACGCAGTCGATATTTTAACCGGCACTTATACCTCCAGTTAGCTTCGGCCTTTAGTAAGTTAAAAAGTGGGTTACAATTAGGTGGGAAAGGTAGTTGTTACACTGTTATAAATATTGGAATATTTTTTAAACATTGATTTGGTTTGAAAGAAATTTAAAACTTTTTTTGGGTTAAATTTTGAACTTTCGAAAGTTTAAAAGTTTCTTATTCCTTTTTGGTTTAAAATTCAAACTTACAAAAGTTCAAATATTTCAAAGTATTTTTTAGAATAAATTTCATACTTTTTTGTTTTAAATCTTCCACTTTTTCTCATTTAAACTTTTAAGGTTTAAATTTTAAACTTTCATTGGTCGTAAAATTTGGTTTCAACAAAAAAATGTTAATTTTTGATTTGAAATTCCAACTTGCTTTTTCGAGAAATGAACAATATAAAAAGCTCATTTATGGTTATGAGACAATTTGAATGAATGACTGTGTGGCGTTGTTTGAATGGAAAAACAAACAAACACAAAATAATTATGGAAACAGATAAAATGAAGAAGGAAGAACAGGAGAAGAAGAGGATATAAAAAAGACACAATATGGAAAAGGATTAAGGGGATGTTGGGTGTAGGACAATATGGAAGAAAAGGAGAAAAAAGGATAGGAAAGAAGATATAATAGGGAAAAGCATGAAGAGGATTTGGGAGCAGACATTTTTTTTAATTTAAACCAAAAAAAGGTTTAAATTTTAAACTTTTTAAAGTCTTAAAATAAATTTTAATTTCCAATAAAATCTAAACCTTAAAAGTTTAAAAATCTTTTAAACTTTTCAAAGTTTAAATTTTAATAATTTTTCGGTCGTGTCCTATATATCGACCAAAAAAGTTTAAAATTAATACCAAAAATTATTTGAGTGTAGCATGTACAAAAAAATTTACATGTTTCTAGCATACACACACGTATTTGAAGTGAAGATTATCCTCACTTGAACTCTTAAACAAAATACCCCAAAAATATTCACGTATGTATGTATTATGTATATACCCTGCAAACAAGTTTTGCTTATTGTTGACAAATCAGGTCTAAAAGAGGAGTACGCTCGCAGCTTCTGCTTCTGTTATGTCTGCTCCTAACTCTCTAGTACTTATCTAGGCCTTATTTCGAATGACGGATAAACCTTTGGATAAGGTGTGCTCTCAGAGAGAGAGAGAGAGTACTTCTTATGGCCTAATGACATCAACACAGGAAAATCAGCCTTATTTTAAGCCTTACGTCATACAATTTTGCTATGCTTATAATTTTCAGATTTTATTTCCAAGCCTATAAATCTGATGCATACTTGCGTTGAGAAAAATAGTTAAATTTATGAGAAGTCTAGAAAGTTTTCAAGGACTATTTTTCATGAAAAAGTTGTGCACAAAAAGCATATGTATGTATGGGACGCGGGTTAGTGCGATAGAGCTTAGATTTGTACTACTCAGTAGTTACTTTTATGCAACACAACCTTTTTTCATTTGCAAATTTCTAAGGAACTGTTTTTAGCATTAATCTTCTTAAAAATTGCAATCTTCTAAATATCGCTAATTTAAAACAGCTGACTCAGCCATTTAAATAGACGTGCATACATAAATCACTGCTGGAAATTGTACTACATTTCATTGAAATTACCAAATTTTTTTATTCGTAGGTGGGATATGTAGGTATGGAAATTTATGTACATATACATATTTACATATATTGGCTGACATTACTTTTGATATGAGAAAAACTTCGTGAAGACAAAATAGTAGGAAAATATGGCAAATATGAGGCAGGAAAAGCTTGCCGTTCAAAAAGTGTCATGTGAATTGACGACTGAAAGGCTCAAAATATTTTTTCTTAATGTTTGCTTAAATTGTGAGTAAACTGTGTACAAAAATGTATGGTTAAGTAAGGCTTAAGTGCTTAAAATTCCTCTTTGCAATACCTCTTTCTCAGCGAGAAACAGAGATCTTGCTTACTAATAAAATTCCTGATTACTAAAAGCCTTACGGAGTAAATCCTCACCAGTTAAACGAATCTCTTAAATTTTAGCCGCTCTTCATTTGAATTCTATTTCCCTCCAAGGTGATTTGACATATCTACATTAGAGTGGCCCTTACGCCTATGGAAAAAAATTTGTTCTACTTTTTTGACACGTTACCCCCTGAAATGGTTTCATGTACGAAGAAAATATTCCCCGTTTAATATTTGCTCGATTGGAAAACGTTAACCCGTGCCACAATGTGTTGAAATAATGAACCAAGGGTTATATTGTTCGGTGTACGTTTATATTGGAGGAATTCTCTTATATTTTTGAATTTTAGTAGCCTACAATGTTGTTATTTATTAGAATCCGCAAATAAATGATTTATAAATAAAAGATACTGATGAAAGAGTTTTTAGTGCTTAGCACGAAATTTTTTTATTTTAATTCAATTTTTAATTGTTGGGGTAAGTGGAAAAAAATTCAACAACTATTTACAGCGAAGGTTGAGTGTATAGCTATTTCACGAAAAACCATTTTCGATCATCAGCACTCTTTTCGGAAGTGGATGCACTGGGGATTGAACCCGAGTCCATTCCATCTTCAGCCGCAATGACCCAACGCATAAACACACTCGGCCATTGAGACTCTGTGCAAGCTGTTGGATTTTCCCCACTTTTGCCTTTTTCATTTTCAACATTAACGTTAGTGTGTATATGCTTTTGCATATATTCTACCCAAACGTGCTGAATTTTTGTTGGCAGTTCGCAATGAACATTTGTTGTTGGTATGTATTTTTTTTATATACCAACAACGTTAACAATATTACTTGAAAGAGTTTTTAGTGCTTAGCACGAAATTTTTTTATTTTAATTCAATTTTTAATTGTTGGGGTAAGTGGAAAAAAATTCAACAACTATTTACAGCGAAGGTTGAGTGTATAGCTATTTCACGAAAAACCATTTTCGATCATCAGCACTCTTTTCGGAAGTGGATGCACTGGGGATTGAACCCGAGTCCATTCCATCTTCAGCCGCAATGACCCAACGCATAAACCCACTCGGCCATTGAGACTCTGTGCAAGCTGTTGGATTTTCCCCACTTTTGCCTTTTTCATTTTCAACATTAACGTTAGTGTGTATATGCTTTTGCATATATTCTACCCAAACGTGCTGAATTTTTGTTGGCAGTTCGCAATGAACATTTGTTGTTGGTATGTATTTTTTTTATATACCAACAACGTTAACAATATTACTTGAAAGAGTTTTTAGTGCTTAGCACGAAATTTTTTTATTTTAATTCAATTTTTAATTGTTGGGGTAAGTGGAAAAAAATTCAACAACTATTTACAGCGAAGGTTGAGTGTATAGCTACCGAAAAGAGTGCTGATGATCGAAAATGGTTTTTCGTGAAATAGCTATACACTCAACCTTCGCTGTAAATAGTTGTTGAATTTTTTTCCACTTACCCCAACAAAAGATACTGATATTCTATATATTGAAATACTGAAATATCATGGATCCTTATTTACTCATATACACAAACATTTTAAGAAAATTGAAATTTTTAATGTTTATTTTTCATGTACTCGTACATACATATTTATATGGGAAATTTTAAAAATACATAAGTGCCCTCTATTAGTGTAATTGTATATTGTCGTACATGCATACCTACACAAATAAGAAATAAAATTCAGAACTTTAATTGGCTTGAAAGTCCATTTAAAGCGTTTGCGGAGTAGTGAAATAACTCCCACATAAATAGAATTAAATAACTCCCAAAGAAGGAAACGAAATTAGTCCCAACACACTGCGGGTTATTTCATACCGAAATAAGTCCTACTTTGAATGAAAATATTTGGAGTTTTCTCATTTTTTTTTTTTGAGTTACTTTATTTGGAATTTATTTAACTGCGCCAGCGTTTGCTGCTGACAATTTGGGTATTTCTTTCTATAACACTTTGCAACAGCACTTTCGAGCAAGCTAATTCTCACACAGAATGAAAGTAAAACCCCCCAAACAATTGCAATAGCTGTAACTTTGTATACTACTTTAACCCTCTAACTCCCCGACGATGAGGCCGCTTTTACTCCTTTTTTAGAAAGTTCGCAAAAAATATTATTTCCAAGGTCGTTAGAGGGTTTAATAGTTATAGCAAATTGTTCGCCATAGAACTTCACTAGGTATCCACTGACAAAAGAACCTAAATACCACAGTCCAGGGACCTTATGGAGGTGATTTTTGTGCCAAAATTTTATTTTAGGAATTTTCTTATTTTTATGTATATCAGAATTCAACTAAAATGGTGTGCAAATGTAGAAAATTGGAAAATTTTAATATTCTAAGTGCCTCATCGGATGAAATTACTTACAAAATACCTAGAGGAAGATGAATGGGACACCGACATTTAGTACTCTATCATGAATAGTGCTGGTCCGTCTCGATATTATATTTGTGAAGCACGCGGTAGTTACGCTGACTACGTGTAAAGTGACCATGATACGGACACAAACTTTCCCAATGCCGACAGATATTTACTTTGTGCTAAAAAGGTACCTATGTGCGGCATGTGCTTCAGTTAACTGACTTCACCAGTTGCAGGTTTTAAAATTATTGTATTGGGGGAAAAGAATATAGACTATGATTTTAAATTAATACACAATTCTTAAGTGAAATATTTGATTTTTTTTTAATACTATGTTGCTTTATACGTAAGAACCAAAATTTAATGTCATCTATGTACATTAGATGCGTTTTTTTGATCTAACATACCCCTCCGGCCACAGAATATGAAAATAGGATGTTGTAGGATAACTAAGCTGATTTTTATTTTTTTTTAGAAAGAAAACTGAGTGGGCTACTCCAAACACAGCGATTTTTTTTTTAAATTCCAAGATAGGTTTAGATTCATATATGAAAAAAAATCAGCTTAGTTATCCTACAACATTTTTTTTCATACTCTGTGGACGGAGAGAAGATTCGAGAAACTTTGCCGAAAAAAACGCATCTAATGTACATACGTACATAGTACATATTCTACCATTCTTGCTACTCAAGCAATTTCAACGGTAAAATCATAAAATTATTTTGATTGATTTTATGCAAATTTAAACTTCTAACCATCTGAGTTAGGTTTTCGGGTATACCTACGCACATACATATATTTATCGCAGCATAGCCAAAAGCAGCGCTTACTAAAAGTGATGTTGCTAATTTTTCAACTTCAACTCGTTGTGGCACGGGTTAGAGTTGTTCAATCGGGCCAAAATTTTCAGAGTATTATTTTTTTATTAAACAAAAACATATCAGGGGGTAACACCTGCAAATTTCCGACTTTCGAAAATAAGGGCCACTCTAATGTACATATAATGTAGGAAAAAGGGTTAAAAAAATATTGGAATTAATATATTTTCCAATTAATTGCCAACAACAAAAGCAAATTATTCTTATTACTATAAAAACTTACCGATGAATTTTCATCACAATTGAGCATACCATAGAAGTCCTCGTCAGGACTTCGTTTAAAACTCAACACTGCATCGACGGCGCTCATTTTGTTGTTGCTGCTTCTACTGCTGCTAAAGTTAATGTTGTTATTGTTGTTGATGCTTTTGATTTTCTTATTTCAAACTTGGCTTTGATTTAGACTTTTAACAAAAAATTGTAATATTCGTATTTAATACTGCAAAAATAAATCAAAGCACAAATGACGCAAAATTTAAAATAATCGATTTTTAGTCATCAAAAAAAAAAACAAAGCTTTTGCAAGCTTACATGTACATACATATGTACATATATATGTACATACATACACACATATATTCACGCTCTGCTTAAAATTTATAACAAATCATAAAAACAATGAGTACAACAAGTGTTTATTATCGCTTTCACAGATTCTCTTTTCATTGCCACAGTATTGTTCTTGTTACTTATGTGTATTGTATGCGACCGCTCTCGAAAACTACTTCGATTTATTTATACATAATACCTAAATATAAATACATACATATTGTACATGTTTTTTTAATGAATGACCGTATTTAACAATAAAAAATCAAAAAGCAAAAACAAATCATTACGAACAAGAGCGTTTGCGTGCTTGAGTATTTGCGAGATAATCCCAAACAAGTCAATTCAGTCTATGCAATTATTTTCGAATAAAGTAACGCCAAGGGAAAAACACGAGTATCAAATAGAGAATAATCAAATTCACATAAAAACCAAATTTAGTATACCCAGACATTGTATGTAGATTTGAAGAAGAAGGAAATGATGTACATAAACAAATACAAATATGTACATAAGTATCGTCGAAACTACTGAACCGATTATAAAACTAAGAGCGCTTTCACATTACTCGGTGCGGAATCGGATCGAAATTATTGGTTTTTACCGAAAGTATACCGAAACCTTACCGACCACATGTATTTCAATTGGCACTTTCACATTAGTGTTGCATACATGAAATCGGAGCGGATTAATTTCGGTATACCGCAATGCGGTAAGACCGGTCAGTAAAATTTGAGGAATTACTGCATACATTTTTGCGCCGTAATAAAAGAAGAAGAATAAAGGCAGTAAAAGACTCGTTTCGGCTATAAATGTAGCAAGTTATAATGTCTTCGTCTTCGCTAGAAGACATTATTGTTATTATTGAGTGATTTGTTGAAGTTAAAAATTTTGTTTTGCAAATTTCGATGTTTATTTTCCTATTTTCTGCCGATTACACACCGAAAGTATTCCCACAAGTGTGAAAGACACATCAACGCGGAATCGTGTCGGTAAGCTAAAAATACCGAGAAAAAAAGGTCGATCCGAAGTCGTACCGAGTAATGTGTAAAGGCCCTAAGAATACCATTAGGGAGGTATTGCTCTCAGATAGAACTGCGCCAATTTTCATTAAAATTGGTTGGAAAATTCGTCCACAATCGTCGTTGGAAAATTGCCGTGTGGTTGTTGTTGAATGCTTTTGAGCTGTATCAATGCGCATGCATAGGTGAGTTTGTGCGTACTCACCAAACTTACCATGCAACTGTGAACATGTTTGGCTGGAAGTGGTATGTAGTTTCAAAGGAGTAGAGATATAATAAAAAAGTAGCAAAAGCACTACAACGAAAACACAGAGTAAATTAATAAGAAGGATAAGAAAGAATAAGTGGGAAATAAATTGAGGAATTGAGCAGTAATAGAAAAAAAGAAGTAGGTAGGAGAATTGTGAAGACGTGTAACGACAAGAACACCAACAACAACTACAACAACAAAATAGTAGTAGTAGTGTCAGTAGCAACAAAAGGTGCAGAATCAACAGGAACAACAACAAAATAGTAACAGTGACAATAACAACAAACAATTATACAAAAACTATAGTTGCACCTTAGTCATAAGAAAACATCTAGAAAAACTGTCGAGTTTCGACAGTAGGCAGCACTCTAGTTTTTATTATTTAAGACCAAGCAGAATTTTTTTTTACAAAACTTTTTTGAAATATACATATGTTTGTATGGGCAAAAGTCTTATTGTCTGCCGAAAAGAATTAAAATAAAAAAAATAACTTTTTATCGTAACTTTTAGTATAAAAGTCACAACTGGATGATACCATGCCAAAAACATATCGTCGGTCTCCTGCCAGATGCACGAATGTGAATTTTTTTTAAGTACGATGTCTGCTCTTTATCGGGTATATATTGATGTAATAACAATTAATATTTGTATAAATTCTTGTGTAAACATACATGCATAATATGTACTTGTATATACATAAGCATATATACAAATATTAATTGTTATTATATCAATATGCACCCGATAAAGAGCAGACATCGCACTTACAAAAAAATTCACATTCGTGTTTCTGGCAGGAGACCGACGATATGTATTCCTAGGGACCCGTCCCCATCCATTTATACATTCAGACAACGCGTCAAAATTGTTATATGAATGGATGGGGACGGATCCCAGGAATGGGTTTTGGGAAAATCTAATTTTAGGCAAAAATGTGACGCTTAAACATTAAACGATGCGTATGTATGTAGGTACATATACATACATACATATGTATATCTTCCCGGCTTTTCTTAAGTACTAAAGGGGTACCATTTCTCACAGCGGGGTATAGAAAGAATTCTCAGCACAATCAGATCAACTTATGGAAGCAATATGACCTTCAAATTAAGAAAATACACATTTCAGTAAATGCCCGAGTAACAAAATTTATAGACCGAAAAGTAATGCAAAACAATAATGACTAGCAAAAGGCATGGATGTCTGCAAAATATAATGGTGACTTGCGACGCGATGCTAATAATAAATATGTATTATAGCCAAATAATAAAGTATTAAGAAAAATCGAAAATATAAACAAAAACAAAAACAAAACTAAAACAAAAAATAAAAATCAAAATCTTGTTTTTGAGTTCACGCAACCGTCACTTTCACTTCAAAATGCACTTCAACACAAATAAACACAATTAAATCATGTTTGGTTTTAAGCAAACGTAAGTGATGAGTAGACACATAAATGTAATTTTAAATTCTGCTATTATAAACTTTAAACAACAGAAACCGCCAAAAATTTTGTATTGGACTCGTTTTTGTTTGTAATTAAGATTTTTTTGTTTTAGCTGCGTTCGAGTTAGTTCATTTTTTATTTTTTCAAAAAATTTTGTATGTATATACACACATACATACATGCAATATTTCACCTTCATATGTAAACTCTTTTCCCTATATAAGATATTGCTACGCGCGCACTGTGTTGTTGATGACAACACGTCGATTTGGTAACTGTCACAGACGCTCAGTAGTTGCTCAGCTGCTTTGCTGCTCTGCTACTGCAACGGCGGCTGGTGATACTTCGCCTTCACATTCGTCACCCATTCACCCGCTCACCCACTGCATTCGTGCTGATGGGTACTGATTTTGTTGTTGCTTCCTTCATTATGCACACCATTAGAAAACGTAGTAATGGCTATCTTGTGGATACAATGCCGCGGAACGGGCAGCAAACACCTGCTGGAGTCGAAGTCGCTGCTGCTGGAAATCAGTCTCTGTTTGCTAAAACCAGTTGAGAGCACAGCGATGTGAAGTCGCAAAAGCTTAGTGAATGGGCTGAAAGTTGCATGACAAGCTTTAATTTGGAGCTTACATTTGTGTATATGTATTTAGCAGATCTGGGCAACCTCAATTACATTTAGTAATTGTTTAAACATTGATTGAAAAAATTCAATTACAATTACTTGTAAATGTAATTGAAAAATTCGAATTACTTGTGATTGTGTTTGAAAGTAATAGCAATTACATTTTCTAACTTCTTTTCCGTAGAGTGTTTTTTGCAAACCACTTCGATTGTCGATTTCACTATGTTCTGGTTATGGCATTTTAATGACTTGGGCAGAGCTCTTTTTCTAAGGTAAGTACATTTCACCTCATGCATGAACTCCAGCTCGTTAAAGACGGCTTTACCTCAGCTCATCAGTTCATGCAAACTGTTTCAGCTCGAACTCGTTTGGGTATGCATAAAAACGAGGTGGAGCAAATGCATTTACCATCACATCAACATACCGATTGTTTGAAGAGTGCCAAATATAAGAGTGAGGACGAAACCGGGAACGAAAAGTGTCTATTCCAAACAATTCGAGTTTTATGAAAGGGAGCGTGTCATTATTCTGTATTACAAAATTCTGGGTGACAAAATTCTGTAAATTGCAAAAAAATTCTGCTTGAACAAAATTCTGCTTTTTTAAAATTCTGCTTTTTAAAATTCTGCTTTTAAAAATTCTGCATGTCTACCGGCTGAGGGTTATTTTTTATAAGCGCGGCCGAAGACCGCCTAGGCTGAAGGGTGTACCTACTATGCAGAAGGACATCACCGTGGCGGTAGCCACGGTTAGGGCACACGTCCGGACGGATGGCGTAGCCCAGGGTTGTTTCTTATAAGCGCAGCCGAAGGCCGCCAACGCATAAAAGTGTTCTGCGCAAAAGCACTGTGGACCGGGCCATAGATATTACTCCGGAAAGAGTAATTCTGCCGGCTGAGGGTTATTTTTTATAAGCGCGGCCGAAGGCCCCCAACATTGTTAACATTATACATATTTTAATACAGAGTTTTGTAATACAGAACTTTGAAAGCAGAATTAAAAAAAAAACCGAATATAAAAAAGCAGAATTTTGTTTTTAGAATTTTGTACATACAGAATTTCGACACCAACCCTTATGAAAGAGTCCATTCGAAACGTCTATTCGAAATTTATCAAATTTCGACTCTTTTTGTGCTGAAGTAAAAAAAAAAACAAAAAAAATTATAACTAAATTTTTTCAAACCCAAGAAAAATGTAATTGATGCGATTTTATTACTGTTACTTTTGATTGGAGATTTCCAATGAAATGTATTTGAAAAAATAAAAATAAAAATGTTTGTAATTGAGGATGCCCAGGTCTGGTATTAAATATGTATGCACGTATTCTTTATTAGTGAGCGTTGTGGGCTAAAAGCAACATACTGACATAAATATGTACATTGATATGTACTTCCAGAGCATGTGTTTGTCTAACCACAGCTGTTAAGCATGCAAAATGAAGCTCTTAAATGATAATAAACTGGAACATCAATCTGTACGTACACACAGCCCTAAAGCTACAGCATGAGAGCAAGCTTATATGTATATGTACATCACCATCACATCATGCGATAAAACATCACATAACGGCACATCACCGAAAAAATACTGTATAAAGTTTACCTAATGATGTTAGATCACGTGATGTGATGCAGCTTTTTGCTCTCAAGATTCACTGAGTTTGAAAGTTCAAGCTAACTAACATCACACATTATTTTAGGGAATCCCCTGAGTAATTTGCGCTTTAGGTAAGGGCGTAAAACAATAAGGGAGATGAAATTAATTAAAATTACCACAAACTTTTTTTTACATACGCTAATATGTAGTTGTAAAAAAGCAAAAGAAATTGTAATTTTCAGCAAATATTTTTCCGATTCTTTCACTGTATAAACTACTGTATGTATATATATGTATATGCAAATATATAGCGCAATACTTTCATATGGCATAACATAGTCCGAAAAGCTTCTATATTTTCCAATAATTTTACAACATTTTCTCGTTTGTAGCTTTAAGCTTTCAGTGTTATATGTATATGGAAAGAGCTTTAGCAAACTGTGTGCACTATAATTTATGTATTGTGTGTTATAAAGATTTCCTAAAATGTTAAAGAACGTTGTATGTAAAGAACGTTAAAAAAGCTTTAGAAGCAAGTTGTGGTAACTAGTTGCCAGACTATACAGAGAAAGATTTTTTTTTTATTTTAATACCGTACGACGTGTCATTAATACTTAGTAGAAATGCAACACGCCGACTCCGAGCAGCGAATAAATTTTTGGTGAGACGCTTTTTTATGGCAGAAATTTACTCGAGTGGGTATGCCGCAAACTGCCAAGGGCTCACCACGATTTTTATTAACCCAATAAATGGTTTCTAATTACATAATTAGAAATCTAAAATAAATAAAAATTTTTTGGTTTCGTCTATGGTATGGCAGGCTAGCACTCTACCCACCACTACACATTAGTCCATCTCCACACCCAAAATAAGTTTACTCACCCAAAAACCAAAAATTTGAACTGAAATTTTAAGTCATGCTTAATCAAACAGTTCACACCAAAACTCACCGCTTGGTATAAATGCTTAACCCGAATCAACCCACGAGCACCATATGGTAACGCTAAACATCCCCTTACATTTACAAGAAAATAAACAAAAGGAAAAGAAAACACACCAGGAAAATGCCAATTTTCAATTAAATTAATGTGGCTTTGCAAAAAGGTAAAGATCGTGTTATTCTGTGCTCAAATGTCGAAGCTATTGCGTGTGAAAATGAGGTGACAAAAATTAGTACTGAAAATTCCCGTTTTCAGATATGGCATGTCGGTAAATATAAGTATATTTTATAACTTTTAGAATAAATTGTTCATATAATTACACTTTTTGAAAGCTAATGAAATTATGTATGTAATGTAAATTAGTTTTTAAAGAAAAAATTCTTCTTTCCAACATTTTTTTACATTTTTCTAAAGGCGTTACCATATGGTAGCCGTGGGTCGTCCAGGGTACAGGTTTTTTTTGTTGGGCTTCGCGTGATTTTCTCTGCCGTTGTGTAAATTTAACTAATGTAATGTTATTAATTTGTTAAAATTTTATAAATTTTCTGCTTTTAGAGGTTTAACATTACAAAAAATGCATGATTTCATTCAAGATCAAGATGAGGCATTCGACGATGGTGGACTAAATGACATACCAACTGTCATTTAGGTACATACATGGAGCCTCATCAATATTACAACATTTTTGGAGAAGATAATACTGAAGAGGAATGTGTGGGTAAACCAGATAATGTTTGCTCGGTCCAACTAAAAGGCAACTGAGAAGTTGTAATGGCTGGTAGCTCGACATTGCCCCATTTTGTCCAAGAAGATGAATGGGTGAAGAATATTTCACCATTTCCTCTTCCAATTTTTCCACTGGCGAATACGAAGATTGTCGTAATATACTACGTCATGTTCAATTAGAGAAGTTTTTTAATTATTGTTATTATTTATCAAGCACATTTGCTAACAAAGTGCAATATATGCTATTGGCCAGAATAGGCCAACCCTACATATGGAAGTATTTAAAAAAAAAATATGTTATTTGCATAACTTTACTTAAAACCTACTTAAATCTCAATAAAGTGAATTAAATATGTGTTTTTTCCTGTGAAACTAAAAAAAAAAGTTTCCAAACATCATTTACCCTTTAAACAAAAACCTGTACCCTAGGCGACCCACGGCTACCATATGGTAACGCTAGTTTTTCACATTTTCCGGAAAAGTGCCACAAGGTATTGGAAAACGGACTTCAATTTCATGCTCAGGAGGAATACTTTCACCTATTTTACGTATTATTTTCACTTTTTGCATACTTTCAGGCGCAAATCATACACTTGTGAGCTAATAAGCCAACTAGCGTTTTGCTTCTGTACCTATACATAATTGCTAACAAAGTTATTATTCCAACCCATTTCACAGCTGAAATTATTATGTCAAGTTGAACGAACAGTTCATAGAGTTGAGCTAAGCACACAAATATCTTTTTATGTAAGTATTTATTATGTAAACACTATGTTCCTTATTTGCAAGTCTAGCAAACTACATACACACATATATACAAGTTTTAAATTAGTTGTATGTACATTACCTCATATATTTCAATTCACGAAATATGAAAAATCTGCAAAACTTTTTACATATGTATAATATACTCGTGGCCGCTGTGGTGCAGTGGGTAGAGTGCTCGCCTGCTGTGGCGAGTTCAAACCACGGCCCGAGCAAAACACCAAAACAATTTTTCTAATTAGTAAAAAACTAATTATTGGATTTTTTTTAAGAGCAGCGGTCACCTCTCGGCAGTGGGCGGCATACCCTCCGACAGTATTTCTGCCATGAAAAAGCTTCTCACAAAAAATGCATTCGCCGTTCGGAGCCGATTTATGAAAGAAACCCGATTTCGAAAAGTTTTGAGTTGTGTCACTTTATGATTTGGCGTGTGTTTCTTGCGGGAACGGAATTCCTCGTAAGAAATAATATGGAAGAAAAAGAATGAAAGAAATTATCCTTTAGTTTTGGACAGTAAAAATATCTTTATCTTTATATCAATATTATTAATAGGCTAACATAAATTGTGTTCCATCTTCTCCGTCGAAACTACTGAACCGATTTTAAAACTAAGCACACCATTAGAAAGGTATTGCTCTCAAATAGAACTGCGCCAATTTTCATTAAAATTGGAAAATGCGCCCACAATCGTCGTTGGAAAATTCCCGTGTGGTTGTTGTTGCATGCATTTGAACACCACAGAGCTGTATCAATGGGCGTGCATTAGGTGAATTTGTGCTTGCTTAACAAACTTACCATGCAGTTATGAACATGTTTGGCTGGAAGTGGTGTGCAGTTTCAAAGAAGTAGAAACACAAAAAAGTAGCAAAAGCACTACAACAAAAACACTGTCATGTAATAAGAAGGATAAGAAAGCATAAGTAGGAAAGAAATTAAGGAAAGAAAAGAGCAGAAATAGTAAGAAAAAAGTAGGTAGGAGAATTGTGAAGACGAGTAACGACAACAATACCAACAACAAAAACAACAAGAGAGTAGAAGTGACAGTAACAACAAAAGGAGCAGCATCAACAGGAACAACAACAAAATAGCAACAGTGACAATAACAACAAACAATTATACAAAAACTTAGGTTCACCTTAGTCATAAGTAAACATCTAGAAAAACTGTCGAGTTTCGACAGTAGGCAGCACTCTAGTATATATATATTACGCTAAGCGATTTTTTGTACGCACCATAACTTTTACACCTTCATACCGATTTTCGAAAATGAGGTGTCGCATGAAAGGGCTGACTGCACCCTCATCCATATATGCTCTTTGTGAAACTTCACACTAGATGTCACACTTCGCGGGTCCCATCTCGCGCGAAATGTGACATCTAGTGTGAAGTTTTTCAAACTGCAGCCTTTTATCCATATACGCTCTTTGGCTGGACCTGTAGATGTGCAGGAAGCTTTAATATTTCTGGAAAGGGTTGCCACCTGGTTAGAAATTTAATTCTCCTGTATAGTTTGATTGATTTTTAAGTTTCAGGTACCATATGAAAGGCTTGAGCTGAAAGTGAGTAATTTATTAAAATTTTTACCAAAAGCGTTGCCACCTGTTCAAAAATTCAGTGTTAGGCTATAGTTTGTTTGGTTTTTAAATTTTAGGTGTCATATGAAAGGGCTTTGTATGAAAATAAGTAATTTATTATAATAGCTTATTATAATTTTTACAAAAAGGGTTGCCAACTGTTCAAAATTTCATTTTTACGATATAGTTTGTTTGATATTTAAATTTCATGTACCATATAAGAGGGTTTGAGCTGAAAATGAGTAATTTACTAAAATTTTTACCAAAAGGGTTGCCACCTATTCAAAAATTCAGTTTTACACTATAGTTTGTTTGATTTTTAAATTTGAGGTGTCATGTGAAAGAAAACTAGAAAGAGGACTGCGACAAATGGCCTTTTGAAGGTCGCTTTAAGGTTAACATATTCTAGAAAATTATTCGGCATACAACTTCAATATGGGGCTCCTCCCACAAAATCTTTGTATAAAAATCCTATGTCCACAGAAAATAAAAATAACCAGTAACTACATATCTTGGTATATGTTTCATTTTATATTTTATTAATAAGATTCTATGGGCTTATAGCCCATTCATATTCTGCCAATTTTAAGGGGAAGTCAAATTTAAAATGATAATCAAAGAAAATTGTCAAATGCGGCAATATGTGGTCGTCCACCCTCAAATTGTCTCACAGTGTAATCGAAAGCCACAGCATCGCGTGGCAGGGCTTACTAGTTTTATTTATTCTTTAAATGGAAAATGAAAGAGTTATCGGAAATAACTACTTTCGGGAATGTATATTTATATATGGAATATATATATATATATAAATATATGGATGTGGCGAAAAACTTACCGCTGTGGCTAGCTATCCAAATATAAGTGAAAGTTAAATTTTCTTTTGTTGTGCGCTGACTGGCAGAATTGTATCTTCGGCTTGAAAATATGTCCTGCATACACATACATATGTGAATATGTGCATATGCATGTGTATGCGTGTAACAACTTGTGCATACATTAAGGGGGTTCTAAATATTTAGACTGCTGGTCTAAACAGTGTGCGATATGTATGTACATATATATATATATATGTATACATACAGTTATTTTTTAGTTTAAAATGCTTAGCACAAACAGACACACAGGCAAAATTACCCCACCGATGGACAACAACAAACTTTTGCATTCATTCCAAGCACGAACAAAGCCAAATAAAAATTTTGCAAAAACTTTCGAAATTTATTGTACATAAATTGTTTTGATTTTTTTGTAATTAGACTTGTATTTCTTTCGTACTATTTTTATTGTATTTATACATGCCTTCAGAAAACTGCGCTTTCAAAGCTAGCGCAGAACTAGCTCATAAAGAGACAGGGTTGCTTTCTGATCTATCCCAACGCAATGCTTTCAACTGTCTCTTTTAACACGGTAGTGTCCTACCTATTGGCAATTGCCTCCTTCTGCTGAACTTTAGAATGCCTTATGAACTGTCTGCAAAATGGGGAGTTCTCGGGTAGTTTAAGAATGTTTAGTTCGGTGAAAGATTAAACCTTAGAGCCAACTGCAGCAAGTATGTGCTGTTAATGAAACTACGGTGCGATTACTTGAAATTATACAAATATTTGTACCACCTGTTCCATTCTACATCCGTTTAGAACCAGTTCTGAGCACTGGCTGTACCCTATTTTTGCTGCAGGGTATGCATGTACATTAGACCGTATCGCAAAAAATAAAGTTCGCCGTACGCCCCCGCATATGATGTCTTTTTGGAAGACATTTCCGGAAAATTTTTTAATCTTTTTTGGACGCCGCTAGATGTCGCTAAAATTTATTTTTCTCATATCTTCAGTATTTATAGTCCGATCTCTAAGTTTAATACACCAGTGTCTTTGGCTTGAAAGGGTGGCTTATACTATGGAATATTATTAACCCTACGTGCGCCATTGGGGTCACTACCACCCAGTACTTAGTTTATACCACCCTAATGTACCTTTTTTATGTCTGCATGTTAAACGTAGTAAAAAATCATTAATCTTTTGCAAAATATGTATTTCGATCGCTTGAGCAGAACCTGAAATAAAACACATTCAACATTCCGAGGAACATAGGTTTTTCGGTTTCTTTGGTCTTTTAGGTTAATTTTACAGAAAAATTTTCTGAGGAGAGCCCGAGTAAAATTTTATGCCAAATAATTTTCTAGAACATTTTAACCCTCTAGCGACCTTAAAAACACTCCTGATTTTCTAAAAGAAGGGGGTCAAAATAACCCTTTAATGACGGTGCTAGAGGGTAAAAATGTTGTAGAAAATTATTTGCCATAAGTTTTCAGTAGGGGTCTCCTCAGAAGAAATCTTTGTAAAATGAACCTAAAGGACCAAAGAAAGCGAAAAACATATATTCCACGGAATGTTGAACGTGTTTTATTTCGGGTTCTATTGAAGCGATCGAAATACTTCTTTTGCAAAAGATTAATGATTTTTGACTACGTTTAACATGCAGACATAAAAAAGGTACATTAGGGTGGTATAAACTAAGTACTGGGTGGTAGTGACCCCAATGTCGCACATAGGGTTAATAATATTCCATAGTATAAGGCGTCCTTTCAATCCAAAGACATTGGTGTATTAAACTTAGAGATCGGACTATGAATACCGAAGATATGAGAAAAATAAACTTTAGCGACATCTAGCGGCGTCCAAAAAAAAAATAAAAAACTTTTCCGGAAATGTTTTCCAAAAAGCCATCATATGCGGGGGCGTAAGGCGAACTTTATTTTTGCGTCCCTATAAGGCGAGACGGCCTAATGTACATACACTCAAAAAAAAAATTACTCAGATTATGGAAAAATGGGAATGATTCGGCGCTAAAGACATATTTCCATATTTTGATGTACAATTTTCTTTAAAACGTGGTTTTTATTCCTTAATTTGAAGAAAACCGTACATCAAAATATGGAAATATGTCTTTAGCGCCGAATCATTCCCACTTTTCCATAATCTGAGTAAGTTGTTTTTTCAGTGTATGTATATAACATTCGTGCATACATATTTACATATGGCGGAATGAATAAAACAAAATTCATATACAAACCTGTTGAAATTATTGAAAAGGTCAGTGAAGGTCAGTGAAGTGCATGATTTAATTTTTTTAACTTCAAATAGGTCAGCTGTGACAAGCTTTGGACAAGAAATGTTCACTTGCCTTCTAAAAATACCAATTGGTTGATGTAAGTAAGCATGTATGTAGATGTCGATGTAGTGTAATTTAGGAAAAAGTATATTTTGTATATTTTTTATTGCAAGTCTTGCATAAAGAAACCCATTCCTCAACAAGCCTGAACTATCCGTGTAAATTAGGCGTGTCTCAGTTATGTAAATATGCCTCTCTCTATTACCAAACCTTTCTTAAATAACTGCAAAAATAGAGCAATAAAACGTAGGCACTTATATTAAATGAATTTACTTTCAGTGGGACCGAAAAGAAGTTTCCTTTGCTCATACAATTTTATTTCGGCCATTATTATGACTAAAGGTATATAAAATCAATTTGATCTACATACTTAAGGAAAAATCATCTATTTACACAAGCATTAGATTGCATTATATGCCGTAATGCACGCATGCAAAATTACGTCAATAACTATGGATATACAGATGGTCCATAAAAGCTAATTTCTATCTAGCATATGTACATAAAAATCCACGCATGGCTGCTTGTGACGCAGACGTGTCTGTCGAAATTATTCTTATGAACACATTGCCACAGTTCGAACTCTATTGTAAGAATAAATGTGCAAAGAGTTGAACGAAATGCAAAATGGATCAATGACGTCAAGCAATCAAAAAGAAAATATACTTATGTATGTATATAAAAAAAAACTATTAATGGTTGTAGGTATGTACGTGTACAAGTGTACTTATTTCCATATGGATATGCATGATCTAAGAACGAGAAAACTGCACAAAAGTTATTAGACAAAAAATTACACAACGAATGAGAAAGCAATAAAGGTGTGCCACATATGGACATATACAAAAGTTGGGTTAAAGACACGGGGCGGCGCATCATCATATTCCATTGGCTATTTTTTTGGTATTTTTCGGCGCACGTTTCCGCTGACAGTGACAAGTCAAAATAATAAAGAAAGCTGAATGAAGACTGAAATGTATATATATGAGAATCACCTCAAAAAAAAAAAAAAATTAAAAATAAATAAAGCCGTGTAAGTAAAAAGCCGAACGAATTAAGCAAATCGAAGTCACAGCGCCCACATTGGTTTGCATTTGCTCCGCATGCATTTGCTTGTGTCAGCTGCGCGCGTAGTTTTAAGTGAATTTAAATTGACAGCACATTAAATCAACCATAAATTGCTAAGAATTACATTGGAAAAATATATTACACATACATATATACGTATGTATATATTAATAGAAATAAATAAAAAATTAAAACAAAAGAAAGCATATGGTTGCATTTTAAAAAATGCGCACCATTTCGTTTTTTATACCTTTCATGAACATGAAATGGTATTAAAGCTTTGGTCCGAAAAACGATTCTCAACGGGAAGTAGAGATGATAGACTCACCAAATTACATATATATGTATATACCCATATGATCAGAATCAGGAGCAAAGTTGATTAAGTCCTCTCAACCTTTCTGCATGTCCGTTAGTTTTTGAGCTTTCTGCTTACTGCGAATATTTTGTGACATACCATCAAGCATTAGTCGCAATCAATCAAATGGGACGACTTTAGCATTCGGTTGTTCAGATACAGATAACTTTCATACGAGTAGTACAGAACTATGTGGTTATTGTACCAATATCAGCATATATACACAGTAAAAATTTTAGTTTAATTTTAATACCATTTTGGTATTTATATATAACAATGCCAAAAGGTAAAAAATTGAAACCATTCCGGTTTAAAAAAAGAAGAGAATATGAGAGACAGAAATTATTCTTGGTGTGAAATTAATACTTTTTTGGAATTAAATCAAAACCAAAAATATGTAGAAATGCTCATTTTACTTAATCTATATATATATATATAAAAATCAAGCCCATTTCTTTGTCGCCGGCTTTCGCCCAAACGCGTGGAGGGATTTTGACCAAATTTACACACCAGCTGAGTACCTTGCCCTAGATGGTTTATATACATATTTTTTTCAAATCCGGAAGTCGGTTCCCGAGATATAGGTCAAAAGGTCAAAACATGGATCCGGATTTCCCCTGAATATTTTTGGACGATATTGGTATCAAATGAAAGGTATTGATCAGAGAATTTACATAGAGTAGTACTCATTGTGATTCCTAGGTCGGGTCTCCAGATATGGGTCAAAACGTGGACCCGGATGACCCTCGAATGTTTCTGAGCGATATTGGAATCAAATGAAAAGTGTTGAGCAGAGAATTTACACAGAATAGTACTCAATGTGATTCCTAGATCGGGTCTCCAAATATGGGTCAAACGTGGACCCGGATGACCCTCGAATGTTTCTGAGCGATATTGGTATCAAATGAAAGGTATTGTGCAGAGAATTTATATAGAATAGTATTCATTGTGATTCCTAGATCGGGTCACCAGATATGGGTCAAAAAGTGGACCGGGTGACCCTCGAATGTTTCTGAGCGATATTGGTATCAAATAAAAAGTCTTGATGAGGACTTCAGCACAGAACTATTATAATTGTGATGCCTAGCCCGGGTCTCCAGATACAGGTCACAAGGTGGACCCGGATGACCCTCGGATGTTTTTGAGCGATATTGGTATCAAATGAAAGGTCTTGATGAGGACTTCAACATAGAACTATTTTATTTGTGATGCTTAGGACGGGTCCCCAAATATGGGTCAAAACGTGGACCCGGATGACCCCGAAAAATTTCTCAGTGATATTGGTATCAAATGAAGGGTTTTGAGCAGGGATTTTACAGAGAAATGAACTCATTACGATCCCTAGGTCGGATCCCAAGGTGTGGGTTAACACGCGGACCCGGACAACACCGGGATATTTCTAAGGGATGTTCGTACCAAATGAAAGTGCTGAGCAAGGCCTTTACACAGAGTTGAACTGATTATCATTCCTAGGTCTGGTCCCTAAATGTGGGTCAAAACGTGGACCGGGATGGCCCCGGAAAATTTCTGAACGATATTGGTGTCAACTGAAAGGCAGGGCTTTTACATAGAGATGAACTCATTATGATTCCTAGGTCAGGTCCCCAGATGTGGGTCAAAATGTGGATCCGGATGTCCCCAGATAATTTCTCAGCGATATTGTTATTTAATCACAGCGCATGACGGTTCCTAGGTGGGATCCCAAGGTATGGGTCAATATGTGGACCCGGATAAAATCGGGATATATCTTAGGGATATTGGTACCAAATGAAAGGTGTTGAGCGGACTCTCATGTAGGGCCGTACCCATTACGATTTCTTGGTCAAGTCTCCAGATACCGTACCCATTATGGTTTCTAGGTCAAGTTCCCAGATGTGGGGCAATAAGTGGACCCGGATGAGCCTGGGATGCTTCTGAGCAATACTCATATAAAATGAAAGTGTTGACAGGGTCTGCTATATAGATATATTCATAGTCATTCTTAGTCCCGATACCCAATTATGGGTAAAAGAGACGATTCGGACGCAACGGAATGTTTTTAAGCAATTATGGTATCAAATGAGAAGTGGAATGCAGGGTATGTTATGCTAAACCCAGTTGCCTAGGGAAAGGGGAAGAGTAATGAGACTGGGAAAGGCAAAGGGACGGAAAAGGAGAGGGAGAATATAATAAAAATGGAATGAAGAGGATGGGGAGAGAGACAGTAAGACAGGGAATTAGAGAAGGAATAAGAGGGGGGAATAAAAAGAAGAAAGACAGAAAAGGAGAGGTAAGAGAGAGCGGTAGAGAAAGGGAAGCGGAAACGTAATGGGAAAGGAAAAAGGAAACGGCAATGAAAGGAAAGATAAATGGAAAGGGAAAGAGAAAGAGAAAAGTAGAGGGAAAGGCAGTTGGAGACTAATACGAAGAAAAATGGGATAAGAACATGAAGAGGGCCAATTTTTGAAAATATAAATTTTTTCCTTCACTTTTTTTAAACTTATCTGAATTGTGCTGAGCTCTGCAGCCCGAGGTAATTTCGGTTTCTAGATACTTCCAACATATTTTAAAGTGTGCCGTTTTTCGCTTCAAGTATCTATAATTGAAAGTGGGCCAAAGCAAAGCTTGGCCGGGTACAGCTAGTATACTATATATAATATTACAAATATAGGAATTATCACATAGTCTTTATTGTTTGTATTCCTCGATAATAGGATGGGCTGCTCCCTTGTCGAATTGTACCACCGTCAGTATAAAAGCTGCAACAGCTACTGGCCTTTACCAGAGAAATTTCGGCACCGTCGCGGTCTTGCAGGGATATTGTGGTATCAAGAGAGACGATCAGCTGCCTCAAGACTGAAAAAAAAAAAATAAAACAAAATTTACCCTCAAAATATTCACTTAATCTCCTGTATTACTTACTTGATACAATTGTTCCATCAGGCTTGTACAATTTGCTTTGCGGGTAATTTGTTTTACTAAATTTAATTTCTCCATCGTACCTATTTTACTTTAAAAAACATTTTGTATTTACATGTGACAAATTTTTTCTAATATTTTTTTGGTTTTGATTTCAAACCAAAAGTGAGAAAGAGAGAATTTTAATACTTTTCAAGACTTTATTTTTAAACTATTTTGGATTAAATAAAATTGTAAAACTTTTCATAGTTTTAAAATAAGAATTTTTGGTATTAAAATTCATATTTAATTCCAAGAATGATTAAATTAAGTACCAAATGATATTAGAAATAAACTATCATTTTTTACTGTGTAATATCAAAGGAAATCAGCGAAATCGAGTCAGATTACATGAAAACGTTTGGAAAATGAATCCCTCTTTTAAGTGTCATCATCGTTAATCAATATCTTAAATATTGCTATTAGACTCGAGAACGGATGCTTCGTTATCAGATGTACAAATTTTCTCTTCGGTATGAATTCGAAATGCAATAATAACACTGTGACACAAATTGAGGCTTGTTGTCTGAGCGCGGCATAATTCCCACACAAAACGAAAGACCGCTATCTATATAAAAAGACCACTATCTATATAAAAAGACCACTATCCACATAGTAAAACGCCCGAACAGTTTTGCTCCCTGAGCTAAATTTTTTTTTATTGCCAGTTTAAATTTGCAAAATTTCGTCTGAGTGATTTTTAAATAAAGGAAAAAGTGGGATATATGTAATACATATCGTATAGAAATATTTTGTTAGAAAAAATATAGTCAAATTGCACGAGTTTTAATTTCGTAGAATACCTTAACCCTCTAACACCCCAACGACGAGGTTGCTTTGGCCCCTTTTGTAGATAGTCTAAAAAACATAGTATTTTGAAGGGCATTGGAGGGTTAAAATGTTCTAGAAAATTATTTGCCATAAAATTTCACTAGCGATGTTCTCAGACAAAATCTTTATATAAAGCATAAAACTTGTAATACGGAAGTTCCTTTCAAATTGTTTTTATTTCGAATTAATTTGGATATAAGTTTGTGGGTATACTGGCTACTCTTGGAATACCACTAATTAAGAAACATCAATAAATTGGAATTGGTGGATTAAATATCTCGTAAATATACATATTTACATATTTTATTTGCCAAATAAATATTTATTTGTTTAGTGACCCTACTTACAGTGGAGCTCTTTAGAATCGTTCATTTAAACGAGAGCACAAAATTCAATGAAACAACTTTCATCAGAAAGATCTGCCCGTGGTTCGGAATTATAAAATTCTTAGCGTTTAAGTATGAATTATATTAGTATTGATATCTTTTTTGTAGGTAAAGCGTTGGTTACTTGTACAAGTAAATGCATTTCTTTTTAAACTAAATGCGCTGAGGCAACCAGACAATTTCGAAAACATTATTTGTGTAATAACAAAAAACAAACACATGGCAAAATATAAACAAAAGAAAATAAAACATTAATGATTTGTACATACATACATATGAGCAATATTTTTTGAGGAAATAACTAATTTTAGAATATATCTCATGTGTTTTCAGTTTAATGTGTTTGGTACACATTTATCCAATACGTTTAGGCGCAATTGCTCGCACTTACAAATACATACGAATGTACATATTTATATATGTATGTATGTAGATATACATAAGTGGGTCTCATAGAAGTAGGGTGGCAAAAAAATAAATGTTTCTGAAAATAATTCTAGAGCAGTTTCTTTAAAAATGACAAGCTCTGCAAGAACTAAATGCATGAGCGTTTTTATAGTTTAAATTAAATTTAATTTTGATTAATGTGTATAATTTTATTCGACTGTTTATGCTTTGTGGTAAGCTATTAAGCACAGAATATAAATCAAAAATAAAATTATTATTTTTACAATGCAGGGTTTATACCAGATATATTTTATTTTAAAAATTAAAATTTTTAAATTAAAATTGAAATTTTTGAAATAAAAAATGAAATTTTTGAAATGAAAATGTATTTTGGATAAAAAAAGAAATACATTTAAATTAAAAATTTAAATGAATGGACTAAAAACGAAAGTTTCAAGTTCAAAATCTCATAGCGCTTAAAATAAAAATTTTTAAATTTAAAATATTTTTTCTTGATTTTACAAAGAACATTTTTAAAATAAAAATTTTCGCATTTACATCATTTTTAAACAAACCTGGGTAATACTGAGTAGTAATTGGACTATTACGTACTTAAATACTTTATATTTTGATCTTGAAGTAATTAGTGCGTACTAAGTACTTTCAGAATTTTCAAGTACAAGTACAAGTACAAGGAATTGAAAAAGAATACTTCAAAGTATTTGAAAATAATTGAAAGTACTTGAAAAGAATTTAAAAATGTACTTGAATTGATTTTCAATTCTTTTCAAGTACTTTCAATTACTTACAATCGACGACGGAACGTTAAGTTGAAACCAATATTTAAAAAAAGCTAGAGTGCGCCTACTGTCGAATTTCGACAGTTTTTACAGATATTTAGGATAAAGATCCCGTTATATTTTTTCTTATTATTATATATTGTTATAATTTTATTTATGTTGAATTATTTTTTTTTGTTTTAAATTAAATTTAATTATTTATTTATGTTAAATTTCAAATGCATTTTGTTAAATAAACATAATAAGGACTACAAGCGACATGTAAAAAATATAAAATATCGTTTCTTTTAATATTTTTTTTTTAATATTGGTTTCAAGATTGTAAGTAATTGAAAGTACTTGAAAAGAACTGAAAAATCGATTCAAGAACATTTTTTAATTCTTTTCAAGTACTTTCAATTCTTTTCAAATACTTTCAAGTATTTGCTAAAACTTCAATTTTTTTTCAATTCCTTGTACTTGTACTTGTACTTAAAAATTTTGGGAATGTCAGTACTAGTACCAGTACAATTCCATTAAAATGTACTTGGTATTACCCAGGTCTGCTTTTAAATACGGTTTTGCCCAGTTTAAGACGTTTTTATATATTTTTATAATGTTTTTTCTCTGAGTGGACTTACCGGGTTTCATTTTGTTTTTATTTCAGTTTCCACAATAACATAAGTTTTTTTCTAAAATTATGTGTATAGCTTTTTCCACACCACTGTATTTATATACATAAATACTATGAAGAATTACTGCATGTTTTATGGTAAAAGCTACATCCAAATGCACAGTCAATAGAGTAGAGAAAGAAAATGATGAAAAACAACAACAACAACAACAACAACAACAACAACAACAATAACAACAACAGCAACAACAACAACAACAACAACAACCACAACCACAACAACAGCAAAACCAACAACAACAACTGCAACAACAACAACAACAACAACAACTGCAACAGCAGCAACAACAAAACGTCTGGCTGTGTGGTGTGGGAAAAAACAACAAACGATTCAATGACTTTTCCTACATCATACAGGCGAGTCAAGGCGAAATCGGGCACATATGTAGATATGTATGTATAAAATATAAATACGTGCCTTTTTATGTGTCTGTTTATATTTGACTTTATTTATAAATGTTTGTATGTTGCTGGCCATTTCTCGCCTTTGTCTGAGTTGTTGGGAAGACGGCGCGTTAATCCCGTGGATCGCGAGCATTTTACACACACAAACAAACAGATCCATATGCACATTTGTATATGCATAATAAATTGAGTTTTTTTTTTTTATTTTTTTGAGTGTACGATTTTTCCTTCTTATTTTCTCTAAAAACACGATCGTCAATTAGTTAGTAGCAAGCATATTTGTATGTATGTAGCTGAAAATGGAATTGCACTTGGGTGTGTGTGTATGCGCAAAGGGAAAATCTCAAGTGCGCCGTGTGTGTGTTTGCCTTTAGCAGAATGTGGAGATCGTTCGAGAGGGTCACTAAAAGCGCTGTAGCGAAAAATGGGCAACCCGCATCTGGTAGTGTGCGTGTGTGTGTGTGTGAATGCTGCTACTCTTTCTCAGTTCGCTCGCGAGGAAATTTTGTGATAGGAAAGTTCCGCTGGCACCGATGTTGTGCCCTTTTTCTGAGCGTCAATATTTATATTTTTTTCTCAACTTTTTGGCGCTCAGAAAGTATCTACCTACAAAAGATGATTGCTGTTTCATATTTGCATTAGTTTTTGTTCTCTTTGCATTTTCTTTTATTTGCTTGTCGCTTTCACTTTGTCTCTCGTTTTCGGCTGAATGTGCCGTTTTTTTCTTTGTATTGAATTTCCCTTTTGTTCTGAAATAGATAATGATTTGTCTGCATTGACGGATACAGGGTGGCTTTGCAAAGGGCTTCCACTGAGTTAAAGAAAAATTTCTGTTTTCTTTATAGCACTAAGTCGTCATGAGACAAAAGACTTTGGAGGATATCTATTTCAGGGTTGTCGAACGATTTTTTTTTTACTATAATATAAATCGATTTTTTTTACCTTCAGTTGAGGCAACTGTGAAAGATTTTTTGCAAAGAAGAACAGCTCTGAAAATATCACTGATTTCCTTTTTCAACGAAAAAATATACTGATGATGGCACATCGCCGAAATCGGTTCAAACCAAATTTGACAAGTGATGACGGAAAAGCATTCCACAATATATCAAAATATCCCTCTTAGCAATCTCCGTCCTTGTTTCCACAAATGCATGTATGTAAATTTAATATCTCTGCAAAAAGGTGCATAAAACTAAGCCAACCCTAAGCTTTTAAAACTGGAATACGCCGGCAGCGCTGTTTGCTGTTATGCGCTCATTCGCTCTGTTCCAAACGTTTTAATACTTACTTAATTTTTTGTTATGAGCTCATATATGTATCGAGAGAGGAAATTGAGTTTTATGAACAAACAAAAATACATATTTATTTTTTCTTCAACTGGCATGCAAGCAAGAGGTTGGTTAAATGCGCACTTTTATTTCTTTCTGATATATATGAATATATTTTGTTATTAAATATGCCACAATGTTTAAGTTGCGAAGAAAGTGTGAATTATACAGCTAAAAAAAAGCTATTTTATTATTCCTTATTATAAGGTATTAAAACTCCATATAATACCTTATTATAAGAAAATATTCATGCTTAATTTTGTATGGAGAATAAGCCTTATTATAAGGTATATAAACACCACATTAGTAGGAAAACAAAAATTAAGGACCACAACTCGAATTAGGAGAGAAGCTCGGCCATAAAATTTGTCAGAGTTATAATAAGGCCTTATTATAAGGAATTATCTAAGCCTTATTTCTATGGTTTCCTCACAAGTAGAGAGAGAGAGGAAGAGAGAGGGTAGTCCTTATATACTGTTGGCATCAACACAGGAAAATCAGCTATATTATAAATAAGCCTTTGCTCATACAAATTTTGCCGCTTAGAATTTTCAAGCATTATTTCTTATGCCTTTAAATATTCTGGAATAAACCTTAAATAAGGCGTAGATTTATTAGTGGGATATTCTACGCATACATGCACGCATACGTACTCGTATGTACATATATCTACACTCAAAAAAAAGTCTTTTTTCAATCAAAGACATATTTTTTCTTATTTTGAATTCGCGTTCCAATACAAAATTTTATTTCTTTTGAATAAATTTTCTCAAAAATGTGGAAAAAGCATTCAAACAAAAACCTTGCCATGGTGATTTATATGGAAATTTAATTTATCAAAATTAAAGTAATGAAATCTTCAAAACAAGGACAAGTTGGCAATGGAATGGCGCTTAAGAAATTTGTGCCTATTTTGATGTATGAATTTCTTTAAAACAGTTATATGAAACCATAGTAACGCATGTAAGCAGCTTTATTTTATAAGCCTTTTAATATATTTTAGGGAAAATTTACGCAAAAAACGAAAATAGTGTTCAATATAAGGAAGCCATTTCTTTGACCCCTCCATATAATTTTTTTGTTCTCTGTGTACAATATTTCGAATTGCTTGTTTTTGGTTGTAGACAATTTGCTCATTTTCATCACTAAAATAACGCTTTGCTCGCACAAAACACACAACATTTTCTATGCCTTGTTCAACTCATTTCGTTTCATTCAGAATAGATTAAAAATATGATTTTTTGATTTTATTTTATTTCGTTTACGACATAAGGCAAGTTGGAACGGCTGTGTGAAAAAATCGCGAAGCGCTGCGCTGGTTAAATGCTGAGCAAGAAAAAAAGACGAGGAAGAAAAAAATCAGCAGAAAAATTAAATAAACTAATATAATATACACTTATTCTATATGTATGTATGTGCGTATGTATTTTGGATTCATAAATTTTGCTTGTTAAAAGTGAATTGGAAAATTTTGCTCGCTCATATCGGTGCGGCGTAATAATTGCAAGCTAACAACAGCACGTTCGACTGCCCGTCAGTGGGTTAAACAAAAAGGAGCAAAAAAATATGTATATATGTATTTATTTGTTAAAATAGGAGAAAAATAATATATGTACATATACATACGTATGTGTAAAGTAAAAATAAATTAAAAAATAACAAGCATTAAAACTGTTGCCGCCGAGCTGGCGTAGCTGGGCAATTGCTAGAAACGAACGAAGACGAATGTGTTTCATCTGTTTTGGACCGTTTTTCTATGTGACCGTTCAGTGAAAATATTAATTGAATTATATTGAATACGAAAAGCATACAAATCGTCCGCATTGTTTGGCTGAAAACATCAAATCAAATTCGTCAATTTTGATACGAAAAGTGATTTTGGTAATAAAAAATTGTTGTTTTTTTTACTGTTGGTGCGCGTAAAAAGTTTTTGTGGAAGAAGAAGAGTAAACAGAAATCGAATTTTGAAGATCAGAAAAATTTTTACATTACCATTATAAATAAATTAAAAATGTGTGTGACAAGTTGCTGCAAGTTGTGAAACTCCGCTTGATGCGCCAGAAAAATAAGATAAGCTACTTGAAAGTATTACAAGAATTATGCCAAATTTTATTGTGAATTTGGGCGTGTAGATCATAAATCTAAAAGAAAATTTGTTGTGAGAAACAGAAAAACAGAGCAGCGGAAAAAGTTAAAAATGAGAGAAATGAAGAAATGAAAGTAAAGAATCATAAAAAAACTATAATGTAATAATACAATACATATAGATATGAAACCATAAAACATAAATCAATTATTAATTAAGCCAAAAGCAAAAACAAATTTGAAAAACAAATAGGTGGAATGAGAATTTTTAACTAAATGCTTGAAAAATATAGCAGCATTATAAAACCAAAAAAGAGCAACAACAATTATGCAAAAATATATAAAAATCTATGTACATATGTATGCGCGTAGATGTGCGTTTTTTTAAAAAGCTTTACCGGTCCATTCTTTTTCCAAATTGTTTATGCCTTGTTGTTCAAACAACAAACGTCAATTGCGGAAATTGGACATACATACATACATATGTACATACGTACACATAACAAACGTTGAGCGCAATCCAAAATTTATGTTTATGTAATCAACAAATACAATAGCAACAACTAGGCACAAACAGCTAAACGCGAAAAGCACAAAATTTATTTGCAGGAAGAATACTTTTGCTCGAAACATATTGTAAGCGTGTATTTTTAAAATTAGAAGTTCAAATCAAAATGTACAACAAGCGTGTGCCTTGCGGAAGGGAAAATGAAAAGAAAGAGATAAAATAAAATAAAATAAATTAAAATAAAACAATAGAAAAAACCATCAAACAAACGAATAAAAGAAAGAAACAAAAAGGTAGAAGCAAAAGCTGAAGAAGAAGAATAATAAGAATAAAAATAAGAAGAAGAGGCAAAAGAAGAAGAAGAAGAGCGAAAGCAAACCGCCAAGCGCTTGTGTGTGCGTGTCTGTCGGTCTGTGGCTCGTGTTCGCGTGTTGCGCCTCTACTTGAAGTGAAAATTAATGTGAAAACTGAGTGGAGCCCTTAGTATCATTAATTTTTAATTTTTATCTTTTTTCATCTTTTCATTTGAATGGAAAACCTATTTATTAATTTTAAATTTTTATCTTTTTTCATCTTTTCTTTGAATGGAAACCGTATTTATTAATTTCATAATTTTTAATTTATTTTACTTTTTCTTTTCTTTGCGAACTTTTTTTGTTTTCTTTGTTAACTTTGTTAACTTTTTTTTTGTTTTTTTTTATCCACTTTTAGAAATTTAGCAATTTGATTTTGTGCATGATCTACCATTAAAGCATAACACAAAAATATTTATAACTAAACAAGCTTAAACAAAGCAGCCTTAAAGTATCATAAAAACTGTAAAAGTGTCTTAAAAAAAAAAAAAACAAAATGTCGGAAGTTGAAGCCGCCACTAATCCCGCTGCCACCGCAGCTGCTAATGCCGAGGCGGATAAGGAGCCCAAAGCCGTCACGCAAACGGTTTGCGATGATGCTGATATGAAGGAGGAGGTAGTTGGCGCCGAAACGGAGAAAATGGTTACCGAATTAATCGATGAGGATGGCGATGTGGTTGAGGAGACAACGGAAGTTACGCGCAAAACCATCAAACGCACCATGAAAATAACTGAGGTGAGTGTGTGCGTGTTAATTGTTGGATAATATTTATTTTAAAGATTTAGAGTGGTAGTTATTGTATTTTTGAAAGCACTTTTTTCCTAAAATTTATCATTAAAATTAGTGAAGGTTATCAGAAAAAATATATACATATGTACATACATACATATGTTTTGTTCAACCCTGCAGTAAATTTGTTTCACTGCTGAAGGATCAGTGAGGATTCTTTGTTGAATATTCATCACTGTCGTCATAACTCAGTATATTTTTATTTGTTTTTGTTTTTTTTTTTTCTGAGGAAAGCAAACCATTTATATGAAAAATTCAGCAGTATTTATATGAAAGTATTCACTGATGCCTCCTCGTCATAGGTGAATTGCATCAGTGATTCATTAAGGATTCATTGCGGATTTTTACTGCAGGGAATTAATGAAAATCATTTATTTATTTAATTTAACGAGCACAGGCCCAGGTTATATTTTATTTTTTTTATTTTTTATTTTTTAGAAACTAGAAAAAAACTTTTTAAGCATGGATGTAACTACAGCTGTTTCACCTTAGATCCCTCTAAGACTCATCAGGTTACTTTTGCTTCTGCCAAGACTCGAACTTGCGCACCTTGCAGTACAATAACTACAGTTCTAACCGCTGAGCTATTGCCTGCCTTCGCCAAAGTAACCTGATGAGTCTTAGAGGGATCTAAGGTGAAACAGCTGTAGTTACATCCATGCTTAAAAAGTTTTTTCTAGTTTCTAAAAAATAAAAAATAAAAGAAAATCATTTATTTTAGTGTGATTATAAGTAAGCTGAAAGACCTTCAAATTTGTTTACACACATATAAATTTTTGTACATATGTTACGGCATTATAAAAAAAAAAAAACATTAAAAACCTCTAAGCAATTCAAAACCTTAATTGAACTTTATTTTTTATATAACCAGCTTAATTTAAGTATTAACCCTCCAACCGGCAGACCCACCTAAAGAGGAGGTTAAGGTAAACCGTTGTCACCAAGTATATTTAAATTTTTTTAAACTTATTTTCAGCCCAACCTATAGTCAGATATGCCCTCCATGCATATAAAATTTTATACGAAAATTGGGTTTAGATGGTTCTGCCGGTTAGAAAGTTAAGTAATAGTCTATTATGGAGAAATTGACCTCTACATTAAGAACGATTTTCATTGCAATTCTGATAACGGGATGTGTTCAGTGAGTAAACGAAATGATATGAAAAGGAAATGAAAATGGAAGTTAAGTGAAATGTCATCAAAACATCTAATAGATATATACATTAAGGCGGGCCGAATTTTTCGCATCTTTAAAAAAAAAAACTAAACGAGTTCCAGTTGTATTTCCGAAAATTCCAGGTGTTTTCAGGAAATTCAAAATGTATTTCAGAAAATTCAAAATGTATTTCAAAAATTTTCCATAAATTTTTCATATTGAAAATTTCTTAAATATTTTTTTTTTAATTTTCTGCTATACACTTGAAATTTTCTGAAATTCAGTTGGAAATGGTATAAATAATAAAAACCGCTGGCTCGAAATTCATTTTAGACCTATGGTTTCTTAGGCAAAATGCTTGAAATTACCCAAATAATTATAATCGCAATGTGCATCTATTAAATTTTTTGGGCCCCTATAAATCGGCCCACCCTAATATACATACATCCCAGCCAAATAGGGGAATGCGTATTTTAGCATAGTTTTCAACTTTTACAACTTTGCGGATTGAGTGAATGGATTTCATTTCCGGAGTTTCTTCGAACACCTATTTTAATCCATGCTCAGAGCACTCCGTTGTGGGAGCGCACCGAAAGTGGGAACACCAAATTCAGTGATGCAATTTAACGCCTAATTGATTCAATTCATTTGGAATGCCTGAATAAATGTAATAAAAATCACATTTTCTTGCATTTGTATTGATATTCGTAACAGCTTTGGCTTAATATAAATCAATTCCTTAACAAGGTGTAATCTATATATATATAAAAATCAAGCCCATTTCTTTGTCGCCGGCTTTCGCCAAAATGCGTGGAGGGATTTCGACAAAATTTACACACCAGCTGAGTACCTTGCCCTAGATGGTTTATATGCATATTTTTTTCAAATCCGGAAGTCGGTTCCTGAGATATAGGTCAAAAGGTCAAAACGTGGATCCGGCTTTCCCCTGAATATTTTTGGACGATATTGGTATCAAATGAAAGGTATTGAGCAGAGAATTTACATAGAATATTACTCATTGTGATTCCTAGGTCGGGTCTCCAGATATGGGACAAAACGTGGACCGGGTGACCCTCGAATGTTTCTGAGCGATATTGGTATCAAATGAAAAGTCTTGATGAGGACTTCAAACGTCGGTCAAAACGTCGACCCGGATGACCCCGGAAAATTTCTCAGTGATATTGATATCAAATGAAGGGTTTTGAGCTCCCTTTTACATACCCAGCCAACATTTATTATCGTGGAAGTGACGAAAAAATAACTTGAATAAGTTTAATTCAATCGCGGAAGATATCGCTTTCTTAACTTTTTCTTATCTTCGTTCGGGAAAAAGTGTTCCCCGTCAACGTTACGTCCATAATGAGTCATAAACGACACTACAGGAAGTTTCTTCGAAGTGTCGTTTGGAGGAGAGAAAAAAGTTACGTACAAATAAACCAATACGACGCTTCCAGGAGTAACTTCTTAGAGTCGTCTGGGAGACACGAAAGCGTTAATTATTAATTTCTCCTAGTTTCACTTTATTTAGAAATAAAAATATATCTTCCTTTTATTTGCTTTTAATTATATTTACGACAAACCAAAGGACTTATAACATTTTCATTATACACTAATAAGAGTTGTAAGCATACAGCTTCATCTTCATGAAAATCAGTCGTTTAAAACTGCGAACGTACCTTGCTTCATGCTACCAAATTAGAAATTTTCCAAATAGATGTGCGTTTAAGGCTATCAAAATTAGTGAATAAATACGCTAATTACCGATTTTCAAATAAATAGGCCCCTCACATAATGATAAATTGCAAATATATTCTACGGCGCCAACTTGTCATTCGAAATCCATTCCTATACGAGATAAACTTTAATTTATTATAGACCATCTAATAAATTAACCGTGAGTTCTATTATAATCACCTTGCAGGTTTCTTAGCAAATCTCATAATGTTATCAGTGGTCTGTAGAAAAGCGTGATTAACTCGATAAATAACCTCCATGGTGGCATGCTTTATTCGCTTAACTTTATACGCTCAATCCAAAATGCATCTGTCGATTTGGCACGCAATTCTTCTCGGTGGCGTTGCGAATATATTTGAATTTTATCCCGTAAAGGGGGGGTTTTCTTTCTACATACATATAAACAAATTGTTTTAATTTTTTTTCAGCTGTCTATTTAATACAGAAAGTATCGTCTCCATATACACCAAGAAGTTAGATACGCGATAGACTATCTTTCGAATAACGTCTGGAAGTGCCTCAGACGTTACTTAATTGAGATAGACGAGAAAACGCTCTTCCAAATGTTGGGAGGGTAGAAATGAACTCATTACGATCCCTAGGTCGGGTCCCAAGGTGTGGGTCAACACGCGGACCCGGATAACACCGGGATATTTTTCAGGGATATTGGTACCAAATGAAAAGTCCTGAGGAGGGCCTTTACACAGAGATGAACTGATTATGATCCCTAGGTCTGGTCCCTAAATGTGGGAAAAAAAGTGGACCGGAATGGTCACGGAAAATTTCTGAACGATATTGGTGTCAACTGAAAGGCAGGGATTTTACATAGAGATGAACTCATTATGATTCCTAGTTCAGGTCCCCAGATGTGGGTCAAAATGTGGATCCGGATGGCCCCGGATAATTTCTCAGCGATTCCTAGGTGGGATCCTAAGGTATGGGCCAATATGTGGACCCGAATAACACCGGGATATATCTCAGGGATATTGGTACCAAATGAAAGGTGTTGAGCGGACTCTCATATAGGTCAAGTTGCCAGATGTGGGTTAATAAGTGGACCCGGATGAGCCCGAGATGCTTCTGAGCCAGCGTTGCCGTTTGGGCCACTAAAGTGGCAATTTGAACCTTTTTTAAAGCCAGGCCACCTGAACCCAACTTTTTGAAAATATGCAATATTTGAACCTTTTTAAAAATTCGGGCCACTTTTGGTCCTTTTTTACTTTCAAAACTATAATTATTAAATAATTTTTAGTTTTTTCTTAAATATATTAGCAACTCTCTGTTTCGAAAGGTTCTTTATTTCATTTGTTTGCCGACACTACCCTTGAAAACTTTAAAATTTAGGCTGTTCGTTAAGATAATGAAAACGCACGGAGCAGCCCAGACACACACAAACACATATAGCGTTCGTTGATCCGTAGGAAAGAGCAAGAAACGTAGGAATTTTACCACAATTTACATTTTTTGCACTCATATTCGCTCTTTTTTGGTAAAATTCCTACGGTTCTTGCACTTTCCTACGGCTCAACGAACGCTATAACAGTTTTTTTTTCAATTCCTTGCCCTTCTCGGTATATTCCGTCTGCTCAACGAACGATCATGTTAACGCTGCGTTAGTGTTGAGAATATTTTAAATTCCATTTCCTTTAAGCATTAAATAAACCACAAAAATATATAAAAATGTGTTTTAGCTAAAAAAAAATTGGGGCCACTTTTTTTAATTTTTTGGGCCACCTTTTGAAATTTTTGAGCGGCAACACTGTTCTGAGCAATACTGATATAAAATAAAAGTGTTGACCGGGTCTGCCATATAGAGTCATTTTCATAGTGATTCTTAGTCCCGATACACAATTATGGGTAAAAGAGACGATTCGGACGCCACGGAATGTTTTTAAGCAATGATGGTATCAAATGAGAAGTGGAATGCAGGGTATGTTATGCTAAACCCAGTTCCCTAGGGAAAGGGGAAGAGTAATGAGACTGGGAAAGGCAAAGGCAAAGGGACGAAAAAGGAGAGGGAGAATATAATAAAAATGGAATGAAGAGGATGGGGAGAGAGACAGTAAGACAGGGAATTAGAGTAGGAATAAGAGGGGGGACTAAAAAGAGAAAGACAGAAAAGGAGAGGTAAGAGAGAGCGGTAGAGAAGGGAAGCGGAAATGTGATGGGAAAACAAAAAGGAAACGGAAATGAAAGGAAAGATAAATGGAAAGGCAAAGAGAGAGAGAAAAGTAGAGCGAAAGGCAGTTCGAGAATAATACGAAGAAAAATAGGATAAGAACATGAAAAGGGCAAACTTTTGAAAATATCAATTTTTTCCTTAACTTTTTTTAAACTTACCTAAATTGTGCTGAGCTCTGCAGCCCGAGGTAATTTCGGTATCTAGATACTTTCCAACCTTTTTTAAAGTGTGCCGTTTTTCGCTTCAAATTCCTATAATAGGAAGTGGGCCAAAGCAAAGCTTGGCCGGGTACAGCTAGTCTATTATATAAAAATAAGTCGCATTTTCCTCCCTGATGATTTAACTCCAGAACGGCTGGACTGAATTAAATAAAATTTTGCACGTAGTTTTCGATTGAGCCCGACATGGTTTATGGCCAAAAAAAGTATAAGAATCCGTTAAGGTTTTGGAGATATTCCACAAAATTTGGACCAGGGTAACCCTATAACGGGTTCGTGTGATATGGGTATCAAATGAAAGGTGTTGACGAGTGCTTGAACAAGGTGTAGTTATTGGTCCCATATAAGACCCCGTATTCGAGGTATTTCCTGAAATATGAACCAGGTGTGACCCCAAACGGGTTTTCTACAAAATGGGTATCAAATAAAAGGTGTTGGTGAGTATTTAAAAAAGAGGTGATTTTCAAGACCCTATGGGACCCGTTTTCCGAGATATCGACCAAAATGTGGACCAGGGGTGACCCTAGAAAGTCTGGAGGGATAGAATAGGCATAGGGATAGGGCTAGAGATAGGTATATGGATAGGGATAGGGATAGGGATAGGGATAGGGATAGGGATAGGGATAGGGATAGGGATAGGGATCAGCGATTAGGGATTAGGGATTCGGGATTAGGGATTACGGATTAGGGATTAGGGATTAGGGATTAGGGATAGGGATAGGAATAGGAATAGGAATAGGAATAGGAATAGGAATAGGAATAGGAATAGCAATAGGAATAGGAATAGGGATAGGGATAGGGATAGGGATAGGGATAGGGATAGGGATAGGGATAGGGATAGGGATAGGGATAGGGATAGGGATAGGTATAAGGATAGGGATAGGGATAGGGATACGGCAACACGGTAATCTAGGACTTTTCCTTTAGGCTTTATAGGAATAAATTTTAGGCAGAACAACGTCTGGCGGGTCAGCTAGTTTAATATAAAAATAAATAAAATAAATAAACGTATATACATATGCATACATATCTACGTTTGTGAATATAGAGTTTAACCTTTATAAACAATACACATAAAAAATATATGTATGTCATATATAAACTTATAAAATATATGTTTATATACATATGTACACACAATCGCGGTTTTTATTGCCGACATGATTTACATACGCGCATGGTGTGCTGCGTCGCTTGGCCTCTGTTTCGCCGCCTTGCCGCTTTCCGTTTGCCGTTTCGCTTTGACGGCGCGGCGTTCCGTTGCGCATCAAGTAAGGAAAATTTATTGTTGGCTGTAGGTTTTTTTGTTTTTTTTTCATGTTTTTAAAAACGCATAAACTATAAATACATAGTACATTTATATTTAAGTAAGTCAGTTTGCTGCTCTCACACATTCTACATATATACGTAGTTTCTATGTATGCATACGTGTATTTAATGTAGGTATTCTATGATAAACAAAACAAAAAAATCGAAAAGCTATTTTTTGGCAAAGCGGATTTTCAGATTATTTTCGCACGTTTGCACAAGATAAAAAGAAAAATGTTCGAACTTTTTTTTTATTGAATTGAGCAGCTGCTAAGCCAAGAGGATTATCGGTTGGTTCATTTTTCTTTCCTTATCTAGTGAAGGTTTGAAAAAATCAAGCTATTATTGGTGGGGAAGCAGATAATAAATACAAAAAATGTTGACTTAAATGTAATGAAGGTTAGCAAGTGATTTCAAGAGGCTTACATATTTGTTAAAAAATAAAGGGTGGAGTAAATATGAGAGCTTATAATAAGATATCCATACGAGATATTACTGAAGACACCTTTTTTAATGCAACTCTGTTCCACCGTAAACACTTATAAGTTGAAGACTAAGTATAGTTTTTCATACTATACCATATGTCACTACCCGACAAAAAAAATATCCTCGACATTTGATACATGATTCCTATGTAGAATTTTCTGCTGATTCCAAATATGTAATCAGATGGTTCAAAAGTAGAACAGTTTTCGAGATATTTTGAAATTTCTGTTTTTCAGCTAAGAAAAAAAAGTATGATTACTCATCTGTCAATATCTCCGCCATTACCGTCTCGATTTTTACGTTATTTAATTTTGTTTTGAGAGGATGAAATACCCTTTCCAGCAAAGCAAAAATAATTAAAATCGCCGTTAAAGTGACGGAGTTATGGCGAACAAAAAATTTTTTTTTATGAAAATTTTTAGGTTTTTTTCGAAATTCATCTTCTATTTTGTAATTTTTTTTTAAGAAATATTAAATATCCTCCTGGTTTCACATTTTGAGTCAATAACCTATTTCTTAGTGAACATTTTGGCACTTTCCGGATTATAATCTGTGGAAAAATGGCAAAGTTATAAGAGATTAAGTGAAGAAACCTATATTTATATTTTCATTGAACTTCCAAATCTGGCAAATGTAAACCACTATAACATTAACACTAGTTTACAGCAAAAAATACCAAGAAATCGGGGTATAGGGGAAAATTGGCATGGGCCCCGTGAGCACAAAACTATTTAGTTTTATTTTTTGCACGGTTAAGCTTTTGAGATAACGGTAATTTTGTGTTTTTTGGTTATCACTTCATTCAAAAATATTTTTCGCTAAAGTTACATGTGCGATAATAGCTAACAGTACCTCGTTCTAAACGTAATTAAAATACGCTTTTAACGACATACAACTTGTGGTGGTTGAGTAAAAACTCCTGAGCCATAGCTGGTCAAATTCAAAATTTTGTGGATTTTTTGCAATTTTTTTTTAATTTTGATTTTGAAAATAGGTTTTTTATAAGAAATTGGGAAAATGGGCAAACGATTTATTTTTAAAAATTAGCCTATTAAATTGCAAACACATTAAGCGTAATGTTACCAAGATCCCATTAGTACTTTATTTTTAGCGATTTTTTTCAGGTGAAACGAAAAGGATATTTTATAGACGAAAAACTTGGTTAGGTGACCCAACTATGTGAAAACGACTTCATACACTCAAAAAACAGAATCACTATTCCTCTGCTATTTACCATAGCAGCCGTGTTATTACTGCATACGCTAAATATTAAAGCCATTTCTAGTATGTATATAGCATGATCAGTATTAATTATAGCCGTAGTAGCTTTATTTTTAAGCCAACATAAATCACTGTGGCAGCAAGTATTTATGGTATATAGTGCCGTTTGTATAGCACCAGCCGCTAATATAAACATCTGAAACCCATAGCATTGCCGGTAGCTGATGCAGCAATGTAACATAGCTGTGAGAGCTATGTGTTTAGCATTTATGGCTATGTTCGCTGCTGTTTCGGCTTTTTTATGCCAATTCACTCTCGATCAGCTGTCAAAATTGCATTTTTAAGTTGAAGTGCGACATTTCAAGTGCAACACAAAAGAAAAAGAATTTATAAATCAAAATGAATGAATATGTGGAGAAAAAACTTGTTGAGTGGGAATTGGTGTCGTTAATTGATGTTTTTAAAGGTAAGTACGTAATAAAAAGTGCAAAATGCAAATGTAAAATAAAATTTATTGAAACGCAAACCGCGTTGCTAAAAGTGAAAATTGACCAGTGTTGCCGCAGCCTCAAAAAATTTGGTATCAAAAATTGATACCTTCATGGTTTTTTTCGTATCACCGAAAACATTAAAACATACAATTTAATACACTTTAATTCCTTAAATATGATATTATAAGAGTAAATTAAGGAAAATATAAGATATATAAGTAGATTAAGGAAAATGTGAACTATTAATTACAGCCTATAATTTAATAAAATGAAAATAAAACAATATACAACTGCAGTCAATGCATTTTTATTCATCGTCACTAGCCATTATTTTATTGGTACTTACAATTTTATCTAGCAAGTGAGGCAATGCTACATAGCAGTCGTTGCAATGCCACATAGCAGTCGTTGCAATGCTAAATAGCCGTAGCTACAATTTTATCCAGCAAGTGAGGCAATGTACATAGGAAACCCAATGATAAACCATAGCGTGATCCACTATTTCTATTATTATAAAATATAGCAGCGACAGTAATAAACAGCCACTATCCCGATTTCTAGTAAGAACATAGCATCCAGCACCAGAAAACATAGCAGCCATAGCTATAATTTTTTTAAGTGTAGATCAAAAGGACATTAGAGCGATATATAGAGCTCCACCAGACTAAAATAATGACATATCAATTTTACAAATCGGATGTCAAATAAAAAAGTTGCAAAAAATAAAATTTTTTTTCGCGGTATTTCGTGGTGTAAAAAAAAATTGTCCCGAAACCCTCTCAACATAATCTTCATATATGTGATGACTTTTACAACGGTGAGCGTTCTCACGGAGAAATAAAAAAAAAAAACATGCGATTGCGATACCAAGAGAAGAACAAAATGTACCAAAACGGCGAAAACTATCAACATTTAAACACTTTTAATATACATAAAAATAAAAAATGGAGGTTAAGTACAAGATTGTGATAAAAAATAAACATAGGTTTGTTCATTAAATCTCTTATAGCATTGTAATTTTTCTACGGATTATAATCCGGAAAGTGCCAAAATGTTCACTAAGAAATAGGCTGTTGACTCAAAGTGTGAAACCAGGAGGATATTTAATATTTCTTTAAAAAAAATTACAAAAAAGTATATGAATGTCGGAAAAAAACTGAAAATTTTCATAAAAAAAATCTATAGATCGCTATTACTCCGTCAATTTAACGTCGATTTTATTTATTTTGGCTTTGTTGGAAAGGGTATTTCATCCTCTCAAAACAAAATTAAATAACGTAAAAATCGAGACGGTAGTGGCGGAGATATTGACTAAAAAGTTATCCTACTTTTTTTTCTTATCTCAAAAACTGAAATATCAAAATATCTCGAAAACTGTTCTACTTTTGAACCATCTGATTACATATTTGGAATCAGCAGAAAATTATACATAGGAATCATGTCGAGGATATGAAAATTTTTGAAATTTTGTCGGGTAGTGTTATGGGAGTTGCCCAACTAGATTCATAGGGGACAAATTGAGATTAGTTATGAAACAAGAAGTTTTGCCAAAAAAAAGGGTTTTAAATTAAAAACGAATGTATTCGGGGTTTCTGGAGGTTACAATGAACACGTATGCAGTAAAAGTAAAGCAACTTCTTTATTGTTGTTGTAGTATTCGAACCCTGCATAGTAGGCCCCTTGTAGATTTAGTTGGTTGCAAATTGTTAGATCATTAAATCAGGTGAATGCCACAAATATAACATAGTTTGAGATGTTAATATAGCCCTGTATATTAGATACTACTTCAGTCATAGAAAAAAGTACATGGTATGTTTGTATAAAGTCAGAAAATCATCAATATAAATGTCAAGCTTAGAATGGTCAACGTGTTACTTAAGTATTCACAATGTTAATGTTAATTTACCTAAATATTTAATATGCAAGATCACAATCTAATGTGCCTGAATTCTTTAATTTAAATATCATATTCTAATAATTAAATAAATGTATTGGAAACTTTATTTTGCAATTTTTATTTTCATTGGAGTAGCATGTAAAACTAGTCAGTCAACTGGTATAGTTCTGATATCTACACTGACTAGTCAGCAAATTGGTATGATGCTGGTGTGTATACTGACTAGTCAGTCAAGTGGTATGACTCTGGTGTGGATACTGACAATTGTCATTTCCTAGGTCATCGTCGTGTTAAAAATACCAGTTGCTAATATGGAAAAAAGATAAATGGCTGACTAGTTTAGCTGTATGGCCAACTAGTTGTCAATTAGTTTACAACTAGTTGATTTTGCGTATTTTGTAAGCGTATTTTGTAAGATGAAACGCTCAGAGAGACGCAAAACAAGAAAAACAAATGCAATTGGAGTTGCATAACTGAAAATAGCCCATAAATAAATGTAAACCGCTTGATGGAAATGCGCATATGTATTCATGGATATGCATTGAAATGCGATACAAGTGTATTTATAAATTATATTTAGCTATTTAGCCATTTCGGATCAATGCAATATTACCAAATGCAATGTAGACAAGATAAACCAAATAAAAATGCACACAAATGTACACGGAGAAAATGTGTGGCTTAATTTTTTTACTACACTAGCAAATACGCGTGCCGCTTCGCTGCGACAAATCTCACTATGCCTATTAATCTCCCTACCACTTTATATCTCCCATTCCCGCTATCTCTTGCTCCGTCATATACTACTATTTTCCTCTCTCCTCCTCCCCTCGATTCCTATCAAATACATTCCGTGGCCATTCCGGACCACATATCGGTCTATTTCATTTGAATCGATTCAGATATCTCCGCAACCGATTGAGATATCCACATAGCATGAATTATATAAGAATATGGAAACCCTGATCGGCTCTTTTAATTTGATACCAATATTGCTCAAAAATATTTTGGAGCAATCCGTTTCCAAGTTTTGGCCTCTATCTGGAGAAATTACTTCAAAGATGAAATTGGGGGAACTTTCTATTGAAGCTCTGATTTATATTAAGGGACCATCTTGTCCATATATTGGGTTAAATTGTGGGTTCCATAACACCCCCCTGCGGGGGTCAACCCCTCTTTTACCCCCCTTACTTTTAATATATAAGATGTATATCAAATAAAAGGGAATCAAAATACCTATCGAATGGTATAAAAATATTCGAAATCGGTTCAGTAGGTTTTAAGTAATTGCAATTTAAAAATGCATAATATAAACTTTGACCTTTAATAACTTTTGTTGTTGCTGTCTCCAAAAAAAGAATCACTTTAATACTCAGCTTAGCCATGTTTATCAATCCCCATACCTCCTTTTTTGATTTTATAATTTTAGAAATTTCACATTTGTACCAGTTCGTGCTATTTTTTTTTTATTTTGTGGGGCTGGGGCACCTCTAAACATGCGAGTAGGTCAATAAAACTGTACAGGCTTATTTCTGGGCTAGAAAGGTGCGGTTCTGGCTTTGGAACAAATTGAATTTCCAAAAAAAAATTTCACTCCACCTTAGTGCACACACCGCCATACGATATACATATGTACCAAGTTCATCCCCTCGTCTTGTCAAACAAAATGTGTTGGGATTTTTAAAAAGCTGTTCTCACTTGTACTGTACCTTCATCCAGTCCATGGGAAAAATATATTTAACCGCAAACCGTAAGCTTGAGAAGAAACTTTTAACAAAAGTCGTTTGAGTTGAATTCAGTTTAAACCAGAGTTGTAATTATTATAAAAGAAAAAATAAAAATCAAAAAATAATTATTATTGAAAGAAACATATTTTAAAAGTCTTTCCATAATAGTTATTTCTGAGATATTTTTTTAAGTCTTTTTGTAATTATTATAAATGAGAAATTTTGTTTTATATCTTCAAAGACTTTTATATTGAGACAAATTTGAAAAAAGTCTTTGAGTAATTATTATACGTAACAAATTTTTTTTTGAGTCTTCAAAGACTTTTTCATTGAGACGAATTTCAAAAATATCTTTAAGTAATTATTTTGAGTAACAAATTTATTTTTTATATCTTCAATAAAAATCTTTCATACAATTTCAAATTGGAAATTTGCTTGAATTTTGAAGTACTTATATGAAAGTTATTCTTATTTTATACTTATATGGAAGTTATTGAAAATTTTCTGAGACTTTTTTGAACTTTGTCTCAATGAAAAAGTTTTTGAAGATATAAAAAACAATTTTGTTACTGATAATAATTACGCAAAGACTTTTTTCAAATTTATCTCAATATAAAAGTCTTTGAAGACGTAAAAAAAATATATTTGAAATAACTATTATGGAAAGATTTTTAAAATATAAGTTTCTGAATAATAATTATAGAAGATTTTTATCATTTTCATCAGAAAAAAAATATTGACAAAAGACTTTTATGATTCGGAATGAAATTTGTGAGACTTTGTTATAATTTGAAAATGAAATAATAATTATTTTACATCTCTGGTTTAAACAAAAATTTCTCTTTGTGCACCATTAAAAAATGGCACGCATATGCAGTAAACGCCAACGCCCTCTTTCAAGAACATAAAAAAATTACAGAAAAATTAATCGTCTTTTGAAAAGAAAACTGAAAGCGTATCTATTACTAATGCATGCACTCATATATACATATGTACGTATGTATGTATGCATGCATAACCTCCTTTTTGCCACCACACAAGCACCATTAATGCCCCCAACCCGCCACCAACCCAACCCAACACATTGAATAAATCGTTTTTTGCCACACCACCAAAATGTTGCAATCGTTGATGTTGCTTCTAATTGCATTTAATTATTTCATATAGCCAAAAATTAAAATTATAATTACTCATGCGTATCTATATGTATGTATGTATGTATGTGTGTATGTATGTATGTATGTGTATTTGTACAATTCCGCAACTTTTACAAAAGTTCATGTAAATTGTACGATAGTCCGTAGCGTTTAAATCGCTTTGTGGCAAACAAAAGTGGCGGGACTGGAGGGCTGGCTGTGGCTACGCATATTCAGATTCAGGCTATACATATGCACGTATATATGTATGTGTTCGTTTATATTCAAATGTACATATATTTAGCGGATGTCTGTCTCCCTGCCTGTCTGTCGGCTTGTAATTTTGCACCAATTTTTGCTGTCAAATTCAATGTATTTTCGCAATTTGAATCAAAATTACACTGCCGTTGCAATAATTTATCTTTCTTTTGTTTTTTTTTTTTCTCTTTTCTTTTTTTTCTCTTTCTTTTTTTTCTCTTTCTTTTTTTAATTTATTTGCGTTGAATTACAATTTTGGGTCGAATGTTGAAAATTTTTCGTAAATATAAAATGCAAGCGGATTTAACGATAAGCGCACACTAACATATCGCACCCTAAATCATAAAGGGGCGTAACTCAAAATTCAAAAATTTTCAGGAGAGCCAAAAAACTTTTTTTCATTACAAGCAATCGTATGGCAAAGGGCCAGGTATAATGGTTATTTTTCGGTCGAAAGAGACAGTTATTCAAAAGTTTTTTTTTGGCAATCGCTAGAGATATGTTCCGTACACCCGTTTATGAAAAAAAACTCGATTTCGAAAAATTTTGAGTTGTGCCACTTTTTGATTTAGGGTGCGATATGTACAACAATGTTCCACTGCATCCAATGTGTACATACTATACTTCTTTGGTGTGGATGAAATTTGCCGAAAACTTGCAAAAAAGAAAAATAAAAATCACACAAATCGAATATTTGATGACGTAAACGGCATTTGTCAAAATAATGTAATATTACTTACATTTCTTTTTGCGCGATCGTATGTACATATGTACATCCCACGCATCCGTTTTATTGAAAACATGCAAAGCTGTCATACTGAATAAACATAGATCATACACAGAAAAAAGTATATAAATGCATTCGGAACAAACGCAATGGGTGACCGTTTGTTGAATTAATTTCTTTGTTTCATTAAATTAATATTATTGTGGTGGAAATTGAAAGTATAAGTAAAGGTAATGCAGTTACGAAGTGTAGTGGCAGTGTTTTTTTTTATCGAAGGAACCTTTGCTTCCAGTAGTACGCTATGGGGTATGAGTAACCTTGAGTTTTCTTAGAGTTGAATAAAGTAAAAAACAAATTCCCAACAGCATACGTCTACTTTTTGGGGTACTACTCTTTAATCTTTCCAGCTAAAATTCTGAAATTTTGTATTTGTAACATTTATTTTACACAAAGTGCTGTCAGCGAAAATCATCGATATCGGATGACTACAACATAGAGGCCCCATATGGCGATTTTGCGCTAAAGAAAAAATAGTGCATTCTATTTCTCCTATAACGGAAGATAAATTATAATTTTTTAAATACCTGTTACTTATATATTGAAGTTACTTATCTTTAAGTAATTTACAAAAAGATTTAAGATTTAAGTACGATAATCGCGAAAATATGCGATTTTGAGAATTCAGCCTCCACATCCGGAAATCAGGCTAATCTCGAAAACGACTCTTCCAATTTTAATTCTGATTTCATATTTAGCTTTGGCAAAAAATTCTGGTTGAATTTTATGTGCATATTCGCCTTATGAATTTTTTTTTAGCGATTTTTGTACATTTTTCATTTTCCAAAGATTCATCTTAGTCCACAAAAACTAAATTCCGTAACATGAAAATTAATTTTAGACAAATTTCGTGGAAGAGTTTCTACTCATAAAAACGAAAGAAATCGCCCCGGCTAAAATATATAAATGCAGCTATTAATACTTTGAAGTTGACTAAAAAAATTAATTAATTAAATTAAACTTGTTTTGGTGTTGGTCCGGGCTCAAGGGTAGAACCAGCAAGTTTTGGTATGGATGGCGATTACTCCATCCACTGCCTGAAAATTACTTGTGCCTTTCTGTTGCAATTGGACGCCAAGATAAGGACTCATGAGTTATGAGCGAACAAATTTCGTACGGCATTATCAGACATGGGCATCTGCAATTACAAAATTTTTCAATTACAATTACTTGTAATTTTTCTATTGTGAGTGAGTGAAATAGTTTCAAATTTTTGTCAATAGATGTCTCCTCTATATTCGAATTCAACGCAATACCGTTCGTTAGAAAATTGTTTCCCTTTCCGTACCAAAGAACGTATATTGTACAACATACGTTCTTTGTCCGTACTTTAACGAACGGTGTTACATTGAGTTTTGGCTAGATTCGAAGACAGGGTGACATCTATCGATAAAAATTTTTAAGAATTTTCATCAAATAAACACACTTTTTTTCCTTTACTTTAACGAATGGTCGTATAATTTTCACTTGTTTTTATACCAGTGGTTGTTTTTTTCGCAAGTCTCCAACTCTTGCCGAAACGAATACGGCTTATGTATGCTCTTAGATGTAGGTATGTATTGACTTAGCGATGCGCCAACAAAAAAAATTAACTAATTCACTGTTCAATTACATTTAATTGAACACTATTCGGTAACAATTACATGTAATTGAATACTACTGAGTTATTTTAATTGTAATTGAAAAATATCAATTGCAATTACAAGTAATTGTAATTGTTGTGTGTAATCAATTAAAAAATGTAATTGAGTATGCCCATGTATGGACATTATGCTACTCACTCAATGAAGACTTGGTTGGCGCACTTAGCTTAGCTTAGGTCACGAAAGTCCAATTGTGATCCACATAAAGTAATTTGTCCATTGAAATCATTCAATTGCTTAATATCTTACACAGAATATTTTATTATTTATTATTTATGACTTTTTATTTTATTATTGAGTTTTTTGTTTTAAGTAAACTGTTGCAAAATATCATAAGTATATTGACTGCTTCCCTAACAGCTCTTCCTTAGCTTTCTGTAGTGAAGCTTTGTTTTCCGTTATGATATTTTACTGTGAAATATTTTTTGATGTGTAAACATCTTTGCTGTAGCTACGAGTGATTTCGAAAAACAGGTAAAGTTTACGCGTAAACGTAAATGACATTTGTGTTAGTGCGCTGCTGTGTCCGTGTGAATCGCTTGGCATTGTCAGTGATAGGTAGGTAGATAGACATGTACTTACAAATGCTTGCATGCATAGCCGTGCAAATGCAAATATCAACAACAACAGCAACGAAGCGAAGTGAAGTTGTTGTTGTTGTTTTCTGAAACAATGCGACAAATAGGCAAAATAAAAAGGACCAACCTGTTTGAACATGTATGCAAATGTATGGATATGCACACCTACATCTACCTATCTAATTTTCTATGCAATATTGGTATCAAATGAAAGGTTTTGAGCAGGACTTCGATATGAAGCTCTTTTCATTGTGTCCATAGAAAACCAGGAAAAAAGGAATAAGGAAAAGGGAATAAATATCCGATTTCGAAACAGTTTACACATCAATATTCATGAATACCCGTTATTCACGCTTTAATTTTTTTTTCAATGCTACAGGTGCAAAAAAAAAGTAAAGCGTGAATAACGAGTATTCATGAACGTTGATGTGTAAACAATTTCGAAATGGGATTTCTATTCCCTTTGTGGTTTACTTTGGATTAGAATGCGACTATTTTTTTATAATTTTTTGTTGTAATTGTCACTGCTATCTACTATTTTGTTGTTGTTTTTTATTTTATTTTATTTGTTCTTGTTTTTGTTTTTGTTTTGTTTTTGCTTTTGTTTTTGCTTTTGCGATTGCTTTTGCTCCGTGTAGAAGCCCTGCTGAAAACCTTTCATTTGATACCAATATTGCTCAGAAAATTAGATAGATAGATGTTGGTATGCATATCCATACATTCGTATACATGTTCAAACATGTTTGTCCTTTTTATTTTGTCTATTTGTCGCTTTATTGCAAATATCAACAACAACAGCAACAATGCATGTCTGCATCTAAGCATTTGTAAGTACTTGCCTACCTATCTACCTACAAAGTAGTTTACGGTTTACACGTTTACGAGTAAACTTTACGCGTTTTTCGAAATTATTCGTAGCTACAGCAAAGATGTTTACACATCAAAAATTATGTATTTTATATAATTCACTTAATCAACCAACGTACAAAAACCAGAACATCTGTAACAACAAACAAGTAGAGTGTGGTGAAAAGCATTTTTTTGTTTGTTAATGAAGCGTAACGGCGAATAGTCTCTTTGCGGCGGAATTCAATGTCAGCTGTTTACATATTTGCACTGTTCTGCTTCTTTAACTGCAAATCGTTTGGCAAATATCCTTTTACGCTTCACTTTAAATCGCCTTCACGGCATTAAAAAATGAATGTTGCAGAGAAAAAGGAAAGACATGTTCTTTCCGGAGGGTTTGATAAAGGTGCGATTCGTTGGATTTTAATATTTCCATGCTTTTTCCTTAATTTTATGTGATTCGTTTTATCAAGCGATCAATTTTAAGAGTCAGAAAATTGTTTATCAACATAAAACTTTCATAAGAAACTTTAGATTTCCCAGCATTTGTTTCCGGTTCGAGAGAGCACGCAGAGTAGTGCTGTCCCAGCAATGTCTACTATACAGATGCCTAAATAACCAAAGCGTAGCCAAAATATTAAATAAATACATTGAAAGATACACACATACATACATACATACATACATATAAATATTTGTAATACACAAATGTCTTAGTCAACAATTTAGTTGGCTGGCCTCAACTCACTGTTGATTGTCATCTTGACATTGAAATGTTTTGTAAATGCGTGCAGAAATATTTCCTTCTCTTTGTCTTTTCTTGCTTTTACGGAATTTCTTAATCTTGTTTGTTTTTTGCTTCAGTGGGTGTGAAGAAGAATATTAATGAAAAACATTTGCTAATTTCATTATATGCATGTATGTATTTCTAAAAATGGCTTTGGATTTTTTGCCGACGTTTGCTAACACTGTCTTCGTTTATATTCTCTATGTCCTTTTAAATAAAATGTATACCATAAAGCAGAGACAATAATAATAACTAGTATCGCCGGTGCTCGAAATTCGACCATGCAATTTATTTTTTCAACTTTGTATTGGTACAAAAATTATTCCTTTTCGCGGAGATAAGCAACACTTTCCAAATTCCAGTTGTACCGCAACACTGATTTTCCCTTTTGATCACGGTCCGACGCGAAATCATGGTCACAATCAAGGCAGATCATGTATTTTGTTATTGTAATCGGTAGAGTGTAATGTAAAAATGATATTTCGCCGTGATTAAAATCTGAATTCGCTTGGGGCTCGCCCATTCCTATTGGCCATGATGTGAATTCGCTTTGATTTTGACATTACACTCTACCTTTGTAAATAAAAAAAGAAGTTTTTCAATTCGCCACCGAGCCTACCTGTTAGATATGCCTTGGTCAAAATTAAAATTACTCAGTGTGCTCTCCCGCCCTCTCTCTCATTTTTGGCTTTAATGGAAAAGCAATAGGAGATATTTGGCCGCGTTGATTTTGATCTGATTGTAAACTGGGACAATGCATATAAAATAGAGAGAGCGCTTTTAAATTAAAGCGACTCTTCAACTGTGTTTACGATATTTGTAAACACGTTTACGATATCTATTTCTCTTAACTAAAAACTTTATTTATTAATTATAAACAAATTAAATAATATATAGAAAAAATTATATGCCTATGCACTACTCCTGACTCATACGAACACATCCACATCAATTTTATGTGGATATGAGTATGTTAAATGTGCTAAACAGCCTGGCAATTGTTTGTATGGGAAAAATTTTAGCCTATTAATATATAGATAATAATTCTATATATTTATAATCTATGTACACATTTTTTTATGCACATACCTATGTACCAACTTCTAAGTATATGATTTTATTAATTTGAAGATGGCGTATTTGTATAACGAATTCTATTCGCACAAACGGTTGATAAATAGGTACCTTATTGAGTGGGAAAGTAAAGCAAAAGTGGAAAATTTAACTAAATCACTATGCAAATTAATATTTATTTATGAAATTGAATGTAAACAAAAATTGGCATTAGGCATGTCAATAAGCCAAACTAAATAAATACACAAATCTAGGACAAGGCCACTTGGCAAATATATGTACATATGTGTGTAAGTTGGAGAACATACGAACATACAAAATATTAATAATTTAAAATAAAACCATTAATTTTGAGAAAAATTGCAGAAAACCAATGTACTTCAATATTGTTATATTTATTTTTGTTTTCATTTAAATTCGTTTATATTTAAATTCGTTGGGCTAAAAAACATGCAGCTGTAGCTTCAAAAAGTTTAATAAATTCAAAAGGAAATATTTGTGTATATATCAAAAAAAAAAAAAAAATTACGGATATTTAAAGGCGTCTATAGAACATATCACAAAAATAATATTTGTTTTCTTGCACATGTCGCATGAGTAACATTAGTTGTTTGCCAAATCACTTGGATAAATTCTGTGCCCGCAAATTAAAGTAGCCTAACTCGAAATATGGTGAACGGAGAAAACTCAATTTTTTGTCAAAATTCAAACCATTGGACCAATTCGGATTTTTAAAAGGGGAAATAATGGATTTGTAGTGTTAGAGAAGGAATAGTTGTGAACCAGAAATCTTAAGGCAAGGTTAGTTGCAAAAAATTGTCTTTTATAACTTAAGTGCTTTTATTGGATGCAATTTTTACGAAAAGCAGAATTAACTCTAGTTAAGTTCTTTTATTGTGTTGAATTTTTTCCAATAAGGTTTTTATTTCCATTTAACTCGAGTTAAGTGTTTTTAAGCGTAGACCTAAGTTCGGGTCGAAAACGACCCGAAACGACCATTTAAGTGGATATAACTAACTAAGTAGTGGAATTAGAAGTTTTAGAGTTTTTGACTTTTAATTTTTGTTTGAAATGAATGAAATAAAATAAAAATCGTTTCGCTAATCATTGTTGTTTCGGCCTGAAAAAACTAATCCATAATCCTACGCCGCGGATCGTTTTCAACCCGAACTGAATTTGCGTTTTATTTTACCGAATACTGAAAAAGGCATAGTACTAGGGAAATCACCACAAGAAGCTTGGTTTATCCAGAATTGATTAATGAAGACTCCCAAGCGAGAGGTCCAAAGCTATAACAGCTGGAACCGCCGAAAAAAGGGGCGCGGTAGCACTACTGTTTGATAGAAAATAGCTGGTAATTGTGATGGAATCGACATATAGAGTCATGTGCAAAATACATATGTTTATAAACCCAGTGATGAATCTTTATAAGTATTCATTTTTTTTTTTTTTTTAGTTCAATTAAGGCATGTCTACAGCACACTCCATATGCGTATGACCATGAACCAAAAACTTGTGATAAATTTTCTCAATGTTAGTATCACCTTGCATGAATATTTAAAACATAGTACTAATAAAAGAGTTTTGGTTTTGGCCAGGACAGCAATCGCTATAAAAAACGACATGTTTAATATTGAATGGTAATCTATTTAAGTATTTGAATAAGCACGATGCTATTCCATTGCCACCACAATTTGCAAGGGTCTCATGCCACATATAACACGTAGGTTGTCCGGAAACACAGTCATGTACAGTTAAATAAAAAGTGTATAAAGCGTTTATAAAAATATTCAGAAGATCGCAAAAAGGTGTAGGAAGGCATATGCTAATCAGCAGTGGCGTAGTAAGAGAATTTTTCGGGGGGGGTCACAGCCAATGTAAAAAATTTACCAGAATTAAAATAAAAATTACCAAAAATCTCAAATTTTTTTTACAAATGATCAAAATGTAATTTTTTTCAGAAATTGGAAATTTGTAACGTGACATCTTTGTAACTTCTTCTTCTTCTTGATTGGCGCTTAACCCTTTCGAACCGGCTTTCAACTGCTTGAGTATATAACATTTAACTAGTTTCCCACAATTAAGTAGCTTATAACTAAAAAATCCACGTTCAAATTATTTCCATTTTTATCAAGGTGTGGGTGGTGGTAAACCATTGTACCACCAGTGCTGTTGTGTGGTACAGCATATGTACCATCAGTCCTTAATCTGCTAAGAGTTATTGATTATTTCAACGAATATATTTTCTTATATTTTATTCAAATAATGCATTTTACATAATATAGGTATTTATATTCACGAAAAAATACTTTTAAAATTAATATGGAGATGTATTAATTTGATTTATTAGTCTGATAACTTGCAAAGCAACCCATGCAAAGTGGTATATCGCATATCTGGCACATTTACTTTGTTCTCGTTTGCTTTTTGTTGCGCCGAAAATTTTCACAACGTCTTCTAGTATTAATAGGAACTGGTAAATGCATAGATATAATGCCCAGATTCTTCTGTCCTGCAGATATGTGCCCCATTGCTTGAGACCTACGTCTGGTTGCAGTTTTCTTATCTTCAAATATTAGTGATTCTGCTAATATTATTATGAAATCGATAAATTGAAGTTTTTCTCATCGGAGATCGCAATAAATGACCGAAGATTTCGCAGCGGAAATCATTAAAAGACGATAGAACACTTTTTTCCGCGGTTTCTTTCTTGTAGGACATAACAAACATATATCCCAGCAGAATTGCTATTTCCCCAGCATCAGTTTTCGATATATTTGGTGATTGTTTTGCGGTTCCAAATGTAAAAATGCGTTCGTTGTACATTTCGCGGTATATACACACAAACTTCGAGGGAAATTTTTTTGAAATACTGAAAATGGTGACGAAGTACGTGGAATTTCGAGACTTATATTACACTCACGATGTTCGTTTGTAATATTCTTAGGTATAAAATTTGGCTGAGGACAAGGCCATGACCTTTGGTTCGAAGTCATGGAAATCATGTTATCTTCGAGCTCTTGGTAAAATTCTTCCGATTCATTTTCATTTACACCTTCAGCTGCATGGGATTCCCTATCGAAAGATAAAGATGAAGATATTAAAGATTTTTCGCTATCCGTATTCGAGTCCGGTTCGTAATTATCAGCATTTCCGCCAGAAAAGTCCCCACTTTCATCCCCACCTTCATTGCCAACGTCAGAATAATCTCCATAAACATCCAGCGTCTTTGCTATTTCATCTTCACACAAGTTTTCGACATATTATTTCTTTGTAAAACAAAAAACAATAAGTATGTAAAGATTGACGAAGGGTACTGCTGGTACACATATGTACCAGTATAAAGGACTGCTGGTACGTATACGTACCAGTTTTGTAAAACTCAAAATATACAATAATAAATATCCAAAATTTGTCATTATCAATACTTATCCTCATAAACGAAGTCAATATCTTTATCTGTTATATATTTTTTACTACTTTGCACTTTGTTTTGAATAACTAATACTTGTAAAAAATGTACGCGTTCGCATGCTTCGCTGTTTCACTCAAAGCTGTGTGTAAACTGTGAGCGCGAATGAGCTCCTTTTTATATGCACCATTAGAAAAACCAGCAGGCTTCGTCCGAGTATATTCTTTTCAAGTTTGAGTGAAAACTTTAGGAGTTATCCCATAATAAAATTTAGTGGTACATATGGTGTACCAGGAGGTTCGAAATGGTTAACCGTCTAGACGATTCTGGCCGCGTCCAACAGAGCGCGCCAATTGCTTCTGTTTCGTGCAGCATGGCGCCACTTGGGAACACCTAGGGAGGCAGCATCGCTGTCCACCTGATTTTCCCAACGCAGAGGAGGTCTCCCTTTTCTTTTGCGTTCAGCGGGTTTCGATAGAAATGCTTTCTTGGCCGGAGCGCCTTCGTCCATTCTCACGACATGACCTGCCCAACGCAGCCGCTGGATCTTTATTCGCTGAACAATGTCGATGTCTGTGTAAAGCTCGTACAGCTCATCGTTAAATCTCCGTCGATACTCGCCCACGCCAACGCGCAAAGGTCCATAAATCTTACGAAGAACTTTTCTCTCGAATACTCCAAGTGCCATCTCATCTGATTTTGAAATTGTCCATGCTTGTGCGCCGTACATGAGGACTGCAACGATGAGCGTCCTGTAGAGTGTGATTTTTGTTTGTCGAGAGAGGACTTTACTTTTCAGTTGCCTACTTAGTCCGAAGTAGCATTTATTGGCAAGCGTGATTCTTCGTTGGATCTCCGTGCTGACATCATTCTTGGTGTTAATGCTGGTTCTCAGATAGACGAAGTCCTCAACAGTTTCGAATTTGTAGCTATCAACATTGACGTGGCTGCCAAGGCGTGCTGTTTCTTTGTGTGATGACAGGAGGTACTTCGTCTTGTCCTCGTTAACCGCCAAACCCATTTTCTTAGCCTCTTTATCCAGCTTGGAGAAGGCAGAACATACGGCGCGAGTGTTAGTGCCAATGATGTCGATATCATCGGCGTAACTAGAAGTCATAAAGGAATGAAATTTTGCACAAAGAATAATATGCATTTCCGGAAGAGTAAAATTTCAACAACAAAATTGGGTTTATTCATAAAACTTTATTAAGGAGTAATACTTAAGATTATTTTATTCCATTTATTACGTGTTTTGAAGTGCACAATATCTCTCAAAACAGCGATTAATAGGAAAAAAATTAATTGAATAAAAAAATATCCATATTTCGCTATTGATAAATAATGAGCGATGTGAGTAAGTACTTTTGACTACTCTTTTGTGATTTTCTGCATTTGTTACACGTATGATTGTCCAAAAAATAGTCTCCCATCATATACTCGTACCAAGACCCTTGATATCACCATTCAAAAACTATTAAGTCCTGATGAAATCTCTCACAATTTTCATCACTTTCAGCACCTAAGCTTGTAGGGAAATTATTAAGATTTTTTCTGATTTTAGGACAGTCGAATCTGAAATTTCTTTAAAAAAAATTCGATTTTTTTCAAATTTTTTTCATTATTTTTGTTTTTGTAACCAAACTACTTGACCAATTTTGGAGTGTGAAGGCAAAAAATGTCTGTTGGAGCTCCCTATATCAGCTCCTCCTAGATATCAAATCGCCACGATGTCTAATAAAACTTTTTGATGCACTTATGTGATGCAATGTTTCCATATATGGCGTTTTCCACGTTTTTACCAATATCTCAAAAACTGGGTCTGGTTATTTCATTTTTGGTGGTTAAAGTTGATCAAAATTTGTCGAGTAGTGTAATTGTAGCGTTTGTTGAGCCGTAGGAAAGTGCAGGAACCGTAGGAATTTTACCACAAAAGAGCGAGTATGGGTACAAAGAATGTAAATTGTGATAAAATTCCTGCGGTACTTGCACTTTCCTACAGCTCAACTAACGCTACAATTATAAATAATACTTCGTGAAAAAGCGCTAAATTTCGAATTACCAATTTCGAGAAATTAATATTCTCATTGATTTTTTCCTGTAAATCATCTCTTAGTTAAAGGTGGTTTTATGGTCAGAAGAATTTTATACAAAACGAATCTTTCGGGGGGGGTTTTGTCCCCAAAACCCCCCCCGTTACTACGCCAATGCTAATCAGCACTATCTGACCCCGTGTCCGACTGACTATCGTTAAAAAATGAGTCCTTAATTGAGTCGTCGCTACTATAATCCATATTCAGAAAGTCTTCTCCTCCATGTTACCAGGATCCATACCTTGTAAAAGGCTACACGATTAAAGTTTAATAACAATAATAACTAGCCGAAGGCCTGAGTTGCCAGTGCTATATAAAAAATATCTGTAGTTTCTAGCTTTTAAGCTTAACTATCAATATTAATAAATAAATAAAAAAATAACAATAATAATACACTGGCGATATTAAAACTCTAACGAGTTTTATTGCCAAGATTCTCTCCCAATTCGAGGTGTGCTTCTTAATTATTGTTATTCCTACAATTTGTGTGGACCTACAGTTTTATGCGAGCTCCCAACGGCGAATGCTTTTTTGTGAGAAGCCTTTTCATGGCAGAAATACACTCGGAGGGTATGCCGCCCACTACCGAGAGGTGACCGCTATTTATAAAAACCCAATAATTGGGGTTTAATCAATTAGAAAATTTTTTTGTGGTGTTTGTCTGGACTGGGTTAGAACCCGAGACCTCTGGTATAGCAGGCGAGCACTCTACCCACTGCACCTCAGCGTCCACATTAAAGTTTAATTGATGAAAAAAGGTGTTTTATGTATACAGTATATAATAATTAATTGAATTTCTATAATATATATCCTTGAAAAATCTCTTATCTCAGTTTATCATATCCACTTGCTTCCAACAAAAAAACCTAACTGAAGATAATAACGCATGAAATGAGAAAAGTATTCTAACAAAAAAACCTAACTCGAGATAAATTGTGTAAAAATAAAAAAAAAAATCAGTTAAAATGACCTATTTCCACTTAGGCTATGAAAACAAAATTGACAAAAAAAATTATAATCCCTAACTCAAGTTAAGTTTTTTTTAATAAACTGAAAACGCAAATAAATACGTCCATGAAGTACCCACATAACTCTAGTTAGGATGTTTTAATAAAACGATTTTTGATACAATACTAGACTTAAGAGATTTGCTAGAAGATAAGTTGTTTTAACTGGTGCAAAATGTTTCTATCTGAGTTAGGATAATTTTTATATCTTAATAACTTTTTAAATATTACTCCAATTTAAATGGGGATAAGACAGATCGATGGGTTTTCCTCCAAAGATTAACACTATAACAATAACTCAATTTCGCATTATCTCGAGTTAGGCTACTTTAATTTGCGGGCACAGAATTAATTTTCATTCAACCAACAAATAATGAAATAATCTTTGTCAACCAGGGACCGTAACGATTATCATTTTTATAAAAAAAAATAATTTTTAATCGTTATAATTTGATTTTTTTTTTCGATGAAATTTGATCGATATTTTATGATTTTTATTTTTTCGATCAAAAATAATTTTTATTATTGCATTTAAAATTTCCCGATCATAATAAACTCTAAAAACTTGTTTTTTTTTTTTGCAAATTTTGTTCTCAAATAGAACTGCGCCAATGTTCGCACAATCGTCAACTTCAAGCCATCAAATATAGGATTCACTAACGTTTGAAAAAGTTTACTATAATCGGAGAAAAAATAAAAAAATATTGATTAATGTTGATCGGAAAAATTTAAATCCAATTATAACAATTATTTTTGATCGAAAAAATAAAAATCATAAAATATCGATCAAGTTTCATCGGAAAAATTTAAATTCAATAATAAAAATTATTTTTGATCGAAATAATAAAAATCGTAAATAATGGTTATTTAAAAATTTAAAAAATAAAAATCTTTAGATTAAAGATGAGCTCATATTTGGATAGAATGTGCTAAAATCATTGTATCGGCATACTTGCATTTTATTGTTAACGCAGTTTTCATAATGATTTTTTCATCCGAAGAAATGAAAATAACGATTAAAATCGGTCCCTGGTGTCAACTGAATTTTGCTTCTTATCAATTTGTTTGCGCATTTTTTATTTCTTTTCTGGAGCTTATAATATTAGCATTAACAATAGTAGCGAAAATAAATTCAACAAATGTTTATGTCATACAACTAATTTATAATTGCATTTGAATGCCAACTGGTAAGCAATTAACATTTTGGAAGTGTTCTCATTTGAAATGAAATATTATAGAATAAAATTATGTATATTATGATACTTCATTAGTTGAGCGACTTGAGAACTAAACCAAATCAGATGCTTTCGACAAGTATTTGCAAACACCGAGCTCTATAGAAATTTACTCAAATGATAGTAAAGAATATTGCATGTGATGCATGCTTTTTATATGGCTGTAAGATTTAATAAAATATAAGAAAGCCAAAATCTCGCTAAATAGACACTAGACAGTTAAGAGTAAAAATAAGAAAAACGTTGCTCTAATTTGCTTATATACATTGCTAATTGCATTTTTTCTAAAACTGTTACAACAAAAGGAAAAGCTCATGATGAATTTTACTTTTGGAAAATGACTTTACATTGAGCACGTGTGGGTATCTCTATCTGAGTAATCAACTTTCTACCGGGGCTATCTAACGTTTTTCGACTTTGCGTTATTGATGGATTGTGTACTTCACTTGTGTATTTAATGGTAGATAATGTCCATTAAGAACTGATTGCAAAATCCTTTCGTATTCTGAAAAAATAGCATTAATTATGAATACACTTTCAAAAGTCTCTATATGAAAAAAGTTACTCATACGCCCAGGCACACATTGGTGTAATTGTTAGGTATGCGTTTCGATTTCGAAACTAAAAATTACTGCCTTAAAACTAGCTATGTGTAATATTTAACATTGAGTTTGCAAAAATCTGTCATATTGTAATTTAATTTTTGTATATCGTTAAATTGCTTATAGACCAAGCTTTCACGTAATAACGAAAAACATTAAAATATAATAAATAGAGCTTGATGCCGTAGTGGTTTCTTCTAATTTGTGGTTAATTATGAAAAATTGACATAGCCCTGTCTGAAACTGGACTGTATGTACATATGTAAATATAAATATATATGTCTACATAACTAGTAGTCTTTTACGCTTGCACTACTGCAGACAGAAGCGCCAGCTAAATTACACAGAAAAAAAAATTTGAAAAAAAATACATAAATTAATATATTGCTAACTTAGAGTGCAAATTGTGTAAGTCCTTTTTTCAAACTTTGTAGGAGAGACCAAAAACAAAAAATAAAAAAATTTCAAAACGAAGAAAAAATTCTGTTCAAATAAATATTTTGGACTTTTTCTTCTTTTGGACAATTTTCTTCGCTTTTTGGACTTACACAATTTGCGTATCACTGAATAACAACGAGTAGAAAATTGACAAGTATCGCGGACTTGTTTAGCGCGGTGCGTATTTGATTTTTCTAGCGTTCTACATAAGAATACATTTTTTCATAAAAGTGGACTTACACAGTTTGCACTCTAAGCTAGCGAATATTTGTAATTATAATAATCGCACTCATTTTATCTATTCTGTCTCATTTTCAAATGCCGCTAATTTGCATAAACGCCTGTTCTTTCTGTTAAGCTAACACTTCTTCTGCAACTGTTTGCAATTATTTACATTGATATTTGTTGTGTGTCACACTTTTTTGACATTTCCTCTCAAAACCGTACACATGTCGAATGCGCCGTCTTTTGCGTTTCTCATATTCGCTGTTAGTCTCACTCACTCATTAATTGCGCTGCCCCGCTACTTCTCTGCGCGATACTCAGTTGTTGCTGTTTTTATTATTTTGTCATTTATAGCTTTTATTTGGCAGTTTTTTTTTTTTTTTTGTTTTTTTTTTTTTGGTTGCTCTTACAATTTATTATAATTTAAAATCTAGAACGTCTGCTTATTTCTTTTTCGCTCTTTTCTGTTGAAGTTTTTGTTGCTTTTTTCTTGTTTTTGCTTTTCATCTGCCCCTTCCGCCTATTAATAAATGCATTTACATATAAAACATTTAGTAACGATGCACTCAGCACCTTGTGTTGCGTTGCGTTGTGAATGACCACCGCTTTCGTTGGCTTTCGACAGCTTTTGATGCCGTAAGCTGCTTGGTCGTCACTTGGTTGGCCATTGTGTGTGTAATTAATTACCGAACAGGGAAGCAAAATGCAATAAAAGCTATATCCGTTATTTCGTTGTAGGCCATTTTCACTTTATTTGATGACACATCTGCTTGTTATTAATAAGTTTGGATGTAATTTAGTGAGGAATAAGTTACACATAAATTTGAGAGCTACAGCGGTGGCCTCATAATTAGAAATGATTCACACAGGTACCAAAATCAATGTAAAAATAGTGCGTAAGAGCCAATGGGCATTATTGCTGTATAAATACGTTTTCCACTGATGTATCTTTTCTCTAAAAAATTACTTTAGATCCCGTTCCTTTAAAGTAGACAACGGATATATTGTGAAAAATGAATGCATTATAGCAATTTAAATGGTCAAAGGCCAGTCCACACATTCAAAAAATTTTAAAAGTTAACAGTGTAGTGGATAAAATATAGTAGACAAAATATCGATACTGGCCGTAGCCAAGAAGTGAATACCAAAAAATGTCACTTTCGTGGTGGAAAAAAGCACAAGTGAAGGACGCAATTTTCGTTTTTCTTTCAAATTAATGCTGAAATTACATGTTTTATGAGTTTTGAAGTCTTGGAAAGAATCAAGAGAAGGTAGCCGTAAGAATTTACACATCATTGGTGCATCGGATGAGAAAACTTAGATGAGTTAAAAATATAATACTAGAGTACAATTGCATTGCACCATTAATTTCTTACAATTTGCCGCTTTCCAAGCAAAATTTTACATCCTAGATGTCCTTTGAGAAGTGTGAAACAAAGCTGAAGATCGATTGTGGTGCAGTGAGTCTTTGTTTTGTTCTGTTACATGTCCAGTCATCGCTGTAAAAGTATTATTGCATCAAAATCATTACAATAGAAATTTAGTTAAACCTATCGAGCCACATTCCTTTGAGAATATTCCAATTCATTGCGTTTTCTGGCATGATAACAAAACGGAAACTCAAGATTAATGAGTTTAATGAAAAGTGGGCTATCGGTATAAAATTTTATGTTTTTGGATTGATTTCAGCAGAAGCCTTTTCTCATCCCAATTTAGAGTTGTCGTCAAATATCAGAAGAGAACTCAAGCTCAAATATCCCTGCATTAGTGATGAACTTTTCAAATTGGTTCAAGAGGCTTGGCAAACCATATGAATATGACCATACTAAAAATTTATGGAGATTATGGACGAATATTGTCCACTAATTCCAAGAATGGTAGAGAACAATGAACAACTTCTCAAAATTATGAAGACAAATAAATGATTTAAGACTTAAATTAGTTGGCAATGCACAACATATAAACGATTTTAGAAGGCACCACAAAGAAGATGGGAATTCGATGTATTGTGGAACGAATTTCTGTAATGTTATCGCTTGTCAAGTTTGATTTGGTTATGAACCAGTTTCGCCGATGTGCCATCTTCAGTATATTTTTCGTTCTCAAACTTGACAAGATATGACGGAAATTCGTTCCACAATACATCGCAGTACTACCCTGTCGGAAAAGCAAATAACATAAAAGAAATTATTGATGATAATTACTTGGTTGTTGTAACTGTTGTGTTTTGAAATGTTCTGTTTCGACGGGAAAGATAAATGTTAAATGTGTTAGTTTAAGGCAGCATAGGAGTTGTGTCAAATGTGAAGCGGGTGTCTCGCCGCCGGTAACATAGGATATCCCCAAAAGTTTGCCTGAATTCCATTGGCTCTATTGATTGCTTCATAAATTTTTAAAGCAAATTTTTTAACACTAGGAGGCGGCTTCTACGTACGTAGACCGATTCAACGTACCGATATGACTCTAGGTTTCACTGACCAAAGGCTATTATTTGACTCGAATCCCGTTCAGTTGGAAGTACAATCTAATGAAAAGAAATCATAAAGGGCAGCCGGTTATAAAAACTTTGGCATTTACAGCAAAGTAAATATGCATGCATACATATATGCATAAATATTTTACATTTCTCTAAATGCTGTGGTAATAAATGCAAATCGTATAAACAATTCATCTCGATGTACTAAAAGCATGTAAAACGTCTAAAATAAATTGCATTTTAAGTGTCACAAATAAATACGAAGTTATTGTTGCTGTTGGCGTGACGTCCTTAATACCACTCACTAACGCGCCAATACGCCACAGCGGTCAATTGATTTTACAAGAATCATTGAAATGGCATTTGTGATAGGAATTGATGCAAGAAATGCAATAAAAAGTAATAGAATAGAAGAGAACTAAACACGAACAAAATAATGCGAAATAAATAAGTAAATAAAATAAATAAAATAAATAAAATAAATAAAATAAATGCTTAAATGCATGTAAGTATATAATAATAACAACAACAAAAATTATAGCTACCTAATGGGCAACACAAAGGAAATCATGCAATTTTCCGCAGTTGAATTTTGTATTCGCCAACGAACCCAAACAGCGGAAAAATATCGAACGCGAAACGCGCGCGCTTGCGGAAGTGATGCAAATAAAAAGTGCTTTCAGGCAGGGCTTACTTAACTACTTGCAGTCAAAGGATAATTCTTGTTAAAGTTGTGCATACATAAGAACATAAATACATAGAAATATACAAATAAAGAGAAAGAAGGATATTAGAATTTTTGAAATATTTGCAATTGTACTTTTGAGCTAATGAGCGAGCGTATAACTAGCAACAAAACCAACAACTAGATCCTGAAGCTGCAATTAGCAGATGCGGTGTGGTTGGCGCTGTGTTTGTAGTGGAAAACTTCCATAGAAAAGCAAGACTTGAGAGAATTGAACTGAAGTAAAAACAAAAATTAAGAAAATTAAGCAAAAATTCAGAATCCATAAGCTACTCAGTAAAAACAAGCGTAAAGACCACAACAAAATAAAATTTTATTTATCGAGCAAAATAATTGTTTCAAGTGATTGCAGCAGCCAAAAGATCAAAGTAGTTTTCGCTCTACTCAAGAGGCTTTTGAATGTTGTTTATGTGGAAAGTGAATGGATGTGAAATATTGAATAATTAATTGCATAAATTAAAAAAAAAATATTTAAAATTTATTAGTGACCTTGTGCAAAATGCTTAAAAGCTTTTACTTCTGATTTTGTTTAAAAATTATTGCCAAGTGAACTTTATATTTATACATAGTAGCTAAAAATAGAAAACCATTTGTACTAAAAGTAGTCATTATTGTGCTGAATATTTAATAACCAGTAGTAGGAAGCACAACATTTTGGAGTGCATACATAAGTAATTATATAAAAAGCAAAGATGGCTATAACAGAAAAGGTGAGTTGGTGCGGGGAATAAAAAGAGGGCAGGTGTTTTAAAAAATGCAATTCTTGATGGATATAACATGTTAATACTCTCTTATACCTTGGCAGTGGGCGCCATAAACTTCGCGAATATTTCTGCCATAAAAAAAAACTACTCAAATAAATACTCATCGGCAAAACGGAGTGGTATAAAATAGTAAGTCTGCTTCTCTCCTGATTTTTCCAGGCTAAGGCTTTGGCTACTAGGGAAATCGTTTTCGACTCGGTATCCAAAATAGGGGTAAAGGAATTCTTGGTATTTGCTAAAGGTGCGAGGTTGTTCTTCAGTCTGAGTCCAGGCTTTTAATATAGAGGTGTTCATGTTCAAGACTCTTCTGGTAACAATATGGACTCAGTCAGTCTATATAAGTCCAATAATGGTCAGTCAGTTTAACCTAACCTAACCTAAAATAGGTCCTTAATGAACACGCTTCGAATTTGTGGAGCACCATGGCCCAAAGCTTATTAGAGTCATATGAATTCGCGCCAAAGTATTATACGAGTATATCAATAAATTTATAGATAAACAGCAACTAAATTGGAATTTTTTCTTCTTCTTACCCAAATTTCATTTCCAACAATAACTTTTAAATAGCAAGAAAAAGGTTGTTTGTAATTTTTAATTAATAGCAAACCAAATCGAAACCATATGTTTATACTTTTGGGTAAGAGGAAAGATTTGATTAAAAAGAGCGCAAAAAGAAATTAAGGAAAGAAAGAAAAAGAAAAAGACGAAAAACAACAAAAAAAAACCAAAAATAAAAATGAAGGAATAACCGAATTAAAAGACCTTGGCAATGGCTTTGCTTTATTTATTGGCAAAGCGTAATATAAAAACGTATAACGAGAATAATTGATGATATTGAAAGATTGATTGTTGATAGCAACGATGCGTTTAGCTTGTTGACGTAAGATTAAAAATCTTATATATGTACATATGCAGATACATATGTACATGCATACATATGTTTGTATATCGAAGCAAAAACAAATATGCAAAATTAGTTGTAATAGCTCTGATGACGCTAATTTACTTAGCAATGGCATTGGCTCACCTCGAACTTTTTTGCTGTGCAAAGTACATTCATTAGAAGTTAATTACGATAGCACAGCAACATATAAACAAAATTCAAGTGCGATGACATATTATTTTTTTTACGAGGGGGAATCATCGAAAGCTTTTACTCCGTCTATGTGCAACTTAAACCGCACTAAACCTTCAAACTACTGTCGGGAGATGGGTTGTGCACAAGTCCGTAATGGTAGCGTTACTACCCACAGTCAGCTTCTAAAGGCTTCAACCATTTATTTAAAAAAAAACTCACTGTGTCCATGATAACCATGGCTATTCATTGCCATTTACATTCGTGGTCTGCAGAAGAATAAGTTGACGGAAGCAAGAGGCTTAACACCTGTACATATCCATAATGGATGCAGGTGGGTGGACTGCTGTACGTATCCGTTCCTCACAAATTACCTTTGATTACTAGCATAATCTGAAATGCTGCTGGTATATTTAATCGCCGCTGGTATATTTAGTCGCCGCTGGTTCATCGTAGTCTCTCCAAGTTCCTCAGTGTTTTCATCGTGTCTGCTATTATGTTAAACGCCGCAATACTCTTTGAACTGCTTTCAAGTATGTATTTTACGAGCGGTCCAGGTGAATAGTCATTTCCACATATTCTGCGGAGCTTACATCTAGATTCGTAAAATTTTGGACACTCAAAGAAAATGTGATACACATCCAACACTACTTGCCCTTCACAGTAGTAACACGTTGAATTTAGCTCGTGTTTAAAGCGGTAGAAACTGAATCAAGTAAGGATCGACTTATCCATGAGCACGTTGCAAGCAGCGTCTCAAGTCTGGAATACATCTATGTGTTCAGCATCCTTTAGTGGTATTACCCCATCTGAGCTGGCAGTTTTGTATGCTGGCTTCTCGTTCATCTTAGCGTTCGGCTACGTTTTGTGTGATCATTACAGCTTCTTTTGCCATTATTTCTATGGGGTATAGCGCAGAAATAACTCGCAACGCGCACATCTGTTAGGTCGACTTGATGCAACGAAAATATGACTTATGCACTATAGCGTAATGCCACAAAGGAACGCCATAGATAATTTGGCTCTTGCTGCCGCCGCTGTTTTGGACCACATGAGTTCAGCAGTATGCACGTTAATGCCATCTCGGTCGCTGATGCCTTGTAGTTCAAGTACTAATATGAAACATATTTGTAACTCTACTCACAACAACTTTAACAGTTTCGAAGAAAACGAATTCAACTTCGTCAGACTTTGAGCTGTCCGCAATGTGAGTTTGGTGTTTTATCATCGCACCTCGGAGGCTCTGTATAAGTTGTTGTATACGTTGTTGCCTTTTATTTTAGGATTTAGAATTCTTGACTGTTCATTAAACTTGCAGTTGCAAGTCCATACGATCAAAATAAACTGCTTATTTTTACTTCGGAACAAGTTTCTTTCACAAAATGAAATTTCCTTTGGTTTTCTTTGTTCAATCACATTTTGTTTTCTCCAATGCCTATAAAATCTCTTCTTTCTGCTTTGAATTGACTCATTAAATATAAGCTAATCTATTATATATATGCATGTATATCCTATCTTTCCCTTCTTGCCCCACTTCACCTTCCACCAATTAAAAATATTAATGGCAACAAAAACCTGGTTTTCCCGCTAACATTTAAATGTATTTGCACTTTTAGAAAAACTATCATACACAGTAAAAATTTTAGTTTAATTTTAATACCATTTTGGTATTTATATATAACAATGCCAAAAAGCATAAAATTAAAACCATTCTGGTTTAAAAAAGAAGAGAATATTGAGAGACAGAAATTATTCTTGGTGTCAAATTAATACTTTCTTGGAATTAAATCAAAACCAAATTTTCATTATTTTTAGAATATTTCTGGTATTAAAAATAGTTGAAATAGTATAAGATCAATCCAAAATTGGAATAAATTCTATACTTTTATGGAATTAAATCAACACCAAATTTTGATTATTTTTATAATATTTTTGGTAGTAAAAATAATTTAAATGATATTAAATCTATCCGAAAATTGGAATAAATTGTATACTTTTTTGGATTTAAAAATAAACCCCCATAAAATTTCCAGTGGATATACTGCAAATAACCCATTATCGCAAAGATTAATGAGAAATTGAATAGCGTTAACATAGTTTATTTACATAAAATCCAAAACAGTAGTAGCAAACACTAAAACACCTTATATATCGAGCCCTAATCCTCATAAAAGTGTATCCAACAAAAAGTAAATTTTACAGGGCACAGTTTTTGTAATTTGTTTTGCATACAGTTTGTATGCAGCCTTGAAACTTATTTAGTCCCTAACTTCGAAACTGCACATTTCACAGCCATGAAATTTTGGGAGTTGATGCATGTGATAGTAAATTGTTGATTTCCATAAAAAAGCTGAAATCGATAATTTTTTTGAATACACTTTTATGGCGGTTAGGGCTCGATATATATACATATTGTCACTTTTATACTAATATTTTGGAGATGTCCAGGGAAATTTCGGCACCGTCGCGGTTCTTGCAGTGATACTGCCTTATGACTGAAAAAATAAAGCAAAATTTACCCTCATGATATTTAATTAATCTCCTGCATTACTTACTTGATACAATTATTCGATTCGGGCCATTCATTTGAGTATATTTGATTACTCCTCCGGATTGCAGTTTTATAAACATTTTGTTTGATTTAATTTTATTTTTTTCTTATATTTTTTTTTAATATTTTTTTTGGTTTTGATTTCAAACCAAAAATATTTTGATGGTAATATAATTGAGAAAGAGAAAGTTTTTTATACTTTTCAGGATTTGTTTTTAAACCATAAATGATTAAACTTCTTTAGAGAGGATTTTAATACTTTTCAAGACTTTATTTTAAAACTATTTTGTAATAAATAAAATTGTAAAACTTCTCATAGTTTAAAAATAAGACTTTTTGGTATTAAAATTCAAATTTAATTCCAAGAATTATTAAATTAAGTACCAAATGATATTAGAAATAAACTATAATTTTTTACAGTATACTGTTTAAAAAATTTCTAGATTATCTTTGCAATTTATTTTATGTTGCTCTTTTAAATTAACAATTAATTTTTAATCGCTATGAGGATTTTGTGCAAATTTATTTATATTAATAGCTGTGATAACACATGTTGCTCTGAATAATTGCAGAGCTGTTGATTTGCAAACGAATATAATCAATTAAATTGTTTCTAGGCATTTTGCTGTGATTATGTATTCAACACAGAAAATCCTTTGTGAATACATACAAAGTATACATGTTGCAATTAATCAAAGAGCATAAAACATGAGAATATAAATTAAATTTAATATTGCAAATTGATTAACGTATTTCGGTGATGAATTGTTTTGCATGGATTAGCTTACTGTTTTGACATATACTGTATAGATATTAATACGCATGTGTATAGATATAGATATATGTATAATGATGAGGCCTAAAAATTTAACATTTTTTTGCTGAGAATATAATAATTAAAATAGCCATTAATTACGAAAACTCATTATTTATTGTCACATATGCTTAATTGTGTTCACATAGAAGTACGCATATAAGTACTTATTATAGCCAAATAGTATATTCATACAGAGATATGTGAAATTTTTTCGATTTTGAGCTTTTGATGGATTGTGTACCAGTATCTAAAGGTGTATAATATCCTTTAAGGATTTATCGCAAAATCCTTTCGTATTCTGAAAAAAAAAAATAACATTAAATACGAATACACTTTCAAACGTCTATGATTTTGTTTCTTTATAGAGCTTATTTTGGCCGATTGTTGTAAAGCAAAAACGTTCGTTTTTCTTTTTTTCCTCCTACGCGTTTAAACACGCTATGGTGCCTTCTTCAGGGAGTCTATATTTATTTTTCAAGAAAACAATTAATTAGTACAAACACAATCTATAACTCCTAAATGAATGATTTTGTTTACACGCTTTCATTGGTCTCTATATGAAAAAAGTTGCTCATACGCCTAGGCACACATTAACGTGATTATTATGCGTTTCAATTTCAAAACTAAAAATTACTGTCTCAATATTAGCTATGTGAAATATTTAACATTAATATGAAAAAGGCCGCTGTGGTGCAGTGGGTAGAGTGCTCGCCTGCTATGCCAGAGGTCTCGGGTTTAAACCACAGTCCGAGCAAACACCGAAAAAATTTTTCTAATTAGTAAAAATCCAATTATTGGATTTTTTAAGAGCAGCGGTCACCTCTCGGCAGTGGGCGGCATACCCTCCGAGAGTGTATTTCTGTCATGAAAAAGCTTCTCACAAAAAATGCATTCGCGTTTCGGAGCCGGCATAAAACTGTAGGTCCACCCAATTAGTAGGAAAAACAAAAAAGGAGCACACCTCGAATTGGGATAGAAGCTCTGCCATAAAACTCGTCAGAGTTACAATAGCGCCATTGTATTATTATATTATTATGAAAAGGTTCACATAGCCCTGTTTGAAAGTGGACTACTCAATAACCATAATAATAGTTGTTCACTTGCTGTTTTACTTTGTCTGGTGGGGCGTATTAGTGACATTTGAACAGTTTCATATAATGTAATAATAACATTATTTTCTTTTATTTTCAGGTATGTTCGAACAAAATTCTATTTAATTAACCGTAAGTAAGCGATCCAGTTATGCGCAGAGAAATATTAATTGACAGCAGCTGTCAAAAGGTTATCATCAATTGTCCATTATCTAGCAAAATATTGAACTCGAAAGCTTTGTTTTTTTTTAAACGGTTTTATTTAGCTCACCCCGTTTGTTTTATTTATTATTTATTCTTTATTCTTGGGTCAAATTTAGTAATTCAAATTTCACCCTCTTTCTGTCAACCGATTAATCTGAAATTTTGCACGCATGTATAACCCCGATGACAATGCAATATTATGAAAAAAAAAATTCCGATAGGTGGCGCTTGGGTCGCTATATTTACAAAAATCGCATTTATGGTCCTATTTGGCTGAAATTCGGAACATGTATTACTACCTTGAAAAGAAATATTTTCTTAAAAAAAAAATTCCGCTAGGTGGCGCGTGGGTCGCTATATTTACAAAAATCGCATTTATGGTCCGATTTGGCTGAAATTCGAAACATGTATTACTACCTTGAAAAGAAATATTTTCTTAAAAAAAAATTCCGCTAGGTGGCGCGTGGGTCGCTATATTTACAAAAATCGCATTTATAGTCCGATTTGGCTGAAATTCGGAACATGTATTACTACCTTGAAAAGAAATATTTTCTTAAAAAAAAAATTCCGCTAGGTGGCGCGTGGGTCGCTATATTTACAAAAATCGCATTTATGGTCCGACTTGGCTGAAATTCGGAACATGTATTACTACCTTGAAAAGAAATATTTTCTTTAAAAAAAAATTCCGCTAGGTGGCGCGTGGGTCGCTATATTTACAAAAATCGCATTTATGGTCCGATTTGGCTGAAATTCGGAACATGTATTACTACCTTGAAAGGAAATATTTTCCTAAAAAAAACTTCCGATAGGTGGCGCGTGGGTCGCTATAGAGGCGTTGGACTGCAATAAACTAACGGGCAAGAAACCTTGCAATAATGAAGCACTAAATGAATTAAACAGAATGCGAAATAAAAACTAAAAACTAGAAAATAAAAATAGGTAAAAAAACTTTTTAAGTTAAACGGTTTTATGTTATACATACATTGCAATGTTTAAGATAAATGTACTAAAAACCAAAAAATAATAAAATAGATACAGTCGTGGGAATTATAAACATTTGCATAGACTAGACTAAAATAAAACCGGGGGGCACGTCAATTGTCTACAAATTATCGACTTAATGTGCGATAGAAGAATCGTTTAATTCGTCGTTAGGCAGTTGGCCCGCAGACGGTGAGGAAAATACTTACTATTTTCTTGCTCATGGAAATTCCAATAGTTATACACTCCATGTTAATAAAAGAGATGTTTCAACTAGTTTATCGTTGGACATTCACACGAGGAATCGTTTCACTGCTCGTAGTTTGTCTTTAATCGACAAAACATATGATAAAAGTACTACTCGCTCACCACTATGAAACCCTAAAACTCGCTTATAATCGAGCTTGCTAGCTTTTTTCCACATTCTAGCCCTACTTATCACACGTCCATCGTTGTCGGTTGAACAACTGCCTAATTATAGTGTAACATTACAAAACAAACATTTTAATCAACGATTGTAGACAATTGACGTGCCCCACGGTTTTATTTTAGTCTAGTCTATGCAAATGTTTATAATTCCCACGACTGTATCTATTTTATTATTTTTTGGTTTTTAGTACATTTATCTTAAACATTGCAATGTATGTATAACATAAAACCGTTTAACTTAAAAAGTTTTTTTACCTATTTTTATTTATTTTGAAGTCGAATATGTATATGGATGTAGTATGTTTATTAGTAGCACAAGGGTGCAATGCACTTAACTGCCGGCGAGCGACTAATCTGCCAAAAATCGAGTTATTTGTGTATGCAATTGCTTTGCGCCGACAACCTGTCACGCTTCGATGTCACAACGTCCGCTAATGTGTCTGCTGTTAATGTTTTTGAAGCGTGTGTTTTTTTTTTTCTAGATTTTTTTCGTAGATTTCTTAATGATGCCGCTTAGTTAGTGTGCTTATGGCACATATTTAATTGCATACAAAATAGAAACTGTAGCAGATTTATTAACTGAAATACGGTAATGTGTGTTTTCATATACATATTTATGTAAGTAAATACATAAGTATGTAAATAAGACAACGTTAGCTTAAATAAACCGAACAAAACACACATTTATGTATTCACTTACCAAAAAACCAATCGCGCTATGCCCGTAAAGATGAGCTCTATATCCACTTCATATAATCGCATTGCTCTTCTCGTCTTTTTCGATGGTTTTTCTTTATATGTAAAGCGGAAAAAGATACAAATTGTAACAATCAAATAAAGATTGTAGTTAAAACGAAAAAAGATTGCGTACAAATGGCTTTGCTAAATGCCAGATGTTTATTGTGACGCGTTTGGTGTTCTAAGTACACCCCAAAGCAAATACACTTAAACAGCAATATACCCGAAGCACATACATACATACATACATATTACTTGCAGCCTTTTTTTTTCTCGCCCCCACACAAAAGATTTTTGTGGCAACTGTTAAGTATTCATATGTGTGTGTAACAACAAAAATTTCATTAACTTGTCTTTTTTTTGTGGGTCGCTTTTACTTGAGTTGCGCTGTTTGACTGTTTGAAGTGCTTCAGTGGTGATGATGAGTACTCGTATGAACATGTCATCTATTTTGTGTTCAAAATTATGATGGATGATGCTTTCAGCATGAACAAAAGAACTGCTTTTTTGTTGGCTGTTGGTTTTTTACGCCGCCATTGTGTTGAAAGTCATGTGATATGAACAATAATGTTTCAGCACAATACATTTGGCGGTAGTAACCTTTACTACATATACATATGTACAGTACATAGTAAGAACATTTGTATGTTGTCACATTTTTATGGTTAACATCGTCAGGCAAATACTTGGACTTGTAGGTGCATATGTATGTACTATATGTGAAAGTCAAAAGGCAAGCGTTTATCTTTAACACTTTGTCCTTTCAAAAGAGAAATTTCTATAAGAAATCTATTCAATACTATTGAAGGTTAAGTATATGTATGTATATAAGAGTAAATTGGCATAGGCTTTAGTTAAGGGTAAAAAAGGGGACATATGTACATAGAATATACACATGTGCATTTAACCCTCTATCGACCTTAAAGATATTATTTTTTTTTGGTCTTTATAGAAAAGGGGTCAAAACGACCTCTTCGTGAAAGTGTTAGCGGGTTAAAGTATTCTACGAAATTAAAGCTCGTGAAATTTTACTATGTATAGATATGTTTCCTAACAACATATTTCTATACGACATGTATCTTACATAACTCTTCTTTCTTTTACTTAAAAATCACTCAGGCAAAATTTTGCAAATTTAAAATGGCAATAAAAAGAATTTTACCTCAAGGAGCAAAATAGTTGGGGGTTTTATTATATGGATAGTGGTCTTTCGTTCTGTGTGGGAATAATTCCGTCACAAAAAGTTCTGTCGATATATAATGCACTTCAACGATTTCTAAAGCCGAGCTTCTCTCCCAATAGTGTTCCTTAACAACAATAGTGTATTCCTTAATTTTTGTTTTTGCCACTAATTAAGTGGATTTAAATACATTTGTATGTACCTACGTTTTTATGTACATACTAGCTGACCCGGCAGACGTTGTTCTGCTAAAATTTATTCCTATGAAGCCTAAAGAAACGTCTTTGATTACCGTATTGCTAACCATTATCTTAGAGTCCATCTTAATGACTGCGAATAATGAAAAATTGTCTATTCTCTGAATTAAAGTTATAGTTATATTCGCCGCGACAAACCTACTTCCTCCGATCCCTATCCCTATCTCAATCCCTATCTCTATTTCAGTCTCAATCTCAATCTTTATCCATATCCCCATCCCTATCCCTATCCCTATCCCTATCCCTATCCCTATCCCTATCCCTATCCCTATCCCTATCCCTATCCCTATCCCTATCCCTATCCCTATCACTATCCCTATCCCTATCCCTATCCCTATCCCTATCCCTATCCCTATCCCTATCCCTATCCCTATCCCTATCCCTATCCCTATCCCTATCCCTATCCCTATCCCTATCCCTATCCCTATCCCTATCCCTATCCCTATCCCTATCCCTATCCCTATCCCTATCCCTATCCCTATCCCTATCCCTATCCCTATCCCTATCCCTATCCCTATCCCTATCCCTATCCCTATCCCTATCCCTATCCCTATCCCTATTCCTATCACTATCCCTATCCCTATCCCTATCCCTATACCTATCCCTATCCCTATCCCTATCCCTATCCCTATCCCTATCCCTATCCCTATCCCTATCCCTATCCCTATCCCTATCCCTATCCCTATCCCTATCCCTATCCCTATCCCTATCCCTATCCCTATCCCTATCCCTATCCCTATCCCTATCCCTATCCCTATCCCTATCCCTATCCCTATCCCTATCCCTATCCCTATCCCTATCCCTATCCCTATCCCTATCCCTATCCCTATCCCTATCCCTATCCCTATCCCTATCCCTATCCCTATCCCTATCCCTATCCCTATCCCTATCCCTATCCCTATCCCTATCCCTATCCCTATCCCTATCCCTATCCCTATCCCTATCCCTATCCCTATCCCTATCCCTATCCCTATCCCTATCCCTATCACTATCCCTATCCCTATCCCTATCCCTATCCCTATCCCTATCCCTATCCCTATCCCTATCCCTATCCCTATCCCTATCCCTATCCCTATCCCTATCCCTATCCCTATCCCTATCCCTATCCCTATCCTTATCCCTATCCCTATCCCTATCCCTATCCCTATCCCTATCCCTATCCCTATCCCTATCCCTATCCCTATCCCTATCCCTATCCCTATCCCTATCCCTATCCCTATCCCTATCCCTATCCCTATCCCTATCACTATCCCTATCCCTATCCCTATCCCTATCCCTATCCTTATCCTTATCCTTATCACTATCCCTATCCCTATCACTATCACTATCACTATCTCTATCTCTATCTCTTTCTCTATCCCTATGCCTATCCCTATCCCCATCCCTACCCCTATCCCTATATCTACCTACCTTTACCTTACCGGGATCGTCCATCACCATCCGGGTCCACTACTTTAGCCATCTCTGGGAAACAGCCTTAGAAATCACAATGAAAATAGCTGTATGTGGAAGCCTGCTCAACGCTTTTCATTTGCTACAAATATCGCTCGAAAACATTCAGGGGTTATCCGGGTCCACGCTTTGACCCAAATCTTGGAACCCGGCCTAGGCATCACTATTTAAAAAGCTCTTTGCTGAAGTCCTCCTCAACAGCTTTCATTTGATACCAATATCGCTCAGAAACTTTCCAGGGTCACTCGGTCCCACGTTTTAACCCATATCTGGGAACCCGGCTTAGCTATCGCAATGAAAATAACTTTATGTTGAAGGCCTGTTCAACGCCTTTCATTTGCTACCAATATTGCTCGAAGACTTGCCGGATCGATCTGGGTCCTCATTTAGGCCTGTATTCCGGGAAGCTTCCACTTTTTAGAAATTCTATATACCCTACTATGTGCACTGAACCCACATGAATCTACTGTGAAAATTTCATAAAGAACGGTTGGTTACTTTGGGAGTTTATTAAGGACACACATCCATAGATGCACACATACACACATACACACAGATTTTTCCAATTTTCGGACTTTTCCGGAGGGATTTTCCAAAATTTTCTTCCGTACGAACCATCTCCTCGAGAATACGAACAACTGACAAAAAATTTTACAGAAATCGGCCCAGCCGTTCTCATCTGATGAGGTTAGTAACATTTTTTACACCATTTTTATATATATAGATGTACATTAGGTATATAACTTTTTACAATTTTTGCAAATACGAAAAACGGCATACCATAGTCGAATAGAGCATAAAAAAGTATGAACCCCAGTATTTTTTTTTTTTTTGCGAAATTGCAAAAAAGTTTCCGCGCAAAACGAAATGACTTTTCATCAGAACTGCTGAAAAAAACAAAAAAGTTTTGTACAGTGTACACCAGAGATCAGCATGCGATACATTTTTTGTAATTTAGAGTATACTCATAAAAAATGCGGTGGGAGTATGACCGCAATCGCAAAATATGCGATCATAATAAACACCGTACCGCATTTTGTTGATCAATTCCGGTATGCGGTAGTACGGATATCACAACACCGCAAACACCGCATATCGTAAACACCGTATACCGCAAACACCGCATATCGCAAACACCGCATATCGCAAACACCGCATATCGCAAACACCGCATACCGCAAACACCGCATTTCCCAAATAGAGATATTTACAATGTTGCCAGTGCGATTTTTTGTTTGTAATTTTTACCGTCTTATGGATTTCTGATGAAAAATACTACTGATTACAAATTGATTTTAACCAAAGAATTGGATTGAAATTAACATTCAGAGTTTGTTTACATTCAAAATAATTTGACTAATGAATTTCAAGATAAGAATATGTACTACTTACATGAAATAGAGTTTTTCCTAAAATTCTTGAATCACATTTATGGCTTCTTAGTAATACACATAAGTTTTGTTTACACATTTTTGTTTGTCTGTGACATAATTCTTTATTTTCCAACGAGGCATTCATTCAATTTTCACAATCGACAAAATTGGCTACGAATCATTGATTCAAACCGAAGTTTTTGTTATTTTATTGGAGCAACAACAATACACATGTTTATTTTTATACATTTTATTATGCGCCCGTCGGAATGAAAACTTTTCCAATCAATCTAGCAATTCGTTTAACTGAGAAACATAGTTGAATTAGATGTCTTTTTTACGCCAAAGCTGAAGAACTGAATGTGTCGATAGTCAATTAAATACATTTAATTCAACTATGTTGTCAATTAAACGGATTGCAAGTTTGACGGAAAAGTATTAATTCTGATGGCCCTATTAGTCGTATTGGATTTCAAAAATGAAATTTTTTGATTATATATTATTGAAAAATATTTTATTATTCAAAAAACTGGCACAAAAAACAAAGCACACAAAAATAAAAAAAAAAATACTTGAGAATAAATTTTCTGTGTATCTTATAATCAGTAACACATATCTTTGTATTTATGTACAAACAAAAATCAAATTTCAATTGCCTATACCTTTGCAGTGTGTGAAAAAGTTCCGGCAACACTGAATAGTATACAAATAAACAAATGCGGTGTTTGCGGTATGCGGTGTTTGCGGTATGCGGTGTTTGCGTTATGCGGTGTTTACTGTATGTGGTGTAAACAACACTAAATACCGCAATATCATTTAGGTTTTCAATCAATGCGGTGGCGGCAAATTTTTTTTCTTGGTACTTATTTTTTGAGTGGCTTAAAAAATAAGTATTTTTGCGGTGCTTTAGAAAATGCGGTGCACCGTTGCTGATCTCTGGTGTGCACGTTTTTCTTCATAATAATAGATATTTACCTTAAGGTCTATTAAAAGAAATGTGGAAATCATCACATACTTTAAATGTAAAACTTATTTCATATAACAATTGACAAAAATGTAAAAATAAAAATATTAAAAAAAATTTTAAAAAAAATCTGACTTTTTTAGAAATCCATTTTTGCGCGGAACGTTTTTGAACCAAAATCATATAAAAAAGTGATATTCATTACTTGTACAATATTTGCCACCACGTGGTGGTATGCCAAATTTTTCGTCAAAATTTGTTATATGCCTAATGTACATATGTATGTATGTACTAGGGATTCCAATCCCGGGATCCAGGGATCCCGCCTTTTTTGACTCCCCGAAAATCCCGGGATAGCTAGAATTTTATCCCGGGATTTTCGGGATAAGGTAAAGAGAGAATATTCCGCTATTATAGCAAAGAAAAGTTATATTTTATATAATTTTTATTGGTCTCAGATCTGTATACTAATAGCATTTCCTATTCTGAATGAAAATGTTGCATTATCAACATGTGTCCTGTGCCCTATTAAAGTGGTGCATTTTTCATGTGATGAATTAAACAAAAATAATGCAACCTTTTACTTGTGCTAAGAGCAGAAAATTTTGCCCGTTCGGGCCAGTTTTATATTTTGTCAATAGAACAAACATATGTACTTAAAAAAAGTGTTGAGTCTGTGTGGAAGAGAACAAAAAAATGTGGCAGCAGCTAGAATAAAAAAGTCCATTAGTCAAAGTAAGGATTAAAATTTTTGCTTTTTTAATAATTAAATTTTTTGGTGTTGAAGTACGCGTTGTAAGTAAACGTACGTTAGGTATTTTTAAAGCTTTTAGCTTGTGGCAAAATTCATTTCATAATATCTATTTCCTGATTTTTGGTTATTTATTTCTCAAATGTTTTTTGGAATTTTCCCACATGGAAAGTAAATAATGGAAGAAAATTGAAACAAAATTTTAATTAGCCTTAATAGTCTTACAACACTGTACTAAAATTAAATACGCAGCTGCATACTCGGAATTCATATCAAAATTTTGCCTCCGATATTTATTTATCCCGAAGTTGCATTAATTTTCTGGATTTTTCGGCAAGCTTGGAAATATTCGCTTAAACAAAGTACGTCGTTAAATTCTAAAATGTTTTTATTAATATCCTAAAAGTACCAACTGCAAAGGCAAATGTTTTGTTCGCCAAATGTATGTAATTTTCGTTGTTGGTTGTGCTTTTTAAAGTAACTCTTAGGTATTGTGGCCGCTGTGGTGCAGTGGGTAGAGTGCTCGCCTGCTATGCCAGAGGTCTCGGGTTCAAACCACGGTCCGAGCCAAACAAATTTTTCTAATTAGTAAAAATCCAATTATTGGGTTTTTTAAGAGCAGCGGTCACCTCTCGGCAGTGGGCGGCATACCCTCCGAGAGTATTTCTGCCATGAAAAAGCTTCTCACAAAAAATGCATTCGCCGTTCGGAGCCGGCATAAAACTGTAGGTCCACCCAATTAGTAGGAAAAACAAAAAGGAGCACACCTCGAATTGGGAGAGAAGCTCGGCCATAAAACTCGTCAGAGTTATAATAGCGCCATTGTATTATATTATACTTAGGTATTATTAAATAATGCGCATGATTTTACATTCCTATTTTATTTTGTTACTAATGAAATAATCAAAAATGGCAATAAAAATCTATTTTTTCTTTGCATTTTAAAGTTGTAGCGTTTCTCTAAAAATATATTTACTTTTTTCAACCCCAAATATGGGAAAATAATACTGGTCGAAAATTTTTTGTAACAGAAATAAAATTCCACTTACCCCAACAATTAAAAATTGAATTAAAATAAAAATTTCGTGCTAAGCACTAAAAAACTCTTTCAAATAAAATTCTACGTTTCAAAAGGATTTCGGTGTAGTTTTTGAGATATTCATGTCCAAAGAGGCGAAAAACGTAGTTTATGGCCATATTCACTCCTCAATATTTTTAAAATTACTCACTTTCATTAAAAACTGATTACATCTATTGAAAGCACGATCATTTCTTTTGAAGACAACGTAGATATCTGAATAAGATGCCCGAAACAGAAAAGCCCTGTTTTCAAGAGAAATGATCGTTCTTTCAATAGATGTAATCAGTTTTTAATGAAGGTGAGTAATTTTAAAAATATTGAGGAGTGAATATAGCAGGGACCGTAATCATTATGAGTTTTAGTATAAAAATCGCCATTTAATCATTATATGTTGAGTTTTTTTATATTTAATCAAAAATAATCTTTATTTTTTGAGTTTTATTTTTTTTTATCAGAAATAACACTTATTCCTTGAGCGATATTTAATCTTTCAGAAATAATCATTATTGTGTGAGTTTTATTTTTTTGATCGGAAATAACACTTATTCCTTGAGTGATATATTTATCGTTCAGAAATAATCATTATTGTGTGAGTTTTATTTTTTTCGATCAAAAATATCACTCAGTCACGAAGTTATATCGATGGGAATTTTTTTGTAATTATGTTCTAGAGCACTTCAGAGAAAATTTGAGTTTTTCGACCTAAGCAAAAAAATAAAACTCAAAGAATAATTTTTATTTCTCAGCGATAAATATATCACTCAAGGAATAAGTGTTATTTTCGATCCAAAAAATAAAACTCAAAAAATAATGATTATTTCTGAGCGATAAATATATCACTCAAGGAATAAGTTTTATTTTTGATCAAAAAAATAAAACTAAAAAAATAATGATTATTTTTGATTTTTATGGATATCGCTTAAAATTTTTCGATCATAGTGGATTCGGATAGTGCTCTTTCAGACATGCACACACACAAACTCAATACTCTTCTACGATGTTTGCAAGTATTTAATTTTTTTCACTGAAAATATAACGAATAATGATTATTATGGGTCCCTGGAATTTTTCGTCTCTTTGGACATGAATATCTCGAAACCTACACGTATTACCGAAAATCCGACTTCAGATTCAGAATCAGCGCACCGAAATCCTTTAGAAAAGTAGAATTTTATTTGAGTTAGAAAATTTTTTGGAAATTTTGTCGGCCTGTGTAATTAAAGTCCCAATCCCGGGATAAATCCCGGGATCCCGGGATTATAAAAACAAATCTCGAAAATCCCGGGATCGTAAAAATCGGAAAAATTGGAATCCCTAGTATGTACGTATAACAATTTAAAGGATACGGTTGCACACGTGATGTGGCATTCAACATACATACCTCATTTCTACTTTTCTATCTCCCTCACATTGTTCTGCCACATTTCTATGCGGCTTCGTTACAATTCTTTTCTTTTAACATTTCCTTTTCAATAAAAAATTAATCATAGTAATGCATTTTGCAACAAGTCAACAAACCAACATATCCTTTTAGTTAGTTTAATCCTCATTCAACTTGAACATATTTGCCTTAAGGCTATTTGTGCACACAAGCTTATTGTTGTTGTAGAACAATACAGAGAGGGCGGGTATTATCGCGTATAAATTGCAAGTTCGTTTTCAAATACAACATGTTAAGCTTGTTGTCATTTTATTCAATAAAAACAATTCTTTTTAAACAAATATTTTGTTATTGTAATAGATAAATCACATAAAAACATTTAATTTGCAAAGAGATGAGTATAATTTAAGAAAATTGAGTATCTATTCATACAGTCTTGAAAAGTTATAAGTAGAGGTGGCAGCAGCTCGCAAATTGTCCCAGAAGCAAGGGCCAAGATCGCGAAAAAAATTTAATTGTTTATACATGCAAATGCTTGCTGTTATGAATTAAAAATCAAGCAGCGGCATACAAATTGCTAGAATTTATACAGCGCCCCAAAGTATGCAAGAGAAAATCAAAGACTCTTTCTTAAGAATTTACAAAAATCTACTCGTACATTTTTATATACATACATACATACATACATAAATTCATGAGTGTACATTTTCCTTTGTTATACTGCCGCGCAGAAAAAAAATACAACAATGATGCTGTGATAGTGATTTGCAAACAAGCGTTGGAAAGCATTGAGAAAAGTTGCGAGGAAGAAGAACGACTACTTAATAAACATGTACGAAAAGGATGTAAAATTAAATAAACATCGTTTCAATTACATATACAAAATTGTGACCCCTTTACGTCTTTCCTTTTATATTTTTCTTAAGCTGGGAAGAAAAAAATTTAATTTTTTTTGTTGTTCTCTATGGCGCAAACGATAATTTCATCGACAAGTTAATAAACTGTCATATGCGATACATACGGATCTGTATTATTATTTTAACATGTGATGCAATATGGGGTTGAGAGCAAAGATTTTCGATCAATGACGTTGATATATACATTAGGGTGGGGCGATTTACTAATCTATACCGCGCTATTGAAATTCGGATTCCTCTCATTTTTCTGAGTAGAAAACTCCTCCACGACATTTGTCTAAAATTATTTTTGATGTTCCGGAATTTGGTTTTTATGGACTAAGACGGATTTTTTGAAATAAAAATTGGGCAAAACTCGACAAAAAAATAACCAGACCAATGTGCATATCGAATTGAAGCAGAATTTTATGCTGAATCCAGATGCGAAATCAGAATTAAAATCGGATCATCCGTTTTCGAGATATAGCGTGATATCCGGTTATGCAGGCTGAATGCCCAAAATCGCATATTTTCTCGATTATTTCTTGCTGTGTGCAATATATCTTACATTTTTTTGCAAATTTCTTAAAGATAAGTCAATACAATATATGAGAAATATTTCAAAATATTAATTTATCTTCGGGTATAGGAAAACTAGAATGCACTCTTTTTTCCTTTGCAGTGTTGCCAGGTCATGAAGAAAAACGAGGCTAGATTGGCAAAAAAAAAAAGTTAGAAAAGGCTGAAACTAAAAAAAAGAAGCTAAAAAGAAGTCAGCATTTTTTTTAAGAAATTCATTCAAATTTTATTTATTTAAGTTTTGTTCATTTGCATATAAAAACTATAAACATTACTTAAAGGAACTATTCATATTTTATTTATCCATCAGATAGCCCAATATGTGTACTTCATGAACATCTCAAAAATCCCTAAATACCCTATATCTCAGAGCTACATAGGTCTAAATCAATAATTAACAACAAAAACGACATTAATTAACTAATTAATTTTCCATATATTTGCCCACCCACACCTATCACTTCAATTCTATTATTGATTTATATGCCATTCTCGTACAAATATCAATTCATCATCAGAGCGACTCTTTCACTGACACAGTCTCTGATAGCACACAGTAACACTTTTTGGTTGACAATAGCACGAAAGTAATATGTGCTGTAGCACAATCGTGCTGTAACACAAACGTGTTGTAGCACAATCGTGCCAACTCAGTGAGTCGACTCTTTTTAGTGAGTCAGTGCTTATGTGTCAACTCCCAAAAAATCGTGTCATTACTCACTCCTACAACTCGAAATAAAAGAACATATGTATGCATGTATATATTTCGGGGAAAACCAGGCCTACTATATTTTGACAACAATGTAACAAGGTTGCTATAAAAACCTTACGGTCAGAACACATTCATGGCGTCGCATACGTACAACGGCGTTCACATGAATTACTGCAAGTTCTTGTTATACAAATTAGTACAAGTAACATTTTGAGTAAAAAAGGCTAGAAAAAAGCCACGAAGCTAAACCGAAAATTATGAGGCTAAGGGACAAAAAAAAGGCTAAATCTAGCCTCGAAAAGGCTAACCTGGCAACACTGTTCCTTTGCCCAAAATCGCGGTATGGGATCTACATGTTATAGTCATCCGATATCGATGATTTTCGCTGACAGCGTTTTGTGTACAATAAATGTTCCAAATCCAAAACTTCAGAATTTTAGCTGCAAAAACTCAAGAGTTATTCCCTAAAACGTAGACTTATGCTTCTGAAATTTTCTTTTTGCTTCCAATAGTACGCTATGGCGTATGAGTAACCTTGAGTTTTCTTTTTTTGAGTTGAATAAAGTAAAAAAACAAGTCCCAAACAGCATACATTTACGTTTTGGGGTATAACTCTTCAATTTTTGCAGCTAAGATTCTGAAGTTTTGGATTTGGAGCATTGATTGTACAGAAAGCGCTGTCAGCGAAAATCATCGATATCGGATGCCTATAACATGGAGATCCCATACCGCGATTTTGGGCAAAGGAAAAAAGTGTGCATTCTAGTTTTCCTATAACCGAAGATAAATTAATATTTTGAAATATTTCTCATACATTTTATTGACTTATCTTTAAGAAATTTGGAAAAAAATGTAAAATATATTGTACACAGCAAGAAATAATCGCGAAAATATGCGATTTTGGGCATTCAGCCTGCATAACCGGATATCAGCCTATATCTCGAAAACGGATCATCCTATTTTAATTCTGATTTCATATCTGGATTCAGCATAAAATTCTGCTTCAACTCGATATGCACATTGGTCTGGTTATTTTTTTGTCGCTTTTTGCCCAATTTTTATTTTCAAAAATCCGTCTTATTCCATGAAAACCAAATTCCGGAACATCAAAAATAATTTTAGAAAAATGTCGTGGAGGAGTTTTCTACTCAGAAAATTGAGAGGAATCCGAATTTCGATGGCGCGGTATCGATTAATTTCCCTCCATACAAATCGTCCCACCCTAATATACATATGTAAATACATATATACATACATATGTATGTATGTAAATAAGTATATATGTACATACATATGTGGCCGCTGTGGTGCAGTGGGTAGAGTGCTCGCTTGTTATACCAAAGGTCGCGGTTCAAACCACAGTCCGAGCAAAACACCAATAAAAAAAAATGTTCTAATTAGTAAAAATCAAATTATTGGGTTTTTAAAAGCAGCGGTCACCTCTCGGCAGTGGGCGGCATACCCTCCGAGAGTGTATTTCTGTCATGAAAAAGCTTCTCACAAAAAATGCATTCGCCTTTCGGAGCCGGCATAAAACTGTAGGTCCACCCAATTAGTAGGAACATCAAAAGGAGCACACCTCGAATTGGGAGAAGCTCGGCCATAAAACACGTCAGAGAGTGCCATTGTATTATTATTATTATTTTTATTATTATTATATTCATATATGTAACGGCAAAATTGCAAGCATATGTACATACATATATGTGAACATATGTATGTAGTATATTCCAATTTGCCAATATAAAATAATGATATTTTTATGCGCTTTTTTCTTTTTGTTAGTGAAGGTTTCTGTCAGTCAATTTTGACTTTGTATTAATACAAAAATATAATTTCATATTTTTGTGCTGAATATTTCTTACACATATATGTATGTACATATGAGTAGTCCACTTTCAAAACTGGCTATGTAAAATTTTTTCGATAGTTAGTTATGTAACAGTATTTAAAGTGTATAATATGCATTAAGAATTTATTATAGCATTAAATACTATTATATTTTCAAATATTTCTATAGATTTTATATGTACACATTAAAAATTATATTTTTGTTTTTTCTGCTATGTGGCTTATTATGATTATTCACATAGGGACTTTTGAGAGTGGAGTACTCATATCGTCGGCCTCCTGCCAGAAACACGAATGTGAAAATTTTTTTAAATACGATGTCTGCTCTTTATCGGGTGTATATTGATGTAATAGCAATTATAATTTATATATATACTTATGTACATACATGTACATATTATGTATGTATATTTACACAATAATTTGTACAAATATTAATTGTATTATATCAATATATACCCGATAAAGAGCAGACATCGCACTTAAAATAATTTTCACATTCGTGTTTCTGGCTGAAGACCAACGATATGTACATATCGTCGTACCATACGAAAACTAGCACTTTCAAAATTTCTTTCATACATACACCAAAAATAGGTTAAACACATAAATTAAAATAAAAAAGAAATGAGTTAACTTGACTAAAAGAACAAAAGGATTTTACTGCTGTTCCATTTTTTTTTAATTTTATGTTGAATTCTGTGATAAAATAAATGAAAACGAAAAATGCAACTTTTTATGACATTCGAAAGATCTTATTATTAATGCTTAGGTATGTAAATAAAAAAATTGTTAAAAATTAACACAATTTTTCAGAAAGATAAGAGATGCTTTTTAATAGATAATTATATTTTAAAAATAGTCGAGTTGGTGTTGTTGCTTTGAAGGTAATTTTATGAATAAGCGAGTATTCTTTTCATGCTTGGGTACGACAGAAATGCGCCTAGATTAGAATAAATTAACCTAAAAATTTGCGAATATATTTAGAATATTTATAAAAATTCGTGTTATTTATAAATCTTGGGTTTAGCGGATTTATTTTAATTTTGAAAATATTTTAATTTTGATAACAATGGCTATTCATTGCCATTTACATTCGTGGTCTGCAGAAGAATAAGAGGCTTAACTCCTGTACATATTCATATTGCATGCAGGTGGGTGGACTCCTGTACGCATCCGTTCCTCACAAATTACCTGTGATTACTAGAATAATCTGAAATGCTGCTGGTATATTTAATTGCCGGTAATATATTTAGTCGCCGCTGGTTCATCGTAGTTTCTCTAAGTTTTTCAGTGTTTTCATCGTGTCTGCTCTTACATATGTTAAAAGCTGCAATACTCTTTGAACTGATTTCCAGTATATGTTTTAAAGGCGTCCCAGGTGAATATCCATTTCCACATATTCTACGGAGTTTAATGCTAGATTCGTAACATTTTGGGCACTCTAAGTTTATCACATTTAACTCCACCACTACTTGCCCTTAACAGTAGTTACACGTTGAATTTTGCTCGTGTTTAAAACGGTAGAGCTAGGTTTTTCAAATCTAAATTGTTTTTGGTTTTGTACGTTAAACATTTATATTTTGTTTAAGAAGTAACCAAGGAAAGGAAGAATTTCATTGTGCACCATGGACCACCTTCGCAAAGGAGTGCTCAGATATCATAATATCTATAACAGACCCCAGCAGAATTACGAGAGAGACTGTGTGGGAGAGCGCAGGGCAATTTTTACTATATTGATTAAAATGTGTGGGAATTTTCTCATTTATACACATGGGTTAAAATGGGTCTGATGTATAGTTATTTATTATGTAGGTCAGATTGCACTCAAGATGACTGGGTCTGTCTTTTGCTGTCGCAAGTCTTTTGAAGACATGGCCAAGCAGGCCCAACATACTTGGTAATGAGATGCCAGACAAACTTTTGAAATGCAACACACTATATTGGCTTTCATCGTCATGAAATACTTTGACTATGCAGCGCAACACATGCAAGCTCATTCTGAGGGACTCCTTAATCGAAGAAGCGTTTGCTGGTTGGAGGCTTCTGAGTACCTGAAATCATACAAAATACGTGTGGCTGAACAGGTACGCCAGGCGCGGAAAAGATCTCTCACTTGCCTGAAATTTTAAAACATCTATTTTCTGAATGTGTGGCGCATTCATGTGGGGCTTAAGAGGCTAAATTTTCGAGGTCCCTCCTTTCGGTGACTTGGCTATAACAGAAGCTAGGAAATCCCTAAATTCGCTGAGCCAACCTGATTTCATTAGCAGTTGAGATTTTCATGGTATCACAATGCAACAGCATGGCCACAGTTTGTTGTTACATGCCTCAACGGTCACTTTAAGCTAATCTAACCTAAAAATAAACCAAGCCTAACTAAAATACGTAAAACAAAGTGAATAAGTTGTATCTTGCCTTTAAATTTCTTGGGTAAGTGTTCCTTTTTCACATGCTAAGCAAACGAAATCTTTTTGCTGTTTTTTTCTCACCGTATTTATCCACTTACTGAAATTCTAAGAAGGAACAAGTTCCAAGTGAAATGCATAAGTCTAATTTGAGCGATTTCAAATATTTGCCTTTTATATTTTCTACTTAGTATATAAGTATGTACACTCAGGGAAAAACAGCATTTTAAAATCAAAAATAAAATTTTTGTTTTCATAATGCATGTTTTAAATCAAACCATTTTTATTTTAACAATGAAAATTTTTAAATTAAAAATGAAATTTTTGAATTAAGAATGAAATTTTTGAAGTAAAAACGAATTTTGGATTTAAAAAGAAACATACTTAAATTAAAAATGAAAATGATTGTTGATTCAAAAACTCGCTCATTGTTCAAAATTTTTTTGTGAGAAAATATTTTTTTGTGAGAAATCCAACAAAAACAATAAAGAGAATCGATTTTTTTTTAACCCTAGTTCGGCCGACGAGTCACCTGGGTGACTATTTAACATTTTTCGCACAAAAAAACATATTTTTAATAAATTCTATTACCTTGTGTTCCATGACATCTTAAAGTTGTTAATTTTGAGCAGAAAAAACACGAAATAAAGTTTTAAGATTTAATCCATAGAACACTGTTACAGTTTGAGATCTTATATTCTTATTCTGGCCGACGTAGTCACCTGGGTGACCACGGGTAAATTCAAACGTAATATACATACATACAAATGAAAATGTTGGCATATGATTATTGTCTGCACTCAACACATTTGACAATTGATTGAATGCACTCCTGGCACCCTGGCCGTTTACAAACTAAGCAAACTTTTCGGGAGTTCCGTTGTCTTTCGTTCACATGCCGACAAACATGACACCTGCCTTTGATTGCCATTTGACCAGTTTCATCACGGTGCTCAATTCGCGTTTCTTATGCGATGGACGGAGATAAACGAGTATTCAAAACAGGCTGCATATCGGTAGGTATGTACGTGATAATGCTGCAGGATACGAGGGTTTGATGCGTGGCGGCTTATAGCTCCAGTGGCCAATTAACGAGCAAGTCCTTTTAGATAGGTTGCTGGCCTAGATACAAAATATTTGTATGCCATATTTTGCTGGCTTTGACGGGATACATTGACGGAACGACACTCGATCACGAAATGGAAAGTTTCTCTAAATGGTAGAGTTGAAATGAATAAGAAGTCCATAGGTCATCAATCGCCTCCATGCTGGACTTATGAACTCCACAAGCTATGCAATAAAATTCCATAGAATTCAATATTGTCAGTTTTGTCATCTTCAACATCGTTGTCATTGCCAAATTTAACATCATGGTCATCCTCCTCGAACAACTTCTCAATATCCGCTCCCGTCAATGTTCTATATAGTATAAATATCCAGTACACATTTCATCAGAAATAGCATACTTACCTTCGATTAACGGTGTTCTGCAGTCGGTTATGGCTACAAACCGCTCAATTTCAATCCTACAGTCTGCATTTTTATCTTTATTGGTTGAACTGATTGCGTCCTCGTATTTTACACGCTTAGAGCTGGCCATTTTCAACAATTTAAAGTAACTGAATTAAGTTTTTCACAATTGTACCAAAATGAACAGTAAAAATAATCAGCTTTTAATCTTTTCAGATGCCTATTTTCACTTAATTTCACTTATTTCGCAATTTTTCAGACATTTTTTCTTTACTACCCTCCATTTACATCTGAACTTTAAAACTTTTAAATATGGTCACCCGGGTGACTGCTTCGGCCGAAGTGAGTTGTAAAAATCGTCGGCCGAACTAAGGTTAATTTTGTTTTTACAATGATTCATATAATTCATGGATTCTTTTTTAGGAAAAAGGAAGCATAAATAGGTTACTACAATTCAATATAATGTTTAATGTTCCACTATGTGATGGCGTTGGATTGAAATTCAGGTTGATGTCATGGTTCGAATACGGAGGAGAATATAAAATAAAGAAGAAAAAGGAGAATAAGCAGAATAAGAAATAAAGATAGCAAACAATTAAGGCGAAGTAGAAAAAAAGAGGAGAACAAGCGGAGGCTATATTTTTGTAGTTGGGGTTTGAGATAAAATGAGGAGAATGCCGTTGGATACAATTTCGAATCCGGAAGAGAAAATGATATAGAGAACACTGCAGCTTTTTTTCTCATAGTGGTTAAAATAAAAATAAACATATTTAAATTTAAAATGTTTTTCCTTGATTTAAAAATTTTACAATGAACATTTTTAAAATAAAAATGTTGGTATTTACATCACTTTTAAATACGTTTTTGCCCATTTTAAGCACGTTTTAATGTTTTTATAATTTTTTTTTCCCTGAGTGTATGAATCTGTAAAGCATTTTAATGTTATTCTGCTATTAATAGACGACATTTCCTATGACGTAGCATTCGCTGAAAAGTCAAAAGTTTTCAACACCCTTGATGTTGTCTTTGACCGTTTTCTATGTCAATCGCACACAAATTTACATAAGTAAATGAAGTCGAAGACGCAATAACCCTCACATTTTTTGTAATTTATTTATTTTTTTTTTTTTTTGGAAAAAATTGCCTTGATTTTGAATTTGCGATTTTAAGGTACATATTTACATATTTATCAACGTACATAAATATAGATGTGCGTACAAAAATATTTGCTTATTTTAGACTTAAATATAGTATAAAAATAAAATTAATAAATAGAAAAAAAACATAAAAAACAAATTACCTTGAACGAGACTAAGCGACAGCTATTTAATCACTCCCATACAATTTTCTCTGCACACAAGGAATTAGAAGAAAAATTTAAGAACAAAAAGTAATAATAAAATGACAACAAAAGAAAAAAAAATACATAAATAGAAAAAAGAAAAAAAATGTTATTGAGCGATTTTTGTCGACGTGTGATTTCTTTTTAAAAATCAGCTACCAGCAGGTGAGCAAAAAATATTTCATCTTAACTTTTTTTCTTCTTTCTTTATTTATATAATGTTGCGCTTTGCGCTGCTTTGTTGTGTTCAAAGAATTAAATGATAAATCGTCGCCCGGATAAACTAATGTCGTATGTTGCATTTGAAGACTTTTGGGAAAACAGGTTTGAAGTTTGGAATTGTATTTCTCCAAAACTTCTGATTAGTTTTTCTCCAAAGTCTGGCAGAACACTACTAGGCCACAAAATTCTTAAATTATTTTAATTTTGTTATATATTGTTTATTATTTTGGAATTTATAAAGGATTTTCTTCAGTAAAATTTTGTCGTATATTACCTTTAGCAACATTTTTGCAGGAAATTTGTATGACGTACGACAAAATGTGTTCCCAAATTGAACTAAATTAAAGATTTTTAAAATTAGTTAAATATTGTATTTGATTTCTCATAAAAGTAAATAAATTAAATAATTGACTTGATTAAAAGCACATTGGAAATTAGACGAAATCGCTTGCGACCTTGCACAAACGAAAAAATTCTGCTCAATATCTCTTAAACTAAAGGAGATAGCAAAAAACGGATAACGTCATTCGAAAGATCTTGATTAGTTCAGTATAACTGTATTATTAACTCAATTCGGCCCAAATTTCACATACGACACTTATTTATCCGGGCGACGAAATGCCAATACAACTTGCTAAAATTCTGAGAAGTAACAATCAAAAGCAGGTGCAGAAAAAAATGCGAATAAATTGAGGATAGAAAAGAGTAACATAGAGCTCAGTGATTTTTTTTTTCATCAAATATTAACACAAAACACAGGTATGTACATATACATATGCATATATACTTTTACTGCATACGTGTTCATTGCAACCTCCAGAAACCCTGGATACATTCGTTTTTAATTTAAAACCATTTTTTTTGGCAAAACTTCTTGTTTCATAACTAATCTCAATTTGTCCCCTACGAATCTAGTTGGGCAACTCCCATAATTTATCTAGTCAGTTAACTGGTAGGTTGGCTGACTAGTTTGGACTTTCGCTGCAGGGTGTATGCAGGAATGAACGAAAATGTGTGCATTGCATGTGTGTGCAGACGGGCTTGCATAAATTTGCATATAAGCAAATATTTGCATGCGCAAGTTTGCCGCTTCTTGTGTGTTGACTTTCCTACCCAAAATTTACTTATGCAAATTTGCACCTGCAATTTATGCATGTCTACATCCAGAGATATATACGAATGTAGTATGTGCATACATAAATAAAGAATGTGTGCCGGCTGCTGGCGCTTAGTAGTGCAACTATGTACTTGTGGATGCCACGGCGTATGAGCAACAGATTTCACTTGCGGCACTTTACAGCAACACAAGTGCCAATTGAAAAAAAAAAAATCGTAAATAAATAAACCCAGCAAACATTTGGAGTCATAAAAGAGTCAGAAATGAATCCTAAACCGAAGCGTTTACACTAATTATGAGCTCATTTTGGAGTCCGAAATGTATCTATGTATTTCTGTTCTTAAGGTGGTGGCACGTTATGAGTCTAATTTCATTTTTATTCATATGAGACAGAGATCAGCATGCGATATATTTTTTGTGATTTAGAGTATACTCATAAAAAATGCGGTGGGAGTATGACCGCAACCGCAAAATATGCGATCATAATAAACACCGTACCGCATTTTCTTGATCAATTCCGGTATGCGGTAGTATTTATATCACAACACCGCAAACACCGCATATCGTAAACACCGTATACCGCAAACACCGCATATCGCAAACACCGCATATCGCAAACACCGCATACCGCAAACACCGCATATCGCAAACACCGCATACCGCAAACACCGCATTTCCCAAATAGAGATATTTACAATGTTGCCAGTGCGATTTTTGTTTGTAATTTTTACCGTCTTATGCATTTCTGATGAAAAATACTACTGATTACAATTTGATTTTAACCAAAGAATATCTGTACAGGAAAACTCTCAGAATTGTTTTTTTTTTAATTTTTTAATTGAAAGGGCCACTTAAAATTCAGTGTTTGTTTACATTCAAAATAATTTGACTAATGAATTTCAAGATAAGAATATGTCCTATTTACATGAAATAGAGTTTTTTTCCTAAAATTCTTGAATCACATTTATGGCTTCTTAGTAATACACATAACTTTTGTTTACACATTTTTGTTTGTCTGTGACATAATTCTTTATTTTCCAACGAGGCATTCATTCAATTTTCACAATCGACAAAATTGGCTACGATGCATTGATTCAAACCGAAGTTTTTGTTATTTTATTGGAGCAACAACAATACACATGTTTATTTTTTTACATTTTATTATGCGCCCGTCGGAATGAATACTTTTCCGTCAATCTAGCAATTCGTTTAACTGAGAAACATAGTTGAATTAGATGTCTTTTTTACGGCAAAGCTGAAGTACTGAATGTGTCAATCGTCTTTTAAATACATTTAATTCAACTATGTTGTCAATTAAACGGATTGCAAGTTTGACGGAAAAGTATTCATTCTGATGGCCCTATTAGTCGTATTGGATTTCAAAAATGAATTTTTGATTATTTCATTAGCTTTGTTCAACAACTTTACTTGCAAGAAGAGCGTCAGTGACAAATTAAGAGTAAAAACGAGAAAAAGAGAAAATTATCAATCAAAGTTATTGAACACAAAATCGTAAACATTTGCAAGTAAACAGCTGATGCGCTGTTTTTACAATTTGAAAATCTTTGAAATTGAAAATGAATGTAAATAACTGAATTAAGAAGACGAAAATCTACTTTGTATATTCCACAACATCGTCAAGATTCCTTTTTACGCTAATTTATTTAGTAAGCAATTAGAAATTTGCGATTAAAATGTTTGCATATTTCTAATTGAAATTTTTGTGATCATATGTTTTTGACGCTTCTATTTTTTTTAAAGCTGCAAGTAGTTGCAAGTGAAAATTTTACTTGCAACTATTTTCAACTCTCTCGAAGTCTTACTCTCCCAATTTGGGTCTCTTTTGCAAATTTTTTGGGTTATTGAACATAAAATTCGTAACCATTCGTAAAAGCAATTAAAAATTTCGAGTTATTGAACAAAGCTATTATTGAAAAATATCTTAATAATAATAATACAATGGCGCTATTATAACTCTGACGAGTTTTATGGCCGAGCTTCTCTCCCAATTCGAGGTGTGCTCCTTTTTGTTTTTCCTACTAATTGGGTGGACCTACAGTTTTATGCCGGCTCCGAACGGCGAATGCATTTTTTGTGAGAAGCTTTTTCATGGCAGAAATACTCTCGGAGGGTATGCCGCCCACTGCCGAGAGGTGACCGCTGCTCTTAAAAAAACCCAATAATTGGATTTTTACTAATTAGAAAAATTGTTTTGGTGTTTTGCTCGGACCGTGGTTTGAACCCGAGACCTCTGGCATAGCAGGCGAGCACTCTACCCACTGCACCACAGCGGTCAAAATATTTTATTATTCAAAAAACTGCCACAAAAATCAAAGCACACAAAAATAAAAAAAAATACTTGAGAATAAATTTGCTTTATATCTTATAATCAGTAACACATATCTATGTATTTATGTACAGATGAATTTTCAATTGCCTATACCTTTGCAGTGTGAAAAATTTCCGGCAACACTGAATAGTATACAAATAAACAAATGCGGTGTTTGCGGTGATTGCGGTGTTTTCGTTATGCGGTGTTTACGGTATGTGGTGTAAACAACACTAAATAACGCAATATCATTTAGGTTTTCAATCAATGCGGTAGCGGTGAATTTTTTTTCTGGGTACTTATTTTTTGAGCCACTTAAAAAATAAGTATTTTTGTGGTGCTTTAGAAAATGCGGTGCACCGCTGCTGATCTCTGATATGAGACTAATACAGACTATAACCACGCTCTGATATTCTTCTTAATTGACATAATTATAATTACAGACACCATATTAATATATGACCACTTTACCTGTTGTATTAACATAAATGAGGAAAGATAGTAGAAGCATAAAATGGGAACAGACAATGTAATAAAATTAGCTTGAGTTTCATTCATAAAATCAAACATGCCAGCGTTCGATGCCGGCTGTTCAGTACACAATTAGTATTTAACATTTATGTACATATGTAAACACTTAAGTTATTAAGCCATGCCAAGCGCGTCTGAATATGGACGAGTATTATGCTTAGTTGCTATGGCACAGCGTTTTTATTAGAAGTTGAAACGATTAGTAGGCAATTCTTATTTACGCACAGCACAAATATAAAATTTGTAAATAGTAGGTACGTATATTAGTGTATATGTGTGTGCATTATGGTGGTCCGTAAAAGTATGGAGACATACATATTTCTTAAATCTCACCCACTAGGTTGATGTTAATATAGTTGAAGATATCACGTATAAACTCTTCTCGCGATCGGAGACGTTTAAGGTGTGTCGCACAGGGGTCAACGTTCATGTAACCATAGCGCCACGAAAGGTTTATTTTGCCACTAATTTAGAAATTCGGGAAAATATAAAATTTTTATGGTAGCTAGAGGGTTAATGTACTCACGGAAATTCCGCCGCATAAAATTACAGTAGCGGTCTCCTCAGAAAAAATCTTTGTAAAATGAATATAAAAGACCACAGGAAGCGAAAAAAATATATCCTTCGGAATGCTGAACGTGTTTTATTTCGGGTTCCGCTGAAGCGATCGAAATATTTGCTTTGCAAACGACCAATAATTTTTGACGACGTTTAATATGCAAGCAAAAAACAGGTACATTAAGGTGGCATAAACTAAGTACTTGGCGGCAGTGATCCCGATGGCGCACATAGATTTAATACGATAATATATTTGAAACCGAACTTTCGGGCCAAAAACACTGGTGCATTATACTTAGAGATCGTACTTTAAATAACAAAGATATGAAAAAAATATATATTTTAGCGTCATCTAGCGGCGGCAAAAAAAAAAAGAATTTCCCGAAATGTTTTACAAAAAGACATCATATGGGGCAGAGTTGGGAAAAATTTATTCGAATAACGAATAATAGATGAATAAATTTTTTTTATCTCTATTTGAATAATAAATAATTTCGTTTATTCAGAAACCAAATTATTCGAATAATAGATAATTTTCATTTACAAAAACAAACAAAGATACAGAAAAAAAAAATAAACAAACAATTTTTTTTACTATTACTCAGTTGGTTTTTTTTGTTGTACCATGAGTTTTTATTTATTATTTGAAATAACGAATAAACCTCAGAGTAATTTATTCAAAGGGAATTTATCTGAATAAAATTTGAAAAATAAAAATTTATTCGAATAATGCCCAAGTCTGATATGGGGGCGTATGGTGGTTTTTTTTTTTTTTTTGGTCCATATAAGGCGTGTGTGAAAGACATTTTGCCGGTATGACTCATCGAGTTTATATTTACTTCTTCATCCAACTAACGCACTCGTAGGAAATTTTAGCTAGAAATAGATGACTTTTCTTTTATAAGAAGTGCATACATACATAAAAATCGCTCCGCATGGTGCACGTGAAAGGGCGTGTTTCACATTAATTTAACTGAATTTAATTTAATACATAAATCTTTGTTCCATTAGCAGACAATTTTAAATTCAATCAACTTAAATTATTTATTTACATATGCATGTACGTACACATGTTCTCTTTTAGTTGTTTTTTTTTTTTTTTGTTTTGTTTGCATCTCTACGTGACGCAAGTGAGGCAAATTGAACATTTTGAATCTACATTTGCCAAACCAATTTGACCTGATTTCAAAACGACGCTCGTAAATTTGCGAAAAATAAAGAAACGCAACAAAAACAAATTGTAACTGCGCGAACATTTGCTCACTTGTTTTGTTTCTTTTTTGTATTTTGTGTACATTTTGAGTGGCAAAAATAGAAATGCGTGCAACGCATTGACTAATAAATGAAATTTGCATGACGGGCGGCATATATGTGCCCACAAATATAGGCATTTCTCAGAAAAAGTCACCCAAGCACGAAAATTTAAAGTTGCTTTAATTGTACAATTTAGTTGTTATCGAGGAAGCTCAGTATTTAATCTATCTTGTAAAAGAGCAAATATTACTATATTTCTTGATTTTTAATGAAAAAAAACTAGGAATTCTCATGTTCACTTTTCAAAGCAAATATTTCTCTATTTACTCGTATTTTTCTTTAAGCTCTCACTTATCTCAGAAAAGAGATTTTGTTGTCAATTTTTAATTTTTCGCAGCTTTTGTCTATGCTCTGTTGCGTTCTATATTACAAAATAGCCTGTATTTGTAATTACGCGAAAATTTCTGAAATTTTGAATCCCTTCCTAAGGTGTAACGTCCGCAACGCAGTTTAAGTGGCTAAAACAAAGTTATTAAACTAAATTTGTGTCGGCAACATATTTTTATCATCAGCTGTGGCCTAAATCTCTCCCTATATAATAAGACAATACAATATTTCGCGTTATTTCTGCTTCAAAAATTCAAAAAATCGTGCGAAGGTAACGTCCACAACGCCCAGGAAATGCCAATATATAAGTATTGCGCGTAGCATGTGGCGTGTGGCATGTGGCGTTTGTGAGGCGGCGCAATATTGTGGCTGTCTAATGAATTTCAAATTAAATAACGAGCAAAAAGCAAACAGTTAGCCGCTGCTATTTTGGCATTGCTGACCAATTGCCGGCATCACTCGTTAAAGTTGTGAAATAATCTGTACACATACATACCCAGCAGGAAAATTAAGGAGTGAGAAACGCTTATAGAAGCTCTTTTTCAGTGTCTAGAGGTACTAAATAACGAGATGATTTGCTTAATTATTTTTATACGAAACTGGCCAAGTTGCAAGGTTTTGGCTTTTCACTTTCGAAGGAGTAGATTTCGATAATCAACTTACTTGTCGAGAAAGCAGAGCACTTGCTCATGCTTAGAAGCTATTCTCTAATACGCTATAAGGGAAAGTGCTTGACATATTTACTTCTGGGTATTTCCAAATGAATTAATATTCACATTTAATAGTTGCATGGCAAATCGCTTGGAACACCCGATTTTGTTAAATATTACAGTTTGAGTTTAATATTTTCTACAAATTACGCGACTATTATGTATACATATATATGTACATACAAATATTCAAACATACACTAATGTGGCGCTTTTTAAAGGAATTGCTTATATGAGATGTATGTACATACTACTCTGAAAAAAAAAACGTTGTAAATACAAAGACTTTTGCCGTTAAATGAACAACTTTCCGCAGTTGAAATATGCCCAACAACGCTCCGTTGTTGTTTCAAAGATGTGCGCGTTTTTGATTTAAATACTTTTCGTATTTAAGTTAACAACGGAAACTGTTGAATTAAATACTTTTACATTTAAGTTAACAGTTTTTATTTTTGAATTAACAGCAAAAATTTTTAGTCCACATGCGAGCACCATTAAAACAAATACTTACGCATTTAAGTTAACCTCAAAAAAATTGTAAACAATAGTAATTTTATTTTATTTAGTTTTTTTTATATAATATATGTTTACATAGTAATATTAATACTAAGGCCCGGTTTCACCAAACAAACTTTTTCCATTCAGTGATGGTCATTTGATGCATCATTTGAACAACACGATGTGTGGAAAGAGACACGGCCACAAAGGATTGCATCATATTTTCACACCGCCAATATAAAGATTATGGAAACTTTTAGGCAGTAGTGGCACAATCCTGCACCTCAAATGATATATCAAATGACTATCACTGTCTATAGGGCTTTTTACACACACAAAAACATAAACACAACTGATTTTATTTTATTATTTCATAACACATTCTTTATATTAACTTACATTGTTTTCCGACCGCCAGATTTGTAGGTTTCTGCGCAATCATCGCCGCTAAGTTTTACCTCGATTGCTCGCTATCGGAAAATGGGATAATCAAACATATTTAATCTGAAAATACAAAATATATGTATGTATTTATTTTAAAACGTACAAATGTACATATTATATTAATATATTATAATAATATATAAATATTATTATTGTGACTTACCTTTATTTGTATTTATATATTGCATATACATACATATGTATATGTATGTATATATTTTTCTCGAAAATTTAAGTTTGAAAAAAATTTTTCTATTTTTTATTTACTTCAAAATCTTTCAACAGCAAGGGAGTTTTTGAATCAAAAACGCCCGTCTTTGAATTAACTATGGAAAGTTGTTGAATCAAAAACTTTGCCGTTAAAACAAATACTTTTGCTGTTGAATCAAAGACGGAGGTTCAACAGCGGAAAGTTGTTGATTTAACTATGGGTATTTTTTTCAGAGTATGTGTCCATGTGCACTGGCTGGTTTGCCTATTCAGCTGTGCTAATTATGGAATGTGACGATGATGCGATTATGCGATTACTGGAGCGTGATTAAGGCAAAATAATAGAAATGTGTAGACACACATTAGGGTAGGTGGTTTTTGTAAAAGAGTTGTTATTGTATGTTAATTGAGTTTTGGTTGTCTTTCAGTTTTTGGTGTGCTACTTCCAATTAATCTATACTATCTATATCTATATCTATATCTATATCTATATCTATATCTATATCTATATCTATATCTATATCTATATATATATATCTATATCTATATCTATATATATATATATATATATATATATATATATATATATATATATATATATATATATATATATATCTATATCTATATCTATATCTATATCTATATCTATATCTATATCTATATCTATATCTATATCTATATCTATATCTATATCTATATCTATATCTATATCTATATCTATATCTATATCTATATCTATATCTATATCTATATCTATATCTATATCTATATCTATATCTATATCTATATCTATATATATATCTATATCTATATCTATATCTATATCTATATCTATATCTATTTCTATATCTATATCTATATCTATATCTATATCTATATCTATATCTATATCTATATCTATATCTATATCTATATCTATATCTATATCTATATCTATATCTATATCTATATCTATATCTATATCTATATCTATATCTATATCTATATCTATATCTATATCTATATCTATATCTATATCTATATCGTGGCCGCTGTGGTGCAATGGGTAGAGTGCTCGCCTGCTATGCCAGAGGTCTCGGGTTCAAACCACGGTCCGAGCCAAACAAATTTTTCTAATTAGTAAAAATCCAATTATTGGGTTTTTTAAGAGCAGCGGTCACCTCTCGGCAGTGGGCGGCATACCCTCCGAGAGTATTTCTGCCATGAAAAAGCTTCTCACAAAAAAATATAATATACTCTATACAAATTATATTAAATCGATTGTAAGCAAAATGTATGTAACGCGCAGATATGGCTCAAAACGTGGACGCGGATGACCCCGGAATGCTTTTAAACGATATTGGTATTAAATTTTTCTGAGCGATATTGGTATCAAATGAGAAGCGGAAATTGGGGCTTCTATATGAAAAAAGTGAGAGGGTAAAGGAATCGAAAAGGTAAAGAGAATGAATAAGAATAGAAGGAAAGGAAGAAAGAGATGAAAGTGAAACCGAAAGACAAAGACAAAGAAAAACGGAGAGAAAAAGATAAAGATAAGAGATATATAAACGGAAAAAGCGAAATAGAGAAAGAGCTAAAGAGAGAAAGAGAAAGAAAGGGGGGCAAATTCATTATGACTTAAAACTATTCTTCGTAATTGCGAAGCGGGACGGGTATTTGCTGGTATCTTATAATGGTCCGATATGTTCGGTTCCGACAAATCGACTATTCACAGAATGGCTGGGACAGACAGAGCATGGCTTTACATACAATAATCTTGTTTTGGAGCAAATTTATATTTAATTTTAATTTCTCGTTCATGAATGGTATATAAAAAAGAATACATATTAGCTGCTTTGCACTTTTTTATATTTCTTCAAATGTTTGTATACGAGTGTACTCAAAATTTTTTTTTTTTTTGCTAAATATTTTAAATATTAAATTCTGTTAAATCATTTTAATTGTGCATTTAAAGTCGAAGTAATTATTTCAAAAGACTATTTGCAATAGTTATCTGGCATTTTGATGAAATCCACTACTAATCGATGTTATTGCCTCTTCTTCTGTAATTACGTAGGAGCTGGTTAAGGGAGCCACCGCTGCTGGTATCGCTGCTGGTATCGCTGCTGCTATCTCTGGGGCTAACGATAGAACCACTTGCGCCATCGTTTCCGTTATTTGCGCTAACACCATCAGCTCTATTTGGGCTATCTGCTCTATTTCGGCTTCCTCCAACGCTTGGTTCGCTAGATGATTCTCTGGGATTGCGTTCAGATCTACCACTGGATCTTCCTTCGCTATTTGAGCTACTGTTAGCGCTTGGCACACTGGATGCTCCTCCGCTGGCGCTACTTCTGGATCTATCGCTGCTGCTCGAGCTACCGCTACTGTCTGCTCTAGGTGGTGATGTTCTTTGACGTTGCGTGGGTCTGCCGAGCGATTCATTGTCACTCGAACCATCGCTACCGCTAATAGGTGGTCCTCTTTGACCGCCTCTGGTTCTTCGTGTTCTTGTACTGCCTACGTTACTGGTTTCTCCGCGACCAGATCGATACTCGACTTCACCAAAAAGAATGTCGTGTTGTTTTTTAGCAATATTTCGTGTGTCCAAAACATCGTCCGAAACTTTGTTAGCAACAATAGTAGAAATTGTATCACTTACTTCAGCAGCATTTTTGTTGTAGCTCAAAGTGATATCCTTAGCACCAGCCTTTTGGGTTAAAATCAGTAGTGCAGCCACAAGGATGAGTAGGAACATTTTTAAAACTTTCATTATATTAAATTGCATTCACAATTACTTAGTTGTGTACAGTCTTAAGTCAGACTTTAGATTTGAAATTTTCAAAAGAGTTAGCCCCCTTTTAAAGCGGAGAGACGCAGAAATTTGCTCGCGAATCAGACAGAAATCAAAAGCAATTAATGTTGGCCGTTAATTAAGTCGAAGCTAAGTTCCCTGACATTCTAAAGCAATTAATTTAACAAACAACAATAAAGAACCCTTTTCTAAAAATTTAATATTTAATAAAGTTTAATGACTGTTGTGGTGGGTAGTGTGCTCGCCTGCTATGCCAGAGGTCTCGGGTTCAAACCACAGTCCGAGCGAAACACCAAAAAAATTTTTCTAATTAGTAAAAATCCAATTATTGGGTTTTTTAAGAGCAGCGGTCACCTCTCGGCAGTGGGCGTCATACCCTCCGAGAGTATTTCATAACTTTAGTACAAGAAGCGATTTTTGCATGCAAGTACCAAAAGGAGACGCTATAGACGCACCAAAATACATATTTTTGTTCCAAGTGTAGCCAGCTAATGCATATTTTGGTTCATCTTGGCCCAAAACCAAACACGTATGTAGCGCTGTCGTAGCTAAGATTTACACTCGAAAGAAATTACGCTACATACGATTAAAAGTGAAGTTTCTGTTCACTTAAAGCAAGATATTCTTTTTTGTTATTTCAGTACGAAAGTATTTTTTTCGAAATTTTTTTGGCATTCCGGGAATGATGTTGTAAAGTTTATAAGGTTGTGGTATGTCTCCATTTAAAATGGGGACCCGTAGATATCGGAATGTACCTGAGTGGAATTCAGGGCTGCTACATAGAGCTCTATTCATTATGACTCCTAAGCCGAGTCCCCAGATTTTGGTCGAAACCTTCGGGTACATAGAGCTATGTTATGCTCAACCCTAGGGAGTTCGCTATGGAAAGGGAAGGGGAAAGACGCATGGGTAATGGGTAAGGAAAAGGGACGGAAAAGGAGAGAGAAAGCGAAACGAAAATGGAATGGGCGAGCGAAAAGGAGGGAAGTAAGGGAGTAAAGGGAGAAGGAAAAGGAAGGAAAGAGAAAAGGATAGGTAAGGGAGAGCGATAGAGAAAGGGAAGGTAAAAAAAAGGAAACGGAAACGGAAATGAAAGGGAAAGGTAAATGTATTGGGAAAGGGATTAGGAGACTAAAACATAGAAGAAAAAAACAAGGACGTCAATAGGGGCCTGAGAAAAATATTGCTGCCCGAGGAAAGCTCGGTCATCCAGGTACTCGGTCTCCCGTACCATCTCCCGAACAACCGAGCCAACAAATATTTATATTTTGGGGTATAAAATCTCCATTTAAGCAGCCTTACTTGTATTATTTCAAATTATACACAATTTAAGTTGAACTCATAAAAACACACCTTTGCTTCTGGGGGAAAAAAAAATACCAAATAATATACCAAGCACCACATGTTTGTACATTTGCACACGTTTCGATAGAAAACACAAATGTACATTTTTTTGTTTTTATTTGCTGCACGAACTTAATTTTAATGTACACAATGGTACGTTTTTTTTACTAACTAAAATGTTCGAACCCTTAATGAGTAGTAGCCATACTCGCTAGCTGGCCGATAAAAAGAAAGAAATTGTGAATCGAAAGCGGCTATTATAAATGTGAAATACAAATTCCGTTTAAACTCTCATCAGGGCATAACCGCTAGATGGACCCACACGAAACTTTGCACGCCTAATTATTTTCATACCGTGAAGGTTATAGGCATACTTTAATGGGAAACTCCCATAAAAAATTTATCATTATTTCGTAATATATTTTGAATGTGACATAATTATACTCAACTTATAAATTTGAAATACATATCAATAGCCACTTGTTACGTTTACAACTGTTTATATGTACTCTGAAAAAAATACCCGTAGTTAAACCAACAACTTTCGGCTGTTGAATCTCCGTCTTTGATTCAACAGCAAAAGTATTTGTTTTCACAGCAAAGTTTTTGATCCAACAATTTATTCAAAAACGGGCGATGTTGATTCAAAAACTTGCTTGCCTTTAAAAAAATTTTTGTGAGAAAATATTTTTTTGTGAGAAAACTAACAAAAAAAATATAAATAATGGTGGAGAGAAGATAAAGAGAAAAATCCAAAAAAACGTTTATTTTTAGCAACAATTTTCTCCCCGTTGTTGATTTAAAGGCAAAAGTATTTGACCCAACAGGTTCCGTTGTAAACAAAACTAATGGGAACAAATTTTTTTAAATTTTGTTTTTGCAATGATTCAAATAATTCATGGATTCCTTTTTAGGAAATGGAAGTATAAATAGGTTACTACAATTCAATATAATGTTGAATGTTCCACTATGTGATGATTGGATAGAATTTCAGGTTGATGTCACGGTTCGAATCCGGAGGAGAATATAAAATAAAGAAGAAAAATCAGACTAAGAAATAAAGATAGCAACTAGTGAATGATAAGAAGGAGAGTAGAATAGGAGAACAAGCAGAGGCTACATATTTGCAGTTGGGACCCGGGCGGAGAGAAGATGAAGAGTAAAATGCAAACAAAAATTTATTTTTAGGTGAACTTTTTATCCAATAATCTCCGTTATTGACTTAAATCAACAACGCTCGTACCTTTGAAACAACAACGGAGCGTTGTTGGGCACATTTCAACTGCGGAAAGTAGTTGATTTAACAGCGAAAATCTTTAGATTTACAACGTTTTTTTTTTTTCAGAGTACGTCTGTACTGCATCATTAAATATTTCCATACTATTGCCATTGTTGTTGTTGATGATTATATTTATAATTGTGTCCGCCGCTCACTGCTGACTTTATTCCGCTTCATTGCTAATCATTTTATTTTGCCAAACTTGAGTTGCTCCCTTTTCCATTCAATTCCATTTCAGCATCGTCGTCCGTATTTTGCCGCTAACCGAACCATCATTGAACGGTCTATTGAAAATTGGTGTAACATTTTATAACGCGTCTATTAGTCTGCAAAGAAAATAGCTTTGGATTGGTTATTTTTAGCTCACAGCTAGAGGCTAGAATGGATAGAAATTGTGCAACTGCTTTGTGTGCGCCTAATGTGGCAGGTAGTCGCTTGAGGCATTCATGATGATTATTCTTTCTTTTCTTCGTTTGTTAGTTGCATGTGGGGAACTCAAATACATTTGAATTATGTTCTATTTTTGTTCAGGAAATTTTGTAAGGCTATTTTTCCATTGAACGGAGATTTTATTGTTATATGATGAATATTATTTGGGATTGCAGAAACATTTTTTATGTGTTTTCTTTGTAAAATTATGGAGTTTTTGTTGTTAAAAATAGAAAGAAAGAAGTTGAAAAATATTTTTCTTCAAAGACAAAGAACTTTTTTTATAGAGCAAACTGAGTTCTGTTTTGAAGCTTTCCAGGTTAAACTTAAGCTTTATGAGTTTTAAGTGAGTGTTGCTTGAGAAAGAAGCGATTTACAAATTTTAGCTATGAAGTTATTTTAAAGTTCTTTAGGAAAAAGCAAGTCATAAAAGGCGAACATAATTACTAATGCGCTTATATTAAAAAGTAGTGAAAAAAAGTCCCTAATACGACAATATGAAAGCTATTATAATACGTAAAAATTGTACTTAAAATTCACTCACCGCTCTTAAAGCTCGCAAAATGAGACTTAATTATTTTTAAAGCATACTTTTAGGCGAGTTGAGATAAATTCAAGGGCTTGACTCTTATATATGTATTAAGATACCTACAATTCCAAACAATTTCCTTAACCAAACATAGCTTTAAATTTCCAAATACATACTGCACTAAATAATAAAACAATTTAATTTGAAACAATTGCTTTTCAGACATTTTTGCGGTAGACTTGTCATTTAGTTTAGCATAGCATTGGCTGCAAGAGCAATAAATAGATAATTGTTATTATACCGGACTGAAATAATAAAAGATTAAAGCAAGGATGCTCAACAAACTATCAAAATATTTTTCTATTTGTTAACATGTTATGTTAACGCAACTAAAATGCAAGCGTTAACGTTTTAAACGAAACAAAATCAACAAAAAGGAAATCGGTTTCACTTGAAAGAGTTTTTAGTGCTTAGCACGAATTTTTCGTGAAATAGCTATACACTCAACCTTCGCTGTAAATAGTTGTTGAATTTTTTTCCACTTACCCCAACAATTAAAAATCGGTTTCGTTGAATCGAAAATTAACGTTGAAATTATCATTGAAATTAGCGTTTTTTCGGTTCTCACAATAAGTTGAGAGTGCTTAGTAGTAGCGTAGAGCAACAGTGCTCTCAATGATAAACATAGAGCGCTTTGATGGTTGGTTGGAGTGGAAATTCTCTCAGTAATATAAAGCGCTCAACTTTTCAACGTTTCAGCGTTAACGCTTGAGTTTCGTTGACGTTGATAACGAAACAGAAATTATTTTGATAATCTTTATAACGTTGAAAAACTGAGTCGTTTCAACAGAAATGACTTTAACATTTCGGTTATCGTTAATATTAACGTTGCGGTGCATCCTTGGATTAAAGTCATTTGACAAAAACAATAAAATCATAACTAACAAAAACAAAAACCACATCAAAAACAATATGCATACGCTGCACAAACAAAGCGCATAACTAAGCTAAACAGAATATTTGTAATGAAAAACAAGCAGTGATAAATATATGTATACAAATGCCTGCATACATGCATACATATATACAAATGCATATTTACATATACATGTCTATAGTATAGATATGAAAGTGTGCTGCTGCAAAAACAGTACGAACAGCATGGCGTATGAGTAACCATGTAGGTACATGCGTGAGTAAAACCTGGTAGCAGACAATTATTATGCCGCAAATATAGTACATCTTGTCGTTTATACTTCATAACCGCCTAAGTGAAACTTTCATAACCGCTTATGACAAAATTGAGATTTGCCAAACTTTAACTACTGGCGTCCAGCTCTATCGATTCAAACCATAAATTTAGTCTTTGGAAAGCTCGAGAAGCTCTATATATCCTTCTAATATACTTTTCAGCACTCTGAAATTACATTTTAATTTTTGGCACAAATGTTGCTTAGGCGATTATGAAGTTTTAACGACGATATGTACACAACGTCCAAAAAATTGTTAAGGAATAAGTTGCAAATAAGCTGTTATACTACTGCTACTCCAAACATTTTAATATCATGTTCAGACATAAAAATTAATTAAGTCAATTGGGGTTGATTGAACATCTTTAGATTTGGTGTTCAGACATATTTAATTTACTTGGCCCATTTAACAGGTCGGCTCAAGATACATACACACATACACGCCGTCAGCTGAATATCAAACTCTCGTGACCTAAATGTCAAAATTGCAAGGAGGACGAAATAATTTGACATTCATCTCACTATTTTTACCAATCGTAAACACGAATGCATGTATAAAATAAGCAGAAATAAAAACAAATTTGATAGGTGATGAAGAAGAACAAGAATGCAGCTGATCTGACGAACCAACCTGTTTAATGGACACTGACGCTAATCACATTTCTCTTTTCATGACATTTCATTTTACTTATGAAACAAGCCTTTTAACAGGGTTGCATGCAGAATTGTTCTTCATTAACAACTCATTAATTTCTAATGAAGTATTAACTTGGTCAATTTTTGTATGGTAAATTGAGAATCATTGGGCTTGAAAATTGAATGAAAGCTCTTAATGTTCAATTAAGGTTGTGTCTGAACATAACATAAAACTTTTTTTCTGTTAAGAGAAAGAGATGTTATAATTCTTTCTGTTATGCGCTCATATCTGAAATTGAAAATTGGAAAGGGAGCACAATGTGTTGGGAGCGTAAAAAATTGCGTATTAACATACACACATAGATAGAAAAAATATTCAGTGTACTGCCAGCTGACATGCAAGCTAGCCATGGGTAATGGCGCAATTTTTTTGGCGCTGATACAATAACACCAGCGCCAACCGTGGCGCCGCGCACGGTTCTGGCGCAATAAAACCTTTAGCGCAATTACCATGGAATAATCGATAAATAACACTTGTTCGCTTCTTACTGTCTACTATACCCGTTTTATTTCTTTTGGCGCAATTCTGCTTACATACACGCTGGCAGAATAATTGTGCCACAATTAAATTTTATTTGCGTATATTTGTGAAAATATGCTGGCATCTCGTTTTTCGGCATATTCATTATGAAATATGAGGGTCAGGGTCGGCTCCACCCTATTAAAAAGAAATATTCCGGGTCCGGGCGCATTATATCGAAATTTCCCCTTACCATTTACCATGCGTAACAAAAATATACTATATGCTAATAAATATTTTATTTAATTTATTTTGTATTATATTTTTCTCTCCTATTCACAGATAATGTCAATTTTGTCTTCTTTATTTGTGAAAGTAAAATATCAATACCCTTTCGTATTAGCGATGGTTCGGTATTGGCGTTAGCATACATAATTGTGACGGTGTCATATACTCTGTGCTGTTATTGGCTTTGTGGTGGTGCCATTTTGCACTAGCGCTATATTGGTGCTGGTGTTGGCGCACGAAATTGAGTCAGTGTTATATTGCAATAGCGCATCATTGAGTTGGCGCTACATTGAGTTGGCGCTACATTGAGTTGGCGCTACATAGAGTTGGCGCATTTTCCAAATCGGAGTTAGCGCAATAACACCAGGGTTGACGCCAGCGCAATTGCGCGGCGCAGCGCAGTGTTACCCATGCCTAATGCATGCAAGTGGTTGGTTAAATAGCGCACGCGATACACCTACATATGTATGTATTCATATGCAAATGAATATTAACTTTTCAGGCCGTGTAGTATATATATTTAATATCAAAAACGCCTTTTTATAATCCCTTGTATAAGCTTTATTACAAGCAGATTATGCTCCATATAATCTCTTATTATAAATGTTATAAGGAATTGTCTAGCCTCATTTCCCTTGGCGAATAAGCCTTGGGAATAAGGTTTATACTTGGAGAGAGAGGGAGAGAGTGGTAGTTATGGCCTGATGACATCAACACAGGAAAACCAACCGTATTCTATGCCTTTGTCTATACAACTTACTTATGTCTCTTAGAAATTGCAGACATTATAAAATATCATCATCTAAAATAAGTCTTAGATAAGGCGTAGTTCGATATATGAGCATGTATGTGCATGTATATGTGTATATAAGTATGTAAATAATGCTTTTGCACATGCATCTAATTACATATACATATGTATGCATGTAATAACAAGCGAATTACGCACTTCAAGTGAAAAGTAATCAAAAATATTAAGTTAAATTGATGAATGAACTTTCACAGATGACGGAAAACATTAATCAGACTTTTAAAGTGAGTTTACAAACAAATGCATGCTAAATATGTGCATACATATATTACATATGTACAGAACACAAAGGGTTGTTTTTAAGAATGCCTATTCATTTACTATTGATGTGTCCTCTGGGGTTCCGCAGGGCAGCCATCTCGGACCGACTCTGTTCTTGTTGTTCATTAATGACATCTCATGTGCTATAAATTATTCTAAGGTTTTAATGTACGCAGATGATGTGAAACTTTTCAAGTCCTACACCTCACCGGAGGAAAGATCGCTCCTTCAAAATGATTTAAACGGTTTGGTTACGTGGTGCAATATAAATCTTATGCCACTAAATCTAAATAAATGTAAATTTATGTGCTTTTCGCGGAGTAATGTCGATCCTATAGTTACGCCATTAATAATCATGATCTGGAGCGAGTTTATGAGTTTGTCGACTTAGGTGTAAGATTCGATTATAAACTTAATTTCAACCTTCACATCAACGTCATGATAAATAAAGCTAAAAGTGTTCTAGCGTTTGTAAAACGTTGGTCTAAGGAATTTAGTGACCCCTACGTAACTAAAGCCCTTTTCACAACTTTAGTAAGACCGACACTAGAGTATGCATCTATAATCTGGAATCCGAGTTATAAAATTCATTCTGATAGACTTGAATCGATTCAAAAACAATTTTTACTTTTTGCATTAAGAAATTTGAATTGGAACCCTCATAGCAATCTTCCCTCGTATACTAGTCGCTTAAAGCTTATTAACCTTCCAACTTTAGCTAATCGTAGGGAAACTCTGGGTGTAATATGGTGCAGTGAAATAACGCCCGTGGAATTAACGCCCGCGGGCGTTTCATAGATTTCTATAATCATTTATTAGTAACAATTTTCAAGGTCTCTAAGTAAGTAAATATTTAAATACGCAATCAAAATAAACAAAACTTCATTACATACATATTGGCACTTTCAGACCACAATCTAAACAAATACTCATATAGAGTTTTCAACAATTTGACGACAAACCGGGCACAAAATATTTCTATTGCCATTTACGATTGCAACCTTACTGTGCTCTCCAAAGCAATCCGCACACAATCTAAAGTGATTGCATGGGCTTAAGAGAACATCGCGTGGCTTGGTAGAACAAATAACACACAACAACATGCTTTGACTCTCGCAAAAATTGTCCGCCGTTTCTTCATAGTCAGAACAATCCATTTCAGATACATCAATGTCTTCTGTGTCATATGTCTTACTTTCGGGATTACTCATTTGATTCGCCTGCGGCGCTTTTTCCAATACTAATACACCATATTTAAAAAAAAAAAAACGAAAAATTGGAATTAGAAATCGGGCGATTTTTTATTCCAATTTTTCGCCTGCGGCGCTTTTTCCAATAATAATACACCTATTTAAAATAAAAAAACCAAAAATTGGAATTAAAAATCGCGCGATTTTTTATTCCAATTTTTCGCCTTCGGCGCTTTTTCCAATAATAATACACCATAATTAAAAAAAAAACGAAAAATTGGGATTAAAAATCGCGCGATTTTTTATTCCAATTTTTCGCCTGCGGCGCTGTTTTCCCTAATACACCATATTTAAATAAAAATAGGTAAAAAAACTTTTTAAGTTAAACGGTTTTATGTTATACATACATTGCAATGTTTAAGATAAATGTACTAAAAACCAAAAAATAATAAAATAGATACAGTCGTGGGAATTATAAACATTTGCATAGACTAGACTAAAATAAAACCGTGGGGCACGTCAATTGTCTACAATCGTTGATTAAAATGTTTGTTTTGTAATGTTACACTATAATTAGGCAGTTGTTCAACCGACAACGATGGACGTGTGATAAGTAGGGCTAGAATGTGGAAAAAAGCTAGCAAGCTCGATTATAAGCGAGTTTTAGGGTTTCATAGTGGTGAGCGAGTAGTACTTTTATCATATGTTTTGTCGATTAAAGACAAACTACGAGCAGTGAAACGATTCCTCGTGTGAATGTCCAACGATAAACTAGTTGAAACATCTCTTTTATTAACATGGAGTGTATAACTATTGGAATTTCCATGAGCAAGAAAATAGTAAGTATTTTCCTCACCGTCTGCGGGCCAACTGCCTAACGACGAATTAAACGATTCTTCTATCGCACATTAAGTCGATAATTTGTAGACAATTGACGTGCCCCCCGGTTTTATTTTAGTCTAGTCTATGCAAATGTTTATAATTCCCACGACTGTATCTATTTTATTATTTTTTGGTTTTTAGTACATTTATCTTAAACATTGCAATGTATGTATAACATAAAACCGTTTAACTTAAAAAGTTTTTTTACCTATTTTTATTTTCTAGTTTTTAGTTTTTATTTCGCATTCTGTTTAATTCATTTAGTGCTTCATTATTGCAAGGTTTCTTGCCCGTTAGTTTATTGCAGTCCAACGCCTCTATAGCGACCCACGCGCCACCTATCGGAAGTTTTTTTTAGGAAAATATTTCCTTTCAAGGTAGTAATACATGTTCCGAATTTCAGCCAAATCGGACCATAAATGCGATTTTTGTAAATATAGCGACCCACGCGCCACCTAGCGGAATTTTTTTTTAAAGAAAATATTTCTTTTCAAGGTAGTAATACATGTTCCGAATTTCAGCCAAATCGGACCATAAATGCGATTTTTGTAAATATAGCGACCCACGCGCCACCTAGCGGAATTTTTTTTTTAAGAAAATATTTCTTTTCAAGGTAGTAATACATGTTCCGAATTTCAGCCAAATCGGACTATAAATGCGATTTTTGTAAATATAGCGACCCACGCGCCACCTAGCGGAATTTTTTTTTAAGAAAATATTTCTTTTCAAGGTAGTAATACATGTTTCGAATTTCAGCCAAATCGGACCATAAATGCGATTTTTGTAAATATAGCGACCCACGCGCCACCTAGCGGAATTTTTTTTTTAAGAAAATATTTCTTTTCAAGGTAGTAATACATGTTCCGAATTTCAGCCAAATAGGACCATAAATGCGATTTTTGTAAATATAGCGACCCAAGCGCCACCTATCGGAATTTTTTTTTTCATAATATTGCATTGTCATCGGGGTTATACATGCGTGCAAAATTTCAGATTAATCGGTTGACAGAAAGAGGGTGAAATTTGAATTACTAAATTTGACCCAAGAATAAAGAATAAATAATAAATAAAACAAACGGGGTGAGCTAAATAAAACCGTTTAATAAAAAAGCCCGTCTGCGGGCTTAATTGCCCTTCCGAAAGAGAAATAAAGCCCGTGGATCAAACGTAATAACGCCCGCGGGAATTATTTCTTTTTGAAGAAAGGAAAAAATGCCCGCGGGTGTTATTTCCTTTTTTTTGGGAAATAACGCCCACGGGCGTTAATTCCACGGGCGTTATTTCACTGCACCGTGTAATATTCGTAACGAACTGCTGAAGGGATCAATAAATAGCCCATTTCTTCTTTCTGAAATAAGTTTAAACATTCCTGCCCGTCCATCAAGATATTACCAGCCCATATTTTTAAAACAATGTAAAACTAATTTTGAATTAAATGAGCCATTCCGATATCTATGCAAAAGTTTTAACACATACTCTACCTACTTTGACATCTCTGACTCTCTATCCATTATAAGGAAAACTCTTCTTTCAATTCTTAACAAATAACAAATTGTCTACTAGATATAGTTTCCTTCTACTAATTTAGTATAATATGTATTTTATTGTTAACTGAGTAATTGCGTCTAAGTGTATATATAAACTTATGTATGTGTAATCAGCTGATGAATTTCTATTCTGTAGCTGAGCAGCATAAGAACTCGACGTTTAACAAACTCCAAGCCACTCAACACCTTGGCAAAATTAAAAAATATATCCGTGCGTCATGCAGATTGCGCCCCTCGCGTCGGTCGGGCGGGAAATGGAGGGTAAACCGTTCGGAATTATTATTATGTACAATACATGTATGCTATGAAGGGTTCAGTGCCTCGTGGTGCCATGGCCGCCCGTTGGCGCACAGCTGTGCTGATGATGATAATTCAATTTTAAAATAAACCGCAAAATAAATTTATGATTTGAACAAGTAAGGAAGCCTAAGTTCGAGTGCAATCGAACATTAGATACTCAGCTGTATGCTTTCATTGTTTGTTTGCGTTTGTTCGATATAGGGTGTATTTTATATGAAACGAGTGCTGCATAAACAGGGCGCAGCCACGCCCATTTTCAAAATTTATATCAATCATCCAAATAAGCATACAAATATTATTGTTAGTGCAAAATTTCATCCCTCTATGACTTTTAGTTACAAAGACTTCACGTTACAAATTCCAAAAGGGTGTTCCAGAAATATCTTTGTTAAAAAGTAGGCGTGGTCATAAACCGATTTCAATACATTTTTGCGTGTCTATTAACACATGTTATAAAAGTGTATAAACCAAGTTTCGTCATAATATCTCAATTATTTGTCGAGTTAAAGGCTAAGAAATCTCATATATCCCTTTGTCTAAAAAGAGGCGGTGCCACGCCCATTTTCCAAACTTTTTTATTTTTTGTTTCCGGTCTATTGTAAAACTCATGTCACAAAATTTCAATGAATTATCTTTATATTTCACATAGATATCGCTTAAAATGGTTTTATTAGGTCACTTTATAATACACATATATAAAAGTGGGCGCGGTCGTCAACCGATTTTGGTAATTTTTCGTCCACACATTTGGCTAAGTAAATATATCACGCGTACCAGATTTCATCGATATATCTTTAACGGTTTCTGAGTTATGGCTTATTAAACTTTCAATATTCGCTCCTTAATAAGTGGGCGTGGCACCGCCCATTTTCCAAAATTTTTGTAGTTTTTGTTTTATGTCCATAGTTGGACTCCTGCCACAAAATCTCAGTGATTGATCTTTATATTTGACAGAGATATCGCTTAAAATGTTTTTATTAGGCCCCCTTATATTTCCTATATATAAAAGTGGGCGTGGCCGTCAACCGATTTTGATAATTTTTCGCCAAAACATTTGACTAAGTAATTATATTACGCGTACCGAATTTCATCGATATATCTTCAACGGTTTCTGAGTTATGACTCATAAAACTTTCAATGTCTGCCCCTTAATAAGTGGGCGTGGCACCGCCCATATTCCAAAATTTTTGTGTTTTTTGTTTTATGTCCATAGTTGGACTCATGCGACAAAATTTCAATGATAGATCTTTATATTTGACAGAGATATCGCTTAAAATGGTTTTATTAGGTCACTTTATAATACACATATATAAAAGTGGGCGTGGCCGTAAACCGATTTTGATAATTTTTCGTCAAAACATTTGTCTATGTAAGCAAATTACGCGTACCAAATTTCATCGATATATCTTCAACGGTTTCTGAGTTATGACATATAAAACTTTCAATGTTTGACCCTTAATAAGTGGGCGTGGCACCGCCCATTTTCCAAAACTTCATCAAATTTCTTCATAAGGGCCCGAGCTCAATACGTGGGTAAAATTTTAAAACTCTAGCTATATTAGTGGCTGAGATACCAAATTTCCGATTTTTTCTATATAGGAAAAGTGGGCGTGGTCATGGTCCGATTTCGCCCATTTTCAATACCAACCGTCCCAGTCTCGATACCAACTTGCGTTCCAAATTTCATCAAAATATCTCAATTTTTGCGCGAGTTAGAGTGTTTACAGACGGACGGACGGACGGACGGACGGACAGACGGACGGACGGACGGACGGACGGACGGACGGACGGACGGACGGACATGGCTCAATCGATTTCTCTTTTCACCCTGATCATTTTGATATATATAAGTCTATATCTATCTCGATTATTTCATTCTGTTACAATCCACCGTTATGTGATTAAAACTATAATACTCTGTGTACTAGTACAGCTGAGTATAAAAATATGCAGCGAGACAACGTAATATACGTGTTTAAGTATGTTTGTGTAATGTTATTGTGTTTTTATGGATGTACACGGTATAGCAAGACCATTCAAGTAAACAAAAAAGGATAAAGGAAGGGAATAAATAGCTTATGTTTCCAAGAAACCGGTAAATATATACACCAACAAGTGTATAACGCCCAATTGAAGGCGTGCTGTTAAATTTTTGTTTTCTACTAATTGGGTGGACCTATAATTTTTAACGGCTCCGAATGGTTAATGCTTTTGTTTTTGTGAGCAGGTTTTTCATGGTCGAAATACACTCGGAGGGTAGGGAATGAGGCAAATATATTTCTCGAATATAATTACATATGTACAGGGTTTGAATTTGCTTGCTGCAAAACAGCGATAGCCGATGTTTTTTGCTTATTGCTGAATTCAGCCGAGCCAAAAACGAAAACACGAATCATTCGCTTCAGTGTTCAGCTGAGTCGTGTTTGCTTGTATAATGCGCATTTCTGTCGTACCCAAGTATGGAAAGAAGGTACCCCGAAATAAGTCCCAAATGAAATAGTAAGTCCCAAAAAAAAAAAATGAAAAAACTCCCAAATATTTTCCATACAAATTGGGACTTATTTCATAATGAAATAACTCCCAATGCATTGGGACTTATTTCATAATATTTTGTTGGGACTTATTTCTTAATGAAATAACTCCCAAATGAAATAACTCCCAACGAAATTCCGTTGGGAGTTATTTCATTATTTTCCAGCTTTGGGAGTTATTTCATATTTGTTGGGACTTATTTCATTTCTCTTAAAAATGCATTGGGAGTTATTTCATATTTCTTGGGAGTTATTTCATTTCTCTTAAAATTGCAATTTAACAAGCTTCGACGTTTTTGTAACGTTATAAAGTAACCGAAAGCCGGGATCCGTACGATAAATCGAAAAAATGTCGAATCTTAAAAGACCGAATTGAAAAAAGCCTTATTATACATTTTTGACCGAATTAAAACTGTCGAAATGAGGAAAATGACCGAAAAAGGCCGAAATTTGTATACTTACATTTTTATCGCCGCCGCTGAAGGGTGTACCACGCAGAAGGACATCACCGTGGCGGTAGCCACGGTTAGGGCACACGTCCGGACGGATGGCGTAGCCCAGGGTTATTTTTTATAAGCGCGGCCGAAGGCCGCCAACGCAGAAAAGTGTTCGGTGCAGTGAAGTAACGCCCGTGGAAATAACGCCCGCGGGCCAAATCCCATATTAAAAAAAAAAAACGAAAAATTGGAATTAAAAATCGCGCGATTTTTTATTCCAATTTTTCGCCTGCGGCGCTTTTTCCAATAAAACAAACACCATATTTCAAAAAACCAAAAATTGGAAATAAAAATCGCGTGATTTTTTATTTCAATTTTTCGCCTGCGGCGCCTTTTCCAATAAAACAAACACCATATTTAAAAAAACCAAAAATTGGAATTAAAAATCGCGTGATTTTTATACTCAGCTGTACTAGTACACAGAGTATTATAGTTTTAATCACATAACGGTGGATTGTAACAGAATGAAATAATCGAGATAGATATAGACTTATATATATCAAAATGATCAGGGTGAAAAGAGAAATCGATTGAGCCATGTCCGTCCGTCCGTCCGTCCGTCCGTCCGTCCGTCCGTCCGTCCGTCTGTCCGTCCGTCCGTCCGTCCGTCCGTCTGTAAACACTCTAACTCGCGCAAAAATTGAGATATTTTGATGAAATTTGGAACGCAAGTTGGTATCGAGACTGGGACGGTTGGTATTGAAAATGGGCGAAATCGGACCATGACCACGCCCACTTTTCCTATATAGAAAAAATCGGAAATTTGGTATCTCAGCCACTAATATAGCTAGAGTTTTAAAATTTTACCCACGTATTGAGCTCGGGCCCTTATGAAGAAATTTGATGAAGTTTTGGAAAATGGGCGGTGCCACGCCCACTTATTAAGGGTCAAACATTGAAAGTTTTATATGTCATAACTCAGAAACCGTTGAAGATATATCGATGAAATTTGGTACGCGTAATTTGCTTACATAGACAAATGTTTTGACGAAAAATTATCAAAATCGGTTTACGGCCACGCCCACTTTTATATATGTGTATTATAAAGTGACCTAATAAAACCATTTTAAGCGATATCTCTGTCAAATATAAAGATCTATCATTGAAATTTTGTCGCATGAGTCCAACTATGGACATAAAACAAAAAACACAAAAATTTTGGAATATGGGCGGTGCCACGCCCACTTATTAAGGGGCAGACATTGAAAGTTTTATGAGTCATAACTCAGAAACCGTTGAAGATATATCGATGAAATTCGGTACGCGTAATATAATTACTTAGTCAAATGTTTTGGCGAAAAATTATCAAAATCGGTTGACGGCCACGCCCACTTTTATATATAGGAAATATAAGGGGGCCTAATAAAAACATTTTAAGCGATATCTCTGTCAAATATAAAGATCAATCACTGAGATTTTGTGGCAGGAGTCCAACTATGGACATAAAACAAAAACTACAAAAATTTTGGAAAATGGGCGGTGCCACGCCCACTTATTAAGGAGCGAATATTGAAAGTTTAATAAGCCATAACTCAGAAACCGTTAAAGATATATCGATGAAATCTGGTACGCGTGATATATTTACTTAGCCAAATGTGTGGACGAAAAATTACCAAAATCGGTTGACGACCGCGCCCACTTTTATATATGTGTATTATAAAGTGACCTAATAAAACCATTTTAAGCGATATCTATGTGAAATATAAAGATAATTCATTGAAATTTTGTGACATGAGTTTTACAATAGACCGGAAACAAAAAATAAAAAAGTTTGGAAAATGGGCGTGGCACCGCCTCTTTTTAGACAAAGGGATATATGAGATTTCTTAGCCTTTAACTCGACAAATAATTGAGATATTATGACGAAACTTGGTTTATACACTTTTATAACATGTGTTAATAGACACGCAAAAATGTATTGAAATCGGTTTATGACCACGCCTACTTTTTAACAAAGATATTTCTGGAACACCCTTTTGGAATTTGTAACGTGAAGTCTTTGTAACTAAAAGTCATAGAGGGATGAAATTTTGCACTAACAATAATATTTGTATGCTTATTTGGATGATTGATATAAATTTTGAAAATGGGCGTGGCTGCGCCCTGTTTATGCAGCACTCGTTTCATATAAAATACACCCTATATCGAACAAACGCAAACAAACAATGAAAGCATACAGCTGAGTATCTAATGTTCGATTGCACTCGAACTTAGGCTTCCTTACTTGTTTATTTCAATTTTTCGCCTGCGGCGCCTTTTCCAATAAAACAAACACCATATTTAAAAAAACCAAAAATTGGAATTAAAAATCGCGTGATTTTTTATTTCAATTTTTCGTCTGCGGCGCCTTTTCCAATAAAACAAACACCATATTTAAAAAAACCAAAAATTGGAAATAAAAATCGCGCGATAGATGTCCTTCTGCGTAGTACTTTTTGGGAGATATTTCATATTTCTTGGAATTTATTTCATTTGGGAGTTATTTCATATTTCTGGGACTTATTTCATTTGGGAGTTATTTCATATTTTTTGGGATTTGGGGCCTCATTATGAAATAAGCCCCAAATATTGGGACTTATTTCATTTCCTTCTTTGGGAGTTATTTCATTTCTAAAAGTTGGGAGTTATTTCATTTTTACTGGGACTTATTTCATTGGGAGTTATTTCATTGGGACTTATTTCATTTGGGACTTATTTCGGGGTACCTGAAAAGAATACTCGCTTATTCATCAAATTACCTTCAAAGCAACAACACCAACTCGACTATTGTAAAAATAGTCCAGTTGGTGTTGTTGCTTTGAAGGTAATTTGATGAATAAGCGAGTATTCTTTTCATACTTGGGTACGACAGAAATGCGCCTATAGTTAAGCCAAGCAACTCAATTTGAGAGGGTTGCTTTTACTTCCAGCAATTAGTTGAGTGGTAAATTTTTTTCTTACAGTTGCTTATTTTGCTGAAACTAGTTTTTAAGCAGAATTCAACATGAAAAGATGTTTGCAAATGGACATACATACATATTATGTGTACATACACACATACATAAGCAAATATGTATAAATAAAAATAGGTAAAAAAACTTTTTAAGTTAAACGGTTTTATGTTATACATACATTGCAATGTTTAAGATAAATGTACTAAAAACCAAAAAATAATAAAATAGATACAGTCGTGGGAATTATAAACATTTGCATAGACTAGACTAAAATAAAACCGTGGGGCACGTCAATTGTCTACAATCGTTGATTAAAATGTTTGTTTTGTAATGTTACACTATAATTAGGCAGTTGTTCAACCGACAACGATGGACGTGTGATAAGTAGGGCTAGAATGTGGAAAAAAGCTAGCAAGCTCGATTATAAGCGAGTTTTAGGGTTTCATAGTGGTGAGCGAGTAGTACTTTTATCATATGTTTTGTCGATTAAAGACAAACTACGAGCAGTGAAACGATTCCTCGTGTGAATGTCCAACGATAAACTAGTTGAAACATCTCTTTTATTAACATGGAGTGTATAACTATTGGAATTTCCATGAGCAAGAAAATAGTAAGTATTTTCCTCACCGTCTGCGGGCCAACTGCCTAACGACGAATTAAACGATTCTTCTATCGCACATTAAGTCGATAATTTGTAGACAATTGACGTGCCCCCCGGTTTTATTTTAGTCTAGTCTATGCAAATGTTTATAATTCCCACGACTGTATCTATTTTATTATTTTTTGGTTTTTAGTACATTTATCTTAAACATTGCAATGTATGTATAACATAAAACCGTTTAACTTAAAAAGTTTTTTTACCTATTTTTATACTCAGCTGTACTAGTACACAGAGTATTATAGTTTTAATCACATAACGGTGGATTGTAACAGAATGAAATAATCGAGATAGATATAGACTTATATATATCAAAATGATCAGGGTGAAAAGAGAAATCGATTGAGCCATGTCCGTCCGTCCGTCCGTCCGTCCGTCCGTCCGTCCGTCCGTCCGTCTGTCCGTCCGTCCGTCCGTCCGTCCGTCTGTAAACACTCTAACTCGCGCAAAAATTGAGATATTTTGATGAAATTTGGAACGCAAGTTGGTATCGAGACTGGGACGGTTGGTATTGAAAATGGGCGAAATCGGACCATGACCACGCCCACTTTTCCTATATAGAAAAAATCGGAAATTTGGTATCTCAGCCACTAATATAGCTAGAGTTTTAAAATTTTACCCACGTATTGAGCTCGGGCCCTTATGAAGAAATTTGATGAAGTTTTGGAAAATGGGCGGTGCCACGCCCACTTATTAAGGGTCAAACATTGAAAGTTTTATATGTCATAACTCAGAAACCGTTGAAGATATATCGATGAAATTTGGTACGCGTAATTTGCTTACATAGACAAATGTTTTGACGAAAAATTATCAAAATCGGTTTACGGCCACGCCCACTTTTATATATGTGTATTATAAAGTGACCTAATAAAACCATTTTAAGCGATATCTCTGTCAAATATAAAGATCTATCATTGAAATTTTGTCGCATGAGTCCAACTATGGACATAAAACAAAAAACACAAAAATTTTGGAATATGGGCGGTGCCACGCCCACTTATTAAGGGGCAGACATTGAAAGTTTTATGAGTCATAACTCAGAAACCGTTGAAGATATATCGATGAAATTCGGTACGCGTAATATAATTACTTAGTCAAATGTTTTGGCGAAAAATTATCAAAATCGGTTGACGGCCACGCCCACTTTTATATATAGGAAATATAAGGGGGCCTAATAAAAACATTTTAAGCGATATCTCTGTCAAATATAAAGATCAATCACTGAGATTTTGTGGCAGGAGTCCAACTATGGACATAAAACAAAAACTACAAAAATTTTGGAAAATGGGCGGTGCCACGCCCACTTATTAAGGAGCGAATATTGAAAGTTTAATAAGCCATAACTCAGAAACCGTTAAAGATATATCGATGAAATCTGGTACGCGTGATATATTTACTTAGCCAAATGTGTGGACGAAAAATTACCAAAATCGGTTGACGACCGCGCCCACTTTTATATATGTGTATTATAAAGTGACCTAATAAAACCATTTTAAGCGATATCTATGTGAAATATAAAGATAATTCATTGAAATTTTGTGACATGAGTTTTACAATAGACCGGAAACAAAAAATAAAAAAGTTTGGAAAATGGGCGTGGCACCGCCTCTTTTTAGACAAAGGGATATATGAGATTTCTTAGCCTTTAACTCGACAAATAATTGAGATATTATGACGAAACTTGGTTTATACACTTTTATAACATGTGTTAATAGACACGCAAAAATGTATTGAAATCGGTTTATGACCACGCCTACTTTTTAACAAAGATATTTCTGGAACACCCTTTTGGAATTTGTAACGTGAAGTCTTTGTAACTAAAAGTCATAGAGGGATGAAATTTTGCACTAACAATAATATTTGTATGCTTATTTGGATGATTGATATAAATTTTGAAAATGGGCGTGGCTGCGCCCTGTTTATGCAGCACTCGTTTCATATAAAATACACCCTATATCGAACAAACGCAAACAAACAATGAAAGCATACAGCTGAGTATCTAATGTTCGATTGCACTCGAACTTAGGCTTCCTTACTTGTTATTTTCTAGTTTTTAGTTTTTATTTCGCATTCTGTTTAATTCATTTAGTGCTTCATTATTGCAAGGTTTCTTGCCCGTTAGTTTATTGCAGTCCAACGCCTCTATAGCGACCCACGCGCCACCTATCGGAAGTTTTTTTTAGGAAAATATTTCCTTTCAAGGTAGTAATACATGTTCCGAATTTCAGCCAAATCGGACCATAAATGCGATTTTTGTAAATATAGCGACCCACGCGCCACCTAGCGGAATTTTTTTTTAAAGAAAATATTTCTTTTCAAGGTAGTAATACATGTTCCGAATTTCAGCCAAATCGGACCATAAATGCGATTTTTGTAAATATAGCGACCCACGCGCCACCTAGCGGAATTTTTTTTTTAAGAAAATATTTCTTTTCAAGGTAGTAATACATGTTCCGAATTTCAGCCAAATCGGACTATAAATGCGATTTTTGTAAATATAGCGACCCACGCGCCACCTAGCGGAATTTTTTTTTAAGAAAATATTTCTTTTCAAGGTAGTAATACATGTTTCGAATTTCAGCCAAATCGGACCATAAATGCGATTTTTGTAAATATAGCGACCCACGCGCCACCTAGCGGAATTTTTTTTTTAAGAAAATATTTCTTTTCAAGGTAGTAATACATGTTCCGAATTTCAGCCAAATAGGACCATAAATGCGATTTTTGTAAATATAGCGACCCAAGCGCCACCTATCGGAATTTTTTTTTTCATAATATTGCATTGTCATCGGGGTTATACATGCGTGCAAAATTTCAGATTAATCGGTTGACAGAAAGAGGGTGAAATTTGAATTACTAAATTTGACCCAAGAATAAAGAATAAATAATAAATAAAACAAACGGGGTGAGCTAAATAAAACCGTTTAAAAATCGAAAATGCGTAAACAAATCGTTTCAGCAAAATAAGCAAAAGCAGAAAAAATGCAAAGACACAACTAATTGCTGGAAGTAGAATGAAAACCCCCAAATCGCGTTGCTTTGCTTAACTATACAAGCAAACACGGCTCAGCTGAAAACTGAAGCGAATGAATCGTGTTCTCGTTTTTCACTCGGCTGGCCGAGTTTGCTAATTTACTTTTCGTTAGCAAAAGCAAAGCAAAAGCAAATGCAGCAAAAGTAGCTAAGCAATTTCAAACCCTGCATATGTATGTATGTATAGCCCAGCTGGGTATAAAATGTAATGCATATTTCGCAATAATCAAATGCAGAACACATCCCATTCCGACAGTTTACTAAGTAAGGCGTAATAATAAATAATGGTGGGAAGTGGCATACGAGACAGTTACGTGGCAAAGGTGAAAAGTGATGGGGCGACATAAAACAAAAAATAAATAAATTACTTAAGCAATCAACAAAAAGAGAAAAAAATACAAATGAGAAAGCGTGAAAAATATACAAATGCTATGGAAAGAAAGCAGCATTTTATAAGTGTATTGTTCACGCTTTGTTCTATTCGATTAACACTCACTCAATATACTAGGTACCCTGCAAAAAATGCGATTAATCCGGGACGTGTCCGGGATCAATCGCAAGGTAGCATGCGACTAATACAATTTTACATCCCTTTGTATGGAGCGAATTGATCGCATTTGTTCGAGCATGTCCTATGAAGAGACTAATTGTTCAACTTGTATACCCGAACGGGTACCAATGTAGATTAATCGCTTTCATCCCGAACGGGTACAAATGTAGACCAATCGCTTTCATACCGAACGGGTACAAATGTAGATCAATCGCTTTCATACCGAACGGGTACAAATGGAGATCAATCGCTTTCATACCGAACGGGTACAAATGTAGATCAATCGCTTTCATACCGAACGGGTACAAATGTAGATTAATCGCTTTCATCCCCAACGGGTACAAATGTAGATTTTTCCAAGTTGTTAGCCAAGGCAATTTTAATAACAATCTTTAAAAAATTGTAAATGTTCATGCATATTCAAATAAAGATTATATAATGTTTTACTTTTGTAAAAAAATCTCAATAAATTAAAAAAAATTGTAAGTTTTGAGCATGCATTATATGAGCGTAATGTAAAGGATATTTCATAGGATATTGTAGACAACATTTTGTTAAAATTATTATTCATCATTGTTATTAAAAGAAAGCGTGTTCAATTCGTTTTACCGGTTGTTCTACAATTTTTTAAATACATTGCATATTTTTTTAAAATTTCTACATTTAAGGAATCTAGATTTGTTCCCGTTCGGAATGATAGCGATTAATTTACATTTATACCCGTTCGGGATGAAAGCGATTAATCTACATTTATACCCGTTCGGGATGAAAGCGATTAATCTACATTTATACCCGTTAGGGAACAATTGGGCTACAATTAGTCTACATTTATACCCGTACGGGAACAATGGGGGACTAATTGTGGACCAATGGTTCTCGAAAGAGATCAATCCGGGACAAACATCTTTCGGGATTAATCGCACATTTTTTTGCAGGGTATGTATGCATGTACGTATCTATGTATATGCGATTTATTATTTCCACATGCATTTCATGCATTGCCATTGCACACAAAGACACAAAGAATTTATGGTTGAAACAAAGAAAGTTTTTGCACACCCACATATTTTGTGTGCACATGCTTATATACATACATATATACATATGTACATACCCTGCAGCGAAAGTAACCAGTTGCAAACTAGAATTATACCAGTTTGCAGGGTACAGTCAACTACTTGCCCGACTGTAAATTTCCCATGTAAACATCTGGCATTTTTCGTGTGATAATGTCCAACGAAATGGCAATTGTCTTCCTCTGCATAAGCTCATACCAGTTAAATACCAGTTTGTATGGCTCAGAAAAATACTAGTAGCATCTAAATCAGCGAATACCAGTTTGGGTATGCAAAACAAATAAATTTTTAAGTCTATTTATTTCATATTTAATTCAATATACTCATTAATTCAATAAAAATAAATATTGCTTAGATATACATAGGTGGCTGTTCAGTTTTATAAGCAAAAACAAAACGTAAGTTACATATTCAGTAATTAAAAAACAAAAACAGATAAATTGTATAAAAAACTCAGGCACTCAGGAATCTTAAAAATATTTCTTAAATTAAATAACTAATAAGGTACCATTTCAGTTTAAGAACAAAAAACTTAAGCCACAGATACATATTCAGTAATTGAAAAAAACTTATTGTATAAAAATTCAGGCACTCTGTTTTTTCAATTCCTTTGCTTTTTTTCTGAAAAATACTCCTTTTTGTTCAATTGCAATGATTTTCCTAGCTGGACTTCATCAAATTTCTTTATACTGGATAAAATAAACTGGTATGATGCTGTCTTTTGGATACCAATTGATAAACTAGTATTTTGATAACTAGTTTGTGGTTCAACTGCATTTAACTGGTATAATACTAGACAAAATAAACTGGTATGGTATTATCATACGAATACCAGTTAATACACTACAATTTTGGCATACTAGTTAGCTGTTTCGCTGCAGGGTATCTCCATACTATGCACATACATATGTATTTATAATTTCTCTACAGCAGCATACGCATAAACAAAGAAGTGAGTGGCTTTTGTAAAATCCCCAATAAAAACACATACACATGTACATACATACATGCATATGCGTGTGCATTGGGCAATAGCACCAGCACCAGCAGCAACAGTGACAGCTCAGCTGCTCACCACCCGCAACAAATGCACTGGATGGCGGCTAAACCGCTTAACCGCCACTTTTGTGGTTTATTGCACTCGAACGAGCGAGTTCGCTTTGCTGCCAGTGGTGTAATAATTACATACATATGTTTATATACGCATATACATATATATATGTATGTATGTACGTATTGTATACGCGTATGCCGCCACCGCATTCATTATCATCATCAACATGTTGCGCAGCATTGTCTAGCTCAGCTCAGTATTGAACAGGGAGCGTTGCTAACACAACTTCACGACGAAAGTTTTTAGAGAACGAGTAAAAAGAAAAAAATGCGATTCAAATGATAAACTTGCAGTTAACTGGCGTACTAAATAAAACGTGTAACCAAAGTTAAAGTTGGTAAAATAAAATTTGATTTGTGTGCAAAATTTCAGCTTTATTTTTGTGTTGGTGCGTGCGGTGATTGTAAAAAATACACACTAGTGAATATACATAAGTGTGAATGAAAGAATATGAAAAATTAACATATTTAGTGAAAACTCGTATGTTTCAAAAAAAAAAAAAAAAAAATAAATAAAAATAAAAAAAAAAATTAAACTGAAGAAAACGGTTTAAACTATAGAACAATTTTAACAATAGATCGAGCGAGCAATAAAATTTTAGTTGGTTACTGGAACCAAGGCCGTATCTAGGGGGGGGGGGATGGCAGGGATCAATCCCCCCCGAAATTAATGCGATTAAATTTTTTTTTATAATATAAATATGCTTAATTGTATTTTTTAGAAGCATAGAAATCTTGTAAAAAGTTAGTCTCAATAATTATTTGTATCTATGTATGTACTAGCAAGTACCCGGCTTACTTCGTTGCGCCGCAAAAATTAAATATACTGATGTTTAGCTTTGAGTAGAGTGTAAAAATGGGTTACACATTTATTAACAACAAAAAACTCAAAGTTATAATAATTCAAACAACGTTTGGTACCTACACAGAGCGAAAACCACCTAATAAAATAGAACAAAAGTAAGAAGATATCTCTATAGTTTTTCCTTAAGAAGAATCCCTACTTCCTTTTTTTTTGGGATAATCTTTTTAATAAAATCAAGAAGAAATCTTCGAATATATATGTGGATATCTCTTTGATTTAATAAAGAGGGCGTTCTTCTTATTTTTATTAGGTTATCTAATTCAATTTATTATAAAGTTAGTCTTATATACATACATATCGACGCTTCCAAACAAAACTGTACTAAGTCTGAAAACTGTGTTTTGCAGGAGAAGCTCTCAAAGTTTAAACTCGATATGAAACTGCAGTTGTATGCTAAGTACATTTTCACTTGTAACTTCTGTTTGGATTGAACGATCAACACCAAAACTCGACAGTATCAAAGCTAGGGTACCCTTTATATAAAACCGTAAGTAAAAATAAAAACTTGCTACGTTGTTTTTCATGGCAAGCTCTCAAAGTTATTATTCTGAAAAAATCTCGAGTTGTATTATATGCACACTTTTGCTTATAACTTTTGATTGGATTGTCCGATTGATACCAAAATTAGACAGCATCTAAATTAAGACACGTAATACTTGAAAACGCCAAAAACGGGAAAATGTACTAAGTCGACTTAGTACAGTATTGTCTGGAAGCGTCGATATGTAAACTGAGTTAGCGGTTCACAGTCGACAACAATAATGCGTAAAGAAAAGTTGAGTATAAAGTTTTTTATTTATTGTAAGAAGGTATACTCTTAAATAAAATTAAAAAGATTTACCTCCCAAAAATAAGAAGAAATCTCTATGGAAATATCTTCGAAAAATTGAGTAAGAAGTTTTCTATTTATTGTAAGAAGGTATACTTTTAAATAAAATTAAAAATGGTGTTTTGCAGGAGAAGCTCTCAAAGTTTAAACTCGATATGAAACTGCAGTTGTATGCTAAGTACATTTTCACTTGTAACTTCTGTTTGGATTGAACGATCAACACCAAAACTCGACAGTATCAAAGCTAGGGTACCCTTTATATAAAACCGTAAGAAAAAATAAAAACTTGCTACGTTGTTTTTCATGGCAAGCTCTCAAATTTATTATTCTGAAAAAATCTCGAGTTGTATTATATGCACACTTTTGCTTATAACTTTTGATTGGATTGTCCGATTGATACCAAAATTAGACAGCATCTAAATTAAGACACGTAATACTTGAAAACGCCAAAAACGGGAAAATGTACTAAGTCGACTTAGTACAGTATTGTTTGGAAGCGTCGATATGTAAACTGAGTTAGCGGTTCACAGTCGACAACAATAATGCGTAAAGAAAAGTTGAGTATAAAGGTTTTTATTTATTGTAAGAAGGTATACTCTTAAATAAAATTAAAAAGATTTACCTCCCAAAAATAAGAAGAAATCTCTATGGAAATATCTTCGAAAAATTGAGTAAGAAGTTTTCCAATTATTGTAAGAAGGTATACTTTTAAATAAAATTAAAAAGATTTACCTCCCAAAAATAAGAAGAAATCTCTATGGAAATATCTTCGTCTCTGACTTCTGTCCTCTTTTTGGGCCACGAAGCTGTTCAAAGAGACAATCTTCTTATTTTTATGAGGATTATTTGGCTCTGTGTACATTAGTAGGCAAATTAGTTCATAAAATAAGGTACATCTTGTTCATTAATTAAAAACTTCCGTGAACACAACATTCTTTGTTTTGTTGCCATTTCCAGGTGTAAGAAAACTCTGGTTTTGTGGTGAACCAGTTCGCGACAGAGCGACATACATTTGACCGTGAGAAAACACCTCGTTGCGAAGGTCTACCCCAATTTTGCTAAATGTTTGCCCTTGGGACTTACAAAAAAACGCAAATTTCACTCATACGACCCATGAAAAGGGAAGAATGTTCCATATAGTTTAAATCCGGTCTGTAGTTAAATGCTGATTTCGTGTGAATCGCCACATGTCTCCTCTGCATTCCTCGCAACCGTGAGTTCTCTAAACGATTTGCATGTTCAGCGATTGTCCCGTTTCTTCTGAACCTAATTTGGCGCCTGTTTCCAGAAGATATAGATAACTGCGGTTTTGCTTTTGGCATGTCTAATAATTGTTTAACAAAATCATAAACTTATAATTAACTTAACTGGGTAAGAGCTTAATTTAAAATTTTACCATTGAAATTAATGGTGATTTCGTTTGATCAAAAAAATGCGCATTTTTGTTACACTCTTCAATTTTCCATTTTCGTTTGCAAAATGAAGGTAAAACGTCAAACAGAATATGTCTTCTTTTTTTTTTAGTGGGTTTATTAGGCTAGTGGATCTAGTGGTAATTTAGTGTAAAAAAACTACATAAGTTTTTCACTTGCTACCCTGTTTTCGTTTCCTAAAAATGTACACTTCAGTGGTGTAAAAAACTCACACTTTTTACCCTCTGAAGCTTTGACAGGGTAGCTGGTTGCACTGAAAATCAGCTGACGAAAATTTTATTTGACAGATAAATTTGGTGAAATTAATTGGATTTTGCAATAACAATTAAATATGGGTGATAAGCGAAACCTAATTATTCATGCACATAGCATAGCAAACGGGGCAGATATGTATGTAATTTGAATTTGAAATGTTTTTTTTTTTAGTTAATCCCCCCCCAAAATGAAATCCTGGCTACGGCCTTGACTGGAACTCAGAGATGGCTTTATATGGTCATATTAATCTGTTTGTATTTTTTTTTAATTTATAAATTAAAATATTGAGGCCGCTGTGGTGCAGTGGGTAGAGTGCTCGCCTGTTGTGCCAGAGGTCTCGGGTTCAAACCACGGTCCGAGCAAAACACCAAAACAACTTTTCCAATTAGTAAAAATCCAATTATTGGGGTTTTTAAGAGCAGCGGTCACCTCTCGGCAGTGGGCGGCATACCCTCCGAGAGTATTTCTGCCATGAAAAAGCTTCTCACAAAAAATGCATTCGCCGTTCGGAGCCGGCATAAAACTGTAGGTCCACCCAATTAGTAGGAAAAACAAAAAGGAGCACACCTCGAATTGGGAGAGAAGCTCGGCCATAAAACTCGCCAGAGTTATAATAGCGCCATTGTATTATTATATTATAAAATTAAAATATAAGTACTTTGAGCATTATATCGATAGCTTAGACATACACAATTTGCGTATCACTGAATAACAACGAGTAGAAATATAACAAGTAGCACAGACTTGTTTAGCGCGGTGCGTATTTGATTTTTCTAGCGTTCTACATAAAAAGAACACTTTTTTCATACAAGTGGACTTACACAGTTTGCACTCTAAGCTAGCGATATATAAATCATCATACATTGCAAAAGCAAATTTAAAAGACCTAAAATATTTAAAATAAAGCACAAAAGCGTTAAATTATTAATACAATATTTCTAGTTAAATATATGTACTATATATAATATAATATTATATTATAATATTTATTAAAAAATTTGTTTTGTTTGAAAGTTATCTTAAAACAATATCGACGCTTCCAAAAAATACTGTACTAAGTCGACTTAGTACATTTTCCCGTTTTTTGTGTTTTTAAGTATAACGCGTCTTAATTTGGATGCTGTCAAATTTTGGTATCAATCGGACAATCCAATCAAAGTTATAAGCAAAACTGTACATGTAATACAACTCGAGATTTTTACAGAATAACAATTTTGAGAGCTTGCCGTGAATAAAAACTTGCTACGTTGTTATATAAAACGTACCCAAACTTTGATATTGTCGAGTTTTGGTGTTGATTGTTCAATCCAAATAGAAGTTACAAGTGAAAATATACTGAAAATGAAGTTTCATATCGAGTTTTGAGAGCTTCTCCTGCAAAAGACAGTTTTTAGACTTAAAACAGTTTTATTTGGAAGCGTCGATATGAAGATACACAAAGTGGTATTACATGCTCCCATGCTCCCTTCTCTTAATTCAATTAAATGCAAGTTAACTAGCATGTCTTTTTCCTTCATTCATAAGCTGTGCCTGTATCTGTGCCGTCATAGATTGTTCCTCCTGTTGCATCCAGAGTCCTTGCAGTTGTAAGTTTTGTAAGCATTACGTACTCTCTAGCTCTCTGTATGAATTAAACTCTTTTTAGTTTTACTTTTCATTTTAAAAAGTTACATATGATACGAAAGTAAGTCTAAATTAAACAAATACGTTCCCACACTTAAAGAAAATGTATCCATTTGAATGGCTTCGCCAAAGGCAAGTCTTTCGATATAAACGTTCAGTTACAGTTGAGTAAAAAATGCTGAGCATATACATATGTTGCTTCTTTTTACTGAATCCTTTTACTTACTTATTTGGTCCAACTTTTGATTAGCTAAGCCGCCTAGGCGATTTTGGGCCGAGTCCCATACATATAGCGCGCCAGTCGTGTCTGCTTTGCGATAGTTGGCGCTAATTTATAAGACCAAGCGAGGCCCTGTTCCTCTCCACTTGGTATTACTAACGCAGTGGAGGCCTCCTCTTCCTCTTCTGCCACCGGATGGAATCGGCAGGAATAATTTATACCTATCTGAAAAACGTTGCTCATACGCCTTGGTACACATTGCTGTAATTATTATAAGTTTCAATTTAAAAGCTAAAAAATACTGTTTCAGAAGTTGGGAATCAAAACTAGCTATGTGAAATATTTAACAATAAATATTTACATGATGTCGATATTCTATCAGATGTCGAAGGCAGGCAATAGCTCAGCGGTTAGAACTGTAGTTATTGTACTGCAAATTGCGCAAGTTCGAGTCTTGGCAGAAGCAAAAGTAACCTAATGAGTCTTAGAGGGATCTTAGGCGAAACATCTGTAGTTAAAAAATAAAAAATTAAATATTGCGATTTAATTAGTTTGTGTTGCTTAATATCTTATTGACTAAGTTTTCAGTTAACAACAAAAAATATTGAAATAAAATAGAGCTTGATGCCGTAGTGGTTTTTCTAATTTGTGTTTCAATATGAAAAATTCACATAGTCCTGTTTGAAAGTGGGCTACTTATATTAAATAGTAGCCGCTTTCGATTCACAATTTCTCTGCTCGCTATAAATTTCTCTCTGCCAAATTTATATCAGAATGGTAGCGAGCAGAGGAAATTTTTATCGACCAGTTGGCGAGTATGGCTACTACTCATTATGGGTTCGAACATTTTTGTTCGATCCGACCTCGCTTGTTCGATGGCGAATCGAAAACGCCAGTTAAAAAGTTATCGACAACTTCGGTTCTATCACATGCTCCAAAAAAAAAAAAACAAAACAGAAATAAGCAAAGGGTGTCGTCCAATGTGGCAGTAAAGTTAGCAAGCCTCATCGAGAGCAAAATCGAACATCCACAGCTGGGTGAATAGAAAAAGCGTGATACTCAATGTCCAATTTATCCAGATCTTCAGAGTCTTCAATGCATTCTTTTAGGGCTTAGTAAAGACAAAAGTGGAGATTGGCTGTCAACTGATACAGCACTCTTGTGGCCGAGTGTGTAGATCACTCGATCACAAGGGTGGGAGTTGTGAAAGTCCCAATATCAAATCTCACTTGGTTCAAATTTCCACTGCCGAAAGGGGTACTGATGAGAAAAATTTAAGCCCTTTTCGAAATTGCTATATACGCCAGCTTCGCTGTTAATAGTAAAAAAAAATAAAATTTCGTGCTAGTCACTAAAAATTGCACATGAAAAATGCACCATTTTAATAGGGCATAGGGCATATGTTGATAATGCTGCCATGTAATAATGCAACATTTTCGTTCAGAATAGGAAACGCTATTAGTATACAGATCTGAGACCAATAACAATTATATAAAATAAAATTTTTCTTTGCTATAATAGGGGAATATTCTCTCTTTAGTTTATCCGAAAATCCCGGTATAAATTCCAGCTTGATGAATGTCTTTTTTTCCCAAAATGTTAAGAAAATGTAGAAATGCAGAAATTGTGTTTATAAATTTATGCTGGGAACTATTTAGGTGCAAAATTTAATCAATTTAACTGCACTGTACTCGATAGTCCCTTCCAAAAAAAAAAAAAAGAAAAAACCCCATTGCGCAGCTTAAACTAACTTTATTGTCTATATCTCAACGACAGCTTTGTTAACTAAAAAGGAAATAAGGAAATTATTTTCTAACTCTCAGCGCTTTCTTGGTGATATTCATAAAGAAACACCAATTTCAATTAAACCTTTGAAATATGTAGATAGTTTTACTATTTCTAATTATATTAATGCTACCGTAATGACTAGACTGCGGATCTTTATGCAAAAAATTTAAAATGATTTATTAAGAGTTTTATTGATTCAAAACTATATATTCACATTCCAAAGCGAATTTTCTTGCTCTGTTTTGGATATGCAAAATATATGCAACTTATATGCAGGTTATATGCAAGTTATATCAAAATTAAAACTACACCTTTTTTACATCAGATATGGAATTTTAAGTGATATACACAATAAGTAAAGTATAGCTGAATGCAAAAATCATATGTTCTATGCTGAATCTTTTGTCTATGCAAATATAAAACCCATTAACACCCAAAAACAAACTACAAATGGGAACTAATTATTATTATAATAATTTTTAATGTAAAGTGTTTTCTCCACATTTTAATGGAAACATTGTGACGCTTATCGGTTAAGATCCGTTTATATGCTTAAAATGAACGCTCAACATCACAAGATGTAACCGGAGCATACTTAAATTCGCTCCAAATTTGACTGGGAATCTGTATTCCAGTTTCTAATATTTTGTTGTCACCTGAAAGTATTTTGGCTACTCCTAATATGACTTCAAAAGCAGGTTCTTTTTTGAAATAGCTTCAATTTTGACCAAAACTATTTGCCCACATGATCTTGACGTAGCGTCAAGTACTTCAAAAGCTTCTGTTATTAGGGCCATTGAAGCCATTAGGGGAACTCCGCGAGACTCTAACTTGCGGATTAAAACTGCTAAACCTCAATTATTATGCAAATATGCAAGTTATATGCAAATATGCAAGTTATATGCAATATGCAAGTTATATGCAATATGCAAAATATGCAGAAATAAATATGAAAATTTTGAATATTTTGTTAATAACTTTCATTTTTCTCTTTGGAACCATATCGCTATCTCTTTTCCTTAAAAATATGCAATTGCATAAAGATCCGCAGTCTAGTAATGACATATAATATTAATAAATTTAAAATTACACATCCGCATGCGACAGTTTTAATGCTACAATAAATTCCCATAAAATATTTTACTTATAATAACTAATAATCCTTGTCTGTTTATTAAGTTGTCAACTATTATCGAAATAAATCTCTGGACATTTTACAACACTCAACATTTTGGGTTTTTGCTTTCGGGCCAGATGAAATTGGCCATACCAATTCTTACTCACCCACTCATACATACTTACCTTTGAATCTAGCGCAGCAAGCGCGCACTCCTCATTGGTTTATGGATGTGAAAGCGCTCATACAAACATACATACACAAATGCATATATATATATATATACATATGTATGTGTATATAGAAGCCAAAAATAAGTGCAAAGAAATTATTAGCTAATTTTCCAAGTATTCACTCACGCTGCTGCTGAGCGAAGTGGCTGGCTGGCTGGCTGGCTGGCTGGCTGGCTGCGTCAAGTTGTTAGACACTTTGAGTTGCCATCGCCATCGCCAGCGGCGCAAGAAATCAAGAAATCAAACATGTGAATATAAAAACAAAACGTAATGGCAAAATATAATAAGTAAAAAATTAAAAAAAAAACGCAGCTGAAAAACCAAATTGGAAAAAGTAGATGCGGAGAAATTGCGCGATGGCCAGCAGCTGCCAGTTGAAATTGTGCGGGCGGTGAAAATTATTTCGCATGACTATCTACTTTTTTAATTTAGCGTACCTTTGTAGAAGATAATTATTTTTAATTTGAAATACAAACTAAGGAAAATAGGTAAAAAAATGTTATATGAAACTAGTAAGTTCGCATTTTACGGTAATATAAGGCTACACAAACACAAAAATTCAGAAAAAATACTCAAAAATGCACAAAATACCAACAAACAAAAAAATACATAAAAAATATATAAAAAATACATACAACAACACAAAAAGTATTACAAAACAAACAACAAATACAATAACAAAAAATATGCTAAAAAAAGTAACTACATAAATACAATGAAAAATGCAGCCAAAACGCAAATAGATACCCACCACAAAAATAAAACATATTTTTAACATAAAAAAAATGAAAGTTCAAAAAACAAAATATGTATTTATTTAAAAAAACAAACACAAACAATTTTTAAATAAACACAAGTGAATATATACATACATACATATATATTCCAATAGTGTATAGCTATGCATATATGTATGTACATATCATACTATACATAATAGATTATACATATACAAAAAGTCAGTTCATCACGCCACGGCGTATACGTAACATACTATCGAGTACAGTACTTACTTAGTACATATAAAACAAGTAAACAAAGCCACGGAAATGTCTAACAAGTCAACAAAGTTGCAAATCACAAAAACACATAATGAAAACAAAAAAAAAAAAAAAAAAAACAAAAAAATCTAAAACACGGAAATAAATTAAACGCAATTAAGTCGCAATCACACGCTTCACTGCAAAACTGACACGCAAATCATACACAAAATCCACAATGTCACGCTGACAATTCAACTAAAACATTTTCGAAAAAAAAAACAACAACAAAAAACAACAAAAAAAATATCAGCCACAAAATATTATCTATTTTTAGTTAGAGTTAAATATTTTAGTGCATATTTACAAATATTTAGATACAGTCTTTAGTTTTGCTTCACGAACAATTTGTTAATAACGCATGCATACTATCAAAAAAAAAAAAAAACCAAAACATAGTCACTTCCTGCTAAAATTTGTTCCATTATTATTATTATTTTTTTTTTCTTTTTCAAAATACTGCATTGGTATTTTCAATGATTAATCACACAATAATTAAGTCGATTTCCGACAGCTTTGCAGTTAAATGGTGAAATTGTGCAATGCATTTCTTAGTAATTTTCCTTGGCAAGCGCATGTACTTAGTTGTTAGTTTTTGGCATTCTTGTCTGAATTGTCTAATTTTATTAGCATTTTTGTTGTGAAATGTGACATTTTATGTATTCATTAAGCCGGAAATAACTTAATTTTAATGCACTAATATAAAAAAAAAAATAATAAAATTTTATATGTAAAAGCGATTTTCGCTTATATGAGCGCTTTGTAACACACGCCCGACAAAAATGACCTTTCCTTTGCATACTTAAATTGAATTATCTAACGCTCTTTACTGCTACTAAAAGCTAACTAAAGGAAAATATTGATAAGTTCTGTAGGTTTCAAAGAATACCTAAATATTTGCTATTAAATCAAAAGCCAGTCCATCCTTACAATTTTAAAGCTGCTTGCGTGCCAGTTTAAACCTTGAACAGTGTGGTAGAGTAAAATAGTAGTTTTCAAATGCAATCTGGTCGGTTATGATATAAAAGAAGTGGATATACTTTTCTTCTGAATTTGCTAAAAAGCTCTAAAAACTAGTGTTATTTTGATAGCTATTTCTGCATCCTCTACTGAGTGCTTTACTACTCACGTTTATAGGAAGTAATGGCCGTAATAGCTTCAAGTATGGAATTCTTCTTGGATAGAAATAGCTTCGTTCGAAAAAGCTGCCAAAGGAGACATTTCTACTCTTTAAACACTTTTATAGCCAGAGAGGAGAATCAACCTGTTTTAATTTTAAATTTGGTTTTAAAAACTGTCTTTATTAAGCCAGATTAGGTTAGGTTGAAGCGACAGTGACAGCGACAGCGACATACCCAGGCCAGTATAGAAGTCCACTGTGAAAACAAAAAAACAGACTAATTCTCCTCTTTAAAGTTAGCCTAATTAACCATAATCAGCGAATTTTTAAAAGTCACGTAAAACCGAAAGTAAGACTCCGAGGCTCACCTATGGGGAAATTTTGAAATACATTATTTTGGTATTTGTTTTTTACTTTTATTTATGCAGTAATGAATTCAGAAGCAGTTTTATACATTTTTATAACATTTTAACAAATTTTTTTTTAGTATATAAAGAAAAAAATTTAATTTCATAAAATATGGGGATATTAATGAACCATATTTTTCACAAATTTTTGTAGTTGTTAAATGTTTATTACAAACATTTTTATTACATTTGTTATAACTTCTTTTTTGTGCACATAATGATAAAAATATAAATTAAATGAATATTGATACATTTTTCATGTGAGCCCCCCAAAATATATTTTTCCGCATTCAATTTCCAAATTTTTAAAACGCGACGTTCGTGGTAAAATTACTTTTGCATAAAAGCAGCTCATCGTTCGTTTTACTATCTGAACGTATCTTTTCCGTAATTTTAGGATCTCAGTAAAAATAAAAATGATAAGATTTTAACTTTTATGAAATTGTTGACTTCACCCGTATCCTCAATTTTATAACGTCCTTTGCTCTAAAGATCTATGGTGAAATACAACGAATTCACCAAAATCCGGGAGAAGTATGGTGAATTCGCTATGTAAAAACCTCACTGTATAAAATTCGCAAACAACGGATTCAAAATGTAGTTGAATTCTAGAAATTTAAACTTATAACGATTAAGATACTCAAGGTGAGTCTTTGAGGCTCACTTTCGGTTTTTCGTTAAAACTTTAAACGATTGCAAAAAAAAAATGGTTAAAATACGTGAATAGCCCAAAGATCATAATTATTTCATAATTTATGTGCACAGATAGAGGAATACCCAAAATTTCAGACAAAAATCTTTTTTGGTTTTAAACTTTGCATTGAGACTGAGAGGCTCACTTTAGAGGATTAGGGTTAAGCCCTGCAGATCCTTCACGTCAAAATACTTTTTTTTACATAGGCTGTTAATGAAAGTGGCATCAATTAAAGTCAAACAGCTAAATTTAAAAGCCATAAGTACATGTGTACATTAGAGTGGTACTTAAAAATAAAATGAAAATTGTTTTCAGTCTCACCACTAAAGTATGATAATATGAACATTTACCTCTTCTCAACTGTCTCCGCTCGGTACCAAATTTTATATGTGGTATCTGTGAGTACAGTAGCATCGATTTTGGATGTTAGACATAAAAATTAAAATAAATTTTTAGAGTCTACTCTGAAGTTTGATCCCTGTGCGATAGCTTTTGTGCACCTTGTATCTTCGACTATATTAGCATCAACTTATGGGCTGAGGTTGAGCAACTATGCTATACAATTTATCCACCCTAGTGTACATATATAACTATATACATATATATGCAATATCAACTGAATTTATTAATTTTAATAAAACTTTTATAATCCAAAATATAAAAAAAATTCATTATTGGTGTCTTCTGTGTGTTTTAATATGGAAGTATTTATTGCATGAAATAGTTTTTCTGTTTTTACAAATATGAACCACCAATTGTAGAAAAGTGAAAAATGAAGCGATTTTGAAAAAAAATTACTTTAATAGAATGTGATAAATTTGTGTATTTTAAAAAAAAGTCCAGAGAAAGAAATGTTATATTCAGTTCAACAGTTCTGATTAAAGGAATGCATACAACAAAAATAGTGCAGATAAATTTATATATTTTATACTTAGTATATATGTACAAGGGCTGCACATTAACGTTAATTTTATTCAATAACCTAAAAAAAAATTTTTTTCAATTCAACTTTGAAAAATTTTAACGTTAAACGCTTAACAAAAAAACACTGCTTTGATATTTATCAAAAAAAATTATCAAAAAGAACTTCGTTTTGTTGATTATCAAAAAAAAAAAATATTGGAAAAATTTCGTTTCGGTAGCCAACAACAAAATTATCAAAAAAATAACGTTTATAAAAAAAGAAGAAAATTCAAAGTAAAATGAAGCCATAAGACCGAAGCAATTTTTTTTATATTTTGTTTTTGATGATCAACGAAACGAAATAATTTTGATACTACATATGTATCAGAGGCGGTCGCTTCATACAAGCCGAGAAGCCCGGCTTGCGTACACATTTTCGTCCATTTCATACGAACTTCTTTAAAATCTGGTTATTTTACGTTTTAAATGTGTTTACTATTTAAGTTCTCAATAATATAGCCCCCACTGTAACATGCCCCTAAAAGCCTGCTAAGAAAATAGCGCAAATACACCACCAATCCATCTCACAATGTGTATTTTGTTTGTACAGCCAATCACAGCACAGTGAGCATGCTTCAACGTTTCCACACATTAGCTTTTACCTGGCTTTCAAAACGGAATAACATAGCTTGTTTTCTCGCTTTCGCTAAGGAGAAACCAATTGCTTATTTCAGCAAAGCACATTTTTTTTTATTTTTCACATCAAATTTGTATGCGAATATGAAGCTGGCTTCGGCATTCAAAAGTTCAGTATTCACAGCCATATGCATATTTGATTTGATTTTCGTTTGCATGTAGGTACATACTTATGCATAATTTCTTACATGTGCATGTGCATGCAAACATAAATATCAAATACCAGATTATAAAAGGGTTGATTGTGATTTTTGGCGACTATTGGCACAATATCAAGATAAAATTAAAAAGCGGTGGAAAACAAATTGGACCTCAGTTTTTCAAACACTAAAGCACCCATTTTTTAGGCAATAAGCAAATACACTTGCTACTGCTGAATTTCCGTCGGTATAAGGAAACTAAAAATACCTCTGTGCTTTCGTGTAAGATTTCCCTAGCGCACGTTTTTATATTTAAGAATTATGTAAATACGAAATTTTTTATTTTAAAAATGTTCAGAATAAAATTGCAAAATCAAGAAAAAACAATTTTAATTTAAAAATGTTTATTTTTATTTTAAGAACTATGAGATTTTGAAGGAAAAACTTTGGTTTTTATTCCATTAATTTTAATTTTTAATTTAAACATGTTTCTTTTTAAATCCTAAATACATTTTAATTTAAAAAAATTAATTTTTAATTTAAAAATTTTCATTTATAAAATAAAAATGACGGTTTTAAACGTGCATTATAAAAATAAAAATTTTATTTTTGATTCCTTTTCTCTGAGTATACAAACAAAAAAATGTGTATCAGGAAAACAAAAATAAAAAATACATATGAAAAAAACAAAAAAAATAAACGAGAAAAAACGATCTTCAAATAGCCGAATTGTTCAAATACCCGTACAAACATACGCGTAATAAACAAACAAACGAGCGTTCGAGCATTGAAAAGCATTTATTCGGGCCACTCGAAAATGTTAAAAAGAAATCGAGAACTCTAAATCAAAGTCAATGACGGAACGCAATCAGACTTTTAAATAATACAGCGAAGGAAATTACATAAATGGCTAATGGTTATGCTTCACACATAGGCTTGCCAAGGCAATTTATGCTAGGTCCGCCACTGATATGTATATACATGAAAAAAAAGTAAGAATCTTTTTATCATTTTCAGTGTAAATAAAAATTTGCTGCATTATTGAGAAAGTTAAAAAGAAAGCAAATTTTCATTTTCAGTGCAGTAATAAGTGTTAATACTAAAATATTTTATTGCCAATAATTAAAAATTTATGTACGCAAAAATTTTATATGGAAATAAAATAAAAATTCACAACAGCAAAAAATAAAAAATGCAGTATATTCGCATTAAGCTAATTAGTGATATAACATAAAATTCAAAAAACAAAATCGCTGCGTTTTCTGCAAACAAAAAAAATCAACAACGCCTGTGCTTTGCCCGTGGCAGTAGCAGTCAATCAAATTTCAAGGTTTAAAAAAAAGTTTAAAATAAAAAGCAATTCAAAAGAATTTGAAAGCTAACTTGTTTTTATATGATTTTTTGAAAAAAAAAAAAAAATACATACATAAATGTAATAAAAAAAAGTTAATAAAAATTAAGAGGCCAACATCGTGTAACAACCCGCGCTGGATTAGAGGCACATATGCATATGTATGTATGTATGTGCATATTCATTGGCCTATGACGGCATACAACGGCACTCAACGGCTTTGAGAATTTACAAGCACACATTTGCACATGAATTAGAGCATTTGCCATTCAGCAAATGTCATCCAGCAACTGAGGCCAAGCCAACAAACAAACAAACCAACAAACAAACAACCAAAAACTAAATAAACTTTCGCTTTTGTACATGTACATATGTAAAAACATATTTGCATAGTAAATAATTAGCATAACACAAACACACACACACACACATAGCTACGCACATTTCCGTGCACTTCAAAAATGGCAGATAAGGATAATGTCGAGGAAGAGGAGGAGGTAGTGGAGAAAACCACCTCGAAATGGCGTAAAAAGCGCACCACAGTAAAGGTAAATACATACATACGTGCTTGCGGTTTGGTAATTTATGTATGGTTATATACATATCGCCCGTTTTATGGAATAGGGATTTAACTCGAAATTTTCGATTTCTGGGATTTTGCCATATATTTCAATAACTGGTTACTGCCTTTGAGTCTAGTCTTATAAAATATTCAAAAAGATAAAAATGGCGGAAATAAAAGTGATTTTGTAGTTAGCCGTAGAAGGAAACTATTTGAAATTATAAAACTTTATTTGCGTTTTCCCAAAAAAAAATTTTTTTGAGTTAAATCCCTATTGCATAAAACGTGCGATATGTAGATGTAAAAACTTTATATTTATTTATTTTATGTAAATACTAGCTGGCCCGGCAGACGTTGTTCTGCCTAAAATTTATTCCCATAAAGCTATAAAACTTTCAATTCTCTGAACAAAAGAGATACACATATATTCACCGCGACAAACCTAATTTCTCCTATCCCTATCTCTGTCTCTATCTCTGTCTCTATCACTATCTCTATCTTTATCTCTATCGCTATCCCTATCCCTATTCCTATCCCTATTTCAAAATGTATGGGAAAATATTTTTTTTTTTTTGCATTTTTCGGGAATTTTATTGGATATTCTTCTATTCTGGCCAGAGAACAATCTGAATCAATCATCCAAATCGGTGCAGGCGTTCTTGAGTTATAGGCGTTTGTACTAACGCCACTTCCTTTTATATATATAGATATCACTATGTGAGTAGCAAATATTTAAATAATTACATACCTTACCTTCAGGGCTTCGTAAGCCAAAAATGTGTTACCTGCTTAAGGCCTAAGCTTTCACTTTCTATTGCTGTTACAGTGAAATCTTATCTATACTAATTATATAAAATTGATTGTATGGAAAATGTATGTAACGCGATAACTCAAAAAGTACTGGACCGATTTTAATAATTATTTTTTTAAAATGTCATAAATTCTTGCGCATTTCTAAAACTTTAATACCTTTTTCCCGGTTTTAAATTTCGAAAAACTCAAAAAAGCGCAAGCATAGACAAATTCGTTTGGTCATTTGCCGTGTTCAGTGGAGGCGTCGCAGTCGTGCCAGGCAGCGCAGCGTAGTCGACTCATATATTTGTTTTTGCACGGTTTGTTGTTTGTCTCGGTGGCAATCAAAAACCTGTTTATGCATGCATACTATGCTATAACTCAAGAACGCCTGCACCTACACGTGCGATATTGGCATCAAATGAAAGGTGTTGAGCAGGACTTCAACATAGAGTTCTTTTCATTGTGATGTCTAGACATCCTCCCAAGTCTGGGTAAGAATGTGGACCCAGATAACTCCGGAATGTTTTTGAACGATATTGGTATGAAATTAAATGTATTGAGCAGGGCTTTAACACAGACCTATTTTCATTGTGATTTCCATGCTGGGTCTCCTGATATGGGCCAAAACGTGGATCTGGATGACGTCGGGATATGTCTGAGCGATATTGGTATCGAATGAAAGGTCTTGATCTGGACTTCAATATAGAGGTATTTTAATAGTGATGCCTAGGCCGGGTCTCCAAATAAGGGTCAACAGGTGGACCGGATGTCCCTCGAATATTTCTGAGTGATATTGCTACCAAATTAAAGGTCTTGATGAGGACTTCGGCGTAGAATTATTTTATTTGTGATGCCTGGGCCGGGTCCCCAAATATGGGTCAAAATGTGACCCTGGATTAACCCGGAATGTTTCGGAGCAATATTGGTATGAAATGAAAGATTTTGAACAAGGCTTTTACATGGAGTTCTATTCATAATGATTCCTTGACCGGGCCCACAGATATGGATCAAAATGCGAACTCGGATGTTTTTGAGCAATATTGGTATCAAATGAAAAGTGTTGGGAACGGCTTCAACATAGAGCTGTAGTGATGGCTAGACAAGCTCCCGGAATAACTTAACTTAACTTAAATTAACTTGGTTTGACTTGACTTGACTTGACTTGACTTGACTTGACTTGACTTGACTTGACCTGACCTGACCTGACCTGATCTGACTTGACTTAAATTAACTTGGCTTGACTTGACTTGACTTGACTTGACTTGAGTTGAATTGAGTTGAGTTGACTTGACTTGAATTGACTTGACTTGAATTGAGTTGACTTGACTTGACTTGACTTGACTTGACTTGAGTTGAGTTGAGTTGACTTGACTTGAATTGACTTGACTTGAATTGAGTTGACTTGACTTGACTTGATTTGACTTTACTTGACTTGACTTGGCTTGACTTGACTTGATTTGACTTGACTTGACTTGAATTAACTTGAGTTGACTTGACTTGATTTGAGTTGAGTTGACTTGACTTGACTTGACTTGACTTTGGTTAACTATTATTCCTCATTGCGAAGCAACGGGTATTTGCTAGTTATAATATATATTTCAACATTTTTCCAGGACTTTGCCTTCAGATTTAAAGTTCTTAAATTCTTGGAACAATTAAGCTTGACAAGAGTCCAAACAGTCAAACGGCTATAGTAAAAACAAAATTTATACAAGTTATCTGTTACTAATCAAATTACTCTGAAACTATTGTTGTCAATGACATGAATAATTTTTAATAATGACATATTTAATTGGTACTTATTTCTGTAAGCATGAGTTACAAATTGAATACATATTTGTATAAAATGCTATCAACTCAATTATTAGAAAACATACAAAAACAAGTAAGCCAACAGATGTCTTTATAAAAAAACTAGCTCTTTCCAGTTTTGTAAATTTTACAGCAGAGACAATAAACTTCTCACGTGTACAATGGTTTTTTCCTGTTTTTATGATTTTAAATAAATTATATCCGCTTAACTTTTTCAAATGATCTGAAATTTCATATTTCTTAAACATCTTTTTATGGCAAAAGCTTGGAATGAGCTGGTCTTAATCTAAAGGGCAAACCTTTTAATCTAATTTTGGGTTGGAATGAGCTTGATTTGAGCTATACCCTCTAAACCTTTAAAATATGCAAATACGTGGATTTCAGAAAGATATGAAATGAACCGATTTTATGGCAAACGCCTCAAATATTATGCTGAGATTGTGGAGTTTGGAAACAACCTTATATATATATGTTTATTTTAATTACAACACATGACTGACCAATCTTATTTGATTACTGCTTTAACGTGCAATTTAAGTTTTTTTCCAACTTTTATCTTGTTTCAAGCTTGATTCAAGCTTGTGAAAACTTAAATTTAATTTATTTTACCTTTATTGAATCAATTAATTCTTGAATCAAGTACGACACAGCTTGATTTTAGCCCGCAAATTTTTTCTCAGTGTATGCATATTTTATAGTCGTCGATTTTGGTGTTGGGTGGTACGTTAAAGTAGGTACACCCGTATACTGAATTTTAAATTGACATCTCAAAAACTGATGAACTACTTTGTATTTTGTTTTCTGTACAATGGATGGACATACAAACGGGCATGGCTTAGTCGACTCTGTTAATGCTTCTGATTATATCGGTATATATTTTGGTGGATCCAGCTCTTCACTTTTTGGTACTTGCAATAATTGTGTTTTGACACAAAGTTATATTACTTGCTCATGTTCATAAAAGGCATGAATATTAAGAAGTATAGGAAAAATAATGGAGAATATCTGACGGAGCGACAAAATCAATTAAACCTAAATTTAATGCCTCATTAAAATTTACCTGCGGCATCATTCGGCCTGTTTAGCAAGGGCGATATTGCGAACAAAAATAGCTTAGCAACGGCATGCTTTGGCTATATAAATATAAATGAATATACACATATATACACACATATATGTATATATATGTAAGTTTACATTTGACCGTACCGAAACAAAAAAACTTAGGGCCGTTTTCAGCATCTCCGGTTAACTTAACCGGTGGTTAATTTGAGGTAAATTGTATGGCGAGCTGTCAAATAAATTCTTTACCGGGAGAAATCCTTCGGTTAAGCACTTAAGCGGAGATGGTGAAACCGGCCCTTAACGTATAACAACCGTATTTAGTTTTGTCAAAATCATTTTGAAAAAATATAAGGTTAGCGTTACCCTCTCTTACATTTGTTATCTTGCAATAGTGAATCTGAATATCTATTTGAGCTGAATAAAACATAACAATGAAAAAATTTATCTTGAGACACAATTCTAATTAACCAACTTTTTTATCTATCCCTGTGAGTTTGTACGGTCTAATGTGTATATCTTATATTTAGTAACATTCAAATAAGTGCATAATAAATTCTTTGAACATTTAATTTTTATTTATGTATATTTTCACATAAACAGATCACAAATTTTTCCTCATATAATTGTCAATTATAACTTTGAAAAGTCACCAAGGAATTTTTCAACAATTGTTAGACGATTTTCACACGCCCACAATGAAGTGACACTGCACACTGGTCAGCCCCCATACACAAAAGTCAGAAATGTTGGTGCTTCAAAAAGAAATTTCTGTCATGCATTTCCGTGGGAAATATATTGAATTTATAGAAAACCTCCTTCTATACGCAATATACACCATTAAATGTTACTTTGGCTCATTTAAAGTCAACACATTTAAAAAAAAATTTTTCTGGAAAAAGTTTGTGTAAATAAGTGTATTATGATTTTTGCGATATTTCAATTTTGAGTGCTAAAACAATGCGGATAACAATTGAAACGCAAGAAAAAGGTATGTTTCATGATTTAGCGAAAGAAAGCAGTGAGAAAAATTTATTTTTAGCAAAATACAAGATGAAGAAATCTTGGTTTTTCTATGAGCGTAATTTTCAAGCACTAGCATTTTCATTGAAACTTTTAACAATTAAGGACCACTCTGGACCAGGTCTTATAAGCAGATTTGAGTTCTTTCAAGTCTTCTCTTAAGAAGCCTGTTTATACATTTTTCCCTTTTTCTTAAAATATCATATTAAATCTAACTAGTCTATAAAAAATATTGTTGCCCAAGATGCTCCTTTTACGTATTTTTGTATATATGTACATCAACTGTTTCTGATAAAACTTTATTTTCAATAAAATCTGAGTAATTGGGTTTTGTCCCATTCTCCATAAAATTTTTTTTTTTTGATCCCGCGAACTATCGCGGAAATATTTTTTTTAATTGTAACTTTGTTAAATATTTGACATCGGATTTTTAAAATCGAAATGTCATTAGTTTAGTCTTTGAAAGCTCTATATTTCCTTCTAATGCCTCTTGACCTATGAAGGCGTTTTCACATAGTTAAGTCACCTAACCAAGTTTTTCGTCCAAAATATCCCTTTTGTTTCAGAAGAAAAAAATCGCCAAAAATAAAGTATTTATCGGATCTCTCTGATATTACGCTTAAAGTCTTTGCAATTAAAGGGGCAAATTTCTAAAGGAATAAAACTTTCCCGATTTTTACAACTTTTTATAATAACTTAATTTGGAAATCAAAATTTTTTCAAAAATCGCAAAAAATCCACAAAACTGTGACTTTGACCAGCTACCGCTAAGCGATTTTTTACTAAACCACTACAAGTTGTATGTCGTTTGAAGCCTTTAATTGCCTTTCGAACGAGATACTGCTTACGTTTATCGCATTTGTAGCTCCAGCGAAAATAATTTTTGAATGAAGTAATAACAAAAAAAGAAAAAAATAAGCGTTATCTCAAAAACCTAACCATAAAAAAAATTTTAAAAAATAGTTTCAAGCTCAGCAGGTCAATTCCTATCCTCCCCCATTCCTGGTTTTCTTGGTATTTTTTGGCTGTGAACTAGCGTTAGTGGCGGGCGTGGATTACAACATATATGCTTTTAATTTTTCTGAAAGATGAGTCGTATAGTGGGACATCAATGTGCAAAATTTGGTTTCGGTAGGTCCATCTGTTTCCAAGAAATTGAGTTTTGTCCCACTCTCCATACAAATGAGACCAGTGTGCACTGGGCGCTGAATAATATTTAACAAAATATATATGTATGTATATACATATATATATATATAAATGTGTATAGATGTAAGAAAAACATAAAAAGCTTTAAATGACAAATAAAAAAGAAAGTCAAAAACAAGATAGCAAGAAAACAAAAATAAAAAGGCGCAAAAATAATAATCAAGCTTTTGCAAAGTTAAGCAAAGGTGAAATGAAAATAAATGAATACTTGAAAATACATATATGCACCGATTTATATGTACATATATGAATCATTAAAAATACTCACTTGCCATCATGGCCAGCACACAAACTTTCACTCACAAATTGTCAGTATATTTTCTAGCGATTTTTGTATTTTTGTATTTTTCTTCTTTTCTTCTTTTCTTATTTTCTCTTTTTATCCATTTCTTTCTTTATTTTTATGATTGCTTTTTATTTTTTGGTCATATTTTTTATTACTTAAACAGCTTCCCAATTGTTTAGAGATGTGCTGCATCGACTGACTACTTTACTCTCACTCAGTCAGCCACTCACCAACTCACAACACGTTCTCATTCTTAATTGATTGATGATTTGCTTGTGTTTGAAATACATACATATATACATATATATTCTTCCTTCTTTATACTTCCTGTCTGCTAAGACATTTCCATCCATTACTCGGTATTATCCTTTCTAATGACCGCCTTTCGCTGTCGAATTGCCAACTGCCAACTGTCAATTACCAACAATTGAAATTTGCCACGTGTTGGGGGCACATGTTTGTTATACTAGAGCAACAATAACAAAAACCACAAACAACAGCCATAACCGAAAAAAGCTACGAAGGCGGCAGCATTTCAGCATAACAGCTGATTTAATGTGAAATGGTGAAAATAGAAATGAAGAAGAAATGCTGCCCTGTTGCGAATACTTTACTTATAGGTTTTGCTCGTTTTTTTTCGTATGCTCGTAAAATTGTTTTATGGACCCCTGACACCACGCTGCGGTTCATGTGCAGTAGAATTGAATTTTAAGTGTTGGAAAATTTAAATGAAATCATAATATTTTTATAACGCAAACGCAGGTGAACAATTAATTTTATATTTGCTATAAAGGCATATTCAAAATTAAATTCTAGTGACTGAATCTCGGTGAACTTACTAGAATATTTTCATTTGAGCCAAATAACTTTGCAGTTTAGCAAATTCTATACTTCATTCATCAGTGTCATAGAACTCATAGAAGGGAATAATAAAACTTAAAGCGATTATCTACTGCTTTTATTTGAAAAAAAAAAAAAAAATTAAAATTAAAAGGAAATACATACTTCCCCTTAATACTCCAAATATAAGTAAATAAATAACCATCTATAATTCCCATTAACTACAATCTCTGTGGAAATAGAACTACGCCTAGTCGAAGATCGTTTGTGCAGTAGCGCAAAAGGCATTTACATATGAGTTGAGAAAGTAGCGACTCGGAAGTCATTCATCTATGTCACGCTTGTAAGAATGTACCCTCCGTACTTTAATGAAGGACAACTGAAGAATGAAATGAACGCACTACTTACTCGTGAGATGCGCGTGATGGCGTCTATGCATATTTTCTAAACAACTGCATATTCTCAATTGTTGCTTAGCATGTTTTCAGTCAGAACAATATAGCTGCAATTTTGGGCTTCTACGGAAACTGTAACGTTCCGGAATTACCGTTTCCGTGGCAGACGAGTCTAAGTACCGGAAACTAACCATACTGACGTAAAAACATACACTTCCTTTCCATGGGCATTAATTCACAGCTCCACACTGCTGAGTTCTATTTTTAAGACACACTATTGTTTAATATTCTTATAAGGCAACAAGGTGTGATTCCATCAAATTGTATGAGTTTTTATACTCAGCTATACATACGTATTTTAAAATCATTTTTTTTTTTTTGAATTTTTTTTTTCAAATACTCGTATAACACTCTAAGACATATTGAGGATTGTTGTCTGGGGCGGAAGAATTCCCACAGAGGTCTGTTAGGTTCCTTGTACAAAGATTTCTTCTGAGGAGAGCTTTAGTTAGTGAAGTTTTATGGCGAATAATTTCCTAGAACATTTTGGCCCTCTAGCGACCTTCAAAATACTATTTTTTTCGGACTTTTTAAGAAAAGAGTCAAATTCACCTCTTCATGTAGGTGTTAGAGCGTTATGGCATACTACGAAATTAAAGCTCGTGCAATTTTACTATAAGTTTCCTAACAACGTATTTATATATGATATGTATTTTAACCCCTTTTTTATTTATTTAAAATTTACTCAGACGAAATTTCGCAAATTTAAAAAGGGCAATAAAAATTTTAACTTTAGGTGACAAAACGGTTTGGTTGTTTTATTATGTTGATAGGGGTCTCTCGTTCCGTGTAGGAATTATTCTGTCCCCAAAAGTTATGTTGCACTGCGCAGTGTAATAGATAGGTTCTATCAATCACATGGCTGTGTCCACTTTAAGTGCTGTAGTGCACATCGCATTTGATATTAATTGATTCTAAGCAATCATTATACTCAGCTGTACTAGTACACAGAGTATTATAGTTTTAATCACATAACGGTGGATTGTAACAGAATGAAATAATCGAGATAGATATAGACTTATATATATCAAAATGATCAGGGTGAAAAGAGAAATCGATTGAGCCATGTCCGTCCGTCCGTCCGTCCGTCCGTCCGTCCGTCCGTCCGTCTGTCCGTCTGTCCGTCTGTCCGTCCGTCCGTCTGTAAACACTCTAACTCGCGCAAAAATTGAGATATTTTGATGAAATTTGAAGTGCAAGTTGGTATCGACACTGGGACGGTTGGTATTGAAAATGGGCGAAATCGGACCATGACCACGCCCACTTTTGCTATATAGAAAAAATCGGAAATCTGGTATCTCAGCCACTAATATAGCTAGAGTGATGAAATTTTATCCACGTGTTGAGCTCAGGCCCCTAAGAAGAAATTTGATGGAATTTTGGAAAATGGGCGGTGCCACGCCCACTTATTAAGGAGCAAACATTGAAAGCTTTATGAGTCATAACTCAAAAACTGTTGAAGATATATCGATGAAATTTGGTATGCGTGATTTACTTACTTAAACAAATGTTTTGACGGAAAATTGCCAAAATCGGTTGACGGCCACGCCCACTTTTATATATGGGAACTATAAAGGGGCCTAATAAAAACATTTTAAGCGATATCTCTGTCAAATATAAAGATCTATCACTGAAATTTTGTGGCATGAGTCCAGCTATGTACATAAAACAAAAAGCACAAAAACTTAGGAAAATGGGCGGTGCCACGCCCACTTATTAAGGGGCAAATATTGAAAGTTTTATGAGTCATAACTCAGAAACCATTGAAGATATATCAATGAAATTTAGTACGCGTGATATATGTACTTATGCAAATGTTTGGACGAAAAATTTCCAAAATCGGTTGACGACCACGCCCACTTTTATATATGGGTCTTATAAAGTGGCCTAATAAAAACATTTTAAGCGATATCTCTGTCAAATATAAAGATATATCATTGAAATTTTATAGCAGGAGTCCAACTGCGGACATAAAACGAAAACCACAAAAATTTTGGAAAATGGGCGTGGCACCGCCTCTTTTTAGAAACAGGAATATACGAGATTTCTTAGCCTATAACTCGACAAATAATTGAGATATTATGACGAAACTTGGTTTATACACTTTTATATCTTGTGTTAATAGACACGCAAAAATTTATTGAAATCGGTTTATGACCACGCCTACTTTTTAACAAAGATATTTCTGGAACACCCTTTGGAAATTTGTAACGTGACATCTTCGTAACTAGAGTCATAAAGGAGTGAAATTTTGCACAAAGAATAATATTCATATGCTTAGTTGGATGACTGATAAAAATGTTGAAAATGGACGTGGCTACGCCCACTTTATGCAGCACTTGCTTTATAGAAAGTACCTACACCGTGTTTCCATCAAACGCAAACAAACAATGAAAGCATACAGCTGAGTATCTAATGTTCGATTCCACTCGAACTTAGGCTTCCTTACTTGTTTTTAATATGCAAACTATTTACTCATTGCTTTCACTTGCACAATGACCATTATCTGCATTGTTACAATAAAGAATTTAAAGAAAACGAAATGAAGAAATTTGCCAGGTCAACGCATTTCAATGTTTGCCATAGAAGTTTTTGCAATACATACAACATATGTATATATACATTGTATATTCGAATCCCAGCAGTATTTATGAGCTCGAAAACAGCACATAATTTCTACCGAATATTCAGTAGAGATGTAATTCCAAAATCTGAACTTTCCCTTTGGCTTTTATATAGGAGTGGCATCGAAAATCAACTACCTAAAAACTGCCGAATGAGAAGGGAGAGTTTTTGTATGAAAAAAGGAATGAAGGCTCAGGAAGACTTCCATAGGAAGAAGCAAGTACACTTTGCCTTCTGGGGAAAATTCAATAGTCCTGATGTGTTCACTGCGTGTTCAGGAAATATGTATTTCAGGCAATGATTTTTGAATCCAGTTTGAAGATATTTTTAATATATTCTATTTTTTATACTCAGCTGTACTAGTACACAGAGTATAATAGTTTTAATCACATAACGGTGGATTGTAACAGAGTGAAATAATCGAGATAGATATAGACTTATATATATCAAAATGATCAGGGTGAAAAGAGAAATCGATTGAGTCATGTCCGTCCGTCCGTCCGTCCGTCCGTCTGTCCGTCCGTCCGTCCGTCCGTCTGTCCGTCCGTCCGTCTGTCCGTCCGTCCGTCTGTCCGTCCGTATTTTGATGAAATTTGAAATACAAGTTGGTATCGAGACTGGGACGGTTGGTATTGAAAATGGGCAAAAGCGGACCATGACCACGCCCACTTTTTCTATATAGAAAAAATCGGAAATTTGGTATCTCTGTCACTAATATAGCTGGAGCGATGAAATTTTACCCACGTGTTGAGCTCAGGCCCCTAGGAAGAAATTTGATGACATTTTGGAAAATGGGCGGTGCCACGCCCACTTATTAAGGGTCAAACCTTGCAAGTTTTATATGTCATAACTCAGAAACCATTAAAGATATATCGACAAAATTTGGTACGCGTGATTTACTTACTTAGGCAAACGTTTGGACGGAAAATAGTTAAAAGCGGTTGACGGCCACGCCCACTTTTATATATTTGTATTATAAAGTGACCTAATAAAAACATTTTAAGCCATATCTCTGTCAAATATAAAGATCTATCATAGAAATTTTGTCGCATGAGTCCAACTATGGACATAAAACAAAAAACACAAAAATTTTGGAAAATGGGCGGTGCCACGCCCACTTATTAAGGGGCAAACATTGAAAGTTTTATGAGTCATAAATCAGAAACCGTTGAAGATATATCGATGAAATTTGGTACGCGTGATATACTTACTTAGTCAAATATTTGGACGAAAAATTCCCGAAATCGGTTGAGGGCCACGCCCACTTTTATATATGGGTCTTATAAAGTGACCTAATAAAAAAATTTTAAGCGATATCTCTGTCAAATATAAAGATATATCATTGAAATTTTATAGCGGGAGTCCAACTGCGGACATAAAACGAAAAACACAAAAATTTTGGCAAATGGGCGTGGCATCACCTCTTTTTATAAACAGGAATATACGAGATTTCTGAGCCCATAACTCGACAAATGATTTATATATAATGACTAAACTTGGTGTGTACACTTTTATTACTTGTGGTAATACATGTTGAAAATTTTAGCGAAATCGGTTGACGACCACGCCCACTTTTATATATGGGTATTATAAAGTGACCTAATAAAAACATTTTAAGCGATATCTTTGTCAAATGTAAAGATAATTCATTGAAATTTTGTGGCATGATTTCTACAATAGACCGGAAACAAGAAATAGAAAAATTTTGGAAAATGGGCGTGGCACCGCCTCCTTTTACACAAAGGGATATACGAGATTTTTTAGCCTATAACTCGACAAATAATTGAGATATTATGACGAAACTTGGTTTATACACTTTTATAACATGTGTTAATAGCCACGCAAAAATTTATTGAAATCGGTTCATGACCACGCCTACTTTTTAAGAAAGATATTTCTGGAACACTCTTTGGGAATTTGTAACGTGACATCTTTATAACTAGAAGTCATAAAGGAATGCAATTTTGCACAAAGAATAATATTCATATGCTTAGTTGGATAACTGATAAATATTTAGAAAATGGGCGTGGCTACGCCCACTTTATGCAGCACTCGCTTTATATAAAGTACACCGTGTTTCCATCAAACGCAAACAAACAATGAAAGCACACAGCTGAGTATCTAATGTTCGATTCCACTCGAACTTAGGCTTCCTTACTTGTTTTTATATTATACTGAATATGCAACTCCTTACCTCGAATACTGCTGGGATATTTAAAGCGGCTACTTTTAAGTTTCATCGCATAGAAAACAGTGTTTCACTGGTACACACAGGGAAAAACAGAATTTTAAAATCAAAAATAAAATTTTTGTTTCCATAATGCACATTTTAAACCAAACCATTTTTATTTTAACAAAGAAAATTTTTAAATTAAAAATGAAAATGAATGTTGTTCAAAAACTCGCCCTATGTTCAAAATTTTTTTGTGAACAAATATTTTTTTGTGAGAAATCTAACAAAAACAATAATGAGAATCGATTTTTTTAATTTTGTTTTACAATGATTCATATAATTCATGGATTAGTTTTTTTTAGGAAAAGGGAAGTATAAATAGGTTACTACAATTTAATATAATGTTTAATGTTCTACTATGTGATGGCGTTGGATTGAATTTCAGGTTGATGTCATGGTTCGAATCCGGAGGAGAATATAAAGTAAAGAAGAAAAAGGAGAATAAGAAATAAAGATAGCAAACAATTAAGGCGAAGTAGAAAAAAAGAGGAGAACAAGCGGAGGCTATATTTTTGTAGTAGGGACTCGGATTGAGAGAAGATGAAGAGAATGCCGTTGGATACAATTTTGAATCCGTAAGAGAAAATGATATAGAGGACACTGCTGAAATAAAAATAAACATTTTTAAATTTAAAATGTTGTTCTTGATTTAAAAATTTTACAATGAACATTTTTTAAATAAAAATGTTGGTATTTACATCACTTTTAAATTTGTTTTTGCCCATTTTAAGCACGTTTTCATATGTTTTTATAATTTTTTTTTTCCTGAGTGTATGGAATGCCTTGCATATAGATATGTATCAAACAATAAACTAGCTCATATTGTTAACTATTTGTAGCAAAAAAGTGGGCATGTATTGTTTTGAATGACATTGCTATATAAAATGGCAACAAAGTAAAAAGTGAATGTTTACACATTTGTGTGCATTTAAATGTAGCCTTTATTCTATCTGCTCCTGCACAAATTTGACCTTCGACCTTTCTAAAAAAATTACAAACATCTGTTTCTTTTGTACCTATGTACTAGGGATTCCAATCCCGGGATCCCGGGATCCCGGGATCCCGGGATCCCGCCCTTTTTGACTCCCCGGAAATCCCGGGATTACTAGAATTTCATCCCGGGATTTTCGGGATAAAATAAAGAGAGAATATTCCCCTATTATAGCAAAGAAAAATTGTATTTTATATAATTTTTATTGGTCTCAGATATGTATACTAATGTTGCATTATTACATAGCAGCATTATCAACATATGCCCTGTGACCTATGAAAATGGTGCATTTTTCATGTGATAAATGAAACAAAAATAATGCAACCCTTTTGTGCTAAGAACAGAAAATGTTGCCCCTTAGTCGGGCCAGTTTTACATTTTGTCTATAGAACAAACAGCCCTAAAAAATGTGTGAAATCTTTGTGGAAGAGAATAAAAAAACTTGACAGTATGAAGAAAATGCAGAATAAGTTTGACATTTTTGCCAGAATAAAAAAGCAAAGTAAGGATTAATATTTTTGATTTAATAACACTACAAATAATTTAAAAAAAAATACCAAGAAATTCAGGTTTGGGGGAGAATAGATATGGGCCTGCTGAGCTCGGAACTATTTTTTTTTTAAATTTTTTGTATGGTTAGGTTTTTTTGGTTATCACTTCATTTAAAAATTATTTTCGCGGGAGTCACAAATGGGATAATCACAAGCAGTACAGTACCTCGTTCGAAAGAAAATTAAAATTGTCGATGTACAACTTGTAGTAATTGGACATTACCTCGCTGGTCGAAATCAAAATGTTATTAACTACTTGCGATATTTGAAAAAAAATTTGATTTTAAAATTAAGTTTTTGTAGGAAGTTGTAAAATTCAGGAAAGTTTTATTCTTTTAAAAATTAGCCTGCTTAATTGTGGTTATCGCATTTGTGATTTCCGAAAATAATTTTTGAGTGAAGTGATAACCAAAGAAACACCAAATTACCGTTATCTCAAAACCTAACCATACAAAACATTAAAAAAAAAAAATAGTTCTGAGCTTAGCAGTGCCATACCTATCCTCCCCCATACCTGAATTTTTAGATATTTTTTGGCTATAAACTAGTGTAGTTAAATTTTTTTTGTTGCGAAATACGCGTTGTAAGGAAACGTCGTATTTTTAAAATCGTTAGAATTTTTGTGGTAAAATTCATTTGATAATTTCTATTTCCTGATTTTTGGCCATTTATTTCTCAAAGGTTTTTGCAATTTCCTCCCAAGAAAAGTAAATAATGGAAGAAAATGCAAAAAAAATTCAAAAATAAAATTAGTAAAAACCAGGAAAAAGTTTAATTTTATTTGAGAATTTCACATTACGTACTAAAATAAAATACGCAGTTGTATACTCGGAATTCATCTCAAAATTTCTGCATCCGATTTTTAATTTTTTTCCGAATGTTGTATTAATTTTCAGTATTTTTCGGCAAGCTTGGAAATATTCGCTTAAACGAAGTACGTCATTAAATTCTAAAAATTTGTATTGGAAATTATCAAATGATCACAAGCTTTATTATTAATATCCTAAAAGTACCAACTGTAAAGGCAAATGTTTTGTATGTAATTTTCTTTGTTGGTTGCGTTTTTTAAAGTAACTCTTATTATTAAATAATACGCATGATTTTACGTTCCTATTTTATTTTGTTACTAATTAAATAATAAAAATGGCAATAAAAATCAATTTTTTCTTTGCACTTTAAAGTTGTAGCGTTCCTCGAAATATATATTTACTTTTTTCAACCCCAAAATGTGGGAAAATAATTAAGGTCCAAATCCCGGGACAAATCCCGGGATCCCGGGATTATAAAAACAAATCTCGAAAATCCCGGGATCGTAAAAATCGGAAAAATTGGAATCCCTACTATGTACCCACATAATACATTTTTCATTGTTCTTCCTTTCATTCATTTGTTGCCCTCATATTTTCTCAATTAACCTGCACCTTTTGGTTTCATTGTACGAAGCTGAGTTTTATAGACACTAGAGTAGGATATGTGTATTTTTAATGTTGACACATATGCACTTGTTTGTCTTTAGTGAGATATATTTTCATGCAGAATTAAATTAAATTACCAAGCACATTGCGAGCTATGCCACATTTAAATTAATATATTTTGTTTAAATCGAAATACAAAGCCATTGCACTTATTAGTTGACACGATTCTGTGTTACTGTTGCAGTGTTCAAAATACAGAATTCATCTTAATTTAGATTTTAAAATTTTATTTAATGAGTTACAATTTGAAATATTATTTATATTTAGTCACTACAAAGTCTTTTGCATTCTCAACAGCCTGAACACATTTTTAATACAAGTTTCTTACCAAACATAGGGGTGTGGGATGACATTTTTTAACTAACTAAAACTTGACCCTTATAGCTGTTTAATATGTGCAAGCCAGGGTCGCTATCAAAAAATCCATTACCACAGGTCATAGTTATTGAGCTTGTATGAGATTGCGCCTACAATAGTTATTGGTATAAACCGTTGTAGCTAAAATCTCCATATATTACTGAGTGTGCGTCCAATTTTCATTATCATAACTTTTTCTCATTCATGCCAGGCATTGTTCTATTAAAAGTTTGCACGACTATATATACACAAAGTCATTCAAACATATACATATATGAATTTCCATTGCCCACATAATAAAGTTATACAAACTAAAGCCATAATGACTTTTCATTCAGTGGCTTATACTCATTCATTTTTAATCTCAAGTGGCTCAGGATCCAATGAATTTGGAGCGTTTTATGACTCTTTTTAAATGAAGCTTTCTGCACTGATTTTCCAACATTTTTTTCCTCTATTCTAAGTTATTTTTGCATCAATTTTGGATTCATATTGTGGCCTTTAATACTTTTCTTAAGTTTTATTGGATCTTTTTGATGCATATATATTTATTTCAAGCGCTCGTACTTTGGTTAGCCGGGTAGTTTTAATTTTGTGGGAAATAGCGGTATAATAAATGTTACTCATTCGAAGCGGTTAGAAAATGATTTTTATCCAACCATCTATTATAATCGATACATATATACACATATTAGGCCGGGCCGATTTGTATGGAGGGAAATTAATCGATGTCGTGCCATCGAAATTCACTTTCCACGCATTTTTCTGAGTAAAAAACTCCTCCACGATATTTGTCTAAAATTAATTTTGATGTTCAGGAATTTGTTTTTTATAAATCAAGACGGTTTTTTCAAAATCAAAAATGAACAAAAATCGCTAAAAAATGTACCAGACCAATAACACATCACATCAGATTCAACAAAGATTGTATACACTATCCAAATACATATGAAATCGGTACACAGAGCCAAAAGACCACATAAAATGCCCTATAAATTAGAACAAAGTTTAGCGGATTTCTCTATGCTTTCTCTCCAATAAGATGCCCGTCTTATTATGACTGGATATCTCGTTTTAATAAAACTAAGCAGATAATATGTAAAACTAATATGAAAACCTTTTCAATATTATTAAGAAGATAACTCGTGGATTTTAGATGAAATCATTTTCAGTAAAATTTTTATGGATAACCTATAAAACTAAGATGAAAACCTCTTATATAAAATTAAGAAGATGACTCCTAGAATAAATATGGAAACCTTTTCACATAAATTTAGCAGATAACCTGTAAAATTAAGAAGAAACCCTGTTTAATATTATTAAGAAGAGAATCTTGATTTTCATCGGAAAACATAATTAGTAAACTAGTATTTTCCTAGGACTTATTTAGACAAAGGGCAACATTTCATTTCATATAAGTGCAGATGGACATAATAAAGTCTTTATACCAAGTGCTTCACTAATCGTTTGAGAATTGTAGAAATGTGCAAAGCCGTAGTGAAATTGACGAATGAGGAAACACATAAGAGCTCTTTTAAAAATAAAAAGTTTTCCTTTTTAATAAATTCAAAAAGGTTCTAGTAAAAATTAGAGGATGTCCTTATTGATTTGCTTTATAAAAATTTTCTCATAAAAACAAGCAGATTTCTTCTAACAATTTAATTTTTTTTGACAAAATGACATAAAAAATTAGTAAATAAGAAGTTATCTCCTCGTTTTCAGGCGGTATCCTTTTCAATAAATTTAAGAAGAAATTCAAGCTAAAATCTAGAAGATTTTCTAGCAAAAATTTCTTCAGTTGTGTCTCCTCTCGCTCTCCTTGGCCAAATAGCTTTTTTAGATGGCAGTCTCTTTGATTATTGGTGAACTTTTTGGCTCTGTGTAGTACCCTATGACCGCCATGGCGTATGAGTAACCTTGGAAAAAGTAAAAAACAAATTCTCAACAGCATATGTCTACTTTTTGGGGTATAACTCTTAAATTTTTTAGCTAAACCCCTCAAATTTTGAATTTGTAGCATTTATTGTACACAAAGTGTTGTCACCAAGAATCATCAACATCGGATGACCATAACATAGAGATCCCATAACATGATTTTGGGCTAAAGAAAAAAGAGTTCATTTAGTTCTCCCATGCCGGAAGATAAATTATAATTTTAATTACTCTGTTCAGCAAAGTTAATCTGGGAGATATCCTCTTTCATAATTACTAGCGTTTGTTCGTGTTGAGAAACACTGTTGAACTGTGTTATTAGTTAATAATTTTTTTATACTTATTATTGTCGTACATCACTTCATATTTTTATTACATAGATAATTTTTTACATACTTAAAAGCAAAACTTTTCTTTTCCTAATTTCAGGTATGTTCCCTAATTTACACAAAGCAACGCATAGTTAAAAGCTGTAAGTCCAACTTATTGAAAATTTGCATATAAAATTAAAAAAAACATGCTAAAAAAGCTAACAAAAATTTAAATAAAGCAAATGTATAAAAAATAGATTGAGCCATTTTTAAAGAAGCGAATACAATATATTTTATGAAAAATGTGTGGATATTCAAAAATAGGGGTGCAAAAAAGCAAAAGCCTATTTATCTAGGTAAATACACTATTTAATTTTGAAAGGCATTTTAAAAATAAAAAAAAAATTGCAATAATTCATTGCTTCAATCTACTGATACATATTTATGTATGTACATATAAACATGCTGTCGGTTTGTAAACAGCTGCACAATGGCTGAATTGCGCAAGTTGCCAAAAAAATTGATCTGCAATAAATAAAAATTGCTGCGCCAACAGCAACTGCTGGGCATTTATTGAACTTTTCAACACAATGCAATTGTTCATTTTTTTCATTTACATATGTATGTACATACTACATATTGCTCTTTATAAGATGTTTACCCTACACGTGAGTTTGTAAATGTGTATGTGTGTAGCTGATCGTGTGTGTGTGTGTGTGTGTGTGTGTGTGTGTGTGTGATGTATGTGCAAATACGTTCGCCGCTGAAAAAAGCCGACTATATTTGCTATTTTCGCTTTGATGGCCATGAGCGAAAACGAGCAAGCAAATAACTTATTTTTAAATAACATCTGGCAAAAATTCAGACATTTTTTCCGATGATCTCCAAGTATAGCACTCTGGCCGCATGCCAACAACCGTTCAACGTTTGTTCATACATACGTACATACACAATACACACTTTTCACTTTTGAGCGAAGCTGCGCAGTTGCCTCGCAGTGATGAAAACACATGTAGGTACGTGATGATAAATAAAAGAAGATCAAGTGGGAAAATGAAGAAAATATAGAAAACAAGGGAAAAGTGTAAAAAGCAAGGCAACGAATATGAAAAAGGGAAAAAAATTAAGAGAAGATCATGAATACAAAATAAACTAAAAAAAAAAGCGCAAAATAAAATCATCTGATTGCTTGTGGGAAAAGAAACTCAATGAGCAGAGAGTGAAAGAAAGAGGGTGGTTGGAAAATGATGGAATAAAATAACGAGCAAAGAATAGCATGAGATGTAGTTTTTATTCTCTATGCACACTCTCACACCTTTCAACTTGCCTTTTCCTTAACGCCCACCCTCTCTCTTTCTATTTGCTTTACTCATCCAACACAAAATCGCACTAATTTACCAAAGCATTTACACACGTTTCTATGTATGAATGTACGTCAGCTTTTTATGCGTGGCTTTCTTTCACTTTTATTTGAATTGTTTTTTGTTTCTTTTTTTGTGTTTCTTTTGTTTTTAATTTAAATATAGACACCTGTAAATACCTGCCATCGCCTCTCACGCTTTAATATGTTTGCAAATTTCTTGTGCCGTATGCGACGCGACAAAATAAAATTTTGTAATGCATAAATATAAACAAAAGGTGAAGGACGTTGAATCACACTTATTATTATTTTTTTTTGAACGCACACGTGTTGAGGACTCATACATAGATACATACATACATACATACACATATCCACATGAACATATGTGGTAGGAAAAGCGAAAACAAAGAAAGAGCACAATTAACAATAATTTAAATTGCATGTAATTAAATTTATTTATTGTCATACATACATACATATTTAAGTAGCGCATCTTGTATGTTGAAATTTTTTTTTATTTATGGTCATGCATATTTAGCGCGCAATTTGGCTTACAGGATAGTTAATAAGAAAAAATAATTTATTAGGTACAAAATTTGGTTTTTTTAAGGGTTATTTTTTTTTTGAGATTTTTGGGGCTTTGCCAATCTTTTAATTTTTTTGTTTAGATATGGTGCTATTGTTACAGCATTATTCATGAAAAATAAAGAAGTTTTTAACAATTGAGTAAAGTGACATTTTCATGCAATTTTGCGATGTAGAAAATGGCATTTATTAGAGCGCTTCCTTGGTAGCTTTGAAGTGCTCCCGTTTGTCCACATGCTCCATTTTACACTGCATGTGACGCTAGGAAGTTTAGCGCTCCATACATGGCTTAAAAAAGTGGAACAAGATAAATTATAATTTATTTATTTATTGAAAAATATATTATAACTTTAAAATATTTTTATAATATTCTTTAAGTAATTTGCAAGAAAATTTAAGATATAAGTATTACATACATCTAGAAATAAATGCAAAAATAAGCGATTTTGAGCATTCAGCCTCCAAAGCCGTAAATCAAACTCTATCTCGAAAAAGACTCATCTGATTTTCATTCTGATTTCTTATCTGAATTCAGCATATAATTTTTGTTTAAATTTGATTTGCTTATTTGCCTGATTAATTTTTTGTTTTTGTTCATTTTCGATTTTCCGAAATCCATTTTGGTCCATAAAACCAGAATTCCGGAACATTAAAATTAATTTTAGACAAATGTCGTGGAAGAGCTTTCTACTCAGAAAAATTGTAGGAATCCGAATATCGATGGCACGATATAGGTTAGTAAGCAGAGATTGAATTTAACTGTTAACATTTAAAATATTTTTGTTTTTTCACAGACAAAAAACAAAAAAACAGAAGAATAAAAATTTCGGTCTCAACAAAAAAACTTGAAATTCAGATTTTTTGGTCTTTCGGTAAAAAAATATTTTAGTTTTTCAAAATAAATCTCATATGTTGAGAAATATAAAAACACTTATTTGCAAAATCTTCATTGAATGTATGTAGATATGTATATATTTTTTTATTTCTTTCTCAAATTTTTTCTGTTGGAAATAAATATCAGTGAATAACAGAAAAATTCAGGAAATAAGGTTTTCTCTCAGACAAAAATAATTATTTTTTTTTGTTTTTTGATTTTTGTTTTTCAAAGATTTTTAGAGTTTTTGTCTTAGATTTTTTGTTATTTTCAAAACCTTTAAAATTGTTAACAATTATTTTCAATGTCTGTTAGTAAGTCGTCTCGTATGTATGTTAATGTAAAGTGACATACCAACCCAGTGGGCCCAAAGGTACTATAATCATCAATACCTTCCTCCTTACATTTCCTTTAGGAAAGATAATAACTTCCATGACTATGCCCCTTGACTATCGCACGGCGATGGCCGCCTTCGCTAGAATGACTTTGTATAGTAAAAAAAGCAATGAAGCGAAATCGTCGGGCTTTCATTCCAAACCGCACGCTTTTTTCATATCGTCGTTATTATAATATTGTTAGGTATTCAGCGTGAATGGTAGCAGTATTGTAGTGCTGAATATACAGCTGCCTACCATCTAACTTTGTTATGTACTTCATTCTTTTATATTTTTCTGTTTCGGTTTACTCTTCTTAACTCCAACTTTAGTCAGTGAAGAAATGATCTGTGCTCAATTTGTACGTGCCGTTCAACATATTTTAGGTGTATCTGTGGTATATCTAACAAAAGAAAATATCTTGGCAAGATTAAAAATCGCATCACCTTACAAATGGGCCTGGTTGGATATTTCTATTTAGCTTCGTTATTTTAACCCAATGGCCCACAAATGTGTTTATAATTCAAAGTATACAAACTTGGGTACAATTTCAACTACTTCAATCGCTTCTCTCCTTGTAAGCGCTTTAATGAGGATAGTTAAAGTGCTGAATTTCCAACTGTGTTTATAGTGAAAATCTTACAAATATGTGACCTACTCATGCTGTTATACTATACTATGGTTTATAGGAGTAACAAGATGAAGTTGTGCGTCTGGGGTAATTCTCATAATTTAAGTCGTTTATTGAGGTAAATGTGCTCAAATATACATGTATGTAGATATGTACTATCGATATATGTATCTTATTTATGTGGCACTAGCAAATACCCGTCCCGCTTCGCAGCGACAAACAAAAGCTTTTATGTTATAATGGGTCTGTCCCTTTACCTTTACCTTTACCTTTACCTTTACCTTTACCTTTACCTTTACCTTTACCTTTACCTTTACCTTTACCTTTACCTTTACCTTTACCTTTACCTTTACCTTTACCTTTACCTTTACCTTTACCTTTACCTTTACCTTTACCTTTACCTTTACCTTTACCTTTACCTTTACCTTTACCTTTACCTTTACCTTTACCTTTACCTTTACCTTTACCTTTACCTTTACCTTTACCTTTACCTTTACCTTTACCTTTACCTTTACCTTTACCTTTACCTTTACCTTTACCTTTACCTTTACCTTTACCTTTACCTTTACCTTTACCTTTACCTTTACCTTTACCTTTACCTTTACCTTTACCTTTACCTTTACCTTTACCTTTACCTTTACCTTTACCTTTACCTTTACCTTTACCTTTACCTTTACCTTTACCTTTACCTTTACCTTTACCTTTACCTTTACCTTTACCTTTACCTTTACCTTTACCTTTACCTTTACCTTTACCTTTACCTTTACCTTTACCTTTACCTTTACCTTTACCTTTACCTTTACCTTTACCTTTACCTTTACCTTTACATTTACCTTTACCTTTACCTATACCTTTACCTTTACCTTTACCTTTACCTTTACCTTTACCTTTACCTTTACCTTTACCTTTACCTTTACCTTTACCTTTACCTTTACCTTTACCTTTACCTTTACCTTTACCTTTACCTTTACCTTTACCTTTACCTTTACCTTTACCTTTACCTTTACCTTTACCTTTACCTTTACCTTTACCTTTACCTTTACCTTTACCTTTACCTTTACCTTTACCTTTACCTTTACCTTTACCTTTACCTTTACCTTTACCTTTACCTTTACCTTTACCTTTACCTTTACCTTTACCTTTACCTTTACCTTTACCTTTACCTTTACCTTTACCTTTACATTTACCTTTACCTTTACCTTTACCTTTACCTTTACCTTTACCTTTACCTTTACCTTTACCTTTACCTTTACCTTTACCTTTACCTTTACCTTTACCTTTACCTTTACCTTTACCTTTACCTTTACCTTTACCTTTACCTTTACCTTTACCTTTACCTTTACCTTTACCTTTACCTTTACCTTTACCTTTACCTTTACCTTTACCTTTACCTTTACCTTTACCTTTACCTTTACCTTTACCTTTACCTTTACCTTTACCTTTACCTTTACCTTTACCTTTACCTTTACCTTTACCTTTACCTTTACCTTTACCTTTACCTTTGCCTTTACATTTACCTTTACCTTTACCTTTACCTTTACCTTTACCTTTACCTTTACCTTTACCTTTACCTTTACCTTTACTTTTACCTTTACCTTTACCTTTACCTTTACCTTTACATTTACCTTTACCTTTACCTTTACCTTTACCTTTACCTTTACCTTTACCTTTACCTTTACCTTTACCTTTACCTTTACCTTTACCTTTACCTTTACCTTTACCATTACCTTTACCTTTACCTTTACCTTTATCGGGACCACCCATCACCATCCGAGCTCAATACTTGAACCATTTCTGGGAAACCGACTCAAAAAATAACAATGAAAATATCTGTATGTTGAAGCCCTGCTCGACACCTTTCATTTGATACCAATATCGCAATGAAAATAACTCTATGTTGAAGGCCTGCTCAGCACCTTTCGTTTGATACCCGTATTGCTCAAACACTTGCTGGGTCACTCTGGGTCCACATTTGGGCCTATATTCCGGGAAGTTCCCACTTTTTCGAAATTATATATACCCTATTATGTGCGCTAGTACCACGTGAATCTACTGTGAAAATTTCAAAAAGATCGGTTGATTACTTTGGGAATCCATAAAGGACACACACCCACACACACACACACACACACACACATACACAAACACACATTAATTTTTATATGATAGATATGCAAGCATTCAGTTGACATTGTTAATCTCATGAAACATAACCGTTAATTAACCTGCACACATATACTGTTATTATCATGCGGATTTTGCTGATTTGCACAATATCATCTATAGAAAATCAACTGTCCATGAATTTATATACATAACTGTGTGCATATCGAACAGTAGCTTATGTCGAAAGGCAAATTTTCAAGATACACTTCAATTTGTGTAATTTTCTAGCAGTTCCCCTCACAGGATTATTAAATAAAATCATTAAGACTGAAGCTTGTTGAAAGCCCAAGAAAGAGTTTAAAGAAAAACTGCAGAATTTACTCCCTAAGATACATCATTTCAACTTTTTGGAAACTAACTAATTTTTTCTTTAAGTACACTTAAGCTACTGTTCCATATGAACACAGATATGTTTGGTGGCTATTTGGTGTAATCAAGCATAATTACCTAAGACTAAACCGAATTCATTATCATTATGCCAGCATCCTTATTTTAATGTGCAGACACACATACATAGAATATACATATATTATATCGCCCGTTTTATGTAGTAGGGATTTTACTCGAAATTTTCGATTTCTGGGATTTTGCCATATATTTCAATAACTGGGTAGTGCCTTTGAGTCTAGTCTTATAAAATACTCAAAAAGATAAAAATGGCGGAAATAAAAGTGATTTTATAGTTAGCCGTAGAGAAAAACTATTTGAAATTATAAAACTTTATTTGCGTTTTCCCAAAAAAAATTTTTTTTTGAGTTAAATCCCTATTGCATAAAACGTGCGATATGTATATTTACTGTTTACTAAAACCGAGCTGAGAAGGCGTTGACCATCTTTTTATAGCATTTCATATGCCTAATCAAAATATAGCCCCGCTAAGCTTCTGAAATAAATAGAAAAATTAATTTAATGTGTTGAAGGAATAAAAAATATGTCCAGAACTATATGTATATTTTGTCCACTATCGAGGACAACGCAACATTCAACCCTACCCATATGAAATACAAAGTTTTAGGCACTTCTGACACTAAAAGTGATTTAAGCAGGGTTTGAAATTGCTTAGCTACTTTTGCTGCATTTGCTTTTGCTTTGCTTTTGTTAACGAAAAGTAAATTAGCAAACTCGGCCAGCCAAGTATTCAGCTGAGCCGTGTTTGCTTGTATAGTTAAGCAAAGCAACGCGATTTGGGGGATTTCATTTTACTTCCAGCAATTAGTTGTGTCTTTGCATTTTTTCTGCTTTTGCTTATTTTGCTGAAACGATTTGTTTACGCATATTTCGATTTTTTATACATATTTACTTATGTGTATGTATGTATGTACACATAATATGTATGTATGTCCATTTGTAAACATCTTTTCATGTTGAATTTTGCTTAAAAACTAGTTTCAGCAAAATAAGCAACTGTAAGCAAAAATTTACTACTCAACTAATAATAATAATAATAATAATAACCCACGCCCTCCAATCCCGCCCGACCGCACGAGAGGCGCACCCGCATGACGTACGGATATTTTTTATTTACATAAAATGCCGAGGTGTTGAGTGGCAGGAGTTTGTTAAGCGTCGAGATCTTAAACTGCTTGCTGGAAGTAACAGCAACCCTCTCAAATTGAGTTGCTTGGCTTAACTATACAAGCAAACACGACTCAGCTGAAAACTGAAGCGAATGATTCGTGTTTTCGTTTTTGGCTCGGCTGAATTCAGCAATAAGCAAAAAACATCGGCTATTGCTGTTTTGCAGCAAGCAAATTCAAACCCTGGATTTAAGTTACCTGCAAACAGAAAAAAACAGAAATGAGAAAAAATGTTGCAGAGCCTTAAATTTGTTCACATTGTGTCATTAATAGAAACAAAACCTTTTTATTCACAAACAAAATACAACTTGTGCTACATAACGATATTGTACGACAAAGCGATTGGACGAGATTGCAACGAAAAGATAACAAATTAATTTTCGCAAATACGAAAAGCCAAAACAAAACACCATATAAAGCCAAGAATGTATTTAAGTACATACATACATTATTAGTATTCAGACACAATGTAAGCTTAGTAAAATATTTAGCACTGCTAATGTGTGTATAATGTTAACGATTTGGGAAAAATAAAAGAAATAGATTTAAGTAAATGTAAGAAGATGTAGCAAATTAAATGCAAAGCCGAAAATTAGGTGTTATATATCTTCTGAATTACATGCATATGTGTATGTTAATATGTACATCCCCAATGATGGCAAAAATAAAGAAAAAATTAGTACCTACAGGGCAGGCGCGGATCCAGGATTTCGGCAAGGGGGGGGTTTTGAAAATGTCTTTTTTTGGAAGATGTTTTTTAAGGGCAGACGCTGGTGAAAACAAGGACTAATACCACCTACTATTATTATTCTATATACTAGTTGCGCCATTTCCCGCACCTTAAAAACACCAAACACAAAACCCTCCAAATTAACAATATGTATGTCATCACATAAAGTGCAGGAGATTTCAATTGAAGTTCTAAATAACATGTATAACGTACATGTATTTAGCAGTTATTATATGATATAGCAGTTATTATATGATATAATTTGAAGCGCGAGGTCGCTACTGCGTGTTCTAAATTTTCAAACATGCAACCAAAGAACGTATATTGTATAAGAAGGGAAAATTCGGTATTTTGGACGAGTGAGGTGGAAATCGTTTAGTCAAAAAAAGATGATGACTTCGCGAGTTGCCTCCCATCATTATTCAAGCTCGAATTCGTTTGTTTTTTCGCGGCGAAAAATAAATTTTTTCCGCTTATTCCAAAGTAGAAAAATAAATTCATTTTGACATTTGTTTTGCTTGACATTTAGTTATTACTAGTAAACCCTGCCACGCGATGCTGTGGCTTTCGATTACACTGTGAGATAATTTGAGGGTGCAAGACCACATTTTGCCACATTTGCAATTTATTATTATTGTCATCTTAAATTTGACTTCCCCTTAAAATTTGCAGAATATGAAATTATATATGAAATTTTGAAGAGGTGGCAAGCCTTTTTGTAAAAATTATAATAAATTACTTATTTTCACACAAATCCCTTTCATATGACAGCTCAAATTTAAAAATCAAACAAACTATAGTGTAACACTGAATTTTTGAACATCTGGCAACCCTTTTTGTAAATTTGTTAATAAATTACTCATTTTAACGTAAAGACCCTTCATATGACACCTCAAATTTAAAAATCAAACAAACTATAGCGTAAAACTGAATTTTTGAACAGGTGGCAACCCTTTGTGTAAAATGTTTAATAATTTACTCATTTTCTGCCCAAGCCCTTTCATATGGTACCTGAAATTTAAAAAGCGACCAAACTATACAGGAGAATTAAATTTTTAAAGAGGTGGCAACCCTTTTCAGAAATATTAAACATTCCTGCACATCTACAGGCCAAGCCCTTTCATATGACACCCCATTTTCGAAAATCGGTATAACGGTGTAAAAGTTATGGTGCGTACAAAAAATCGCTTAGCGTAATATATATAAAGATTTCTATTCATACTCTACCGCCACTGCAAAGATGATTGAAAATGAGCCGGGCTGCAAATTTTAGAATTTTATGAAAACCTTGATCTGATGAAAATCTCTGTTGAAACTTTTTTTATCCTTTGTTGAACATTTCAATTTTATGAATGAATCGCTTGTAGTATTTTAACTTCGTACTCGTTTTAATTCTTGTTTTTGGTGGTCGATTGGATTGTGCTTATACATACGTATGTATGTATATTTTTGCATTGGTACGTGTGAATGAGTATCGTATGGTATTGGTGGCAAACTGATCATCAATTTCACTTACCCTTGCATTTAAAGCCAAAATAAATAAGAATATATGTATGTAGTACTTTTTGGTTATACAGAGAAACCTCTCATAGGCGGACACCTCCCTTGAGCGGACATGTTTTCATGCACCAAGGTTTAGGTTAAATTTTTAGAACAAATTGCCCTCTCTTAGGCGGACACTCTCTTGGCCGGACGCGGACAGTTATTTACTATTGAAATGAACTAAAAACTTCTATTAAGCGGACACGAACCTCTCGTCAACGGACACTTTGATTTTTTTTTCATAACAAATCACATAAAAACCTCTGTTAGGCGGACACGAACTCCTCTTATGCGCACAAAATATAAGTATGTATAGCAATATAAAAAAAGTTCGCTGAATGTTCGTTAGGTAAAAAGCGCTACGATGAAAGGGGAATCACCAACTAAAATAAATGTCCGCATGACTTTATTGGAAGATATAACAACATTCACGGATTTCCAGATAGATTTTCTAACTGACAAAAACGTCGAAACCATTGAAGATGATAGTACCAATACTAACTACCGCTGAAAGTAGGTAATGCAATCTCCTCGAACGAAATGGCCTTGACTGCAGTTTCAAATTTGAAAAGATTTTGCACGGAAGACCTTATTGCATTTGAATTGTTGCAGAAATTTGGAAGCCATCTGCAAAAAAATTTTATTTTAAATAAGCAAAAAACCCCTCGTCAACCGACAATATCACAATTTTTTAAATAATTTCAAAGATATCCCAACATTTCTAGTTCTCAGCAACTTACTAATTGTAATTTAATATGTATGTTAATACTTTATGTATATACATACATACATATGTACATATGTATATGTACATATTTATGTATTTAACCTTCCTATACCCGCGCGTTGGTCTGTGAGACCGAGAAAATGATTTTACGTAAATTTTTTTTTTCCAGAAACTTTACAAATTTGAATTTACTGCTAGCTTCCGCTTTTCTTGCAAGCTCTATATTAGTGTTGATTTGGCGTTTGCACTAGACAGGCGTGTTGGTGAATTTCATAAAAGTTGGTCTGTGAGACCGACGCGGGTATATGTGTATTTTTTTGTGGGTATATGTGTATTTGCCCTGATTAGACTAAAAACTAATATAATTTATAATTTATGTATTGTCAAAGAAGTGTTTTTAAGTTAGTATAACTTATTTGTATTTATTTGAATAAAAAAAATATGTTTTTGTTTTGTTTTTGTAGTACTTAAGAAAAAATGATCGATTTTGATGGCTTTTTTGTTAATCACCTAAAATCAATAAAATAAGTGAATACAAACTTAATGCGGAGTTTTATTTTTTTATTACATCTAAGAGATTGAAAAATAATAATTTGTTTTCAGTTTTGTTTCAAAAAACGAATATTTTATGTAGTTTGAACTTTCGGTCTGTGAGACCGTGCGCGGGTATATGTGTTACAAAAATTAACGCGGGTATAGGAAGGTTAAGAGAAATTTTGAAGACATAAGAATCCTTGTTGTTGTTTTAGTGAAATATGAATAAATAAATCCTTTAAAATCCAAAAAATTTCTAAAATATGAACCCACTCCCTTAAGCGGACACCTCTCTTGGGCGGACAAAATTTGCCCGACGGTGACTGTCCGCCCAAGGGAGGTTTCACTGTATTTATATTTTTAATAGGATTTTTACTTTATTGAAGTTCCTTCAAGAATTTTTCAAAAAGCCTCGAAAATTGAAACATGATTGAAAGTTTGACAGAATCGACAATATAGTACGCGCTTATTGTATTAGATTTAATTCCTCTAAATTTCGGGTATTTTCTAACTATAAGTGGTAATTGTATATTATTATTGCCTACAAGGACAACTATTTTAATGAACTGATTCAATTGTACCTGTTTCACCTTGTGGATATGTGCATATAAAATATAATCTGAAAATAAATGAAAATAAATGTCGAGATTTGCCTTTGGACAGCTAAACCCATCCAACCATTGCTTTTGGAATGATAGAGTTTTCCTTGATCAGTTTGGGAAATTTGGGCGCAGAATCTATAAAGGCATTAATTTGGGATCTATGATAAACCACAAGGGGGGGGGTTTGAACCCCCAACCCCCCCCCCCCCCCGTGGATCCGCCACTGCTACAGGGGAATAATCTCTTAACGCATACATATTATCGCTAACGGCTTGTGTCACAATCAACATTATTGCAGTACATTGTCTCTAATGCTAATAATATATGCACCCCCCCCCCCCCCCCCAACAAAGATGTCATGTATTCAGTATGAATTTAAGAAGAAAAATTGCTCAACAAAATGTACGGATGTGAAAAGTAGAATGTATAAATAATGAAAAGAACCTTTAGCCATATTTTCTGTTTATTAGCAGAGCAAATTTTCCAATCCATCTAATACATTTTTGGTATAGCAACAAAGTACATACCCATTTCATTAGCTTTATTTAAAGACATACATATGTTGCTATTTATATCTAAAGCATTTTCTATTAGTATAACAAAAAAAACACACTACTTTTGATCTGTGCGATAGTAATTAAATTACTCATTAAAATTAAACTGTCATTTATGTTAACATATTTTAGCAATTGAAGCCTTTCGAAAGAAAATAATGATCATTAAATATGTATTTAATTTAAATGAAATAACAAATGCTTATAAATATATACCAGGGCTGCTCAACGCTCTTGTATTGAAAGTACAAAGCTCAATACATCTACAAATTTTGTATATGCACTGAAAATTTTTTTTGCTCATTTAAATTTTTTATGAATTCCAATAAAATATTATTTTAGAATTTATTTTCAAATAGTAGTATCACATACATACAAATTTTTTTTTATTTTTTATATGAAAATTTTTTGAATACTAATTTTTTACAGTGCTTTCATTTTTTGAATTTTTTTTTTCATTACACATTTGTTATTGTAAATTTCGATTTCTTACGGCAGTGCTCGAGCTCCTATACAAAGTGCCTTTGCTCTGCACATTCAATATGAATCATAGGCACATACATATAAAATTTTTTTATATCTCAGTGCTTATGGCAGTGCAAAGAAAATTTTATTTTCATATTTGAAGTAAAAATATGTATCTGTGCCTATGATTCGGTACAAAACAAAAACAATTGTGCTTTGAGTGCCTATGAAGTGAGCAGCCCTGATATATACTTACATACTTACATGCATATAAAAATTATTTATAATAAAACTAAATGACTTAGATAATCTATCATATATATATTATTTCTAATTGGTGTTTTATAAATATCCCTTTTTCTGCTCACATAATTTACCAAAATTAATAAGTAAGGCATCGTTTTAAAGGTATTAATTAGCTATGCATGCGAAACGGTGTTTTATTGGGCGTGGTACTTTTTTTAATAGTATTTTGCAAAAATAAAATGTTTAAATTTAAACTAAAAGATTTGCGCCTAAAACTATGCCTTCAGAATTATTTTATTCTATCAATTCAAATCTCAAATGCAGATGTCGCTCAATTTTAACAGTCGTGTATATTTTAAAACCCTTTTATAAGCTTCAGCTGTATGTTTGTACGTAAACATTATATTATTTTAGGCGAACACGTGTGTATTCATGCCTATGCTAAATGGCGGCTTTTCAGTATAGGATATGCTGTACGTAGTACATACAATATATGTATGTATATGTATGTATACTTTTGATCACATAACGGTTGTACGTAAGACCATAAAATAATTGAGATACATATGGACTTACATATATATATCAAAACGATCAGGATGAAAAAAATGATTGAACCATGTCCGTCCGTCCGGCCATACACACTCTAACTTGCGCAAAAATAGAAATATTTAAATGAAATTGGGGTCACAGATTCTAATGGGAACAGAAAAAGTTGTGGTTGAAAATAAGGCATATGGATGTATTTCGAAAAACACGTAAAACATGATAATTCAGTCGCTAATAAAGCCCGAGTGATGAAATGACGTTATGCCGTTATGAGAACACATGCTGAAATTTTGAAAAATGGGCCAAGAGGAGCAAATTTTCAAAGATTTATAAGTAAAAACTCAGGAACTGTAGCAGATGAATCGATTAAGCTTGGACCACTGATTTGCTTGCCAAGGCAAACGTGTGGAAAAAAATTGATGACCCTCGAATGTTTCTGAGCGATATTGGTATCAAATGAAAGGTATTGAGCACAGAATTTACATAGAATAGTACTCATTGTGATTCCTAGGTCGGGTCTCCAGATATGGGCCAAACGTGGACCCGGATCACCCTCGAATGTTTCTGAGCGATATTGGTATCAAATGAAATGTATTGAGCAGAGAATTTACATAGAATAGTACTCATTGTGATTCCTAGATCAGGTCTCCAGATATGGGTCAAACGTGGAACCGGATGACCCTCGAATATTTCTGAGCGATATTGGTATCAAATGAAAGGCATTGAGCAGAAAATTTACATAGAATAGTACTCATTGTGATTCCTAGATCGGGTATGGAGATATGGGTCAAAACGTGGACAGGGTCACTCTAATGTTTCTGAGCGATATTGGTATCAAATGAAAGGTCTTGATGAGGACTTCAACATAGAACTATTTTATTTGTGATGCCTAGGACGGGTCCCCAAATATGGGTCAAAACTTGGACCCGGATGACCCCGGAAAATTTCTCAGTGATATTGGTATCAAGTGAAGGGTTTTGAGCAGGGATTTTACATAGAAATGAACTCATTACGACCCCTAGGTCGGGTCCCAAAGTGTGGGTCAACACGGGGACCCGGATAACACCGGGATATTTCTCAGGCATATTGGTACCAAATGAAAAGTGGTGAGCCGGGCCTTTACACAGAGATGAACTGATTATGATTCCTAGGTCTGGTCCCTAAATGTGGGTGAAAACGTGGACCGGGATGGCCGCGGAAAATTTCTGAACGATATTGGTGTCAACTGAAAGGCAGGGCTTTTACATAGAGATGAAATCATTATGATTCCTAGGTCAGGTCCCCAGATGTGGGTCAAAATGTGGATCCTGATGGCCCCGGATAATTTCTCAGCGATATTGTTATTTAATCACGGCGCATGACGATTGCTGGGTGGGATCCCAAGGTGCGGGTCAATATGTGGACCCGGATAACACCGGATCTTAGGGATATTGATACCAAATGAAAGGTATTGAGCGGACTCTCATGTAGGGCCGTACCCATTACGATTTCTTGGCCAAGTCTCCAGATACCGTACCCATTATGGTTCCTAGGTCAAGTTCCCAGATGTGGGTCAATAAGTGGACCCGGATGAGCTCGGGATGCTTCTGAGCAATACTGATATAAAATGAATGTGTTGACCCGGTCTGCTATATAGAGATATTTTCATAGTGATTCTTAGTCCCGATACCTAATTATGGGTAAAAGAGATGATTCGGATGCCACGGAATATTTTTAAGCAATGATGGTATCAAATGAGAAGTGGAATGCAGGGTATGTTATGCTAAAACCCAGTTCCCTAGGGAAAGGGGAAGTGTAATGAGACTGGGAAAGGCAAAGGCAAAGGGACGGAAAAGGAGAGGGAGAATATAATAAAAATGGAATGAAGAGGATGGGGAGAGAGACAGTAAGACAGGGAATTAGAGAAGGAATAAGAGGGGAATAAAAAGGAGAAAGACAGAAAAGGAGAGGTAAGAGAGAGCGGTAGAGAAAGGGAAGCGGAAATGTGATGGGAAAGGGAAAGAGAAAGAGAAAAGTAGAGGGAAAGGCAGTTGGAGAGTAATACGAAGAAAAATGGGATAAGAACATGAAGAGGGCAAACCTTTGAAAACATCAATTTTTTCCTTCACTTTTTTAAACTTATCTGAATTGTGCTGAGCTCTGCAGCCCGAGGTAATTTCGGTTTCTAAATACTTCCAACATATTTTAAAGTGTGCCGTTTTACGCTTCAAGTACCTATAATAGGAAGTGGCCCAAAGCAAAGCTTGGCCGGGTACAGCTAGTTTATTAATAATAATAAAAATAATAATAATAATAATAATAATAATAATAATAATAATAATAATAATAATAATAATAATAATAATAATAATAATAATAATAATAATAATAATAATAATATTAATAATAATAATAATAATAATAATAATAATAATAATAATAATAATAATAATAATAATAATAATAATAATAATAATAATAATAATAATAATGATAATTAAAAACGCTCCTTTTTTCGTGAATATAATTTATTTATTTACTTTTTTTGTACGATAAATAATTGATACACTTCGTTATATCCTTTGCGGTTCAGTTTTTCTGTTTATAATTTAACTATCTACATTTCTTAAACATGTATAAGTTTTTATTCTTATACATATATGTATGTATATGTATGTATATATAAGGTTTGTTTAATGAGACCAAAAATAGAGTAGAGCAGCTCAAGTTAGGTCAAATAGAGCAGCTGTCGAAAAACAAATAGAGCAAGTTAGAGTAACTCAGAGCAAACATCTCATGAAACACTTTTTAGGCAGCAATTATAAAAACATTTGACTGATTGACATTTCAATACGACTTTACATAAATGCAGCAAAAAATTAAGAAAACAACAATACTCTATGCCCACAATTTTCCCCTTTTCATTTTGAATACGCAGATTTTCCATTTTTTGTTTGGTATTTTCCAAATTACATTTATTTATTTTGTTGACAGTTGTTAAAAAAAAAAAATTACTGCTCTAACTTACTCCACAAAAAAAGCTACCCAGCGGCGAAAATGTTGCTTACAGAATCGATTAAGTCATGCATACATGTATGGCTGTAATGCACACCATATATAGAGCAAAAATTGTGCTCTAGATCTGTTTAGAGCAGGCTTATGAAACAAAATGTAGGGTAAATGAGAGCCACTTTGAGTACGAAAAATTGTCATGAACACAATTTTGTGCTCTAGTTCAATCTAGAGTAACCTAGAGCAGCTCAGTAAACAAACCTATAATAAAAATACCATGAAAAAAGTATCTCTAAGTATAAACATTGCCGAAAAATGAATGAATGTTGAATAAAGTAAGTCAAAGGTAAAACTATTAGTAAAGAGCTAAAAACAATTTTTCGCACCACATTCAGTTTGAGTTTGAAACCGTGTTAATGAAAAACAAAATAGAATCCTTCATTCAATGTAAAGAAAATGCAAAGAGCTGCTCATATTCATATATCGTTAATTTCGCAAACAATGCAGTTTAAACGCAATTTTTACTGGACATTATATATATATATTTTAGCTGCGTAATTACCTCCAACTTCCTTATTTGTTCATAATTATCATTAGACTTACACAATGTCTACCCACACATAGATCTATACATATACATACATATGTACATACATATACATATCTTGTTCTTCTAATAATAGAAATATAATTGTGTATTTCCGTAATAATAAACTTAATTCTTTATGCAAGTTTACAGAGGATATTCTTAGTTAAATACTACTTAAACTATTATTGTTCAATATCTCTTGAAAATGCATATGTTAGATTTTCTCAAACGCAAAATTAACATTTTAACCTTGTGTGTTCTATATTTTACATATGTATATGAATGCCTACTTGGAATATTTATGATTCAATTAGTTATGTATCTATGCATTTATATTTATTTGTGAACATATAAATATATAATTATTTGCTGCTATGCTAATTTCTTGCGGAGCTGTGTGCAATAGATCGTTTACTAACATAACAGTGAGAAGCTTTTTCACTGTGAGAAAAAGATACACTCGAGGAATATGCCGCGCACTGGCGAGGAAAATTGTTATTTTTGAAAAACTCCCCAATAAGTTTAACACCAGCTTAACTGGCAAACTGTATTGAACTTAAAGCAATGAATTGGTACAAATAAGTTTCGAAAATCGATCTGTGGTCATATTAAGATGCATTTTTCAGTTAATCTCTTATTTGTTCTGTAAAGGCAACGAAATGTATGTATAATATAATAATATTATTTTTTTTCTTTATTCAATACCGTTTTCGCTTCATGCCATTAAATTCGTTGCTGTTAATAAATTTCAAATATTTCACAACTTAACCCTTTTGTTACATTTAGGTCATTTGATGACCTTTTTTGCTTAATTTTCTCATAAATGCTAATATGAACAAAATTTTAGAATTTCCCTCAATGTATTTCTGTATTGAGGAAAATCCTTTCGCAAAAGCATAAAAAGAAGGATTTTGCATTATCAAACAAGTGGTAACATCAAGAGTTACGTGTGCGCCCCTTCAGGTCATTCAGTGACCGTCAGTGTTATTTTGTGCTTTTAGCTGATTTTTATTAAATTCGTATAAAAATGAAAGAGTGAAAGCTTCGGTAAGTATTTTAACTCTAATATTTTATTATTTGTGATATATTTGCAGATTAATATATGTATGGTTTAGAGCCAAATCGCCTGACACAAAGCCAAATAGAGTATATCATTGATAATCATGTGGATGTTGATGAGTGTAGTGAAGTTGAGGGCGAAGATAATATAGTCGATTAGTTTGAGCCCGATGGTTCTTCTTACGAATATGCAGGAAGTGATAACGACGAATTAATTGACCTTGTATTGGAAAATGAAGGTAGTACCCACTCCCGTGTATTATTCCACAGATAGAAATATTGAGTGGTCAACGTAGCCGATTAGGCAGAATAGTGGTAGGACCACAATAGAAAATATAATTTACCGAAACAGCTTCTATAATTCTACAAAATCAGAAGTGCATACAACTGACCAACTTGTTGAAACATATGCATAGAAAAGACAAACCAATGTATGGACAAAATCGTACAGAGTTACCGTTTCCACAATCTTTGGTCTTGAACATAAAAATTAAAAATATATTAAGTATATGCATTGAAATAAGTGTATAACCGATAAATAATCAATTGAACTAATACATTTTGAAAATTTCCATTGAAATTATACTTCCATATCGATATATATGAAAAACACAGGTAAGGTCATTCCGTGACCTTAATGTCACATGCGTAAGTTTTTTTGAATGTAACAGAAGGGTTAACAATTACAAAAGAAAGACAATGTCGACGCTTCCGTGCAATACTGTACTAAGTCTAAGAACAGTATTTTGCAGCGGAAGCACTCAAAGTTTAAATTCGATATGAAACTTCAGTTGTATATCGAGTACAAATATGTAACTTCGCTTGTAACTTCTGTTTGGATTTAATGGTCAATACCAAAACTGTATGCCATCTAAGTTGGGGTATGCTGCACAGGTAAAATGCCGCAAGACGCACTAATCGGACTTAGTACAGTATTGTTTGGAAGCGTCGATTTGTATAAACTATTCGATGAGACACTTACTTATCAGCTCAGTTTTTTTTCACTTAACATTTTTCATAGTAGAACGTCTTATGTTACTACTTCCTTTGTCTCTTTAGAGCACTCTAATTTCTTCTCTTTTTAGTGATTAGTTCTCATATAATTACCACTGTTCCTGATTCTTACAACGTGCTAATAAATGGGACCAAATTAAAAATATTAACTACTTATTATGTTCTTTCTAATAATTTACTGCGCCATATTTACCTACATACGTATTTCTTCTTCTTGTAAATACATAATTATTGAAATTCGCTATTTTATATACGTAGTTACTTCTGCTAAAGTTATATATATATAAGTATATGCATGTATTCTAATCTATCGTTGTGCATTACTTATTTAACTTAGTTTTATTCTTCATCTTTATTTTTTATTTTTTTTTTTTCTTCTTCTTTGTTCATTTTTCATTTCCTTAACTTTTTATTTTGATTTCAAGTTCTCTTTTCTTTTGCATTAATTTCTTATTATATGCCTTCTTCTGTTTCCTTTATTTCGTTCTTTTTTATCGTTTGTCTTATTTATTCATTGCATTTTGTGTATTTACAGCGAGTACGTAACCCTACTTAATGCTCAACGCCTAATTCAGCAACGCCTTACGCAAACTTTTATCAAACCAGATTCCGATTGCTGTGCGGTTACCCTCAAATGTTGATTGTGGCCATTTTTCTTTGTTATTACGTTGACTTTTAATGGAAACCGTGACTTTTTTGCAGGCCAATAAAGCGACATATTTAATTCGCATTGCCACTAGTGCCATTCTTTTTGTTGCTGTTTGTAGTGTTGTCGGTTGTAGAGAATGCATTATTATCCTTTCTATTTATAACTATGCCTATGTGTGTGTGTGTTAGTAAGACTTAAGCGCTGTGCGGCTTTCTGCTTTATTAAATTTGTGCGTCGATGTTGCTTTGACATTAATTCACTTTTCGCTACTTTTTTCTTGTGGGTATTTTTTTTTATGGCGGTCAGTTGACCCGCCGAGTCTGACTCGCTTTTGTTATGCTTTAATTAATAGATTTGTTCCTTTTTTCTGTTCGCCTTAAATCACACACAACTCACTTCCTGGGCTTAAGTGAAGTTTTCTTTGTATGTATGTATATTCATACATATGTTTGTATGTAACATCCTATCATTAGTCACGTGGGACTTACTCAAGTCCGCTACACAAAAATAATGTCCGCACGATCTGATTTAGTTGTGGGCGGTTGTCGTTGAAAGGCGTAGACGTTAACAATTAATTGCGCCATAAAAATCAAGCAAAATAAAACAATTAAAAGTATATACAAAAAGATATCGCGCAACATTACGTTGCGTCAAGTTGTGTTGATACTCGCTTTGCTATATTCCGCGTGAAGGGCGTGAAGTGTGAAGGGAGAAAAGCCGCAACAAAAGTTGAAGTATTTTTCAGTTACCGCAAAATCACTGTACAATGCTTAATCGGTTACAATGTGAGCCCCGAATAAAGCTCAGCGTGTGATTTATTGCTGTTTGTGTTGCTTTTTTATTTGCTTTTGAGTGCAAAGTGCTGTTTTTTTCGCTGATTGCATTTTACTTTCACACGGAGCATTTAGTACGTGTAGCACCACACAATGGCCGTTGAAGCTGTTACAATCACTGGCAAAGGGCTTTTAGTTTTAATACTTTCTGTCAAGATCAGTTTAATGATATCTTCACACAAGTTATGCTTTCTCTTGCGCTGCGGTCGCACTGCTCCACTGTGCCACTAAGCTCAATAATTCTTAAGCGGCGTCTTAGCCCAAAATGTTGCTTGTTGATAGTGAGCTTGAGTTCTAAAATTGCATTTTACCACCGATTTCTGCAAATGCAATGCGCTACACATTTGTGGGCGGAGAATTCAATGACAGAAGGAAAACGCTGAAATCATGTCGAGTCGCTTTTAAGCACTCCATCTTTTATTTGTAGACATGTGCATGTATCGATGTATGTATGTTGTGCTGATTGTCATGCCTCGCTTGCCTATCGCCACAAGCACCGTTTCACTTGTTTCCGTTTCCCCTCTACTGGCTTTTTTTAATCGCAAGCGTCTATTTACTACTTTTTTACTTTGCGGCGACTCAGCTCTTTTGTGTGTCAGTGCATGTTGTAAACGTCGGCGGCAACTACATTGTCGAGCGCCGCAGGCACATGCAAAAAGCAACAAATGAGTGTAGTGGTGGTGTGTTTGCTCTACTTTCTGTGGCAGGTGTTTTACTTTTTCGTATGTGTTTATGTATCAGCAGGCTGGTTTTGAGTAGTTGGAGCTGCAAGCAAAAAGTAGAAAAAAATAATTATGTGAAAGGATATAAAAGCAAGTTGAAAAATGTTTAGAGGAATTTTATAAAAATGCTTAAAGTTGCTGCTGAATTTAAGCAACTAGCCTTATTTATAAATATGTATGTATGTTTGTATACCCAGATGCAAGATATTTTCATTGATAATTATTATTTGAAATTTGCAATAATATGAAATTCAATTGAAATAATATAAAATTCATTCAATAATATGAAATTCATTTGAAATTTGCAATAATATGAAATTCAATAATATTAAATTCAAATCCAAAGGTTATTCTCCATATTAGTGATTGTCAAAGCCCATGAATGTGTGCATAGATAAGCTTTTTATAGCTTTCGCACCGACACACAGTGGGGCAGCTTCCATACATTCAGCGGAAAAAAATAGAAGGAGTTGTCGTAGGGCTTTGAAATTTTGCACACAGGTTATATATGAGCTAGTTAAAAAAATCTCCAAAAATGGTGGAAATCCGTCAACTCCTAGGGGTACCTCCCTTGGACCTATAGTAAAAAATTGAAAAAAAAAATTTAAATACAAATTTTAATTTCAGCTCAAAAAAGTAAGATATCTTTACGAAACTTTGCATATCAGTTACACTCATAAAGGGCATTGACGGTACAAAAAATAATTGAAATCAGCCACTCCCTAGGGGTACCTCCCTTGGACCTATAGTAAAAAATTTAAAAAAAATTTAAATACAAATTTTAATTTCAGCTCAAGAAAGTAAGATATCTTTACGAAACCTTGCATATCAGTTACCCTCATAAAGGGCATTGACGGTACAAAAAATAATTGAAATCTGCCACTCCCTAGGCAAAAAATATTTTTTTTTTTTTCTCCATACATTTATTTATAACTGCGAAACTGTTGCCTATATTGCGAAACGTTATATAAACAGATGAAAGTACTTATAATTCTTGATTTTTCTAAATTTGTTTAAACAAAATCCGACTAGTGGTTCTTGAGTTATGTTAAACAAAAGAGCCTTATCAGAATTGAGTCGCTAATCAATTAGCTGAAAACTGTTGTACTGTATAATACAATAAATTGAGAGGGGGCAGCTGGGGGCACTTGAAATTGATTAAAAATGTAAAAACAGATATGATACAATGTATTAGTAGTGATTTCCAACTGGAGGCAAGTGGAGCTAAAATTGCAGGTCCAAATGTTTGGAGAAAAAAGGGATTTTTGTTATATGTTCATAAAAATAAACAAAAAAAAAACTTAAGTCTCTGCAGAGTTTATTTCTTCAATTTTAGTAGACTGAAATATCCCACTTTAAATAAAAATAAAAAGGAAAACGTTAGCTCACGTAATAAAAGATTATTCGTTTTGAAATTCTTAGGTTTAAATTAAGTTGGTACGGTAAAACATACAAGTACTGAGTTTGAGACGGCTATAAAAAAAAACTAGCAGTCAGATCGGAGTAATTCTTTTTGATTTGGTTGTACCATTTAGTCTAAAATTCCAAAATATCACTGCATATTGTATGAAGGGTATGTTGACAATTTGACTTTTTTCCGCGAAATCCCCAGTGTGCGACAGTCTCACATCATTTTCAGTCACGTTTAGCTGTTGAGCTATCAGGTTTTGCTACTCGAGCGGTCTCTGAAGTTCATATTTTGCCAGTACCCACACATGGGCAGTAGCAGTGCAGTAGATACAGTCCATCTACCGGTATGACATGCATAGAATGTACCCCTTGAGTGGCATTGCGCGACTTGGCTGTATTTACATGGTCGCCTATAACTTTTCCATTTTATCATGGACTTTCTTCGTTGATAGGAGTAAAACTAAAGGTAAAATCGTTTGTTTAAAGATCTTGCCTGACAAAGCCAATTTTTTCTTCAAATTTTATTAAAAAAAAATTGAGAATTTTCAAATTGACTCATCTACATACATATATTTCAGAAATTATAAGACCTAGAGAAAAATGTTTTGGGACCCATGTATAGGAAATTTAATTTTCTTTCGTATGATGTTGAAGATAATGCGTTAAAGAGATATAAAGGCCAAATAAAGGTAAATTGCCGATATCTCCAAAACCTTCTCTTAGAATTAACTCGATTTTCGGAATCTGCGACCGATTTTACATATAGATAGAATAGTGGCGTTCAGAGTATTTTGTGGCTGTAGAGCAGTGTAATTAGTAGTCAAAATAACTCTTAACAGTTCTAAATAGAGCCTCAACTCTTTGCGCACCAATCAATCGGCCAAGACAAAATATTGTTGTTGAGAATGTATTTCGCATTTTACTGGCTTACTAAATAATCCAGCATAATAATCGCCAAATGAACAGTAACAAATTCGCTTTCGCATACCCATACTTGTATTTTCTTTGCCGTCATTTCATAGTGCACTTCCTCTCTTCTTTTCCTTTTTTTAAAGTAACCCACAAAAATGTCATTAAGGTAAACACAAACTGTGCAGCAAACAATAAAGCACAGCATCTGTAAAAAAGAACAGCATCAAACAAAAAATTTTGTAATAAAAAGTAAAAGTAAAAGTAAAAGTAAAAGTAAAAGTAAAAGTAAAAGTAAAAGTAAAAGTAAAAGTAAAAGTAAAAGTAAAAGTAAAAGTAAAAGTAAAAGTAAAAGTAAAAGTAAAAGTAAAAGTAAAAGTAAAGGTACACACTCTTTGTATGCCTCTGGATATAACCCAATAAATATCAGACGAAAAAATCTCAAGCGTTTGAGAAATTTTAATTCGCAATTTGAGTTTCAGCGTAGTGTATATATATACATTGAGAAATAACTGAGAATTCTATTCCATTTAGTTCCATGTTTCCGATACGTTAAAGAAAATCAACTACTCAATTTGGGGATTCGCGCGAAAGTCCATACTAAATTAGGTTGAGAACGCTATCAATTTGTTTATTGGAACATATACATATACATATGTACCTATTTTTATATGTCTTTGTAACATAATATGACTCACATGCCTGTAGCACTCGTAATTGTTTATACAACAACGACAACAAAAATAAAAATTTTTGCAATTCTACATGCAACATGATCAACTGCTATTGTAGTTACCAAAAAGGAATAAAAAAAAAACCAAAAAACAAAACCCAACAGCAGTAACATGCACTGCATGGCACTACATGCGGCAGCAACAACATAAGAAAGCAAGAACATACAAATAAGTGCAAGAACAAAAATAAGGCAGCAGCACACAAAATTATGCACTCATTTGCAAACATGCATCAATATTACATACATAACTACCCAGAAGTCAAATCAACTAGTTCTAAACTAATTTATAACTAGTTAGTAAGCCATACAGCTCAACTAATCAACCATCCACCTTTTTTCAACAGGTTTTTTTTTAACACAAGGCAATTGCCAGTCTGTGCATTAGCATCATACCAGTTGAGAGACTAGTCAGTATTCACATCAGGGTCATACCACCTTGCTAACAAGTCAGTGGTGGTCGGGTGTACTTGTCTTCGATATAAGAAATTTCAGTGACCCAACTCATTTTTCCGTAAGCTGCAATAAAGTACAATGTATATGAAATGTTTGATGAAACATCTGGTACCTAATTCGTGGATTAAACAGGTCGAACCAGCAAAAAAGTTACACAGTATAAGTCGGTTGAATTGTCAGCATCATAACACTTTCCTGATTATGGCCAGCCAATTTACCTACTAAATATTCTAGTTGATGAAATAGAAAGTCTACTGATTAGTTTGAGCTTTGGCTGCAGGGTACTTCTGTGGATAAATGTATGTATGTATGTATGTATGTATGTACATTAGGTCGGGTCGATTAGTAATAATAATATAATACAATGGCGCTATTATAGCTCTGACGAGTTTTATGGCTGAGCTTCTCTCCCAATTCGAGGTGTGCTTCTTTTATTTTTCCTACTAATTGGGTGGACCTACAGTTTTATGCTGGCTCCAAACGGCGAATGCATTTTTTGTGAGGAGCTTTTTCATGGCAGAAATACTCTCGGAGGGTATGCCGCCCACTGTCGAGAGGTGACCGCTGCTCTTAAAAAATCCCAATAATTAGATTTTTACTAATTAGAAAAATTTTTTGGTGTTTGTCCGGACTGGGGTTTGAACCCGAGACCTCTGGTATAGCATGCGAGCACTCTACCCACTGCACCACAGCGGCCACACAGCGGGTCGACTAGTAGGGTCAAAAAAGATAACAGGGTCACATCGCGATTATGAAAATTTGGGTCTTTTCAATCATTTTCGCCCAAGAAATCAGCGCTTTTTTTTCGATTTTTAGTACTTCCATCTGTTTTATATATTTTTTTAAATAACTCGGTAATAATTGCTTTCTTTTGATTTTTTTGACTTATTTATCATCAAGTTATGGTGGTCAGTTTTTGATGTTAACTTTGTTATTTTACATCCGATTTTAATATCTCATTATTTTAGAATTGGGATGATCTATATTCCCTTCAATGCTCTTTTGAGCTGTAAATTAAAAAAAAAGTAAAAGTATAAAAAAATTACTTCACTAAAAACGTTGTAACTTTATTTTTGTTAAAAATTACCAAATTTTTTTTTTTATGAAGTGAAGAACGTGAGAAAAACAGCGATATTTTCAAAAATTTAACTTTTGAGTTTTGCCATTTTTGAAATTTCAAAAACTGACCACCACATTTTGTTGACAAATAACGTTACCTAACTAATGCCGAATCAAAATAATCGAAGCATTGGCGAATAACTCGCTGAAAAATTAAAACTAGCAAAAACGCTTGTGGGACCATATTACGTGCAATGTGTATTAGCTTTCAAAATTTATCCATAAACTATACAATATCGAAAATTTGATTTTAGGTGGCCCACTTGAGAAAACTTGACTCCTAGCCAAAATGTGTATATGTCGGCTTTTGGGATCGAGGAATACATTTTTGACATTAATTTATTTTTTAGGGCCAAAAAAATTTTTTTTTTTTTGAAAAATTTGACCCGCCCTAAATTACATACATAAGCATAAATATCTAACAAACTGTTTGCAGTAGCAACATGTGTTGTTGTGCGTCATGTTTACAGCGATTGTTTGCTTGTTGGTAGCGACATCTTCTGAGAGAGTATACATATGTAAAACATTATTTCCAACGGTGAGATATACATACATACATACATACATATGTAAATATGTATGCACAAATGTATGGCATGTAGAATGAAAATTTGCAAAAAATAATTAAAGTGTGGAAAAGAGAAAAAATAATATATTTAAATATTTACTTTGTTATAGGTACTTCTTAATGGGAAATGACCATCAACTCCGATTCAATTCGAAATGGAATTTATTAGCCAAATTAATCGCTAATTAATCCAAAACGCGTTACTTTAGACTAAGTAGGTAGTCATTAGAAAAGTAAATTTTTCGCTCGGCGGCCCAGAAAGTATGTATTTCTATCGACACCCATCGGTGGTAGCACAACAAGAGGGAATCCTCCAATGCGTTGGAAAGGTTAAATGGAGAATGACTTGCTCTCCCTTGATGTTTCCTCTTGGAGCCAGTTTTCAGTGAGCAGGAGCGATTGGCGCGGTTTACTGCACTTGGCCAAAATCGATTAAGCGTCGTTAATTTTTCTTGGAACTATTATTTATTATTATCGTAGTTCTCATGCAATCAAGCAGTTCTCATAAAATACGGAAAGTTTTCCACACTTCACTGTTATCATTTGCATGTTAAATTTGAGCCAAATAAATGCATACAAATGTACTTATGTATATTTGTATGTAAAATCCGTTAGCTGTAAGATATTGTTAAATGTGATGAGACAAGCGACAAACATTAAGTCAGTTTTATGTAAAAGGGAAATGGGAAAATAAATGTGCTTACTACTGTGAATGCACATATGCATTATTATAAAATATAAGTACTAAAAATCGATAGCGCTAAATACATATACACACAAGCATGTTCGTTTATTATAGAATGTGGGGATTGAACAAAGTTACTTTTATACGAACATGAATTAGCATTAGCTAGTCTTCTATTACGAACTCAACAAGTGCTTAGATTGGTAGTCTTACGTGATAGCATAGAACACAGTAACCAAATTGGCTTAAATATTGTTGTTTCACGCATGCAATTTAAAGATAAATTGACTCAATTAATTGGCATGTCTGAACATAGCATAAAACAATTAATAAGTAAATACTGGCGCGCTTTATTGGACTTGGTCAAAATTGTCTAGACGGTTACGCACCAATTATGGAGAAGAAATATATTATAATACTTCTTCAAAACAAAGAGTCATCAGTGGGTTAATACGTGGATTTTATTGGGTTAATTTGCTTACAATTTACTCTTATAGTATATAGATTCCGGTGGAAAGAAAATGGTTTTAACCCATATCTTCCTAATGTTCGATAAATCGAACAGCAAATTTTAACATTTTTTATTATTTTTTCTGATCTGTTTTTCAGAACCTAAACCAAAAATTTTGATGTAGTTTAATACTGTGGAATATTTTCTATAATTGAAAATAAATATTTAATTTTTAGCCCCCAGATTTCTCTGAACGGGGTGTTTAAGAAAAACCCTTAATTTTAATATGATTTTGAAATTGCCAAAATATATAAAAAATACCAATATTAAATAAAATTTAGTAAACACCTCATTTGGAAAGAAAATAAAATTCAAGTTTTAATTTGAATTTTATTTGCAAAGTCAATAAAACGAACAACTCATATATTTAAAGTTAGCTGTTCGATTTATCGAACGCTGGGCGTTACTCAGTGGTTTTTTTTTCTGAGGAGCATAGGCACTGTACGAGCAAACGGTATTGGTGGTGCATAATTAAAATCTGGAAAAATGCAATAATGACTTCTGTTTTAATACCCAGAACAGTATTATGATTTGTCGTTGGCAGGATAATAGCGGGGTTGCACTTGCCACCTATTTCGAGCAGATCCTGCCAATGGTGTCTGTGAAAGAATGGAAGAAACAGAAAACCAACAATGAAGGGACAACTCTTAAGCCCGGCCGTTATGTGAACTATAACCAGCCCCAGCTAATGAAGAATTACAATATAGGGATTGGCGCAGTAGATCTGAACGACAATGAAGCACAGAATTATTATATCGCAATGTGATCCAAAGAGTGGTATTGGCCTTTATGGATTTCGAATTTAAATTCAGCTATCGTCAACGCATGGAAGCTTGACTGTTTCATTCGCCGTTATTTAAAATAAATATTCTCCCCCAACAAGATTTTAAAGTGGATATTGCACATTCTCTGCTAATGACAGCGGATGACGAATCCAAGGACTCTGAGGATATGCAGGTCGCGGAAGGCGACAAAAGGGACGTAATGATTGACCTGGATTTTCAAAGGATGCTCATCCGAGAAATCTGCAGCGAATCAAGGGACAATATCTCCTAGTCAAAATCGAAAATAATAAGAATAGGAGATACAAATTGTAAGACAAACCAAGTTCCTTTTTGTGCAAGAGATGCCATTTTTCACTTTATACCCATTGTTTTGAGTCATAAGTATCATTTAAAAAAACAAAAGTAAATTAATTTTGACTTAAATATCTTATTTTTCTGTTTCACTTATCGAAAAATAAAATATAAACAAAAAAAGCACATACGTTTTCTTTTGTTCGCAGGAAGAAAAACCCAAAAAAATGTATACAGATAGGCCGAGCGTTCGATTTATCGAACACATGATATCTCAAAAACTAAAATTTTAATAATTTTTTTGATAACAGAATTGAATTCAGAGGCCCAAATTTACTTAAAGGTGAAAATTTCATCAAGATATGCTTCAAAAAAATTTGCTTAGGACGATATGGGTTAAAATTTTGAGCGCCCCTTATACATATGAGGCGACACGAATGTGTGCCATGGCGTATGAGTGACCTATTTTAGATAGAGACTTATGAAAGTTAACAATAAATGAAACATAGAGACTTTTGAAAAAGTATTTTTTATGTAATGCTTTTTTTTTAGAATACGGAAGGAAGCAATAAATTTTTAATGGATATTGTACACCAGTAAACATTGGTTCACAAACCATCAAAAACTCATTATGTAAAGAAGTTCACATAGACACTTTTGAAAGTGGACTAAGTACTCAATTTATAAATTTGATTCTTTTAAACAATTCCAAGTTGTGCTCTCTTATTGCTTCAGTATTAATAATTTTAATAAAGCTTAAGTAAAGAGATGAAAGCTGTGAGTTAAGACGCAGTATTTGTTCTTATATTTTCTTTTAAAGCAAAACCCATTAGGCTCTTCCAAGCCGATGGTGCGGGCTGACGTAAATGTAAAAAATTACCGAAATGGTGTACTATATTTTTTCAAATTATTTTCTGATATTGTTGTACAGTATCCAGATCTTCTACATGTGGGTTGAACGCTTATATACATGGCACAATTTCAGAATAAAAAAAAAACGAAAAAAATGCAACTTTTATCTCCATATAAACGATTATCACTCTCAGGCAGGGTACATGTCTACTATATTGTGTAAAATACAACGCTGCTCGCATCTCCACCAACATGCACGCAGAATAAACGACAAAAGAGGACTTGCAAAAAATGATTGCAAACACAAACACAAACAAAAACCGAATTAAGGAAGTTCAAAAGATGCGACGAGTGTGTGCATGTGCAGGGCAAAAGTTGCGAAAGGAATCGCAAAATGCTTATTCATTATAGTTTTCTTCTTTCTTATACATATGTCATAGGTTTGAGAGGTTGTAACATTTATGCACAGCTGAAGTGGAAATGAATTGCGAGTCGTCGAGCGCAAGTTGTCAGTTGCCACTTTCCATTTGGTTGCAAGTAATAAAGAAGAAAAACGTGCAGCAACCGCACGAGTGAAGTGAAGCGAACTAAAAGGCGTCCAGCTTGGTGGCTCATCCGTTTAGTTCTACCATCGTTGTCGTGCCCTTATTCGTTCATTCGCCCACTCACCCAATTACTCATTCAATCGTTTACTCATTACGATATATTTACATACATTTGTGTATATGCATTTATTAGAGTGTCGCTTTTTCAGATGAAACTCTTCATCCAAACTAAATCTTAAACTAGCTACACATGACGGCAGAAAACGAGCTTCGCTTGGGCAGGGAGAAATCGCGCGTTTACAAAAACATGAAGACGAGCGTTTTCTATTCAGCGAGGGTTTCTGCAAAATAAACACCATCCCTTTGAAATCGCGCGTTTCTGCGTTTTGAAATGTCAATGGATTTCAATGGTGAACCACACATTTACTCGCGTTTTCCGCTGAAATTTATATGGTTATGAAAAATAAAGCAATTGAAATAAAATAAAATAAAATAAAATAAAATAAAATAAAATAAAATAAAATAAAATAAAATAAAATAAAATAAAATAAAATAAAATAAAATGAAATAAAATAAAATAAAATAATATAAAATAAAACAAAATAAAATTAAGTAAAATAAAATAAAATAAAATAAAATAAAATAAAATAATATAAAATAAAACAAAATAAAATAAAATAAAATAATATAAAATAAAACAAAATAAAATAAAATAAAATAAAATAAAATAAAATAAAATAATATAAAATAAAACAAAATAAAATAAAATAAAATAAAATAAAATAAAATAAAACAAAATAAAATAAAACAAAATAAAATAAAATAAAATAAAGTAAAATAAAATAAAATAAAATTGAATAAAATAAAATAAAAACAAATAATATAAAATAAAACAAAATAAAATAAAATAAAATAAAATAAAATAAAATAAAATAATATAAAATAAAATAAATCAAATTAAAATAAAATAAAATGAAATAAAATAAAATAATATAAAATAAAACAAAATAAAATAAAACAAAATAAAATAAAATAAAATAATATAAAATAAAACAAAATAAAATAAAATAAAATAAAATAAAACAAAATTAAATTAAATAGAATAGAATAAAATAAAATAAAATAAACTAAAATAAAATAAAATAAAATTAACGTTTGTATTTATAAGGCCGTTTTAATTCTAATAATTATTTTATGTGAATTTAAATGAGCTATTGGCCATTTTTTAAAGAAGAAAAATTGAAAAAATCGGATTGAGCTACCACCGCCGTCAGCTTTGTTTCGCTTAAATTTCAATTTTCCCTCCATTACAATCCACATACCAACAACAGTAGCTTAATGACACTCTGCCTTTGCTACCTTTAAAAAATGGCCAATAGCTCATTTAAATTCACATAAAATAAAATTAAATTAAATAAAATAAAAGAAATTAAAATAAAATAAAAAAAAAAATAAAAATAAAATAAAATAAAATAACATAAAATAAAATTAATTTAAATAAAATAAAATAAAATAAAATAAAATGAAATAATATAAAATTAATTTAAACTAAAAAAGCAAAATAAAATAGAATAAAATAAAATAAAATAAAGTAAAAGAAAATAAAATAAAATTAAAAAATAAGTAAAATAAAATAAAACTAAATAAAATAAAATAAAAAAATAAGTAAAATAAAATAAAACTAAATAAAATAAAATTAATTTAAATAAGGCAAAATAAAATAAAATAACATTAAACAAAAAAAAAAAATAAAATAAAATAACATTACCACAAAATCGAATGAATTTTACGTCAAAAAAAAACGCCGGGCATGTGTGGGTTGCACGAGTGAAGCTATTTTTCTGCCGTCATGTGTGGTTAGCCTTATTACTGATTCAGAAATTCTGGTCCCATTTTCTTTGTGGCCAAAACCGGATTAACGAATTTCAACCAAATTGTAATCCGCGATTTAATAAATTGGCGAAAAATATACCAACTAATATCTTAAAACATTCAGCTCCTCTCAGAAATTACGGCTATCAACTAATATTCTAGAGAAATTTCCAGCTGGTAAAAATAAAAGAAATAAAAAAATCGCCTTAAAAATGAAACACCCTAATGTCTATATGTATAACATTTTAGCTGAAATGCACCACTTGTATATACAACAACAGCATTAAGTTTGGTCGACCCAATCATGCAGAAAGCTTTTGGACCTGCGGCGAACAAAAGAAATGCATATTTTTAAAATGATATCAGGAATGTGCAATGCATTTGTGGCCAGGCAGGATATTGAGCATTCAAGCGGTTGAACAGTTGCCACAAAAGTTGAAAGCAATTACAGTTAAGGGAATAGTTGACAAATACATGCATAATCGAATGTATATACGTACATAGAATGTATATATTCTGATCGTTTTCAATTGAATTATGCATTCATATTTTTCCTTTGAAACTCTTTTGTGCTTATCACATGTGCTCAGACTGCGACATTTTTTTTCTACCTTTTTGCTTTTCATTGAGCACTTATGAATGCTATATACAGAAATACATACATATGAATAACTAGATATGCATTCGTACTGGAATATTAATTGACGAATGAAAATGAAGAGTTCGATGAGATTTTTTTTTGTTTTACAATTCTAATTAGAAAAAAAAACTTTATTGTTAAAGTAATTATAAGACATCTACGTATTACAATTTATGTTAACAAGGCTGCCTTTAACTAAGCAATTAATTTAAATTATGCATACATACATACGCACCAGCCACATAATCTTCCTCTTATTAAAAGATGACTTACAATACTCCCATTTATATTATCGAAAACAATTTTCTTGTCGAAGCTATAAAAATGCAATATTACAGTGCTATACAAAATATTTAGAAGCAAAATAAATCCACATTAATTTGAAACTTCTCTATTACTTGGAAAACTCATTAACTTACAAATAATTTCAACTTTTGCGGAAGTTCAATTAACCTGCAGTAAAAAAAAATGTTTAAGTACTATAAACATTCGTAATTCAGACACTCAATAAAGTGCCATTAATGACATAACGAATCCCTCAGACAACCAAAGACTTTTAAAACATTTACACATACCTCAGTTATCTAAGAAGTTGACGGGCATGTCTGTTTTCACAACAAACCCTAATGGAATACTTTGCACATAAGGTAAACTAGGTAGTACATACATTCATACAAAACAGTAGTCAATGAGGAGGCCATAACACTCAAGCAAACATATTAAGAAGGAAATAAAATGCGGAATGTGCTAGAGTAAAATTATCACGAATATTTACATGCAAATGGTTAGCAGAGAACTGGTATATGTTACTCATATTTTCAAGCAACATGAAAGTTTTTTTATTTATTTTTTTTTTTTTTTTTGAAACTAGAAAAAAATTTAAACATGCAGCTGTTTCATCATAGATCCCTCCAAGACTCATCAGGCTACTTTTGCTTCGGGCGATATCGTTCGAACATGTGTGACTGTGCGTGTAAAAGAGAAGGTTTTCTCAGGCTATTAAGAGCTTTTCTGCAATTTATTGAGTATTTTGTGGCCGCTGTGGTCCAGTGGGTAGAGTGCTCGCCTGCGATGCCAGAGGTCTCGGGTTCAAACCCCAGTCCGAGCAAACACCAAAAAAATTTTCAAATTACCAAAAATCCAATTATTGGGTTTTTAAGAGCAGCGGTCACCTCCCGGCAGTGGGCGGCATACCCTCCGAGTGTATTTCTGCCATGAAAAAGCTTCTCACAAAAAATGCATTCGCCGTTCGGAGCCGGCATAAAACTGTAGGTCCACCCAATTAGTAGGAAAAACAAAAAGGAGCACACCTCGAATTGGGAGAGAAGCTCGGCCATAAAACTAGTCAGAGTTATAATAGCGCCAGTGTATTATATATTATATTATATTATATTGAGTATTTTCAGACACCATTTTTACACCGTGTTCAGAGCACTGTGTAATTCATGTAGTTTAATATGTCGAGTCCTAACCGCCATGAAGTGTATCCAACAAAATTTTCGATTTTAGCTTTTTTATGGAAATCAATAACTTCTTATCACACGCATCAACTACCAGAATTTCATAGCCTTGAAATGTGCCGTTTAGAAGTTAGTTGAATTTCAAGGCTGCATACAAACTGTATACAAAGAAAATTACAAAAAATCTTCTCCTGTAAAATTTACTTTTTGTTGGATACACTTTTATGGCGGTTAGGGCTCGATGTGAAACCATCAAATTCAGCGTTGCAATTTAAGGCGTAATTAGCTCTTTTAATGTACATATGTATGTTCAAGCGACGAGTTGAATTAACTTGCTTGAAATAATTGTTGCTTGAAAACGTATTTAAGTGACTCAGCTTATGCAGTACACTGAAACACGAATTTATGTACGTGTATGTCAAAGCTATAGCTTAAGAAACCCTGCCGGCCTATGAAATTGTATATGAAAGCAGACGAAGTAAGAAAATTCCACTAAATAATTAAAAACAAGTAAGGAAGCCTAAGTTCGAGTGGAATCGAACATTAGATACTCAGCTGTATGCTTTCATTGTTTGTTTGCGTTTGATGGAAACACGGTGCACTTAATATAAAGCGAGTGCTGCATAAAGTGGGCGTAGTCACGCCCATTTTCTAAATTTTTATCAGTCATCCAACTAAGCATATCAATATTATACTTTGTGCAAAATTTCATTCCTTTATGACTTCTAGTTACAAAGATGTCATGTTACAAATTCCCAAAGGGTGTTCCAGAAATATCTTTCTTAAAAAGTAGGCGTGGTCATAAACCGATTTCAATAAATTTTTGCGTGTCTATTAACACAAGTTATAAAAGTGTATAAACCAAGTTTCGTCATAATATCTCAATTATTTGTCGAGTTATAGGCTAAGAAATCTCGTATATCCCTTTGTGTAAAAAGAGGCGGTACCACGCCCATTTTCCAAAATTTTTCTATTTGTTGTTTCCGGTCTATTGTGGAAGTCATGCCACAAAATTTCAATGACAGATCTTTATATTTGACAGAGATATCGCTTAAAATGTTTTTATTAGGCCCCTTTATAGTTCTCATATATAAAAGTGGGCGTGGTCGTCAACCGATTTCGCTAAAATTTTGAGCGTGTATTACCACAAGTAATGAAAGTGTACACACCAAGTTTCGTCATTATATATAAATTATTTGTCGAGTTATGGGCTCAGAAATCTCGTATATTCCTGTTTATAAAAAGAGGCGGTGCCACGCCCATTTTCCAAAATTTTTGTGTTTTTCGTTTTATATCCGCAGTTGGACTCCTGCTATAAAATTTCAATGATATATCTTTATATTTGACAGAGATATCGCTTAAAATGCTTTTATTAGGTCACTTTATAAGACCCATATATAAAAGTGGGCGTGGCCCTAAACCGATTTCGGAAATTTTTCGTCCAAATATTTGACTAAGTAAGTATATCACGCGTACCAAATTTCATCGATATATCTTCAACGGTTTCTGATTTATGACTCATAAAACTTTCAATGTTTGCCCCTTAATAAGTGGGCGTGGTACCGCCCATTTTCCAAAATTTTTGTGTTTTTCGTTTTATGTCCGCAGTTGGACTTAACCGACAAAATTTCAATGATAGATCTTTATATTTGACAGAGATATCGCTTAAAATGTTTTTATTAGGTCACTTTGTAATATACATATATAAAAGTGGGCGTGGCCGTCAACCGATTTTAACTATTTTCCGTCCAAACGTATGCCTAAGTAAGTAAATCACGCGTACCAAATTTTGTCGATATATCTTCAATGGTTTCTGAGTTATGACATATAAAACTTTCAAGGTTTAACCCTTAATAAGTGGGCGTGGCACCGCCCATTTTCCAAAATTTCATCAAATTTCTTCCTAGGGGCCTGAGCTCAACACGTGGGTAAAATTTCATCGCTCCAGCTATATTAGTGACTGAGATACCAAATTTCCGATTATTTCTATATAGGAAAAGTGGGCGTGGTCATGGTCCGATTTCGCCCATTTTCAATACCAACCGTCCCAGTCTCGATACCAACTTGCATTTCAAATTTCATCAAAATATCTCAATTTTTGCGCGAGTTAGAGTGTTTACAGACGGACGGACAGACGGACGGACGGACAGACGGACGGACGGACGGACGGACGGACGGACATGGCTAAATCGATATCTCTTTTCACCCTGATCATTTTGATATATATAAGTCTATATCTATCTCGATTATTTCACTCTGTTACAATCCACTGTTATGTGATTAAAACTATAATACTCTGTGTACTAGTACAGCTGAGTATAAAAACAAGTCAATATGACTACAATCGCTTAAAGCTAACTATTTTATACCCAGCAGTGGTTTAAAAATTATTATTTTTTTTTTTTTCACAAATATCATTATAGTAAAATGTTTAATCAACTTCAAAGCTATCAACCGATCGCGACCTATTTAAGTGAGACACATGGAGTGACTAGAAGGTGACGCACTATGAAAGTTTAAAAAAACGACTTGTAATTTATTTTTGTAATTTTATAGGTTATATCAAAATCATTTTGTATGTTACGTCAAAATCGCCTCGATTCGCCTTAATTTTTGACAATTCATTCAAAAAGAAAAAAGTAGAAAAAAACAGTTGTTTTCCTAAGACCAACTTATCATTTCAACTATTCTATTTTTGTTTCGTGCATACAATACCATGCGGAAAGGAAATTCCAAAGCAAAATACGCTACACCTATTTTTAATGTTATTTGCTCTCTTATAGTCACACACATTCCATTATCATTACAAAGTTACAACACTTTCATTTATAACACTACGGGTCATAAAATTCTTAAACGTGAAATCCGCTTACAAATCACATAGACTTCTAGGTATACAACTACTCATTTACATACACATGCCTATAAACAGGATATTCAAGAGAAGCTTCACTGTAAAAAATTGTGCGATTAGGTTCGAAAGAGATTTTTTCCGGATTCCTCACTTTCGGGTACAATTGGTGTACAATTACTCCTCAATTGTACGCGGAAGGGTAAAAATGTAGACTAATTGTTGACAATTGTGTTCAAAAGCATATAAACGAACTTCCAAATATGCTTTTGTTCAGATATAAAGGAGTACAACTTCTATCCGATATCCGATTGGCATCAAAGTGGAGTAGTCTACCTTCGTACTCGTTCGGGTATAAAAGTGTATAATTAGTCTTCACATAGCACATGCTCAAACAAAAGGGAACACTTCATTCCAAATAAGGAGACCACAATTTGTATTCGTCGCATGTTCTCTAGCGAGTGATCCCGCGCACATCCCGGACACATCGCGGATTAGTCGCATTTTTTTGCAGGGTTACATAAGGATGTATGTATGTAGATTATCAACAGAAATGCACGCAGTAAATGAAATACATACTCGTACTTGCCTTTAAGCTCATGAGCAAAAAAAAAGAAAACTTCGCGACACACGAAAAATAATACCCTACGCCAGTCCCTCAAGACGCAACTCATTAAAAAGTTTGCCAAATAGGAATGTGCAAAAGAATTTGATAATCTTAGAGGAATGTGCGCAGAAGGCAAGCATTAAGCAATGTAAATGCAGTATAAAATAATAAAAAAAAGAATAAGACAAACGAAAATTGTAAATTGTAAGCAGTGAAAGAGGATGCAGATAAACATCAAAATAATAAAACGAGTTGATATGCGAAATGCTAAATTTTAACGGCAATTTCGCGAGGAATTTGTATACAGAAATAGACTTAAAGAAATGTGTTTACACACATACATTCATTTATGACATTATTACGCATGGACACCCCTGAAATGCAATTAATTAATTCGAACAATTTTATTAGAGTCCAAATGAGCTCTACTAACTTTTATACATGCATTGTTGTTGTTGCTTGTTGTTTTGTAACTTTTTGGCTAATTATTTTACTGTCACTTGCGTGAAATTAAAATAATTCGCAACAGAGTTATAAAAAATAATTAGCTATAAGTGAGTTGGCAATTTAAGTGAAACGAATGGGGATATGAATTCAGTTAGTTTGTGCATTTCTTGAATTTGGATTACTCAAGCGCTAATGCTATCAGAAAGTGTGTGGCGAAAGAATGGCAGTGGAAACTGCTTGAAACAATTTATTTTTCAAGCTATTTATGGATATGTGCACATTAATGTATGCATGTTAACATTAAAGCTAAAAGCCCGTCTCCACATAACTTGATTCACCAGAGAAACATGTAGCAAAACATCTCGCTCAATAACCCGTCTCCACGTTGCTAATCGTGATTCAGTTTGACATTTCTCTTTCTTGTTCTTCTTAAATGTTTGTATGTTTGCTTATTTTTGCGTCTTTGTTTTGGTCTGTGTGAGATTTCGATAGATTTTCGATACAAAATTAGAGAAGACATCGATATCATCGAGGTTGGCAAGATGATTCAGAATGAAACAGTGTTTCAATCTTCACTCGCTCTCAGAAATTTGTATGGAAATTGGCGAGTTTCGGCACTGGTTTCCGTGTCGAAACAAGATTGAGAGAGAAAATGCAGAAAAAAAGAGCGAAACACGTTAAGTGGAGACATGGTATAACTTTTCATTGAGGACAAACATTAGTCTGGGGCGATTTGTATGAAGGGAAAATAATCGATATCGTACCATTGAATTCTACGAAGTTTGTCTAAAATTAATTTTGATGTTCCGGAATTTGATTTTTATGGGCCAAGACGTATTTTTCAAAACCAAAAATGGACAAAAATCGTCATAAAATTAACAAGGCCAATATGCACATTAAATTCAACCAAAATTGTGTGCTGGATCCAAATGTGAAATCAAAATTAAAATTGGATTAGTTGTTTTCGAGATAAAGCCTGATTTGTGGATTTGGAGGCTGAATGCCCAAAATCGCATGTTTTCGTATTTATCTCTTAATAATATAATATATCTTAAATTTTCTTGCCAATTACTTAAATATAAGTAAATTCAATATAGTAACAATATTTTTAAGTTATAATTTATCTTGCGGTATAGGATAACCAGAATGCTCTCTATTTTCCTTAGCGCAAAATCATGGCCCTCTTTGTAGTTCTTTAATGTATTTAAATATAATTAATCCCGCAATTTATTACGTGCAATCCGAAATCGGTCAAATTGTAAGAATGAAAAATATATCAGACGCTCTTAATACATAGTCTTTTAAGCGCATGCCTGAACGTAGTAAATATTATAAACATTTTCCTCACTCTATTCCTTTATTCTTCATCATTTCTCGATAAATGATGTTTTTCAATTGATGGCTAATCTTAAATTATGTTACTACTTAATTCACCTCTTTAAAAAAAAGGAAAAATATCTTAAATTTACCATTTAAAGCTGCCCTTTTTAATCGCATATACATACTTCCCTACTCTTGCGTGTGCGAGTGAACATTATCTGCATATTTCACCGCAAATATCTTTATGCATATTTAATTGCTTTATTTTATTTATTTCCTTTTTTTGCTCGATTTCCCTCAATTCTGTCGTTTGTGTCGCATACGCAGTTTTCTTTGTTTTCTTGTTTGCTGTAAATCAAATTCATAAATCTTCTTATATGCAACACATGATGCCACAGACATTTCTATTACTTGTGGGCTTTTTTCGCTTGGCTGCGCCGTGTACCCAACCCAAGAACATCGGACAATGGCGAAATTGACTTGAGAAACATTAAGCGAATGATAAACGTAATAACTGACCGACGCACAGTCGGCTGAAATTGTTCGGTAGTGGACATAGAGACATGAAATAATAGCTAGTTAATAATAAAAAACTAATTATGGAGTTCGATTCTAAACCTTATTACATGTATTTTGTATCTGAATTACTTTTCATAAAGTCTTTAATTTAAAAGATATAGCAAATTAAAAAAAAATGTATGGAAAAATTCAGAATTTTACCCTTAACCCTTTCGGTTATTCTATGCCGTACGGCATAGTCGCATTTCAGTGGCAGATTTATGATATAAAACTTCAACATCTAATTTTTTTTTTAATTTTTTGTTTTTCTTTGAAGAATTTTGAATAAGAAAGCATTGAAAACTTCTTGATTACTGCAGCCAGTAACTCGCGATAATTACAAAAGCAATCATCTCTTTTGAGTTTTGTTTTTTGCAAGAAAAAGTAGCTTCATAAATTCAGTTAATTCACGAAAAAAAAATTTTTTTTTGGCAAATTTTTGTACATATATTAGTAGAAAATTGTTGATTTTAACATCTCGAAAAAAATTAGGACCCTGGAATTTCTAATAAGGCTGTAGGATTTTTTTCATTTCCTACCATGCCATACGGCATAGATTGCACTCAACGGAAATAAAAAAAATGTATGGTATGAAATTAGTCGCAACGATTGCGTATTTTTTTGAGAACAGAGGCCAACAAAATTGTCACCCGGAAACCAGTGTATACTTTTCCGAAGGTCCAACTATCTCAATTCACTCCAGTTTTCGAGATATCCTGACCTAAAAATGTAAAAATTGGAGGTTTTCCCTGTATTTGACGTAATGTAGCATACAATGTTTCTTTCAGTCAAGAAAATTAAATTTATCTAAAAGTACGAGTTATCACCATCCAGATTCCGTTGAGCTTACTAAAATAGCGTTTTTCTTCACTGAGATATTGCATTTTTAAATGTACATATTTGCAAAGGATGCCAAGGATATTCGTGTTGCGCATTCTAAATGGCTCGAGGAACTGTTTCAGAGGATACCATAAAAGATAAAGTAAGTTATATTTGCTTCTAAGAGACATGTATATATATTTTTTATCCCATTTTTATCTTTCTTCTTCTTTGTTTCAGGACAGACACAGAGGTTGATCTAGTAATTTACTAGAACAAGAACTGAAATCGTTTAGACTATAATTCCGCAGTTTTAAGGCGAAGTTAAGCTTTTATCTTTAATTTTTCTTGTTTTATAAATGGTTAATGTCAATTTATCTTACTATCCATGACTTCTACCTTTTAAAATAAATACATTATATCTTTAAATCGAAATTGTATCTCGAATATCCTTTGCATCCTTTGCAAACATGCATATTTAAAAATCGAATATCTCAGTGAAGAAAAATAATATTTTACAACGCCCAACGGAATTTGGAAGGAAAAATCTCATACTTTTAGATAGATTTCACAGTTTCTTGACTGAAAGAAAAACTTTGATGCTAAATGATCTCGAAAACTAACAAAAAATGTAATTTTTACAGTTTTGGATAAGGATATCTCGAAAACTAAAGTAAATTGAAATATTTGCACTTTCGGGAAAATATACTCTAGTTTATGGGCCACAATTTTGCTTGATTTTGTTATCAAAAAACATGAATTCACTGCGGCTTGATTTCATCCTATACATATTTTTATTTCCGTTGAGTGAAATCTATGCCATATGGCATAGTGCCAAAAAACCACTTTTTAACAAATTTTTTTTTTAAATTCCTCTTGATTATTCATAACAAACCTTTTAACAGTAAAAAAATGCAAATATAGATTTTTAAGGTCAAAAACAAAAAAGAAGTTCCGAAAGGGTTAACTCAATTTCCTCACATTTCCTCAAAATTAATTTCATATATTTATATATAAGGTCTAATTTACTATATATTTTACTAGTCCTCGTGGTTCGGAAAAGCTCGGAAAAGTTTACAATTTCAGTCATAGTTCCATTATTGACTAGGTCTTATGGCAATATTATTATTTTCGCTGAAGACAGAAATGCGACAACCCCAAGCAGTACCTCGTTCGGTAGATGATTAAAATACGCTTCTAACGACATACAACTTGTAGTGATTGAACCAACCCTGGTTGAGTGACAGCTGGTCAAATTTAAAAATTTTTTCATCTTTTTCGATTTTTTGTTTGCCGTTAACTCAGATTCCTCACGTTTCCCCATAATTAATTTTATTTATTTATGCATAAGGTCTATTTTATTAATTTTCGTGGTTCGTAAAATATCGGGTTTTTTGCAATTTCCATAAGAATTCCATTACTAACTGGGTCATATGCCTGTATTGCGCATCAGTTTTCATTGCTGAGTATAATGTGGAAACCAAAAATATTTTAGGACTTCAGTGTTAAGTCATTTTGCCGTGTCAACCGTTTCGCCATATGCATATAAGCCTAAAATTAGAGTCAAATGTCGCTGCTATTCTTTAAAATATTCTGATATGCCTTATTATACCCCACTTTGCTTCACTTAAACTTCAAGAGCTCATCCAAATATTGTTAGATTTTTAATCTGAATGTATTTTTGAAACCTCCATTAAATTACACAGCCCCATGTGTAATTGAATTTAAAAAAATGTTCAGCTATCAGGAAGAATATAGGACATGAAGTTGAAGATTCGTGAGAAAGAAAACAAAACGTTCACTTTAGGCCGCGATATTACCTTCCCTGAGTAGTGTACCAAAAAACTGAATACGCCGTTCGTTTAAACGGTTAATTTTACGTACGACTAGATAAAAATTTTTTATCTTGTGCAAAATCTCAACTTATTTCATAAACATACCTTGAAATTCTTGAAAATTGCACGGTTTTTGGTGTAGCTCCATCTAGTTTTTAGAAAAGTGATTTTGTTTTTTCATTTTATTTACTATAAAACAACCTATTTTCATATTCTGGGGCCGGAGGGAGGATCTGAGAAGGTTTAAACAATGGCATACAAATAAACGCATCTAATGTACATCTATTACTAAAAGCCTGATAACTTCTTAAAACAAGGTTCTACGAAAAAAAGTTATATAACTAAAAATTATGGCAAAATATCATAGAATATGAAAATATGCAATTGAAGTCCTATGTCCCTACTTGCAAATTTCAGCCCACTGTGCGACGGACCAAATGCCAGTTGAGGTGGTTGTAGATGTTTGAGATAGTAACTGCTGCCAGATATTTTAATAATATAATAATACAATGGCGCTATTATAACTCTGACGAGTTTTATGGCCGAGCTTCTCTCCCAATTCGAGGTGTGCTCCTTTAGTTTTTTCTACTAATTGGGTGGACCTACAGTTTTATGCCGGCTCCGAACGGCGAATGCATTTTCTGTGAGAAGCTTTTTCATGGCAGAAATACACTCGGAGCGTATGCCGTCCACTGCCGAGAGGTGACCGCTGCTCTTAAAAAACCCAATAATTGGATTTTTACTAATTAGAAAAATTGTTTTGGTGTTTGGCTCGGACCGTGGTTTGAACCCGAGACCTCTGGCATAGCAGGCGAGCACTCTACCCACTGCACCACAGCGGCAACAGATATTTTACTTATCTCTTAATCAATTCAGAATAGGTTTGAATTCAAAAATAAATAACAATTTTTAATAAAAAATAAACACAACTGAAATTAGATTGTTTATAAGAAATATAAAGTACTTGTTTCCATTTGTATAGGAAGTCAGTGAAAACTCCCTAAAACGTTGGAAGATTTCCACATCTGGCAACGCTCTATGAGCCATAAATTTGTTGGCTGATTTTGCAAGAACCTAAAGCAATGTCTGAGTGAATAACTATTTGCATGATTTTATGATTCTCGATAAAAAAAGAAAAAAGGAAAACAATAAAATGCTATTTTCTTCGAGCCGGAGTTCGCCATTAATGTGTTACGAATCTAATATTAAATAAACTAATATGCGAACATATACAAACAAACAGGCATGTATGCATGTATGTAAGTATGTAGACAAAATTCTCCTTTTATTTTGGATTCATTTTCATTAAGTCTACCAAATATTTTTGTCAACTTAAATGGCATTGTTTAAGCTTCAGCACCAAATTTCCCAACTTAAGCAACAGCGCTTTAACACCAAAGTGATTTACTACAAATCAATAGAGGGACTAATGTGGATAAATGTGTACTTAAGTGAATGTTCATGTGTGTACGTATGTAACAATAAAGGGACAAATGTAGATAGATAGTGGCCGCTGTGGTGCAGTGGGTAGAGTGCTCGCCTGCTGTGCCAGAGGTCTCGGGTTCAAACCACGGTCCGAGCCAAACACCAAAAACTATTTTTCTAATTAGTAAAAATCCAATTATTGGGTTTTTTAAGAGCAGCGGTCACCTCTCGGCAGTGGGCGACATACCCTCCGAGAGTATTTCTGCCATGAAAAAGCTTCTCACAAAAAAAATGCATTCGCCGTTCGGAGCCGGCATAAAACTGTAGGTCCACCCAATTAGTAGGAAAAACAAAAAGGAGCACATCTCGAATTGGGAGAGAAGCTCGGCCATAAAACTCGTCAGAGTTATAATAGCGCCATTGTATTATATTATATAATGTAGATAGATACATGTGCACTGTCTTTTATGTTCCCATATGTACGAATGGTCATATATGTATATAATGGTATGCTTTCGGTAAAGATTTTCAATTACCAAAGAGATTTCAGCGCTTTAGTATATACATCCAAACATATGTATGTACACATGTACATATGTATGTATGTTTACATTGAAATAGTGTATGATAGAAAATAAAGTGAAAGTTGATGTAAATAAAATTGAACAGGCTTTGTTGAAACAATTTCGATGAAGCTCAAGAATTTCTGCAATTTCAGTATCAACATAAGCCTCACGCTGCACACAGAGAAAAAACTATAGGAAATCTAACAAAGTTGACTTAGTTAAAACAATTTGTATGGGGCCAAAGGAACTTGGATAACTCATCAAAGTATTTACACAATCTGTATCCGACCATGGAAAATAAAGCTTAGGTGATTTATTATCCCAGCACTTTGGCTACCAAAAATGGGGTTATTTCGCAATATATACTACAATTTTCATATTTATATATGGCACAATACTACTTTCAATTCTCTATTTAATGATATTAAGCTAATTTAATTGCCTTTAAACAAAAACAAAACCGTAAAACTCATTAAAAATGCTTTAAAGAACAATTTTAGGTGAATTATTTGTTTTACAAAAAAAAAATACTTTAGCCGCTTTCGATTCACAATTCTCTGCTGGCTATAAATTTCCCTCTGCCAAATTTATATGTGAATGATAGCGAGGAGAGGGAAATTTTTATCCACCAGTTATCGAGTATGGCTACTACTCATTATGGGTTCAAACATTTTTGTTCGATCCGACCTCGCTTGTCTGAATCGCTTGGCGAATCGAAAACGCCATCATATTGTTATTTCTCCATAAAAAACTTGCTTAAAATTATCTATGCTTTTTTGGTACAACTTCAGATATTAGGTCAAAATCGCATGGAATTTTTTCACTACAGATATCTGGACTTTTTTTTTTACAGATCTTGTTTTTCATTCGAAATCTCTAAGAAAGTGTGTGAGAGGCGAATAAAATTAACACTTTTCTCTAATATACATCAAAAATATTGAAGATGAAAAAGCAGATTATGGATTAGTATCTACTTAACGATCCATCTGCTCGTATAAAAATACACAAAAATTAAAATATTTGTATACACTAATGAATTGAATTATATCAGAATTGTATTTATCACAACCAAACTCAATATTCTCAATTTTCTTTGTTTAAGAAATTCCTTTGGCAAATATCCCAACTTAAAATAATTGAAGCGTATTTTAAGTAATGATATTGCATCTCAAAAACTTCTCAAACTCCTGCAGGCTGCTGAGATAACTTCTCAGCTATCACATTATAAAATACCCAAAGGAATCTTATTAAAATGGATAAACACATGTCGAGTCTTGCATACAAACACGCCACTTAATATAAGCTGGTTATATATAGATATATATGTAAAAAAAGCATGTATGTAAAAAAGCAAATGAATATGAATATGCAGAGATATAAAAAAGCATTTATGAGCAGTAATTCTGGCAATATTTTCTTTTCTTCTCTGAAAAGGAAACAACTGATGAAGATAAAATAAGGTATATCCCAAATTGCAGAAAATGTGCAAATGTTCTTATCTGTCTCTATTTACTATCTATCTATTTACGCACCTACGCACTTTTCTGTATCCATTGGGTGATATTAATAAAAGATGAGCATTTGCTTTTACTTAAATTTGAGATCAAATTTTGAAATTTGGTTCATACAAATTGATGTCAAATTTCTAAAATCTTGAGTAAAATTATTTGCTTCGTTTTTATTAATTCGGCCCAATGTCCCATTGTCTATTTAAAGCTTTGGCACACATGCCTGAACAACCCAGTAGGTCCAAAGCTGCTACAATCATCAATAATTTCCTCCCTTCATACATTTCTTTTAGGGATGATAACAACTTACATGACTATGCCCCATTACTATCGCACTGCGATGGCCGTTTTCGCATGACTGACTTTGTATAGTAAAAAAAGCAATGAAGCGAAATCGTCGGGCTTTCATTCCAAACCGCACGCTTTTTTCATATCGTCGTTATTATAATATTGTTAGGTATTCAGCGTGAATGGTAGCAGTATTGTAGTGCTGAATATACAGCTGCCTGGCATCTACCTTTGTTATGTACTTCATTCGTGTAAGTTTTTCTGTTTCGGCTTACACTTCTTAACTCCTAGTTTAGTTAGTGAAGAAATGACCTGTGATCAATTTGTGCATGCCGTTAAACTCACTTTAGGAGTACCTGCGGTACATCTAGCAAAAGCAAGTATACTGGCATGAATAAAACTCGCATCACCTTACAAATGGGGCTAGTGCGTTGAATTTGAGCATACATGTACACTAAGGTGGAGTGAAAACATATGCAGATTTTCTTTTTATTCTTTTTTTGAACGTACCAGCAATGAAAAGTTGCCTTTATAGGAGTTAATGAACCCCACAAAATTTTATGGCGATAGGACGACGTTTTGAACTGCCCCCAGCCCCGCAAAGTTGAAAGCAATAAGCACAAATCTGGTACAAATATGAAATTTTCAAAATTATAAAATCAAAAAACGAAGTATGATACATGAAGTATGGTACATTTTATATATGAAAAGTAAGGGGAATAAAAGGGGGTTGACCCCTGCAGGTAGGTATTACTAAACCCACATAAAATGTATATCAAATTAAAGGGAATCAAAATAGCTATCGAACGGTATAAAAACATTCGAAATCGGTTCAGTAGGTTTTAAATAATTTCAATTTAAAAAATGCATACTATAAACTTTGACCTTTAATAACTTTTGTTGTTGTTGTTTCCAAAAAAAATAAATCACTTTAATACTCAACTTAGCCATGTTTATCAATCCTCATACTTCGTTTTTACCAGATCGTGCTATTTTTTTCAACTTTGTGGGGCTGGGGCACCTCTAAACATGCGAGTAGGTCAATAAAATTTTACAGGCTTATTTCTGGGCTAGAAAGGTGCCGTTAGGGCTTTGGAACAAATTGAATTTCCAAAAAAAAAAGTTTCACTCCACGTTAATGTACACACGCCTACAGCGTATATACTTCAAAAAAAAAATCCACTGAATATAGAGCATACCAAAACAATCCCTTCATGCATACACGCGGCGCACACATATTTTGCTCCATACCCCCAAACGATTGGAGTGTTAAGTTTCAGCGGCAACAAAGCTAACACCCTGAAAATTAAATATTATTTTTTTTTCGTCAACAACAAATCACTACATGCCGCTGTTAATAATGTTTGTATGATGGCGAAAGCGTTAAGCCACACACACACACACACAGTCATTGATGCGTGCAAAAAGCCGTTCTTTTATTGGTTTTGTTTGTTTTTCTCCCCCTTTTTCCACTTTAGGCAATGTAAATATACTCTGTATTCACTCACTGCCACTTTGGCATGTTTATTTTTTCGGCGCCCGACCACTCGAATTACATTTGCCGCCTACGTATTTACTTAACTCCAACAGCCGCATCGCTTTAGGTGTATCGGCGCAATCAAGCATGAAAAGCGATTGTAATGCGATAGCTATAAACACCCCTTTTCAATAACACGTTTACGTTACTTAGTACAACTGCGGCTTGGAGGAATTTAAATTTTTGCTGATATATGTGTTTACTGTATAGCTGTAATTTATCTCTTTCTATACTAAGCAAAAAAAAATAATAATAAAAAATCCTTTCTTATACATATTCGCACCTTTTCTTGCGGTGGTTTTTCTTTCTTTGTATTTTTTTTTTTTGTGCTGCCTTAGGTGTTAAACATCAATCACGCATCACATGCTTTCATCAAGTGGCTTTGCCATCAACATGCAAAATGCCAGGCGTGTCGTATACGTAATCATTTTCAGGCCACTTAGCCGTTCAATGGCCTTTCACACATTTAGCGTGCGACTTGGCGTATACGTAACTTTTATTTTTAGTACTAAATCACACTTTCACTTACAGTTTTGCTTAGTTGCAATCTTACTTTCGTTTTCGATTTGTTGTACCTACTCTTACTTACAATTTCGTTTTCGATTGTTTTGTTGCTCACTTTCATTCAGCAAATTTACTACTTAATTGTTGCTACAAGCTTTGCTGTCCCTTCTCTTTTTGGGGTTCAAATCCATTTGCTTTCAATTCTGTTTGCTTTCAAATCTGTTTGTATTTTTCTTCTTCCTACTTTTTTGCATCACAATTGCAAGATTTTCGTTTTAACACTTCTTTAACAAATTTTACGTGTATACAGTTTTGTATTAATTCGTTGTTTATTCGCTTAGCTTGCGTTAACCGTTCGTTCGTCCTTACGCTTCGACGTTTCTTGTGCGACTCTGCGTTCGCATTTGCTTTCACTGTGTCTTATAGTTTTTGCCGCATTCATTCGTATCGCCTGGCGGTCGGTTTGATTGTTTGGTGTCCTTTCGTTACTGTTCGTTACGGTTTGTTTTCCGCTTGTTTGTTGTTTTTTTTTTATTATTAGTAATTGTTGTTGTTGTTTCTGTTGCTTAGTCTGTTGCGTTTGTTGGCATTTTCGTTTGCATGTCCTTTTGCAGGCGTTGCGCGTAGGCAGGCCGCTTTTGGTGCCGCTCTTGTTGCTGGCGCTGGCGCTGTTGCTCTTGCCTGTCGCTTGTGGGTGGCATGCTTGAATTGTTAAGCAGCCGGCTTTTGATTGTGATTTTGGTGGTGTCGCTGCGTATTTCTATATGAATATGTATTAGTGTTTCTATATGAGCATGTATTAGTGTCGTCGGTTGTTCTGTCATTATTTTGCCATTTTACTGTTGCTTTTACTGTTTTATTTTTAGTTTTAGTTTTATTTTTATTTTTGTTTTCCCTATTCATTTTTGTTTGGTCTCTAATACTTTCAAAGCCTATTTTCTTTTCTATTTCTTGGCGCACATTTTTCGGCACACGTACTTTTGGGCGATTTTCTCGCCTCCAACCGTAACACAAAATCCCTTTGATTGTTTTCTTTTATTTCTTTTGTGCTTATTTTTTTCTATTATGTCTTGGTTTCGGCTTTGGTTTTAGTATTATTTTTATGCCTAACATTTTATTGCCATTTTTCATACAAAATCATGTTCCGTTTTTACTGCTTTGAGAATTTTCGCGGCTTATTTACACAACTCTCTTTTCCAAAATGCCCTTCTCGTTTCCTACTTTCTGTTAAGTGTGTGTGCGTGTGTTTGCAATTTCGCTGCCTAATTTTCTAAAACGCGAAAGCAACAAAAGTTTATTATTTATAACTTTCGATAAATCAGCGCGTGAATTAAGTGAAGTCTTATTGATGGTTTTGTGAGATAACTCAAAATCGAAGTGAATTGCGCGTAAGTAATTTAACAAGATAAAAAACAAAACATAATTGAAATTTAACTTTGCGGAATGTAAAATGTTTGTTACACCAAGATGGCAATGGAATGTGCCTAAAATTTAAATTTTTCCAACAAGCATACACATTTATCTCTTTTATGTAACCTTCTGCATCAAACGCCTACACACAAGCATTACTCACTTTAGTTCACTTATGGAAAGTTCGCTTTCTCAAGCTACTGCCAGCCCACGACAGCGCCTTTAAGTACGCACTTTAATTGTGGCAATGAAAGTTTTTTAATGCAAAAAGTGGTTGCATGTTTAATGTTTTAAATTTCATGAGCGTCAATTTTCGCATAAATATGTAAGTAGTTTCACAAAGTGTTTCCTAGTAGAGGCAAATGATGCTTAGAATGTGTAGCAAAACAAAACTGAAAGTGTACGAAGGAGCTTGATTTACTCTTTTTCAAAGTAAAAAAAATCTTATTTTACAAGCATGAAAAAATTAATTAGTGTAAAAGAGTTCATACTTATAATGAGCTGATTACAAATTTTTAAAATATTGCTAATGCCAGAGGACTACCTTATCGGAAATCCTCCAAATTATTTGCCAATCGTACGCTATATACTTAAAAATGACCCAGCTGAACAAGGGCTTAGATGGGTTAGTTGCATATGCGTTAGCTTTGATATGCCAAAATTTTTCAAAAAACAAAAAATAATGGTCTAGGCTTTTGAGCCTCGCATTGACAGTAAATATATGTATGTGCATATTGCTAAACCCACATACATACATACATACATGTACCCTCAACCACTCAGTTATCGACCACAAAGAAACGAGCCACCGGGGACCATAATCGTAGCCAATATTGAGTAAGTAAACGCCAATCACTTAAATTCATTCACACCAAATATATGTATATACTATGCGTATGTGCATATGTATGTGTATGTGCATATGGATGCATACATAAATACAGATTTGCATTAAAAGAGTTGCGCCCGAATAAAACCCAACGATCAATCCCCTTTAAAGCCGCATCTGAAAAATGTGTATGTACAAACGTGATGGCCAAAAACAGCAATAGGAACAGATGCTGCTCTTGGTTGCTAGATTGAACCACATGCATACATAACAACCAGCTGTAACACAAAAACAACAAGTAAGGAAGCCTAAGTTCGAGTGGAATCGAACATTAGATACTCAGCTGTATGCTTTCATTGTTTCTTTGCGTTTGATGAAAACACGGCGTATTTTATATAAAGCCAGTGCCGCATAAAGTGGGCGTGGCCATATTATTATTTGTGCAAAATTTCATTCCTTTATGACCTCTAGTTACAAAGATGTCACGTTACAAATTCCCAAAGGGTGTTCCAGAAATATCTTTGTTAAAAAGTAGGCGTGGTCATAAACCGATTTCAATGAATTTTTCGTGTCTATTAACACAAGTTATAAAAGTGTATAAACCAAGTTTCGTTATAATATCTCAATTATTTGTCGAGTTATGATTTTAGAAATCTCGTATATTCCTGTTTCTAAAAAGAGGCGGTGCCACGCCCATTTTCCAAAATTTTTGTGTTTTTCGTTTTATCTCCGCAGTTGGACTCCTGCTATAAAATTTCAATGATATATCTTTATATTTGACAGAGATATGGCTTAAAATGTTTTTATTAGGTCACTTTATAATACACATATATAAAAGTGGGCGTGGCCGTCAACCGATTGTAACTATTTTCCGTCCAAACGTTTGCCTAAGTAAGTACATCACGCGTACCAAATTTGATCGATATATCTTCAATGGTTTCTGAGTTATGACATATAAAACTTTCAAGGTTTGACCCTTAATAAGTGGGCGTGGCACCGCCCATTTTCCAAAATTTCATCAAATTTCTTCCTAGGGGCCTGAGGTCAACACGTGAGTAAAATTTCATCGCTCCAGCTATATTAATGACTAAGATACCAAATTTCCGATTTTTTCTATATAGGAAAAGTGGGCGTGGTCATGGTCCGATTTCGCCCATTTTCAATACCAACCGTCCCAGTCTCGATACCAACTTGCATTTCAAATTTCATCGAAATATCTCAATTTTTGCACGAGTTAGAGTGTTTACAGACGGACGGACGGACGGACAGACGGACGGACGGAGGGACAGACGGACGGACGATTTCTCTTTTCACCCTGATCATTTTGATATATATAAGTCTATATCTATCTCGATTATTTCATTCTGTTACAATCCACCGTTATGTGATTAAAACTATAATACTCTCTGTACTAGTACAGCTGAGTATAAAAACAAAGGCACTAGATTTGACAACCGAACTGCGCAACTCTTTTCTGTTTTTTTCTAAATTCCCATAAGTCAATCTAAGTCCGAAATTAGTCGACAATGCAACAGCAACTGAGCAAATCTAACAGCTTTTTCAATGCATCACCACAAATAGATGTGGGTTTGGGTTGAATGATTACCATTCGACTTTTAAATATTTTATTTCCGCTCTTCTTTTTGATGTGTGTATATGTGTAGATGTGGGTTGTTTTTATTTAGTGTTCGATTTGTTGGTTATTGCTTTACACAATTGCGACAAATTTGACTCACGTTCGATGTAAATAATGATAACATGTGTTTTGTTTCGAAAACTTCAGAGAAATCAGGCATTTTTTCGGTCTTAAAAACAGGGGATATATTATACTTTCATTTCGTTACATTTTCACTATTTACTTCTGAGTTTATACTATAAGCCGCATAGTACATTTTATATGTACGTATGTATGTATTTACCTCTCAGTGAAAATGTTGTTCGCAGCTCTTAATTGTGGCAATTTGAAATGCATAAACATTTCCGTGCAAGGCTGCGTATGAGTACCATCGCCACACTCCAAATTCAGTATCTGGGCGATACAAATCAGTAATCAATTTAAAACTTTTCAGTATAAATTTTCCTTCACAAAATAAAGTATAAAATTGATACTTACGAAATTATCAATCTGATACTTTCGAACATATCACAGTATCAATTTAATATTTCAACCAGTATCATTGTGATACTCTCTAGTATCAATCTATAATTAATATTTACAAAAGCTAGTGTAAATTTGATAATATCCCAATATCAGTTTGATACTATCCTAGTATCAAAATGATACTGGATTTTCGAAATTTTAGTTCAAATTAATACTAGAGAATATCAACTTGATACTAGATAGTATGAAATTGATACTGGGATAGTATGAAATTGATACTGGCTTTTTTTCAGATTGCTAATAGAGAGTATCAAAATGATACTGGTTGAAATATTAAATTGACACTGTGATATGTTCGAAAGTATCAATTTGATACTTTTAAAGATAGAATTAATATTCTTGCGGAGCAAATCAATAACAAAAGTATCAGATTAATACTTTTAGTTATTATTTTTGAACATTTTATCATAATATTGATACCAGAAAAAAATGATAAATTCATACTGATACTGAATTTTTTGAGTGCACGGAAAAGAAATTTTAGAATTTAATATATATATATATATATATATGTATACATGTATATACATACATATTTATACTCGTATGTATGCTTACTCAATTACTTACCAATGTGTTACTTTTTTTCTCTACATGACATGGCAAGCTTTGAGGTGCTTGACACCTTATATGACCCACAAACATACGCATAAATGATACAATGACCCAACACGTCAACATGCACGCGTCAAGCCGTCAGTTGGCGTGTGGAAGGCAAACATTATTTTCTTTTAAGTAGGTAGATATGTGAGCATGGATAGAAATAGCAAAATAAAGCACGTGTCTAACACAAAATTAGGAAAAAATTGAGCGCCAGCTATCGTTTGGTCTTACATGCTTACATAAATACATATTTACATTTAATTATTTGTTTTCTTAATGCACGCTTTTGCTGGTTGGCGAACAGCCATGGAAGCTTTTAGGTCTAAGGCATACATGGCCAGCCAATGGCTCCAGTGACTCCGTTTGTCTCCCAACAACATCGCTGTGGCTCCGAGTGGCTCCCAACAACAAGCAAATCAATTTCGACATATTAACGCACATTTCTTTTTATACTCAGCTGTACTAGTACACAGAGTATTATAGTTTTAATCACATAACGGTGGATTGTAACAGAATGAAATAATCGAGATAGATATAGACTTATATATATCAAAATGATCAGGGTGAAAAGAGAAATCGATTGAGCATTGTCCGTCCGTCCGTCCGTCCGTCCGTCCGTCTGTCCGTCCGTCCGTCTGTCCGTCTGTCCGTCCGTCTGTAAACACTCTAACTCGCGCAAAAATTGATATATTTTGATGAAATTTGAAATGCAAGTTGGTATCGAGACTGGGACGGTTGGTATTGAAAATGGGCGAAATCGGACCATGACCACGCCCACTTTTCCTATATAGAAAAAATCGGAAATTTGGTATCTCAGCCACTAATATAGCTAGAGCGATGAAATTTTACCCACGTGTTGAGCTCAGGCCCCTATGAAGAAATTTGGTGAAATTTTAGAAAATGGGCGGTGCCACGCCCACTTATTAAGGGTCAAACATTGAGGGTTTTATGAGCCATAACTCAGAAACCATTGAAGATATATCGATGAAATTTGGTACGCGTGATATACTTACTTAGGCAAATGTTTGAACGAAAAATTTCCAAAATCGGTTGACGACCACGCCCACTTTTATATATGGGTCTTATAAAGTGACCTAATAAAAACATTTTAAGCGATATCTCTGTCAAATATAAAGATCTATCACTGAAATTTTGTGGCATGAGTCCAACTATGGACATAAAACAAAAAACACAAAAATTTTGGAAAATGGGCGGTGCCACGCCCACTTATTAAGGGGCAAATATTGAAAGCTTTATGAGTCATAACTCAGAAACCATTGAAGATATATCAATGAAATTTAGTACGCGTGATATACTTACTTAGGCAAATGTTTGAACGAAAAATTTCCAAAATCGGTTGACGACCACGCCCACTTTTATATATGGGTCTTATAAAGTGACCTAATAAAAACATTTTAAGCGATATCTCTGTCAAATATAAAGATATATCATTCAACTTTTATGGCAGGAGTCTAACTATGAACATAAGACAAAAACCGTAAAAATTTTGGAAAATGGGCGTGGCACCGCCTTCTTTTAGAAGCAGGAATATACGAGATTTCTTAGCCTATAACTCCAAAAATAATTGAGATATTATGACGAAACTTTGTTTATACGTTTTATAACTTGTGGTAATATACACGCAAAAATTTATTGAAATCGGTTTATGGACACGCCTACTTTTTAACAAAGATATTTCTGGAACACCCTTTTGGAATTTGTAACGTGAAGTCTTTGTAACTAGAAGTCAAAAAGGAATGAAATTTTGCACAAAGAATAATATTCATATGCTTAGTTGATCGACTGATAAAAATGTTGAAAATGGGCGTGGCTACGCCCACTTTATGCAGCACTCGCTTTATATAAAGTACCTACACCGTGTTTCCATCAAACGCAAACAAACAATGAAAACATACAGCTGAGTATCTAATGTTCGATTCCACTCGAACTTAGGCTTCCTTACTTGTTTTCACAGAAATCGTCGTCGCGGCGAGCACTCAAACCTAACGGTCCAGCATCGACCGACATTCATTGCGTATTTACGCCTTCATACATACATACATATGTACATATGTATGTATGTTGTACATTTATATCCCTGTAAAAAAGTGTGCGACGAGTCTCTAAAAAGATTTGTCCGGGAGCGCTCTCTTTCGGGTACAATTAGTCTACAATTGTTCCCAATTGTACCCGAACGGGTACATATGTATACTAATTGTAGACGAATTGTACCCGAAAGGGTATCAAACGGGTACAATTAGTCGCACAAATGGATGTGTCGCATTTGCTACCTGTTCGGGTACAAAACGTGTACAATTGTGCGCTTTTGCTACCCGGTCGGGTACAAACTGGGTACAATTAGTCTCTTCATAGGACATGCTCAAACAAAAGAGAACACTTCAACCCATATAAAGAGATACAAATGGGTAGTAATCGCATGCTCCCTTGCGAGTTGTCCCGGATGTATCCCGGAATGATCGCATTTTTTGCAGGGATCTGCTACCTCGTTTATGTTGTTTAGCAAAATATTTGAATGCCTAGCTGCAGCATATCTACTGAAGTATGTATGCATGTATGTACATACATACATAAGTACATGTTGTTGTAATAAACCGTTATTTGACAAAATAATATTTTTATAATTCCGAGAAGAAGGTTGTTGCAATTTTTATTGATGTTGTTGTCGTGTGACTCCCTTACGCTTAAATCCTGGCCACCTATGGTCTAAGGTAAAAAGACATTAGTCACGATTTTTAGTATAACGTTTTCGGCCAGGCTTGGCTAGCGCACACTGTATATTTCTGATTTTACCCAACAACAGTCTCCGCAAATTCTCTAACGTTAAATACTGTATTGTGGAACGATCCTCCGTCATCCCTTGTCAAGTTTGGTTTGGAGACAAACCGGTTTCGGCTAATATGCGCCATCTTCAGTGTCTTTTTTCGTTCTGAGTTATTTTGTGTAAGTTCGATAGTACTTATAGTAACTAACTTCCAACGTTTGGTCACGTACTTCGTGTTCGTGTGATGTGCTCGTGCATTCGTGCGTTCGGGCGACGTGCATGCGTGTGTGCGAGTCTGTGCGTTTAGGTATGTAAATCTATTTTTGTATCCTCATTAAATAGGCAGGTAAAAGTCCGTTATTGTCCTCTTGTGTGTTGTTTTGTTTATGTCGGTTTTAGGTTTTCTGTCCTCTTTTCGGTATAATAGCTTAAGCGGTTCAAATAATGTATCTGATGCGGTGTTTATTTGTTCATTTATTATTTTACCTACGAATGTTTTTTGTTTGTATATCTCCATATTTTCTAATATGTTAAGTCGTCTTCCTTTATGCTGTATGTGGAGAATTTTAGCTGTTTTTCCTATTTTCATGGGTGTACACTTGTTTTCTGCCATGTGGTTGGCGAAATTTGAGCAACCAAAAAGTTATTAAATACTGTGTTTTCTATGTTAATCTGTGGTTACATTTTTACGAACACCACTGTGTTCAGAATCAATTAAACTAACTAAAATTAATAATTCGAAACATTCGATGTCACTAAGTAAACGACGCAGTCAGTAGGTTAAACTAATTTACGGCGCTAAATTTGCTATTTCCTCACTTGCAACTAAAGCACTTACATAAACTTTTTTTGGTATTCGCTTTTTTTTTTTGGTATTCGCTTTCTTATTGCAATAACCCCATTTGATTTACTTATATTCCTCTGTCTGTCTGTCTATTTCTGCCGCCAACATTAACGTTGACGTCACCATTACTTCAAATCATGTTGAGTCATAAATTCGTTATTTTAATCCGGAACTATATAGAATTTCCTGTTAGCAACATTTTCATTTAAGAGCATTGCGTGCCACGACAAATGTATGCATGCAACAACTTGTTTGTGTTCGTGCAAAAAGTCTATTGCTGTTTAAAAAAAAAAAAAGCAAAAAAAAAGGACGAAATGTTTGTGCTTGTTTACGTCCTTTCGAGTGCAAGGAGTTTGTTTACCTTTGCTCTTTTATGTACATACATATGTACGAGTATGTATGTTTGTTGCATGTGTGTATATGTATTTAATTTCTTTTTACAGGCTAATTTCACTTTTTTCTCACTTTAATTGCATTTGCTACTTCGTTACATGCATATGTATGTATGTTAAGAATACGATTTCTCTTTGCGGAAATGACGTTGAATTACCGGCTTAACATTAAAGTGAAATTCGAATAGTAAAGGCAAGATTTTGTTAGGCAGTGTTGCCAGACATAGCGACTGATTTTTTAAGTGAACTAGAAACTTGAAATCGCTAAGCTATTCTAGAGTACTCGAGAGCCCTTTGTGTGCCGATTAACACAAGATAACAGCTCAGAACCTTTGGTGACCGTTTTCTCCATTACACCACGGACCCAGGCCCGTAGCTAGGGCAGAGGGGGCATTGTGGGGCAATACCCTACCTTAAAATTAGAATGCCCTACCTTAAAAAGGCCAACAAGTGAGATGAATTATTATAATTAAATTTTTTTTGTCATAGTTTTGCCTATATGACACTACGTTTTTTCTCTGGTATTTTTGGTTTGGAAAACCCACCGAAAGTCAAAATACAAAAACAATTCTTCTGTAGGTTGAAAAGAGACAAATACTTCCTCAAAAACAATTTGATTGACATTAAACTTCAAAATAAATGAAAATAATATTTATTTCAGAAATAATTTTTTTTGGAAATTTGAATTTAAATAACTGAAATAAAAAAGTTATGAAACCCAAAGGGCAGGATAGCTGTGTATTCCATGTTATAAAGGGAAGCCAGTACGCAATATAATTTTTCTTCCGGACTTCTTCTTTACCCTTACGACCAAAGCAGAATCTTACAAGAGGCAAATTTAAAATTTGTATTTCCATATATTTTTTATTTTAAATATAATTTATTTTCTAGTTGTCAAATTGAAACAATTGTCAGAAAAAATGACCGAATGCCAAAAAACCTACCGAAATACAAGCTGGCTCGTTGGTTTTTAACCGCCTAGATGGTATTTTGTTTGGTTTTTTTTTCAATATAGCTTGCTCGCTTGCACCAACGCAAAACTGTATTTGACCATCTCCTTCACACAAAAAACTTGGTAGAATACCAGAAAAAAAAACGTAGTGTCATATGGGCTTTTGGGATAAAAAATTATTGCGGTTGCAATGTATGATATGGAGAACCCACCCATCACAGATATAATTAAAAAAGACCACCCCGGCTGTGTGTTAATCTAAAACATTTTACGCGATGGAAAAATGAGGTGTCTAAGTTTTCTATGTTTATCGTTTAATCATTTTCGAGAGTTTTTTCTCACCTTGAATTGCGTGCATACCTGCAGGCGACCCGCATACCAAATATAAAGATCATAGCTCTCTTAGGTATGGAATAATCGAAGGAAATTAAATTAAAATTAAAAATTTTAAAAATTAAATTTTCTGTTGCATTTAATTTTTTAATATTTTCGGCTTTAATTTTGTCTCTCGCTTATTTGCGTATGGCGGTTGGTCCCTATCTTCCATTAATTATATTTCTATTCACATACATGTCAAAAATTGAGTTGTAACGAAGATATAATGGAAGATACACTGCAAGTTTTGTACAAGCAACGAGAGGCGTTTAAAGACGCATCTATAGCGACCATAGGATGTAGTACTGCACTGTGCGAATCAACCTTTTCCACACTAACTGCAATCAATAGACCTCAAAGGCTGTCAATGGGTCACGAGAGAATGGCTGGTATGGTATTTCTCGCCTTTGAGAAAAAGAGAACAAAATCGGTTAATCTGAACGAAGTTCTTCGCATTTTTAATAACATGGCGAACCGCAGAAATCAGCTATTTTGAATGCTTTTACTATTTTTACTATTAGAATAAGTTTGCAGAAACAATAAACTTAAATGGTACTTTTGGTCGTATCTATTTACTCGCATCGCCCACCCAGTACTCACTCGCACTTAGACGTGGATCTCCACATCTAAATCTGGAAGCTGAACCATGTTGACGGCTTATTCTCAATGAGTATTGCTTATATACTGTCACAATAATTATGTGTCAACAAATAGGTATGACCTAGAGAAAAGCGATATATGTACATGCTGATTGATTTTGGAAGCTATGCCTCGATGTCAGATTAATTTTGATACATTATTTACTTCCGCCCTACCTTAAATTTATGTCTAGCTACGGCCCTGCACGGACCTTCAGGCGAAGGGATATTTTGAGTTGGAAGGAAAGATGAGACAAGAACTAAAGCCGAAATAAATACTGCAGATACCTTCTGTGAGTTAAACACTTAACACTTCACCAAATATAAGGACTAAAGGTTGTTACTTAACTGGGCTTTAGTACCCCATGGCCAACTCAGCTATTCTAAGAATACACACCAGAATCTCTTTGTACTCGAGAACTTTATATTGATAAAGTATGCACGATTCTTGTCGAATTATGAGCATTCTTCTACAAAATAGATCTTATTCAAGGGTGGCCAAGCAATTTTTATAACCACAACATTCTTACTCGAATGACAACAACACAGCGACGAAAACGCTCGATTCGTTTGTTTTTGGGAATCAAATTAAGTAATTAACTAGATCCGTTGTTTGACCACCTTTGATCTTAATCTAATTAAATCTCGCTGAAATATTTCATCAGAACTATTGTCAGTTTGGCTTTTGTAGCCAATCAAATACCTAAATGTAGATGGACATGCCATGCCCAAAACTTTCCATATTGATCTCAACACACAAAATTGGTATCCCCTTTCCAACTAAACCCTAAAACTTTTGTTTGCAAAAAAAAATTGTTGATTCATTTCAAATTTGTGTTGACGTAAATTCAATAAGCCTGGAACTGCTGCACGTTTTGGAAGAATACCTGCATATAAACACACAATATAGATACATGTATATAGAAATATATTTGCAATGGATGGATGGATGCATGGTTGAAACGTGGCGAGTGAGTGGCACCTAAATACATACATACATATCTACAGTGTAGATTCTACACGCCTAATGGGAAATCGATTGCAGTAATTTGCAGTTGCAATTCAATTTTAACGCTGAATTTATTATATTCTTCTTCGTATTCATATTTCGTTGCTATGGCGTTTTATTTAATATTCGTAATTTATCTCGTTGTCGTGCGACGGCAATGAAATATTACGGTGTAGGAAAATGCCTTTGGCCTGTTAGTGTTTATATGTATGTTTGTATGTGCTACGGCCATCAAAGCTAACTGTTCAGGACGACGCGACGCGACGCGACGCGAGACGCAACGGTGTTCGCTTCACTGTAATTTTATAGCTCGATAACGGTTCTGCGGGCAGGATAAGTGGCTATAAAAATGGCAATTTACATTTTTGAAGTCACCGACTCTGATTTATTTATGGCAATTTGATGGCGAGCATCATAAACGACCACCCTGAAGTGCCTTGCCAGTCTGAAGTCATCGTATAAGCGAAGGTGCGCAGAACGGCCGGAAGCTGATGACCGTTTATGTATAGGTAGTTAGGTGCTGTGTGTGTGTGTGAACGTTTTGATGGTTACTGGTTTAATGAATAAATGAGTGGAGAATATATATCACTAAAAGATTTGCATAGCTTTGATGAAAATTAAAAGGAGGTAATATAATTTGGTAAGTTAGATACATATGTATGGAAATGCTTAAAGTCCGTGATATGACTGGTTCGGTTGCTTGTCCGTGCGCCTTTCTTTCTTATTACATACATACATATTTCTCTGCTTCGCCACCTGACTGTTTAATAACTTGTTGGGAGGCTATGTACATTTTGTAGCGTAAAAATGATTTGGGTAAATTAATTAAGGCTCCACTTTAAGTAATTTCAATTAAAATTTAGATTAAATAATGTATGTAAATTAATAGAAATCAAGTCAAGAATATTAGTTGACTTATGTTAAGTCAGGTTAAGTTAAGTTGAATTAAGTTATTTTAATGATATTAACGAAACTTTACAGTATTTGTATTCATATTGGCCTTTATAATTTTGGTGAAAATTTTCCAGATCGGATGTTTTGGCTGTTTAGGTGGAGAAGTTATGCCGCAAAATGTCTAAATCTGAACAATCGGTTGTATGGCAGCTATATTTTTTAATGGCCCGATTCGGCCGAATCCAACAAATAATCAGCTTCTCTTAAAAATACATCCATGTACCGAATTTCAAGCAGATATCTTAAAAACTGAGCGACTAGTTTGCAACAACTCTAAGGGCCGTTTATTAAACCTCCTCGGAGGATAAAGGTCCGGTTAAGCTATAAACTGCATTATTGACTACATGTTAAATGTATGGTTTTATGAAGCCTATAATGATGTTTAAGCGGACTTTAACCGTGGTTAGGGTTAATCAGAGGTTGAGTAAACGGTCCTAAGAAATTTCAATGTTACTCATACGCCATAGCATACGACTGGAAGCAAAAAAGTTCAAACACCATAAACGAATGCGGTATAACTCTTCCATTTTTGCAGCTCAAATTTTGAAATCTTGTTGTATTTGGAGCACTTATTGTACACAAAGCGCTCTTAATGAAAATCGTCAACATCTGATGACTATAACATATAGATCCCATACCGCGATTTGGGTATTTTTTTTTATGCTTAGTGCATTCTGGTTCTCCTATACCGGAAGATAAATTATATTTTTTTTTTAAATATTGTTACCATATTGTCTTAACTTATCTTTAAGTAATTTGCAAGAATATTTAATATATATTATACACAGCAAGAGAAAATATGCGAAAATATGCGATTTTAGGCACTCAGCCTTAACAACCGGAAATAGGGCTATATCTCGAAAACGACACGTTTTCCATATTTGGATTCAGCACACAATTTTGGCTGAATTTAATGTGCATATTGGCCTGGTTAATTTTCTGACGATTTTGTCCATTTTTGGTTTTGAAATTGTGAAGATGGCACATCGCCGAAACCAAATCAAAATTGACAAGGGATGGCGGAAATTCGTTCCACAATATACCGTAATATTACTACTAATATATTATTATTAATAAGCTTTATTTTGAGACATCTCTGTGTTATTTGTCATCTTTAAATTGTTCCTTCCTGCTTAGTTGTAGTGTAAATTTTGATTTCAAAAAATTCGAAGTGATTCCAATTGCCTTCTCAAAGAGATACAAAAGAGCGCATTCAAACCAACACTTAAGATATGAAAGGGAAGCGCTTCATAAGGCGCATTTCTGTCGTACCCAAGCATGAAAAGAATACTCGCCTATTCATAAAATTTAAAAATAGTCGAGTTGGTGTTGTTGCTTTGAAGGTAATTTGATGCATAAGCGAGTATTCTTTTCATGCTTGGGTACGACAGAAATGCGCCTATAGTCGTATTTTCTAGGAAGCGCATCCATATTTCCGATTGGGTACTACACCGATATTCATGTGAAGGAGTGACGTAATGTTGTAATAATTGTAGAAAAGGGGTAAACCCAAATTCGTACAGTTCTTGTTGTACCGGCAAATGCTTAGTCATTATTGCCAGTTGTCTGTCTGATGATAAAAAAAAGCAAAAGTTTAAAAAAGAGGAAATTGCTGTTATTCCGTTGTGACACGCAAACTTATTTTTTTTTTTTCATTGTAATCGCTTTGTTTTTGTCTCTTTGGTGTGTAACGGTAATTACCGCTCGTCAAAGAAAACAACAAAACTTTTATGCGTACACAGAAGCATTTTAAAATAATTTTCTCCTTGGCGCTCGTTTTTTTTAATTTATCTCAGCTGCAAGAGAAATCCTGTAAGCAGAACTTTAAAGTGCCACCCCTGTGGAGAAGTAATCCTTCGGTTTTTTCATTAGGCATTTTTTACAGACAAATTGTGGCTGAATTTTCATATCACTCAAAAACAGAAATAAACAAATCCTTACACGACATTTTTTAGCTACATAAATAGATGACATTAATAACGGCCTTATTCCGGTGTGGTAACATAATTTACTTTACTGGTGAAATAAAGAATCTGGTACTTTAAACACTCTTTTCGTATTCTGGCAGCAGAAAATTAAGTTACCTCCTCAATACGTGGTAACATTTTGTTACCATTTTCAGCCCGATTCCATTCCGTTCGTATGGAAATGCTTTGACAGCGTTACCATCTGTGCCAGAATGCCAATTGAAAAGATGGTAACAAATTTCAGCAAGATAAATTACCAGTAAAGTAATTTTCTGGTAACGCTCAGAATAGGACTGTAACGGCCTTATTCCGGTGTGGTAACATAATTTACTTTACTGGTGAAATAAAGAGCCTCGCACTTTAAACACTCTTTTCGTATTCTGGCAGCAAGGAAATTAGTTACCACCTCAATACGTGGTAACATTTTGTTACCATTTTCAGCCCGATTCCATTGCGTTCGTATGGAAATGCTTTGACAGCGTTACCATTTGTGCCAGAACACCAATTGAAAAGATGGTAACAAATATCGGCAACATAACCTACCAGTAAAATAATTTTCCGGTAACGCTCAGAATAGGACTGTAACGGCCTTATTCCGGTGTGGTAACATAATTTACTTTACTGGTGAAATAAAGAATCTGTTACTTTAAACACTCTTTTCGTATTGTGGCCAGGGTTTGGATTTGCTTGCTGCAAAACAGCAATAGCCGATGTTTTTTGCTTATTGCTGAATTCAGCCGAGCCAAAAACGAAAACACGAATCATTCGCTTCAGTTTTCAGCTGAGTCGTGTTTGCTTGTATAGTTAAGCCAAGCAACTCAATTTGAGAGGGTTGCTTTTACTTCCAGCAATTAGTTGAGTAGTAAATTTTTGCTTACAGTTGCTTATTTTGCTGAAACTAGTTTTTAAGCAAAATTCAACATGAAAAGATGTTTACAAATGGACATACATACATATTATGTGTATATACGTACATACACATAAGTAAATATGTATAAAAAATCGAAATATGCGTAACAAATCGTTTCAGCAAAATAAGCAAAAGCAGAAAAAATGCAAAGACACAACTAATTGCTGGAAGTAAAATGAAATCCCCCAAATCGCGTTGCTTTGCTTAACTATACAAGCAAACACGGCTCAGCTGAATACTTGGCTGGCCGAGTTTGCTAATTTACTTTTCGTTAGCAAAAGCAAAGCAAAAGCAAATGCAGCAAAAGTAGCTAAGCAATTTCAAACCCTGATTGTGGCAGCAGAAGATTAAGTTACCACCTCAATACGTGGTAATATTTTGTTACCATTTACAGCCCGATTCAATTCCGTTCGTATGGAAATGCTTTGACAGCGTTACCATTTGTGCCAGAATATCAATTGAAAAGATGGTAACAATTTTCAGCAACATAAATTACCAGTAAAGTAATTTTCCGGTAACGCTCGGAATAGCAGTGTAAGTAGGTACTTAAGCGTAAAATTGTGTCACAAGAAAGCACTTGAAGCAAACACTTGAACACCTACTAAGTACCTAATAAAAATGTTTTTATTGTATGCATATATGTATGTATGTACCTATTTATTTTCAAAAGGATGTCTGCAAGTTAAAGTTTCCTAAGGCCAAAGATAATAACGACGTCGGTTTTCGTCTTTAATGCATTTAATTATTTTTAATAATACACGGAAAATGCAAAACAAAAATGTACGTTTTGATAAAAGTCATAAATGAAAAAAACAAAACTCTTCTAGGGAAAATATCGTACCTGAATCTCAGAAATGGTTCGTCCTTATGTGCATGTATGTATGTTCAAAAACATGTACATTGTTCATACATAAGTATTTTTCATCTTTTTAATACTTTCTTATGTATATACCTTCGCAATGATTTGTTGAAGCTAAACGTGGTAGCCTTCCACCAGACTAGAATATACCCGTGCAGAGGCATTGCGCGACGTGCCTGTATTTACTTGATCGCCTATAACTTTTCCATTTTACCATGGATTTTCTTCGTTGATAGCTTATTTTTTTGGTAATGGAACGGAGCTTCACACAAAGGAGTAAAACCGAAGGTGAAAACATTGGTTTTAAAGATATTGCCTGACAAAGTCAATTTTTTCTTCAAAAAATCGTAAAAAATCGAAAAAATTCAAATTTAATCGTCAATATTTCGAAAACTATAAGAGTTAGATAAAAATGTTATAGGAGCCATAAAAAGGAAATTTAATTTTCTTTCGTTTGGTGTTACCTCAAGGAAGATAGCTTACTGCGATAAAGAGACATTCAGGATTAAGTGAAGCCATTGGCCAAATAACGGTAAATTGCCGATATCTCAAAAACCTTCCCATAGAATTAAAAATGAACCCGATTTTCGGAATCAGCGACCGATTTTACATATATATAGGATGGTCGCGTTCAGAATATTTTTTGGCTGTAGAGCAGTGTTATTTTCGCGGAAGTCTCTTTTTTTGGCGTACAACATAAAGCTGTTGAACTTTAAGTATTGAATTTTATTTACCTACATAAAGACTGAATTTTTTTTATTTTTGTTTACAACTATGTATGTATTTTTGTAAGGTGTTTTGTTTATTCAAAAAACAAAAAAAAAATTAATTGTTATGAATAGAGCTCGGAAACATAGGTGAAATCAAGCGCCTAAAAAATGCTACATTTTGTAAATTTGGTTGTTTTCAGTGACGGGATTACAATTTAAATATAAAGGGGTAGCATATTGGTATGGTGAAGATTTTATTAGAAAAGTTCTTAATCATGTTACACAAATTTGCAGTTTGAATAAGAGCCTATACACACTTGCGACTCAATCGATTTAGTCGAATGTTGATTTGCATGGGAATGTATGGAAGCATTCACACTACATTCAATTAGTTGTACAACTGAAACAGTTGGATTTGCAGCCCAATTTCATTCCAACTGAAACAGTTGTACAACTGCTTGATCAGCAAGGCGCCCTTCTACGTATTCACACTTGAGACAATTTAGTCGAACGACTACAACAACAACAGTGATATTCGTAGTGGAAAGAGTTGCCATGCTGACAGCACTACTTTTATTTCACTTTTGGTAAATTGTAGAGATTGAATATTTCAATTAATATTTTCAAAATGTTTAAAAACAAAAGGTTCGTTTCTTATTAACTACACCATTTCCAGATGGATTTTAGAAAGCGTTAACTGGATTTTAGAAAGGGGAAATTGGATTTTAGAAATGTCAATTGGATTTTAGAAAGGGGAAATTGGATTTTAGAAATGTCAATTGAATTTTAGATAGCGTTAAAAAGATTTTAGAAAACGAAAACTGGATTTTTGAAAGCGCGAATTGGATTTCAGAATGTGCGTGTAAAATAAATTTTACACAGAATTTTTCGAATAGAAATTCTTTATTGCGTATGAAAGTATAATGTATGTAGATACATATACGTAATTATATAGGCGAATCCGTGTAAAAAAGATCTAAGATCCAATTTCCCCTTTCTAAAATCCAGTTGACGCTTTCTAAAATCCATCTGGAAATGGTGTAGTTATAGACAAGAATTATCTAACTAAGGATATTTACTTCCGTTTTCATGTGTTTCTTGATATTGTTGTTCTCTTCAAATGTCATTAATCGCATTTTAAAATAGAAATAATGAAAATGAAATTGCATGGAAATTATTAATGGCTAATTTTGACTATTTTTTCCGTTTCTTTTACTTCTGTTCTTTCGCCTTTATGAGCGCCATTCCTTCCGTTTTTCTCTTTTCATTTACTTGACAGCTAGTTTCTAGTTTAATAAGAAACAAAGCCAAACAATGTATGCACTTTTTGTTTATTTTATTGTTTTTTATTTATTAATCAAGTTGACAGCTGACAAGAAGGTGCTTTCATGTAAGAGTGCAGATAAACTTTAACAATTTAATACTTCATCACTTTATATGAAGACCACTAATGTAAAATTTGCTGAGTAAAATGTGAACATTGGCAACACTATGTCATTGTCAATCGCACGACTATTTAGTCTCAAGTGTGAATAGCTGCCACCGATTCGACTAAATAGTTGGAGTAGTGTGAATACAACAGTCCAATTCGACCAAATCGATTGAGTCGCAAGTGTGTATAGGCTCTAAACATACGGTGGTGTGTGATGAAATAAAGCCAAAGAGGGATTTAGTTTCTTTGACATTTTTACTGAAAAAAGTATGAAGAACACATTTTTGTACATAATCAAGCTTTTTGAAAGCAAAACAAAACTAGCTGTAATGAAAATAAAATTTTGGAAAAGTAAGTAAATTATGGCATAGTTAATGTTCCAATAACTCATAAACAAAAATGCAGAACGGTTTTTACCACGACAGAAATTTGCATTTTTACAGATATGGAATTATGCCGAGTATCCAATTGGAAAATTGTAAACCCTGAAATTGTCATAAGAAAAAATAGGAAAGTTCAAATCAAGTTTTTTTACCTAAAATATGCAAATGTTTAAAGTCAGACCACTACAAATTAAAAAGCTGTATTATATATTCCATTTGCTAATATGCACTTGCCTCATTTTCATTCAAAATATATTTGGTTTGAAACTGTAATTGTTTTTCCTTCACGTGCGAAGATTTTGTCTCAAATTTAAGCGAGTCATTACAAATTTTTTATTTTTTTCTTTATTCTTTATAATTATATATTTATTTAATATACCTTATTTATTATTATTCTTTATTATTATATTTATTTATTGTAGCTTTCTTTGCAATTTTTCACGTGCAACCCATAAAAAACCTTAATAATTTATTTTTCTGGCATCCTAGTAAGCAAAAAATCCAATTGCATTCACGGGGGCTTAGACCTGAATGAACGCCACCCACCCTTAAACTTGCCACTGGATGTGCTCACAAACATTACGTAGCATAATTTTAGGCGTTTGATTTTCACTTATTATCCGAGCTCTAGTTATGAAATAAAAAAAATCTCATACTTAAGTATATATTTTTCTTATTTTGGTATTCGGCTTCGGCTTCGGTTTTCGGCCGAATAAAGGATTATGCCGAATATTCGGCTACGGCTTCGGCTTCGGCCTAAAATTCCAGCTTCGGTCGGACACTAGAGTTTTCTATTTGCATCTTGTATGAAATGAAATGTTCCCCTAATTATGCTTTTCCGATCCCTCAGGCTTATTTTTAATTTTTTTTATTTTATTACTTTTTAAATATTATTGTAAATTTTTTTTAAATAAATAAATAAAAAATTATTAGTTAAAAAAAAATTATCATCCGCCTTGTCACCGACAGGATTCGAACCCACGCCCCTCAGATTGAAAGGCACATGCATTAGCCAGTCGGCCATCGTGCCACTTGCACGAAGTGTGTCAAATACTGCACTTAAGCGGCAGATGTAAAACTGTAGAATTTATAGGTACTTGTAGCTAGTTCAGAACTATCGAAATTGTGCCTATAAACGAACTAGTGTAAACTGTAGAATTTAGTACTAGTTCGGAACTATCGAAAATGTAGTGCAGAGAGGGACAATTGACATCGCCTAGGACATCGCCGTGTTAAATTCGCCAGTTGATAACATGCAAAAGAGATTTAGCTCGCACTAGTAGTCGAAAAATGCACTAGAGCGACCTATGTAGTTCGGAACTAGAGATTTTCCCTACAGGGTATTTACGTACATAAATATTTTCTTATATTTATGTATGTACATTAGGCATATAACAAATTTTGACGAAAAATTTGGCATACCACCACGTGGTGGCAAATATTGTACAAGTAATGAATATCACTTTTTTAGGTGATTTCGGTTCAAAAACGTTCCGCGCATAAATGGATTTGTAAAAAAACTCAGATTTTTTTTTATTTTTTTTTAATATTTTTATTTTTACATTTTTGTCAATTGTTACCGTAGCCATACACGGTGCGACCGTTGACCCAACTCCGTTGCAATCGAGTTGATTTGTTTGCCCACATACGGTGCAATTTATGGTACAACCATGTTGTACAATCTCATTTTGTAAAAAATAACATTGAATGAACATGGATTAGGATAATATTGCGCTTGTAGGAAGAAGAAGAACGTACAGCAAAAGTACGATAATTAAAAGGAAAAAAAATTACAAAAAAGTGGTTCCTGCGAGCTTTCCATTTTGCGTTATTAATTCTACAAATATTTGTGTTTTTTGTGTTGAATTCGCTTATTTTTAAAGATTCGCTTATTTTCAAGAATTCTCATAAAACAACATGCCCCCAAACGATGCAACCAAGTTGTACAACTTGCCAAAAAATCAAAAGTTTTTGATTTTTTGTACAACCGATACACAACTTCATACAACAGCCCCAAAAACGTTGCAATTTCGAGCGCAACTTTATCAAGTTGTATAAAAAAGGTGTGTGGCTAGCATTATATGAAATAAGTGTTAAGTTTAAAGTAGTGATGGGCGAGTCCGAGATGTTTTATTCGATTCTCTCGATTGTTGAAACATCTCGAGTGCTCTCGATGGTTTTCATTCTTATTCGAGTCAAGTCGTAAATTGCCGTCAGTCGAAACAATCGCTAAAACATCTCGGACTCGCTGCAAAAAATACATAATATTTGTTGTTGCCGCTTGAATATTAAAATTGCTTTAAAAAACATACAGAGTGGTACAAATCTATTGCCGTTGTAGCTACTCGTAAAATTCATTTGTTTCATAAGCGTCTCACTTCAGAAAATTTATTAATGTTTAAATAATTAATTATTATTATTATGCACGACACTCTTTAGTTGTGATTGCAAAAATGCAGCGTCTATGTATAGCATATTTTTCAATTTGGTTAATTTATTTATGTATTTGCCTCACTTCCATTAAAAATCCTACTTTCTTTATCAACAAACCTCATTGAGTTTATTTTATCAACTAAAACATATCATCAAAACAACAGCCGGCCCGCCGACTCGGAACAATCGCAAAAACATCTCACTTGTGTAGTCGAGATGTCATCGGAACAACCTACGACTCGCCGACTCGGAACAATCGCAAAAACATCTCGCTTGTGTATTCGAGATGTCATCGGAACAACCTACGACTCTCCGACTCGGAACAATCGCAAAAACATCTCGCTTGTGTAGTCGAGGAGCGAGTCAACTTTTGACTCGATTGTGATTTTGCAACGATGGCGATTCTCTCGATTGTCTAAACATCTCGGACTCGCCCATCACTAGTTTAAAGTATGTGATGATTTACACAATGGTAAAATGTCTTATACAATTTTAATTGCACGCTCTGCGCAGATGTACAAAACTTTTTTTGTTTTCTTCATCAGTTCTGATAAAAAAGTAATTTCGTTTTGCGCGGAAATTTTTTTGCAATTTCGCAAAAAAAAAAAAGAAACTGGAGTTCATACTTTTTTATGCTCTATTCGACTATGGTATGCCGTTTTTCATATTTGCAAAAATTGTAAAAAGTTATATGCCTAATGTACATACGTCCCTTTCTTGGTATATTCCTTTCTTTTGCCATAATTTGCTTATACGGAACCTTTTCTGTACACACAAACTTGTATATAAATTTTTTACCTTTCTCCCTGTTTGTAATATACATATCGCCCTTTTTATGCAATAGGGATTTAACTCGAAATTTTCGAATTCTGGGATTTTGCCATATTGTTCAATAACTGGGTCGTGCCTTTGAGTCTAGCCTTATAAAGTACTCAAAAGGATAAAAACGGCGGAAATAAAGTGATTTTGTAGTTAGCCGTAGAAGGAAACTATTTGAAATTATAAAAGTTTATTTGCGTTTTCCCAAAAAAAAATTTTTTGAGTTAAATCCCTATTGCATAAAACGTGCGATATTTAGGTATGTTCATCGTAAATAATACATTCATTTGTCCCCTACTTAAAAAAAAAACTGAAATAATTTATTAGCCTGATTGTAGGTGGACGATTGGGAAAATAGGAAAATTCAACATGTTACACAAATTGGCTCCAACGATCAGCCAACCTGCAATTAATTTGAGTGATATACATACATATATACCGATTATATGTATGTATGTATGTATTTATATATGAAATCTCTGCATGTATGTACATGTGTATGTATATATGGTAAGTTCCCGGCTTTTAAGCAAGAAGTCTCGGATTCGAATCCTGTTCCGGGAAAACAAAATTAAGAATTTCTTCCGACTATTTTACTTCCATGAAAGTTAGGAGTCAATCAAATTAGAGCTAGGGATGGCAAAAAAAATGAAATAACCGATTAACCGTTTTTTAGGTTAATCGAAAGCGTTCGATTATTAATCGCGAATAATTGTGGGGAACTAACCGATTATAACCGTTTTTCGATTACAATTATTCCTTAAAAAAAATATATAATAAACGAAAAAAATCATCATTTATTAGGAAAAATCGTCAAAATGACGATAAAATCGTCTATTCGGGAACTGGATGGAACATTTATTGCGTTTTTTTTTGGATATACTCACAAAACCGTAGGTAGCCGAATTCGGACTCGGATGAAAAGGCGGAAATTCTCAACTTCGATTATTTCCTTTCTATTATTTTCGACTTGAGAGGAAAAAGGTTAATCGAAAAAATAATCAAAAGGAAAAAAACCGATACATTTTAACCGTTAACCGAAAGAAATTAACCGATTATAATCGTTTTTCCGGTTATTGTTGCCATCCCTAATTAGAGCACCCTGTGAATTATTGCAAGTTAAATGTAGGTAAATTAGTATTTTTTGGATTTTGTTATAAATTTACAATAGAAATAAAAAAAAATTAATAATGACTAAACATAAACAATTCACGCATCGTCACAAACCTTCATTAATACTTGAAAAAAAAAATTATATAAACAAAATTCAAAATCAACTTTTTTCTATTTTTTACAAATACACATTTCCAAACACTTCCCAACATTATGTTAATATTTTTATTGTGACCATGTGTCACCCTATTCCAACGTACCAATTTTGACGTTTCAAACAACCAGTTTCAACAACCAAGCGTTTCTCCAAAGCCGATAACTCTGATTCAGGTGTTTGATAGTTGCGTATTGTTGTTTTTATTTCTAATTGGTCATCAAATGAATTGAGTCGATTTCGCAGTACGCAATTTTGTAATTAGCATAAATAAATTCAATTGTTAATAGTTAATAAATTAATAACCTTTATTGGTGTGAAAAGGATTGCATTGTGCCGGCTGAATCAATTGACTTTGAATTGCAAAAACAAAAGTATTTCCTTCAGTAGGACAAGTGAGAACTTCAATCAAGCGTTTGTGTGTTTGTTGCACATCATTTAACATTCGTGTGTTCACGCCCAAACGAAAATTCGCATGTTTTGTATTGCAAACAATTTAAATTGTGTATTAAAAATAGAAAAATTATTAATTAAGCACAATTAAGTGAAGGTTGAATTCATTTAGAAGTGTTCCACTGTCAATTATTTTGCTTGTACCGCAGCCCAGACTCAAAGGAAATGGAGGTGAGTGAAAAAAGGAGTCACCTAGCTAAAATTAATAGATACCTAAATATGTACATAGGTAATTAGGGTTCTGTAGTATATTTGTTTTATTTTCTCCATTTTAACATACGAAATTTAATATCACATTGCTTCGTAAATATAGCTAAAAAACTAAAAACCATTTCGTCGCCAGTCTGTCCAGAAAAAAAGATGGAACAGTCACGATGAGTATTTTGTGCTTTTTGTTGTTGTGATTACGTCAGTTGCTAACTATTGCTGTTTCATTTATACACTGCTCGTAAACATGGCCCATTTATTTGTTGTTGATTTATGGAGTTGCGCTGTTCGCATTGCAGGTACCTATACGCATATTGCCGGTGGTCAGACCGGTAGACTTGTATTTCGATTTCCTTTGCGGGATTATGAAAGTAATACCAAACGGCTCCACTTTGATATAATCACCAGCTATACATATATATTTTCAAACCATGGCTAAATGATGCCGTCTGAATTTGGTCATTTCGGTCTGCCGAAGCTGAGATTTTTAGTGATAACCTGTTGTTGTTGTTATAGCAGTGATAACCTCATCCTTGTTCCTGTTATTGTTGTTGTTGTAGCCAGCAAGACACTCCCCGAAGGTTTTGGGGAGTGTAGTGGATGTGACAGTCCTTTGCCGGATAAATCCGGTACGCTCGGGTACTAGTCCCTTCTGACACTAGCCCGACTGTCGTGCGAACGATTTGTTTCGGCCATAATCAACCTTCGAGGCCGGTGGATTTTAGTCGCCTCTTACGACAGGCATTCCTTACCACGAGTATATTCTAAGCTCACTAACCCGCTGGTTCAGTCTGCTTCGCTGGCAGCGATGCGTCATAATTTTAAAGTGTATTTAAGATAGAAAATATCGCCCGTTTTATGCAATAGGGATTTAACTCGAAATTTTCGATTTCTGGGCTTTTGCCATATATTTCAATAACTGGTTAGTGCCTCTGAGTCTAGTCTTATAAAATAATCAAAAAGATAAAAATGGCGGAAATAGAAGTGATTTTGTAGTTAGCCGTAGAAGGAAACTATTTGAAATTATAAAACTTTATTTGCGTTTACCCAAAAAAAAATTTTTTTCAGTTAAATCCCTATTGCATAAAACGTGCGATATATAGTTGTATGTATGTATTTTGATGCCATGTTTCTGTGGCTTGATTTTGAAATGTAGGATAAGTTTATAGAGCCCGCTACAGTATACAAATTTTCGAGTTTAATAGCTTTTAAATTAAGTTATAACTTTTTGTTTTAAAACAAACATATTCATACATTTAAAAAATAAAACATACCTACATATGTACATACAAATATGTATGTATATGAGATTTGTCATAAATATCCTAATTGTTGTCACAAAGCTATATCGGAAGGCACTCTCCATCAGTGATTGCTTACTTTCTTGGGTCTATTGTTTCACCAAATGTTTACGATTCAATTCAACTTAATTGTTTTGTCTCCAATTCCATTTTTTTTTGAATTATACTTTTATTCATTTACATATTATTAAGTAGTTAGTAATGTTATATAACTTTTGAAAAGACTTTCATTTTGTCAAGATTAAGCTATTGACCGTTGATTTTCATATTGTTGGATTAAGATGTTAACAAAACGAAAGCCACAAAGCCATGTACATATGTATATAATAGGTACTTATGCATATTGTTGTCTAAATTTCACAGGCGCCTAACCAATACTTTTGCCAAAAAATAAATTCGCCATCTCCCCTGCAAAAACTGCGATTAATCCGGGACGTGTCCGGGATCAATCGCAAGGGAGCATGCGACTAATACAATTTTACATCCCTTTATATGGAGTGAATTGATCGCATTTGTTCGAGCATGTCCTATGAAGAGACTAATTGTTCAACTTGTATCCCCGAACGGGTACCAATGTAGATTAATCACTAACATACCGAACGGGTACGAATGTAGATTAATGGCTTTCATCCCCAACGGGAACAAATGTAGATTAATCGCTTTCAGCACGAACGGGTACAAATGTAGATCAGTGATGCCAATATTCTTGGACCAAAATTCCCTACGGTATGCCAAAAAAATCCCTACTTTTCCCTACGCTAACAATATTTTTCCCTACAAATTTCCCTACGCCGTATTTTCTCTATATTAAAATAAACACACACAAAATTGATGCAAAATAAAGTTTTTGTTCAAAAAGCCACGTATGAATACACATAAATTTTTATGTTTATTTATGTTTATATAATATAAATATATATATTTATAACTATATAAATGAAATTTAGTTCTTCTTAATAACATTGTACATCTTTCATAAAAAATTATAATTGTAACTTTTTTTTTATTATAAATGAACATTTTTAAATAAAGAATGTATACATGTATTTATGGAGATATTTTCATATAAAACTTATATGGTACACATTTCCCATTGAAAATTATCATATACACCTCTATAGTGTTTCATATTTTTGAAATCGTATTCGTTCAATTTAAAAGAAAAGCAATTTTGATTTTTCGCTTGTAGAAAAGGCCGAATTATGCATATTGAACTGAGGCTATCGTGACTGAATTTATTCCTTTTTTAAAAATTCGTTCTGCGTCTGCATTAGCGAGAGGCAATACTAAACAATATTTAGCTCATTTTGATAAATTGGGAAACATTCGTTTGTCGTTAAAATTTAGAAGGTTTTAAATTTTAAGCCAACATTTTTCAACATCTATATTTTCCAGAACTTTCTTTTCATGTTCAAGGAAATGATATTCAATAAAACTCCACTCAATCAGCAAGTCATTTCTATTAAATTTAAATTACTCACAAATTAAATTCTTAATAATATAATAATATAATAATATAATACAATGGCGCGATTATAACTCTGACGAGTTTTATGGCCGAGCTTCTCTCCCAATTCGAGGTGTGCTCCTTTTTGTTTTTCCTACTAATTGGGTGGACCTACAGTTTTATGCCGGCTCCGAACGGCGAATGCATTTTTTGTGAGAAGCTTTTTCATGGCAGAAATACTCTCGGAGGGTATGCCGCCTACTGCCGAGAGGTGACCGCTGCTCTTAAAAAACCCAATAATTGGATTTTTACTAATTAGAAGAATTGTTTGGCTCGGACCGTGGTTTGAACCCGAGACCTCTGGCACAGCAGGCGAGCACTCTACCCACTGCACCACAGCGGTGCAGTTCGACTCCTGTCGAATTCAGTATGTCCCCCAGTACAATCTTGGGATTAAGAAAGCATATGTCTTTGACATAGGAGTTAAGGTTCAGACATTGGTGACTTATAAGTGTCGTAAACCTTATAGTATCTTTATCGCTATCCATGTGAGCTGTTAGTGGTGCCGTAAATCTGTAATCAGCTGACACTTGTCGAGGCAGATCTTGGAAGGTAGGCGCATAGGCGAATTCAGAAATTTCCCATGTATTTTGTTATTGTAATTGGTAGTATAGCCACAAATAAATAATGAATGAGGTTACTCCAAGGTTCGATTAGCAATTGAATTTCTTTATTGAATTTGCTTTCTTTTATACTAAATTCTTACACTAATACTTACAAATTATTTACAGACTAAAATGTATATCTACGTAAATACATACAAACAATAATGTGTAATTCTAAAATATATGCTGAGTCAACATATGGTTGCAATAAATATAAAATATGTTAGTCGCATTGACAAACTGACGTTGTGGATCAGTTGGGCATTGCGACTGTCTTTGGCGGTGTCTTTGACCGTCCGCATAAGTGTAACAAGATCCTCACTATGTGCGGCGTGTGCAGTCTTTGTATAAACTCCCGCTGAGTTCAATGTAACTAATTTGGGTAGAATGTTGTTTGTGTACATTCATGTTTGTTTATACATTATTTGTGTGCACATGACAATTAAAGTAAAAGGGCGATGTGTTTATGTAATGCTACACCTTCCCTCTTAAAAAAAATAGATATATATATTTGTAGTCAACTATATATATCTATTTGACTGATTTAATGAACCGCTTGATATTTGTTTGGGTTGACAAAATTTTAATTGTTTTAGGATCTTGTTACCATTATTTTGTTACATGTTTTTCTTTTGTTTTTTTTTTTCTTTTCATATTTCTTTTGTTTATTTGTATATTTGTCTGACATTTGATTTTGTTTTCTTTTGGCTGGTGCCGTATATAAGATTGAGTAAATTGGAGTGCTTATTTTTTTTGTATTAATAAATTATAATGGATAAAGTGCTATGCTTATTTTTAAAGGTTTTAAATTGGTTTAAGCCTATTTTTATGAATTACGATTTCCTTTTTGTTTTTATTGCTATCTCCTATGCTATGTGGAATTAAAGTATAGTTGTTGTTCTTATCAATAGTTTTAACTTTATAGTGTCCTGTATATCTATTCTCTAACTTATGGGAGGCCTCTTCTCTAACTAAAACTAAATCTCCTATTTTAATTTCCTTACTGTAGCTATTTCTATCATAATTTGTTTTTTGTTTTTCTTTAGCCTCTTGGACTAATTTTCTAGCTCTTTGCTGTGCTATTTGAAGTCTATATTTTACTTCTTTGTCATAAGCTTCGTGATTGTATAATGCAGAGTTGTAATTATTATAAGAGAAAAAATAAAAATCAAAATATAATTATTATTGAAAGAAACATATTTTAAAAGTCTTTCCATAATAGTTATTTCTGAGATATTTTTTTTAAGTCGTTTTGTAATTATTATAAATGAGAAATTTTGTTTTATATCTTCAAAGACTTTTATATTGAGACAAATTTGATAAAAGTCTTTGAGTAATTATTATCCGTAACAAATTGTTTTTTAAGTCTTCAAAGACTTTTTCATTGAGACGAATTTCAAAAATATCTTTAAGTAATTATTTTGAGTAACAAATTTATTTTTTATATCTTCGAAAAAATCTTTCATACAATTTAAAATTGGAAATTTGCTTGAATTTTGAAGTACTTATATGAAAGTTATTTTTATTTTATACTTATATGAAAGTTATTGAAAATTTTCTGAGACTTTTTTGAACTTTGTCTCAATGAAAAAGTCTTTGAAGATATAAAAAACAATTTATTACTGATAATAATTACGCAAAGACTTTTTTCAAATTTGTCTCAATATAAAAGTCTTTGAAGACTTAAAAAATATATATTTGAAATAACTATTATGGAAAGATTTTTAAAATATAAGTTTCTGAATAATAATTATAGAAGATTTTTATCATTTTGATCAGGAAAAAAATATTATCAAAAGACTTTTATGATCCTGAAGAAAATTTGTAAGACTTTTTTATAATTTAAAAATGAAATAATAATTATTCTACATCTCTGGTATAATGGGCTAATTTTGTTATCTTTCAAAAATTCGTAATTTGGTGGATTTTTCCCAAATATAAGTTCAAAAGGGCAATATTTATGTGTCGTTGATGGGGTTGTATTGTAACAATACGCGAAATATTTGAGATATTCGTCCCAATCGTCTTTGTCGCTGGATATGTATGAACGTATGTATTCATTGAATGTCCGGTGACTGCGTTCCACAGTACCCAAAGTTTGATGATGATAAGGTGTTGAAGTTTTATGTTCAATTTTTAATAGTTTACACAGTTCTTGGAATAAGTTATTTTTGTATTCTGTGCCCATGTCTGTTAAAATTGTTTTCATTTGACCATAAATCAAGATGAAATGCTCGAATATGGCTTTAGCGACAGTTGTTGCATGTTTGCTTTGAACTGGAATCGCTACTAAATATTTGGTTAGGTCACATATAATGGTAACTGCATATTCGTTTCCATTTATGGATTTAGGTAATGGGCCGATTGTATCGATTTGTACAATATCGAATGCTTTCGGGGGTGTCTCCGTTATCGTCATTGGTTCTTTGATGTGTTTACCAATTTTATTTTTCTTGCAGTGGATGCAGTTCTTTATATATTTTCGTATGTCATTTTTCATATTCAGCCAGCTAAATTTCTGCTTGATTTTATCTGTCATGCGATTTATTCCTGGGTGGCCACCACTAATAGGATCGTCATGATATTTGTGCAGAATTTCTTTAATTTTCCCGGGATTTGTCACATGTATAACCTCTGGGGTTAGAGCAATTGTTAACTTTTTGAGAACTTTATTTCCCATTTCCATAAATTTGCCTACTGCAGTATAATTCTTTTTAAACAACTTGTCCCCTAAGGACAACTGTACTTGTACAAGTCCTAAATTGCCGGCTTCTCTTTCGAGCCTGGTAAAGAATTGTCCTAAGTCAATCTTATCCTCAACAATTAGGTTGCTTGTATCAAAATTGCTACAAATTTTCTTTCCTTTTTTGAAATATAATTTTGGAGGATTGAAAACGAGCTCGACATGTCTTTTTACTTCAAATTTATTTAGCGCTTCGTAAATTTTGGGGTTCTCTTTGTGACTTTCTTTAATTTCAGTTTTATTACTGCTGGTATGTTTCGCTGCTGATCTTGTTGTTATTTTTAATATTTTGTTTGCTTCCACTGACATATCTTTTAAATTTGTTATAGTTATGCGGGATAATGCATCCGCGATATGATTTTCTTTACCAGCTATATACTCCACTTCAAAATCGTACTCCTCTAAATCTAATCTTACTCGTGTTAGCTTAGATGAAGGACTTTTCATTGAAAATAGGTATGTTAATGGGCGATGGTCGGTTTTTACTAAGAATTTTCTACCATATACGTATGGTCTGAAGAAGGTTATGGCCCAATGGATTGCGGCCAATTCTTTTTCTATTGTTGCTTTATTTGCTTCACCTTTTGTGAATGACCTGGACGCGTAGGCAATTGGTAACTGTTTGCCATCATGTTCTTGGCTAAGGACTGCTCCGCAAGCATACCCACTAGCATCTGTCGTTATGCAAAATTCTTTACTGAAGTCTGGGTATTGCAAAAGTGTTGGGCTAATTAATGCTTCTTTTAAATAGACAAAGGCTTTTTGACATTCGTCTGTCCATTCAAACGTAACATTCTTTCTGCAAAGCCTAGTTAACTTTCTTGAATGTTCTGCAAAATTCGGTACAAATCTTCTGTAATAATTACAGAATGCTACGAATCTCTTAACTTCATCAGCTGTTTTTGGTGTTGGGTAATTTTGAACTGTTTCGAATTTGCTTGGGTCAGGTAGTATTCCCTTATTTGTACATTTATGTCCTAAATAAGTTACTTCTTGGCTGAAAAATAAGCATATATCTGGATGTAATTTTAAGTTGTATTTTCTGCAAGTAGAGAACACATCTCTTAAATTTTTTAGCATATGGTTTTCTGAACAACCTAATACAACTAAATCGTCCATGTAGAGAAATGCTTGAGATGGTTTAAGGCCAGCGAACGCTAATGTCATCATTCGTTGGAATGAATTTGGGGCTATTTTTAATCCATATGGTAATCTTTTGAATCTATATGTGCCATTTTCGGCAGTAAATGAAGTAATGTCCCTAGAGTCTGGGTGTAATTCTATTTGATGAAAACCTGACATAAGGTCTAGGCACGAAAAATATTTTGCTCTTCCAAGTTGATCTAAAGTATCGTCAATTCTTGGAAGTGGGAATTTGTCTGCTGCCAATTTTTTATTTACTTGCCTGTAGTCTATTACTAATCTCCATCTTTTTTCTGTATTCCCTGGGAGTGATTTTTTAGGAACTAATAAAATTGGGCTATTATATTCTGAAATTGAAGGTTCTATTATATCATCTTTGATTAGTTTATTTACCTGATTTGTAATTTCTCCTTTTTGTGTTTGAGGTAATCTATAATTTTTAATGTAAACGGGGTTGTCATCCTTCAAATATAATTTTTGTTTATAGAAATTGTTGGAAGTAATTGGTTCTGTTTCCAGTGCAAATATATCTATGAATTCTGTGCAAATTGATGTTAATTGATCTTTAACAAAATTTGGAAAATTTTTGGTTAATCTTTTTAATTTTTCTGTATCTGTGCAACTTTTACTGTGTGTGGTTGCTTTAATTAGTGTATAGTCGTCTAAATTTTCAGTATTAATTTTATAATTTTGAATAGTTGTGTTGTTATGTGTAGTGTTAATAATTCTAACGAAAGTTTGCTCGTTATTTGTAATGGTATTTGCAATATAAATCCCTTCAGATAGCTGTTGATGTGGTATGAAAATGTTTTTATAATTTGTATTTATTTTAATTTGTCTAATAACTTCTGATCTAGCTGGAATTGTAATTGTGTTGACAGATAGATAGTTTGTTAGATTCATTGTTATTGTTTGAGGGAAATCATATGGTCTTAGAATTAGTTTATCTTCTGTTTTTCCATAATCTAGAATGCAATTGTATTTCTTTATGAAATCTAGGCCTATTATTCCATCACATGGAATTGGGAAGTTGTCGTCTACGACGTGAAATTTATGGTAAATTAGAAGATCATCGCCTTTTAGATCTGCTTTGATTGTGCCCAATGTGCTAGTTATTCCCTGACCAATGCCTTTCAAATCTGTGATTTGCTCAGTATTAATTTTTTCTTTATTATTTATTTGTTGTTTTTTAATTATGGAGATATCGGCTCCAGTATCGATTAAAAAATTTAAGTATGAATTGTTTAATGATGTCCTTGTAGATATATAGCTGTTTAAGTTTAGATTAAGTACGCATATTTTTCTATTTACTGATCTTGAAGTGGAGTTTCCTGGTTTTCCGTCTGGGTGCAGCTGCGCACATTACGGGTTTGATTATATGGTCTGTTTGTATTTCGGGATTGTGATCCTCGTTGATTGCTATTATTGTTATTATTATTGGGTCTCGAGTTATTGTTGTATCTTGGTTGCGGTCTAAATCTCCTACTTTGGTAATTCCCATAGTTGTTGCTTCGGTAGCCTCCACGGAAATTACTCCGGTACTGACTCTGTTGTCGTACATTTAGGATTGTATTTGAACTGCCCGTTATTTCGGTGCAACTGTTAGTGAATTCGAGATTGCATCGTTCATGGTTGTGAACGTTCCGGCCTGCATTATCATTTTGACCTTGTCATTAGAGCAGTTTTTACACATGGCCTTAACTGCTGCCTGTGTTGAATATCTCGTGGCTAAGTCTGGATTTAATCCATCAGAGATATATGCTCCTTCTAATGACCTTGTGATTTTTTCTATTTCTGCGGTGTATTGATTGGCAGTTTTGCTACGTTGTTGGATGTTCAGGAGTTTTGCGGTTAAAACTTCTACTGATTCACCCTTTATTGCAATTTTTAATTTGTTTTTAATTTGTTCGATTGTGGTCTCATTACTAATGAAATTCCTTGCTGTACCTTTCAGCTTTGTTTTTATCATGGTAATGGCCAATGCCTCGTGTGTATCCTTGATTTGCTCAAGTATATCGAGTGCATCTAGGAAACTGTGTAGATTTTCTGGTTTACCATCAAACTCTGGTAGTACTGACGAAGCAGTTTTGATAAATTCTACTACGGTCTGTGGCATTGTGACGTTTATTTCTCGGATGTCTATTTTAGTTTCTTCCACCGATGTGGCTTGACTTAATGAAGGTGAGGGGGTTCGGCTAGGAACACGATCAGATAGAAGTGATGAAAAATCTATTTGAATTTCCTCCTCTATGGTGGTTGGTATTGTTATTTCTATATTATATCTAGCTAAAGAAGCTACTAATTTATCTCGTACGGTAGCGAAAATTAAATAAGCTTCTTTTTGATGTTCTATGGTAAGTTTTACTGATTTAATTACTTGTATTATGTTATTTAGGGCTTCCAAAATGGTATTTAAGTGTTTTAATATTGTTTCAGTTGTAATAGGGATATTTTTATTTATGCATTTATACGATTTGCTAGCTTTTAATTTCTCTTCATTTAATGTGTCGTAGATATCCTTCCATTGACTCATGTCTTGCTATCTCAAATTGTTGCTTAAACACGTTGTTGTGCATTATTAAATTGTCTCAGTTTGTTCTTTATATAATTTTTTATTAAAATTGTAATCGCAACAATTAAAAATGTACTTACGCACATAAAAATTACTAACCATTTATCAGAGATTTCTGATTTATCCTCTAGAATTGGATGGGGTTCGAATTTGGCTATTTTGTTCTCATTATTTTTATCTTCAGAGGTTTCTTTTCCTACCTCATATCCTGCTATAGCTACTAAAATACCGTTCAATGCGGTTTTCCACCATGCCATTTTAAAACAATTTTTTCTTTTAGTTTATGTATTTTTGCATTTATTTATAAAAAATTGTATTTCGATTTTACATTATTTGTTTAATGCCTATTTGGGGATACAAAATTAAGCATTTTTATTATTTCTTCCTCTATCGTGGTAGGGTATAGCGCGTCTCTCATAGTGGGTTCTCTACCCATTCCTATAATCTGCCAAAGCTGTCTTAACCAATTTAAATATCTCCTATCGCTGCCATTTTCACGAGACCTTGACCTACGTATTTCAAATGCGTTTTCACGCTCTAAATTGTCAATGGTATAATTTATTTTTTCGTAATCAAGGTCATCGGGTAATGCATTATCCATGACAAAAAAAATTATTTAAAGTAATATTTACGCAAGTCGAATTTACTCAATCATTATTTTTATTTTTGACGTCTTAATATTTCAATTTTTTCCTGTATTTTTAACCTTTTCTCCGAGTTATTAGCAAAGTTAAGTTGTTGGTGTAACTTTGCTAATTCTACTCGTCTTTTTACTTTTCTTCCTGCTCTTTTTCTTTTATTTACAATTTGTGTGACAGGAATTTGTGGAATTTCTTCCGTTTTATTTACCCTATTTACTCTGTTCCTTTTCCGATACTCTTCGATGGTAATCGGTCTAGGTCCAACTTTTTCGGATTCACGACTCTCGAGGATCTGATTTGTAGCTTTAAGAAATGTGTCTATGCACTTTTGAAAAAGTTTGTCAACTTCTTCTTTGAATTTTTTATCAGATTCCTCTTGAGTCGGAATCTTACTCATTATATAAAAATTCGCTTGTTATTTAAATTTTACCCCTAAGCAAATTACTGCTATTTGGATGGCGACCATAAGGTGTGCCAAAGTTTTCTAAGTAAGAAAAGGAATTGTTTTTTTTTTTTTTTTTTTCGATTACTTAAATCTACCTTACGCTGCCTCTTTTTTTTTTTTTGTTTTTGCTGCCAGTCCTTTCGCTTCCTTTGTGTTCTACCTTATGCTTACGCTGCCATTCCAATATGCTAGTATGCCGCTGCGCCGTCGTTGTCTGATAGTATTCCACTTCTTTTGCGCGCTTATTTACTCTTTCGCTGCCATTCCAATATGCTAGTATTCCACTGCGCCGTCGTTGTCTGATAGTATTCCACTTCTTTTGCGCGCTTATTTACTCTTTTGCTGCCATTCCAATATGCTAGTATTCCACTGCGCCGTCGTTGTCTGATAGTATATGGTGCCGGGTACGCTTCACAATACGGTTCAACGCCAAATGCATCTGGGCAAGGATAATGTGGCACGGAAACCTTTATAAATCTATTTGACGCGTTTTCGCCAACTGGTCTCTTTGGAAGGATACGATGAAATACCGATTCTATACCTAATTGTCATTTGCGGGATCCTCTAGCGGTGTCGGTATTTCTATGAGCCATATAAGTTATTTAACTATGGCTGGCGATACTGCTTAGTACAATCGAGTTAAGTACTATTTTATTTATTTAAAAGCCTGGCAGGATCGCCATATAGCCACAAATAAATAATGAATGAGGTTACTCCAAGGTTCGATTAGCAATTGAATTTCTTTATTGAATTTGCTTTCTTTTATACTAAATTCTTACACTAATACTTACAAATTATTTACAGACTAAAATGTATATCTACGTAAATACATACAAACAATAATGTGTAATTCTAAAATATATGCTGAGTCAACATATGGTTGCAATAAATATAAAATATGTTAGTCGCATTGACAAACTGACGTTGTGGATCAGTTGGGCATTGCGACTGTCTTTGGCGGTGTCTTTGACCGTCCGCATAAGTGTAACAAGATCCTCACTATGTGCGGCGTGTGCAGTCTTTGTATAAACTCCCGCTGAGTTCAATGTAACTAATTTGGGTAGAATGTTGTTTGTGTACATTCATGTTTGTTTATACATTATTTGTGTGCACATGACAATTAAAGTAAAAGGGCGATGTGTTTATGTAATGCTACAGTAGATTGTAATGTCAAAATAATATTTCTCCTTGTTAAAATCTGAATTCGCTAGGGACTCGCCCATTGCTATTGGCCATGATGTGAATTCGCTTTGATTTTGATATTATAATCTACCTTTGTGAATTAAAAAGAAGTTTCTGAATTCGCCTGTGCGCCTACCTTCCTATATCTGCTTCCACAAGTGTCAGCTGTTTACGGATTTAGGGTTGCTAACCAAAATCCAATAGTTTAATGAGTTAACGATACAGCTACAGAATTACGATAAGGCACCAGTGACTAGTAACACAGCTTGTCGTAAGGCTGGCCGAATCAGCTGTTTATAAGGTTACAGATAAGTCAACAATGTCTGCACTTTTACTCTGTAGAGGCAATCTTTGCTGTATTTCTTCCAAAAGCATTGCTATAAGAAGATAGGCAATATAATCTTATTCTGAAGGTGATTTCGGAGGAGTATTTAGAAGCTCGAGATATTCAGATCCAATATATATATGTATATCATCAGCTGGCAATGTTACGTGAGGTGACCTAACGTTACAATCATTCCTTATTTAGTTTTATTTTTTAAATAAAATTTTGAGCCAGCTTATAAAATATTTTAGTTGACTCCAAATAAATTTGATGTATTAACGGCTTTTTATACTGGTTTAGTAAGAAAAGCCCACAAACGCATCTCTGACCACCACAACAAAAAAATGGAAGCGAAATTTGGTGCTAAGATCGGATCCAGAGCTAAAGCAAAAAATTTTAGGAGCGGACCAGGAGCGAAAAAAACTTTTTCTCCGAGGCCCTGTAAGCAGGTCGAAGAATACATTGCCAGATCAGAACAAAGTACAATTTTGAACTATTGCATACAGGCACAAAGAAACATTTTGTTTGTAGTTTGTTCGAGCGGGGAATATTGAGGCCAGAAAATTCCTAATGAATTCTGGAATCGGGGAACTTGGGGAAGCCGGCTTTCCAAAACAATCACTTACCACAATGTTACTCAATCACGCAAATAAAGGAATCAATTTATTCACTTTGAAATTCACTATTATATTCATATGAACTTTATTTCCGTTTTCACTTTATATGTACAATAAATGAGATCAAGGATCACTTACCAGATGCTGCTGATGCTGTCGGATTGATGGACACTATGCCAAGAAGAGCAAGTCTGTAGCGCGCTACCGTATTTATAGGCCCACAGATGGTGGAACCACAAAATACCTAACGGGCTATGCTAACAGGATTATTGGATTATTATATACAATGGAAGGCAAGTAACGAGCCCTTTCAGCGAGTGAGTCATTCACAGTGAGTGACTCATTGTCAACGAATGACTCATTCGCAACGAGTGGCTGATTTCAGGCCCATTCACAACTGAAGCAACTAACAGCACCAGCGACATCTGGATGTGACGGTTGGCGTAAACATGCCGCCCGCCTTGCAGTATACTGCAACTTAAATAAATGGTTAAAAGAAAAAATGAATACTTAACTAATATGGGGTGCGCCCCGAGAGCACATATCCGAAGATGGTATTTTGTCCGGCTGGTCGTGTGGGTGTAGCCATTGTTAGCCCTGGACGCAGGATGTCTGCGTAGACATCTGCGCCCAGCACTAAGTATACCGCACTGGCGCGATAAAAGGACGGGTCGGCAAGACTCACATTATCGAACTCGGTCCGGATGCGTGCATCCAGCGTACGGCTGGGGGTCACTCGCCTGAGTTGGGGCACTACTCTCGCTGACACGGCGATGCGTTCATTCCGGCCTCTCAGGATTATCTCGCAGTGGGTCCGGTTGCTGCGGTTTCGTGGCTGTAATCTTCGTGCCAAATTTCCTGCTACCATGGACATTGGTTGTGCGGGGTCAAGTATCGCGCGAACCAACTGGGTTCTTTGGCCAAGTCGTACTCGGGCTACCACGGTGGGGAGCAGGACAGTGAAAGCCCTGTGAGATGGCGCCATTTGTTGAATGCGATCCCGGGCGTCTCTGATCCCATGGCTGCCGCGGCGTGATCGCGAACGTCGCCGACGGTGAGATGGCGACTGTCTAACAGCTTGCGGCGGTTGGACTACTGCCGACCGGACGCCCGACAGGATTGGTCTGGACGCCGGTGGTTCGTCTCGCGTCGGTTCGGCTCCATCCAGCTCCCACTCTTCTTCACTTATATCGAGCTCCAGAAACTCATCGCTCGACTCGGAAAGTGCCCGTGCCTGGTACGGTCGTCGCCGTCGGGGGCGTCCTGCCGCTTCGTTTTGGAGCGCCGGAGCCACGTCTTCATCTTCACTCGGCACCGACTCCCATAGGTGGAGTAAACTATGGTGACGTTCTCGGCACGAATTGCAGGCCGCTGTCGATGGACAATTTGATGCGGTGTGGTTCGATGCCAGGCAGTTGGCGCAGTGGCGATGAAGGAGGACAAGGCGCAGTCTCTCCTCAGCCACCAGTCGTAGGAACTGCCGACAAAAACGTAACGGGTGGTTGTTTGAGCACACCGGGCATCGGGGACGGGCCACTGTTGACGAGGTGTTGTTGTTTGCGCGGACCATTTTGCTCTAGAAAATCGAAAAAAAGGGAAAAAAAAAAATTCGAAAAAGAAACGGCTGTAAAGAGAAAGTATATTATTAGTGGGATTCATTAGGTAGTCGTACTAATTTAACTATAGGTCGAGTAATTAAGCCACGAGCTGTATTTATTTCGACCACTCGCACTCGGCTATCTTTCCCGGGGAACACCTTAACAACCCTGCCAAGTCGCCATTCATTCGGGGGTAAGTTATCTTCTTTGATAACCACTAGATCATCGACGTCGATGTTCTTCTGAGGATACTGCCACTTAACCCTTTTGTGGAGTTCCTTTAGATATTCGACTTTCCACCGCTGGCAGAATCCTTGATGGAGGGCTTTAATCTTTTGCCATCGATTGACGATCGAAATTGGTGACGCTTGGATTTCTGGCTCCGCTATTGCTAATAGCGGACCCCCGATCAAAAAATGTCCTGGAGTTAAGGGCTCGGTCGACTCGGGGTTGTCTGACATAGGACTGATCGGTCTCGAATTCAAACACGATTCAATCTTTGCCAGAAGCGTCGAGAATTCTTCCATCGTGAACCGCATATTGTTTGCAACTTTCCGAAAGTGAGTCTTGAAACTTTTGACTCCCGCTTCCCATAATCCTCCCATATGTGGCGCTCCGGGGGGGATGAAATGCCAGAGTATTTCCTGGTGAGCAAACGTCAGGGTAGTTTGGCGCGATGCATTCTTCATAAAATTACGGAAATCCTGGCGGAGAGCCTTGTTGGCTCCGACGAAATTCGTTCCATTATCTGAATATACATTACGGGGGCAGCCTCGTCTAGACACAAACCTGGAAAATGCTGCTAGAAACGTGGCAGTGGATAAGTCGCTTGTCGCTTCGAGATGGATTGCCTTGGTCGCGAAGCACACAAAGACGCAAACGTATCCTTTCGTTATCAGGCAGGCTCGACCAGTGTAATTTTTAATCTCAAACGGGCCCGTGAAATCGACTCCTGTATTCACGAAGGGCCGACTTACCTCAGTACGTTCCGGTGGAAGGGCTGCCATCAATTGCTCTCGAGTCTTTTTTCTGTAAATTAGACAAACTTTACATTTATTAATAAGATTTTTTATTAAATTTTTCATTCGTACTATCCAATATTCTGATCTTAGAAGTCTCAACATGAGTTGATTTCCTCCATGTAAGGAAATTAAGTGAGTGAATTTGACAAGTAATCGAGAAAATTGACAATCGTACGGTAAAATTATTGGAACTCGTTCTTTTAGGGGTATGTTTGCGGAAGCTAATCTTCCTCCTACCCTAATTATGCCTTCTTTATCAAGGAATGGGCTGAGGCTACGAATTGGGCTTTTTGAGTTCACGGGTTCAGATGCAGCAAGAGCTTTATACTCATCTGGGTAGCACCGCTTTTGAGCGAGGAGAGTCAGGCGGTCTTTTACCATTCTAATTTCCTCGGGGGTTGCGAATGAGGTCTCCTCTCGTGGACTTAATTTATGTAATGGATGTGTTCGTCGAAAAAATCGAAATATTTGCGCAATGACTCGAAGAGCACGGGAAAAGTCCGAAAATCGATCCAAAATGTCTGTGGATTCTAATGTGCCGGTGGGATGAGCTCGTATAACCTTTTGCTCCAAGTCTGTCTCCATTAAGATTTCATCGGATTTTTGGGGCCATTCCGATGAGGGCGCTTGCAGCCAACTGGGACCTTGCCACCAGAGAGTGCTCGTTGACAGTTCTTGCGGAGTCACACCTCGGCTACCTAGATCTGCAGGGTTATCTCCTGACTCCACATGATTCCAACCGTCGACTCCTACGAGTTCGTCAATTTTGGCGACTCTGTTTGCTACAAATGTGGTCCAGGAGCAAGGTGGTTTACGTAGCCACGAAAGAACAATGGTAGAATCCGTCCATTTGTATACTACCGGCTGAGCGATTTCAAATTGTGGGAGTAGTGCGTGAATTAGTTCCGCCAGGAGTAGTGCTCCACAAAGTTCCAAACGGGGAAGGGATACAGTTTTTACCGGAGCAACTTTAGTTTTTCCTACCAGCAGATTCACATATGGGGCGTTCCCAGATGTTCTTTCGCGCACTCTGACGTATAGGGCTGCCGCATATGCTTTTTCGGATGCATCGCAAAACCCGTGAAACTCAATTTCGTCCCAAGGCGTAAAATGAATCCATCGTGGGATTTTAATCTCAGCTATATAAGGATAATTTTTAAGGAAACTTTCCCATCTTCTCTGGGGGCCTGGTGGAAGGCTATCATCCCAATCTATCTTGGTTAACCAAATATCCTGCATCAAAATTTTTGCCTCTACGACTATGGGACCTAACCAACCTGCTGGGTCAAATAACTTGGCAACATACGACAATACCTCTCGTTTGGTATAGCTGGGTTTGCTCGGTATTGCCTGAACACAAAAGTAAAAAAGGTCGTGAGCGGCGTTCCAGCGAATCCCTAACATTCTTGCTTCGCTGAGGTCATCAATTTCCAGAAACTCTTCCTTCAGCAAATGTTCCTTTGGTAAAGTTGCAAGAATTTCCTTGGAATTTGACGTCCATTTGCGTAGAGGAAATCCCGCCTCCTGTAGCGCTGCAATGAGTTCATCTCGCATCTGTGCTGCTGTGTCATTGTCATGGGCTCCTGCTAACACGTCATCGACATACATATGTTTCTGGAGAATATTTGAAGCTAAAGGGTATTTGCTCCTGACGTCATTTGCTAATTGGAGGAGGGTTCTTATGGCAAGGTAGGGGGCACAATTGACTCCGAAGGTGACCGTACGAAGCTCATAATCCTGAATTTCTTCCTCATGAGATTCCCTAAAAAGGATGCGATGAAGACAAGTGTAATCTGGATGAAGGAGAATCTGTCTATACATCTTCTCAATGTCGGCATTAAAGACATACTTAAAGAATCGCCATTTTAAAAGTAACGCTATTAGGTCAGCTTGTAATACGGGGCCGGGGAAAAGAATGTCATTCAAGCTGACTCCGTTGGATGAGGGGCATGACGCATTGAATACTACCCGCACCTTAGTAGTGGTACTATCCGGTTTTATAACTGCATGATGGGGCAAATAATATGATGAGGACGTTTGGCTTTTTTCTCTGCTGATAGGTATCATGTGTCCTAGTTCTATGTATTCTCGTAGGACTCTGTGATATTCCTCTCTCAGCTCTGGTTTCCTATTCAACGTCGCTTCAGTCCTGATGAATTGTTGTGTTGCACTGTTGCGTGAATGTCCTAGGTTGATCTTCTCAGGAAATTCCCGCCGGAAGGGCAACGCCACCACATAACGTCCTTGCTCATTCCGTTTAGTTGTGTTTACGTAATGCTTTTCACAAAGTACTTCTTCCGAGGTTATCTGTTTTTTGGTAGGGACCTGTTCCAGTTCCCAGAAGCGTGTCAGCTGATGTCCTGCTACCTCCGAAAACAAGGAAACACAACGCGATTCTGGACCGTTGACAATGGAGCGGGGTGTGGGGCCGGTTAGTATCCAACCGAAAACGGTTTCCTGTGCAAGTAAAGATCCTAATATATTTCGCCTAACGTTATCTCCTATAACTTCCGGGTACAAATCCGCACCTATGATCATATCTACCTGCTGACTCTTATGAAAGTTGACATCGGCCAATTGTATTGGGGGGAGTAAATCAAGCCATTCCTGATTTACTGAAGACTGGGGGAGGTTCCCTGTCAGCTGGGGTAAGACTAGACCTCTTGCCTCAATCTTAAACTGGGGGTTGACGGGAGAGCCTAGAACAAAATGTGCGATTTTTCGCACCCTGGCCGTAGAGGTGGCACTTATGCCACTGTTTGTGGGTTCAGTTGATAATTTGATACGTTTTTGTAATCGTTCCGTTATGAAAGTACCTTCTGAACCCGAATCCAGAAGTGCTCTTGCCTCATATGTTACACCTAAGTGACAAATATTCACTATTGCTGTTCCTAGAATAACATTTTTCGTATTTGCAGCGAATAGCGAGTTTACATTTCCGGAGGTTGAAGGGGTTTGAGACGATTGTGCAGTTTCCGCGTTTGCGTTAGCTGCTCGAGAAGTGGAGGGTTGTCGCCTATTTCCGGTCGTCGCTGAGGAGGTTGGCGCTTGATGCGGATTGCTGACTGTTCCTCGATGTAATAGAGAGTGATGTCGCTGATGACAGCTCATGCAATTGAAGGCGCTTGTACAATTTTTTGCTATATGCGAATGTGCCAAACAATTCATGCATAAGTTGTACTTCCTTGTCATTTTTTGTCTATCCTCTACCTTCATCGCGAGAAATTTGGGGCACGACTTTAGGGGGTGAGAAACGTTGGGGCATAGCCTGCACCCCGCTGGTGCATATTGGCCATGGTGAGCTGACATCTTCCTCTTTTCGACGGAAGATGTTGACAAGCGGGACGGAGCAACGCGCGAGCCCCGCGCTTCTTGAATATCAGAAACTGTTTCTAGAGTCTGGAATCTGCTAGAGAGGTAGTGATCTAAATCTACCCAACTCGGTATTTCCGTTTTATTTTCTATACCTTGTTCCCATAGGGCTAACGTGGCATCTGGCAGTTTGCTCGATACCAAGTACACGAATATTGCATCCCAGTTCTCAGTCTCAATGCCATACATTTTCAACACTGAGATGCAATTATTGACCGATCGCTGCAGATTTTTTATTTCGGTTCCGCGTTCAACTGTTACCGTTGGTAAATTGAACAATTGCTTCAATTGCGAATTTACCATTATTCGTTTATTTTCGTATCTTTCCGAAAGATTTTTCCATGCGACTTCAAAACCGTCATTCGTGAGTGGGATTTTCTTAACTATGTCCTTGGCCTCTCCCCGAGTTTTTTGATTTAAGTGATATAATTTTTCTACCGCACTTAAACGCGAGTTTTGAATATAAATTGCATTAAAGAGATCGCGAAATTCCGGCCAATCTACATAATTTCCCGAAAAAACTTGACAATCGCATGCCGGAAGTTTCACGCCTGATCTTTTGGGTTGTGGTTCAGGTTCGTGAAGAGCGGGTGCCACGGTGGACGAAGCCTGCCTAATAAACGTAAGATTGTGAATTATTTCACCCATTAATGCTGCGCATGTCAAATAAGCAGTATAGCAGTTGTGGTAGGTATCCTTAGCCGAGCGCATGGCCCTTTTGCCTGCCTCATCCTCAGCTAAGCCACGAGTATAACCACTAAAAGTTACCTTTACTGCTTCCCATAGTCCCTTGAGTTCATCACGTTGAACCTCCAGGGAAAATGTCGAATGGTCTACGTTTGAGGTCTCATTGAACTGTTGTTCAAATTCCAAAAGTGCTTCGCATGCACGAGTGAAATCGGAAGCCGTAGTCATTCTGCCTTTTATTCTTCTCGAGATTTAAGAGACTCAAAGTCAAAAAAAAATAAAAAAAAACTAAGGAAGTCTTACGAACAATACAGAATCAATGAGCGGAAGGCAGTTTTCGCTTTGGCGTAATTTGTTCCGAATGACTACCGAATATTCGCCAAAAGTTGTGTACACTTCGGTGGAGCTGTTACTAATTCGCTTCGAGAGATTAGCGAATGTGCTTTGTCGGAACGCTCTCGAATTTGTCACGCAAGTTCACTGAATCGACACCGAATGTTGTGAAAACTTTGTCGGCAATTCCACGAATTTGTCCCGAAAGTTATGAATATTTCGTCGGAACAACTACGAATTTGTCCCGAAAGTTATGAATGTTTCGTCGAAACAGCTACGAATTTGTCCCGCAAGTTGTGAAAAGTTCGTCGGAACACTCACGAAGTTGTCCCGCAAGTTTACCGAATGAACACCGAAAGTTGTGAAGATTTCGTCAGAACACTCACGAATTTGCCCCGCAAGCTCACCGAATGAGCTCCGAATGTTGTGAACACTTTGTCGGAACGCTCTCGAAATTGTCCCGCAAGTTCACCGAATGAACACAGAAAGTTGGTAACACTGCTTTATCGGCAAAAAAGGCCAGGGACGAAAGTTGTGAAGTTTTTGTCGGAACACCACGAATTTGTCCCGCAAATTCACCGAATTAACACCGAAAGTTGGGGAAACTACTTTATCGGCAAAAAAGGCCTGGGACCAAAGTTGTGAAGATTTTGTCGGAACACCGCGAATTTGTCCTGCAAATTCACCGAATTAACACCGAAAGTTGGGGAAATTACTTTATCGGCAAAAATGGCCTGGGGCGAAAGTTGTGAAGTTTTTTGTCGGAACACCACGAATTTGTCCCGCAAATTCACCGAGTTAGCACCGAAAGTTGAGGAAACTACTTTATCGGCAAAAAAGGCCTGGGACGAAAGTTGTGAAGTTTTTGTCGGAACACCACGAATTTGTCCCGCAAATTCACCGAGTTAGCACCGAAAGTTGAGGAAACTACTTTATCGGCAAAAAAGGCCTGGGACGTTCCAATGGAACTATTAGTGTGGCTTTATCGGAAGAGTTCGAAAATTCCTCCAAAACGAAAAGCCGACACTCCGGGGATTTGAGGATTCTTTTTTCCGTGCGAATTAGAAATTTGATTTTCGTTTACTTGCTGGTTAGAAATTCATGAAATCTCCGAACCACTGAATGCAATTAAAATAATCTTGAAATTGATTATTAAATAAGTAGTTAACTTAGTTAACAATGTTTTATGTTTACGGTACGAGAAAAGAAAAACTGGTGCCTTATGCACTATGCAAAAAGTTTAATTTGCCAAAAACTACCTTAATTAACGTAATTTGTTTCTAACACCGCGTTTATGCCAGAACAAATAGTTTTCGTATTTAGCGCGATAAAATTTTGCTAATACCGAAGATTAATATTTCTACACGCGCACTACAAAATTATTTATTCCAACACTTTGCCGTTTTATATTTTATATACCTGATATAGACGTGGGTACATATACGTGTAAAAATATGTAAATAGGAAATGTGCAATTTGAGAATATTAATATATCTATGTGTATATATATATGTTGGCGGTGGGCGAGTATATAAGCATATATATTTAAAACCAATAATTTTAACAGCGGTTCTTTCTTATGTACCAAAGAGCATAGTTATTTTCTACCGCTAACTCCGAGGTTAGTGCTCCTTTTTATTACGGTCTTTTTCCCGTTGGTTGTTCTGGTTATGCCGTTTATATTTTTGTTGTGGAGTTGCTACAGGTTAAGCCACTAGTTGTGATATATATATATCTTTGTACATATGTACATATGTACCCTTATTTTTTGCAATTTATCTACGAACCAAAAAAAATATGGGAAACTTTGGTTAACGTAGTCAACGAAACCGAAATTTAATATTTGGCTTTTACCTGGACGAATGCACTGTGCTTTTGTGCACTTTCACTTTCATCACTTTTATGCATACATATAAAATTTCACTCTACTTACTTTGATTGTGGTTTCACCTTAACCTATGGCACTTTTTGCCGGTGGACACCAATCCCCACGTTGCTTCAGAAACTTTTTCTTATACGTTGGTACGTACGCCTGGTCAGATGGCACTTAAGGCCGGCGGAACGTACTTTGTTGGGCCACTTGGTGGGGGCCTTAAGGTTTTAATGGTGCTGTTGTTGTTGGACCTATGGATTTTAGCACTTCTGATCGGTTATCCGTCAAAGATTTGATTCCACGGTGATACAGCTCAGATGTTATGATGAAGAAAATCAAAGGGGAAGAAAATTAAAACATTAATATTGCTTCTGGACGTATGTAATTATGCGTATACTTATATCTATATTAGTACCATTTGCATTTACACGTATATACATATATTTCACTCGCACTTGTAATTTTCAAATATTTAAAATTTTCAAATTTACCAAAATTTGTTTAAAACTCTTTATTTTTACTTAATCTACCTTTATTGTGATAAATTTCCAGATTAAGTGCCAAATATTCGTCCTGGGAAAAAACTAGTACATATTAGCTAGTACTTTCCTACAGGGCTTTTGGTTGTTACACGTGCGACTTTGCAAGTAACAAATTTGAACTTTATTCAAATAAATTGACACTGGGATCACTTACTCAGGTTCTTGTGGGGATTCTAATTGGATTTTTTGACCGTTGGAGCGCGATTCTGACACCCTTTTGTTCACCGGCACCTTCTTCGCTCTTCGCTGCTAACCTGATGTCAAAGTTAATGGTAGGAAAATCACACACTTACCTTAATTTTATGGTTTCTTGTGCTGTTTTTCCTCCGTGGTGTCGCAAATTGGCCAATTCTTATTTTAAGAAAAAAAACTAGAATTCCACAAGCGCTGGTGGAATTAACTGACAGATGTATATATGTATGTATGTATTTGTTATACACACGATTGCAGTCACATCTGATGTCGTTGGGGGTGTTCGATTACTGCCATAAAAATGGCATGGAAGGGACTTGGCAGATTTTTGGCGTTCTCGTACAAACGAAAATTATTAACGTACATGCATATAAATTTAAAGTAATTGTTTTAGAAATCCGGCTCGAAGGACCATGTTCGAGCGGGGAATATTGAGGCCAGAAAATTCCTAATGAATTCTGGAATCGGGGAACTTGGGGAAGCCGGCTTTCCAAAACAATCACTTACCACAATGTTACTCAATCACGCAAATAAAGGAATCAATTTATTCACTTTGAAATTCACTATTATATTCATATGAACTTTATTTCCGTTTTCACTTTATATGTACAATAAATGAGATCAAGGATCACTTACCAGATGCTGCTGATGCTGTCGGATTGATGGACACTATGCCAAGAAGAGCAAGTCTGTAGCGCGCTACCGTATTTATAGGCCCACAGATGGTGGAACCACAAAATACCTAACGGGCTATGCTAACAGGATTATTGGATTATTATATACAATGGAAGGCAAGTAACGAGCCCTTTCAGCGAGTGAGTCATTCACAGTGAGTGACTCATTGTCAACGAATGACTCATTCGCAACGAGTGGCTGATTTCAGGCCCATTCACAACTGAAGCAACTAACAGCACCAGCGACATCTGGATGTGACGGTTGGCGTAAACATAGTTATTAAAAATTTTAGGTTAGAAAAAATTAACGAACAAAAATTTTTGACTTCAAAAATTCCCTACATTTAACTAATTTTTAAAAATCTGTCCTTTTTTCCCTACACTGCAAATTTAAGAACGAATTTCCCTACATGTAGCCTCTTTTCCCTACACTTGGCATCACTGATGTAGATTTTTCCTTAAAAATTGTAAATGTTCATGCATATTTAAATAATGTTTTACTTTTGTAAAAAAATCTCAATAAATAAATTTAAAAAATTGTAAGTTTTGAGTATGCATTATATGAGCGTAATGTAAAGGATTTTTTCATAGCATATTTTAGGCAACATTTTGTTAAAATTGTTATTAAAAAATGGTGTTCAATTCGTTTTACCGGTTGTTCTACAATTTTTTAATACATTGCACATTTTTGTAAAATGTCTACATTTAGGGAATCTAGATTTGTACCCGTTCAGAATGAAAGCGATTAATCTACATTTATACCCGTTCGGGATGAAAGCGATTAATCTACATTTATACCCGTTAGGCAACAATTGGTCTACAATTAGTCTACATTTATACCCGTTCGGGAACAATTGGTCTACAATTAGTCTACATTTATACCCGTTCGGGAACAATCGGGGACTAATTGTGGACCGATTGTTCTCGAAAGAGATCAATCGAGGACAAATCGCTTTCGGGATTGATCGCACATTTTTTTGCAGGGTCTGAATTGCTGACGCAGCTCTACGACTTCAGGTACTCAACCATAATTTTTGGCACATTTGTCAGTTAGGCGGTTATGAAAGTATCACTTACTTAAGTAATGAAGGTTAAACGACGATATGTATGTATGTATGTAGGTATGTAGATATGGAAATATGTAGACTCAAAATATGTATATAAAACATTGTTTAATTAAAAGTTTATTTATATTCGGCCAACACGACTTCTCAGAATTATTTTTTTCTTTACGATGTTTCACTGTGCTTTGAACCTCAGATCTTTGTTCTTTGCTTAATCCACTGAATTTGTGAAATTCTTATTTACTTAGGTATTGGTATGTACATATATCTCTGAAAGTACATATGTATGTATGTATTTGTATCCAACTTATAAAAAATATTCCAACTGCATAATTATTTTGCATAAATTATCATGGAAGCAAAAACGCAAATAAATTACTATGGATGTATGTATGTATTTCCGATTCATTCATTAATGCGCCAGCCCATCTGCTCACCTACAAAATGATAATCTTTAAAATTCATGCAATCTCAAAACATCTTGCTACGTTTGCGAATAAATTTCAAAACCAAACGAATGTAATTGCCCAGCCGTTTTAATTAAGTATTGTGTGCGCGCAATTCATGGCAAATGCGATTTAATTCGCTTACGTTTAATTCTCATTGGTGTACCTACCTACATATAGCGGTAGGGGGATGCGGGCGATGCACTGCTAAGAAGAACATCAGAACAACACGCACCGAACGAGCGCCAGGTGACAAAAGAATAAACAAACAAAAGTAACGGTGTTCAGTCACGCTCGCTGTGACGCGCCGGTGTCAATCACCCCAATGTATTTCTTCTGCCGGCGGCTCTAAGTAAGTACTTAATGAAAATACGGAAGTGCATATCGCAACAATGTAGCAGAAACAAGGCACTTAAGTCGAGGTAAATGTCACTAGACTGGCACACTACTGCGGCCGGTGCCGGTGTGCCAAGCAGAATTTCTAGTTTCTGCTTTTACTTACTCCAGTTAAAACAATTTTCATTAAGTAAATTGGATTATTGTGTGTGTGTGCTTGCGAATGCGGTCAAAGAAAGGTGTTTTACATTGTTGTCTGGTGTTTTGTTTTAAAGCAAAAAGCATCTGGTTTTATGATATGGCATTAATTGGGTAATTTTTTTTTCTGGTTCAACAAACTTTTTCAGACCCATCTTGAGTGTATTTTGAACGTTGGAAAACTATAATGTTGCTTCTCAGCTGAATATCAAGGGTTTTACTATAATTTCCGAATTAGTATGTGTGTCAAGTTTCAATCAATGCATTTCCAAATCTATTCTGTGTCACCTTAGTTTTGATCACTTTCAAGGACATAAATATAAACATGAAATTAAAAAGTTCGGTTGGGTTAAGCTATAGAATCAGATAAAAGTTCAATAAGGCACTGAAGGCCCCCGTACTGAGGCGCAACAACTGAGTTTATAGATAAAACTTGACCTTGTTAAGTGATCTCTATAGCGATTACATAATTAACTTTGAAGTCTGTATTTAATTTCTATTTGTTTATGTATGTACATTTGTACATACATATGTTTGTATTTCCAACATAATTTAATTATCATTAACAAAGTTCTTTCCGCTTTATTTCTCGCATTAAATATGGAAAAAATTAAATTATAAAAAACCAACAAAATACTAAAATGCGTACTACCTACTTATTAAAAGAAAATAAAAATTAACTTTGTATTAACTATAGAAACAAAATATTCCGTCAAGATTAGATTGTATAAGTACATGTATGCAGAATGAAATACAAGAGTAATACATTAGTGCGGGTCGATTAGTAGGGGCCAAAAAAAATTATCAGCTGCACATCGCGATTTGGGTAATTTCAAACATTTTTGCCCAATAAATCATATGTCTAAAATGAATTTCCATACAGCGTTTTTACGATTTATTTTACTTCCAACTGTTTTATATTTTTTTAAATAACTCGGCAACCAATGCATCGATTCTTTTGCATTTTCGGCATTAGTTAGGAAATTTACTCAAAATTATAAATTTTTTATATATGTAAGTAAGTAATCGCTGTTTTTTCACGTTCTCATATGAAAAAAAAGAATTAATAAGCAGTATAAGTATACGCTTTATATCAGGTTTCATTTTCATTAAAAAAAAATACCGCGGAAATATTTTTTTATGGTAACTTTTTTTTGCGTCCAATTTTTAAAACTGATATGTATGTCATTATTATAGTCTTGGGATGCTCTATATTAAGTACCCCTTAATTATTAAAAAAAATATACTTAAATATAAAAAAATCCCTTTAGTCCCCAATCGGCCTCCACTAAAAACGTTGTAACTTTATTTCGGTACAGATTACTAAATTTTTTTTATGAAAATGAAGCCTGATATTAAGCGCATAGACTGCTAATTAATTTTTTACCAAACATATGAGAAAGTGTAAAAAATCGCGATTATTTTCAAAAATTTAACCTTTGAGTTATGCCATTTATGAAATTTCAAAAACTGACCATCATAGCTAAGTCATAAATAAGTCGAAAAAAAAAACAAAAAGAATCGAAGCATTGGCTAACGAGTGAGTTATTTAAAAAAATATAAAACCATTCAGAAAACTTTGACTGCGAATAGCTCGCTTCAAAATCAAAACTAGCAAAAACGCTTGTGTGACCATATTAATAATAATACAATGGCGCTATTATAACTCTGACGAGTTTTATGGGCGAGCTTCTCTCCCAATTCGAGGTGTGCCCCTTTTTGTTTTTCCTACTAATTGGGTGGACCTACAGTTTTATGCCGGCTCCGAACGGCGAATGCATTTTTTGTGAGAAGCTTTTTCATGGCAGAAATACTCTCGGAGGGTATGCCGCCCACTGCCGAGAGGTGACCGCTGCTATTAAAAAATCCAATAATTGGATTTTTACTAATTACAAAAATTTTTTGGTGTTTTGCTCGGACCGTGGTTTGAACCCGAGACCTCTGGCATAGCAGGCGAGCACTCTACCCACTGCACCACAGCGGCCACCATATTACAATGTGTATTAGCTTGCAAGTTTGATCCACAGATTAAACAATATCGAAAATTTTATTTTAGGTGGTCCACTTGAGAAAACTTGGCTCCTAGGAATCCATTTTTGGCATTAATTTATTCTTTTGAGGACCGCCACAGAGCGTTTCCGTACTTTTTTTTTTTTTGTTTTGATAGTAAAAAGTGCTGGCTCTAAATTCATTTTAGACCTATGGTTTCTTGGGCAAAAATGCTTGAAATTACTCAAATGTTCATAATCGCCTTTGATGCAAAAAATTTGATCCGCTCTAATGTGCATACATACACGTACATATGCAGAATGAAATATATATAAATAAAAAAATCCCCTCAAGCGCTCAGCTCATGGTCTTAAGTTGTAGCGATCGCTCATTTTTGGGCCGGAAATGTTAATTCACCGCCAAATGTGTATAATCCGTGAGAATTTTAGGTGATTAATTAATTCCCAACATAAATAACTGTTGCCACAACAAAATGCTCTGTTACTTAGCTGCTTTGTGAAGTTGACTAAGCCATTGTTGGCCATTCACGTATATATATATGTACATACATAGCTAAAAAGTTCATTGTCTGCAAGTTTGTAGTGAGATAGTTTGCATTTTAAATTAAAGCTTGTGTAAAAACTCATGCTCTGCTTGTTTTTGCCCCCAAAAATAATCTTATCAACAACAGTTTAATCTGGAATGAGTTGTATAATTCATTTTAATTTCGTTATTGTTATTCTGCAGTATTGTGCGCATAAAAAAGAGATTTCCCTTTTGTTGAGCTTTTGGCAAGTCGTCCACCTTTTTCTTTGCTTTAAGTAAATAAGTAAACTTTAAACCGCAATTGCAAATTCACGGCACTTGCAACATGAACTTCAAGCAATTTAATATGCAAACGAAAAAAAAAATTCAAGCAATTTTGAAATTCATTTTTCAAAATTTGATCAACATTTTTGCCCTTTTTCAAGCCAACTAAATATGCGCTTTTATTTTCATACATCAACGTCAAGTTGATGTTAAACAACCGCAAGCGTAGTTTCACAAAAAAAAAGAAAATTTTTCTTACCTGTCTTGTGCTGCTGCTTTTATTTTTCGCATGCCCTTCCTTTCATTGTGCTGCCCTTGCCGCATTGCATCTTTCACTGCTGGGCCACGTTGGTTTATGTGCATCGCTTCACTGCCCGAAAATTTTACTATTTCATATTCAAGGTTTTGTTTTGAAACTCGTAAAATTTAACTTTTTTTTATCAACTTTGTGTGTATCACAAGTGCAATCATGTTTATAGCCAATAGACTTTCTGTTACGCCAGTCGTTGGCATTTTGGCAACTAACTACTATTGGCTAACTTGAGTGGAATTGTTTCCTTTTTTATGAAAAATGTTGCATTTACTTATTTTTTTTTTTTTTGCCAAAAGCGTTTTAAAGTTTTGGCTGCTCTTACTGTGTGGGAAAACTTTTTCACTTTAATTAAGTGATTGAATTATTTACTCACCTGTTGATGTTTGCTTTATTTTTAAGTTTAAGTATACATACTTTCACTCAGTGGCGGACCTAGCATAAATTGCCTGGGCAAGCCTATGTGTGAAGCATAACCATTAGCCATTTATGTAATTTCCTTTGCTGTATTATTTAAAAGTCTGATTGCGTTCCGTCATTGACTTTGATTTAGAGTTCTCGATTTCTTTTTAACATTTTCGAGTGGCCCGAATAAATGCTTTTCAATGCTCGAACGCTCGTTTGTTTATAACGCGTATGTTTGTACGGGCATTTGAACAATTCGGGTATTTGAAGATCGTTTTTTCTCGTTTATTTTTTTTTTTTTTTGTTTTTTTTTTCATATGTATTTTTTATTTTTGTTTTCCTGATACACATTTTTTTGTTTGTATACTCAGAGAAAAGGAATCAAAAATAAAATTTTTATTTTTATAATCCACGTTTTAAACCAAGTCATTTTTATTTTATAAATGAAAATTTTTAAATTAAAAATTTAATTTTTTAAATTAAAATGTATTTAGGATTTAAAAAGAAACATGTTTAAATTAAAAATTAAAATTAATGGAATAAAAACGAAAGTTTTTCCTTCAAAATCCCATAGTGCTTAAAATAAAAATAAACATTTTTAAATTACTTAAAATTGTTTATTCTTGATTTTGGAATTTTACTCTGAACATTTTTAAAATAAAAAATTTCGTATTTACATAATTCTTAAATAAAAAAACGTGCGCTAGGGAGATCTTACACGAATGCGCAGAGGTATTTTTAGTTTCCTTATACCGACGGAAATTTCAGCAGTAGCAAGTGTATTTGCTTATTGCCTAAAAAATGGGTGCTTTAGTGTTTGAAAAACTGAGGTCCAATTTGATTTCCACCGCTTTTTAAAATTATCTTGATATTGTGCCAATAGTCGCCAAAAATCACAATCAACCCTTTTATAATCTGGTATTTGATATTTATGTTTGCATGCACATGCAGATGTAAGAAATTATGTGCGTAAGTATGTACCTACATGCAAACGAAAATCAAATCAAATATGCATATGGCTGTGAATACTGAACTTTTGAATGCCGAAGCCAGCTTCATATTCGCATACAAATTTGATGTGAAAAATAAAAAAGTGCTTTGCTAGTTTTTTTTTTTCAATTTAATGCTATAGACACACATCGTAGTATAGTAATAATATTACGATCTATACCACATATATGTCAACCTCATATTGTAGTTTAATTGAAAATTTTCATAGTATATCCAAATCATAGTATTGATATTATGATATTCATACCACATGTGTGTCTGAGGCATAAGTCTGAAAATAAGCAATTGGTTTCTCCTTAGCGAAAGCGAGAAAACAAGCTATGTTATTCTGTTTTGAAAGCCACGTAAAAGCTAATGTGTGGAAACGTTGAAGCATGCTCACTGTGCTGTGATTGGCTGTACAAACAAAATACACATTGTGAGGTGGATTGGTGGTGTATTTGCGCTATTTTCTAAGCAGGCTTTTAGGGGCATATTACAGTAGGGGCTATATTATTGAGAACTTAAATAGTAAACATATATAAAACGTAAAATAACCAGATTTTAAAGAATTTCGTATGAAATGAACGAAAATGTGTACGCAAGCCTGGCTTCTCGGCTTGTATGAAGCGACCGCTTCTGCTTTCACTGTAATAAAATAAAATTTTTGAGCAAGTACCTACGTTTTAGCCATGGGTAATGGCGCAATTTTTTTGGCGCTGATACAATAACGCCAGCGCCAACCGTGGCGCCAACTCACGGTACTGGCGCAATAACACCTTTAGCGCAATTGTCATCGAATAATCGATAAATAACATTTTTTCGCTTGTTACTGTTTACCATCCCCGTTTTATTTCTTTTGGCGCAATTCTGCTTACATATACGAGGGCACAATTAATTTTAATTTTCATAATCATTTGGAAAAATATTCCGTATATATGTGAAAATATGCTGGAAATTAGAGTCACTTAGATCACTATCAAGCACACATAATTGTGACGTTGTCATACGTATACATATACTATGATCAGCGTTGCCGTTTTAGCCATTTGGTGGCTAGATTTAGCCACCGCCATGTTTTTTTAGCCACCAAAATTTCGGTTTTGCCACTAGCCACGTTTTTAGCCACCGCTTGTATAGCCCAAATTACATCACCGATGTGGCAGCGGGCAGCGACGGTTTTCGAAATCAGCTGATGCGTCTAATATGAGCAGTGACAATTAAATTCTCTCCCGCTTGCTGGCATCAAAGTACGGAAACACAAAATTAGTAAAAATATATTACATTGGATAGTACGGAAACAGACATAAGTTCACATCAACACTTAGAAGTTGGCTGCGATTCAAGGCAGCGGCAGCGAATTTAGAATTTGGGCTAAACGGAGCGGTGCTGCCAGCTGCCTCTGCTGTATTATGTGCCGCTTCATTGCAAACCGTAGTTTCTAAAAATCAGCTGATTTAGAAAATCGATCGGTGCTACTGCCACAGCGCTATTATAATTCCGGCTTAATGAACCATAATTTTGCACATAGGAAGGATGTGGTAACGCTAATTAAATTCAGCGATTAAATCGATTTAAGTGTTAAAAAACAAAACAAGTAACGCGACTATCGATAAATGCCTGTTGATACTCGCTAGTGGAATAGTATACTGTCGATGAAAGTCCGTATAAAGATCTAACTGACTTTGTATATTGTTGGCTACTTCTACCACTTAGCAACGACGAAATGGAAAGAACCTTTTCCGTAATGAATATTGTCAAAACCAAAACTCGAAAACAAAATGAATCATACAATGTTGAATGCAATTTTAACTATAAGATATGGCTTAAAGAATGTAAAACAATGTTGCAAATTAATGAAGAAAGAATTAATTTATGAAGAGAAAGTGTCAATTAGTGATGACGACATAATGATAGATATTGAATGTGATATCTAGTTTTTTTTAGATATAGTTAAGTACATAGTATCTATTATATAAAAATAAGTCGCGTTTTCCTCCCTGACGCTATAACTCCAGAACGGCTGGACTGAATTAAATGAAATTTTGCACGTATTTTTCGATTGAGCCCGACATGGTTTGTGGCCAAAAAAGTATAAGAATCCGGGAAGGTTTTGGAGATATTCCACAAAATTCCCGGGTAACCCTATAACGGGTTCGTACGAAATAAAAGGTGTTGACGAGTGCTTGAACATGGTGTAGTTATTGGTCCCATATAAGACCCCGTATTCGAGGTATTTCCCGAAATATGAACCAGGTTTGACCCCAGACGGGTTTTCTACAAAATAGGTATCAAATAAAAGGTATTGTGAGTATTTAAAGAAGAGATGATTTTCAAGATCCTATGCGACCCGTTTTCCGATATATCGACCAAAATGTGGACCAGGGGTGACCCTAGAAGGTGTGGAGGGATAGACATAGGGATAGAGATTAGGTATTAGGTATTAGGGATAAGGATAGAGATAGGTATATGGATTAGGGATTAGGGAGTAGGGATTAGGGGTAGCGATAGGGATAGGGGTAGGGATATAATGGTGAGCAACACGGTAATCTAGGACTTTTCCTTTAGGCTTTATAGGAATAAATTTTAGGCAGAACAACGTCTGGCTGGTCAGCTAGTGTATGTATGAATATTTATTTTTACACAAATTTATGATTTTTTTCTTATGTTGTATGCAATACTGATATACCAATACCTGAATCTGAAAAATAAATTTAAAACATGTTAATTTGAAGCAAAATTTTTTAGCCACCATTTTTAGCCACGAACTAAATTTTTTAGCCATTTTTAGCCACAAATTAAATCAAATCTAGCCACCACGAAAATTTTTCAACGGCAACGCTGACTATGATGCTGTTATTGGCGTCGTGGTTGCGCCATTTTACACTAGCGCTATATTGGAGCTGGTGTTAGCGCACGAAATTGAGTCAGTGTTATATTGCAATAGCGCATCATTGAGTTGGCGCTACATTGAGTTGGCGCTATACTGAGTTGGCGCTACATTGAGTTGGCGCTATATTGAGTTGGCGCATTTCCCAAATCGGAGTTAGCGCAATAACACCAGGGTTGGTGTCAGCGCAATTGCGCCGCGCAGCGCAGTGTTACCCATGCCTACTACGTTTGCATATACATATGTATACAAGGTCTAGTTATACAATATTTACCATCTAAATTCATTTTTATGTTTAGCATACACATTTAGTATGATGTTTACTAAGTAATCTCTTAATTCTTCTTTGTTTCTCTCTAGGTAAGATTATGAAATGCTATGGAAAATTTCTTCTGCACATGATTTGAAAAATAAAGGTTAAAAGCAGTGACAAGTAAGATTTTATTTTTAAATATGTTTCTCGATTGTTTTAACACATTTTCGCCCGTGTTCGAAAATTCGACAAATTAGAATGTGCTACAGTTTGAGGATGGAAAGACCACTACTAGTATATAGTAAAACCTCAAAACCGTTTTTCCACATTTGAAAATTTCTTTTTGCCTCTTTAAATTTGAAAAATTTGGAGAAAGTTTACTCCAGCTTCCGCCTAAGAAGTTCGACTCGTTTTTATCTGCCAATCCAATGCCAAATATTTTATTACTTGACTAAGAGCGTTCCCTCTAAAAATTGCAGAATATAAATCGTCTTCAAGCCCATATTAATTAATTAAAATATAAAATAAAGCATTTAGTTAAAGGTTATTTTGTCCAAGAAGACCCATAGTGAAGTTTTATGCCGAATAATTTTCTAGATTACCATTTTTCAGACTCATCTTTCTCTTTTCCCTTTCCCTTTTATTCGCGTTTCCCTTTGCCCTTAATCATTTTTATTTTCCCTGCACTCCTCTTACCTTTCCCCTTTCTTTTCCTGTTCCTTCGCTACTTCCGCTTCTTTCAATTTCCCCGTTACTTTCCTTTTCTTTCCTCCCTTTCCTTTCCCTTTCCCTTTCCTTCTCCTTTCCTCTCCTTTCCTTTCCCTTTCCTTCTCCTTTCCTCCCTTTCCTTTCCTTTCCTTTCTTTTCCCTTTCCTTCTCCTTTCCTCCCTTTCCTTTCCTTTCCTTTCCTTCCCCTTTCCTTTCCTTTCCCTTTCCTTTCCCTTTCCTTTATTTCCTTTCATATAGTGAAACAATTTCAAGTAATTTTTTTAAATAGGTGACCAGCCTTTTTATAAAAATTTAATTTTATTATCCATCTGCAGTGCAAGTTCTCTTATATTACAGTTAATTTAAAAAGCAAATATAGGTACCATAGCGTAAAAATTAATTTCTGAAAATCTGGCAACCCTTTTTGTAAAATTACACATTTTTGGGCAAAGCTCTTTTATATGGCACCTGAAATTTAAAAATCAAACAAACTACACCTTTTTCAGTTGAAATTCAGAAAGTTCCAATTGATATTCAGAATTTCCATTTGAAATTCAGAAAATTACAATTGAAATTCAGAATTTCCATTTGAAATTCAGAAAGTTACAATTGAAATTCAGAAATTCCATTTGAAATTCAGAAAATTGCATTTGAAATTCAGAAAATTACAATTGAAATTCAGAAAATTACATTTGAAATTCAGAAAATTCCATTTGAAATTCGGAAAATTACATTTGAAATTCAGAAACCTCCTCACAGTACTCAAGAAGTTTTCTGAATTTCAATTGTTATTTTCTGAATTTTAAATGTAACTTTCTGAATTTCAAATGTAATTTTCTGAATTTCAAATGTAACTTTCCGAATTTCAATTGTAATTTTCTGAATTTCAAATGGAATTTTCTGAATTTCAAATGGAAGTTCTGAATTTCAATTGTAATTTTCTGAATATCAAATGGAAATTCTGAATTTCAATTGTAATTTTCTGAATATCAATTGGAACTTTCTGAATTTAAATTGAAAAAGGTGTAGATAATTGCGGGTAATGTTTTATTTGCCTTTTCATTTTATATTCAACCAAAAGCTTAAGATTTATGCTTTTTAATTGTATGTTATACTACATTCTAAGCATTACAGGTCTGTGCACCAGATAGATTTTCGGCATGTCATTTACTTGCCGCTTCACGTATCCAGTAGTTCTCCTACATACCTTTCGCTCCCTTCTGTTGTGCAATATTTGTTTCTAGAGGTCTTGTGATATGATTAATCTTATTATCGCTTTAAGCTTCATTTCATTTTCAATGGTGATCAAAATGAAAATTTAATTGTGTGGTGTTTCAAGGAAATGCGAACTCTACAAAGCTTTCACGGAAATTTTGCTATAATAATAGACTACCTTCGAAGAATAAATAACACTACCCGACAAAATTTCAAAAATTTTCATATCCTCGACATTTGATACATGATTCCTATGTAGAATTTTCTGCTGATTCCAAATATGTAATCAGATGGTTCAAAAGTAGAACAGTTTTCGAGATATTTTGAAATTTCTGTTTTTGAGCTAAGAAAAAAAAGTATGATTACTCATCTGTCAATATCTCCGCCATTACCGTCTCGATTTTTACGTTATTTAATTTTGTTTTGAAATACCCTTTCCAACAAAGCCAAAATAATTAAAATCGACGTTAAATTGACGGAGTTATAGCGATCTATAGATTTTTTTTAATGAAAATTTTCAGTTTTTTTCCGACATTCATATACTTTTTTGTAATTTTTTTTAAAGAAATATTAAATATCCTCCTGGTTTCACACTTTGAGTCAACAGCCTATTTCTTAGTGAACATTTTGGCACTTTCCGGATTATAATCCGTAGAAAAATTACAATGCTATAAGAGATTTAATGAACAAACCTATGTTTATTTTTTATCACAATCTTGTACTTAACCTCCATTTTTTTTATTTTTATGTATATTAAAAGTGTTTAAATGTTGATAGTTTTCGCCGTTTTGGTACATTTTGTTTTTCTCGAAGAAGGAACCAGCAAAAATGGCTCATCATTCAATGTCCCTGACATTCCAATGGCCTTGGTATCGCAATCCCATGTTTTTTTTTTATTTCTCCGTGAGAACGCTCACCGTTGTAAAAGTCATCACATATATGAAGATTATGTTAAGAGGGTTTCGGGACAATTTTTTTTTACACCACCAAATACCGCGAAAAAAAAATTTTTTTTTTTGCAACTTTTTTATTTGACATCCGATTTGTAAAATTGATATGTCATTATTTTAGTCTGGTGGAGTTCTATATATCGCTCTAATGTCCTCTTGAGCTATGAAGTCGTTTTCACATAGTTGGGTCACCTAACCAAGTTTTTCGTCTATAAAATATCCTTTTCGTTTCACCTGAAAAAAATCGCTAAAAATAAAGTACTAATGGGATCTTGGTAACATTACGCTTAAAGTGTTTGCAATTTAATAGGCTAATTTTTAAAAATAAATCTTTTGCTGATTTTCCCAATTTCTTATAAAAAACCTATTTTCAAAATCAAAATTAAAAAAAAATTGCAAAAAATCCACAAAATTTTGACTTTGACCAGTTATGGCTCAGTGAGTTTTTACTCAACCACCACAAGTTGTATGTCGTTAAAAGTGTATTTTAATTACGTTTAGAACGAGGTACTGTTAGCTGTTATCGCACATGTAACTTTAGCGAAAAATATTTTTGAATGAAGTGATAACCAAAAAACACAAAATTACCGTTATCTCAAAAGCTTAACCGTGCAAAAAATAAAACTAAATAGTTTTGAGCTCACGGGGCCCCTGCCAATTTTCCCCTATACCCCGATTTCTTGGTATTTTTTGCTGTAAACTAGTGTTAATGTTATAGTGGTTTACATTTGCCAGATTTGGAAGTTCAATGAAAATATAAATATAGGTTTCTTCACTTAATCTCTTATAACTTTGCCATTTTTCCACAGATTATAATCCAGAAAGTGCCAAAATGTTCACTAAGAAATAGGTTATTGACTCAAAATGTGAAACCAGGAGGATATTTAATATTTCTTAAAAAAAAATTACAAAATAGAAGATGAATTTCGAAAAAAACCTAAAAATTTTCATAAAAAAAAATCTTTTGTTCGCCATAACTCCGTCACTTTAACGGCGATTTTAATTATTTTTGCTTTGCTGGAAAGGGTATTTCATCCTCTCAAAACAAAATAAAATAACGTAAAAATCGAGACGGTAATGGCGGAGATATTGACAGATGAGTAATCATACTTTTTTTTCTTAGCTCAAAAACAGAAATTTCAAAATATCTCGAAAACTGTTCTACTTTTGAACCATCTGATTACATATTTGGAATCAGCAGAAAATTCTACATAGGAATCATGTATCAAATGTCGAGGATATTTTTTTTGTCGGGTAGTGTAATGTTTCATGTATTCAACCATTTATGTATGGAAATGGAAAGCCATGAACCCATAGTAAGTCTCCACGAATTTCATGTTACTGGGCTAAATGTTTTCATGTTTTTCTGTGCACGCATATCTACAACATTTTTAAAAATTAAATACCAAAAAACAATTGTTTCGTGCAACATGGTTTGAAATACATATATGTATATGTATTTGTATTTGCTTATGAAGATGTATTTCTGTTCCGCGATGCGTTTAAAAATAATCACGCCAAGGAATTATTTCTTAAATTTCAAAGACTTGCAGCAATGCATGTAAATATATTTATTTTTTTTTATGTACAGATACCTTCGACAATATGCCATACATATATAATTTATGTATATATTTGCAACACATAATATGAACATATTAATGTTTGTTGCATTCAGTTTAAATTCAGTGATTTCGCCACAAAATACCTTAGACGCAGTGTTGAAGGCGTATGTGGCACTAACACATATGTACATATGTACTTACATACATACATACATTCATATGTGGCATGCCTCACTGGATAAACAAAGTGTTGTATTGTGTTACCACGCAACGCGGCACGCCATCATCGTCATCGACATGCCGTCATACTATTTGATGAATTGCTATTTGAAATTAAAATCAGTGGAAGGTGTTGAATTTAATGATGGTTCGCAATTGTAAAAAAAGACTTTGTATTTTGTTTGTGTTTAATATGCAGAGCTGTTGTGTTCTCATTATGAGCATTTGTGGCTTCGAACTGTTTTTTAAATGCATAATCACAATTATTTGAATAATATTTTAATTTCTATTGACTACTTACTACAAAAGAAAAGAAAAAAGTATAGAGATTAAGTGCTCTTCCATGGTAACTAATAGCTGTAAGTAACTAGTGTAATCATTGCGAAAGAGCTCTATTAATACCTACAGAGCTTTTACCTTTTTAAGGCAACAAGCAACGACAGGTTCGCCATTCGCCACATGAACTACTGACAAGTTTTTACTTTCTTTACAGTTAATTAAAATACATATTCCAAGAAAGTAAAACAAGTTGAACAATTTCGATTTTCCTTTTTATGTACATAAAATGTGTTTGACACATGTAATGTCGTATGGAAAGTTGTAAGTATTAACTTTGGTGGCATTTATGCACATGTAATTAGTAAAACAATACCTCATAATATAAAAACTTGTCAAATAGCATTGTAATTATACTCGAAGATATTTGGTTTTGTAATACATATTTTAAGCATATAAAAAAGTAGACTCTTGTTTATGTGAAAACGAAGCTTTCGAGCCCACAAAAACACCTGGTACGACAAGGAATGTCGCGATGCCTCGGAAAGAAAGAACGCCGCCTACAGGGCTACATTGTGTGCGGGCGCAACGCGAAGCGTATGGGAGCGTTATCGAACGGCGAAGAAGGAAGAGAGGCGCCTTTTTCGAAAGAAGAAAAGGGAGGCTGAAAGGCGCGAGTGTGAAGAGCTTGAGATGCTGGCGGGTAGGAACGATGCTCGAAAATACTATCAAAAAATCAGGCGAATGACTGAAGGTTTCAAGACCGGGGCAAATTCCTGCCGGAATGATAACGGTGATCTGGTAACTGATGTCCAGAGCATATTTAAGTTGTGGAGGGATCACTTCTCCTCCTTGCTAGATAATGGCAACAGTGAAAGTGCGGAAGGAGAAGATGTACGACCCGAATCCCCAATAGCAGATGATGGTGGGCATGTTCCACCACCTGATCATAACGAAGTGCGAATAGCAGTATCTAGGCTTAAGAATAACAAGGCCCCGGGCGCTGACGGCTTGCCAGCCGAGCTATTCAAACATGGTGGCGAAGAGTTGATAAGGAGCATGCATCAACTCCTATGCAGAATATGGTCGGATGAGCGCATGCCTGACGATTGGAACTTAAGTGTGCTCTGCCCAATCCACAAAAAAGGAGACTCCACAGTACGCGCCAATTATCGTGGGATAAGCCTCCTGAATATCGCATATAAGGTCTTAGCAAGTGTATTGTGCGAAAGACTGAAGCCTATCGTCAACAATCTGATTGGACCTTATCAGTGTGGCTTCAGACCTGGTAAATCTACCATCGACCAGATCTTAACAATACGACAAATACTGGAAAAAACCCATGAAAAAGGAACCGACACACACCATCTCTTTGTCGATTTTAAAGCCGCTTTTGATAGCACGAATGGGAATTGCCTGTATGCCGCAATGTCTGAATTTGGTTTCCCTGCTAAACTTATACGGCTATGCCAAATGACGTTGACTAACACCACCAGCTCCGTCAGAATTGGGAAGGACCTCTCCGAGCCGTTCGAGACCAAACGAGGTTTCAGACAAGGTGACTCTCTTTCGTGCGACTTCTTCAATTTGATGCTGGAAAAGATAATACGAGCTGCAGAACTTAACCATACAGGAAGCATCTTATATCACAAGAGTGTGCAACTGCTGGCGTACGCCGATGACATCGACATCATTGGCACTAACACGCGCGCCGTATGTTCTGCCTTCTCCAAGCTGGATAAAGAGGCTAAGAAAATGGGTTTGGCGGTCAACGAGGACAAGACGAAGTAGCTCCTGTCATCACACAAAGAAACAGCACGCCTTGGCAGCCACGTCAATGTTGATAGCTACAAATTCGAAACTGTTAAGGACTTCGTCTATCTGGGAACCAGCATTAACACCAAGAATGATGTCAGCACGGAGATCCAACGAAGAATCACGCTTGCCAATAAATGCTACTTCGGACTAAGTAGGCAACTGAAAAGTAAAGTCCTCTCTCGACAAACAAAAATCACACTCTACAGGACGCTCATCGTTCCAGTCCTCATGTACGGCGCAGAAGCATGGACAATTTCAAAATCAGATGAGATGGCACTTGGAGTATTCGAGAGAAAAGTTCTTCGTAAGATTTATGGACCTTTGCGCGTTGGTGTGGGCGAGTATCGACGGAGATTTAACGATGAGCTGTACGAGCTTTACACAGACATCGACATTGTTCAGCGAATAAAGATCCAGCTACGTTGGGCAGGTCATGTCGTGAGAATGGACGAAGGCGCTCCGGCCAAGAAAGCATTTCTATCGAAACCCGCTGAACGCAAAAGAAATGGGAGACCTCCACTGCGTTGGGAAAATCAGGTGGACAGCGATGCTGCCTGCCTAGGTGTTTCCAAGTGGCGCCATGCTGCACGGAACGGAAGCAATTGGCGCGCTCTGTTGGACTCGGCCGGAATCGTCTAGACGGTTAAGCGCCAATCAAGACAAGAAGAAGAAGCTTTCGGTACAACATATCTTTCCACAATACCTACTTATTATTAGAAAACAAATGTTTTCCCTAGGTACATATTTCAAATATGATTTATTTCTAGTGATTCAGTTCTAAAAGCCTTTCTTTTATGGTAATTACAAACGATACTTACAAACTTGCTGGTACTTGTCGGTCGTCTTTAGTAAACTCTTATAAGTATTACTTACTTATAACTGCTTCCACTTGACTGTTCAAACCATCCGTTTAGAGTTAGATTGAGTTGCAGGGCACACTTAGCGAAAACATAGATATCCATCCATCATCCATTGTGGCACATAAATACTTAATAACCTGAAACTATTCAGGGAAAGTAATGCAGATTATAAGAGCCTGATAATCAGGGCCTTTAGGTTGACTTAAGAGTCTTAACTTAAGACTAGGCGCAGGACCGTTTTTTCCTCCTTTTCCTGGAGTAAAAACATATAAACCGAAATGAAATGAAACTTTCGATAAGTCCATACTTTACTAATATTCTTCTTGTATACAAACCTGTTGGTTTTAAAATTTATTCTACTTTGAAATTTCCTTATCAATTTACCTTTATTTTATTTCATCATTTTTATTCACTTACCTACATATTTTAAATTCTGCAGACAAAAATTATTGGTTGATAATAAATTCTCTTGTGTGTGGCACAAAGTGTAAAGTGATGCATTCGCATTCGAAATTTGATCCTTAAAATGTCGAGAAAAAATTGTTAGCTTAATAAATGTCATAAATACGTGTCAACATTTTATCACTCGTTGCTTACGTATGTAAATAAAAGTGGGAAAATGTAAATTCAATACTTGAGCACTTACATTTTTTCTCAAATGTCAAACTTCTCAAGCTTCATACATACATTTATTTTCTAACTGTAACTTTAGTCAGATACGAATATCTCACGTAGCAATTTCGTTGAAAAAATTACAGACCACATTTGTAGTGACACTTCAGTGGAAAGCAGCAAGTCTTTTCTTCAGAGCTGGGCGATAAGGATTACTTGTGCAATCGATTACACGTAGGATTACGATTACATTAATCGTAATTTCAAGTTTTTTACGATTACGATTACAGTAATCGTAATTTTTGTAACGACGATTACGATTACAGTAATTGTAATTTCAGGTTTTTGACGATTACGATTACAGTAATCGTAATTTTTGTAACGACGATTACGATTACAGTAATTGTAATTTCAAGTTTTTGACGATTACGATTACAGTAATCGTAATTTTTGTAACGACGATTACGATTACAGTAATTGTAATTTCAAGTTTTTGACGATTACGATTACAGTAATCCTTATTTTCTGTAATCTTAAATTACAAAATTTAAGAATTACATGTAAAAAATTATTAAAATTGCTTTTTGATACTAAACGGTGTAGGGAGGAAAATATGCTTGGCTCTGAAAGAAGTGCTAAAAACTACAAATAATTATGTAAAGCTTGCAATTTAACACATATTATATACATTTTGAAATATTTGCGGTTGAGATAGCAGCTTTTAGTGGGCTGGAGACAATGGCCACATGCATAAAAATCGAGCTGTAGCTCACACTAATTTTCTTCGTAAAATTTGGATTTTGCATGTATAAAAAATATGTATTACAATTGCTAGATTTTACTAAACAAATTACTTAGGTTTATCTCATAACAAAATTAAAAAGTAATAAAACTCCACTGCAACTTTTGAAGATGTAAATGACCATAACTATGAAAAGCCAAATATATTGACTTCGGCGGTAAATACCTAACTACATATCTATATAACAACTTAATATATACTAGTATCGCCGGTGCTCGAAATTCGACCATGCAATTTATTTTTTCAACTTTGTATTGGTACAAAAATTATTGCTTTTCGCGGAGATAAGCAACACTTTCTAAATTCCAGTTGTACCGCAACACTGATTTGCCCTTTTGATCACGGTCCGACGCGGAATCATGGTAAAAATCAAGGCAGATCTAGGAAGGTAGGCCCGGTGACGAAGTTTTTCAATTCGCCGCCGAGCCTACCTGTTAGATATGCCTTGATCAAAATTAAAATTACTCAGTGTGCTCTCCCGCCCTCTCTCTCATTTTCGCTTTAATCGAAAAGCAATAGGAAATATTTGGCCGCGTTGATTTTGATCTGAGCGTAAACTGGTCCAATGCATATAAAATAGAGAGAGCGCTTTGAAATTAAAGCAACTCTTCAACTGTGTTTACGAGATTTGTAAACATTTTTACGATATCTATTTCTCTTAACTAAAAACGTTATTTATTAATTATAAACAAATTAAATAATTTATAGAAAAAATTATATGCCTATGCACTGCTCCTGACTCATACGAACTCATCCATATCAATTTTATGTGGATATGAGTATGTTAAATGTGCTAAACAGCCTGGCAATTGTTTGTATGGGAAAAATGTTAGCCTATTAATATATAGATTTTATTTAAAACTCAATATACCTTTAGAAAACACTGATTTACCTGAAGTGCTTCCTGGTAGTGGCTCAAACATTATAGGAGAAGAATTTTTTAAATATTTGAACGATGCTGATAGTAGCCATGGCTGTTTTAAAAGATATCCTCTGATAAAGAAAGCATCTTTAAGATTCAGCACCCCGCTTACATCGTCAGCACCTGTGGAAAGGCTATTTTCGTTGGCGGGCATTATAAACAGTCCTCGACGCCATGCACTTTCCGATGTTTCTTTTGAAAAATTAGTTCTGCTTAAGGCTAATATTGAATATTATTGAATGTAAATTATCCAAACAGCAGTCTTAATTTTGTATCTTTATTATTTCCGCTAATTTTCTCTCTTCTTAATACACATCCCAGTTTTAATTGTTTACTTAATGTGTGAGAAATAAACACATATGTATGCATGTATGTAAAAATTATTATTATTTCTTGGAAAATGATGTTGGGTAAGTATATCACTGTTTTTTACACATTGTAATCCCAGAAAACGAGAACAGTAATCGTAATTTCAAGTTTCTTACGATTACGATTACAGTAATCGTAATTTTTGTAACGACGATTACGATTACAGTAATCGTAATTTCAAGTTTCTTACGATTACGATTACAGTAATCGTAATTTTTGTAACGACGATTACGATTACAGTAATTGTAATTTCAAGTTTTTTACGATTACGATTACAGTAATCGTAATTTTTGTAACGACGATTACGATTACAGTAATCGTAATTTCAAAATTTCTAAGATTACGATTACTGTAATCGTAATCATCTTGTAATCGTAATCCTTATCGCCCAGCTCTGCTTTTCTTTGATACGCTTATAAAGGGTGCATGGAATTTTACACTCTAATGCAGGGCCACCGAGAGAAAATTCGGGCCCGGGGTCAAAAAAACTACTGGCCCCCATACTGAATGAACAAATTTTTAAAATCAGAGTATGCATCATACCGAATTTTTCTTTTGCAACAGAAAATGAGTTCAAATTTATGCTGCAAAGCCGACGCCAAAAACCAACAATTCCTTAAGTGGGGTGCAGACACGTTAAGAGATTTATACAATTTGTTGAAATGTAAAATGATTGCTATCTACGAAAGGTGATCAAGCTTGGATATCATTTTGAGATTCCCGGGCCCTCTAAAGCCCGGGCCCGGGGTAATTGACCCCCTCAGCCTCCCTCCCCCTCTCGTCGGGCCTGCTCTAATGCTACACTCAGGGAAAAACATTTTAAAATCAAGCATCAACAATGTTAAATCAAGTATAAACCGTCATGATTTCCAGTTAAGATGGAAAATTCTTAATCCAAGTATGGACAATGTTGATTTTATAATGGAATTATAACATTTAACATTTTTAATTTAACGTGGTTCATGCTTCATTTTACATTGATTCGTATTTATTTTAAAAGTATGCAATCTTAAAATAAAATCGTTCAATCTTAAAATAAAATCGTGCAATCTTAAAATAAAAATGTCCAATCTTAATTTAAGGTAGAATGTTCTTAATTTAACATTGAACCATTTTCTTTTTCATATTCCCCACAACCAATTTATTTTTCACCACGAAACCTACCCAAAAAAATCCTTATTATTACTTGCATATGAACTTGCGAATTTATTTGATAAACTTTTAAATATTTACATGTGTACACACATTTATAACACTTTTCTTTTATGAAAAAGATTAATTATGCGTAAGCCACTCGGTTACCTTACCGGACAAAGACATAGTTTCATCGTCAATTCCATAGTTACTGAGAAAAAAAGAAAATATCTTTAGGGTAATACTTAATGATCCATATCATCAATACCCACCTCCGTTTTCCTCCAAGTAAACAATTTTTCACGGAATTCAGCTACCAAAATTTCGGGGTCCATTTCCACTAATTCACTTGTGTACACAATATATTGTATTTCTATCATTTTGATATGAAAATATTAAATAATCAAAATATTTCACTCCGTAGGGTTTGCTTGCTTTTTAGTGAATGAAAATTGCACAGAATATCCAAAACACAGCGCGTTTAAGCATGGCAATTTTAAAACAAGCACGTTCTACTTGATCTAAGATATCGCAATTTTGAATCAAAATAGCTCAACCTTAATTTAAGATGGCTACAATCTTGAATTAAAAATGAGTTTTTAAATCAAAATTGCCAATTTTAATTCTAAGTTGTTAATAGTTAAAACAAGATTGTTTTAATAAAAATTTAGCATTGTAAGATTAAGTATGATCGTACTTGATTTTACAATGCATTTTTTCTCTGAGTGTAGAGACACACATAGTAGTATAGTAGAAATATTGCGATCTATACCACATATGTGTCACCCTCATATTGTAGTTTAATTGAAAATTTTCATAGTAAAGCCAAATCATAGTATTGATATTATAATATTCATACCAAATGTGTGTCTGAGGCATAATGTGCATAACTTTAAAGAGTTTTATGCAGAGAGTTTATCCTCCCACAAGTTGCATGATTCTTAATTCCCTTTACCAGCCTAAAATCTATAAAGCAACAATTAAGGGACTTAGCTTAAAAACTTTGCAACTAAGGGCCGTTTACTCAACCTCTGATTAACGCGTTAACACGGTTAAAGTTCGGTTAAACATCATTATCGACTTCATCAAACCATGTATTTAACATGTGGTCGATAACGCAGTTCATAGCTTAACCGGACCTTTGTGTCCGGTTAGCGTTAATCAGAGGTTGAGTAAACGGCCCTAAGTCTTATAGCTTTTCATTGGCGTTCCATATTTACCAGTCCTGAACTTTTCATTATTTAAATGCAACACATTCTATCGGTTACTCCTTCTTATGCACCCATTATCTGCAAATATTTATTTAGTATTGTGACAACAGTCAATCAATCGAAAAGTCAGCAATGAAAAATGACTGGCGCTCCTATTGCACGTTTTCTCCTTGTTTTAAAATTCCCTTTCTTTGCGCTTGTAAATACCTACTAAAAACTGTCAGCTGCCAATTTGTCTCTTTTGTGGATAATCATTATTTAGCTTGTGAAGTGCTCATCTTGGATAATCAATTGTTAGCGAAAGCACACAAATGGCAAATTCGTGGCACGTTCTTCATTAGTGTCGCTAAACAAAGTGTATGTATTTATTGAAATACATATTTTAAACTATTGCCAATTGTAGGGTGTTTTATTGAGTTTTCTAAAATCACGTACTCAAATGAAGTCACAAATCTTTGTTAAAATTAAATAAATTCAATAACGTTACTTATACTACATAGGTACTTGGCGGTGGGTCGAGTTGCATGGACCTGCAAGTTTATATTTTTTTTTCTAAATGTCTGCTCGTTTCCTCAATATTTAAAATATGTAATAGTTTTTTGAAGATGATAAAAAAATTGTTTACTAAAGCTATGCATACCTACTTATTTAGCATTGTTTCCTTATTACTCTCTAGTATTTGCGTTAATGGTTGAAGGTTTTTGTGTATAGTAGTATTTATTTATGCCTTTATGTGAAATATGGGCCATCAATCACGTCAAATATTTGTGGTTTATTTATGCCCTTTTTCATGGTGCCATAAATACATGCATGTATACGTTAGTACATTTATTAGTACTAGTATCGCCGGTGCTCGAAATTCGACCATGCAATTTATTTTTTTCAACTTTGTATTGGTACAAAAATTATTCCTTTTCGCGGAGATAAGCAACACTTTCCAAATTCCAGTTGTACCGCAACACTGATTTGACCTTTTGATCACGGTCCGACGCGAAATCATGGTCAAAATCAAGGCAGATCTAGGAAGATAGGCCCGGTGGTGAGCGCTTTTAAATTAAAGCCACTCTTCAACTGTGTTTACGATATTTGTAAACACGTTTACGATATCTTTTTATCTTAACTAAAAATTTTATTTATTAATTATAAGCAAATTAAATAATTTATAGAAAAAATTATATGGCTATGCACTGCTCCTCACTCATACGAACACATCCATATCAATTTTATGTGGATATGAGTATGTTAAATGTGCTAAACAGCCTGGCAATTGTTTGTATGGGAAAAATGTTAGCCTATTAATATATAGATTCAACTTAATTTTTGTATACAAAGACGATCATCTATTATATAAAAATTAATGTGTGTGTGTGTATGTGTGTGTGTGTTATTTATGGACTCCCAAAGTAATCAACCGATCTGTATGAAATTTTCACAGTAGATTCATATGGTATATGCGCTGGTGATAGGGTATACAGACTTTCGGAAAAGTGGGAACTTCCCCGAATATGGGCCCAAATGTGGACCCAGAGTGACCCAGCAAGTCTTTGAGCAATATTGGTATCAAATGAAAGGTGCTGAGCAGGCCTTCAACATAGAGTTATTTTCATTGCGATGCCTAGGCCGGGTCCCGAGTTAAGTATGGGTCAAAACGTGAACCCGGATGACCCCTGAATATTTTCGAGCGATATTGGTAGCAAAGGAAAGCTGTTGAGGAGGACTTTAACAAAAAGCTCTTTAAATAGTTACACCTAGGCTGCTCTCCAAGATATGGGTCAAAGCATGAACCGGAATGACCCCTGAATGCTTCAAAGCGATATTGGTAGCAAATAAAAGGCGTTGAGCAGGGCTTCAACCTACAGCTTTCCCAGAAATGGCTCAAATAGTGGGCCCAGATGGTGATGGATGGTCTCGGTAATGTAAAGATAAAGGTAAAGGTAAAATTAAAGATAAAGGTAAAGGTAAAACTAAAGGAAAAAGAAAGAGAAAGGGAAATGTAGAGGGAAACCCTCATTACAAATACAAATTTTTTCGTCCCTGCGAAGCGGGACGGGTATCTGCTAGTCATTAAATAAAAATGTTTGATATACCTACTACCTACCAGAAGTGGAATTATCGCTAACAAATTCTTGCTTCATCACATCTGGCTGCATGCGAGCAATGCGAAAACAATTACCAAGTGCATTGACAAGTGCTACTGAGCCGCATTTCTCACAACGTGCTGATACTCAATGCTGTAATACATACATATATCTAATGTGTCGTGATGAAGGATGTGTAGTCTCATTTCTATTGACGGCTTTTCATTTTGCAATCATTGTAGATATGTACATATGTATTTTATTATATTTATCATGATGCAATACGCTTTTTTTCTTTTTTTTTCACATGCTTGCTTTCGTGCATTCGTATAAAATGTACTATATCAGAGACCGCGACAATTGCGATTTTTATAGCCGATGATCAGAATTTAAGTGTGCTACATATTTGAAATTAAATCTTTTCGATCACAATAATAACTTTTATTGGATTTATGTTTTAAAATATTGCCATGATAAAGTTGCTTAAAAAACTACATGCGCTATTAATAGTCTATGTATAATATTTTTGATAGAAAAGTACCTACAATTTGAATTCTTGGTAACAATAAAAGTTTATTTTCGATTTAGCGATTAAATGCAGAAAATTTAGTACAAGTAATTGTGATGAGTCAAATATTTCAACTTTTTTTTTATAATATCAAAAAACTTTTTTTTATTATTATTATCATTCGGTCCCTGTTGTTAATATGTACATTAGATAGGGTAAAAAAAAAGTTTTAAAAGTCCGCCCATAAATTTGAAGCTTACATTGAGAGGATTAAGGACAAAATTTTTATTTTTTTCTGATCGCGCGAAATATCGCCGAAATTGTTTTTTTTATTGTAACTTTGTTATTTGACTTCAGACTTCAAAAGGACATTAGACGGAAATGTAGATCTTCAAAATACCAAAATAATGACACATCAACTTTAAAAATCGGATGTCAAATAAAAAAGTTACAATAAAAAAACGATTTCGGCGGTATTTCGCGGGGTCAAAAAAAATTTTTTTTGTGTCCCTTAACCCTCTCAACATAAGCTTCAAATTTAGGGGCGGACTTTTACAACTTTTTATTTCGTAAGGGGACCAACCCAGTCTAATGTACATACATACATATATGTATAGCCCATATCAAGAGCTCATCCATCGTGTATTTTGAAATATACACGTATTTACTCAATCATGCTTATCTAGTCGGCAACAGCACCAGTGATTTTGTGCACCAAGAGCTTTTCAATAAATTTTATCACATTCCGCCAATATTTGCTCACTCTTCGCTGCTCCCAAGTTGCACATTTCTATTTCAAATTTTATTGCATTTTTCCTGTATCAAAGCGGTGTTTGCGGTGAATTGAATGTCGCATGACAATCACGAACGCGTACAAAGCGTTTTCGAGTTTATTCTGTGCATTTTACTTTACATTTTTATTTTACTTTTATTTTTTCTAACCAATTATTTGCTTCCAGCTGTGCAATGATTAAAGCGAATACATTCGAGTATTTATTGTGTATACGCCTTACATACATACATATAAATTGTGCTGATTTTATGCCTATATGACACTACATTTTTTCCCTGGTTTTTTTTTGTTTTGAAAACCCACTGAAAGTCAAAATACAAAAACAATTCTTCTATAGGTTGAAAAGAGACAAATACTCCCTCAAAAATAATTAGATTGACATTAAACTTCAAACTAAATGAAAATAATACATATTTATTTCAAAAATTATTTTTTTTGGAAATTTGATTTAAATTACTGAAATAAAAAAGTTATGAAACCCAAAGGGCAGGATAGCTTTGTATTCCGTGTTATAAAGGGAAGCCAGTACGCAATATAATTTTTCTTGCGGACTTCTTTACCCTTACGGCCAAAGCAGAAGCTTACAAGAGGCAAATTTAAAATTTGTATTTCCATATATTTTTTTATTTTAAATATAATTTATTTTATGGTTGTCAAATTGGAAAAATTGTCAGAAAAAATGACCGAATGCCAAAAAACCTACCGAAATACAAGCTGGCTCGTTGGTTTTTAATCGCCTAGGTGGTATTTTGTTTGTTTTTTTTCAATATAGCTTGCTCGCTTACACCAACGCAAAACTGTATTTGACCATCTCCTTCACACAAAAAACCTGGCAGAATACCATGGTGTAGAGCTGTCAAACTATCGATAGTCACGACCATCGATGTTTTACGATAGTCCTAAGGGTGACTATCGATACTATCGATAGTATCGACCCATTTTATATGTTTTTTTCAAATCCATTTATTTTTCGCTGCCTTACTTTTAAAAATACCAACTGATTTTCCAATTCATAAAAATTTTTTTGTAAGAATAATAACACATCGACTTTTTTTGGTTTTAAACTCGACCGCCTATCACTTACAATTAAACCAGCTTTACTGAACATGCGTTCAGACTCTACTGCGCTGGTTATAATAGCGGAACGGGACGGAAGCCGTACCGATAGAGAACGGTGACAAACATAAGGCAGTTATAATAGTGCGTTAACTGCCGTCTTTGACATTTGCCACAGCTGTAAATATTGTACTTTGTTTACCAATTTAAAACAGGAAACTTTCCACTTACCCCAACAAGGAAACTTTCAATTTGTTGGTGATTTCATGACGACACACGCCGTTATTAATGGCGTTTTCTTTTCTGACAAAAAATGTTGCCCTTTAATATCTGAATTATCGAATTACGTAACATGACTTTCTATAAAATGGCTAAATTTGTAGTTAATGGTGCCCTCTTACTTAGTCAGAGGACAACATTCGTTGAAATCACCACACAAGCTTACAAAATGGCTGAGAAAATCTAACAGGGCAACATTTTTTCGAGAAAAGAAAACGGCATAAGTCTTTCCTCGAATTCGCTCATATTTATTTTATAAAATGTTTAAAAAAAATTTTTGCTAACGGTATTCTGTTTTGTCACAGCAAAGAGAACTGTCAAATTGCCGTAAGAATACGGAAGAAATCTAAAATCAACAGATGCTTACGGTTCTCGCCGCTTTCTACCGTTCATTGTAATCAATCACATGCCTTTCACATACAATAGATATTAAAGTCACAGCTGCATCCGTTGCGTTACGGCTATTATAACCAGCGAGTACAGATGATGCCGTGATACAAAAAAAAATTGTTTGCAGGTGGGTTTGTGTTTGGTGCAGAGTTAACTTGCTCCAAGTACTGGCTCTTCTTCAGGATTACATCGGTTTTTTTGCTCTCTGTATTTGATTCAACACTTCGGAAATTTTTGGTTTCTTATACGGCAATGTGTTCTCAATAAAAAATTGTGCTTTGAGAATTAATGTGGAAATGGGTAAATGTCAAATGCGCTGGGAAAGAGTATATACGATAGTCGCGATAGTAGTAAAACTATCGATAGTTATTTAAAGTGACTAGACTATCGATACTATCGATAGTATCGTCGATAGTTTGACAGTTCTACCATGGTGGAATATACATACAGGTGACGTAAATAGAAGAGTGCGACGCTATTCTCAAATAGTAAGCTCTTTGAAACGGTAGGGTTGCATTTCCAGAGGGAAAAGGGGGAAAAATGTAGGGCTAAATTGGCCGGATCCGGTCCAAAAAGAGGAGTATATTCAGTCATATTAATAAAAGCCAAGCATTTGCTTTTGCTTAAGATTTCAGATCTTTTACTCAAATTTTGAAATTTGATTCATAAAAATTATTGTCAAATTTTTTAAATCTTGAGTAAAAGTATTTGCTTGGTTTTTATTAATATGGCCCATTATTTATATATTTGTCTTATTGTTAAAGGTAAAATACTATATTTTATATTATATATATTATTTACAATTCTTAAGAAGCTTTTATTCATTCTTGAGAAACAAAAAAATTGGTGAACTGCACCAATATGAATATAAAAATTAAAACAAAACGCCTTCAAACGACGGTATATTACACATTTAACCAAATATATGTATTGAGTTCAATATCTGGTAAAAGTTATAATCATTAGTATCAGGTTTAGTTTTTCCGAATTCGGTACAACTTACTGAAAAAATATAAAACCCAGCGAGTTTCGAATGAAAAAGGCAAACATAAAGCGACGATATAATTCATACTCAACTGGATATATTGAACTCAATATCTGGTAAAATTTATAATCGTTAGTATCAGCGTGTATTGTTTGGGCATTCAATATATCTATCCAATCTCAACGGATATGGTGATCCGGGTATTACAATTTTCGGAGTTGTTCCTCTGTAAAAATATTTTTGACACCTTCCAATATTGTTTCCTCTCGTGCCCTTTCGGTTTTTAGATTGTTATTTTCGCTTTCTAGAAGTTTTATTTGCAACTTTAATCTTGCTATTTGAAGAAGTATTGGATCCTTGGAAACATATTCCTTGTTAGAGCGAAAACCGTTTCCAAAAAAGTTTTTAAATAATAATACATATGGAGAGTAATATGTAATGTTTGTGTTGCATGGTCTCGCTTTTCACAAATACCATGGTTTGCGAAATCCCAAGATAAGGGACACCACAGGCATCGACACTGTTTCCTATGTCAGCAAGCGTCGTTTTGCTGGGTTATGCGCATTCGGCAAAATGCAGCACGCACACTTTTGAATTTAGTGTAGGCATCACACCGCTGCTTTCCCTAGCAGAATTATATCTGGGTCTCTGGGTCTGTGGGAGGGCCAAACATTCTGAAACTCGCCACTGTCCAAGGTTTTCTACAACGGGCGTAGCTTGTTTTTGGCATTTTTGAAATGATGGCGCGAAAATTTAAATTTTAACTATTTTTTTCTTCATAAATAATAAAATTGTCAAAGGAAATAAAAATGTTACAAAACAACTATAATAATATAATATAATACAATGGCGCTATTATAACTCTGACGAGTTTTATGGCCGAGCTTCTCTCCCAATTCGAGGTGTGCTCCTTTTTTGTTTTTCCTACTAATTGGGTGGACCTACAGTTTTATGCCGGCTCCGAACGGCGAATGCATTTTCTGTGAGAAGCTTTTTTCATGGCAGAAATACTCTCGGAGGGTATGCCGCCCACTGCCGAAAGGTGACCGCTGCTCTTAAAAAACCCAATAATTGGATTTTTACTAATTAGAAAAATTGTTTTGGTGTTTTGCTCGGACCGTGGTTTGAACCCGAGACCTCTGGCATAGCAGGCGAGCACTCTACCCACTGCACCACGGCGGCCACTTGTTTTAAATTTTTTCCAAAAGTCGCTCCTTCATACACCTAAAATACACATAAAAACAACACTTTTTTTGGGATCAACTGGGGGCAACATTGGAATTTCATTTTCAAAGAGCCGAATGACAGGAGGAAGAGGAAAACAGAATGAAATAACTGCCTACTTACGTCACCTTGTTATTACACCATGGCAGAATACCAGAAAAAAAACGTAGTGTATATGGGCTTTAGTAATTTTTGTTTAAAAGAATACTATTTTAAAAATAGTCGAGTTGGTGTTGTTGCTTTGAAGGTAATTTTATGAATAAGCGAGTATTCTTTTCATGCTTGGGTACGACAGAAATGCGCCTTATGTAAGTATTTTAACTTGTATGAGAAAATGTTGAACAGTTTTCGTTCGATTGTAAACAAAATTAAATCACATGGAAATTCTGTATTAGCTATACATATCCTCCATCTAATCATACATAATATTAACATGGCCAAATTTTAACACTTTATTTGTTTGTACGAATATAAAACTTTCGCATAAAATGAGTCATACCGCATGTGGTTATTTATTCACTTGACAGACTGCTTATTTATGTGCGTAAGTAAGCTGATTGTTGTTGAGGTCACTGTTCATTGAAACATCTCACAAAAAACAAAAAAAAAAAAAACAATTTCATAGCAAATATGTACAGCTTATATTTATATTAGACTTTTAGATTTATGAACTGATAGTTTTGCTGTAAACCGATGATTTGAGTATTTGAAATCTGCAATAATTTCTTTTACGATGCTTTTTATTTGTAGTCAGTTTTAATAACTGAAAAATTCTCTAAAATAAACTGAAATTGTTTTTGAATTGTAGGACCATGTGACACCGACCACATTTTTATTATTTTGGCATGGATGTGTCTAGAACTTAAGAACTCTAACATTTATGAGGCGATCATTTAAAAAAAAAAACAACCAAAATATGAATAATCACTCCTACGAATATCTAAGTATCAAATTATGTTATTAAATGTCATTTTAATTTTATCTTAAAAATAATCTTAAAGTCATGCCATATAAAACGTCATTGGTACATGAACACCTACATATGTATATGTACATAATTCTTCATGCATTCAATTTTTTTGTTTTTTTTTTTTTCGTTTGATTGCAACCAGACTTGGGCATTATTCGAATAAATTTTTATTTCGATAATTATTCGAATAAAAATGTATTTTTCAAATTTTTATTTAGATAAATTCCCTACGAAAAAATTATTCAGAAATTTTTAATTTTTTTTTACTTATATTCCTCGAAATGTTAAATTTGTTTTATTTCCCGTTCTACTGAATCGATCGAAATACTTCTTTTGCAAAAGATTAATATTTTTTGACGACATTTAACATGCCGGCAAAAAAAAGTTACATTAAGGTGGTATAAACTTAGTACTGGGTGGAAGTTACCCCAATGGCGTACATAGGGTTAATACAATTATGAGTTAGAAACACTCCTCCCAAGCCAAAGAGATTGGTGTATCAATCTTAGGGATCGGACCATAAATACCGAAGATATGAAAAAACGATTTTTAGCGACATCTAGCGGCGTCCAAAAAAAAAAAATAAAATTTTTTTCCAGAAATGTTTTCGAAAAAGAAATCATATGGGGGGCGTACGGCGAACTTTTTTTCTCGATACGCTGTAATGTACATACATACATACATTAGATAGGGTCGAAAAAAAAAGTTGTAAAAGTCCGTCCCTAAATTTGAAGCTTATGTTGAGAGGGTTAAGGGACACAAAAAAAATTTGTTTGATCCCGCGAAATACCGCCGAAATTGTTTTTTTCTTGTAACTTTGTTATTTAACATCCGATATTTAAAGTTGATACGTCATTATTTTCGTATTTTGAAGATCTATATTTCCGTCTAATGTCCTTTTGAACTCTTTTTAATTTTTTTTTTATTGTATGTTTTTTACATATTTATGTAAATGAAAATTATCTGTTATGTGTTCGAATAATTTTGTTTCTGAGTAAACCAAATTATTTATTATTCAAATAATGCCTATATGACACTACATTTTTTTCCTGGTTTTTTTGGTTTTGAAAACCCACCGAAAGTCAAAATACAAAAACAATTCTTCTATAGGTTGAAAAGAGACAAATACTCCCTCAAAAATAATTTGATTGACATTAAACTTCAAACTAAATGAAAATAATATTTATTTTAAAAATTATTTTTTTTTGGAAATTTGATTTAAATTACTGAAATAAAAAAGTTATGAAACCCAAAGGGCAGGATAGCTTTGTATTCCGTGTTATAAAGGGAAGCCAGTACGCAATATAATTTTTCTTGCGAACTTCTTCTTTACCCTTACGGCCAAAGCAGAAGCTTACAGGAGGCAAATTTAAAATTTGTATTTCCATATATTTTTTTATTTTAAATATAATTTATTTTATGGTTGTAAAATTGGAAAAATTGTCAGAAAAATGACCGAATGCCAAAAAACCTACCGAAATACAAGCTGGCTCGTTGGTTTTTAATCGCCTAGATGGTATTTTGTTTGGTTTTTTTCAATATAGATTGCTCGCTTGCACCAACGCAAAACTGTATTTGACCATCTCCTTCACACAAAAAACCTGGTAGAATACCAGAAAAAAATGTAGTGTCATATGGGCTTAAAGATAAAAACAAGTAAAAGCGCGGCTGTCTTCGGCCGTACCGAAGACTTCATACCTTTCATGAGTGGGGAAATGAAAAGTTACCTAGGTATGTACATAGCCGGATTAAGTTTAATTTATAATTTTAATTCTGTGGGTTCATTTATGGAAAGATTTATTAGAAAAAATGGTGTCTTGGCTGTTAAAATGGAGGAGTTATACACCAAAATGTCCATATCTGAACAATCGGTTGTAGGGGAGCTATATGTTATAATGGTCCGATCTTGAAAATTTTCGGTAACCCCGTTTGGGCCCATATGGGTGCAAATACTTTAAAATTTCACGCCGTTAGCTGTTAAAATAGAGGAGTTATACACCAAAATGTCCATATCTGAACAATCGGTTTTATGGGAGCTATATGTTATAGAGGTCCGATCTTGACAATTTTCGGTAATCCCGTTTGGGCCCATATGGGTACAAATACTTCAAAATTTCACACCGTTAGCTGTTAAAATGGAGGAGTTATACACCAAAATGTCCATATCTGAACAATCGGTTGTAGGGGAGCTATATGTTATAATAGTCCGATCTTGAAAATTTTCGGTAACCCCGTTTGGGCCCATATGGGTGCAAATAGTTTAAAATTTCACGCCGTTAGCTGTTAAAATAGAGGAGTTATACACCAAAATGTCCATATCTGAACAATCGGTTTTATGGGAGCTATATGTTATAGTGGTCCGATCTTGACAATTTTCGGTAATCCCGTTTGGGCCCATATGGGTACAAATACTTCAAAATTTCACACCGTTAGCTGTTAAAATGGAGGAGTTATACACCAAAATGTCCATATCTGAACAATCGGTTTTATGGGAGCTATATGTTATAGAGGTCCGATCTTGACAATTTTCGGTAATCCCGTTTGGGCCCATATGGGTACAAATACTTCAAAATTTCACACCGTTAGCTGTTAAAATGGAGGAGTTATACACCAAAATGTCCATATCTGAACAATCGGTTGTAGGGGAGCTATATTTTATAATGGTCCGATCTTGAAAATTTTCGGTAACCCCGTTTGGGCCCATATGGGTGCAAATAGTTTAAAATTTCACGCCGTTAGCTGTTAAAATAGAGGAGTTATACACCAAAATGTCCATATCTGAACAATCGGTTTTATGGGAGCTATATGTTACAGTGGTCCGATCTTGACAATTTTCGGTAATCCCGTTTGGGCCCATATGGGTACAAATACTTCAAAATTTCACACCGTTAGCTGTTAAAATGGAGGAGTTATACACCAAAATGTCCATATCTGAACAATCGGTTTTATGGGAGCTATATGTTATAGAGGTCCGATCTTGACAATTTTCGGTAATCCCGTTTGGGCCCATATGGGTGCAAATACTTCAAAATTTCACACCGTTAGCTGTTAAAATGGAGGAGTTATACACCAAAATGTCCATATATGAACAATCGGTTGTAGGGGAGCTATATGTTATAATGGTCCGATCTTGAAAATTTTCGGTAACCCCGTTTGGGCCCATATGGGTGCAAATAGTTTAAAATTTCACGCCGTTAGCTGTTAAAATAGAGGAGTTATACACCAAAATGTCCATATCTGAACAATCGGTTTTATGGGAGCTATATGTTATAGTGGTCCGATCTTGACAATTTTCGGTAATCCCGTTTGGGCCCATATGGGTACAAATACTTCAAAATTTCACACCGTTAGCTGTTAAAATGGAGGAGTTATACACCAAAATGTCCATATCTGAACAATCGGTTGTAGGGGAGCTATATGTTATAATGGTCCGATCTTGAAAATTTTCGGTAACCCCGTTTGGGCCCATATGGGTGCAAATACTTTAAAATTTCACGCCGTTAGCTGTTAAAGTGGAGGAGTTATACACCAAAATGTGTATATCTGAACAATCGGTTGTAGGGGAGCTATAGGTTATAGTGGTCCGATTTTAACAATTTTCGGCAATCTCATTTGGGTCCATATGGGTACAAATACTTCAAATTTTCAGGCCGTTAGCTGTTAAAATGGAGGAGTTATACACCAAAATGTGTATATCTGAATAATCGGATGTTGTGGAACTATATGTTATAGTGGTCCGATCTTGACAATTTTCGGTAACCTTGTTTGGGCCAAAATGGGCACGTCTACTTCAAAGTTTCATGTCCTTAGCTGTATAAATGGGGAAGTTATGCACAAATTACATCAAAAAATTTCATGTATATCTGAATAATCGGTTGTTTTCTATATGTTATAGTGGTCCGATTCGGCCGGTTCCGACAAATGATCAGCTGCATATAACAACATACCTGTATTCCGAATTTCATTCAGATATCTGAAAAACTGAGGGACTAGTTTGCGTTCACACAGACGGACGGACGGACAGACGGACAGTCGGACAGACGGACAGACGGACATGGCTTAATCGACTCAGCTCGTGATTCTGACCATATCGGTATATATTTTGGTGGGTCCCCCACGCTTCCTTCTGGTACTTTCGACAAAAAATTTTTGGCACTAAATTATAATACCATTTCATTCTCATGAAAGGTATAAAAATTATTCATCTATTATTCTTTATTCGAATAAATTTTGCCCAACTATGATTGTAACTACATTGTAAGTATGTATGCATGTATTCTCGAAATGACTTCCGTTGATTTCCAAATATGGACCTCCAATCTAATGTTTTACTTTGTTTTAAACATCCTCTTTGTGATGAGGCTTTTCATTTTCTACTTCCATTTGCCATAAACAGTGATTGGCAATTTTATAGCCATAAATTTATCACGTTCAATAATTTCCATGTAATTTTCACTTCGACACTTCAACCAATCTAATCATTTAACCGACCGTGCAAAGTGGATAACAACAACAAGGCTACATCATCTCCAGCTGCTGTGATGTACATGTTTTTAGTTTTTTTTTTCTCGTACTACTTTTTTTGCAACGATAAAGTGCAACTTTTTTTTACCCACTTTTTATTAGATAAAGTTAATTGGCTGTTTTGGTTATAACTCGTTTTGCTTATATGGAATATTATGTCTATAAATATGTAAATACATACATATCTAACTGGTATATCTACTTTCAATGAGACTGTCTAAAAAGAAAAAAGAAAATTAAATAGGTGAAAAATATTGTCAAATTCAGCACATTTTGTGTGCCATAAAACTGAAAAGAGTGGAATGTTTTGTTGTTCTCGTTAGAATCGCGTTAGAAATCTACATTTGATTAGGATTGGAGAATTATAATTTAATATAATTATACGGTTGAGTCTTTCTTGAATCGTTATCTAACCTCAGTGTTTGTCGGGCTTCATACTAGCTCATCAACCTACTTGTTATTATTTTGTGTGAAACCTCTTATGAATAGCCTCATTCTTTTACACGCAAGTTCAAAAAAAAAACCACAAGCTAGATTAGCGAATAACATAGAAAGCAACAACAAAATCAAAGCCAGATGGATATCACGGTATATATATTGAGACGGTAATGCCAGTAGGCGGAAATGTCAAATACTGCTTACGTCACAGGACCAATAAAGCCGCGAACAACCAAACAAACAGCTGTGCCAATTGCAAAAGGAAATGACGTATGAGGACCTGATACTTTTTTCTAAAACCGAAAGAAATATGGCGGGCCAGCGAACTGACATGACCTTTTAATTGGATCATGGATGGATATGTTAAGCGCGTCGAACTGAAAGCGCTTGGCTGTTTGTCAACCTGCAACAGCAGTGTTGCTTTGGAAAAGAACGAATAGAAACATAGAATTTTTGGAATCTATGTTTTTGGAACATATGTTCTTGTAGCATAAACATCAACCAATTGCATAAATATCAGCAAATCGTATTCTTTTATACAGAGCAAGATTGATACATAAGGTTGCCTTGGTAGAAACAGCTGACAATTTTTTTTCATTACCTAAATTGTCAAACTTTACGTGTTTGTTGCTTTTCTTGTATGTATGTGTCGCTTTTCTTGTATGCATGTGCTGCTTGGCCAATTGAAAATGGACGTTTGACAATTGAGATAGCAAAACGGGCAACAACAAAATGCATTGCAGGGTTGCTTTTCCGCACTGCGGTGACCTTATGGATCAACCTTGATACAGAGGCTACACAGAGGCTGACTCAACCGCTAACCATCGGTAACCAGCTCAACACAACCGAACTTTGCTGGTGAATGGCAAAAATTCGAATCCACCCAAAGACCTCTAGTGTGAAGTCTTTGTAATTAATTTCTAGCAAGTTGAGCGTTCTTTTCACAGTCGCCTAATAGAAAAACCAACTAATGTACAAAAACAAAGCAGATATTTAAATAACTTAAGTTGTAATGCGTAAAACTAGCATAAGCTGGTGGCAGCTAATGTCGCCTACCTACTTGAACGCCTACTTTTCTTCTTCAATTTTATTTCTTAAAACCTATTTCTTGATTTTAACACAGAATTCGGGCAACAAAAAAAGAAGAGAGAAAACTAGAAAGAATTAAAAAATAAACGGAAACCGATGAACCTTAATTAAACTGTTTTTCTTTATCAAACAAAAGAAGAAACAAAATAATAAATTTTCTTATGATTTGCCATTAACTTGTGAACCCAAGAAAATAACGCGAATACCTAGATGTAGAAACGCATAAGTATGAAGCAGGTTAAACAAACATATTGACATATGTACCTACATACCAGAGATCAGCATGCGATACATTTTTTGTGATTTAGAGTATACTCATAAAAAATGCGGTGGGAGTATGACCGCAACCGCAAAATATGCGATCATAATAAACACCGCACCGCATTTTCTTGATCAATTCCGGTATGTGGTAGTATGGATATCACAACACCGCAAACACCGCATATCGCAAACACCGCATTTCCCAAATAGAGATATTTACAATGTTGCCAGTGCGATTTGTTGTTTGTAATTTTTACCGTCTTATGGATTTGGATTGGTTTTTTTTTTTAATTTTTTCATTGAAAGGGCCACTTAAAATTTAGAGTTTGTTTACATTCAAAATAATTTGACTAATGAATTTCAAGATAAAAATATGTACTACTTACATCAAATAGAGTTTTTCCTAAAATCCTTGAATTACATTTATGGCTACATTTATGGTAATACACATAAGTTTTGTTTACACATTTTTGTTTGTCTGTGACATAATCTTTATTTTCCAACGAGGCATTCATTCAATTTCCACAGTCGACAAAATTGGCTACGATACATTGATTGAAACCGAAGTTTTTGTCATTTTATTGGAGCAATAAGAATACACATGTTTATTTTTATACATTTTATTATGCGCCCGTCGGAATGAATACTTTTCCGTCAATCTAGCAATTCGTTTAACTGAGAAACATAGTTGAATTAGATGTCTTTTTACGGCAAAGCTGAAGTACTGAAAGTGTCGATCGTCAGTTAAATACATTTAATTCAACTATGTTGTCAATTAAACGGATTGCTAGTATGACGGAAAAGTATTCACTCTGACCACCTTATTAGTCGTATTGGATTTAAAAATGAAATTTTTTGATTATTTCATTATTGAAAAATATTTTATTATTCAAAAAACTGCCACAAAAAACAAAGCATACAAAAATAAAAAAAAAATACTTGAGAATAAATTTGCTGTAATCAGACACTCATATCTATGTATTTATGTACAAACAAAAATGAATTTTCAATTGCCTATACCTTTGCAGTGTGTGAAAAATTTCCGGCAACACTGAATAGTATACAAATAAAAAAATGCGGTGTTTGCGGTATGCGGTGTTAACAACACTAAATACCGCAATATCATTTAGGTTTTCAATCAATGCGGTAGCGGTGAATTTTTTTTCTGGGTTTTGCGGTGCTTTAGAAAATACGGTGCACCGCTGCTGATCTCTGCTACATACAATATGTCTGTCAGGCAATAATATAAATATGGTACATATGTATATACGTAGGCTTTAATTGGATCATGTTACCGTATGATTGTGCAGTATTAATTTGACGCAGACAGTTATACCTATGATTGTATAGTTGCAATAGTTTTTATTCATAGTTTTATTCAGATAAATTAATCACCTGCAAATTGTGCATCTTTTGTGGTTAATGTAAATCGTTAAACACAGTGAACTTGAGGAAGTTTTGCGACCTACGTTAACGTATGAGGATGTATAGTGTTAAACAGTTGTAATATGTAGTGACTACCCAACGAGCACAGCCTCTACCGTTAAGGAATTTGTGTAGACTACATTAAACAACTAGTGAAATTCTTCCAACTATCTCAGATAGAGCAATTTAAAGTTTATAAATGCTTAAACACCACAAGCCCACAATACATAATCCTACAAACTATTAACACATAAACTTTAAATTGCTCTATCTTAGCGAAAAAAAAAAGATATTTGAGCAAACTCAACGCCATTCGTAAGAGAAAGACTTCTTCTTTAAGATGCTATGTGTGCTTTTTTAACAAAAAAAATCTGTCATTTATATATAACCTCAAAAATAGGCAAAAAACGGTGTTTTTTGCATATTTAGGTTAGGATATCTCAAAATCCTGACGTGATAGAGTAATTCTGCGTCCAGTTTTGAATTCAGCGCATCGAAAACCTTTAGGAAAGTATGGTCTGGTTTATGGCCAAATTTCTTGTCGGCCTGTGTTATCCATTGTTTTTAGAGACTTTCTCTAACGTAGGAAAAGGACTAGTTCTCGAATCATTCTCTAACCGATATCTGTCTGATGTTGGTTTTAAAACACTATTAGAAGAGACTGTTAATGCAATATTCCTATACTTTCGTCCTATCTTACAGGAAAATTTAGAGAAAAATTCAGAAATTGGATTGAGTATTTTCCCATTTTGAATACTGTTGAAGTTATGACGTTGTTTTAAGCTCAATAATCGAACAGAGCTACACAAATTTTTGTGTAGCTATTAGAGCTTACGAATCAATTTAAGGCTTTACAAATATTTTCAGAACACAATAGGGGGATTCACTATCCCTAGCACGATAGCAAGATAGCACGGATTGCAAATATCCTAGACCAAAATATGCTACACATCGAGAGCACCCCATTGCACAGTCGTAGGAAATTTTAAGAAGCAGCTTTTCTTTTTAGCCAAAGGGACGCGTTCATCACTCACTTTTTAATAAATAAATCATTTTATTTTAGTAAATTTAATAAATACACATAAAAAATAACATTTTAAGCAAAATTCAAATGCTCAAATTGAAATTGAAGTTAGCAATTGGCAAATGTCAGCTGACGCAGGGTCGCAATTAATTTCCTACACTTCATAGCAAATAAATATACATAGGTTTTGGTGTAGCATATTTTTGAGGTCTAGCATATTTCTGTGCGCCTGTATTTTGTTGTTGTGCGTTGTAAAACTTTGCAATCCGTGCTACGTGCTAGGGTTATGCTATGGATAGCGAATACCCCTAATATGCTTATCTATGTATGTATGTATAAAAAATTTTCATTAAGTCAAGTGTGAAACATGAGACTTTTCCCAACAAAGGTGTCAACCGTCTTTAATCCATTGAAAGTCCCATCGGGTGTGTCTGGGAGTTGTTTAGTGACTATACTCGTATTTTGACTTGGCAGTCACATTGAAAAATGTGCTACTCCAAATGCTAAAACTTTTTCAAGCAGGGACCCAACCAGTTATGACTTATGATAAAAGTTACGATCAAAAAGTTATTTTTTTACTTTAATTTTTTTCGGCAGACTATAACTGTTAAAATGTGACTTTTATTTTTTCCGGCAAAAATAAAAGGCAATTTCAAATTACAAAGAGACCGCTACGAGTCTCCAGTGATACCAAATTTACCGTAGTTGGGCTTACGGTCTCTTTGTAGTTTCGAACTGCCTTTTATTTTTGTCGTAAATCACTGTTTTTGAGAGTTTAACTCGAAAAAAAATTTTGATTTTTTTTTTTGATTTCTTAGAAAACTTCTGAGCATACAGTCTTATAGACCAAATAATTTTAGCCTAAGAAAGTGTAACTTTTAGCTTTCTAGGAAATCGTTTTGATTTTTGGCAGGTTTTTTTCTAAGAAGTGCTTGATATTTTCATCATACAATAACATAAATTACATCTTTGGTCATAAAATATGTATATAATTGTATGTATATACATGTATTATATGTCGATGGAATCCAGGACTTACGACGAGTCCATTGATACCAAATTTACCCTAGTTGGGCTAGAGGTCTCTTTGTAATTTCAAATTGCCCTTTATTTTTGCCGGAAAAAATAAAAGTCACATTTTAACAGTTATTATTTGAATAAAAAAATAAAAGTCAACTTTTAACAGTTAATATCGGACTTTTTCCGAAAAAATTAGAAAAATAAAAATCATGTCTGATTCTTGGAGAGGAGGTCGAGAGGACTTCAGAAATATCAAAATTTTTTGTCTACGGTGATATTTTGATTCTGACTTTTTTGTCTAAAAATATTTCGATAACAGTTATTATGGGTCCCTGTTTTCAAGACTTCTGCTAGAACAGGCTCTTACTTCATTGCGATTTTTAACACTTTCAACTCTTCGTTCCCATGAACTTCTCATTTTAAAATTGTCTCAATAATAATGCGAGAATGCAAATATACACCTCTATATATCAATACAAAAAACGTGCTCATGCGCTTTTATGTTTTATGAGACCATGAACTCAATAGCTTTTAATTTTTTTTAGATTTCAAAGTGAAAATTTTGCACGATCAGCAAAATGCTTAATATAATAATACAATGGCGCTATTATAACTCTGACGAGTTTTATGGCCGAGCTTCTCTCCCAATTCGAGGTGTGCTCCTTTTTGTTTTTCCTACTAATTGGGTGGACCTACTGTTTTATGCCGGCTCCGAACGGCGAATGCATTTTATGTGAGAAGCTTTTTCATGGCAGAAATACTCTCGGAGGGTATGCCGCCCACTGCCGAGAGGTGACCGCTGCTCTTAAAAAACCCAATAATTGGATTTTTACTAATTAGAAAAATTTGTTTGGCTCGGGCCGTGGTTTGAACCCGAGACCTCTGGCATAGCAGGCGAGCACTCTACCCACTGCACCACAGCGGCCACAGCAAAATGCTTACCAGCATTGAAAAATGCAATTTTCAGAATTGAATGCAACATAATAATAACTATTCATTTGTCTTGAATCCATTGAATATTACGAACATTTTGTTATTCGTAGCATTTTAGCTTTACATACTTACATGCATATTGACGATCGTTGTTTACGATAATTAAATTTATGATATTCATGAGCATATATATGTATGTATGTACATAGGTATATGAGTTATGGTTTATTTGCTTAGACAGCAATTGCGGGCAGCAGTTAATGAGCGTGAATATTTATATTTACGTTAGCTTTTTTTTCAAAAGTCATGCTTTTACCACAGAACTATATGTAATAACTACGATCGATGTTACTAAAACATATGTGAATAGTAAAGCTATGGATTTGAGTGCAGAAAAAGATCATAAATAAAATGTATTTTATAAATTTGTGTGCGGGAAACCATAAAACTATCAAAGATTAGACATTTAAGAAACGTGTTTCTGGCTTAAACTCAAATAGGCTTAGCTCAGTCAGTCAATAAAACTTTTCATTCAATCAACATTAAGATCTCATATCATTACAAGTTAATAATTTTATAGCACAAACAAGTAATGTTTGTTTACGCACGCCTTTTCAATGTAGGTCAATTTAACTTTTTTTAATGTCCGAAAAATGGCGCGGCACTTAATAACTAATAGCACCAGTTTCATTGCCTAGTTTTGGCCTCCTGGCAGGCGCGACAACGGATGCCAATGTTACTTTTCAAGTTTTATGCACTCGTGCGTACAAATATGCTTGTCTATGAGTAAGCCTTGTCGACTTACATACTTTTTTGATTACTTTTTAACATTTTTATTATTATTGATCTTACTTTTCGTACATTTCTCAAATGTGAACCGGTTTTCCATGCGGTTTCTGTTTTCAAGTTGTTGCATTTTTATATCTGGCCAAATAAAGGACGTAAGTGCATTAAGAGTGTTCTTAAATATGCCGAATATTTGAAGGTAGTCATAGTTCTAGGAGATCTTGCTACTCGGACATGGAACATCATCCCTTGAAGGTGAGCAAAATTTTTGGTTGACTTTAATTACATATGTATGCATTTATATCTTCATGTGTGTACAACCTTCCTAGTATGTGTTGAACTACGCCTTAGTCAGAGGCTATAAAACAGCCTGCAATCCAAAAAAAAAGGGCAAATGGCAAGAGAACAAATAATAAAAACAAACGTAACAATTGTTTTCAACCATTCCCAGCGCAATAAACCCGAGGAAAAACAAACAAAATACAAAAAGTTGGTCGTAACTCTAGAGAATTGAAGCAGTTGCTAAATAAAAACATAAAACAAGTATAAAAGTAGAATAAAAAAAAAACTGAAATTAAAAAATAATAAATGTAAATACATATCAGTTTCGCTATGTTTTGTGCGCCAACCTTAAATTTCGTTGTAGGTATGTATTTTCTGCGCTTGAAGCATTTCAAATTTTTCTACATATTTGACTTGCCACTTCGCGGCATGGCACCCCATCGCCTTTGCCAATTTTGCATATTTAATTTGATTGTGTTCCAGTCACGATTTTACAATTCAACCCATTTTGTCACGCTACTAGAGCTATGGTCGATTGTTGCTATCACAAAAAAATTATGGCCCTTTCAAGGTATAAATACAGAGTTTTATCAAGCTTTTAGTATCTTAATTGCTTTAAGTCAGCCCCAATGTAGGGAGACTGTTAGGAAATAAAATAGATACAGTCATGTGAAAAATAATAGGGACACCCAGCGACATTTCATATAAATACAAAGAAAACGAATGTTTTCAATTATTTTCAAAAAGTGTTTTTTATTATAAATATTTAATGTTTCTACTATAAAACAACAAAAGAATAAACTCCAGTTCAATGCGAAACTAAAAAAAAAATTCTTTTAAGATTGGAGTTCATATTATACTGTGAAAAAAAATAGGGACACTTACAAAAATTCAAGTTCTTTATAAAATTCTTTAAATAGTTTTCAGTTTCTTTGATTATTAAGGTAATTTAAATATTTAGTAGTTTGTGGTATAGCCTTTACTTTGTATAACAGCCGCGCAGCGGCGAGGCATAGAGTCCACAAGTTTTTGGCATGTCGCTTGCGGAATGGCTTCCCATGTCTCCTTCACCAGTGACCAGAGGGCGTGTCTATTGGATGCTTTTTTACCTCTTAATGCTACTTTCACTTCCTGCCACAAGTTTTCGATGGGATTTAAGTCTGGCGATTGAGCAGGCCAGCTTAGTATGTTGATGTTGTTATCCGAAAACCACTTTTTTGCCAGCTTCGATGTGTGTTTCGGGTCATTGTCTTGCTGAAAGACCCACCGAAGCGGTAAATTTTCCTCAGCATACGGTAACATAACCTCACCTAAAATTCCGCAATAAGTCACTGCTCTCATTGTTTCCTCGATTCGATATATAGGACTCCTTGGTAGGAAAAGCATCCCCAAACCATAATTGAACCTCCTCCATGCTTGACTGTCTTAATGGTATATTTCGGATTGAAGGCGGTGTTCACTGGCCTGCGAACATGTTGTGTACCACAATCCGGATAAAACAGATTACATTTAGTCTCATCTGACCACAGGATATTGCGCCATTTCTCCACTGATCAAGTGAAGTGCTCTTTAGCAAAATGTAGCCTTTTAGCAACATTTCGTTTAGAAAGATAGGGTACTTTCCTTGGTTTTTTTGACTTTAAATTTTTTAAAATTAATCCTTTTCGTATCGTAGAAGTGTCCACGTTCAAAGAAAATTCATTTTTTATGACATTGGAAGATGCAAAGGGACACTCAGAGAAAAAGCAAGCTAAATTTCAGTATAACGGGCTTGAATCAAGCCGAAAACGTTATGAAAGTCTGTTAAGCTCGAAAATGCTAAAATCAAGAATATATTCTTATTTTTAGGATGATATTTTTTGAGAATAACAAGCTTATATAAACTTATTTTCAGCATTGCCCATGATTGGTTTGAGAATATAAAATCTTATTTGAAGAATGTTCAACTTTGTTTTAAGAATATTTTTTCTTGATTTTCCACTTTTTCGAAATTCAAAATTCGAAATCATTTAACCCACCTCACAAAATAAAAAAACGAAAGTGGTTATTTCAATGAATTGTATTTTAATTAGTTTTAGTTTCAGAAATGTACATACGTATATGCATATATAGTAATATATATAATATACAATTCATTTTTTACATACATATACATACTTTACATACATATATAAATGTATATATTCCGCACACATCGTATATTTTAAAACTATAAATATTTACATATTTACGCAAGAATAATTGATGTCCAATGCGCATGATACGTAGGCCTGTGTGAAATCGGCTCCAAATAAATACCATACATGCTATTGAAAACCATAATGCAGCAATTTTTGTTTGGATTTCTTCATTTTATCCACTTTCCATTAATATAATAGTTCCATGCCCGGCAGTTCTTGCGCCGATTGTGAACCTTTAAGGGGATCCAAGAAGATGGAAATAATGGCAATGCGCAGTAATACAAGATACATAGATAAACCATTGATACATACTTTGAAATTTTCATTGTCTGGTGCACGATTCAAGCTGCCATGACCATTGGAGCCATGCACACAAAAGTTGGCGCCGCAAAACTGCAAATCCTCTTAGGAGATGATGGTATTGGAGTCCCCGCCACTGCCATGAGCGCCACTTCAAAGCAGTGCAAATTCATTTTTTTTATTTTCCATTTCGTGCATTGTATGTATGAATGTATATTTTCTTTTTTTTTTTTTGTTAAAAAAAGTTTTCGTTTGAACAAAAAAAGCTACGACTATTGAAAATTATGTACATACATACATATGTATGCATGTATGTATCCTTTCAGGGAAAACTTTACACTACATAGTATTCTTAAACTAAGAATTTCATTCTTAAATCGAAAATGTTATTCTTAAAAAAGATTTTTATATTGCTTCAAGAATTCAATTCCGGTTTCAAGATTGGAGAAACTTAAATTTTATATATTTTTCCTTAATTTCAGTAGTTCTTAAAACAAGTACGACAAAGCTTGATTTTAGCCCGCAACTTTTCTCTGAGTGGATTCTTTTTCACAAATCTCCCTATATTCCTTTCCACCACTGGAGATATTTTGGTTGTCCGTCCGCGCGTTTCTGCTTTTGGCTTATACTTCACAGCATTTTCCACCATTCTTTTTGAACAATTCAGCATCTCAGCAATTTTTCGGTATGAAAACCCATTATTTCGCATATTTTTTACTTTTTCCCTAAGTTGGGTGGTGCAGTGCTTTCCTCGGCCCATTTTGAGTCACTAAATTGTATTGTATGGCTCTTAATTTAGCTTAATATAAAACTTTATTTAATATAAATTACCTTTATTGAATATAATGTATCAGGGCCGCCGAGAGAAAATCCGGGCCCGGGGTCAAAATAACTACGGGCCCCTATACTAAATGAACAAATTCTCAAAATCAAAATTCAATGAATATATAGTTACGAACTTTAATTTATCTATACATTAATACAGATCAAGTAAATATGTTTACATAGAAATATACATATTAGGGTGGGTCAAATGTATTGTCAAAAGGCACATCCAGTTTCCGAATCCATGGGTCATACTGAGTACTTAATATTGTCCAAGGGACCATAGGTCTGAATGAATTCTGTTTAAATACATATTGCTTTATTTGTATGAAATAAATTTCTTTAAATTGGAATACAAATATTTGTTGGTAATAATTTAGTATATCAAAAGACTGATTCTGCTGAACGCTTTAGTGAAACAGCAATCGAATTCAACTGTTCGCAAGCTTTGTTTGTTTTCGGCGTATCGCTGTTTACATACATACATACACGTACATATGTATATGAGCATTTCCTGGGCGTTTCGGACGGAATGTTCGCACGATTTTTTGAACTTTTGAGGCGGAAATATCGCGAAATATTGTATAGTTTTATGATTAAGGGAAAGATTTACGCCACGGATAATGATTAAAGTATGTTAGCGACAGAAATTTAGTTTAATGCCTCTGTTTTAGCTACTTTTAAAATATGGACGTGTTTTTGTAGCGTCCGGAACGCAGTTTAAGTGGCTTACACAGAGGCATTAAACTAAATTTCTGTCGGTAACATACTTTAGTCATTAGCTGTGACCTAAATCTTTCCTTTTATCATAAAACGATACAATATTTCGCGATATTTCTGCATCAAAAGTTCAAAAAATCGTGCGAACATACCGTCCGAAACGCCCAGGAAATACCCATATCGCTGTATAAGAATTAGCATCATACGGAATTTTTCTGTTGCAACAGAAAACGAATTCAAATTTATGCTGCAAAGTCGACGCCAAAAACCAACAATTCCTTAAGTGGGATGCAGACACGTTAAGAGATTTATAAAATTTGTTGAAATTTAAAATGATTGCTATCTACGAAAGGTGATTAAAGGTGTTGTTTGTTTATTTTCTGTAGCAAAAACTTGGATATCATTTTGAGATTCCCGGGCCCTCTAAAGCCCGGGCCCGGGGCAATTGACCCCCTTAGCCCCCCCCTCTCGTCGGGCCTGTAATGTATAAACTCCTCACAATTTCGAAAAAATTATAAATTCAATATTCGTGTCCCTATTATTTCGCACAAGCTAAAATAAACTCACTCTACAAAATGATCGACAATTATGAAACGGCGCCAAACATATTTGTTTAAACAACGGTTCTTTGTTGAGGCGACATCCCAGCAAGAAATTAGTATGTAATTTTTGACCGGCGCTTAGAAATTGAGGTGGAGTTCATCTTTGAGTTATTTCAATGCAAGTGTCCCTATTATTTTTCACATGACTGTATTTAGTTGAAGCGGAAGCAGATAAGTGCCCTGAACTGTTTCTTAATTACTTAGACATCTATGTTTTTATAGATGGATGAGTACCACTTCTCTATTCTTAACATAGCTGTGCAATAGAGTGGAAAATACTGAGGTATAATAAATATATCATCAGTTGGCGATTTAACAAGAGAAACCCAAAAACCTACTATGTCTCACAGAAAATTATCATCGACAAATCCATTAGGAATCAAAAAACGGTCTTTCATTGCCCAGTTCTACAGCTTGGAACACAAAAACCATTTAAACTATAAGTATTCTTTTTATTTGGCGCGTAACCGTCTAGACGATTCTGACCGAGTCCCATAGGCCAGTTGTTTCTGTTTCGTGCACTTGGGAAAACCTAAACCATATGCCATTCAAAAAATGTTAAGAAATTCCTCCATCAATCTTAGTTACTCACGTTGAAACAAACGCCAGCTTTAAATGCCAACAAAACTGGTTATAAAAATAAAAGCATTGCATTAATGTCTCTTTACAATATTTCGGCAGTTGCAAGTTCAAACGAGGCGCTTGAACTCGCGTTTTACTCATTACACTAAAATGTACCGATAAAACAACACAAAACACAAAAAATGCATAAAAGTTAACTTTAGAATTGCAGCCTGTGTCTTGTTTTAATATCTCAACTCTTATTCTGCCAAGCCTTTTTCGTTTGCAGCGAAAAAAAAAATAACCACAACTTAACTACAACGATTTATTTTCATATTTCTTTGTTGTATTGTTTTTGTATCCGTCTTTTTTAAAAATTCTGGCTGTCTTTACTCTATGCTTGGCTGTGTGTTATTTCCTATTACGATGTTAGGTCAGCCGTACAATCTAACATTTCGGGTGCAGTTTCATGCCTGTTAACGTTTATAAGTTTTTGTAGATGTTTTTTTTATTATAACACTGCACAACAAAGTCGAACTTTTCATGCAATAATTTGGTAAATTAAGGTAAGGTCTCCCTTTTTTTCTGCCTTTAGCGGGTATCGATAGAAATACTTTCTGGGCCGGAGCATCCTTCATCCATTCTCATGACATGACTTGCCCAACACAGCCGCTGGATTTTTATTCGCTGAACAATGTGGATGGCTGTGTAAAGCTCGTGCAGTTCATCATTAAATCTCCGTCGAGTTCATCATTAAGTCTCCGTCCGTCACCATCACTAACGCGCAAAAGTCCATAAATCTTCCGAAGAACTTTTCTCTCGAATAATACAAGTGTCATCTCCAATAATACAAATGTCCATGTTTCTGCGCCGTAAATGAGGACTGGAACGATAGCATCCTCTAGAGCGTGGTTTTTGTTCATCGAGGACTTTGCTTTTCAATTGCTGGCAAGAGCGATTCTTTATTGGATTTTTGGTGTTACTTCTGGTTCCCAAATAGACCAAGTCTTTAACGGTTTCGAATTTGTAGCTGTCAACAGTGACGCGGCAGCCAAGACGCGCTGTTTCTTTGTGTGATGACAGAAGGTACTTACTTCTCTTGTACTCGTTAACCGCCAAACCCATTTTCTTAGCCTTTCTGTCCAGCTTGGGGAATACAGAATATACAGCACAAGTGTTGGTGCCAATAATGTGAATGTCATCGGTGTTCGTAAACGGTTGCACACTCTTGTGATATAGGATGCTTTCTGTGCAGTTCGAATTATCTTTGTCCACATCAAGTGAAAGAAATCAGACGAAGAGGAGTCACCTTGTCTGAAACCTAGTTTGGCCTCGAATGGCTCGGAGAGGTCCTTCTCAATTCTGACGGAGCTGGTGGCGTTAGTTAACGTCATTTGGCATAGCCCTATAAGTTTTGCAGGGAAACCAAATTCAGACATTGCGGCAAATAAGCAGTGCCTATTAATGTTGCGAAAGCGGCTTTAAAATTGACATAGAGATGGTGTGTGTCTTTTGCTTTTTCATGGGGTTTTCCTTGGCGTATTGTGAGGATCTGGTTGGTTGATGGTGGCTTCACCAGGTCTGAAGACACACTGACAAGGTCCAATTGTTGATGGTGGGATTCAATCTTTCGCACAATACGCTAGTCCTAGATCATTCATGGTTTCACCAGGTCTGAAGACACACTGACAAGGTCCAATCAGATTGTTGATGGTGGGATTCAATCTTTCGCACAATACGCTAGTCCTAGATCATTCTCAATAAATACAAAAGCGGGGATGATATTGTGGTGGAGTCGTGCTAAATTTGTGGTGGTTTCGCGGCAGTATTCGCCAATGAGCCTAAATCTCAAATCGCCAACGATTTGAGAAACCACAAACTATACTATACTCGTATTATCAAAAAAAATTCACAGTTCATTCAGACTTGAATTCCAATTTCTTGTTTCACAGTATTCTTAAGTACTGCTTGTTTTCGTTAGTTGTTTTGTTTAGTGGTTTGAAGGCTTCGCGGCTGCTTGCCTGCTCGCTGATCCGCATAGTACAACACATTAATTTCCGTTGACTTCCCCATAACATAAATAGTATGTGTGACTGACTTACTAACTGACTGAATGACTAGCACTGCTGAGTGATTGTGTGAAGAATAGCCAAGAGACAGGCGCGGATGGACGGTCACAGTAAACAACAACAACAACGCTGATAGGTAAACCTTTATCGCCACCACCACCACTACCACCAGCGCGACTATCACCAGCACCAACACTCAACAGTTGGACAACGCATATGTTTAGCTTTGCAGTATAAGAAACTGGCTTTTATGGCAGGCCCCTCTTTCATTCAATTGTCCATTATGCAGTTGTTGGTATGACTGCGCTTGCAAAGGTTTTTTTTTTGTTTTTTTTTTATGTTGTAAAAACTCTTGGCAGCCAAATATCCATCCGACGTGCATTAAGTAAAAGCAAAAGCGACTTACTTTGGAGTTTTTACGTTTTTACTTTACGAACAAGACAAGTCAGTTGAGTTTAAGCTTTGATTGTTAGCGCAACGCACGCGCGCGTTTCGGATACAAACGAAGTTCAAATAAAAATTTAAATATAAAGAAGAAAAAAATAAATTATATAGCAATGGTAAGCCTGGTATACTTTCAGCCTGTCTCTTATTTTTTTTTTTTAACAGACTGTGAATCAAAAAAGTGTGAAAATTACCGAAAATATTATTTTAAAAAAATATTAAGAATTAAGACTAAGTTTTTCTGCTATTTTTAAAATCTCGCTTAATTTTCTCCGAACTTTGGCAGATGAACCGATTTGGTAAAAGTCTTACGATGGTAAAAATAAAGCGGCAGGGTTAGGGAAGCGCTATTAAGGGCCGAATTATTATTAAAAACTCATTTTTAACTTTTTTTTTATTTTTGAGATTGAAATGAGAACCTCTAGCTAACAGTGTACAAGTCTAGCATTCTACCCACTATGTTACAATGCTCGTCTAGTAAACATAAGTAATTGGATTAAATGCATTAAATTGTTCAGTGCTTGTATATTTCATACCCAAATGAACAAAAAAATATTGATTTTAAGAATTGTGTAGTACACTTTCAAAAATGGATATGTGCAATTTTTTCGATATTGAGTTTTTGATGGATTGTGTACAAGTATTTCAATGTGTATAATGCATAGATGGGCATACTGCAGTAAACTCAGTAATTCAGTAAAAAAGCAAGTGCAGTAAAGCTTACTGAATGCTTATAAAATTGCAATAGCTATTAAAATATTACTTTATGTTGCAAAATATTCGAGTTCGAACTGAGTTTTGCAAAAATTTTCGGTAGAAAGTCAAAGACAAATATTTTACTGCTTGAATACTGGTAATGCATTACTACTGCTACTTGAAACTGCCCATCTATGGTATAATGTCACTTAAGAATTTATTGCAAAATCCTGCCGTATTCTAAAACAACCCAGCAAAAATCTGGTCATCGCTCTTACCTGTCAGGCATGACAGAAGGCCTTGCCATGGAGCATCTGACGAGTTCATCACTTCTTTCACGCATTGCCAGTAATGCAGAGTGGAATGAGCTTCCATTACCCATTCCTCGTAATGCAAAGTAGAATGGAGCGGAAAAGATGAACTGGAGTAAATACCGTTATTTTCAGTGGAAATTTCCATCATGCCTTACATTTTTCGCCTTCTTTCTCTGCTTCCCTGTAAGGTATTCTTTATTTGATACGCTAGAATCCTTGCGGTATTGCGTGATTTATTCGTTCCGCGGAAATGCAGTGAGTAGTCCTTCCCTGCAATGACAAGCCCATGCTAATGTCAGACATTCTGTCAACGAATGTGGAAGCGATCGCCAGGGTTTTTCAGCATTACCCTCTTAATTCCACGGTCATCGAGTTTTTTGATGGGAAATAGCATTAATTGCGAATTGATTTTATATGTACACAATTTAAAATTTTTCTAATTGGTGGCTTAGTATGAAAACTACACATAGCCACTTTTGAAAGTTGACTACTCAATTGCTTTCTTTTTTGTTCTTGCGTTTTGTGTTTGTGCAAAAGTGTTCTTCGGTGTTGAATATTTATTTTCTGACGTTCAATTGTGCATCACATTTTAACAGAGTTGTAAAAATACTAGAAAATATAAATAAAATACTCACATCACATCAATGGAGAAGTCAAAAAACTCATCTCCATCACTATTGCCTGAATTTCAAAAGATAAAATTACGTACAGTGCCAAAAGTGAAAAGGCGCGCGCCACAGCCGCCTACTACGTTAGCGCTCAGAAAAGTTGTTTTGAAAAAATTTTGGCTAGCAGCAAATGTGCATAACTACATACGATTTGCTAATGCCAGACTTCCTCAGAAATTGCACACTGCTCCCTTTTATTAAAATGATAATTCCAACTTTGCTGGAACTTTTACATCAGTCTCATCGGCCGTGGTAAATCGTAAATGCGAGTGTGCTGCCAGCCTTTTTATATATTTTCTACTATTTATAATCTATGATTCAAGTTTTGATTTATTTCAAAGTTTTTAAATATATTTTTATTCCTTTTCTCATTACAGACTTCATCCACAACCAAGACCACAACTCTCACCACTCCAGCCAAGCTTTATGGCAAGGATTTGAGCGAATATGATGAGGTTGATGTTGATGCTCTGTTGGCGCAATTGTCACCAGAAGAAATCAATATTTTGGCCAAAGAAGTTGATCCCGATGTAAGTAATTGAAATACAAAACTAAATAGCTACATAGAAGTATAACGATTGAGGATGAGTAATGTATTACCTAAATATGTTTAGTTTTCTGTTATGAAAAATCAAATCCCACTCAAGACGTCGCATTTTTCTTTAGCTATGCAGACTTTAATCCAAAAAGAGTTTCAAAGCCCTCTAGTTTTTACACTCGCTTAACACTCGCTACACTCTTAAATTAACCCCCTTACACACTTTGTTTATGCATTTCAGGACAATTTCCTGCCACCCGATCAACGCTGCAGCTATGCATGCGAAAAAAGTCCCACCGGTCCATTGGATCGCAAAAAGCTAATTCAGCATATTAACAAGCAAGCAATGGAAGCACCAGATGAGCCCGAATTCGAGCCATACGTTAAGGGTACAGTTCGTGGTAAGAAATGGGTGCCACCGCCAAGAGATGCAAGCGAAGTTGCCGCTGATGAACAGATCGCTATCGATTTGGGTGAGGAATATGAGCATGCGCTTAGCGATGCTACACAAGAAGAGATTATCGATTTGGCTGGTATGTAGAAATAAAATAATAATAAAATATATACATATAAAATAGAAATAGAATTAAAAAAAAAAAAACTCACCTTTCTTCTATAGCAATTCTCGGTTTCCATTCGATGATGAATCAGGATCAATATCATGCTTCATTGTTGAATAAGGGTCAACCAGTTGGTATGGGTTGGGATGGCATTACAAAATCAACTCAACCAAAATTGTTCCCCGCGGATCCACCAAATAACACAGATGTCGAGGAATCAATTAAACGTGTTAAAGATAACGATTCTAAATTGATTGAACTGAACTTAAATAATATAAAGGTAAATGAAATTAGACTTTTATTGTCGATTAAATCTGGTATTTTGTGCACAAAAATCATTTTTAAATTTTACAGAACATTTCCGATGAGAAATTCGAACAATTGTTCCAAGCACTGCCCGATAATCAAAATTTGGAAGTTCTTTCATTAACAAATGTCGGCCTCACCGACAAGACAGCTCTCTTATTGGCTGAAGCAATTGAGAAAAGCAAAACCCTGAGAGTATTAAATGTTGAGACAAATTTCATTAGTCCGCCCGTTATTGTGACTTTAGTGAAAGCCCTGCTTAAATGCCGCACAATTGAAGAGTTTAGGGCTTCAAATCAGGTAAGCGAATGTTTCTGACTCTACAACAATTTGAAGTTGAAAAGAAACTACTCACTACTACTTCTTTTCAACACACAACAGCGATCCTCAGTGCTCGGCAATAAAATCGAAATGGAGATAACCGAATTGGTTGAAAAGAATCCATCATTACTCAGATTGGGTCTGCATTTGGAGTTCAATGATGCACGTCACAGAGTTGCCGCACATTTGCAACGTAACATCGATAGAAGTGAGTACACGTTTCCCCGTTGTTTGAAAGCACAAACTTTGAAAATATTTAGGTTAGGTATATCAAAAAAAAAAAAAAACGGAATATCGATATTTCTGCTGGAAACAACGTTGGCTTTAGTGCAATTCACTCAATTCTCTGCAGCACCCCACATCACCTTGATTTGGTTAATTTTGGTTGAATATGAGATCTATTTCCCATATTTAAAAATAAGTTTATAGTGTTTAGGTCGCAAGGAAATCAAAAATAAATGTCAAACTGATATATACATACCCATTCTTGACATTTTTCATACACACAGCTGAAATGCTAACGTCATCTGTGGTAGCTGCTGATGGCATGCACTTGCTCTTATCATCATCGCCATTCGAAACACCAATACCAATACCAACATCTGCATCAGCATCAGCATCAACACCAACAACTGTGCCATTGCCATTGCCATCTTTAATATCGCCATCGTTAGTTTTGTCCGCTCATTTGCAAATATTGGCATCGCCAACGCTCACATCACCACCATCGCTCATAAATGCCGCAGAAATAGAAATGCAAAAGCAAACAATTCAAAATGAGTTTGAACAGGATAATCAATTAGCACCTTCTACAACTATAAATGGTACATTTACTGCACCTGCTGTTGCTAAAAAGAAAACAGATTACGCCCCGACGATGCTGATTAGCGATGACAAGGCAAATTCTTTAGAGAATATTAATATATTGCACTCAACAAAGAATAATGGCGATGCAGATGCAAATGCCAAAGGGGAAAAATTAGATTTACAAGAAAAATTAGTTGCAATGGATACAACATCCCCTCAAAGGGCAGAGGCAGCAGCGGTAGCAATGGGTGGGCTGCCAACGCCAAATAATGCTGTTATGATGGCTGCTATGAATTTAATACAAAATGCGTCAAACGATCGCGATGAGAAGGAAATTTAAAGCGCGTTTAGATGAAAATATTTAAATATTTTTTTATAACACTGTGCAACATTTTTAGTTAAAACTGTGGAAAGGAATATGATTATAGTTAAAGCGTTATAGGAGCGTCAGAATGAATACTTTTCCGTCAATCCAGCAATCCGTTTAACTGACAACAGAGTAAAATTACATGTATTTGAATGACGATCGACACATTCAGTACTTCAACTTTGCCGTAACAAATATATGAAACTAGCTGACCAGGTAGACGTTGTTCTGCTAAAATTTATTCCTATGAAGCCCAAAGAAAAGTCTTTGATTACCGTATTGCTAACCATTATCTTAGAGTCCATCTTAATTACTGCGAATAATAACAAAATTGTCTATTCTCTGAATAAAAGTTATAGTTATATTCGCCGCGACAAACCTACTGCCCCCGATCCATATCTCTATCTCATCCCTATCTCTATTTCAATCTCAATCTCAATCCTATCCCTATCCATATCCATATCCATATCCTTATCCCTATCCTTATTCCTAACCATATCCCTATACCTATCTACCTTTACCTTACCGGAACCGTCCATCACCATCCGGGCCCACTACTTTAGCCATATCTGGGAAACAGCCTTAGAAATCACAATGAAAATAGCTGTATGTGGAAGCACTGCTCAACGCCTTTCATTTGCTACCAATATCGCTCGAAAACATTCAGAGGTTATCAGGGTCCACGCTTTGACCCAATCTTGGAACCCGGGCTAGGCATCACTATTTAAAGAGCTCTTTGTTGAAGTCCTCCTCAACAGCTTTCATTTGATACCAATATCGCTCAGAAACTTTGCAGGGTCACTCGGTCCCACGTTTTGACCCAACTCTGTAGACCCGGCCTAGGCATCGCAATGAAAATAACTTTATGTTGAAGGCCTGTTCAACACCTTTCATTTGATACTTTGGGAGTCTATAAAGGACACACATCCACACATACACACCGAAATTTCCAATTTTCGGACTTTTCCGGAGGGATTTTCCAAAATTTTATTCCGTACGAACCTTCTCCTCGAGAATACGAACAACTAACGAAAAATTTTACAGAAATCGGCCCAGCCGTTCTCATCTGATGAGGTTAGTAACAGTTTTTACACCATTTTTATATATATAGATTAAAGTATGTGTCAGTTAAACAGAGCTGGATTGCCGGAAAATCATTCTGACAGGCGCATTATACATTTGGGTTGCTATTAAAGCAACATATGTTAGTTAGCTGAGCAGTTAATGCGCAGAGTATAGTACTATGAACACAAATCACCAATATTGCATACTTTTAGGCGAGCTTGGTAAAATTGTTTCCTTACATTTTAGATTGTTGCTGCTTTGCAGCATTTCAACCTTTTTTTCGTTAATTTAAAAAACATTAAATATATTAAACTAAAATAGTCTTCATTTGGAAAACCTGAAATTCATCCCAGTACGCGAATTAAAATGTTGCACAGAGTTAAAAGAAAACTCGGTTATTTACTAAAACATAAAAAAGTTGTTTTAAAAAAGTTAGAAATTTCAAAATTCTTTTTTAATTTAAAAGCTCTTTAAATTAGAAATTTCAAAATAAATTGTATTTTAAAAGCGCTTTAAACTCCCTTCAAACGTTCAATTATTGCCGCCGCACCTAAAAAATTTCATATCATCTTTGAAAAGTGTTGCATTTTCTGACGCCAGGTAACATTGAGTGATTACCCTTTAGTTACTCGTTCTCCCAAATAAGCAACTTCGCCTCATCCAACCATTTCACGTTCGTTCGATTTCGAGTCTTGTGCGAAAATATGTTCATCTACGTCGTCATAGCGTTTTACATCGTTCGTTCATCCGTTGAAATTGTTCTCGTTGAAGCTGCGTGTTTTGTTGAAATGTTATATCGTGCAATTGTTGGTTGTTCTTTTATTGTTTTCAGTAAAGTTCATAAAATTGTATTATTGGTTAGGGGCTTAAAAAAATGATGTAAAACGATTGATATAGCGATATATGTAGTTATAGTTACTAGCATTAAAAACATTTGTAATATAGTAATAGTAAATAGTTTAGAATAGCCTTAACTCATTGGGGCTTTTCTTCTTGCAATATCAGGGAATTGTCTCGACGTCACATCAAGCGTGTACTTACATACAAACATATATATATGTATACAGTACATACATAATCATTAATTAAATAAGCTTTTTTTAACATTTACCCAGTGTAGTGCACAAAAAGTGTACCGAGTTCAAGCACCTCCTGAGTAGCTTTGCTTTACTTCACAATTCAAACAATCAGTAATCCTGCTCATATAAGCACATCTGCCATTTACATTAGCTCTGTAAATATGAGAACATTTTTGTATAAAGTATCATTATTCTTCTCTCACTGTCTCTCATGTAAAAAACCACTCGTTCCTCGATTTGTGTTTGTATTGTTAATGAGTCCTCTGTTGAATTGCCTATTTGTTTTCATAAATTGTAGTTTTAATGTAGTATACATTAATAATATTTTTATTTTCTTTATGTACAAATACGTAAACATCGTTAAAAAAACGCTTTTGTAAATTAAAAACAAAAATTGAAATTAAAACATGCTCGTTTGTAAATGTTTACACGTGTAAATTAAACAAATATGAAAATATGAAAATCAACGTTGCCACCACTTTTGTACATCAAATAAAACAAAAAAAAAAAAAAAACGAACAAATAATTTGATGCGTCACCATCGACACCACCACCTACAACAACAACAACAAAACAACAAAAACAACAGTTGTACGTGTGCAAAAACTCAAGCCGAATTTGCCAAAATTAATTTTGCCCGGCAATAGAGCAATAACACGACCATCAGCTTACACACCCTCGCCATCGCCGCAGCCACGCATCGAAATCGATCTCGACGATGAGGACGAATTGGTGAGAGCTGTTGATTTTGATCCGGAAATCGATCCAGATAGTATGGTTATACCGGGTAGTCGTGCTGTAACGCCCAACTCTGAATTGGCATCACCTTCGCCATCGCCGGCATTCGATCGAAGCGCTGCCAATGATTTTAATAATGCACTTATGTGAGTTTGTAAATGCAAAACGAAAAAAAAAACAAAGATAAACAATCAATGACCATTGCTGCTAAACAAACAATTAGCACAACATACAATACATATGTACACTTACATAAATGTATAACATTATTATTTAGCATTGGCATTCAATCAAAACTGAATGTCATACAAAAAAAACTCTACACTTTTAGAAACACAAGCCTTTGCTTTGTTGTTGTAAAATATTAAATGCATACCCAAATGCTTTCGTTTTGTATGCAATAAGCTCATCAAAATCGTATGAACTCATCGTACTTATTTCATTTTATTCACATAAATGATGTTTTATTGTTGTTATTTCTTGCAATTCGTGCATTTGTTGTCAACTAACACTTTGCCTTCAAGCAAAGTAGCAATTTCATTCTATTTTTTTTTGTCTCATTGAGCATTAAATGCCATTTAATTCATTATTTCCAGGGACGGTAATCATTATAAGCGAAACAATATAAATCACCGTATAATCATTATTCTTCGATTTATATTTTTCTGATTAAACTTAATTATTATTTTGTAAGTGTTATTTTTTCGATCGGAAGTAATTATTATTATGTAATTTTAATTTTTTTGATCACTAATAAGTATTATTCTTGGATTTTAATTTTTTTACTCGATCATAATTATTATTTCTTGATTTTTACTTTTTGCATCAAAAATAATTATTATACTTGATTTTTATTTTTTCCCTCAAGGCATAATGATTATGTGTAATTTTTTATTTTTTTACTCAAGAATAAAAATTATGGTCTGATTTTTATTTTATTATTCATAAAATAAAACTCAAAACGTCATACAGCCTGAACCCAGAGGATTTTTGGCTTAAAATTTTGCATGCACACACCTTCTACTCTGCTCTAACTACTTCCGAAGATAAATCGTTGGAAATTTTGTTATAAATGGTGGAAAAAAGGTGTTGAAGTATGCATTTAATTTGCTTTAAAATTCATACAAAAATGTTACGTATACGCCACGGCAATACGCTCATATGTAAAACTAGTTTATATCCTTGGGTTTCACGCCGCGTTTCTATAAAATATGCAAAATAAATGAAAAAAGAATAACTTTAAATTTTTTATGCACCCTTTCCAGCTGTATTTCAGAAAATTCTATTGTATTTCAATGCGTGTGTAAGATGTATTTATCGGCCAATCCGTTTAGGACGCAACTTGATGCATATCTTCAGACATATGTACATTTGATGCGTGTTTTTAGATCCTCTCTCCTTCTCCGGAATATAAAAATAGGGTGTTTTAGAGTAAGTAATCTGAAAAAAAATTTCACTTTTCCAAAAACTGGATGGAGCTACACCAAAAACCGCGCAAATTCCCGGAATTTCAAGGTATGTTTAGATTTATGTATGGAAAAGTTAGGATTTTGCACAAGAAAAATCTACCCAAGGCGTGAAACCCAAGGATATAAGCTAGTTTTATATATGAGCATATTGCCGTGGCGTATAAGTAAAATTTTTGTATGAATTTTAAAGCAAATTACACCTTTTTTCCACCATTTATAACAAAATTTCCAACGATTTATCTTCGGAAGTAGTTAGAGCAGAGTAGAAGGTGTGTGCATGCAAAATTTTAAGCCAAAAATCCTAATGGTTAAGGCTGTATGACCTTTTGAGTTTTATTTTATGAATAATAAAATAAAAATCAGACCATAATTTTTATTCTTGAGTAAAAAAATAAAAAATTACACACAATCATTATGCCTTGAGGGAAAATATAAAAATCAAGTATAATAATTATTTTTGATGCAAAAAGTAAAAATCAAGAAATAATAATTATGCTTGAGTAAAAAAATTAAAATCCAAGAATAATACTTATTAGTGATCAAAAAAATTAAAATTACATAATAATAATTACTTTCGATCGAAAAAATAAAAATCAGGCTGTAATTATTACTTTCGATTTTTATGGATAAAACTCTTAAAATAAAAATCATTGCAGATAGCCGCAGATTATACAGAGATAAATATAGTGGTATATCCAAATTTATTTTGCGATAGTGGGAACATACTGATTTTTTTGGTCAAAATTTTAAAAATAATAATTATTTTCCATCCTTGATTATTTCGTACGTATTTGTGCCATAAAAAACATTTTCACACTCTCGTTAAGAAAATAACCGTATTTTAAAAGCGTTTGTACTCAAATTATCACTCATACAGCCCAAAATATGCATTGAAATTTCGAAGTATCCAGTTCAATATCTGACAAATATAGGTATGTAAGTCCGTATTAATTTTCTAAAGCAGGGGTGCAGGTCCAGAGACTCTTTGTGACTCCCAACAACAAACGAATTGAGCACTGTCGTTGCCAGCGCGCAGCTCGTTATATTTTGTCATTGTTGTGACTCCCTTATGCGATTTGGGCCTGCGCCCTTGTTATAAAGCATCATCAATTACCATTTTTTCGACATTATCGCATCGATGCTACCTCATTCATTCACACCGAATAGGCTTATACATGAAGTCTTGCTTTTTCCCCATTCTTTTATCGTCGTTCCCGGAATGTTGTTTTCCATCAATACTTCTGTTATTCCTCAATTACATCTATTGTTTGCCACTGAAAGTTTATGCATCTGTTTGCGCATTTCCAAATCTCTATCCACACAATGTTACTGTATGTCTTTGTTGTCTCTGTATTGAATGATTTTGTTTTCCAAGTCCACACAGTCATTCTGCCTATGCGCATTATCACTTCTACCCCAGTCTCTAGTTTGTTCCTTATTTGTTTTTTACTTATGTATTTGTTGCCCTCCTCTCCTTTCTCTTTTATTCTCTATTTCTAAAAATGTTTGTCAATCAAACCTTCTTTCTACCTTCTGTGGTTCATGTAATGTATTTTCTTGCCAAACTTTTTTTTTATAGTAGACACACGGTTACAAATGTGTGTCTTTCTTTTATTAATTAATTTCCATATACTCCAACATACACGCATACATATTTTCTACAATTTCACTTAAAATTATCTAACGTTTATTTGTCTTTTTCTTTCGTTTCTTTCTATGTGTTTTGTTTATGTGTGTTTTGCAGTAAGAAAAGATCTTGAGTTACGTCTGCAGTTTAGATTTTTCAATAATCTGCACAGAAAGAAGTCGACAAGAATTCAATAAAATTATGAATTATATTAAAGAAGCGTTATGTATCCATACAAATACATACGTATGTTTAATGAATGATGTAAAAGCAAATAATTAAATAAATAAAAAAAAAACTATTTACTAAATATTTAATACACTCTCGTAAGTTAAGACACATGAAAAAAAGAATAAAAGAAACAAAAATCGATTAAGGAGTACGTCAAAACGTGAAAAAGATATCTAAATTGAGTTGTCTGTATAAAAGCAAATCTCGAGGAGCGAAAGCTGTTGCGCAAATCAAAAAAGCTGCTTGAGAGAAAAAGTCACGCTCGCTGGAACTCTGCTTGAAAAAAACTGAGCCAGTCGCCCATACACACCAAAAAAGAAGACTGCGTTTTGACGCGATGATGCTTTCAAGAGCACAAAAAAAGGAGAAAACAACATTAAACATTAAATTGATATTTAGATATATAAAACACTCGAGTATGTAAATCATCAACAAGCGTGCGAAGTGAGAACGCCAGCACGAAAACTACTATAAAATATAAAAGAAATCAAAAAAAAAACGCATAGAAAAATATAAAAAAAATGTCTATTATCAAGAGATGTTCCACATAAAAAAAAACCCTAGGATTACGTTAAAACATAAACTACATAATTCATATGCAAATTACACTATAAAAAGAGAACAATGAGGCGTAAGAAAAAAAAAAGATAAAACACAAATGAAGAAGACGGGAAAAACTGATACTGATATTATAATTAATTTTTTATTTAAATACGAAGTTTTCGAGAAAAATGCGCAAAGATCTTTAGGAGTAAATAATTATAAAATTAAACAAGGTAGCTATAATCTGAAATTATACAAGTTACATATTTATTTTGTTAACTATGCAGTATGTATTTGAAATATGTAAAGTCATGCGGCTGGAATGCTACAGCTACATAAGTAACTTTTTTGCAATTTACTATTTCTTTAACAAACTTTAAGCGTAGTAAAATTTTCGAAATAGACTAAAACTATAGACTAAATGCGTTGTGCATGAGACTTACTTCAAATGCTGGAAAACCAATTTTATAAAATGAAAAAAAAAAAAACAAAAAAAAAATTAAAAAAAATTATTATTAAAATGAAAAAAATTAAAAAAATAAAATAATAAAATAAAAAAATAATAAAAACAAAAAATAAAAGTAAAAAATAAAAGCAAAAAATACAAAAAAAAAATAATTAATAATGATCGTATTTGAACTGCCGTAACAATAATAAGCTGCATTTCGATAGTGTTTTTTTTAAGTGAGCTAAAAGCAGCCTTTTAGCAAGCATTATTAGATGTTCAAATTTCGCTAGCTTAGAGTGCAAATTGTGTAAGTCCTTTTTTTAAAACTTTGTAGGAGAGACAAAAGACAAAAAACAAAAAATAAAAAAAATTCGAAATGAAAAAAAATTTTCTGTTCATATAAATATTTTGGACTTACAGAACTTTCTTCGTTTTTTGGACTTACACAATTTGCGTATCACTGAATAACAACGAGTAGAAATATGACAAGTATTACAGACTTGTTTAGCGTGGTGTGTATTTGATTTTTCTAGCGTTCTACATAAAAATACACTTTTTCATAAAAATGGACTTACACAGTTTGCACTCTAAGCTAGCGATTTTCTGTTTGGAAATGCCAAAATTTGCTTGACTTCTTTTTTTGAAAAATTTGAATTTTTTTATAGCCATCTCTTTCTTTTAATATTTTCTTTGCATGCACTAAAATTCTATACCACATTTGCTCATCGCAATTTCTAAAATTTATACTAAAAGCATGTTCTTATATGAAAATCCCAAAATTTTTTGCTATGCCTTTTTTTAACCAACACTATACAATTTATGTTATAAAAAAGCCTTTCAAATTCGCATAACACAAAAAGCCAAAAACACTAAGTCACAATATGTATGATAACACCAATCATTAGCAGAAACAAAAGAACATATACTAAAGTTACTTTTTTTGTTCATTCCCTATTTAGGAATTAAACTGCGATTTAAATTTTTAAGTGATTTAGTAACTCCAACCGGCCAGTAAATAGATAAAAAAAAAAGCAAAATTAATAAATAAAATGTATATAAAAACAATACCTAACGAAACTACAATAAAAAACAACAAAAAATACAACAAATATCAAGGATATAATACAGCATACAAACTAAATACACAAATAAACACATCATGTTTTACAAATTTGTATAAAAATTAGATAATAAAATCATACCACAACTGTAATGCAAATAATAACAGATAAAAAAGTAAGAAAATGTCAGATAAAGTTAGTAAGTAAAAATTAAAAATAAAACAGAAATATGTATGTACAAATTAAAATTGAAAAAAATACTATAACAAAGCAGCTCTTCCCAAAAACAAATATACGCGTGCTTATCCACAAATAATGCATACACTGTGCACCATTGTATATCTACTCTAAATCGCCGTGGATGCTGAGTGTGTAAAAAAGTTCGTAGAATTTCGTTTTGTAGATTGTTGTTGTTGTTATTTTTCGATTTGTGTATTTCTATTATTTAATTTTGTATTAATTTATTGTAAAATTAAAACTAACAAAATCTAAAATAGTTATTTTTTTCGTATGCGATTAACAAAATTAAGAAACAGATGCCAGCTTAAAAAATGCAACTAGGATTGTACTTGAGTGTTGTATTCTGATAATAGGAAATAAATTAAAATTTGTACTAGTTCCGCTCCCACAATCGCATACAAGTACGCAATGTAATTATTTTCTAATTTTAAATAATAATTTTTGTGTTTTATTTTTTGCTTTTGTTATTTTAATTTGCATTCCCAAAATTATGATTGTGCTGTAGTTGAAAATAAAAAGAGAACATCAACTAAAGGTGGATTCATTGTTTTAGCTCAGAATGATATTATTGCACTCAGATATTCTCGCTCAAGAGTAAAAACGTTCAATTACACTGTGCAAAAGCATTTTTGGGGCGGAATACTCTTTAAGGTTCCTTGTACGAAGATTTTGTTTGAGAAGACCCTTAGTAAAATTTTATAGCGAATAATTTTCTAAAACATTTTAACCCTCTAACGACCTTCGAAATACTATTTTTTCGTACTTTATAAAAAAGGGGACAAGCGGGTTAAAGTATTCTACGAAACTAAAGCTCGTGCAATTTTACCATGCATATGTTTTCTAACAACAGATTTTTATACGATATGTATTTTAACCAATTTTTTCCTTTAATGAAAAATCACTCAGACGAAATTTCGCAAATTTAAAATGGCAATAAACGGGTTGGGTGTTTTACTATATGTATAGTGGTCTTTCGTTCTGTGTGGAAATTATTTCGCCACAGTGTTATAGATTCATCGAAAGCTAAGAACTAAAGTTGAAGTTGAGTTAGCAACTCAAAAAATTTCAGAACTTTCTCACACTACGAATTGAGAGAGAAACACAACAACAACAACCGTATTGAAGAAAGGTTCTGAACTAAAACAATGAAGCCACCTTAAAGGCGGAGTTCAGAACTAAAGTTGAATTTGACTTAACTAACAAAAAGAGTTCAGAACCTTGCGGAATTCCTCTCACACACCGAAAACACAAAAACTACCATATAGAAGAAAAGTTCTGAACTAAAACAATGAAGCCACCTTAAGATACATATTTCTACACGTAGAAAAATATAAATATTTAATAGCAATTTAAATTGATAATCCTGTCTGATCAATAAACTGTGGCTGCCTTTCATATTTTTATATACGCACATTACAAATTTTATTCATATACATATCTATATTTTATTGATCAGACAAACAAACCAAAAAGGTTACTTGTAACGTTTCTATATCTGCGCTAGACTGCATTTCAGCGTGTGTTTATCCTGAAAGCCGCCCAAACAACTGTCTTTGCTATTTTTACTTAATCAACGTTGGTCTTCAGCGAGCGATTCTTTACCTGCCGAAACTAAAACCCAAAAGTTAATTGAATGCGCTTAACATAATTGAAATATATAATAATTTACAACTGTTAGTTGAAAAATAATCTTGTTCTTTTTCCAAAAAATATTAATAAGCAATAAAACCGAATGTGCCCCTTTTTCCTAATGTTAAGTTGTTACGTACTAAAAAAAAATTATGTATGCCCTAAAAAAATGAATGCATCTCGTTGTTTTTGTAGTTATTTAACCCCAAAAAGTTGTCCTCTTAACAGCAATTTACTATTTTTGTGTAAATGTTTGACTAATAAAAAATGTTTTTTTTTTGTTTTGTTTTTTCTTTCTTTTCTTGTCTCTTCCATGTGTTTTCTCTACTTGCAGTACGTGTGAATCGCCTGAATCAACGCAAATAAATGTATGTGAACCAAACAACCAATGCAAACCATGCAACCAACAAACCAACCAACTGTTGTTCACCTTAATATTTTGTAAAACCAAACAGAAAATCCGCAACAATGCTACTTACACATACATACAAATTAAGTTTTTTATTTATACATAAAAAAAAAATAATTGAAAACAAAAAATTAAGCTAAACAAAAGTTTGTATTGTTGAATGTATGTTTGTCAAAGTCGAACTAAAATCAGTGTCCAGCAACACATTCACCAGCCAACCAACCAACCAGCGATCCAAAATATTTGTTCTATGTACTGCACCCATTCGCTCTATTTACTACCAACAACCAACTCCGTTTACAACCACCAACAACAACAACAACAACATAAATGCTCTCAACAGTTTGTTCGAAAATACATATGTGTTAAATCAAGCCAGAGAAAAGTCCCATTGAATAAAATGAATGATAAGAAAAGTACGTAAGATTATTAATATATGTACATACGTTCGTATAATTTAATTAAGTAGATATTGTTTGCAGAAGTACGTGTCTGAGCAAATTGAATTTTTTAATTATATTATTGTTGGCAAAGCGCGTATATACCGTTATAATCTTAATATTTAATTCATTGCTGTTTAGTCAAGTACGTTTCTTAGAAATGTTTCACATGAGGCGGCAACTGCATACATAAGATATTTTCAATTGTTTAAAACTGATAATACATTTTCATTAATTAAACGATTTGATGCTATTTATAACATAAACAGTATGAAGGTATTTCTATATATTTAGTGTATGTATGTATTTGTTAAAACACTCAAGCTTCCACATTCACCAAAAATACTAATCATCATCATTGGAATTTATTTTATCGTAAGTAATAAATACAGAAGTTTTCCTAATGCCACACAATTTTCGGGATATTGTAGTATGTACTTATCATAAGTATTAATGATATGATAACAAACGTGCGTCAAAAGATGGCACGCCAGCCAAAGCTCGTTTAGAGCAGACAATGGGCCATATTAATAAAAGCCAAGCATTTGCTTCTGCTCAAAATTTCAGACCTTTTACTCAAATTTTGAAATTTGGTTCATACAAATTTCTGAAATTTTGAGTAAAGGGACATTCCAGCCAAAAGAGGAAAACGACATAAAATTTAAAATGCTACTAATCATTCCTATTTATTCAGTTACCTGTAACTAAATGTGTATATTTTCCTAATCTGGTAACAGAAATATAGAAAAATATGTAAAAACGCAAAATTTTTTCCATAGAACTTTGACTTCACACCTAACTATTTTGCGGAAAAAGTTTGCTCATTTTTGCATTGCTATATTAGCTATAGGGTACGTTCGCGACGGCAATCAGAACCGCAGTGTTGCAAGTATCACGTTCTTCGCGTTTGTGGCAACACCTGCAAAAGTCAAACGTTCGTTTGACACATCAACCGTGCAGCTTGTTTGAATAATCGGCAAAAGAAAATTTGTGTCTGCAATTTTGCTTTAAAAAAATGGAAAGAGAAGGGTAAGCATGATTGCTATATATTTAAGCTCAAATTAGTTATGCAGTAACAGTATCCTTATAAAACAGCTGATCAACCAATCTTATGGGAAACAATGTATTTGATTAGTGATTCGCTAGTCGGTAACGCTATCGGTAACAACCAAATGAATTTTGGTTTTCAGCCGTAACGCTAACCAGCTGATCGATTGTTTGTTTCAGTTGTTCACTGTCATGACCCAATAATAGCTTTGTTCAATAACTCAAAGTTTTTAATTGCTTTTACAAATAGTTACGAATTTTATGTTCAATAACCCAAAAAATTTGCAAAAGAGACCCAAATTGGGAGAGTAAGACTTCGAGAGAGTTGAAAATAGTTGCAAGTAAAATTTTCACTTGCAACTACTTGCAGCTTTAAAAAAAATAGAAGCGTCAAAAACATATGATCACAAAAATTGCAACTGGAAATATGCCAACATTTTAATCGCAAATTTCTAATTGCATACTAAATAAATTAGCTCAAAAAGGAATGTTGACGATGTTGTGGAATACCCAAAGTAGATTTTCGTCTTCCTAATTCAGATATTTACATTCATTTTCAATTTCAAACATTTCAATTACAACCTAACCTAAAAATCAAATTGTGAAAACAGCGCATCAGCTGTTTACTTGCAAATGTTTACGATTTTGTGTTCAATAACTTTGGTTGATAATTTTCTCTTTTACTCGTTTTTACTCTTAATTTGTCACTGGTGCTCTTGTTGCAAGTAAAGTTGTTGAACAAAGCTAATAATATGGTCGTAGCAATCAAAAGAGAACACGCAATTAGCGTTAATACAAAATGTGATAATTTCGCAACCTAAAAAACCAAAAGAAGAAGAGCGACTCTATTGCATGCCCACCTTTATTGGGCTATGATCACTGTTCAGCTGTTTACTGTTACTGCACCAATAATCGACCAAATTAATACCGATACTGTTACTATTATGGAAATAAAGTTACTGCATAACTAATTGAACCCTTAATGGAATATGCAATAATGTAATTTTAATAATACAAATTAATTGCAAATACTTTTAATAATGCTGTTATAGCAATATATCAGCTGAGTATCAGCAGGCAAGTGCAAAATAAGCAACGGGGTTGCTGTACTGCTGCAATTATAAATTTTCATGAACGTACCCATATTTTCATTTGTAAAAAAAAATTTGCAAGTCATTCAAGTAAAGCGTGAAAAATTTAAATAATTGCATAAAAAAATTAAAAAAAAATTAAAAAAGGTATGTTCAGGTATGACCCTACGAAACCCGATATTTATGGAAGTAAGGATTAAGAGGCTGTTCACTGTATAAATACATTTTTTAAGTTAATAGGGTCATACAGTGGTTTCTAGACTATTTTAAATGTGTCCCAGGAGTCACACGAGTCTGAACTCTAACGTATTATTAAGATGAATGCCGCACAGAGGAAAAGGAAACAGCGAGTTTTAAATAATTGTTTCGAGAGATGTTGAATCAGACTTGTTTTAAATAAATATTAAATCAGAACTTTGAAGTAAATATAAATATTATTTTGCATTCACTTTATTTTTTTTTTATTTAATTGGCTTGGTTTCAATTCTGCTGGGAGAAATTTATGAATAACTTGGTCAAAAAGGGCTAAAACAATAATAAAACTGATTTCAATAATCTAGTATATTACATATTTCGCACTTGTCCCAGGAGTCACAAGTTTAAATGTTTGAAAATAGTTAATTGAATTTGAATATATAAAATATTTTTATAGAATATGGTACTATGCAGTATGTTTTTTCGACCATATACAAATTGTAGGTGAAAGTTGAATAGTTGAACTAAAATTCGTATTCGTGCTCATAAAGGTGCAACAAAGGGATTTTTCGGTGTCCCAGGAGTCACACTCATTATTTAGCTAATACTTTTAATGCATTTGTTGTATTGGATATTTATCGATATCGATAAATATATTTCATAGCAATTTAAGTCCCGATGTCAGTTTTATAATTCAAAGTTGACTAAGCTCTGGAGTCAAATGTCCCAGGAGTCACGATGGAATGTCCCTAAAAGCATTTGCTTGGGTATTATTAATATGGCCCAATAAATAGCTTATTAAGTAATATTTAGTTAACAGACTACATTTTTAATAAGAATCGAATTAAACTGATAAATTTGTGTTAAGTATGTCCCGATGAACGTCAAGTTATCTAGTTAATTACTTTCCGCCCTTTTCACTTTGATTGTATGAAATTTATTTGTATTGCTTTGTATTATTGTCTGTGAAAAATTGTTAATTTTCTAAAATTTCCTTAGGTGTACGCGAACGACGTGTGGGCCATTTTACGCGCAATTATACTGTTGGTGCCTGGCAGTAAAAATTGATGCATACATACATACAACCGATGCATGTTTAGAACGTTTGAGAAGGGAAAATGAGATTCAAAAATGAAAAACAACCCGACGAGGTTTCTGGTTTCATTGCAGCATATGCCAACTACGCAAACATTATAATAAAGTTGCATGTGTATGTATGTACATATGAAACATTTATAAATTAAATTTTTTTAGATGTAACCCTGCAAAATATGAGATGATTGAGGTATGAAATGAACAAAAATATATATGTATATAATATTAATGATCTGTGCTTGTGGTAGCAAACGACTGCTTCCTTCTTGTACAGGTGGAAAAGCCAAGGGTAATTCTTGTTTATGAACCTTTTGTAATACATACATACATATGTATGCACATGTTTGCCTATAATGAATTTTATTGTATTTTCGTACATTTAAAATGTGAGAAACAGTTGCAACTCCTTCCATTGCATCGCCTTTGTGATCAATGCACATCTCTTTTCGTTCTAATAGCTCTTCAATAATGCCACCTAAAGAGGCCAATATCCTTTATAAACTAAGCGTAAATTATTTAGCGCTAAACATGGTAATCTAACGGTGCAAAAAACACACAACACTTGAATAATAAATCACATTTAAAAATAGTTGATGGAATTTAATAGCGTATAATGTCTGAATAAAAATAGTAATTCAATGGCAGAAAGCAATGCAATTTCCACAATTGTTTATTACGCGCCCTAAATCATCAATTAATGGTCCTTTGTGACAGAGAAATTGCCATTATACGTGACCTTTTGCCATATCATTGCTTGTAAAGAAAATTTTATTGGCTCTCCTGAAAATGCTTGAATTTTGAGTTGTGTCACTTTATGATTTAGGGTGCGATTTGTTTTGCAATTTTAATTGTATTCATATTTACTTATATCTTTACATACCTAGATAAACATACGTATTTGTTGGTGGCAAAACGTAAATGCAGGTTTTGCTTTTACTTTTCTTTCCCATACTTGTTGCGTAATGTAACAAAAATTTAACAAATTTCAATAATAATATTTTGAAGCAACAGACATCTGAGCAAACATTTCACTGTTTTTTTTTTTTTTGCTTTCCTAATAAAGAAATAGACTATTTCGACGCCTGAGTAAAATACCACTATTTCAAAACTTGGTTTAAAGCCGCCCTATTTCAGAATTTTCTTCAATAAAGTCCTATTTTAGAATTGTCTTTTATAACAACCTATTTCAGAAAAATATGTATGAAACTTTCCCAAAACTGGGGTGTTTTCGAATACAATTTTGAAACAGAGCATTATTGAAGCAAGTTCTGAAATGGAGCTTTATTGAAGAAAATTCTGAAATAGGGTGTTTTTGAAAGAAGTTTTGAAGTAGGGTGATCTTTTACTCAGTCGTCGATTTGTCTTCATACAGAAATGCACGATTTTTTTTTTTTTTTTTTTTTTTGAATTATGACTAGGGGTGGTTCAACGAATGCATTATTGATCCACAAATATAATACCCGTATTTTAATGTAAAAAAAAAAATTTCGAGAAAGGTGAAATGTAAACTTATTTATATTTTTAGCGTCTTTTATGTTTGCCACCAGTGTTTAAACCAGTATACATAATTATGTTTGTTTTTATGCGTTTTTTAAATGTTATTATCACATGAGAAATTCTTTGAATTATTTAATTAGATTTATGTGTTACATGATTTGTATGTAATTAAACAATTACAGCAACATATTTATTTTAAATAGACAAATGTTCAAGTTATTTTAACTCACTCGTATTAATTGTAAATTTTTTATAAGTTTTTATTATGTTTATAAAATGAAAGAAACAAAAAATTGTACAAAATTCGGGTCAAACACTAGTTTAGCATGGAAATTATTTATATTTTTACAAAATTTATTTATACAATTTGCTATGGATACACTTAAATACACAAGACAAATTATAAACTTAATGAATGTGAGTTGAATGGAATAGCTCAACAATATCCATTCACGTTCTCGTAAGCAATTATGTTGTATGTATTACTAAGCAAATATTATGACACTTGCTATAACTTACTATAAAAATTAGATCGGTAAATATTTGCCTTGTGCACACAAATATTTGTAAGAATGCAGGCATAAACAACAGCAGTAGCGAATTTCATTGAAATAAATTTTGTTATCTGTAACAGTGGGTATTTGATAATTATGCGTTGGGTAGTAAAGTCGTGGTGAATGGCAGCTAAAATAAATAATGATGCTTTTGAATAATGTCACAAGTAAATTTATAAAAATAAAAAATCTTAAAAGGCACTTAAATTAATTCAACAAACCAACAGCCTTACAACGTAACTTATGTATTTAAACTTTACATAGTAATTCATATATGGAACTTCAATTTCTATAATAACAATATTAAAATTTAACATTACCAAAAGCTATACATAAATAGGATGCTTTGGTTTTTGTAGAATGTTCAGATCAACCAAACAAAATGTGTTTTTATACAAATCTAAGCCCAAATGCTTGCTGCTCTAAGGGCCGATTCCATAATCAAATTAAAAGTTCCTTTAAATTCTAAAGGAGCCTTTAATTTTCTGATCGATTTCATAAAGTCTTTTTGAAGATAAAAGTTCCTTTAAAGTTAAATACCCAAAAACGGACATTTAAGTTATTTAAAGGTTCCTTTTGCCAGAAAAAATTTAATTTCTGCCGTCTGTCAAAATCAAATATCAGAAATTTATTAAAATTGTTGGACCTATCTTGTTTGTTGTTTTGTTTGTTGAGTCATATAATGCAATATCCATCTTCTTCCTCTTTCTTGAGGTTGGATGGCCGCTTCCTATTTTTTCTGCACTGGGTTTCCAAATTATGCTTCTTTGTTCTTTTTTTTTTTTTAAAAAAAAAATAAATAAATAAAGCCACAATCAAATTTATTTATTTATTTTCAGAAAAAACCAAATGTCAAATTTCAATATTTTTAAATTTATGACAATCATTTGACGTTAAAGGAGCCTTTTAATTTTATATGATTATGAAATCACTCCCACTTTAAAGAACATTTAAATGGCTCTTTAACTAAAAGGCTCCTTTAACAAAAGGAGCTTTAAGAATTTGATTATGAAATCGGCCCTAAGTGTTTAATACAAATATTTGCTTAAATGCTAAAGTAGGTACATACACACATTCATACATACATGCAATGCAAATATCAACACACAAAAAAGACAAACAAATCATAGCAAATGTGTGCTTAGCTTTAATTGTCCAAAGCGAAAAATTAATTTAATTAAATAACAAGTAAATTAATATGGTAACTGTTGGTATGAAGCGAATGAAGGCGTTAATATAAATGTAAATGTAAAACACATAAAAATATCGCAAGCGAATGAAGGCGGTAACGTATAGCATATAATGTGATTCATGTACGCTACAATATTAAAAAATAAAAAAAAAAAAAAAAAAAAAAATTAATGTAGCTTTTTTCTTGACGCAAATTTTAATCACAAACAAATATGCATATAAACGTGCATACATACCGATGCACAGGCGCGCTTAAAAGCACTTACAATTTGACATTAAGATAACTACAACATACATATCGTTGGCTTCGTGAGCAAATGTGCTAAGTCCAATTTTTTTCAAAATTGAGATTTTAATGCAGTAAGATAGTACAACTAAAAATACATCGTCTGCCAAAAAGAAGTTACCATAATGTCTGTTTTTCATGGTGTAATGCAGTGTTAAGCAAATGTGCTAAGTCCATTAAATTTTTTTTTTTTTTTCAAAAATCTACGTGCTAAGTCCAGGCGAAAATAAGAAATTATTATTTTTTTTTTAATTTGTTTTGTAGAATGATATAGAATTATTACTACATTGCTTTAATAAGCATGGCTTGGGACTGCAAACGTTAATAATTTGTGGGAGTGGCTAGCTTTCCCACCAATTTGATATGTAAACTAGTTTTCGGTACATACTTTTTACATTTTTATTATACATTTTTACATTTTATTATATTTTCTATAGAGAGGGTACAGCATAATGTGGGCGTGGCCACACCCATTATCAACAGTGTTATCTCTCATCAGACCCAGCCCAAAATATTCTTGTTAGTGCAAAATTTCATCCCTTTATAAGGTGGCACGTTACACGTCACAAGTTTCCAAAGGGAGTTTTACAATTTTTTTTTTAAGTAGGCGTGGTTAAAAACCGATTTTGCTAAAATTTTACTACAAGTAATAAAATTACATATGTACCTACACCAAGTTCTGCCGTAATATCTGAATTATTTGTCGAGTTATGGGCTCCGAAATCTCTTAGATTCACGATGCCACGCCCATTTTCAAAAATATGTATGGTTTCTGTTTTTGTCCATAGTTGGACTCATGCCGCAAACTTTCAATGAATTATCTTCATATTTGACAAAGACGTCGCTTAAAATGTTTTTATTAGGCCACTTTATAGTTCCCATATATAAAAGTGGGCGTGATCGTCCACCGATTTGGACAATTTTTCGTCCAATCGTGTGCCTTAGCAAGTAAATTACGCTTTTCAAATTTCAGCTATATATCTACTACCGTTTCTGAGTTATTGATGACTTATAAAACTTTTAGAATTTATTCTTTCATAAGTGGGTGTGGCACCGCCCATTTTCGAGAATTTCAATTTATTTCCGTATAACGGCGTAAGCTCATTGCATGGATGGAATTTCATCCATTATCACTTTTTGCGTGTTTTTCGATATATACTATATGGGGAAAGTGGGCGTGGTTATCATCCAATTTCGTCTATTTTCAATACCAACCTTCCCTGTCTAGTTAGGAGCCTCTGTACCAAATTTCATCAAAATATTTCAATTTTACTACGTACAATTGAGTATAATAATTTGTGAGAAAATGTGCTAAGTCCACCTAAAAAAAAAACAAAATCATAGAAAGCAAATGTGCTAAGTCATAAAGAAGCCCATAACTTTGTACAAGCTTTATATTAAAATGTGCCGATAACTGGTATTTTAGCACGATCATCTGAGGAAAAAAACTGCATTTTCAGATTTTTAAAATAGTAACAACAAAAAAGTTAGGAGGTTTTTTATCTCTCCTGAAAAGTTACCAGAAATGGACTTAGCACATTTGCTCACGAAGCCAACGATATATCAATATGTACACAAGCAGCACAGTAAACGTATTATTGTTATTTGTTTGTACTTATTCTGTTTGCTTTTTAATTTTTTCTCTCAATAATAAAAACAGTTTGCAAATATAGTAGTTACATACATACATACTAGTATATACTTTACATAGATGCATAAATAAATTGTGCTTATCAAATCAATTTGTTCTTACATAGATACTTTGAATAAAAAAGAGCTATAATATAAACAACCATTTTGTTCTTTTGCATGTAGAGCTGACAAAATTAATGAAAAAAAATTAAAAACCTTAAACAATCGAACTACGAGTAGGTACTCAAATTGCATATTACATACATACATAACGGTTATTAAAATATGCTTGATTATATGATTTTACTCTTTTATGCAAATTTGTAAATTATGATAAAATAGAATTTCTATACGTGCACGCATATTATATTTACATATACATACATACATATATTTAATGATCAATGCTTATAATTTAATAAAGAATGTAAAATTTAAATAAAAAAAATTTAATAAAAATTACAAAAAAAAACGCGACAAAATATAAATAATCGCATTTTTTTATATATATATTGGAGTTATAGTATGCCTACACTAGACCTAATGAGCTCTTGAAATAATTCGATAAGCTGTTCGTGAATTGATTCATCTACCCGAGCATTCGTTATTAAGATTGTGAACTCTTTCTTGTTCATTATATTATTATTTTGGTGCAGCCCTGCTTGTACCTGCATTTGGTAGTATTCAATACACTGATAAGAAAATAATCATAACTTTTTTTAATCCTACGTGTAGTTTTTGAGATATGAGCCCATAATAGGTTAAGTCATATTGGGTCGCATAACTTTTTTTCTGCTTATCCTGTAAATTCTTATGCTACCCGGGTTAAGGTACATATTTTTGTATGAAAAATTTCACAGCAGAAATTGATTAAAATAGAATATCCAAGCAGAAAAAAAGTTATGCGACCAAATATGACTTAACCTATTATGGGCTCATATCTCAAAAACTATACGTAGGATTCGAAAAAGTTCTTATTATATTCTTATCAGTGTATCAAATACTATCAAATGCAGTTACAAGTAGAGCTGCACCAAAATATCAACTGTTGAGCAGTGTAATCTCTGTAACAATGTGCGTTTGTAGGTGATTTACGGGCTGTTTGACCTTTCATAATCTCCTGGCGTTCGCTATTTTGCTGAACTGCGTTATTAAAAAACTTAATGCTGTTATTGTTGTTGTAAAAGCAAAATACTTGGCAGAAGTTACGAAGAGTAGCAGTCCTTTACCGGAAGTAGGCCCAACTGCTGTGGGAAGGATTAATATGTTAGGTTAGGTTGGCCAGGATACAGCGATCCCTCATATAGAACACATATAGTCGTTAGTGTTGCCAACAGCCTATTGGAGCTGCTATATTAAACTTGGAATGCAGGACTTCGCCAGTTTAATTTTTTTTTTTTTGTATTTCCTGATCCGCATTGCTTTCTAGGGACGAGAAGTGTGCAGCACCGATGCAGTCAAGGGAAGTTTGCCAAAAGCTGGACAAAGAAGATGTTCCAGAAAGCCAACAGTACCGGCTTCGTTGCATGCCGTGCACGCCTGACTCAGCAACAGTACCATTTGGAACGCATGAGATGGCGTTAGAAAGTGTCCTATTAGTATAACCACCGCCAGTCTGCAGGCTCTAGCAAGTATGAGTAGATACATAATTTTCAGTTCTTACGTTGTATGAGCCAAGCATGTTTTTGGTAATCTTGTAGGTTGACAGGGTCTTCCACTGGGAATCAACTATACGTATCAATGCTGGATCTATTTGAGATTTATGGTAATTTAGAGATTTCATAATTAACTATACTTTAAGTTTGCTCTGCAGGTCAATTGCCAGTCGTTGCCAACTTAAAAATTTAGACATACATATGTACATAAGTAACTCGAGTTTAACAGCATTAAATCAGTACTAGTAAACCCGGCCACGCGATGCTGTGGCTTTCAATTACACTGTGCGACAATTTGAGGGTGGAAGACCACTTATTGCCACATTTGAAAATTTTTTGATATACCTTCATAGCTACTGGTTATTTTTATTTTCTGTGGACCTAGATTTTTTATACATAGATTTTGACCAAGGAGCCCCATAGTGAAGTTTTGTGCCGAATATTTTTTTAGACTATGGTAACCTTAAAGCGAGCTACAAAAGGCCATTTGTCGCGCTCCTCCTTTTATTTCTAGTTCTCTTTCTCTTCCCCTTTCCCCTTTATTTGTGCTTTATTTTCCCTTTATCCATATAATTTTTCATATTTCCTCTTTCGCTTCCTGTCCTTCGCCATATCCCACCCTTTCATTTTCCTCTTCCCTTTCCTTTTATTACCCATCTGCAGTGCTAGGCCTTTCATGACACTTCAAATTTAAAAATGAGATAAACTGTAGCGTAAAAATGGATTATTCAACGGTGGCACCCTTTTTGTAAAAAATTTAATAAATTACTCATTTCCATGCCAAGTCCTTTCATATGACACCTCAAATTTAAAAATCAAACAAACTTTAGCGTAAAACTGAATTTTTGAACAGGTGGCAACCCTTTTTGTAAAATTATTCTTAAATTACTTAATATCAGGTCAAGCCCTTTCATATGGTGCCAAAAATTTTAAAATCAAACAAACTATACAGTAAAATTAAATTTTCAAACATCTGGCAACCCTTTTCAAAAAAATTAAAAATTGCACATCTACAGGTCAAGCCCTTTCATTTGACACCACATTTTCGAAAATCGGTATAACGGTGTAAAAGTTATGGTGCTTACAAAAAATCGCTTAGCGTAATATATATAAAGATATCGCTAATTAAGTTAGCAAAAAAAAAAAATCCACTTGGTATGAATATTTGATCTGATAAACATATTGACATCTCAATTTTCAAGCCATTCACAGGTGTTGAATTATCTCTTTACCATATTATGCATGTGTACATTAGATGAGTTTTTTTTTAGATATTCCGTGGACCGTGGGTAGCGGAACCGTGGACCCGGATGGCCCCAAAATATTATTGGGCAATATTGGTATCAAATTAAAGGTCTTAACTAGGGCTTTAATATGGAACTCAAGCCATGACAATTTCTTAGCCAATTTTCGATATACTTTCGAATAAGTGGTCCAGGATTACTACAGAATATTTTAAAGGATATCGGCGACATTTGAGTCTAATTTTTGACTTATATGTGTCGAAACGGTGGACACAGCAAAATGGATTGGCTTTACATTGAAGTCCTAGGTGAAATCTTTATTTTGATACCCATATTGCCCACAAATATTTTGGCGCTATCCGGCTCCACTTTTTGTCGGTTATCCACGGTCTCGACTTTTCTATTTTTTTTTGCATTTGTGGAGTTATCCATCCACATAAAACTATCACTAGTAACCCAGAAAACTGCCTTCAAGAGCAAAATTGTTAAAAAATTTAAGAAATTTTAAGACATGTTACCCTTTTATACCCGACTTTACTTCATTTAAACTTGATGAACTCATCCAAATTTTATTCGATTTTTAATAGCTATACATTTCTGGAAAGCAAATTAAATAACGCAGCTTACCGTGTGATTTAGTTAAAAAATAATTTCCGATTTCGGGAAGAGGATAGGGCAAGAAGCTGAAGATTCATGAGAAAAAAAAAGAAAATCATCACTTTAGACCGCGATATTACCTTCAATGGGTAGTGTACCAAAAACGGAATACGCCATTCGATTTAGCGGTTAATTCTACGTGTGGATGGATATAAATTTTTTTTCTCTTGTAAAATCCTAACTTTTTTCATACATAAATCTAAACATACCTTGAAATTCTGGGAATTTGCGCGGTTTTCGGTGTAGCTCCATCCAGTTTTTGGAAAAGTTAAATTTTTTTTCAGTTTACTTACTCTAAAACATCCTATTTTCATATTCCGGTGCCGGAGGGAGGATCTGAGAATGTTTAAAGAATCCCATACAAAAAAAACTCATCTAGTGTACACGTGTGTTTTAATAAGAAATTATTACAGTTTAAAATGTTGGTTAAAAATGTTTGATTTAGTGGCAGATTGCCAACATAATACATACATATGTATGTATATACATCGATCGACTTTTATGTGCATATATGTATATGCCTCCATCGTCCTATGATCACACGCTCTTGTAGTCATATTTGAAAAAAAAAAAAAACATGGAAAAGTATTAGTTCAATGAACCATCCCAAAATCTACGCCTTATTTAAGAATTATTACAGAATATTCAATAAAGGCTTTCGAAATAATACCTGAAAATTTTAAGGAAAGCTAAGTTGTATGTGCCGCTGTGGTGCAGTGGGTAGAGTGCTCGCCTGCTATACCAGAGGTCTCGGGTTCAAACCCCAGTCCGAGCAAACACCAAAAACAATTTTTCTAATTAGTAAAAATCCAATTATTGGGTTTTTTAAGAGCAGCGGTCACCTCTCGGCAGTGGGCGGCATACCCTCCGAGAGTATTTCTGCCATGAAAAAGCTTCTCACAAAAAATGCATTCGCCGTTCGGAGCCGGCATAAAACTGTAGGTCCACCCAATTAGTAGGAAAAACAAAAAGGAGCACACCTCGAATTGGGAGAGAAGCTCGGCCATAAAACTCGTCAGAGTTATAATAGCGCCATTGTATTATTATAAGTTGTATGTGCAAAGGCTTAAAATAAGGTTGATTTTCCTGTGCTGATCTCTCTCTATCTCTCTCTCTCTCTGAGAGCACACCTTATTCATAAGGCTTATCCGCATGCGAAATAAGAGTGATTTTAGGCCTTATTATGGCCTGATAATCAGGCCTAGTGTGGTGTATTTTATACCTTATAAATGTTTTAATAATAAGGTGTTTTTTGTTTAGCCGCATAATTCACATTTTTTGCCCAATTTAAGCTTTGCGGCAATTTAATAACAAAAAAATATATTCTGCTAGGGTTGAAACGTTATTATTCATATATTTATATACATAGTACCTGGATGACCGAGCTTATCTCCTCTGAAAAAAAAACGTTGTAAATCTAAAGACTTTTGCTGTTAAATCAACTACTTTCCGCAGTTGAAATGTGCCCAACAACGCTCCGTTGTTGTTTCAAAGGTGCGAGCGTTGTTGATTTGAGTCAATAACGGAGATTGTTGGAAAAAATTTTCACCTAAAAATAAATTTTTGTTTGCATTTTACTCTTCATCTTCTCTCCGCCCGGTTCCCAACTGCAAATATGTAGCCTCCGCTTGTTCTCCTATTCTTCTCTACTTCTTATCATTCACTGGTTGCTATCTTTATTTCTTATTCTGATTTTTCTTCTTTATTTTATATTCTCCTCCGAATTCGAACCATGACATCAACCTGAAATTCTATCCAATCATCACATAGTGGAACATTAAACATTATATTGAATTGTAGTAACCTATTTATACTTCCATTTCCTAAAAAGGAATCCATGAATTATTTGAATCATTGTAAAAACAAAATTTAAAAAAATTTGTTCTCATTAGTTTTGTTTACAACGGAAACTGTTGGGTCAAATACTTTTGCCGTTAAATCAACAACGGGGAGAAAATTGTTGCTAAAAATAAACTTTTTTTTGGATTTTTCTCTTCATCTTCTCTCCATCATTATTTTTTTTTTGTTGGTTTTCTCACAAAAAAATATTTTCTCACAAAAAAATTTTTAAAGGCAAGCAAGTTTTTGAATCAACAACGCCCGTTTTTGTATAAATTGTTGGATCAAAAACTTTTCTGTAAAAACAAATACTTTTGCTGTTGAATCAAAGACGCAGATTCAACAGCCGAAAGTTGTTGGTTTAACTACGGGTATTTTTTTCAGAGTCGGGCTGCCATTTTTCGAGGTCTTCGCAAGCGAAATAAAAAGTTGAAATAAAAAAATTTGTGGATTTGTGCCGAGACCCCCCAGAACTAAAGTAAATACGCCTCGCTTGGCCGCGATACCTCTACCCCTTCATGTCCTTCCCTCTTGCTCCTTCGTCTTAGACTGCCACTTCTTTCCCTCTACTTTACTTTTTCCATTCTCCTTCATCTTCGTTTCCTTTGTCTTTTTCCTTTCCCTCTACCTTACCCCTCCTTTTCGCTCCAGCTCCTATTAATTCTCGCTTTCCCTCTCCCAATCTCTCTCTCACCGCTTCCCTCTCCCATTCTATTTTCGTTTCCTTCCCCTCTCCCTTTCCCTACCTTTCTCATTCCCATTCCATTCCATTCGACTTTCTTTTTCCTTTTCATCTTCCCTGTACTGAGGGAACCAGGTTGAGCATTACGTCGAAGAGATGTCTATATTGAAGCCATGATTCCCAATTTTCGGAGTCATCTATGTTCAAGTCCCCATCAAGGCCTTTCATTTGATACCAATATCACTCAGAAACATTCGGGGTCCACCGGTCCTCGTTTAGACCCATATCTGGATAGCCGGCCAAGACTTCACAATTAAAAGAGTTCTGTGTTGAAGTTCTCATCGAAACCTTTCATTCGATATCAAATTAAAAGTTTTTCACAGTTAGAGGATACAATCTATTAAAATTGGTAATTAAATATAAGAAATGTTTACTAAAAATTCTTACAGTTTTGAGAGAGGTTGCTTTCTTAAATGTTCACAGTATATCTTTCTTTCTATGAATCTTATTTCTACGAACTGTAGACAATTAAAATAATATCGGATTAAAAAAAAAGTCTACCTTGAGAAGCTCATCATTTCTTGTGATACGCTACCAGCAATCGAAGCACACATTATTAAAATTTTGTGACTTATCTGGAAGCGAGATATCGGTGTTGCGGTGGCATTAGCAAAAAAAAAAAAAAGAAAAACCGTTGCGCGAAGTGATCGAGCAAAATATTAACTGGTAATATTACCTAGGTATATGTATTATCTACGAAAATATGCTTTAAAGCCATATACATACTATGTAACTAAAAAGTAAATATACCTACTATATGTTTATCTATATTTATATATTTGCATTGCCTGTACATCAGTATTCCTATTTGATGTTGATGTCGTCCATATTTCCGCGTCGTATATCAGGACGTTTATGATAAGTTTTTTGTGGAGTGTACTTTCTGTTCGCCGAGAGAGGAGATATTTTTCAAGGCTATACTAGCCTAGCCTTCGTTCCATTTCAAGGCCAAAATATCATTTCGGGTGATCACCCTGATTCCTTAATAGCAGAAATCTTTCACGGCTTCAAAATTGTGGCTATTAACAGTGACGTTGTTGCCACGTTATCTAATCATCTGTTATCTCAATAGAATTTAATCAAAATCCCTTCATTACGAGATGCACACATTTTCTCTTTTCATATAAAAAGATGTACCGATATGTGCATATGTACATATGTATATGAAGAAAACCGCGTGGAAGTGTATATATTATGTAGATATGTATGTATATAGGCTTAACTTGTTGTCATATTCGATATCTGTGTAAGCTTTTCATTCGTTTAGTACGAAAGTGGCAACATCAAGAGTGTCACTTTTGGCACTTGAAGTCTGCGTTACTCTCTCATTGCTGTTTGACGGAAGTGGACGTGCGAAGTTTCGTAGCGGTACCGACGAATTTATTCCAGAAATTTCTTAAAATATAAGTGACAGATATGTGAAGACAATAAATCTCGTGTTTATAACACAACAAAAGCAATATACCGATAATAATATATTTATATATGTACCTACGTAGGTTTCGAAAAAATAGTGAATACAAACCAAAGTTCAACCGATTACATTAACTAGCCATTTAAACAAAAACAACAGAAAATAATTATAAACAATTTTCTAAACTTATAAAGAACAAATAAAAAAATTTAAAATTTATATTTAAAAAAATTTTAAACGTAAAAAAAAAAATAAAAATAACTAATTAAATCCTTGCCGTTTTTTTATATTTTTAACGTACCTACATATGAAAAATGTCAAGTGTTGAAAAGGAAGAAAGTTTTCGAAAACATTCTGAAATCGATCGGCCGCAAGAAATACAATTTAGTGGCTCCACCGATTTTATTTTAGTCACCGATCATCAAACATCGACGAAGCAACGCAATTTTGGCGATCTTTGTGGTTCCTATGTGAAAAATATTTTTCGTAAAAAAACACTCTATAAGCGGTTGCCGATCTGCAGATGGCTGCCGAAATACTCACGGAGGGATGCGATCGGTGACCTGATTGCGGGCATAACGGTTGGTTTGACTGTGATACCACAGGGTTTGGCGTATGCTAGTGTCGCCGGATTGCCAACACAGGTTCGTTGTACGTTTGCATAATTTTTTTTTTTAAATTATACTTTATATATATGTAATTCTGAGACTGAGGTAATATATGTATGTATGTAGTTTATCTTTCTGAAAATTGCGAAACGTTTGCGCCCAATTCCTTAAAGTTATGAATATCATAAAATCATAGTATTGAAAATAGACGAAGTTGGACCACGATCACACCCACTTTTCCTATATAGAAAAAATCCGATAATACTTACATATAACGTACTGTAACTATAAAAAGGCCATGAAATGCAACTTAAAACATTTGAAGAACGAATTACTAATTATAGAAAGAGCTTAAGAGGTACATATATATGTAAGTACGACTTTAATATCAAATTGAGTAGCAGATTGACTTACATACATTTGTAGGCGTTTACGCAAATTAAGCTTGAGCTAGACAACTTGAAATAAATGTATTAAATATAGATAATCTTAATAACTTTTAACATAAGACACGTTCCCTTATATCGCTAGCTTAGAGTGCAAACTGTGTAAGTCCACTTTTACGAGAAAGTATATTTTTATGTAGAATGCTAGAAAAATCAAATACGGACCACGCTAAACAAGTCTGTAATACTTGTCATATTTCTACTCGTTGTTATTCAGTGATACGCAAATTGTGTAAGTCCAAAAAACGAAGAAAGTTCTGTAAGTCCAAAATATTTACATGAACAGAATTTTTTTTTTCGTTTCGAATTTTTTTAATTTTTTGTTTTTTGTCTCTCCTACAAAGTTTGAAAAAACTGACTTACACAATTTGCACCCTAAGCTAGCGATATCATTATTTAAGACAGTGGAAAATTACATTTATTACAATGCGGTGGCTTTTACTGTTCACAAATAAGATTTTTTTTATTTTTTTACATAAATATAAATAATATAGATATGGTATTTGAAAAAAAAAAAACTAGAGTGTAAGATAAGAGTAGTAAATCGAGGAACGTTTTTCTTAAAAAATCTCAGCTGCCTTTCAACGGTATCACCCTATTATTTTCTTGGCAGCTTAGGTGGGTACTAAATCTGTTATTTAAATGTACGTGGTAGTAGGAAAAACAAAAAGGAGCACACCTCGAATTGGGAGAGAAGCTCGGCCATAAAATTCGTCGGAGTTATAATAGCGCCATTGTATTATTATTATATTGTGGTAGTACATATATATTATGTACATTCACGTGTTTTCTTTATATTAGAAACTGCGACACTTCCAGAACCCATAACTGACAGCTTTGTTATTATAAATCATATCTAGATATCAGCTTGTAAAAGCTTCCGTCATCACGAGGAAAATTGGTTCAGATAAGCGGTCATGAGTTTAGATGTGACTGCTTTAATTTTAGCAACATCTTGTCTACACAGTAAAAATTTTAGTTTAATTTTAATACCATTTTGGTATTTATATATAACAATGCCAAAAAGTATAAAATTAAAACCATTCTGGTTTAAAAAAAAGAAGAGAATCTGAGAGACAAAAATTATTCTTGGTGTCAAATTAATATTTTTTTGGAATTAAATCAAAACCAAATTTTGATTATTTTTAGAATATTTTTGGTATTAAAAATAGTTGAAATGGTATAAGATCAATCCGAAAATTGGAATAAATTTTATACTTTTTTGGATTTAAAAATAAACCCCCATAAAATTTCCAGTGGATATACCGCAAATAACCCTTTATCCCAAAGATTAATGAGAAATTGAATAACGTTAACATTGTTTATTTATGCACATAAAAATCCAAAACAAACATTTGTCCCTAAGTTTTCACGAGCAGCAAACACTAAAGTACCTTATACATATATCGAGCCCCAATCCCTATAAATGTGTATCCAACAAAAAATAAATTTTACGGGACTCAGTTTTTTTAATTAGTTTTGCATACAGTTTGTATGTAGCCTTGAAACTTACATACATATTTAGTCTCTTACTTCGAAACTGCATATTTCACAGCTATGAAATTTTTGGGGGTTGATGCATGTTATAATAAATTGTTGATTTCCATAAAAAAGCTGAAATCAATCATTTTGTTGGGTACACTTTTATGGCAGTTAGGACTCGATATACATATATACAGTATATATATATTGTCAACTTTTACACCAATATTTTGGAGATGTCCATGGAAATTTCAGCACCGTCGCGGTTCTTGCAATGATACTGCAAGAGAGACCTTCAACTGCCTTATACATATCTGTAAAAATAAAGCAAAATTTACCCTCAGCTATTTTATTAATTGTCTGCAATACTTACTTGATTCAATTATTTCATCAGGCGTGAAAAATTCGGGCCATTTATTTTACTAGATTTATTTACTGCTTCTCATTGCACTTTTAGAAACATTTTGTTTATTTATTTTGACTTTTTTTGATAATTTCTTTTTAATACTTTTTTTGGTTTTGATTTCAAACCAAAAATACTTTGATGGTAATATAATTGAGAAAGAGAAATTTTTTTATACTTTTCAAGATTTGTTTTTAAACCATAAATGATTAAACTTCTTTAGAGAGAATTTTAATACTTTTCCAGGCTTTATTTTGAAACTATTTTGGAATAAATAAAATTGTAAAACTTCTCATAGTTTCAAAATAAGACTTTTTGGCATTAAAATTCAAATTTAATTCCAAGAATGATTAAACTAAGTACCAAATGATATTAGAAATAAACTATAATTTTTTACTGTGTAGGTATTATTTGTAAGCAAGATAGCAAGTGTGTTTTGTTGGGCTTTTTAGTTATGATTATGAATGAGAGGAGGTTTATGTAGATATAAACAATGACTAACATATGTGTATTGTATGCATACTCGTACGGAAGAAGAAAGATGCGAAAGAAGTTAACCTTATTCAGTTATTTCAATGGTCATGTTATTGTTTTTTCTTGCAGTTGTTTGCGGAAGTTCAATCTCAGCAGTAAACTAGCATTGAATGCCACCCAGCTGTGTATTTAGTGGATTTTTTGATCTTACACAAATAGAACATGACAGAATACTGAAATTTCGAGCCTAAGTATGTGGTGAATACATCAGCTACCACTGCAATCTATAGATTATAATCTAATATAACCATGTGTTATCTAGATTCTTAACGAAAAAAACTATCCTTGGCATTATTTCTCACGATTCTCGGTTTAAGACGCGAGCACGTGGTAAGCTTCCCACTGTCTGAGATATGTATGTATTAGCGTGAGATGAACTGTCGAGAGATAGTTTAAACAAATTCATTCCCTGAAAACAGAAAAATTTCTTCTGAAACTGAAAGAGCTAATTTCGAAGAAAAATTCCGTTAATTATGAGATTATGAAGAATACAAAAACAGTCAAAGACAGCTGCGAACTTATCTTATTTACAATCTGCTAAATAAGTAGCTTTATATTACCGTTTTAATCCCATCTTCTTTTATTATGGGTGTATTCTTCTAAGTGCTGCAGCACTAAACTCAGCATTAGTTGGTGATTAGATTTGACATATTTGCAAGCTTGTTTTTATACCCTTCATGAAAATCAAATGGTATTAAAACTTTGTGCCAAAAAATGTTTGTCGAAAGTACCAAAAGGAGAAGAGTTAGACCCAAAATATATACCGATATGATCAGAATCACGAGCTGACTCGATTAAGCCACGTCCGTCTGTGTGAACGCAAATTAGTCTCGCAGTTTTTGAGATATTTGCTTGAAATTTGGAATGCGAGTGTATTTTTAGGAGAAGCTAATCATTTGTCGGAATCGGCCGAATCGGACCAATATAACATATAGCTCCATACAACCGATTTTTAGATATGGACATTTTTATACCTTTCATGAGAATGAAATGGTATTATAACTTTGTGCCGAAAATCAAATCTTGAAAGTACTAGAAGGAGGCGTGACAGACCCATCAATATATATACCGATATAATCAGAATCATGAGCTGAGTCGTTTAAGCCATGTCCGTCTGTCCGCCCGTCCGTACGTCCGTCCGTCCGTCTGTGTGAACGCAAACAGTTTTTGAGATATTTGATTGAAATTTGGAACACGGGTGAGTTTTGATGCTCAATCGATCATTTGTCGGAATTGGCCGAATCGGACCACTATAACATATAGCTCCCATACAACCGATTGTTCAGATATACACATTTTGGGGTATAACTTCTCCCTTTTTACAGATAAGGACACGAAACTTTGGGGTATTTGTACCCATATTGACCCAAAGAAGGTTACCGAAAATTATCAAGATCGGACCACTATAACATATAGCTGCCATACAACCGATTGTTCAGATATACACATTTTGGTATATAACTTCCCCATTTAAACAGCTAAGGACATGAAATTTTGAAGTATTTGTACAAATGTTGGCCTAAACAAGGTTACCGAAAATTGTCCAGATCGAAGCACTATAACATATATCTCCCATACAACCGATTGTTCAGATATACACATTTTGGGATATAACTTCTCCATTTTAACAGATAATGACATGAAACTTTAAAGTACTTATACCCATATCGGCCCAAATAGAGTTACCGAAAATTGTCAAGATCGGACCACTATAACATATAGCTGCCATACAACCGATTGTTCAGATATACACATTTTGGTGTATAACTTCCCCATTTAAACAGCTAAGGACATGAAATTTTGAAGTATTTGTACACATGTTGGCCTAAACAAGGTTACCGAAAATTGTCAAGATCAGACCACTATAACATATAGCTCCCATACAACCGATTCTTCAGATATACACATTTTGTCGTATAACTCCTCCATTTAAATAGCCCAGACACCATTTTTTCTAATAAATCGTTCCATAAATAACCCACAAAATTTAAATTATAAATTATACTAAATCAGTTTATGTACAACATACATAGGTAGCTTTTCATTTCCCCACTCATGAAAGGTATGAAGTCTTCGGTACGGCCGAAGACAGCCGCGCTCCTACTTGTTAGGTATAACTTCTCCATTTAAACAGCTAAGGGCTTGAAACTTTGAAGTATTTGTACCCAAATAGACCTAAATAATGTCACCGAAGTTTGTCAGGATCGGACCGCTATAACATAAAGCTGCCATACAACCGGTTGTTCAGATATAGACATTTTAGTGTATATATTTAAATAGTCAAGACACCATTTTTTCTAATAAATCTTTCCATAAATAACTAACAGAGCTGAAATTATAAATTAAACTACTATAAGTAACTTTTCATTTCCCCATTCATGAAAGGTATGAAGTCTTCGTTACGGCCGAAGACAGCCGCGCTCTTACTTGTTAGTAACTCATTTTATACACATGTATGTATATTAAGGTGGAAATTCAATTTTTTCCAAAGCTAGAACGGCACCCTTCCAGCCCAGAAATAAGCCTGTAAAATTTTATTGACCTACTCGCATACCCCCAGCCCCACAAAGTTGAAAAAAAAAAATAGCACGATCTGGTACAAATGTGAAATTTCTAAAATTATAAAATCAAAAAACGAAGTATGAGGATTGATAAACATGGCTAAGCTGAGTATTAAAGTGATTTTTTTTTGGAAACAACAACAACAAAATTTATTAAAGGTCAAAGTTTATATTATGCATTTTTAAATTGCAATTACTTAAAAACTACTGGACCGATTTCGAATATTTTTATACCATTCGATAGGTGCTTTGATTGCCTTTAATTTTATATACATTTTATCTGGGTTTCATAACACCCCACTGCGGGGGTCAACCCCCCTTTTACCCCCATTACTTTTCATACATAAAATGCGTATCAAATTAAAGGGAATCAGAATATCTGGTATAAAAATATTCGAAATCGGTTCAGTAGTTTTTAAGTAAAAGCAATTAAAAAAATGCATAATATAAACTTTGACCTTTAATAACTTTTATTATTGTTCATTCCAAAAAAAAAAAACTTTAATACTCAGCTTGGCCATGGTTATCAATCCTCATACTTCGTTTTTTTGATATTACAATTTTCAAAATTTCATATTTGTAACAGATCGTGCTTATTGCTTTCAACTTTGCGGGGATGGCGGCAGTTTAAAACGTCATCCTATTGCCATAAAATTTTGTGGGGTTCATTAACTCGTATAAAGGCAACATTTCATTGCTGGTACGTTCAAAAAAAAAAAAAAAAAAAAACAAAAAAAAAATCTCCATATGTTTTCACTCCACCTTAATGTACATTCAAGTTCCATCTGAAATCAAAACTCCTTCCTTCGCGTAAACTGCCGCACTATTTAATTTTAACACAATTATAAAAACAAATAAATATGTATTATATTCAAATAACTTCCTTCCTTCTCTCCCGCCCCCCTAAATAGTACGGCCTATATGGCTCCTTTATGGGATGTTTCGCCTACGTTCTATTCGGCACATGCAAGGACAGCACTATCGGCTCAACGGCTATCGCTTCGCTGATGGTATATCAATTCGCCAAAGGTGTATGGCAGCGTGCAGTACTGCTCACATTTCTCACCGGCATTATTGAAATTCTAATGGCGATTTTCCATTTAAGTTTCATCATCGAATTCGTATCGGGTCCCGTGAGTGCCGGTTTCACCAGTGCCGTCGCCTTGATTATAGCCACATCACAAATCAAACATATTATTGGCATAAATAATGCGCGCGGCAATACATTTTTGGAACGATGGATCAACATGATAAGCGATATTGAGAGTATACGTTTAGCGGATACAATTCTTGGTTGCAGTTGTGTTTTCATATTGATTTCGATGCGCTTCTTGGGACGTCTGAAAGTGGGTCCGAAGAATAGAAGTGAACGTAAATGGTATCATGAGGTGTTGAGTAAGATTTTATGGTTTATTGGCGTATCGCGTAATGCAACAATTGTGATTGTTTGTGCTGCGGTGAGCATGCACCTCTATCAGCGTGATATTCATCTATTTCGATTGACGGGTTATATACCACCTGGATTACCGGAATTTAGTACACCGCCATTTCATATTGAAAATGTGGCAGCCAATGCAACCACCAGCGAGTTGGCAGTTGAGGGTGAAAGCTTTATAGATATGGTGGCTGAGCTTGGTTATGGTCTACTGATTATACCACTTGTTGCTTTGTTAGAGAATATTGCCGTGTGTAAGGCTTTTGGTGAGCTTCTAGTGTACGATGCAAAAGCCAAACTTAAATGAAATTTGTCATTCTTTAATATTATTTTATTTAATACCATTTTATTTGCAGCTAAGGGTCAACCAATAGACGCTACGCAAGAATTGATTGCCATAGGTGTCGCCAATATCGCAAATTCATTTTTTCAAGGCTATCGCGCCAATGGCGGTTTGGCACGTTCGGCGGTGAATAATGCTAGTGGCGTTCGTACGCCATTGGCCAATTTATATATCGGTTCCGTAGTGGTAATCGCTTTACTGTATCTCACCGAGTACTTCTTTTACATTCCAAAAGCGGTTTTGGGTGCGATCATCTTGTCGGCGGTTATCTTTCAGCTGCAGTATAATGTAGTCTTACCAATGTGGCGTAGTAAGCGTAAGTATCTGAGGCTATACGAAGACGAATGATAAATGGTTTTTTGCATGTTATGAATCTCTGTCAAATCCTTTTTCAATGAAATATCTCACACGAAATATCTCACACCGCATACTTGCTATGCGGAAATCGAATGGACTATGTACAAGAACTACTAAAAAATATATGTATCTACAAAATTAATTTCATAATTTCCCTTTTTTCCAGGTATGGATTTAATTCCATGCTTTGTGGCATTCATCGCCTGTTTGGTGCTACAACTGGAGATTGGTATTTTGGTGGCGATCGGTGTAAATCTGCTTTTCATTTTATACCATGCAGCAAGACCCAAAGTACAACTGGAGACATTAGAGGTACGTACGCGCTAAACTACTCAAACAAATCGAATCTTAATCATCTAATCTTCCAACATACATACATAATTCAATAATCGTAACTCTCTTTTTCAGACCCATGATGGCATTCAATTTCTCAAACTCACACCAGATCGTTGTGTTACATTTCCTTCCGTTGAATTTATACGCAATATTGTTTTGAAATTCGAAAATAAAACAACTCTGCCTGTTGTCATCGATTGCACTTACATCTATGGGGCGGATTACACAGCGGCCAAAGTGATCACGTCGCTGATTGACGATTTCAAAAATCGAAATCAAAAAATAATTTTTTACAATCTAAAACCGAATGTTGTGCAAATATTCGAAGGTTTGAATGCAAATTTTGTTATGTGCTACAACGCTGACGCTCTGACGCAGGCACTGAGGGTGGGTCAAAATGGATTTGCAATAAAAAAGTATGTTTCAACTAAAGTTTGCAGTGATCTTGAGAATGGCGTAAGAAGTAGTAATGAAACACTGAGTTCGACTTTGACGGCTGAAGCAACGTAAAGTTTATAGCAAAGTATTTAAAATGGATTATTTTTTATGTGAAAAGTGTTCCTATATTTTTGTAAATAAGTTTAGAAATTAAGTGTAGAAAAAATTACTGCATAAGTATTACACATGATAATTAATATATCGCCGCTGTGGTGCAGTGGGTAGAGTGCTCGCCTGCTATGCCAGAGGTCTCGGGTTCAAACCACAGTCCGAGCAAACACCAAAAAGCATTTTTCTAATTAGTAAAAATCCAATTATGGGGTTTTTTAAGAGCAGCGGTCACCTCTCGGCAGTGGGCGGCATACCCTCCGAGTGTAATTCTGCCATGAAAAAGCTTCTCACAAAAAATGCATTCGCCGTTCGGAGCCGGCATAAAACTGTAGGTCCACCCAATTAGTAGGAAAAACAAAAAGGAGCACACCTCGAATTGGGAGAGAAGCTCGGCCATAAAACACGTCAGAGTTATAATAGCGCCATTGTATTATATATATTATTAATTAATATATCGCACCCTAAATCATAAAGTGGCACAACTCAAAATTCAAAAATTTGCAGGAGTGCCAAAAACCTTTTTTTCATTACAAGCAATCGTATGGCAAAGGGCCAGGTATAATGGTTATTTTTCGGTCGAAAGAGACAGTTATTCAAAAGTTTTTTTTTGCAATCGTTAGAGATATGTTCCGTATACCCGTTTGTGAAAAAATCTCGATTTCGAAAAATTTCGAGTTGTGCCACTTTTTGATTTAGGGTGCGATATGTAATAATAATAATAAAACTATATTGCTATATACATTTGATTAAATTCCGGACGCCGCACATGCCTCTTTTAACTTTCTCCTTCGTTATTAATTTGTTTTCAATGGTTATTTTTAAACAATTTTTTTTTTTTTTTTGAATACTTTTAATTTTTGCGTGGTGCCTTGTTAGCATCAGAGCGAGTTTTGGTTAATTATTCTTATATGTGAATCATATATTATTGCATTTGAAAATCCTTCAAATCATCATTAAAGTAAAAATTTACATAAAAATTATACAGTACAATGCAAGTGGCGGTAATAATTTTTTTTTATTTGAACTCGCTTTCTACAAGCATTTGGAAACATTCGTTTGTGGGGCGGCTATGACCTCATAATTTATCATTTTTTGGTTTGTTTAACAACCTGAAAAAAATCCATAATTAATTGACTCTCCTTATTTGACAAACCAGAATCTGCTATTTTTTATTTTCAATAAAATGAATTAATTCTGTACGTTAAATCGCAGCTTATAAGAGTTCTTAAAACCTTAGGGCCGTTTACTCAACCTCTGATTAACGCTAACCGGAGGACAAAGGTCCGGTTAAGCTTTGGGCTGCATTATCGACATGTTAAATGCGTGTTTTGATGAAGTCGATAATGATGTTTAACCGAACTTTAACCGTGGTTAGCGTTAATCAGAGGCAGTGTTGCCAGAACTTTTCCAGAGTTCCAGCTAGATTCTCAAAAAAAAAAAAGCTAGAAAAAGCTAAAAAAAAATTGTTTCACACATAAAAAAAAATTTAAAGCTAAAAAAAGAAGCTAAAAAAAATTACGAAATTACCCAGTAGAACTTGGAGCGAGATCTCCCCAAGCGAGAGCAGAAGAGTACTCTACTTGACATCCCTTCCGAGCAATATCAAAATTTTTTCAGTTTTGTTTTATTTTGTTTGTGTTTATTACTTCCCTTGCTAGGACATACAATGTTAAAAGCGAGTATAAAAAATTGTATGCTTATACCCGAAGTATAGGGAGTAATAGAGTATCTATTGACAAGTAGGTACTCCCGGATTAATAAAACGATGATCCCAAGTCTTACTGCGTATTTTAATGCTTTATTAATAGGTGATTTCCCGTAACAGTGATCCGGACAAAAAATTTGCAAGCACCTGCAACAAAAATTTTTTATCCTGATGTTTATCTGGATCAAAAAAAATCTATTACAATCTATACGGACCCGAAATGGATCTAGATAAATATCAGGATCACAAAATTGTTGTTCCATTTGCACGCAAAATTTATATGTGGATCTGGAGGGGAACTCGCCTAATGTGTTTTCAAAACACACATAAATTCAAGGTCAATTTAACAGGTCGGCTCAAGATACATACACACATACACGCCGTGACCTTAATGTCGAACTCTCGTGACCGAGATGTCAAAACTGTAAGGACGACGAAATAATTTGACATTCAGATCACGGGCGAATGATGGATAAACTCAGAGAACGAAGAATTTGACGAATTGTAAACACGAATGCATGTATAGAATATGCAGAAGTAAACAAATTGGATAGCTGTTGAAGAAGAACAAGAAGTCAGCTGATCTGAAGAACCGACTTGTTTAGTGGAGCCTGCATATTTTCATATACTATATGCAAATTTGTACTTCAGTGTCAATAAAAATAACGAAATGTTAAAAAAAATGTTTTACATTGAAATAATGGTAACTACGATGACTGTATGTATGTATATGAGCAGTGAGCAGCGCTCATTTTTTGGGGAGTTTTAGCAAATAAAAAAGCTAGAAAAAAAGCCAAAGCTAAATCAGAATTTTTGCAGCTAAAAGACAAGAAAAAAAGCTAAATCTAGCTTGAAAAAAGCTAGAATGGCAACGCTGATCAGAGGTTGAGTAAACGGCCCTTATTGTTTGTTGGGTTTGCAACGAACATGTTTATGTATGTAGGTATGTCGGCAAAAGCTTTCTACACTGCACACTGGTCTCATTTGTATGGAGAGTGGGACAAAACTCAATTTCTTGGAAACGGATGGACCTACCGAAACCAAATTTGGCACATTGGTGTCCCACTATACGACTCATCTTTCAGAAAAATTAAAAGCATATATGTTGTAATCCACGCCCACCACTAAGGCTAGTTTACAGCCAAAAAAAAACAAGAAAACCAAGAATGGGGAAGGATAGGAATTGACCTGCTGAGCTTGGAATTATTTTTTTTAATTTTTTGTATAGTTAGGTTTTTGAGATAACGGTAATTTTGTGTTTTTTGTTATCACTTCATTCAAAAATTATTTTCTCTGAAGTTACAAATGCGATAAACGCAATCAGTATCTCGTTCGAAAGGCAAAAAAATACGCTTCAAATGGCATACAAATTGTAGTGGTCTAATAAAAACTCGCTGAGCGAAAGCTGGTCAAAGTCAAAATTTTGTGGATTTTTTGCGATTTATGGAAAAATTTTGATTTTCAGATTAAGTTTTTATAAAAAATTGTACAAATCAGGAAAGTTTTATTACTTTAAAAATTTGCCCGTTTAATTGCAAAGACTTTAAGCGTAATATCAGAGAAATCTGATAAATATTTTATTTTTGCGATTTTTTTCTTGTGAAACAAAAATGATATTTTGGACGAAAAACTTGGTTAGGTGACTTAACTATGTGAAAACGACTTCATAGGTCAAAAGGACATTAGAAGAAAATATAGGGCTTCCAAAGACTAAACTAATGACATTTCGATTTTAAAAATCCGATGTCAAATAACAAAGTTACAATAAAAAAGATTATTCCGAGATATTTTGCGGTATCAAAAAAAAAAAAAAAATTGTATGGAGAGTGGGACAAAACTCAATTACTTAGATTTTATCGAAAATAAAGTTCTATCGAAAACAGTCGATGTAAATATGTACAAAAATCGTAAAGGGGCAACAATATTTTGTATAGACTAGTTACATTTAATATGATATTTTAAGAAAAAGGGAAAAAAGGGAAAAATGTATAAACAGGCTTCTTAAGAGAAGACTTGAAAGAACTCAAATCTGCTTATAAGACCTGGTCCAGAGTGGTCCTTAATTGTTAAAAGTTTAAATGAAAATGCTAATATTCGAAAATTACGCTCATAGAAAAGCCAAGATTTCTTCATCTTGTATTTTGCTGAAAATAAATTGTTTTCAGTGTTTTCTTTCGCTAAATCATGAAACATACGTTTTTCTTGTGCTTCCATAGTTATCCGCATTTTTTTTTAGCACTCAAACTTGAAATATCGCAAAAATCATAATACACTTTTTTACACAAGCTTTTTCCAATAAAAAAATTTTTTCAAATGTGTTGAATTTAAATGAGCCAAAGTAACATTTAATGGTGGCTATTGCGTATAGAAGGAGGTTTTCCACAAAATTCAATATATTTCCCACGGAAATGCATGACAGAAATTTCTTTTCCAAGCACCAACGTTTTTGAATTTTGTGTATGGGGGCTGACCAGTGTGCACTGGAAGAAGTGGCAGTATTAATTGATTGTTATTTTGAGGCATGTTTTTAGGCGCATCAATAAAAATATTTAATTTCAAGTTATGAGCAATTTCCGGTTCATGCTAAAGGTAAAGGCCCAATGTACGCTTGTTTTTCTGGCTTTGTTTGCTTCAGTTTACTGTGCTTTACTTTGAAAGCTTCTATAGCCCAATGGTAGCTTTGAACGCTGTCATATTAATCAGCTGAATAGGCAATCCAAAGAAATAAAACAAAAGGTTTGTTTCTTATTAAGTAGCTAGCTATGAATATTTATCCAGGTTCGTGCTAGCAAATCGTTTCTTGAATCAAAAAGTTAGCCGAATGAGAGCCAATGCGTAAGAGTAACAATCATAGAGAGCTCCAAATTTCAGCTAGTAAAATTTTCACAAACTGAAATTATTTGCTGCCAAAATAAGAAACAGCTGTTAAAAAAATAAACTAATATATATATCATTTTGTTACTTTTTTAAATTTTTGAATTATATATAATTAAAATGAAATGTTTTTTTAGAAAAAAATAACAATTTAATGCCAAAAATGGCATTAAATTAATTTTTTGCTAATTTTTAGTAGTTTTCCGTTTCTTGATTTCCTGTCTCTTTTGCTCTTTGTGAGCATAATTCTTTCCATTTTTCCCTTTTCATTTCACTTGACAGCTAGCTGCTGGTTTCCTAAGAAACAACCCTAAAATGTTGACTCGAAGTGCTGAACAAGTTTTGAGTTTTTTCCTCTTCTGCAAATTTTTTGCGTAAAAAAATGGAAAAAGGTGATATTTCTTACAATTTTTCAATAATTTGTAATAATTTTCCGTTAGGGAATACACCTAATGCCTGACATCAGCAGCCATATTGCAAATTGAATTGTCAAAGCTTTCAAAGCGCTGTCAAATAGAGAATTGGGCAATTCGAAACTTTGCAGCGCTTCAAGCGCGTGAAGTAAAGCTGACATTTGGCCAACTTTTATACATTTTAGTAGAGCTCAAAATAATTTTGACATTTCTCACAGCCAAGCAAGCAAAGCAAGCGTGCATTGGGCCTTTACCTTAAGTATGCATATAACTGAGCCTTAAAATCTTTTCAGGAATATAAAATCAGTATACGTATAATAAACTCGTGCGAATCAGGCCACTGCCGAGAGGCAATCCTTGTTTTTTTACAAGCTTTTATTTAATTTTTTTTTTTTCAAAATTCACAGTTTAAGTTCTTATTAGAAGTAGGAAGTATTTTTTAAATATTTCAACATGTATGCCAGTGAAGATATAGGTAACCATTGATAGATTTACATATATTCGATGGAATAAATATCCCACGGTATGAAGAAAAAGCCGCAGCTTCTCGTTGGACATTCGAAAATGGTCAATATTGCCCGCATTGCTATAGCTTTATGCGCCGAAAGCATTCTTATGCTTCTTCTTGAATGCTTATACTAGAAATTTTATAAAAATTTGATTAAAATAAGTACGTAGGTACACGGAAAAAACTATATTGATGTCACATCCATATAATGTATGCCATATCCATATTTCTCTATATATATTAAAATTTTTTTTTATGAGATACACATTATATTGATATGATATCCAAAGTTTATGGATCAGACAAGATTAACCATATATATGGACTAGCTGGACCCGTGCGCATCTTGCGCAAAAAATAATAAAACATACGGCGCCAGTCGATATAGTTTCTGCTCTCACGCCCATTTTAAAAAACTTATATTTATTTGGTTTTATGTCTACAGTGGAACTTATGGAATTTTCAATGAATTACTTATGTATATGTTTGACAAACATATCGCATAAAATGTTCTATTATACCTACATATATATATGTATGCAAATCAGTATTCCAAGCTTACTCGATTTATCTGTTACAGTTCTTGAGTTTTTACTTATAAATCTTTGAAAATTTGCTCCTCTTGGCCCATTTTTCAAAATTTCAGCGCGTTTCCTCATAACGGCATAACGTCATTTCATCACTCGGGCTTTATTAGTGACTGAATTATCATGTTTTACGTGTTTTTCGAAATACACACATATGCCTTATTTTCAACCCCAACTTTCTCTGTTCCCATTAGAATCTGTGTACCAAATTTCATTAAAATATTTCTATTTTTGCGCAAGTTAGAGTGTATACGGCCGGACGGACGGACATGGTTCAATCATTTTTTTTCATTCTGATCGTTTTGATATACTCGTATATCTATATTAAGGTGGAGTGAAAATTTTTTTTTGGAAACTCAATTTGTTCCAAAGCCAGAACGGCACCTTTCTAGCCCAGAAATAAGCCTGTAAAATTTTATTGACCTACTCGCATGTTTGGATGTGCCCCCAGCCCCACAAAGTTGAAAAAAATAGCACGATCTGGTACAAATGTGAAATTTCTAAAATTATGAAATCAAAAAAACGAAGTATGAGGATTGATAAACAGCCTAAGTTGAGCATTAAAGTGAATTTTTTTTTTGGAAACAACAACAACAAAAGTTATTAAAGGTCAAAATTTATATTATGCATTTTTTAAATTGCAATTACTTAAAAACTACTTAACCGATTTCGAATGTTTGTATACCATTGGATAGGTATTTTGATTCCCTTTAATTTGATATACATTTTATGTGGGTTCCATAACACTCCCCGCTGCGGGGGTCAACCGCCCTTTTACCCCCCTTACTTTTCATATAAAGTACCACGCCCAATAAAACACCGTTTCGCATGCATAGCTAATTAATACCTTTAAAACGATGCCTTACTTATTAATTTTGGTAAATTATGTGAGCAGAAAAAGGGATATTTATAAAACACCAATTAGAAATAATATATATGATGTGACATCCATATAGTTTTCTCCGCGTATGCAAATATTACGAATTAATTTTTTTCATTTATTAAATTTGTTTATAAATATATTATAGAAACACTGTACGTAATATTTATATACATATTTTACACATAAAAATTCGACAAACTAAACAGTTGTATATAAAACTATACAAATTAATTGTTACTTAAAATTAGTCATAAAAATAATAAAATTCTGAAATTATTTTCTTCGAATTTATAAAAACTTATCAATATTATCAAAAACCAAAAATAAAAAAACAACCCGTGGGGCCAAGAGTACTACAATCATCAATATTCCTCCTTACATTTCCTTTAGGGAAGATAACAGCTTCCATAACTATGCCCCATCACTATCGCACGGCAATGGCGGCCTTCGCATGAATGACTTTGTATACATAGTAAATAAGTGAATATTTTAAAAATATAAATACACACGCGCCATCTGGTGGAAAATCTGGTGGCAGCTAGAAATTACATACATACATACATACATACATACATACATACATACAGGTGAAACTAATAAAAGCGTGTTAAAAAAGCAATGAAGCGAAAGCTTCAGGCTTTCATTTCAAACCGCATGCTTTTTCCATATCGTCGTTATTATACTCTTGTTAGGTATTCAGCATGAATTGTAGCAGTATTGTAGTGCTGAATATACAGCTGCCTTCCATCTAACTTTGTTATGTACTTCATACGTATAATTTTTTCTGTTTCGGTTCACTCTTTTTAGCTCCTACTTTAGTCAGTGAAGAAATGATCTGTGCTCAATTTGTACGTGCCGTTCAACATACTTTAGGAGTACCTGCGGTATATCTAACAAAAGCAAGTATCCTGGCGTGAATACAAATCACACCACCTTACAAATGGGCCTAGTGGGAACATAGTCGGGTCTAACAAAACCTACATTTGCATACTTGGTATTTAACAATTGCCTATTCACATATGAATAACGACGACAAACGGTCTTCAAATCTGCGGCTTTTCAACACGTTGCTTCCCCGACAGCTCCATTTCCAAATGCTCGGCATCATAAATAACCAACAGTCGTTTATTCAGAGCCTCAAAAACATGTGCAACGCGAGGTTGTAAATTATAGAAATACAACTTCTGATCGCGCGCTTCAAAATCATGAATTAACAGCGAAATGACTTTGGCTGCCGTGAAATCGGCGCCATAAATGTAAGTGCAATCAATTACCACGGGCAGCGTCGCCGATTTACGGCCTTGTTTATTGATGACATTACGCACAAATTCCACTGATGGGAAAATTAAACAGCGATCCGGCGTGAGCATCAGATATTTGCTGCCATTTGAAGTCTGAAAAGGGAAGTGTGAAGAAAATTTAAGGAAAATTATAAATAAATATTTACATACATACATACATATGTATAAACATCTCAGCCAACCAGAGGAGTCTGCACGGTGCTCCGTTGGGACTCCCTAAGCCCTCCCAATGGAGTGTATCAGACGGAGAAAAGTGCCTTTTGAAATATATGCAAAAAGTGCACCTTTAGGACTCCTTAAATAAGTGTTTTCGGAGTCCTCAAACGCTCCTTCAGATAATCTTCAAAGACTCCGTGCGGATGCAAACACTGCTTTTAGGAGCTTTTTCGGACTCCCTTTTCACTCCGCATTTGGAGCATTCCGTCGAGGGATTGTTTTAGGAGTCCCATTACGCTCCTAATTCGGAGCGCTCCGTACTTGGTTAGCTGGGATATGTGTGTATACATTTCTTTAAAAAATGCGCTCTTCAAATTACTTACGCTCACAGTTTCGATGCGCAATTTGGGACGCGCTGCACTGTATAAAATGAACATGATATTGACGCCAATGCCAACGATTATACCGATTTGTAGAGGCAACACGAGACAAGCAATAAATGTGCTAAGGCCGGGAATGAGATCAGTTTCTGAAGGAGATGATGTTTAATTAGTTCAGTTAAAGAATGAGTAGGTACTTAGAAACATTTTGGCAGAGTTATTAGTTCAATAACTCAGCATCCCTAATAATTTACTCACTTTTACTGCGCCACATCGGTTTGATCACACGATATTGCACCATAAATATGACCGCCGCCAAGATAATGGCTGCCAAAGCAGCTTTCGGTATATAATAGAAAGCTGGTGTGAGCCAAAGCAAAGCAAATATGACAATAATACCCGTATGCAGATTGGACATTTGAGTCCGCACGCCGCTAGCATTCAAAACAGCGCCACGAGCAATCGGTCCATTGCCACGAAAGCCTTGCACAAGAGAATTACCAATATTGCAAAGGCCGATGGCGATTAGCTCCTGATTAGCATCGCAAGGTTTGCCATCAGCTGTTGGGTAAATATTAAAGATAAATTAATTAGAATTAATGTAATTATAGAATGATTCGCCTAATTATTCTATGTACTCACCAAATGCCTGCACCAGAGCGGTATTCTCTAATAGCGAAATCAGCGGCACGACAATAAGTCCAGCACCCAAACTGCTTACCATATCTGTAAAGCTCTCCTGTATTTCAATCACTTCGCCAGTGAGCGCATTATTACTATAGGTGATCGCTGAGAATGGCGGCACTTTGAAGCTCGGCAAACCTTTCGGCACATAACCGACCATTTTGAAGATTTCTATATTGGCAGTGCGCAGCGTATAACCTAAAATTGTAACGACAACTACGAGTACAGCATTCCGTGAGGTTCCAATTAGCCATAGCGTTTTTTGTATGATGCGTTGTGAATGCGTTTTGCCATCTTTGGGTCCAAATTGCACCGTAGTCAAGCAACGCAGCGCTAACAATAGGAAAACACTGCTAATACCCAATATCGCATCACTCCAACTAATATTCTTAATATCGCTTACAATTGATATCCACATGCGTAGGAACGTATCACCCGCCGTGCTCACCACCAAGATATCTTTCAGTTGTGATGTGAATATGATGAGCGCAGCGGCACTAGTGAAACCCGCACTAACCGGTCCCGACACGAAATCGATGACAAAACCAAGCTGAAATATGCCCATAAGCACTTCAATAATGCCGGTAAGGAATGTGAGTAGTATTGTTTTCTCCAAACTACCACGGGCTATTTGAAAAACGAGTAGCGCAGCAATGGCTGTTGGACCGACGGGTACGTCTTTGCTGGAGCCGAAGAGAACGTAGATGAAGCAGCCGAAAAAGCAACCATAGAGTCCGTACTGTGATGGGAAAGGGAGGAGAATTTTTTTTTTAGATTTATGTGATTTATAACCAAATCATTATTAAATCAATAGGAAATAAAAAAAACTTGCTTAGAAATTTAAGATAACCATTGGGTTGAGCCCAGTAGTGTCAAACTCTTAAAAAGTTTTAAGGTAGGAAGCTGCGCATTAAACTCTATCTATTCACAACTCATTCATGCAAAGGTTCTCCAATTATATGCACCATACTTTCTATTTCAACCAAAAAAATAACACTTGATAATATAAGTACATACATGATGAAATTTTCTGGTAGATTGAAGAAAGCGGAACCACACGTAGGTCGATTTGGCCCGAGTTTCCTAAATGCTTCTAAGCCCTTCCTATAAAATAAAGTTAAACGTACATAATGCTAAACCTGCGCGTTTGTTTGATGAAAAGCAGAATATCCAGTAGTTTATTCCTTCCAACTAGAAAACTTCTCATCTACATTTGAATCTTGGGCGTGTGGAAACTCTCTTTAGAGTTTTTCGGGTTAATGCGAACAGGCTTTAATATTGTTTTTGAAATGAAAGTCAAGCACGCCGCTAATTTAATGCCAAAAAATTATATTACACATATCGCCCGTTTTATGCAATAGGGATTTAACACGAAATTTTCGATTTCTGGGATTTTGCCAAATATTTCAATAACTGGTTAGTGCCTTTGAGTCTAGTCTTATAAAATACTCAAAAAGATAAAAATGGCGGAAATAGAGGTGATTTTGTAGTTAGCCTTAGAAGGAAACTATTTGAAATTATAAAACTTTATTTGCGTTTTCCCAAAAAAAATTTTTTTTGAGTTAAATCCCTATTGCATAAAACGTGCGATATTATATTTATAGGGAGTAACCGTAATTGAGCGGTAAGCTTAAAAGCTAATTGCAATTTTTGTTTTGTGTGAAAATTTAATTTGACGTTTGTGAAAAGCGTCCGTTTAGGCTTCGGTAAAATTTGCGTGCGTACGTTTAAAAACGCAGACCTTGAATATTAGGTCAGCCTTTAAGTTTTCGAATTTGAGTAGCGCTGAACTGAGATGGGTATTTGTTTGCAATAATGTACATTGTAAAACAAAATGATAAATGCTATACATACTTTTGAAAGGTAATGAAAATCAAAATTCAATTTAAGCGTAATTAAAATATTTCTTTTGTTTGAATTCGCTCAAAAATGTACTTGCTTTAGCGAGAAAGGCTCTTGAAAAACAAAGGCACCTTTAATTTAATTATTTATGATTGTCACACAGCTGCATCTGCGTACATATGTATGTATGTCTTTAAACAATTAAAATTAGATACAAATTAAGATAAGCTGGATGGGGTAGCTTAAAGAATTCAATTGTTTTATCGCTTTCAACTTATTTGCTTAATTTATAACTTATTAATAAGTCGAAGAACCAAATAATCTTGATCTTGATTGTGACAACAATTACTATAGTGGTTTAAGAAAAAGCTTTTAATGGGCAGTAATTAATGTTTCAACTGTGAGCTTCTGGCACATGTGCGATAAATAAATAAAAGTGCCAAAGCAAAGCTCTTATTGTTCAAAATTTGAACTTCAAATTAAGCAAATAAGCAGAAACCTCATACGATAATGGATGTAGGTATGTACATTAGAATACCCACATATTCTATAAATATTTTAAAATGTGAAATTTTCTTGGTCCCTGCCCATTTTCTGATAGATCGTGTTTGAAAAATAAGGTGTCCATCAAAAACGGGACCTCTACTATTGGACATGGCAATTCGAACGAATACATCACTGGCATCATCAGCTCCAGTTGAGAAAATGTTTTCATTGGCCACCGTTATAAATAATGCAAGGAGAAATTCATTAACTCATATTTCTTTTGAAGATTTAGTACTAATGAAATCTAACACATCGATTCAGAGAATTTTAATATAGCAAAGGTACATATGGCTGATTTTCTGGGAAAGTAAACCAAGTAGTTTTTTTTTTTTTTTTTTTGTCAAATATTGCAAGCACTGGGGTCTTGCGGGGTTCATGACATATTATAGTAGCTGTTGAAAACAGTGGCATTCAATTATAGTCGTTTTAAATTAAACTTTTCGCTCTTTTTATAAAACGTTGTGATTAAAAAAAAATATGGTCGAAAGTAGTTCAGTTAACAAAAAGTTAAATATAACATGTTTGTTGCGACTAAATTGAGCCGTTCAAGTTTTATCTATTAGAAAATGAGTTATAATATCATAACACGTAAAGTTTTTAAAAAAGTTATGTTCCAACTAGCAGTTATGTGAAAAGTAAATGTTAGCAGTGCAAAACCAAAAAAGTTTTTTTAAGACGTGTTAAAATACGTTTTAATTTAATTTGTTTATATATTTTCTTAATACTATACGTACATATATCTCACGTTCCAATTTAAAAAAGTTAAACTTCCAAAGATTTGAAGAGATTGTTAGCTTAAATAATATGTAACGTTAGCAGTGATTTTTTATCTATATAATACATATAATAAAATTGTAACAGGTCGATGTCTGTACATTGAAGATATTCAAGAAAAACTGATAGGAGAGGTCATTATTGGACCAGCGGAACCCAAATCTACAATTTTTAGAAGTCTATCTGTCTGTCTGTCCGTGTGTATGATTGTGCGCGCATCACGCAAAAACTACTGAATAGAATTGCATGAAACTTTCACCATTCTATCACTTAACGCCTAACTTAAAATTCAGGACAACTTTCATTTGGATATCTCATCCAGTTCCCGAGTTATTGACCACAGTGTGAGAAAAATGTGACCAAAATATGTTTTTTTACCATAACGCCCGCGTCACACAAAAACGACTGCATAGAAATGAATGAAACTTTCAATAATCATTTCTGGATGAAAAAATGAGAGCTATTGGAAAGGATGCGTGGCACAACCCATACAAACTTAATCTTTCATGCTGAATATCTCTGGAAGTGTTTTCCGTAGGATATCAAAACTTGGAGGGATAGGGATAGGGAGATATCTCCGAAACCAATCGAGATATTGAATTTAATAGAATTACTTATTGCAGCACTCATCAGCACCTTTTATTTGATACCCATATTGTACTAACAAATTTTGGATCACCCTTGGTCCACATATTGGTCGATAACTCCAAAACTAGTTGAGCTATAGAAATAAGGGATATCTTAAATCTTAAAGTAGACATCAATAATAATAATAATAATAATACAATGGCGCTATTATAACTCTGACTAGTTTCATTCAATTCCATCATTCCAATTTTTAGTGACCCGCGCACAAACATAAGGACAGACAGACAGTCAGACCGACAGAAATTTTAAAAACAGTTAATTTGGATTCCTCTGGCTCCTTTTTTAACACGCTTTTATTAGCTTCACCTGTATGTATGTATGTATGTATGTATGTATGTATGTATGTAACTTCATCCCATCCTAAAAGTTGTAACATTTAACTAAATTAACTAAATTATTATTTATATCTTTCAAACATTCACTTTTATTGTGTTCTCTCTATTATTTCTATTCTCCTCCGGATTCGAAACATGACATCAACAGCCCAACGGCATCATATAGTAGGACATTCAACATTATACTTTATGCTTCATTGCGGCTTTTATGTTACCTTTCTTCAAAATAGCCTCTATGAATTTCATTTCACTCCCGTATATAAGCCAATAGCTAACAAGCTTTCAGGGTACGGAAAAACTCACTCAAAAAACGCTCAAAAATACATTCTTCTCAAATCACAAACAAATGTTCAAAGAAAAACGTATAACCACTCAAATAGCGAGCGAACTAACGCACAACAGCCAGCGATCGCTCATAGCGATGGCGATAAACTCAATGCATAAATTCACTCAAAAATTAAGCTTGAAGCTTTCTGTTTTGGGTTTGTTGTATTTGCAATGAAATCAGCCGCATGTAAATACATATATGCAAAGCAAGAACTGGTTTTGTTTGTAATTCATTTAATAGTAAGTGCTGATTCAACGAAAAGGAACCCTAATGTTATGTTCAGACACAACCTTAATTGAACATTAAGAGCCTTTATTCAATTTTCAAGCCTAATGATTCTCAATTTCCCATACAAAAATTGAATAGGTTAATGCTTCATTGGAAATTAATGAGTTCTTAATGAAGAACAATTCTGCATGCAACCCTGTTAAAAAGCTTGTTTCATAAGCAAAATGAAATGTCATGTTCAGAAAAATGTCATTGGCGTCAGGGTCCACTAAACAGGTTGGTTCGTCAGATCAGCTGAATTCTTGTTCTTCTTCATCACCTATCACATTTGTTTTTATTTCTGCTTATTCTACACATGCATTCGTGTTTACGATTGGTAACAGTTGTGAGCTGAATGTCAAATTATTTCGTCCTCCTTGCAGTTTTGACATTTAGGTCACGAGAGTTTGATATTCAGCTCACGGCGTGTATGTGTGTATGTATCTTGAGCCGACCTGTTAAATGGGCGAAGTAAATTAAATATGTCTGAACACCAAATCTAGAGATGTTCAATCAATCCCAATTGACTTAATTAAATTTTATGTCTGAACATGATATAATTCTATAATTGCATTTCATGTTTGGAAAGCAATTTTTATACAATGTTTTGTAAACGTGAGGTGAAAAAAATTTCTCTAAAATAAAAATAAAAAAAAAAAAAAATGCGCCACTCGGGACTTGAACCTGAGCTCCTTGGTCCGTAGGCAGCATACCTCACCATTACGCTACAAACGTATTCGGAGCTTTGTTGTCTAAATTCGAATTTATTCAATAAGGTTTCTTTTTTTTTTGTTCTTTTCAAATGCTCCACCTCAACTTCTCTTCACTTTCTGATTGTAAAATATAACAAAACGTTTGGGAAATTTTGTATTTCCAAACTAGTTTGGAAAACCTTGAATAAAAGGGTTTGGAAATTATTGCATATTAAGCTAGTTTACTTTACTGCATATTGGGATTTTTGGTAGAAGTTATAAATACATATGTATGTAGATCTATTTCGGAGAACACCACATCCCATCAGACTTATTTTTACTTTTATTCTTGCGTCCGCATAAAACATCCTTTAATGAAAAATTTCACTAAAAAGTTAAAAATAAATAATAGGTTAAAAAAACTAAAAAACACCCTTTAATCTTAAAAATCGTACTAAAAATTGAGAAATAATTTAATTAGAAACAAAATGATGAACGAAAATATAAGTATTTAAGGAAAAGCGTGGGGGTGCTCAATAATATTTGAACATGAAAATATTCGATTCGTACAACTAGTACAAAAATATACCTAGTTGCGCAATTAAAGAGTACGATATATGAAATCTCAAAAAAGTCAAAATAAAATTATTAGTAAAAAACACCGATTTTAAATATTTTTTGACATACTGAGCACCCCACGCTTTTCCTTAAATACTTATATTTTCGTTCATCATTTTGTTTCTAATTAAATTATTTCTCAATTTTTAGTACGATTTTTAAGATTAAAGCGTGTTTTTTAGTTTTTTTAACCTATTATTTATTTATTTTCTGTATATCTGCAATGTACAGAGATCAACGGTTACAATTTTATTATATGTAGAGATACTCAGTTTTCGCACGTGTAACGTTAGCAGTGCCTTATTTTATGTTAAATTACGTTAAAAAATCCTAAAGATTTTGGTAAAGCGGTATGCCATGACCTTGTGACATCCTTGCTATATAACATGAAGTAAAATTGGGATGATTGTCTCAGCAAGTTCGCAGAAATTAAACCAAACATGATCTGTATCCCGATCTCACTTCCAAATGATGTAACGTTAGCAGTGTGTTTCACGCGCTTATAACTTTTGCGGTATGGTAGCCATCAGACTAATTTTACTTTTAAAATGAAGGTATAGGTCTACCTGATAGCATAAGTAACAGAACCTTGGACGTTTCTAACATTTTTGCTATTATTTCGTATAAACTAAATAAAAACTCCATGCGAATGTAACGTTAGTAGTCAGATAATTGACCATAGTTTTAATATTTTATTATTATTAAACTAGGGATGTTATTTTACACATCTGTGTTCATATCGAACAGTAGCTTATTTCGACAGGCAAATTTTCCAGATACTCGTAAATTTGTATAGTTTTCTAGCAGTTCGTTGCACAGGGTTATTACGTAAAATCATTGAGACTGAAGCTGGTTGAAAGCCCGAGAAAGAGTTCAAAGTTTAAACAAAATCAGAGGTGCTTTTGTTTTTGAAACCTTATTTTTTATCTTCGAGCTATCAGAAAATGCGCGGGGAACGGAAAACTTCGAAGCTTTGCAAATATGGATATTCTAATGCACATGGGTTTGGGACTTTAACGTACTCACCAGCAGACTATGGCTCAGTCTAATGTTAAAATTGCTTGTATGTGAGATAATGCAAGCCTCTGCTTTAGAAGGAATATTCCTTATGACACATGATTATAAAACTCTATTTCACTAACCATGCTCTCAACTAAAAATGTTTTTCTTGTTATAATTGAAAAGAGGATTACTTAACTGACACTACATATCATTTCAGCAAACTCACCTGCAAATCGAGGCCTGTTATGCCCGCATAAGCCAAACCTTGTGGTATCACAGTCAAACCAACGGTTATGCCAGCAACCAAATCACCAACGAAATCATCACGATTATATTTCGGCAACCATTCCAGTATTGGCACACGTTTGTAGAGCGTCTTCTTGCGAAACACCTTCGCCGATGTACGTTTCAACCAATCACCCGTCTTTTCACAGCAATCATAATCATTATTAATATTATGCGTATCGTCCTCGTCGATTATGCAATCACTACTGCCGTTAAATTGACCATTTGGTGGTATGTTTAAGGATACAGCCGAGGCGTAATTGTCGTTGCCTTGTGCATCGGCGCTTGGTACAATCATGCTCAGTCTATCGACAGTCATTTAGTATTTGCTTCTTTGTTTAAAACGAATTTAAAAATGAAACGTGCTTGCGAAAACTGGCGAAATATTATTTATTTGCACAACGTTTGAAAAAAAAAAAAAATAATAATAATAATGATAACTAGGGCAACAGAAAATATGCCCTAAAAAATTCGTTTTTAGCGCTAACAATATGTCCTTAAAAATATGGTTTAAGCGCTAAAAATATGCTCTTAAAACTTGGTTTAAGCACTGAAAATATGCCTTTAAAATTGTTTTTATATACTTAATAAAAAGATATACGGCATGGTAGGTTGTGTGCTCCCCTTTCATGCAAGAGGTTCCAGGTTCAAACCCTGGCCCGGACAAATATCAAAAATTTGTTTTAAATAAAATTAGAACACTTTTTGTAATAAAAAAATATTTTTATTAAAGGTTTTTGTTTTTATAGGTACAAAAGCGAAATAAAAAATTCACATTTTATTAAATTATAATACTTTTTGTAACAAAAAATTATTTTTATTAAAGGTGCATTTTATAGGTACAAAAGACGAAATAAAAAAAATCACATTTGCGAAACACATCTTCGTTACCAAAAGAAAACAAGTATTTTTACATACGAAAATCTATATATATTAGGGCGGGTCAATTTGTACTGACGGAAAAAAACCTACTTTGTTTCGGCCACAGCTGCATTCTCTGGTCAATTCTGAACAAAAAAGTCTAAAGGAGCATAGTTCTAAAATGAAGTTTGACCCTCCGCAATTTTGATTTTAGATAGTCATCCCTAAATTTTTTTTTTACATTTGTTAAAAAAAATGTAGTTGAAGATACTCAAATTAAATTTTGAGACTTATTTGAGTTGAACCCATCCGTCGGCCGACACATCATCACAAAATTTAATCAATTTGGGTAAAGTTTACAAACGGCGAAATTTTGCGATAAATTTTCAAATAGAAAACTATGTCGATTGTCGCGGTAAGTTTTTAAACGTAGAAAAAGATCTTTCCACGTCAACTGAAGGTATCGGGGCGTATTTAAAAGCAAGAATTTCAGACATTGTGTAGCGTGTAGTGCTACACGTTCAATATGAATATTGCGATATTTTTCTCGCTCTGAAGTTCAAAATATTTACCTTCCGTCCTTTCGGCACTTTCACTTCCAATTCGTTTATTGCCAATATTGCGATCCGGATCACGGATTTCAAAATTTCTAAATATGCACGCATTTTGATGGATTGCAAAATTTTCATGCTACACAGTCAATCCGTATTGTCAATATTGCGATCCGGATCGCGGATTTCAAAATTTCTAAACATTTTGCGATCCAGAATCGCGAGCCATCAATAGTCGATGCTACACTATCAACATGAATCGCGATCCACGGATTTCATCAATATTGACCGTCTGAAGTATGCATATGTATGTAGATACACAGCTGATTCTTGTAGCACATTTGAATGAAGCATTGCGAAAATTATTAAATTCGCCTTGAACTTGTCAGACAAAGAGGACTGGTAAATAGTATGCGCATATACAAAACAAAGTTGCCAGAGTACAAAATTTAAATAAAAACAATTTTATGAGCGAAATGGAAAAATACGACGAAATACTATGCTAAAATATGAATTTACATCCAAATATGCCAAAAATATGCAAATAAGTCAAGATATGCAAAAATAAGCCTTTTGACCTAAATATGCGAAAATATGCCCTAACAACTTAGGCTTATTCTCTTCGTCTTGAACTAAAACGCCGATATATATTTATCATATGTAAATAGGACTGCAACAGAAAAATATGCATTTGCATATCTTCTGTTGCCCTAATGATAACAATAACAATAACAATAAACAAAATTTGCACTAATAAGAAACAACAATAAATTCGCACGCTACGTTTAGGTATTGTGTTTTAAAATTTTTGAGTAAACGTACACAACACAATGTTCTACACCAACCGGCGGAGTAGAAGTGGTTTAAGCTCCAAATAACTAGTTACTATTTCGCGTTAATTATTATCACATATGTACATAAATTAATTTTTGCTTTTAATAATTCGGAGATAGCGGAATTCTATGAAGGATCCCGCGCCGAGGTGTTCGCGTGCCCGCCAACCAACTCAACGTCAAAAATGCGAATGACAAAATCTTCACGAAAATCAAGGGTAAAAACTGTAACCACGTTTTGGTTCAGCACTTTATAGCGCGGGTGTGTCACTGCTGCCAGATGCAGCGAAATCCTTCCGTACGCACGAAAATTTTAATTTCACTGGAACGACGGCCAAAATTAGCACAACCGCGGCGTACAGCTGTTACTTTAATTGATCAATTTGCGCAAAAATATTTTCTGTATGCCGTTTTCGTGCTTATTTTTAACGGCTCAAACACGAAACTTTTATTGCCAATATTAACGTGAAACTGATGAGCTCACCTGTTGAAGTGGGGCGGGGGCGGCAGGGTTTGTGCATTTTCTGTACTTTATACAGTGGTGTGTAAAGGGCAAAATTTTATAATGAATCAAATAACTTTTCCCGTTAAATAAAATACGTCAAAGTTTAACGACATCGAAATTTAAACGTAATTGAAAATACTCACCTACACACCACCTTAAAAGCTCATACAATTAAAACTTAATTATTGGTAAAGCATGATTTAGGGCGAGTTGAAATAATATCAAAGGTTTGAGAGTTAATGAGTTTTGCCGAAGAGACCCACGCTTTTTATATTAAGAGATTTTTCTGGCAGTGATTTTGAGAGTTTCGTAAAATTATGTTGGAAAAACTTTGCTTTAACATCATCTATCAAAGAGTTGAAATTCCTTCAAAAGTGGCCATTAAAATTTGAAATGAATTTTAATGCCTTTAATCATTGTAATTTTATCTTATACTAGCTGACCCCGCAAGCGTTGCCCTGCGTTAAATTACGGCACTTTCTTTTATATATATATATACAAAATGTATGGGAAAATAAATTTTTTTTTTAATTTTTCCGGAATTTTATTGGATATTCTCCTATTATGGCCAGAGAACAATCTGAATTGGTGTCAATCACCCAAATCGGTGCAGGCGTTCTTGAGTTATACGCGTTTGTGCTAAGGTTACTTTCTTTTATACATATAGATTAATCATATGTATATATTTATAGTGCTTAGTTGAGCTTTTGGGAAAAAAGAGAGTTAAAACTTTCTTTTGTGCTTTCCGTCTTTTGCACCTTTAAAAAACAGAATTCAATCAATTGCTTTCATATACTACTCCACTGTTCATGGGCTTTATAAAAAAAAATTAATTCAAATTGAACATGGAAAAAGCTGATGCTGATCAATTACACAGGTCTGCAATGGGTTTCCACTTTTAGTTTTAATTATTGATTTTGATGGATTATGGTGCTTTGATTACGAGAAAAATATTCACAAAATTCCATCACGCCAGGTTTTAAAGTTAAAGTAGCCTAGGCTTTCTTAGTTTTTATTCATATTATTTTTAATTGTTTCTTATTAAACAAAAAACGTACTGGATGGTTGCATTAATGACTAAGTTCTCATAAATATTAAGTAGGCATAAGTTATAACCTAATTAACTAATTGCATTGACAAACGGCAGCGATAATCCGGAATATCTAGCTAATTCGGAGTTAACTTGAGAATTAACTGGAGTTAATACGGAATATCTCTTGAGTTAATCCTCAAAATTTTGCATTTTGCAATGAGATCTCTGGCGAAAAATCTCTATTGTGAATGAAAGTGAAGAACAAGAAGAATCAAAGGCAGATCTAGGAAGGTAGGCGCATAGGCGAATTCAGAGATTTCCAATGTATTTTGTTATTGTAATTGGTAGAGTGTAATATAAAAATGATATTTCGCCTTTGTTGAAATTTTAATTCGCTTGGGACTCACCATTCCTATTGACTATGGTGTGAATTCGCTTTGATTTTGACATTACACTCTACCTTTGGAAATAAAAAAAAGTAATTTTTGAATTCGCCGCCGCACCTGCCTTCCTTCAGCTGTTTTGTTCATCCGCAATATTTGCCGTCTGTCAGGGTAACATTTGAATCGAATTAAGTGTTGCGGTAATCGGGATTATCGCTGCCGTCTGTCAAGCCTATAAGAGGCATCCCTTTGTTACTGAAAAAAGTGGATTTTTGAGACATTTATCCTTCTCACGCGTGCCTTCAAGGTTCTTATTTTGTCATTTTTGGTAGGTCTTGTCGATCGCTTCTTTCTTTAGTATTGTGTATCAGATGGCAGGTAGTTAATTCGTTTTAAAGTAATGTTATTGTTGCTAAATTGAAATAAAAAAAAAATAATACTAAGTTAACTCGCCTTTTCACAAAAAGGGATTTTAAAAAAAAAGCTGAGTGTGATAGAAAAAATTAAAGTACATGGAAAATAAAATTTAAAATTTGCAGACCTGTGTTATTTCTTTAAATAAGTATACGGTTGTGTGTACATATGAATTGTTTGCATTATTAGTGTCTGGAATCATGGTCATACATATATAAATATACATATATGCATACTAGCTGACCCGGCAAACTTCGTTGTGCCCAAAACAGATTTTTTTATTAATTTCATTTCAAAAATTGTTATTACACCGGTATTATTTTTAATAGAAAATTAACGATTTTTCACTACTTCATTGTGTATACAACTTCAAAAATATATAATTTTAGTATTCAGTTTAAGGCTGCACGATACACAACATTTTTAGTTTTCTGTTCCGGATATTTATTTTCACTAAGTAAGAGGATTGATATAGTATACCTCCATAATGGTTTTCAGGCCCTCCTCCAACACTTAGATATATTCAGCCTCAAAAGTTTAGTACGTATGGGAGGTGCAATGCCCCATTTTTCGATAAAACTTTTTTTTTGGGTGAACATGGTATTGATATCGTATATCTGCATAGTGATTTCTATGTACATGCCATGATTGCTTTTATGGATATTTAGCTTTAAAAATTAAGAACGCATGGGAGGTGCCACGCCCCCTTTTCCCAAAACTACTGTTTTTTTCATAAGCACGCTATTGATATCATTAATCTCCTGATCAATTTTCAGGTCCCAACCTTAAATGCTTTTATAGATCTTCAGCTTGAAAAATTAAGTTTGTATGGGAGGTGCCACGCCCCCTTTCCCGATAACCTACACTTTTATGCGCAAAAATTGTTTTGATATCATATAGCTCTGTACCAATTTCCAGGTCCCTGACTTAAATCCTTTTAAAGATATTCAGCTTAAAAAATTAAGTGTTGTTGGGAAGTGCCACGCCCCCTTTTCGTATAACTCCTATTATTTTGCGTTAATATGGAATTGTTATCGTTTATCTCCACACCAATTTCCAAGCCCCTAGCGTAAACAATTTTAGAGATATTCATCATGAAAAATTAAGTTTGTGTGGGAGGTGCCACGCCCCTTTTTCCGATAACCCCCACTTTTATGCGTGGGAATGGTTTTGATATCATTTAGCTCTATACCAATTTTCAGCTCCCTGCCTTGAACTGTTTTAGAGATAATCAGCTTTAAAAATTAAGGTTGTATGGGAGGTGCCACGCCCCCTTTTCTGACAACCCCAACTTTTCTGAGTGAGAAGGGTTTTGATATCACCTACCTCTATACCAATTTTCAGATCCCTACCTTGAACTGTTTTAGAGATAATTAGCTTTAAAAATTAAGGTTGTATGGGAGGTGCCACGCCCCCCTATATTTTTTAATTTTTTCTTCGACTAAACCTTCGCGGGGTAACAACAAACAAGCCCCCCTAAGGAAGTATTTGATTTGGTTCAGCCGTTTTCAAGTTTTAGCGTTTCAATTAAATACCAAATCATTTTTATACTCAGCTGTACTAGTACACAGAGTATTATAGTTTTAATCACATAACGGTGGATTGTAACAGAATGAAATAATCGAGATAGATATAGACTTATATATATCAAAATGATCAGGGTGAAAAGAGAAATCGATTGAGCCATGTCCGTCCGTCCGTCTGTAAACACTCTAACTCGTGCAAACATTGAGATATTTCGATGAAATTTGAAATGCAAGTTGGTATCGAGACTGGGACGGTTGGTATTGAAAATGGGCGAAATCGGACCATGACCACGCCCACTTTTACTATATAGAAAAAATCGGAAATTTGGTATCTCAGTCACTAATATAGCTGGAGTGATGAAATTTTACCCACGTGTTGAGCTCAGCCCCTAGGAAGAAATTTTATGAAATTTTGGAAAATGGGCGGTGCCACGCCCACTTATTAAGGGGCAAACATTGAAAGTTTTATGAGTCATAAATCAGAAACCGTTAAAGATATATCGATGAAATTCGGTACGCGCGATATACTTACTTAGGCAAATGTTTGGACGAAAAATTTCCTAAATCGGTTGACGACCACGCCCACTTTTATATATGTGTATTATAAAGTGGCCTAATAAAAACATTTTAAGCGATATCTCTGTCAAATATAAAGATATATCATTGAAATTTTATAGCAGGAGTCTAACTACGAACATAAGACAAAAACCGTAAAAATGTAGGAAAATGGGCGTGGCACCGCCTCTTTTTAGAGGCAGGAATATACGAGATTTCTTAGCCTATAACTCGACAAATAATTTATATATAATGACGAAACTTGGTGTGTACACTTTTATTACTTGTAGTAATACATGTTCAAAATTTTAGAGAAACCGGTTGACGGCCACGCCCACTTTCTATATATGGGTATTATAAAGTGACCTAATAAAAACATTTTAAGCGATATCTTTGTCAAATGTAAAGATAATTCATTGAAATTTTGTGGTATGATTTCTACAATAGACCGGAAATAAAAAATAGAAAAATTTTGGAAAATGGGCGTAGCACCGCCTCCTTTTAGACAAAGGAATCTACGAGATTTCGGAGCCCATAACTCGACAAAGAATTGAGATATTATGATGAAACTTGGTTTATACACTTTTATAACTTGTATTAATAGACACGCAAAAATTTACTGAAATCGGTTTATGACCACGCCTACGTTTTAGCAAAGATATTTCTGGAACACGCTTTGGAAATTTGTAACGTGACATCTTTGTAACTGGAAGTCATAAAGGAATGAAATTTTGCACAAAGAATAATATTCATATGCTTAGTTGGATGACTGAAAAAATTTTGAAAATGGGCGTGGCTACGCCCACTTTATGCAGCACTTGCTTTATATAAAATCCATCAAACGCAAACAAACAATGAAAGCATACAGCTGAGTATCTAATGTTCGATTCCACTCGAACTTAGGCTTCCTTACTTGTTATATATATAGATGTATGTATGTATAAGCAATTACATATGTGCAAACGATTATCTATATATTAATAGGCTAAAATTTTTCCCATACAAACAATTGCCAGGCTGTTTTGCACATTTAACATACTCATATCCACATAAAATTGATATGGATGTGTTCGTATGAGTCAGGAGCAGTGCATACGCATATAATTTTTTCTATAAATTATTTAATTTCTTTATAATTAATAAATAAAGTTTTTAGTTTTGTACCATTTTTGATTTACTTTGTTTTTGCTTCGTTGGCAAATGTGCCCACTATCTATATATTAATAGGCTAACATTTTTCCCATACAAACAATTGTCAGGCTGTTTTGCACATTTAACATACTCATATCCACATAATTTTTTCGATAAATTATTTAATTTCTTTATAATCAATAAATAAAATTTTTAGTTAAGATAAATAGATATCGTAAACGTGTTTACAAATATCGTAAACACAGTTGAAGAGTCGCTTTAATTTAAAAGCGCTCACCACCGAGCCTACCTTCCTAGATCTGCCTTGATTTTGACCATGATTTCGCGTCGGACCGTGATCAAAAGGGCAAATCAGTGTTGCGGTACAACTGGAATTTGGAAAGTGTTGCTTATCTCCGCGAAAAGGAATAATTTTTGTACCAATACAAAGTTGAAAAAATAAATTGCATGGTCGAATTTCGACCACCGGCGATACTAGTCTAAATTAAAACGCCAAAAAAGTTTATAACGGTTAAGCACAAGCAAATTGACATTTTTTTTAATCAAATTGTAAATTCGAAAAGGAATATATAGGTTGCTATTCGATTCGAGAATTAGGTCATTAACCAGCGGAAGCTTTGTTATCCGATTAATTTTATCTTTATTTTGGAATCCAGCGGATTCTTGAAAACTAATTTTAATCAGACAATATGGCGTCTTTATATTCGTCAGTTTTACCCATTTTCTATCATTAAAATCTCCCTCAGAGAAATGGTTGGATTTCGAATTAAAATTGAAGGAAAAATACATCGAATAACGAAGGTACCGTTTTGCTGGGTAATCAACCAGTTCTCGAAACATACTATAACAATCTTTTCCACATTCATATCGCATGTTCTCTTCTAATAGTTTTCGAATTGTTAACTAAGCTTAATTTTTATTGGTTATGTTTATTTAATAAATGAAACCCGTGACAATCATGGTTTATAATTGCTGGCAGATGACTGACGGTTATTATTTATTGTGGCTGGCCAAAATCGACAAACGTAAACGAAAGTGCAGCAGCAACACGTGCTGCAATAAACTAATTAATTTATGATGAAAATGACAACAGCAATTTTATCCAGTTTTCAGTACTTTACAACGGTGTGTAATATAGTTATGTATGTAATTTACAAAAAATGGAGAGCGACGGAAGTCGGTGAAGATAAAACTCGTTTTATGGTTGTTTAAAAATCTGTCGAGGGATGATATATGAACTAGTTTTGTGTCATACATTTAATCTATCAGATTTGATGCTAATGAAAGTTTCTCTTGAAACCCAACCCTGTTTCATCACTATCTTCCTTACAACTCAAAATTTCAAATACTTAAACAAGAAAACTTTTCCACTAAAGAGCCGGACGTTCTCTTGAACAAATCACTTTTCATTTTCGGCAAGTTATATTTTGCGATAACAGTATAACCGCAGCCAAAGCAATTATGCAAATTTCTTAATCCGTAAAATTTTAAAATTAACTTTTATATACAATTATGAATATGTACATATTTGGTCGCAGGGAAAGAATAAAAAAAGTCGGTTAATATAAAAAACCGGAACCAAATTATCGATATGCAAATACCATGCACACCAAGTTGTGACGCATTTCATTTAACTCCGATTGCGGTTTTGTGCTTTGGGGCAAGTTGTTTTTACCATTATAATAAAGAAAATAAACGAAAACAGAATATTATACACAATGAATTTGGTTTGCGTAAAAAATATTGTTATTAGTACTAAAATTTTTAATTTTTAAATATTGTGTAGGTACACAATTAAAAATTTTAGTACTAATAACAATATTTTTTACGCAAACAAAATTCATTGTGTATAATATTGTTTTCGTTTATTTTCTTTATTATAATGGTAAAAACAACTTGCCCCAAAGCACAAAACCGCAATCGGAGTTAAATGAAATGCGTCACAACTTGGTGTGCATGGTATTTGCATATCGATAATTTGGTTCCGGTTTTTTATATTAACCGACTTTTTTTATTCTTTCACAGAAAACTTTTAAATTAATTGGTGAAAAGCGAAGAAAAAATCCTTGTGGATTGGGTTTTTTTCGCTTTTCACCAATTAATTAGTAATAAAAGTAAAAAAAAGGTGTTTAAAAATTAAAATTAAAATAGCAGGAACTGAGAACTACATATATGTATATGCATATCCATAGCAGACTTGGGCATTATTCGAATAAAAGTCCCCACAAACAGGAGCGATACGATACAGCCCACACAGCAAAATCGTGTAGGACGCGATACGATTTGCATATGTGGGCTGTATCGTATCGCTTCTGTTTGTGGGGACCTTAAATTTTTATTTAGATAATTATTTGAATAAAAATTTATTTTTCAGATAAATTCCCTACGAATAATTATTCTGAGGTTTATAAGTTATTTCAAATAATAAATAAAAATTTAGGGTACAACAAAAAAAAAACAACTGAGTAATAGTAAAAAAAAATTTTGTTTATTTTTTTTTTTTGTTTGTATGTTTGTTTGTTTTTACATATGTAAATGAAAATTATCTATTATTCGAATAATTTGGTTTCTGAATAAACAAAATTATTTATTATTCAAATAAAGATAAAAAAAATTTATTCATCTATTATTCGTTATTCAAATAAATTTTGCCCAACTCTGATCCATAGTACGAGCTTACACGCAAATAGTAGAACCTGCCATTTTTATTGTGCAAATATGAAAACACACATCCGCGAGTAACAATTTATAATTTTAGCTTATAATAAATGATTTACTTGAAAATTAAACAGAACTATTTTAATCCATAAAACCTTTATAAATCAGAACACTTAATGCTTCTTAGAACCATGTCATGAACAGATTTTCTTTCATTACAAAGTACATTTTTCTTAAAAATGTTCCTCTAAAACCCTATCTACATAATATGTAGACTTGTCTGGAGATTGTGAACGCAGAGAAGGTATTTGAGTCATTTATGCGTTATGCGTTAATGAGTATCTCATAGCTGGAACACGCAGTTTTGCAACGCCTGAATAAAAGATCACCCTATTTCAAGTTGTTTCAAAAACGACCTATTTCAGAATATATGTATATGGAATAATAATTTTTTGAAATAGGACGTTGTTGAAACAAATTCTGAATATGGCGTTATTGAAGCAAGTCCTGAAATAGGGCGTTATTTAAGAAAATTCTGAAATAGGGAGTTTTTGAAAAAATGTTTGAAATAGAATGATCTTGTACTCAGGCGTCGATAGAGATATTTTTGGCACCTTTGGAATTTCCTTAACAACATTTGTGATCGAACAAACAGCTGTTGTCGTCAACGTCAGTGATTTGATGACTTGTAGTAGTTTTGTGTTGTTTATTTCTGAGAAAACTTGTGAGAAAGTTTTAAAATCAATTATTCTTATATAAAAGACATGGCATATCAATATTTGACTAATACATATCCGGAATTGGTTTTGCATAAATATTCACAAAATTAATTAACTCAGGACATCTTTATAAATGAATCAGTATTTGATTAATACATAGCCGGAATTGATTCTGAATAAATATTCACATACAATGGACATTAAATACATAACTCGAATTTAACCACTTTTTTTTTTAAATTAACTCACATATGTATTATTGTACCAATGTTTTCACAATCATTTGCATTGGTACACAACCGTGAGGACATCTTAATAAATGCCTCAATATTTAATTAATACATAGCCGGAATTGGTTCTGCATAAATATTTGTACATTAATCAAATATAATTGCATATACATATGTATATATTAATAATAATTTACTGGACATTTTTTTCACATTCCTTTATGTGCTTTTCGTAAATATCAACGTTTCAAACAGCTGAGGTGAGCGGAGTTTCAGCTTTTTGTCATTTTGAATAAATACTAAAATCAGCTGTTTTGTGGCGTGAAAAATAAGTTAGCGAATCCTACACAGAGCCAAAAAGTTCACCTACAATCAAAGAGACTGCCACCTAAAAAAGCTATTTGGCCGAGGAGAGGGAGAGGGGACAAAATTGAAGAAATTTTTGCTAGAAATTCTTCTGGATTTTAGCTTGAATTTCTTCTTAAATTTATTTAAAAGGATATCGTCTGAAAACGAGAAGATAACTTCTTGTTTATTAATTTTTTATGTCATTTTGTAAAAAAAATTAAATTGTTAGAAGAAATCTGCTTGTTTTTAGGAGAAAATTTTTATAAAGCAAATCAATAAGGACATCCTCTAATTTTTACTTGAACCTTTTTGGATTTATTAAAAAGGAAAACTTTTTATTTTTCAAAGAGCCCTTATTAATTCAAATTTTGCTTTAAACGTCTTAACATACGTACATACATACATATGTACATATATACTCGTACATACTAGAAGTATGCATAACAGTTATTGCATCAGCCACGTTTTATGCGTGCAATTACATGTTCAAGAAATTAAAAGGGAGAACTTTTTATTTTTAAAAGAGCTCTTATGTATTTCCTCCGTTCGTCAATTTCACTACGGCTTTGCACATTTCTACAATTCTCAAACGATTAATGAAGCACTTGGTATAAAGAGTTTATTATGTCCATCTGCACTTATATGAAATGAAATTTTGCCCTTTGTCTGAATAAGTCCTAGGAAAATACTAGTTGACTAATTATGTTTTCCGATGAAAATCAAGATTCTCTTCTTAATATTATTAAACAGGGTTTCTTCTTAATTTTACAGGTTATCTGCTAAATTTATGTGAAAAGGTTTCCATATTTATTCTAGGAGTCATCTTCTTAATTTTATATAAGAGGTTTTCATCTTAGTTTTATAGGTTATCCATAAAAATTTTACTGAAAATGATTTCATCTAAAATCCACGAGTTATCTTCTTAATAATATTGAAAAGGTTTTCATATTAGTTTTACATATTATCTGCTTAGTTTTATTAAAACGAGATATCCAGTAATAATAAGACGGGCATCTTATTGGAGAGAAAGCATAGAGAAATCCGCTAAACTTTGTTCTAATTTATAGGGCATTTTAGGTGGTATTTTGGCTCTGTGTACTGTTTTCACTGCAAACGTCGTTGTTTTTAAGCTAATAACTCGATTTGCGTTGTCGTCTAATGTTACTGAATCCCGCTACTGAATTTTCTTTCCTCAGAAAAAAAATTTTATCCACTGATGAATATTCAACAAAGAATCATCAACGATCATTCAGCGGTGAAATACATTTACTGCAGGGTATTTACATACAGTCATATTCAGCAACATGTGTGTAGGTACATTTACCTGTGTAATTATTTTTATGTCCAAAACTTTTCTCTTAATAAATAGCCATTCATATGTTGATGGGGAATAACATTTTTATCAATTTGCATCCTCCAAACTACCATCATGCCACCATGGTTATTTTTATTTTTGTCTTCACGTGAAGGCAATAAAAATGCAATAAGTGTATTTTCGCTGAAATTTGGTACAAAGAGATGGTTTGTACCATTTGCGTCACGTGAAGACGTAAACCGAGTTTAATGGCTACAAGAAGAAAAAAACCAAAAAAAAGAGAATAAAAGCACTAAAGGCTAAAATTTGTTTAATGCACCACTTAAATATATCTGCGGCTTTGAGGTGCAACGAACTTGCATTTAGTTTCTTTGTCTTTATGCCTTTTGCATGTAGGTAATACAATTTTGATTTTCTTTTTTGTTTTTTTTTTGAAACACAAAGCACCATACATTTGATACTCAGTTGTATGTAAGTGGGACAAATTGACACATTTTTTGATGGCGAAGCCTGATTACCTTTATGCGTATACATACATAGTTCAGTCTTAACAATAAAACTATCAAACTTGATTTTCCAGCATCTTTTTTCACATCAGATAAGGGTGATGAAATGATTATCATTAATTTTATCAAAGTGGCAGACCCACCGTAATAAGGAATAATTACTTAACCCTATACAACTAAATAACCCAACATTGATGCTAGCACTGCGTGTACGCAACCACTATCAAACTATTATTTAAAAAAAAAAAATTGAATGCTTGTTTATCAATATTTAAGCAGAAGAAATTAGCGGCGCAGTGAGAAATGAACGAAAATAAAATTAAATTAAATAAAATTAAATTATGCGTGCGTCACATCTTTTAATTTAATAAATGAATATATGTATATATATTGTTATAAGATAAATGTAATTAATTGATAAGATCATGTTGTTGAGGTACATTAATTAAAAATACGAATATGTGTCACTCGCACAAATGGAAACCCTCGAAAGCTTCATATGGCCAATATTGATTTAGATCAGTCAGCAATAGGCAAGCTATAGCACAATTGTGCTAGCTCACATCACTGAGTGATATTCTGCGTAAAATAGGACAACCTTATTACTAGGGCAACAGAAGATATGCAAATGCATATTTTTCTGTTGCAGTCCCATTTACGTATGATAAATATATATCGGCGTTTTAGCTCAAGACGAAGAGAATAAGCCTAACTTGTTAGGGCATATTTTCGCATATTTAGGTCAAAAGGCTTATTTTTGCATATCTTGACTTATTTGCATATTTTTGGCATATTTTGCTACAAATTCATATTTTAGCATAGTATTTCGTCGTATTTTTCCATCTCGCTCGTAAAATTGTTTTTATTTAAATTTTGTACTCTGGCAATTTTTTTTTTTGTATATGCGCATACTATTTGCCATTCCTCTTTGTCTGACAAATTCAAGGCGAATTTAATATTTTCGCAATATTTCATTAAAATGTGCTACACGAATCAGCTGGGTATCTACATCGGCGATCGGCAGCTGGGCCGTTTAGGGCCACTCGTTTCTCATGTATAGATCTGCCAGCGGTGCCGATCGCTGATCTACATACATAGCATACGTCAGACGGTCAATATATATTGATGAAATCCGTGGATCGTGATTCATATTGATAGTGCAGCATCGAGTATTGATGGCTCGCGATCCTGGATCGCAAAATTTTGAAATCCGTGATCCGGATCGCAATATTGGCAATAAACGAATTGAAAGTGAAAGTGCGAAAAGGACACAAGTAAAATATCTTGAACCTCAGAGCGAGAAAAATATCGCAATATTCATATTGAACGTGTAGCACTACACGCTACACAGTGACTGAAATTCTTGCTTTTAAATACGCCCCGATATCTTCAGTTGACGTGGAAAGATCCTTTTCTACGTTTAAAAACTTACCGCGACAATCTACATAGTTTTCTATTTGAAAATTTATCGCAAAATTTTGTAATTTACAGCAATAGCAATTTGAATAAATAAGTACGCAATTTGATTATTTTTTAGGGAAATACATTAATTTTCCAAACACCTTCTTTAGAATTTCTCCAAATTATTTTATGTTACAACAGGTATATCTTAAAAGTTTGAAATATCTAAGTGAAACGCCGAAACACGTCAACTTAATTTTTGCCTGTAGAATACAATGACGTATTCAGAATATCCGTAATAAATTTTGATTTCGAGATATTTAGGAAAGAAGTTTAAGATCTCTGATAGTGAATTCTTCGTCGTTTGTAAACTTTACCCAAATTGATTAAATTTTGTGATAATGTGTCGGCCGACGGATGGGTTCAACTCAAATAAATCTCAAAATTTAATTTGAGTATCTTCAACTACATTTTTTTAACAAATGTAAAAAAAAATTTAGGGATGACTATCTAAAATTAAAATTGCGGAGGGTCAAACTTCATTTTAGAACTATGCTCCTTTGGATTTTTTTGTTCAGAATTGACCAGAGAATGCAGCTGTGTCCGAAACAAAGTAGGTTTTATTCCATCAGTACAAATTGACCCGCCCTAATATATATATGTAGATTTTCGTATGTAAAAATACTTGTTTTCTTTTGGTAACGAAGATGTGTTTCGCAAATGTGAATTTTTTTTATCTCTCTTGCATGAGAGGGGAGCGCACAACCTACCATGCCGTATATCTTTTTATTAAGTATATAAAAAAAAATTTAAGGGCATATTTTCAGTGCTTAAACCATATTTTTAAGGACATATTTTTAGCGCTAAAAACGAATTTTTTAGGGCATATTTTCTGTTGCCCTACTTATTACAATGCTGTTCATTAGTGTAACAACTATTGAATATTCTCTCCATCCATGCGGATGCGCCCCTCGTGCGGTTGGGTGGGTGGAGGGAACACGTTGGGTTTATTATTATTATTATCCCAGTTTTAAATATTCCTATACCGACCACTGATTTGGAATGTTTTAGCTTTAATTTTGTAGCGTATATATTTCTAGAAACTTACCTTATCATTCGCCCACTATATTCCTAATCAGTCACCAAAAATTTATAAAAAAAAAAAACATATTTTCAGAGCTCTGAAGGGAATTTTTTTTCCGTCTATAAACTTTACTTAGGTTTTGAACCCTTTTCCCGCGTAAAGATTTTGACGGTTGTTCTTACTTAATTGGGGCATTCTAAATTCAATGCCATCATTAGTTTTTCCAAACTGGCTCCGGTTTATGAGATAACGGTATATAAAAATTACCATCAATTTGGACTTTTTTGTTAATAACTCAGTCAGTTTATGAGCTAAATAGCCCAAATTGCACATGACCTTATTTTAGCATTACCTTAACTTTTTCTGAAAATAATTGAAATGGTTTGGGTATAACATATAGCTGCCATACAACCGATTGTTCAGATGTGGACATTTTGGGGTATATCTTCGCTATTTAAACAGCTAAGGACATTAAAACTTAGGAGAATTTCTACCTGTATTGACCGTAATCTATTCCCTCAAAATTGTCTAGATCGGGTCACTATAACATATATGTAGCTCCCATACAACTGATTGTACAGATATGTATATGGTTTTGCACTTTTATTTTTTTATAACTCCGAAAATAGTCAATCTGCGTGAAAAAACAACATAAACACTTTCATTCAAAATGAATAGGTGAAAAATTTTCTCATATACGATTACAACGTATATGCATCTGTTATTGCACTTTTGTGCAATCAAAGTTGAAATTTCACCATAGGAATTTTTTTCAAGCCCAATAACACATATATCGTATTAAATGAATTATATTGTCTTTATATCGTCTTACAGAGAATTAAAAGAACTATTACGCAGTTTTTAAATGAAGAAAATATATGCATGTTTAAGGATTTTATATGCATTTATAATAAAATTTTCCTACAAAACTATTGTTTGAAAACAACTGAAGCATACTTTTAGGCATTATTTGGATAAAAATTTTATGAAAAATTAACAAAAAAAAAATTATTCAAATGCGTATAAAATCCTCAACCTAACCTAAAATCCTGAACCAAATGTTCAATTTTCCATCAACCCTTGTCAATTTTGTTGTTGAGACAACGCGATTTCGGCAATGTGCCATGTTGTTGTTATAGTAGTATTAAGCCCTGCTTAGTCGGCACGTTTAGCTCACAGATCGTCGTCAGGCTCAATTAACGGGAGGCCCAGGAATGAGGCAGCATTTTTTGGGCTAGTTCAGAGGGACAGCGGGGGGTTAAGTGAATGGGTTTAAGTGGACATGTGAAGAGGTGCTGTGTGTCTCCCTATACATTTGGTATGTTGGTTCTTTCCGGGGAGGTTCTGGTTGCATGCCCGCTTTAGTGGCACCCCAGTATAAACTGCTTGTTTAACATGATATGTTCCCTGACTGGGAGTACCTGTGCCTGTGTGGTGTAGGTGGTGTACCGGCGCCATCAGCAGATTACCCGTGGCTGTACTGAGGACTGAGTTTTGGCAGGCCTGGAGTTTCTTCCATTGGGTTCTCGATTGCTTTGTATGTTGCAATGATAGTTTCTTTGTCTCCCCCCCCCCCCACCCAAGAGATATGTGCTGATACGTGAGCACAGATCGTTTATGTGCCATCTTCATTGTCGCCTATCGTTCTGGTTTATTTTTTTCTAGTTCCAATATAAATCCTATTCCTACCCTGTCGGAAAACAAGCAAACAAGAGAATGAAACAAATGGTGTTTATAGTTCATTTTTTTTTTTTTGAAGATTTGTGTTTATTAGTGATATTTATTATTGTGTACGATTTTTACTGGATTGGGCGACAAAAAACTAAATCGATACATATATATTTACTGTATTTACAGCATTTTTGTTTATATTTCACATTCCTATTTACACTAATTAACCATTTAGCAAAAGAAAAGTGATTATATGATTATATTAAATTGATTACTGTAGCGAATAAGTTATTTGGACTTTCGACAACTTTATTAATATAATTCAGCGCGCATGTGCTTTCATTTAAAGCACTAATTTCAAAAAAGAAATAAAAAATAGAAATAATAATAATAGTAGGTAATAATAGTAATAAAAAAAGTATTTAAATAATATAAATATGAAAAACATTCAAAACTACTTTAAAAGTACATAATTAAAACAAACCAAAATAATAATGCATTTTTAAACTTTCTTCATAAAAAAGTAAATTTTTAACATGTTGTGCACATGTTATGTAAATAGTGCGCATTATTTCTCAAATTAATCTTCTAACGTAACGTTGCGGAAGAGATATGACATTGACTCCTTATTATGTATGCGGCGTATAGCTTCGGCTATTAAAATGGAAATATCAATCGTTTTAATTTTGTGACATTGTAACTTTTGGATCTCGTGTGGAATGGTGTTGGTAACGACAACCTAATTAAAAATGAAAGAACAAAGTACTTTATACGATTCTTTGAAATAACTTTTAATGAACAAATCTTCTGCATTACCTCATCAATTGGCGACTCTTCGATCAGTCGTGGCGCATCGGAGCTAAGCAAACCATGCGTAGCCAATAAATAAATCTTTCCAGCGCCATTCTCCTTTAGCAACTGTGCTGCAGCAACAAATGCCTGCACGTCATCAATCAAATCATCCTGAAAGTATGCAAAGAAATTTGATGTGAAAATACCTTACGTACATTTGTGTGTATGTATGTATATCAGGTGCTACCCTGCAAACAAGCCGAGTACTCCATGCACGCGTGTATAGAGTACTCGCTATGGACCAACCGAGTACTCCTCAACCTGCCACATTTCATATAAAAAATATGGTCCATTTAACATGGCGATGTCCTAGGCAGGGATCACATACTCCGATTTCCGCATGACACCCGAGTAATCCAAGGAGTACCTACATAGGAGTAATCCATGGAGTACCTACATGGGAGTAATTCATGGAGTAGGTACTAAAATTTATGAAATTTAATTATCTCTGAACAGATTTGAACTACTGTCAATTCAATTTGATTATTAGCATTACATACATATATAAGTAAGCCTTTCTTTAATAAAAATAAAATAATAAAATTTTTCTAGCGCAATCACCAACATGTGTCGCGTTCAATGTCTTTTTATTACTAAATAGTGCACGTTGAAACGAGCATGCATATGTACATACATACATACATACACATACAAATGTACGCACTTGCTTCGTCGTTATCGCGATATACATACATACATTCGGTTTTCGTAGCAATGTTCGGCTAACTATGAGCCGATGCAGATAAACGATCACTTTGAAAGTACTCCTACCTACCACAAAATGGATCATATAACCCTATGATTTTTACAGGGAAAATTTGCATTCCTACCCTTTATAACTGAATCGTGCACGTTCAAACGAGCATGCATATGTACATACATACATACATACAAATGTATGCACTTGCTTCGTCGTTATCTCTATATATGTACATACATTTCGTTTTCGTAGCAATGTTCGGCTAACTACGAGCCGATGCAGATAAACAAGTCGCTCGCTTGGGTCTATGTTTATGATCACTTTGAAAGTACTCCTACCTACCGCAAAATGGATCATATAATCCTATGATTTTTACAGGGTAATAGCGGTTGAAACTTAATTTAAAATGGGTACTTACCACCATAATTGCTATGCGACCAGAGACATCACCAACAATTGTTAGCGGTGGCTTAACCTTGGGCGGATGTTCCGGCACGCCCACTGAAACGCTGATCGTGCGCGTCCGATTGTTGCCGCTGCTGTGCGTTTGCGAAGCGTTCAAGCAAGTTGTCCATTTAGCGAATTGCCAGAGTGGTGTGGTGAATTTTATTGCGTACATTGTTATTGTTGTGGTAAAATTGTTGTTATTGTTGATGATGTGGTGGTTGTTGTTGTGTTGTGCAAATAATTTTAAACAATGTATATATTTTTTGTATGAATTAGTGATGTTTTAAATTATTTTGTTTTTTTTTATTAACAGTTGTATGTATTTTTTTTTAATATTCATTATTTTTTTTGTATTTGTAAGTATTTAAAAATCGACGAAACCAAATGCGATGAATTTTTCATTTTTAAGTATATGTGATGTTTTTAAAACCAAGGGAAGGAGAACGTGAAAGAATGTATGAATGGAAAATGGAAAAATACATATGCAGCATTAAACTTTTCTGTTTATTTTTTTTGTTTTATTAAAAATAAAATCAATACAAACCTAGGAGAACAGGTGGAGCACATTTCAACTGTATTTCCTATTAACTCGCTATATGTACTAATAATAAAACAGATAGAGAAAAAAATTTGTTGTTCGTTTTCGATTTCGATTTTTTTTGTTTTCTAGATAAGATTTTTTTTTTGGTTATAATGGTTGAGTTCCAAAAGGCTAATAAGCAAGTTTTTTGGTTATAAGAGAGAGAGAGATTATAATATTAATATCTCAAAGTATGGAAATATTTCGGCATTTTGGCACTCAACCGTTCTACGATTATTTAAATACACAAAAAAGGCAACTGTGTGTGTGTATTAAAACGAAACATAATAAACTATTTAAACAATTTATAAAGTTAATTGAAGTTATTATTAGCAAACGGTGCAAACATTTAATGCAATTTTTTTTCTAAAGTAGCACCTCTGCAGGCAAAATTAATCTAGTTGATCAACTGGTATTTAAAGGAAAAAATTAAACTAGTTGGTTTTCTACTACTTGATCAACTGGTAGGAAACGGACAAAGTTATACCATGATATCTACTAGTTGATCAACCGCTTTTAAAAAGACAAAATCATACTAGTTGGTATTCTACTAGTAAAATACCAATTTATCTATTAACTACATAAGGTAAATGTATGTACATAATTCCGTGATATTAAAGACTTTTCTGAATTCCAGGATTTTTGGAGCTTACTGAAAAAAAAATATGTTACAAATAAATTGATGCATTGAGGCTCATTCTCAATTGATAAAAAATTTAAATAAATATAATTACTATTTATTTTAATTAAAATTTGATGTATATGCAAATGTCCCTAATTCCGTGACAAAAATTGTCTCATGTCCCTAATTCCGTGAATAAATGTACCTAATTCCGGCCTTGTAACAAAATGCAAAGAAATCATTTTTCAAATAATTATATTACATATTAGACTTAAATATTTATTTTATATTTTTTTTTTATGAAATTGAAATTTGTGTTTATTAATAAAATAAATTTAAATAAAGAAAAAAAATTATTAAAAATTAAAATTTTTTTAAATACTTTTTGGTTGCTTGTTTTTCCGACAGGGTAGGAATATGATGTATTGTGGAACGATCCTCCGTCATCCCTTGTCAAGTTTGGTTTGGAGACAAACCGGTTTCGGCTAATATGCGCCATCTTCAGCGAAAAAAGACACTGAAGATGGCGCATATTAGCCGAAACCGGTTTGTCTCCAAACCAAACTTGACAAGGGATGACGGAGGATCGTTCCACAATACATTAAATTTTTTTCTTTATAAAAATTTAGATACTTATTAAAAAAGAGCAAAATAATAATAAAATTAAATGTCATTAAAATTTTTTTAATGTTAAAAAATTACATTGAGATACAAACTCAAACGAAAGGCAAAGAAAGTACAAAAAAAAACTAAAAACCTAACTGTGCGATATATCACGGAATAAGGACCAGTATGAAGACCTAATTCCGTGCTAGTATCGCCAGTCACTTATAAGTTGAATATTAGCGAATAGGTTCAAAAATCTATATCACGGAATTAGGTCAAGAACTTCTCTAGGATTTTATTTAATGGAAAAATATTTTATTACCATTGGTTCTTTTCAAAAAAAAAAAAGCTATTTAAAAGAAGAAACAATAAAGTACTAAAATTTCCTAATTCCGTGATAGTGATATTCTGACTGGCATTCTTCTAGTATACCCTTAACTGGTATTTTTCTAGTATGAAGCTTATGCAAGGGAAGACAATTGCCATCTCGTAGGCAATCGCCACGTTAAAACTACCAGTTGCTTTCAAATAAAATGGATAGTTAAGCAACTAGTTGGCGAAATTTTCAAGCTGGTAGACTTATAGTATACAACTAGTTGTTTTGCCTGCAGGGACAATTCCAAATGTGAAAGTGTAAGAATAGAAATGTGTGTAAATATTTGCATATATATACATATGCATACATATGTATACAATCAGTCACGTGCTCTATCACCTCTACTTTATACCATTTCAAGTTCAAGAAGGGTATAAAGAATGACGTGAATGAGTATAAACTATAAAGCTCTGATTTTTATAAAAGCTATACGGTGGCTTATACATACTTTTTATTTTTTTTTTTTGTGACAGTGTAAAGTACCGCTGATCGAAAGAGAGCAAAAGATATGGAAAACTACACTTTTCAGTGCTAGAAATCAAATACAAAATAAGCTTGAACTTACGTCAAACAACGTGCAATAATTATATAGATTGTCGTATGTGCAATTGGGTTTTACATATATATTCAAACATATATAAAATTAAACAAGCTTGTATAATATGCACTTAAATAGCATTTAATGCACAACTAAAGCTTTTACTCTAAAGTAAAAATTAAGCACATTATGAGTCCAAAATATGTGTATAATATGAGTCTTAAACTTTTGAAATTATATCGTCGCTTCGGAAGAAGAAAGACGCATGTCAGTAATTTGTCGATGAAAAAAGGCGCATTAAAAATATGTCGGGGAAGAAAGACGCTTTACAAAACATATCGACGAAGATAGACGCATTATAAAATATTTCGACGAAGAAAGACGCATTAGCATTATTAACTGCGAAGAAGGACGCATTAGCATTAATATTGACTAAGAAAAATAAAAAATCGAATACGTCTTTCTTTCCTAAAAAATATTTTAATGCGTCTTTCTTTATAGTAAAAAAAAAAATAAAGCGTCTTTCTTCGTTATCAAAAAAAAATAAAGTCTTTCTTTCGAATAATATTTTTAATGCGTCTTTCTTTGAAAGAAAAAAAGCTCATATCGGGCGAGCCACCTTAGGAACAGAAATATATACATTTCGGACTACAAAATGAGCTCATAATGAGTTTAGGATTCTTCTATGACTCCGAATGTTTGCTAGGATATAGTAGCTATGTCAGTACCTATGTACCTACATATAGTATATATGTGATATTTTCCTGACATTCGCTTTTGAAAAATCTTTACGACTAAATGCTGGTTTAATTGTGAACAAAGCTATGCAGAGACAGTCGCTTATCCAATAAAAAAAAGGTAACAATTTCGAAACGCATTAGAAAATTCATAAGCTCTGCAAGCAGCTCCGTAAAATCAATACAAATTCTCAACAGAATAACTCAAAAACAATAAAAATTAGATAGATAATTGAAATACATACATACATTGAATTAGTTAAAGTTGCAGTTGTAGTTGTAGTATATTTTGTCGTATTTATTAATTTCGCGAAGAAAAATATGAAGAAAATTTATTAATAAAAAGAATTAAAACTTTAGAAAAGAGAGTAACGGATTGATTTATTGATTAAAAGAAAAGGAATAGAAAGTGATTGCTCTAACATGAAGTAGGTATGAGCCCAGCCAACCAGAGGAGTAAGCACGTTGCTCTGTTAGGATTCCCTAAGCCCTCCCTATGGAGTTTATCCGATGGAGAAAAGTGCCTTTTGAAATATATGCAAAAAGTGCATCTTTAGGAGTCCCTAAATGAGTGTTTTCGGAGTCCTAAAGCGCTCCTTCAGATAATTCTCAAAGACTCCGTGCGAACTGAAACACTCCTTTGAGGAGCTTTTTTGAACTCCTTTTTCACTCCGCATTTTGAGCTCTCCGTCGGGCAATTGTTTTGGGAGACCCATTACGCTGCTAATTCGGAGCGCTCCGTATTTGGTTAGCTGGGAGGTTCGATCATCTACATATATACATTTAAATCATTCATACAATGACATACAGATAGTGAAAGTGAGGTTGTGGTGAAAATAGGTAATGAGAGTGATGTGGTTTTCATAAGAGAGTTCGTAAGAAATAGCTAGATGCTTTAACATCTTAGATAATACAATAAATTTATCATATAATTTTGTCAAGTAATGAGAACACATGCATCATTACGTATTTGCTACATGTTTAGGACCTTTACTATTTTCCTTTACTTTTTATTTGAGTAAAATATCTTTAAATCTGGTTCATTATTATTTACAAGCTCTGCTATGTGTGATTGAAAATACATATCCGACAACTTGTAACGCATACATTTTTAATACAAGCACAACTAGATCATCAAATACATGTATCCTTAAAGCCCGTCTCCACATAACTTGATTCGCCAGAGAAACATCTAGGAAAACATCTCGCTAAATAACCCGTCTCCACGTGGCTGATCGTGATTCAGTTTAACATTTCTCTTTCTTGTTCTTCTTAAATGTTTGTATGTTTGCTTATTTTTGCGTTTTTGTTTTGGTCTGTGTGAGATTTTGATAGATTTTCGATACAAAATTAGAGAAGGCATCGATATCATCGCGTTTGGTAAGAGGATTGACAACGAAACAAGAGTTTCAATCTTCACTCGCTCTCAGAAATTTGTATGGAAATTGGCGAGATTCGGCACTCGTTTTGAGGTCGAAACAAGATTGAGAGCGAGTGCAGAAAAAAAGAGCGAAACACGTTATGTGGAGACATGGTATTAGCTGATAAGGTATATATGAAAAGTGAAACAACGACTGTGATGCACAAATGCAAATTTAACACAATGGAAAATAAAACACATAAAATATACGATTTACGGACATATACACATATCAACATAAAAAAAAACTAGCGATCGTGGTGTGATAGTTTACATACATAAACAATGCATACATATACAAAATATAAATGAAAAGGTTTTGTCTTGCGTTCGCTCACCTTGTGGGCGGTGGTGAATAACGTCCATCCACCTCATCACTCTCCGCCTCCTTTTGTTCGCCATGTATAACCGCAATGCCGAGACGCAGTCGTTCAGCGTATGATGTGGCTTTTTTGGCGCTGTTCGGATTACGCGCCACAATCACTGAATTGCGATAATCAGGAATCTATGGATTTTGCGTACATTAGTTTATAATGTGATGGTGATTTATGAATATAGTGATTAACATTTTTTTTAAATATATGATTAGATACTAAACGCTTAATTTTTTTTGCAATTTTTGAATTACATATGAGCTCCTGAAAAATTTTGTATTAAGCTGCAAATTGCCTGGGATTGTAAGCAATGTATATGGAATAATGAATATCATGAATATTGTATTGTTGATCATTCTAAGCTGGCTTCTTTGGATTTTACAAAATTTTGGCTTGAACAGCAAACTAAGTTTTGTGGATGCTAATCTAGTAGACACACTAAACACTTACACTGCTGATCGCGCCATCTAATGCAGTTAGCTTTCAATACACATAACGGAATTGTGAGTTTTGAAGTTGCAAACAGCGAGAGCATTCGTTTGAAAACTCACAATTCCAAGCTCTTGAAAACTATTAGTCAAAACAAAAAACAAAATCCATAAAAAATATACTGCCTATATACAACGGAAGTATTTGTGCAAAATTATTATACAAAAAAAAAAACTTAAATATAGCAGATATTTTTAACTCTAAAGGGTGTGGCTGGAATAAGGGCTTCTCTTAATAGACATTGATATATCTCAAATAGTGTCAGAACTCAAGGAACATGCTTTTGGCGTTAAAAAATTGGCATTGACTTAAAAGGTGTCTTGAAAAATCAAGTGTTTTGAGTTCTGACACTATGCAATTAAACGTGCGGCATGTAGCCGAATCTTCATTGCTTAACTTTGCAAACTAAAACTAGCTTTAGCTGAGTAGTAGTCGTAAGCTCTAGAATATGACCCTAATAAATAAATTAAACATTTCTTCTTCAATTAAAAAAGTATTTTTAAGCAAATTTTAACCAAATCAAAAACTTAAGTAGCACCCTATACTACATACATACACGCAGCCAAAGAACTGTTGGCATGCTAGGGCCAGAGCTTAAATATAACTACTATATTAGAGTAATTTTTTTTTCTTTTGTTTGACTAGCAAAATATACTACTTGAGCTACATATAAATTGTTAGGAAAATTGCACATACACTCTCCTGTATATATTGCAATAGAAATGGCGAAGCTCGCAAATTATCAACTGGTATATCGAAAAATCCTTGTATCTCTTTTTGATGCAAATCCATTGTGATAATATGAGTTAAGCCCGAAGTGCACAGCATCTAAAACAAATGCAAAACGTTTTTAAAATGACGAATTTTGTATAAGCGGCAGTGAATAATGATGATGTGAGAGAAAAGTGTTGGAGTGGAATTGTTGCGTTGTTTTAAGGGGGGAATGTGATTGGCTAAGTTTGAAGGGAGAGCTAAAATGGTGATTAGAGAAGCTGAATATAGCTTAATCGTCGGCTTATCGCGCCCAGAAAGATAAATATCGGATAGAGATTTTTTTATGCATATTTAGTGATACGAGTATACATCAATGTTTAGTGAAGTACAGACAAAACATAATTTTGTAATCTCTGCTGGGTAAAAGGAAGTTTTCTACAAACATTCTGATAAGTTAAATTTTCTAGAATATTTTAACCCTCTGGCGATCTCCAAAATACCATTTCTCGGACTCCTCTTTCTCTGTCAAGTTTCCTTTCTCTCTCTTCCCCTTTCCCCTTTGTTTGTGTTTCCTTTTCCCCTTTATCCTTTTTATTTTAAGTACACTTTCTTCTTACCTTTTCCCCTTTTGTTTTTTTTCCCTTTTTGTTTTGTATAGACCGATAAGCCTAACATCGTTTCTGCTTAAAACATTTGAGAGGTTGATCGACACCTTTATCAGAGAAAATATGGACGGCAGTTGCATGTCCAAAAATCAACACGCTTACACCAGAGGTAGATCGGTAGATACTGCTTTGCATAGGGTGGTAATAAATATCGAAAAGAGTCTCGAGTGTAGAGAATTTGCTTTAGGTGTCTTCTTAGACATTACGGGGGCATTCAACAACGTCTCAAAACATGCCATATTAGGCGGTCTTCAGCTTATTGGGACAAACCCTGTGCTTTTGTCCTGGATAAACTGTATGCTAAGCTGCAGGGAAGTTAAGTCTCAATGGGGTCTACATGAGGCCACAATAACGGTAAACAGGGGCACGCCGCAGGGGGGTGTTTTATCGCCATTGCTGTGGACGCTAGTCATCAACAAACTGCTCAGGCAGCTTGAGGAGGGACCGGCAAAGCTGACGGCATATGCGGATGATGTCTCGGTAATAATAAGAGGCAGATGCCTGACAACAATTAGTAGTCTTATGAGCCAGACGCTCGCGAGAATAAATACCTGGGCCAATGAGGTCGGGCTAACTGTTAATGCGGGAAAAACGGACTTGGTTTTATTCACCAGACGTTATAAGATACCAGATTGGGCTAAGCCCACGTTAGGCGGGGAGACACTGCAACCCAAAGGTAGCACAAAGTACCTAGGTGTCATACTGGACAGCAAACTGATGTGGAAGCTCAATGTGGAGGAGAGGGCCAGAAAAGCCTCTGCCGCCCTATATGCATGTAAAAGGATGCTGGGCTTCAAATGGGGACTCTCCCCCTCCCTGACACATTGGATTTTCACGGCAGTTGTTAAGCCGATCCTATTCTACGGAATTCTTGTATGGTGGACAGCCACTCAGAAATCAACTTATATAAAGGTGCTGGAGAGAGTGTGTAGGCTATCCATGATAGGCATTACTGGGGCCTTAAGAACCACTCCAACTGCTGCGCTAGGTGCTATCTTACACATGCCACCTGTACATCTAGCGGCCAGGAACATAGCGTTAACAACTGCAACGAGACTTATGGCCACGGGGCAGCTTGAGTGCAGGCATAGGGGACACAGTAGTATAGCGCCGTCGCCAGGCGAGCAGACTGACTACATTGTTCCGTGCCTGCGCTTCGATAAGTTTCTTGAGGCCACAATAGAGGCGGAAGGCTGGCGTAAGGGTGTAGACATGAAGGAAAACGCTATACATGTGTATACAGATGGGTCCAAGACATCAGAAGGAGTAGGGGCTGCGGTCTACTGCAGTGAACTGAATATCAGTATCAGTATTAGGCTGCCAGATCACTGTAGTGTCTTTCAGGCGGAGGTATTAGCGGTAAAGAGGGCAGCGGAAATGTTAGTCTGTAATCCCTTACGAAAGGGACGTATCAAATTATATATAGTCAGGCGGCTATTAAGTCGATACTGTCGCATAGCACCTCATCTAGGTGTGTAGAGGACTGTAAAGAGGCCTTAAGGGTAATGTGTAGGGATAATAATGTCCATCTGTATTGGATCCCAGGCCACAAGGGGATATACGGCAATGAAAAGGCTGATGAGCTAGCAAAGAAGGGAGCAGGTCTAGGAGCGGAATACTCTTTAGACGTCCCGATTCCACTCAGTGAAATTAAACATAGGTACTATAGGTATATGATGGACCAGGCTGATAAGGCGTGGCAACAATCGCATGGCTGTAGAGTGTCCAAAATTATGTGTAAGTCGCTCGATCCGAAGCTAACGAAATGGTTGCTTTCCCTGAAAAGGGAAGAATGCAGACTTATAATCGGGGTCCTCACAGGACACTGTCTTTTAGCATCACATGCGTTCAAAATGGGACTGGTTGATGAAAGTGAATGCAGAGGATGCGGACTGCAGGAGGAGACAGTGGAGCACGTTCTATGCTCCTGTCCTGCGTTCTCTAGGCTAAGACTTCGGCTACTAGGGAAAGTCTTCTTCTATGATATTAAACACGTATCCACAGTAGAGGTAAAGAAACTCTTGGCATTTGCCAAAGGGACGGGAATGTTTTTCAGTTTGCGTCCGGGCTTCGAAGTATAGGTGTTCATGTTCAATGAACTTTCTGGTAACACTACGGACTTATCCAGTCTATGTGAGGCTATTAGTAGCCAGCCAGCATAACCTAACCTAACCTTCCCCTTTTGTTTCCTTCGAAATTCCGTCCCTTTCACTTTCCCCTTCCCTTTAATTTCCTTTCCATGCTTTCTTATACCGAATAAATTTCAAGTAAGTTTTTTAAATAGGTGACAACTCTTTTTATAAAGATTAAACTTTATTATCCACCTAGAAAGCAAACCCTTTCATCTGACACTTAAAATTTAAAAATCAAATATAAAATGAATTTCTGAACAGCTGGCAACCCTTTTTGTAAAACATAATAAATTACTAATTTTCAAGCCAACCCCTTTCATATGGTACTTGCAATTTAAAATCAAAAAAACTATACCGGAACATGAAATTTTCAAACAGATGGCAACCCTTTTTGTAAAAATTATAATAAATTTCTCATTATCAGGCCAAGCGCTTTCATATAGCACCTGAATTTTCAAAATCAAACAAACTATACCGGTAAATTAAATTTTTAAACAACCTCTCAAAAAAATTAAAGCTTCCTGCACATCCACAGGTCATTTGATACCTCATTTTCGAAAATCGGTATAACAGTGAAAATCGGTAGACCTAGTGGTCGTAGTACAATGCTCAACAAAATCAATCTAACAGTGTAAATGTTATAAAAAATACGCATGTCTCTCATTTCAAATCAGACCTGTTAAATTCCGATTAGGATTAGTAATCAATTAAATTGTTTTGTTTTTTAATTGGTAATCATTATTTTAATTCTTTTGTAGAAAAAAAGTAATTTTAATGATTACGATTAAAAAAAATCAAAAAAAAATCAAAAAAAATCAAAAAAAATCAAAAATAATCATAAAAAATCAAAAATATCTAATCAAAAATAATCAAAATAATTTTTTTTGATTGTTTTTGATTATTTTTGATTTTTTATGATTATTTTTGATTTTTTTTGATTTTTTATGATTTTTTTTTTGATTTTTTTTCATTTTGTTTGATTTTTTTCAATATTGTTGTAAAGAAATTTGGATACGCATGCACATAAGTATTCAGGTAGGCATGCATGTTTGGTCAGAGAGGCATAAAGTTTGTTTGTACAAATGTATGTGAACGCATATTAAAGTACGTAACCCTGCAGTAAATATGGGGACAGGTGTATCCAAGTCATTGTGTATTCTACAGCGACAACTGCACTAATTAAAATGTCGACAAATTTAGAAGTACAAAATTTGTATAGACCTTGGGTCGTTGGAAGTTTTTCGTACTAGATACGGATACAAACCCTTCTTACACCTGGGGAAGATTCATTTCTAGGTCCAGGAAAAGGACAGGGAAGAGCGAATAAATAATTCTGATTATGCCAGAGATTATCTTTACGCAGATCTATTTGCAGCATAGCAAATCGTCTACTGCTTTATTATGTAGTAGGCATGCGAAGCGGCATACAAATTCCCTAATAATCCTATTTGAGGAAAATGGGTATGTCGTGAACGCATCTGTGGCCTTGGAGGTATTTCTTTAGGCAACGTCCTTCACTTTATAGGGAAAGTAAGATCGTGGGCTTGTATCATTGTTCCGCGATCAGCAGAATGCACGATGCTTATGCCTCAGACACACATGTGGTAGAAATATTATAATATCAATACTATGATTTGACTTTACTATGAAAATTTTCAATTAAACTCAGAGTTGTAATTATTATAAGAGAAAAAATAAAAATCAAAAAATAATTATTAATGAAAGAAACATATTTTAAAAGTCTTTCCATAATAGTTATTTCTGAGATATTTTTTTAAGTCTTTTTGTAATTATTATAAATGAGAAATTTTGTTTTATATCTTGAAAGACTTTTATATTGAGACAAATTTTAAAAAAGTCTTTGAGTAATTATTATCCGTAACAAATTGTTTTTTAAGTCTTCAAAGACTTTTTCATTGAGACGAATTTCAAAAATATCTTTAAGTAATTATTTTGAGTAACAAATTTATTTTTTATATCTTCGATAAAAATCTTTCATACAATTTCAAATTGGAAATTTGCTTGACTTTTGAAGTATTTATATGAAAGTTATTCTTATTTTATACTTATATGAAAGTTATTGAAAATTTTCTGAGACTTTTTTGAACTTTGTCTCAATGAAAAAGTCTTTGAAGATATAAAAAACAATTTGTTACTGATAATAATTACGCAAAGACTTTTTCCAAATTTGTCTCAACATAAAAGTCTTTGAAGACTTAAAAAAAATATATTTGAAATAACTATTATGGAAAGATATTTAAAATATAAGTTCCTGAATAATAATTATAGAAGATTTTTATCATTTTCATCAGGAAAAAAATATTATCAAAAGACTTTTAAGATTCTGAAGAAAGTTTGTAAGACTTTTTTATAATTTCAAAATGAAATAATAATTATTCTACCTCTCTGATTAAACTACAATATGAGAGTGACACATATGTGGTATAGATCGCAATATTTCTACTATACTACGATGTGTGTCCCTAGCATTAGAGAATTTGTTTACAGGAAATTAAATGTTTATCCAGATATGATTAATCCGAGATAATTCACTCAGTTTTTACTAAAGATTAATGTTATATATTCCTTAATATTATAAAAATTAGCTAATACAATAAATATACATTTCTTTATTTATTGATGTATCTAAATGTTTAAATTGCAATAAATTTTCATTAGAAAACATCACGATGGTATAGAGAATCTATGATTCCATTGCCTCGGTATGGCCCCAAAAAAGCTAGGCACTTTTTTTAAAATGAACATAATTATATGCAGTGAAAATACATATATGGTTTTGTCATATAAATGTAGGGAGTGCAAAAAATATAATTTAAAATGCAGTGAAACATGAAGTTATAAGCATAATAATATGTATGTAAAGTATACCATGTATATATGGTGCAAGCCACACTAAAAGTATTGCTATCATCTCAAATCTCTCATCTGCGCTCACCCACCCTTTTTAAGCTAAGCCCGGATAATTAAGAGGACAGAGAGTAAGTCTATGCATACGGCAGACCCACCAAAATATATTCGATATGATGAGGGCTATGAGCTGTGTCGTTGAGCAATGTCCATATATGCGTATGCATAAACGCAAATTACTCCCTCATGTTTTGAGATATCTACTTGACATCTGGTACGTGGGTGGCTTTTTAAGAGAAATCGGACCACTATAACATATAGCTCGCATACAACCGATTGTTCAGATATACACATTTTGGTGTATAACTCCTCAGGCTATGTACATAGGTAACTTTTCATTTCCCCATTCATGAAAGCTATGAAGTCTTCGGTACGGCCGAAGACAGCCGCGCTCTTACTTGTTTTGTTTTTTTTTTTTTTTCACGAGGAGGAAGCATCTAAAGCATTTACCCTGCCAGTGTGGGACTTCACCCGCACTAAACCTGCTGTCGTCGTACCGAACGCCCCCTCCCCCACGGTACTATCAAGCTACCGTCGTGAGGTTGGTTGAGCACCAGGCTTTAAGTCCGGAATAGTTGCGTTGTTGCCCTCAGTATGCCTTAAAAGGCTTCATACATACCTGCATACGTACAAATGTGCATCTTTCTTTACAACGATGTTGATAAAAATTTAAAAAAAATCAAAAAAAATCAAAAAAAATCATAAAAAATCAAAAATAATCAAAAATAATCATAAAAAATCAAAAATAATCAAAAACAATCAAAATAATTTTTTTTTTGATTATTTTTGATTATTTTTGATTTTTTATGATTATTTTTCATTTTTTTTGATTTTTTATGATTTTTTTTGATTTTTTTTAATGGTAATTGCAAAACAATCATTAAAATTTGAAAACAATGGGTAATCAATCATTAAATAGATACCTGAAAAAATAATCAATCAAACCGGTAATCATTACGATTAATAATCATTATTTAACAGGTTTGTTTCAAATTAACCTAATAAAAGAAAGATCTACGAAATTTTTCCAACACTTTTCATTGTGTGTATGTACAGTGCCGAACTAAAGTATTGGCACAGCAAGATGCTTCAACTTTAACACTGTTTTTGGCCGCATATGAAGAGATTTCAAAAAAATAAAAAACATCCCTGGATGGAATGATAAATTGTTAACCATTTGCATTTTATTTCATTTAATTATCTCTTTTATTGAATTAACGGCAGCGATTCTAAGAAAAAAAGTAATGTTTTGGGCTGAACAAAAGTATTGGCACAGCTAAATATTACTGTCTATTTTGCGTTGATTTATCTTTCTAGCAACTTTTTTTAATATGTCATGCTACGAGAACGTGTGACTTACGTACGTTGCTCTTAAAATACGAGCCGCGGACGTCGCAGTGTCTTAAATAAGTAGATTTTCCATTAAAGTGACTAGCAAAAAAGCGCAACCGCCGAATCTCGGAGAAAAATTATGTCGCATTAGCATGATTATGGAAAATCATTCTCTGAGATTGGTGAAATGATGGACAGAAACCGCCACACTATTTGGAGCATTGTTCAACGTTTCAAGAAGGCTTATCTTTGCAAAGTGTACAAAGAACGGATAGACCTACGGCTTTAAACGACCGTAAACGCAGTCAGATAGTAAGAAGAGTGAAAAAAAAATCGTAGAATATATTCCACCAACATTGCAGATGACGTTAAGACAGAATTAGGAAGAGATATGCACGCCATAACGATCCGGGGAGCCTTACAGGAAAATTACTATCATTCCCGTATAACTAGATGCAAGCTGTTATGGTTTCCCCACACAGTTTGCCGGTCATCAAGTTGGAAAATACTAAATTTTTTTTAATCCCAGTAAAGAACATTGTTTCAGCAGTTGCTTGGCTTACTTAATATTCTTTTACATGAGCTAAACATTTATTTAGGCTTATTTTTGGAATAAGGGGCTTTCGGATAGCTATACGAGAATGGTAGTTATTTTCATATACGGCTCCCGGGATCGTTATGGCGTGCATATCTCTTCCTAATTCTGTCTTAACGTCATCTGCAATTTTGGTGGAATATATTCTACGATTTTTTTTCACTCTTCTTACTATCTGATTGCGTTTACGGTCGTTTAAAGCCGTAGGTCTATCCGTTCTTTGTACACTTTGCAAAGATAAGCCTTCTTGAAACGTTGAACAATGCTCCGAATAATGTGGCGGTTTCTGTCCATCATATCACCAATCTCAGAGAATGATTTTCCATAATCATGCTAATGCGACATAGTTTTTCGCCGAGATTCGGCGGTTTCGCTTTTTTGCTAGTCACTTTAATGGAAAATTTACTTATTTAAGACACTGCGACGTCCGTGGCTCGTATTTTAAGAGCAACGTACGTAAGTCACACGTTCTCTTAGCATGACATATTAAAAAAAGTTGCTAGACAGATAAATCAGCGCAAAATAGACAGTAATATTTAGCTGTGCCAATACTTTTGTTCAGCCCAAAACATTACTTTTTTTCTTAGAATCGCTGCCGTTAATTCAATAAAAGAGATAATTAAATGAAATAAAATGGAAATGGTTAACAATTTATCATTCTATCCAGGGATGTTTTTTATTTTTTTTAAATCTCTTCATATGCGGCAAAAAAACAGTGTTAAAGTTGAAGCATCTTGCTGTGCCAATACTTTAGTTCGGCACTGTATGCATTGAATCAAAGCAGAAACCTTCGCCAACAATTTTGACACGATACAACCGCGTTTACGCATTTTGCATTGCTTTGAATAGGGCAGATATGGTATGACGCCGACAATGGAGCGCGCCGATGACGTTTTACATGCATATGCCATTATAAGTAATTCCATGATATTATTATTTGCATCTCTAAAGAAGAAAGCAAGAGAAAATTTCATAATTAATATGTATTACTTTTTTTTGTTTTTTTTTTTAAGAAGTCTCACAAAATACAAATCGCTAGCTTAGAGTACAAATTGTGTAAGTCCTTTTTTAAAACTTTGTAGGAGAGACGAAAAACAAAAAATTAAAAAATTTCAAAATGAAAAAAAAAATTCCGTTCATGTAAATATTTTGGACTTACACAATTTTCTTCGATTTTTGGACTTACACAATTTGCGTATCACTGAATAACAACGAGTAGAAATATGACAAGAGTCACAGACTTATTTAGCGCGGTGCGTATTTGATTTTTCTAGCGTTCTACATAAAAATACACTTTTTCATAAAAATGGACTTACACAGCTTGCACTCTAAGCTAGCGAAATGCATAGTAAACAAATATTCATACATACTTGGTGCCTGTTTGTATAATATAAATATCTTTGCCACGCACTGAATCACCAATTTCCACCATTGTCTCACGATTTGTTTTATGAAATACCGAACAGCCGCCACTTTTTATGCCCATACGCTCGGCAACTTTGTTGGCCAAATCAGGATGTGAATTGCCATGGATGAGCACGATATCGGATGCCGATGATGTATCCATTTCGCTTCTGCAACGTTTTGGCGGACGTACGCTGCCCAATCTGAGCGGAAATAGAAATTAAAAGAGGAATATGGTACAATGTATTAGAAAATTTGCGAATATTTTGGTAGCACGAACAGTTCTTTTTTTTTGGTAGATATAGTTGAGTGTAATTCCAGACAAATGAATTTAAAATTTTGTAGGTGAAGAAAGTAAATCTATGTTTATGTAATAAAACCAATCCTAATATCATAATGGAACTTCCTTGCCGATTACACAGTAGTGATGTGGCGGGTGTGAGAGTTGTAATCGACGCAAAACCACGCCCTCTGAGTTAAACAAAAAAAAATATTTTATAAGGTTGTGCAAATCAGATTAACGTTAAGAAAACTTAAATTTAGCTGCGCATAGAATCCGCCAGTCAATTTTATTTTGTAACAAACAAACACGTGAGCGGCAAGCCAAAATAGTAAACAAAGTAATTTTTTTGTGATTATTGATTATATATTTACAGTGCTTATATGCAGTGATTTGTCAATGGAAATTGGATTTTCCTTAGAGCTTAAGCTTAGTGTTGTTTTTATTCAAAACGGTGCATAGCAAACTTACAGTGGAGAATTTTCGCGGATTTTCGTATAAAAATTGTATATGTCAGCAAACGATTTAATATAAAATTTCGCAAAACAATAATAATTATAAAATCCCAAAATTATAATTACATATTATAAAATTATGTTCCCCCGCCGCGTCTGTCTGTCCGCGATAAACTCAGGAAAAACTGGACGTATTATCATGCGAGTTTCACCAATGGATAGAGTGATTCTTGAGAAAGGTTATACCATGTCTCCACATAACGTGTTTCGCTCTTTTTTTCTGCACTCGCTCTCAATCTTGTTTCGACCTCAAAACGAGTGCCGAAACTCGCCAATTTCCATACAAATTTCTGAGAGCGAGTGAAGATTGAAACACTGTTTCATTCTGAATCATCTTGCCAACCTCGATGATATCGATGTCGTCTCTAATTTTGTATCGAAAATCTATCGAAATCTCACACAGACCAAAACAAAGACGCAAAAATAAGCAAACATACAAACATTTAAGAAGAACAAGAAAGAGAAATGTGAAACTGAATCACGATTAGCCACGTGGAGACGGGTTATTGAGCGAGATGTTTTGCTGCATGTTTCTCTGGTGAATCAAGTTATGTGGAGACGGGCTTTTAATAATTTGTTAAGTTTTGGTGCGGAGAGGCGTGGAAATTTGCCAAATGTAAAAATGCATCAAAACGGTCTTAAAACGGCTATAGATCAAAACTAATCAATCGATTGAAATACATATTTATTTTTTCCAATTAAACTTTGAAATATCTACTTCAATTCTACACAAGAAAAATTTGTTAATTACTTTCCAATATAAGCGAAAATTGTTAAACAAAACTGGCACTTTTTTTCAAAAAAAAAAAAAGAGTCGTCTAAGACTTAGGGCCGTTTACTCAACTTCTGATTAACGATAACCCTGGCTAAAGTCCGGTTAAACATCATTATCGATTTCATCAAACCTTACATTTAACATGTGGTCGATAATGTAGTCCGCAGTTTAACCGGACCTTTATCCTCCGGTTAGCGTTAATCAGAGGTTGAGTAAACGGCCCTTAGACTCTAAGTGGTTGTTGGCTGCCATAAAAAGAAGAACAACACGCAATCAAAGCAATGACACGAACATGTATATGATTTTTTAGTAGTAATATTGGTATCAAATGGGAGGTCTTATTGACGGATATAATATAGAATAATTTTCATTGTTATGCCTAAGTCGGTTCCCTATTCATTTCAAGATGACGGTACAATTCGCATTTTAATTACATACATTTATTTTATTTTTCGTCGCTCCGGAAGAAGAAAGACGCATGTCAGTAATTTGTCGACGAAAAAAGGCGCATTAAAAATATATCGGGGAAGAAAGACGCTTTACAAAACACGTCGACGAAGATAGACGCATTAAAAAATATTTCGACGAACAGAGACGCATTATAAAATATTTCGACGAAGAAAAACGCATTATTAACTGCGAAGAAAGACGAATTAGCATTAATATTGACAAAGAAAAATAAAAAATCGAATACGTCTTTCTTTCCTAAAAAATATTTAAATACGTCGTTCTTTATAGTAAAAAAAAAATAGCGTCTTTCTTCGTTATCAAAAAAAATAGTCTTTCTTTCGAAAAATATTTTTAATGCGTCTTTCTTTGAAAGAAAAAAAGTTTGCGTCTTTCTTCCTCAACAAAACAGTTTGCGTCTTTTTGCTTCTATAGCGACGTTTTCTTTTATTTAGATCACTTTTCAAATTAACACACTGTACATTTGCTACCATGGCAGCGTTGCAAGTCAAAGCCAAAGTCAATACAAAATATCGAAGGTAGGTCAATATGTGCGTAAATTTCATTGGTAACTTATGCAACATGGAAACCACGATTCAATAATGCTTTGGATACATACATTTATATAAACAAACATACCGATTCCAGACAATCATTTTTTTTTTTATTAAGTGACTAGTTGTAATAACAAATGCCTTGTGTTGATTTATTTCAAGGCCACACTGATGAAAAGTATGGGATAACAAGAGATCGTAAACAGGCAAAAAAAACACCAAGAAAATTGAGGCGACCGTTACTATACCGACATTATCTACTAACTTGGCAAATGTAATTGCATTTCTAAAACTTTTAGCAAGCTCTTTGCATTGAATAGCTGATTTGCATTTCTTTTTCGCTCCTTATTTTCTTGTTATTGTCAATTGATTGTGCCAAAGATTCGTACGACAGGTAAATGGGTTCTGCAATATCGTATACGATAAATGACAAATGAGCTGTCTGGGGTGGAATCGTATTTACGCTTACGCCCGCTTGTACATTTAGTGCATTTAGCTTGACCTTATTCTTAATTACTTAAGATGTGGTTGACACGTAAGGTGAATGTAGTGCGTAAATGGCAGTTAACGCATTGATGTCAGTTAACTAATGAAGAGGTCAACTAAAAATCAATTTAGATAACAGCTATCTAACAGGAACAAGATAACTTTAACCTACTAATTGGGTGCACCTACCGTTTTGTGCCGGCTTCGAACGGCGAATGCATTTTTTCTAAGAAGATTTTCCAGCCGCTTAAATAGCAAATACCAAATCCTTAAAGCAATGCTCCATATTAATTCCAGAAAGCTTAAAACAAAACAACAGTAACCGCATCAGCATCGACATTCACTAAATTGTTTAGCTCAACACGCACATTAGCCATAAACTATCGACTATCGAGCCAATGAAAAGTGAATTTATTGCGCCGCTAGTTAAAAGGCTGGAGCAGCAAATGGTGCGAGCAATTAAATGACTTCGTTAAAAGTTTGCCCTAGTCAAGGAACTTCTGCAGCGCATTAAATTTAAGCAAACTTTATTTTCCAACAAAAAACACACAACAAACAACTTACCTACTAACATGCAAAAGTGAAAATTCCTGAACTGCGCCAATAAATAAAATAAAGACAAAAAACCCAAACAGTAAAAAAAACGGTTATTTATTATGTGTACTTTTAAGAGTAACGTGTCTCTTTTCCGCCGCCCGAGCAACAAATAACGCAATGCGAGCAACAAATGCTTCCAGACACAGCGCACAGCGAGTGATGGAATGCCCTAAGAGCCACCAAGCGCACATGATAAGAAAGAGGCATAAACATGCTAAATATTGATCAAACAACGTCACTTTGTTACCCCAACCAAAAAAAAAAAAAACAAGCAAAATGAGGTGTCAAATGTTGAACCTTTGTGCTTTTATTCGTAGTACTCGCCCACATTTGTTTCGTGTGTGTTGTTTGAGCTGTCAGAAGCGCAACGCAAAAGTGTAGAAAAGACCTCCCCGACTTGAGCTTATCCAGTTGCAATAATCTAATGCAATCGCCAAACGAGATACGAGGACAACCACTATAGAAAGGATAAATGCAACTAACTTGACACAAACGTGTGTGCTACGCTTCAGGCTCTGCCTACTTCAGTGCAAACGAATTAGAAGCGCATTTGTTGCGCGGAGCGTTCAAGTGTGCGGAACTCAAGTGACGTTGCATTAACTAAAAAAAAAATTAAATAAAAACTATTTTTAACGCGTTATTGTAACAAAAATATTTACCACATACATACATACTTCAGTATGCAAAAAATATAAAATTAAAATTTACGATTTAGCACGCGAATTCATAAGACAAGTGGCGGTAATAGTAATCTTTGACTTGAAAGCGACGAACTTGTGGTGCATATTAAAGGTGATAAAAGTGGCATTGGCATGCGGATATTAAATTAGAACACAACCAAAAACAAATGAGAGCTTCTTGTTGCAGCATTGTGATGGTATAAAAAAGATATCAAGGCGAAAATGGCTGATTCAGGTAAATTGAAAAAAGTGGTGGATTTAAAGTTAATCAAATATTTGTAATAGAACTTAATTTGCAAAGGGTGTTCGATTAAACCCAGCATTAGTGATCAGCTGGAAAACAGCACATACGTATTTCCTGCTGAATATTCAGTAGAGATATGGTTCCAAAATCTGAACTTTTCCTCTCGTTTTTATATAGAGGTGGTGTGGAAAATCAAATACCTAGAAATTGCCGAAAGAGAAGGGAGAGTTTCTGTATGAAAAAAGGCCTAAAGAGGCTGGGAGCACTTCCATAGAAAAAATCTAGTACACGGTGTCTTCAGGAAAAACCTCAATAGCCCCCCTGATGTCTTCACTACGTGCTCAGCAAATATTTCAGTACACCTGAAGTCTTAATTGCGTATTCAGTTCATTTTTCAGGCAATGATTTTTGAATCCAGTTTCAAGGTATTTTTCATACTGAATATGCATCCTTCTTAAACAGCATAGTAAGCTTATACCGCTATTTCTGCTATGTAGTTGAATGTCGAAAAGCTCGCGAATAAACGATTTTCGAGATTCGAGAATCTCGCGAGAAATCTCGTCTCACTCGAGCTCGAGAAATCGTAAGCTCTAGTTAAGAACAAGGGTATATTTATTCTACTTTCTTAGCACTGAAAATGTTTAGTACAATTTTTAGATTTTTAACGGAAATTAGTAGTACCAAAAGCCATCTGACAATCATTGCTTAATTTTCCGTCAACTTTTCAACATTTATCCCTTTGTGTCGCACCCTTTTACTTAACAAAAAAAAATTAATACCATATGTAAATATACAGGTTTATACACTGGTGGCAAAAAATGCGACGGTGATAGATACATAGGTTGAAATGAAGAATACGCACTGAAACTATTCAATTGAACAATCGTGCCCATTACATCACCTCCTCGAGACCGAGTACCTTCCAGGTACGCAGAACTGTGCTCTGTCTCAGAGTGGGGACATATATGATTATTCTCTTGCTGGTGCGAGACGAGTCTCCTGTACCTCCTTCTAAATATGGCTCTGCAGTCTAATCTGTCCTGCTGCTTCAACAAAAGCTAAGTTCGTCGTGCATTTTGTGATATTTGAGTCGACAGTAGCCTATTCGGATACTTAGTTTATATTGCGGAAGGTTAATGATCGACTTGAAGCGTTTTGATTGTTCCCAACATTACTTTTGTCTGACGCTGACCAACAGATTGATGCCAGTGCTGCTCCCACTAGCCCCTCTAGAACTAGCTTATAAGTACTGCATTCTTGGTGTCTGGATGCTTTAGGTTTTCTGTGTACTTCAAGACAAGTGAGGCTTTTATCTCACATGAAGCTATTGCCCTGACTGCAGTTTGACTTTCAGTATACTTATATTCTCGACGAAGTAGTCTGAACGCAGTTTTAATCCTAAACACTGACTAATAATGAAAACTTCAGCCTGGAGAATATTCGGAAAACACTTTAAGTTTGAAGTTTTCCCAAATTGGAGATATATATAACCGATTCTGCCCCAAACTAGATTCAAATATTTTCTCAAACTTGATGTTATTGATCACATCAGATCAGATTGGTACATGAACTTATAATAATAATAATACAATAGCGCTATTATAACTCTGACGAGTTTTATGACCGAGCTTCTCTCCCAATTCGAGGTGTGCTCCTTTTTGTTTTTCCTACTAATTGGGTGGACCTACAGTTTATGCCGGAGGGAATGCCGCCCACTGCCGAGAGGTGACCGCTGCTCTTAAAAACCCAATAATTGGATTTTTACTAATTAGAAGATTTTTTTTGGTGTTTGCTCAGACTGGGGTTTGAACCCGAGACCTCTGGCATAGCAGCCGAGCACTCTACCCACTGCATCACAGCGGCCATGAACTTGCTCTTTCCAAATCCTTCCCTTACTATAGTATTTGGTAGCGTGGGTTTCGCATTTTCCTCTGTTACGATTTTAACTCGAGTATTACCGCCATCGCGATGCTCCATTCATGCAGACGAACGCCAAAGTCTTTTATTTTGGCAATGGATCCACTCATCGCCGATAGATTGGTCTCGGACGGTAGTAGTCCCATGTTTGAAACTTCTCTTTTATTTTAAAAACTATTTTCATTCGCCACCAGTGTACGAATCTAAAAGATCGAAAAGCAGCTCTAACCTTTCAATATAATTAAAAGTGTTAAAGATCATAAAATAGATTATGTATGGGCGAAAATCAGTAAAACAATCATGTGGCGTGTGAGCACTAAAACTGCGATAAACGACACGCACATAAGAAACGAACAACCAAATAGCTAATAAAAAGTAGAAATTAAAATGTCAAGGAACTATGAAAGTAACACTTGTGCGAAATTTCACTTTCTGACACCATTTCTAAAGGTTTCTAAACAGAAACTGCAGTAAGAAATGGTAGAAGACAGGCTATTTTTGAGCATGTGAAAGGTAGAGAATGGTAGTGGAGTTGTTACAACAGCAACAGCCACGAAGACAGGACAGGAGTTGCGGTATTTCCGCTGTCATGTCAGCTTTTGTGTTGTTGCACGCTTTGCCGTTGAAGTGTCTGCGGCTAAGCAGGCTGTCTTAGCTGAGACTTTTTATAGTTGGTTCTTGTGTATAAATAGATGCATAAATATATGGTGGTGCGTTATACACTTACAAGTCTATTATGTAGTGTTAGAGACGTTAGTAAATCATAATTGAAACAAGTGAAGTGTAGACTAGGTTCGAATGGTTTCAAATACGCTATACCCAGCTGTGGGCTGTGGATAAACAATATAATTGTAGAGGTATTTTTCACAGCATTTTTAATATTTATATTTTAAAGCTAGTATTGAAGAACTTTTGGCAGAAGTATGAAGAAATGTGCCTATGTGAAGATTGAGATACAGAATGGGTCATATTAATAAAAGCCAAGCATTTGCTTTTGCTTAAGATTTCAGACCTTTTACTCAAATTTAGAAATTTTGTTCATACAAATTAATGTCAAATTTATAAAATTTTGAGTAAAAGCATTTGCTTGGTTTTTATTAATACGGCCCAATGTAAGTAGTTATGGGAAAGTCAGTGGCTTATCTCAATGAGTTGAAAAACTAAAGATTGTAAATTTTTGTTTGAATTTATCACATAGTTGGAAGGAGTGAATCTAGTAAATCGCTTACTATTTTCCCCCTATTGTTCTCTCATAAACTGCCATTAGAAAAAAAAGAAAAGGCAGCTGGGTATTGACAATATCAAGTGGTATGTGGTTTTTCTATATTTGCTATTGAAGCCAACTGAAGTGGCTGCTAATTCTCGAGAAATTAGATGGCATTTGGCTACGCTTTCTAACGGTTGCTTTTCTTTGAGTAAAATATCGAATACAATTTTTTACATAAATCATGTATGGCATAGCATGTGATCCTCTAAGGCACACAAGCATGTATGAGCGTTTGGAAGAGGGTAAAATTATGATCTGGCCATCTACACTAAGCACATTATTCACTTTCAAAGCATCAACCTGAAATTTTCAATTAACTCCTCACATTTTATTCTTCTACTTTCACACACACCGGCAGAGAGCGAAGATAGCGATGGCGAGGGTGGTCTTGGCAATGTTTCACGCGTCATCATACGTCCACCGGGGCAGAGTGGCAAAGCTAAACGTGGACATTTGTGCTTCGATGCCGCATTCGAAACGGGCAATTTGGGCAAGGCCGATTTGATTGGCGATTTCGAATATGATTTATTTTTGCGACCCGACACTTGTAATCCTCGCTATCGGTTTTGGTTCAATTTCACCGTCGACAATGTGAAGCAGGATCAGCGCGTACTCTTCAACATCGTGAATTTTAGTGTGCCGCGTAATTTATTTAACTCGGGTTTGTTGCCGTTGGTGAAATCTTCGAGTCGTCCGAAATGGCAACGTCTGCCAAAGAAGAATGTTTTCTATTATCGTTCGTTGCTGCATCAAAATCATTATGTGTTGAGTTTTGCATTTTGTTTCGATAAGGAAGATGATGTTTATCAATTTGCTGTGGCGCCGCCATACAGTTATTCGCGTTTGCAAGCATATTTGAATGTGATCGAAGCGCGACAAACGGAGCGGCGCTTTGTGCGCAGTGTGTTGACAAAGAGTGTGGTGAGTATGAATGGGATGTGGGTAGGTAATGGGAGTAGTTAATTAGTGATTATAGCAGAAGAAGTAGAAGGCAGTTGTGAAGTGAGAAGCCTTAAAAGAAGAACATTTCGATCAGACCTGCTGATTTAAAGCCAGTAAGCTGAACCTAATAAAGAACTGGCGGTGTGGCTTTTTGCAAGCAATTTTCATGCAGGGAAAGCGTGAAGAGTAATCTTTTACGTCAGTATTTGCAATTTTATATAAGCCATTCAGGAAGGGGCTCCTAGGAAGCGCTATCTAGCGCTGCTAAGCGCTGGGCAATTGGATTAGGATGGGATGTTCAACCGTCTCCTACTCCTACTCCACACCCTCTTTACATCTTCTATAGCATATACTATAGGGCTCACCTACCCTCTCCGCGTGTTTTCCTATGAGGCAGTGTGCAGTGAGTACTCCCATGAGATCAGATATATCTTCCCTTCTTAGGGAGTATAGTTGCCGGTATCTCTTTTCGGCCATGTTTGTTTTGAAATCCTACAAACTGGGGTTTGTTGCCTTCTATCATTAGCTTGTTTGTAGATGTGCCCTTTATTTAAGCATTAGCTGACATGTGGCAAAAGGCATACCTATGCGTTCTTTGTCTGAGATAACTAGATCGGTGGTACCTTGTTTTGCAAGCTCATCTGCCATACAATTACCCTCAATGTTCCTGTGTCCCGCGACCCATAAGAGGTGCAAATAGTTCTGTTTGGCCATCTCCTGTGGAGATCGGCGACAGTTTAGTACCAGCTCAGAATTGAGCGAGAAAGAACCGAGAGTCCTAATGGCCGTTTGGCTTTCGCTGAAGATGAATAGATCTTTGTGGATAGCCGCATACCCTATGCAGCTCACCGCTTCCCGGAGTGTTGAGAATTTATGAATTTCTGAACATCCGCGGCCATCAAACAAATCAAAAAGTTGCTTTCATAATCTTCTCCTGCCACCAACTGCAAATACTAGTACTCTGCCAAAACAATTTTTTATTCCTTATAAACATATATCTCACCACTCGTTTGTTCTCTTTCTACAGCAAAATCGCAATCTCGATCTGCTCACCATCGATCAGGTGACCGCCAAAACTGCTGCCTCACGCAACGATCGCGGTTTTATACGCGTCATTGTGATCTTATGCCGCGTACATCCCGGCGATGCACCCGCCTCCTTTATGTGCCAAGGCCTTATAGAGTTTTTGATTAGCAATCATTCAATTGCACAAAAGCTACGTGATAATTTTGTATTCAAAATTGTGCCAATGGTAAATCCAGATGGTGTTTTCTTGGGTAATAATCGTTGTAATTTAATTGGACAAGATTTGAATCGAACCTGGCATGTGGCCACAGAGTACTCCCATCCGACATTGCATGCAATAAGAAATATGCTTAAGGAATTGGATAACTCTGATGTGAGTAAATGAGTGAGCCCATTATTAAGCTTATGCGTATTTGATTTGTTAAATTGAAATTACACTGCTCTACAGCCAAAAAATACTCTAAGCGCGACCATCCTATCTATATGTAAAATCGGTCGCTGATTCCGAAAATCTGGTTCATTTTTAATTCTATGGGAAGGTTTTTGAGATATCGGCAATTTACCGTTATTTGGCCAATTGGTCCACTTAATCCTGTATGCCTCTTTAACACAGTGTGCTATCTTCCTTGGGCTAACACAAAACGAAAGAAAATAAAATTAACTTTTCATGGCTCCTATAACATTTTTTCCTAACTCTTATAGTTTCTGAAATATTGACGATTCAATTTGAATTTTTTCGCTTTTTAACGATTTTTTGAAGAAAAAATTGACTTTGTCAGACAATATCTTTAAAACCAATGTTTTCACCTTCGGTTTTACTCCTTTGCGTGAAGCTCCATTTTATTACCAAAAAAATAAGCTATCAACGAAGAAAATCCATGGTAAAATGGAAAAGTTATAGGCGATCATGTAAATTAAGCCAAATTTTTCGATTTTTCATCACTGCAGATTTATCAGGTTGATTTTGTGATTGATTTGCATGCGAATGCCGGCCTTCATGGCTGCTTCATTTACGGCAATGCCTACGAGGATGTCTATCGACACGAACGCCATCTGGTGTTTCCGCGCCTTTTTGCCAATAATGCTCCAGATTATGTGGCCGCAAATACAATGTTTAATGCGGATGAGAAGAAAGTGGGCACGGCGCGTCGCTTTTTTTGTGAACGGCTTAGCGATACGGTAAATGCCTACTCGTTGGAGATCTCAATGGGCGGCCATTATTTGAAGGATGGCAAGACAGTGGCGCTTTACACAGAGCATGGCTGTAAGCAAGCAAAGTGTGATATATGTATATTTAGCAAACATTTCTTTAAATTAAATAAACACATTTCACAGATTACCGTTGTGGTCGCAATTTAGCGCGCACCTTCCTCCACTACTATCGTTTCATTAATGTACTGCCGACGCCTGTCGTCACCGAGGTGCGTCAACGCCGTCGCAACCGACCACGCACCCATCAGTCTCGCTCGCATTCGCGTAAGCGCTACGAAGTAAAGCCGCGTCCTAAAACGACGCGCTGCCATGCACCGATCGCCTACACAAATCTCTCAATCAACTATGACTCAGCAGGTGGCGGCTCTTCGGACGAGGGTGGTTTCTCGCCCACCCGACCCATAGCGCCGGGCAGCAGCCTCTTTAGCGGCTATCGCAATAATCGACGTGCGCATGGCAGCTCGGCTATAACGCACGATCAATATGCGTTGCTGGCGCTCAAATCGGCGAGATACGATCGATTGGGCAATCTTGGAGATGGCAAGGCGCATCATGCGGCTTATCAACATGGCCGTGCAGCGACAGCACAGCGTTCAAGTAAATCTGTAACATTCGAACAGCCAATTAATGTGCCACCGAGGCCGTATCTCTCTATTATTGATCTCAATCAGCTGACTCGCGGTAGTTTGGAGCGCAAAACGCGCAGTTTCGATGCAGATAATCGCTGACTGAAGTGGCGTGAGGTGAAGAAGAAGAGTGTTGTACAAGTCAGCAATGTAGTCAAAAAGTAGCTAGAATAATCAATTTGGTTTTGTTTTTTTTTTTCGCTACAATGTTCATATTACAATCACGTGCTTCCGTAGTATGTATTTAGTCCTTAAATGCTTCGTTACCTTTTACTAATTATAAACATTGAAATTGAACGCTTTTAATTATGAATGCATAAGCTCTTTGCGCGCAAATATATAACTTTTACTAAAGAGGAAGATAATATTATATTTAGTCTAGCAAGTCTAGCAAATAACACTGTAACACAAATTAAGGGTTCTTGTATGAGGGCGGAATAATTCCATCATTTTAGTTTTTTAGGTTCTTTGTACAAGGATTTGGTGTGAGGGGGATCCCTAGTGAAATTTTATGAGAAATTATTTGCTAGAACATTTTAACACTCTAATAGCATTGACAGGCGGCAGCGATAATCCGGAATATCTAGCTAATTCGGACTTAACTTGAGAATTAACTGGAGGTAATCAGGAATATCTCTTGAGTTAGTCCTCAAAATTTTAGCGGATTAGAGCATTTTGTAATGACATCCCTGGTGAAAAATGTCTATTGTGAATGAAAGGGAAGAAAAAGAAGAACCCAAGGCAGATCTAGGAAGGTAGGCGCATAAGTGAATTCAAAAATTTTGAATGTAATTTGTTAGTGTAATCGGTAGAGTGTAATGTCAAAATGATATTTCGCCTTGGTTGAAATCTGAACACGTTTGGGACTCGCCCATTCCTATTGACCATGATGTGATTTCGTTTTGATTTTGACATTACCCTACCTTTGGAAATAAAACAAGAAGTTTTTGAATTCGCCGCTGCGCCTACCTTCCTTCAGCTGTTTTGTTAATCCGCAATACTTGCCGTCAGGGTAAAATTTTAATCGAATTAAGTGTTGCGGTAATCGGGATTATCGCTGCCGTCTGTCAATGCTATAACGGCTTTCAAAATAATATTTTTTGCACTTTCTATGAAAGAGATCAAAACGATCTATTGTGGAGGTGTTCAAAGGTTAAATTATTCTACGAAATTAATGCTATGTTACTATACATATGTTTCCTAAAAACATATTTCTGTACGATATATATTTTAACCCATTTTTCATTTATTTAAAAATGTTGTTCTTAATTGGCGCTTAAGCGTCTATAGACGATTCTGCAGAGTCCAATATAGTGCGCTAGACGTTCTGAAATTTCGCAAATTTAAAATGAGAAAAAAAAATTACCTCAGGGGTAAGTGGGTTTTGCTATATGGATTTCCTTCTGTGCGGAAATAATTCCGCCTCCAAAAGTGCTGTTGCGCAGTGTAATTTATTTATATAAATATTTACATATGTACATGTGCATTTGCACATATTTGTTTGTGCAAATATTTGCATATATTATTATAAATAATTGTGTTATCAGTTTAGCTATTTCTGCTGCTTCTGGAAATTCGGGGTCATGGTCACATATATAAATACTTGTTCCTAAGCAGGAACATACAGCCGCGGGCACAAAATTAACAAAAGATTTCGCATTTCTCAAAAACATTGGATTCATATGTACCTACATATGTATTTAGCGAGACGGTTTTTCAATCGATTTCCCTATAAATAGCAAGTCAGCACAAAAATGCAACTATGCTTTCCATTAGCGCCAGCTGGCATATAGATTTATTTCAGGCACGCTAACATAAACTTTGTTCCATCTTCTCCGTCGAAACTACTGAACTGATTTTAAAACTAAGCACCATTAGAAAGGTATTGCTCTTCATTAAAATTGGTTGGAAAATGCGTTCACAATCGTCGTTGGAAAATTGCCGTGTGGTTGTTGTTGCACGCTTTTCAACAGACCAGAGCGGTATCAATGTGCATGCAGAGGTGTTTGCACGTGCTCACCAAACTTACCACGCAATTGTGAACATGTTAGGCTGGAAGTGGTGTGTAGTTTCAAAGAAGTAGAAACATAACAAAGTAGCAAAAGCACTACAACAAAAACACAAAGTCAAGTAATAAGAAGGATGAGCAAGAATAAGTAGGGAAAGAAATTGAGGAAAGAAAATAGCAGAAATTGAAAGAAAGAAGTAGGTAGGAGAATTGTGAAGACGACGACAACAACAACAAAATAGTAGCAGTGACAGTAGCAAAAAAAGAAGCAGCATCAACAGGAACAACAACAAAATAGTAACAGTGAGCATAACAACAAACAATTACTTATACAAAAACTATAGTTGCACCTTAGTCATAGGAAAACATCTAGGAAAACGGGGTGCACACCATAATCCAGAATTTTTAAAATCCAGACAAGACATAATCGAGACAATTTTAAAAATCCAGAAACTACAAAATCCAGACAGTTTAAAAATCCAGAAACTACAAAATCCAGACAGTTTAAAATCCGGAGATAACATAAACCAGAGATGACAAAATCTCGACAAATCATAATCCAGACAAGACAAAATTCAGACAGGGTCAACACTCTGTAGTTCTATTTGAAAGCGAAATTCAATTCGAAAGCACAAGCGCAATAGTGTCAGGAGGAAGAGAAAGAAGATGAGGAAGAAGTAGCAGAAAAAGGAGAATACGAAGAAGCAGAAAGAGAACAAGAAAAATGAGAATAAGGGAAAGAAGATAAGCAGTGGAAATGAAACAACAAAAATAAGAACACAACAGGAATAACGAAGAAGAAAAATAAATTAAGGAAGAGACAACAACAAAATAACAACACAACAGCAATAAGTAAGAAGAAGAAGAAGAAGAAGAAGAAGAAGAAGAAGAAGAAAAAGAAGAGGAAGAAGAAGGGGAGGAGAAGATAAGAAGAGAAAAAGAATCAACAACAAAATTAACAATAGCAATAACGAAGAAGAAGGAGAATAAGATGATGATGATGATGATAATGATGAAGAAAATGAAGATGAAGAAGAAACAACAACCAGATCCTTACCAACACCAACAACAACAACAACAAAACCAAACACATTAACACTGTTCTGATGCTTATTAAACGTGAAAAAACCCAGCAGTATTTGAGGTAAGGAGGTGCATATTCAATAGAATATTCATTATGAAAAATAGCCTGAAAGTAAGTTCAAAATTCATTGCTGAAAAAATAACTGAACACACAGTGAAGACATCAGGTGTACTGAAATACATGCTATGGAAGTTCTCCCTGCGTATTCAGGCCTTTTTTCCTACAGAAACTCTCCCTTCTCGTTCGGCAGTTTTTAGGTAGTTGATTTTCGACGCCACCTCTATATAAAAACGAAAGGGAAAGTTCAGATATTAGAACTACATCTCTACTGAATATTCAGTAGGAAATATGTGGTGTTTTCCAGCTGATAAATACTGCTGGGAATCCAGACAAATATAAAAATAGTTTAAAAAAAATCGAAAACTATTTTTGTATTTGTTTGGATTTTTTTCGGGATTTTTTTGTCTGGATTTTGTTTTTCGGGATTTCGTTATACACCCAGAAGAACTGTGGAGTTTCGGCAGTAGGCAGCGGTCTAGTATAGAACAAATGACTGTCTAGACAATTCCTTATAAGTTAGATTATATTGCAGGTAATGGGTCGGCTTTCTATTAAGCATGCAAAATTACTTTATCATGGGGGTAGCCCCTATACCTCACAGATCTTAAAATTTACAAGATATTTGTAGTTTAAATTGGATGGGTCCATAGATATTACCCCAGAAACAAATATCTCGTAAACTACTTATAAACCTCCGGCAAGTTTTATTTCAGTTTTAAGATCTGTGAGAGCCCCTCTACCTCCTGAAAGTCTTTTTTTTTTTGGGAGCCTGCGTCCTTAATGGAAAAATTTCCCCAGGTAATTAAAAGCCTGTTGCAAGACACCACGAATTGATTTCAATTACAAGTCACACATACATTTAGTGGATGGCTGGATATACATACATACATACCGCCGCTATAGAAGAAAAAAGACTCAAACTATTTTGTTGAGGAAGAAAGACGCAAACTTTTTTTCTTTCAAAGAAAGACGCATTAAAAATATTTTTCGAAATAAAGACTTCTTTTTTTTTTTTTTGATAACGAAGAAAGACGCTTAATTTTTTTACTATATAGAAAGACGCATTTAAATATTTTTTAGGAAAGAAAGACGTGTTCGATTTTTTATTTTTCTTTGTCAATATTAATGCTAATGCGTCTTTCTTCGTCGAAATATTTTATAATGCGTCTCTGTTCGTCGAAATATTTTTTAATGCGTCTATCTTCGTCGACATGTTTTGTAAAGCGTCTTTCTTACCAGACATATATTTAATGCGCCTTTTTTCGTCGACAAATTACTGACATGTGTCTTTCTTCTTCCGGAGCGACGATACGTTCTTTATTAGAAATCAATCAGAGTATACTATACATTTTTGAAGAAGAAAGCAAGAGAAAGACTGAGAGGCGTACTATTTAGTCTAAATTCAATTACAATGGACTTTTCTTGAGGCCTTTTAAATTGTTTTTAGTGCTTAGTGGAATGTTACTTGAATAGCTCAGCGACTATGGGATTATAATACGCTTCTGGTTGTCCTTTAGCAGTCTCAATTAACGATTAAAAACTTATACACATGTTTTATAAGTGGGAATTTCATCCTTCACAACTTTATTTATCTTAATTTACATAAATCTAATCTGTTCATAAATATGTAATGCGCATAAGAAATGCATTGCATATAGTACTTTAGTCTCTTCAGAGTATATTATCTTCACACTAACGCATTTACATGCAAAAAACCTCTGCATACATATGCCTGATTGTGTTCCTCTGTGCGCCTAATCGATGATCAATTTTCATGACATTTCCCATTATTAAGTACATTCAATTTAAAAGAAAAGCAAATATTTATTCATTTAGCTTATGTTCTTGACGTTCATTCTGTTTTATTACAGCCCATATGGCGTTTTCGCTGAATTGCAGCCAATTAAAAACGCAGCTAATCGAAATAAATGAGCATGTGTGTCAGATTTAAAAGAAATTGTTATGAAATATTAGTTTAATTTTCTACTCTGAAAAAAATACCCGTAGTTAAACCAACAACTTTCGGCTGTTGAATCTCCGTCTTTGATTCAACAGCAAAAGTATTTGTTTTTACAGCAAAGTTTTTGATCCAACAATTTATTCAAAAACGGGCGTTGTTGTTTCAAAAACTTGCTTGCCCTTAAAAAATTTTTTGTGGGAAAATATTTTTTGTGAGAAGACAAAAAAAAAATAATGATGGAGAGAAGATGAAGAGAAAATCCAAACAAAAGTTAATTTTTAGCAACAATTTTCTCCCCGTTGTTGATTTAAAGGCAAAAGTATTTGACCCAACAGTTTTCGTTGTAAACAAAACTAATGAGAACAAATTTTTTTAAATTCTGTTTTTACAATGATTCAAATAATTCATGGATTCCTTTTTTAGGAAATGGAAGTATAAATAGGTTACTACAATTCAATATATTGTTGGATGTTCCACTAGATGATGATTGGATAGAAATTCTATCATAGAATTTCAGGTTGATGTCATGGTTCGAATCCGGAGGAGAATATAAAATAAAGAAGAAAAATCAGAATAAGAAAAAAAGATAGCAACCAGTGAATTATAAGAAGGAGAGAAGAATAGGAGAATAAGCGGAGGCTACATATTTGCAGTTGGGACCCGGGCGGAGAGAAGATGAAGAGTAAAATGCAAGCAAAAATTTATTTTTAGGTGAACAATTTTTCCAACAATCTCTGACTTAAATCAACAACGCTCGCACCTTTGAAACAACAACGGAGCGTTGTTGGGCACATTTCAACTGCGGAAAGTAGTTGATTTAACAACGAAAGTCTTTAGATTTACAACGTTTTTTTTTCACAGTAAAATGATTTCGATCGTTAATTTTTTTTTAATTAAAATGCATTTGACAGCACACAGAAATGAACTCAAGGTAGATTATATCATTCGTATGACTCCTATGAATATTAGCGCATTCTCATTTCAATTGGGGCATCTAAAAATATAAAATTTATTTGTTGCAACTTTAGTTAACGTAATGCAAGCTTAAAAGAAATTACTTTCGACTACGTAATAGAGTTTTGGAAGTCCAAGGTTAGGTTAGGTTGAGGTGGCTGTCTCCGCAATTCAAGAAAGCGGGGACACACTTAGGCCGAGGTGGCCCATTGTGATACCACACGGGAGCCCTAGCTTCCTTATCCCTGTTTACAAACCTTTCCGGAAAAATTAGATTCAAAAGTATGATAAGATTAGATGCCCGTGAAGCTAAACCAGCGCGTTTGTTTCATGAAGCGCAGAAAATCTAGTGTCCTTGCATTTTCCATCTCCGCCAGGCACTCGAAAAAGTGTTTATGGAGGAAGCGGTACCTGGATAGCGACAGTGCGGGGCAGTGGCATAGATAGTGCTCAACACTCTCTATTTCCTCCACGTCCCTACAGCTGCGGCAGAAGTCGTTTTTATATAGGCCCATGCGAGAGGCGTGAGTGCCCATAAGACAATGGCCTGTTAGAAGTCCCACCAGCGGACCTATAGAGAGCCGATTCAGATGCAGCACCGATACAGACCTAGCCTCATCCAGTCTAGGCAAGATTTGCCTAGAAATCACACAAGTTGACTCCTTGGCCCATCTAGCGTTAGCCTGTTCAAGAGCAAGATCTCAACCAATGCTTGCATGAGTTAAGCGGGGGGGCCAACCCATGCCGCAGATGTGATATCCTGCAAGCTTGTGCCTTCCCTTGCCAACTCATCTGCAATGCAGTTGCCCCGAACGTTGCTATGGCCTGGAACCCAAATGACGTTCAGGTCGCACCTTTCGGCTAATTTGTTCAAAGACTCCCTACATTTCATTGCAACTATAGATGTAGCATTGTTACTCTGTAAGGATTTTATGGCAGCTTGGCTGTCAGAGAAGATTTTGATAGAATTTATGTCTGGCAGATCTGTCAGGCGACGAGCTGCTTCCCATATGGCTCAGCCTGATAGACGCTGCAGTGATCAGGTAGGCGCAAACTTACTTTCAGATGAAGCTTTTCGCAGAAAAACCCACTTCCAACTCTATTGTTCAATTTAGAGCCGTCCGTGTAAATGTGCAGTGTATTAGGGTCGGGATCCCCTAAGTTCTTCCACTCGCTCCTCGCCGGGATTCTTGTGGAGAATTTGTTATCCCAACAAAAGGCTGGTATTGCATAGTCCAGCTTTAGAAAATTGGCAGGGACGTTACTAAGAATTTGAGCGTGCCCGAATCTGGTGTCCCTCCAGGTTTCGGTTGCATTGAGCCTTGCCGCGTTGCAGCTGGCAATGAGTTTCCCCTGTATATCCGTGGGGAGAAGAAATAGGATGGTTTCGAGAGCTTTAGTTGGGGTGGAGGGAAGGGCTGCGCTAATAAGCATGGAAGCCATTCGCTGCACTCTAGTTAATTTGCTCTTATTGGTTTCGAGTTCCAGTGCTGGCCACCATATGGTGACTGCATAGAAGAGAATAGGTCGCACTACCGCTGTGTACAGCCAATGGACGATTTGGGGGTTAAGTCCCCATCTCTTGCCTATCGCTGATTTACATGCGTAAAGTGCTAACATGGCTTTTTGGGATCGTACTTCTACCTTCCGTTTCCAGTTTAGTTTTCTGTCTAGAATAACACCAAGGTATTTAACCTCGGTAGAGAGTTTAATCTCCTTCCCATTTATGGACGGAGGTTTGAATTCAGGTATCTTATGTTTGCGGGTAAACAGAACCATTTCCGTTTTCTCAGAGCTGACACTGAGCCCGCATTTCAGAGACCAGGTTTTTACAATGTTGAGTGCATTTTGCAAAAGGTCGCTCAGCACCGGTATATGCTTGCCAGTCGCTGTCAGGGCGATGTCATCGGCGTACGCAATGACCTGGCAGCCCGTGTGCTGAAGTTTAGAGAGCAGGGTGTTCACCGTTAGGTTCCAAAGCAGAGGAGACAAAACTCCACCCTGGGGTGTTCCCCTGTTGGCATACCTAGTTATCGATGAATTACCCATTTCAGAAATAATGGCTCTTCTACTAAGAAGAAGTTCGACAAACCTCACGAGAGCCTCTTCTACCTCCAAGTCCCGTAGGGCGGTGGTAACGGCTCCCGGTAGAACATTGTTGAAAGCTCCTTCTATGTCGAGAAAGATGCCCAGTGTGAATTCCTTAAAGGCTAGGCCCTTTTCTATCTTGGAAGTGATAGCGTGTAGAGCAGTCTCTACGGACTTGCCTTTGGAATAAGCGTGTTGAAAAGGAGATAGAGTATTCGCACGGAGCCTGATATAGACATCCAGCAATCTCTCAAGAACTTTGAGTAGAAAAGAGGTCAGGCTTATCGGCCTGAAATCCTTTGAGCTGCTGTAGGAGGCTCTGCCCCCTTTAGGAATAAAGATCACCTTCGCCTTGGTCCATTCCAGAGGAATGTATGACAGGTTGAGGCAGGCTTTATAGATAGGAACAAGTAGAGGGGTTAGAGTATCACTTGCTGCCTGTAATTCAGCAGGAAAGATTCCATCTATTCCCGGAGATTTGAAGGGTTTGAAGGATTTAATTGTCCATTTTACCCTTGTGTTAGTAATTATGTGCTCCAAGTCATTAGATGTCCTGGGGTTAGAGTAGGTTCTATAAGGTTCCGAGGTGCACCCTGGGAAGTGTGTGGTGACCAGGGTGTTCAGAATATCAGTACTAGATGTGGCCCAGTCCCCATTTTGCATTCGGATACAGCTTGGGGGAACTGGGTTAGTAGAGAGGACCTTTCGTAGGACCTTTGGAAGTCCAATATACATACCAAAAATTTACCACTCATTCGAGACCCACCTAAATAATCACATCTTATTTCCTAGCATAGAGTTACAAAATTTTTATTTACAAACGTTCAAATTGGAACGATAAATGTAACAAAACAGATGAAATATGCAGCAGAGTCAGCAATAGATTCTCATTAGTGCCAAAAAGTAGTGCAAACAGATTAATAATATAATACAATGGCGCTATTATAACTCTGACGAGTTTTATGGCCGAGCTTCTCTTCCAATTCGAGGTGTGCTCCTTTTTGTTTTTCCTACTAATTGGGTGGACCTACAGTTTTATGCCGGCTCCGAACGGCGAATGCATTTTTTGTGAGAAGCTTTTTCATGGCAGAAATACTCTCGGAGGGTATGCCGCCCACTGCCGAGAGGTGACCGCTGCTCTTAAAAAACCCAATAATTGGATTTTTACTAATTAGAAAAATTTGTTTGGCTCGGACCGTGGTTTGAACCCGAGACCTCTGGCATAGCAGGCGAGCACTCTACCCACTGCACCACAGCGGCCACAGTGCAAACAGATTGCAATGCATTTATCTCAAAGTCATGCAATTATCTATACGAATTCTCGTGTACAACTGATATACCGGCAAGATAGGTAAATAGGTACAGACATACATGCATACGTACATATCTGTGCCCGCAAATTAAAGTAGCCTAACTCAAAATATGGTGAACGGAGAAAACTCAATTTTTTGTCAAAATTCAAACCATTGGACCAATTCGGGTTTTTAAAAGGGGAAATAATGGATTTGTAGTGTTAGAGAAGGAATAGTTGTGAACCAGAAATCTTAAAGCAAGGTTAATTACAAAAAATTGTCTTTTATAACTTAAGTGCTTTTATTGGATGCAATTTTTACGAAAAGCAGAATTAACTCGAGTTAAGTTCTTTTATTGTGTTGAATTCTTCCCAATAAGGTTTTTATTTCCATTTAACTCGAGTTAAGTGTTTTTAAGCGTAGACCTACGTTCGAGTCGAAAACGACCCGAAACGATAATTTAAGTGGATATAACTAACTAAGTAGTGGAATTAGAAGTCTTAGAGTTTTTGACTTTTAATTTTTGTTTGAAATGAATGAAATAAAATAAAAATCGTTTCGCTAATCATTGTTGTTTGTGCCTGAAAAAAATAATCCATAATCCTACGCCGCGGATCGTTTTCAACCCGAACTGAATTTACGTTTTATTTTACCGAATACTGAAAAGGCATGGTACTAGGGAAATCACCACAAGAAGCTTGGTTTATCCAGAATTGATTAATGAAGATTCCCAGGCGAGAGGTTCAAAGCTATAACAGCTGGAACCGCCGAAAAAGGGGCGCGGTAGCACTACTGTTTGATAGAAAATAGCTGGTAATTGTGATGGAATCGACATATAGAGTCATGTGCAAAATACATATGTTTATAAACCCAGTGATGAATCTTTATATTCGTTTGTTTTTTTTTTTCGTTCAATTAAGGCATGTCTACAGCACACTCCATATGCGTATGACCATGAACCAAAAACTTGTGGTAAATTTTGTCAATGTTAGTATCACCTTGCATGAAGATTTAAAACATAGTACTAATAAAAGAGTTTTGGTTTTGGCCAGGACAGCAATCGCTATAAAAAACGACATGTTTAATATTGAATGGTAAACTATTTAAGTGTTTGAATAAGCACGATGCTATTCCATTGCCACCACAATTTGCAAGGGTCTCATGCCACATATAACACGTAGGTTGTCCGGAAACACAGTCATGTACAGTTAAATAAAAAGTGTATAAAGCGTTTATAAAAATATTCAGAAGATCGCAAAAAGGTGTAGGAAGGCATATGCTAATCAGCACTATCTGACCCCGTGTCCGACTGACTATCGTTAAAAAATGAGTCCTTAATTGAGTCGTCGCTACTATAATCCATATTCAGAAAGTCTTCTTCCTCCATGTTACCAGGATCCATACCTTGTAAAAGGCTACACGATTAAAGTTTAATAACAATAATAACTAGCCGAAGGCCTGAGTTGTCAGTGCTATATAAAAAATATCTGTTAGTTTCTAGCTTTTAAGCTTAACTATCAATATTAATAAATAAAAAAAAATAACAATAATAATACACTGGCGATATTAAAACTCTAACGAGTTTTATTGCCGAGCTTCTCTCCCAATTCGAGGTGTGCTTCTCAACTATTGTTTTTCCTACAATTTGTGTGGACCTACAGTTTTATGCGAGCTCCCAACGGCGAATACTTTTATGTGAGAATCCTTTTCATGGCAGAAATACACTCGGAGGGTATGCCGCCGACTACAGAGAGGTGACCGCTATTTATAAAAACCCAATAATTGGGGTTTAATCAATTAGAAAAATTTTTTGTGGTGTTTGTCTGGACTGGGTTAGAACCCGAGACCTCTGGTATAGCAGGCGAGCAGTCTACGCACTGCACCTCAGCGGCCACATTAAAGTTTAATTGATGAAAAAAGGTGTTTTATGTATACAGTATATAATAATTAATTGAATTTCTATATATATTATGATGAAAAATCTCTTATCTCAGTTTATCGTATCCACTTGCTTCCAACAAAAAAACCTAACTGAAGATAATAACGCATGAAATGAGAAAAATATTCTAACAAAAAAACCTAACTCGAGATAAATTGTGTAAAACTAAAAAAAAAAATCACTTAAAATAACCTATTTCGAGTTAGGCTATGAAAACAAAATTGACAAAAAAAAATTATAATTCCTAACTCAAGTTAGGTTTTTTTAATAAACTGAAAACGCAAATAAATACGTCCATGAAGTACCCACATAACTCTAGTTAGGATGTTTTAATAAAACGATTTTTCATACAATACTAGACTTAAGAGATTTGCTAGAAGATAAGTTGTTTTAACTGGTGCAAAATGTTTCTATCTGAGTTAGGATAATTTTTATATCTTAATAACTTTTTAAATATTACTCCAATTTAAATGGGGATAAGACAGATCGATGGGTTTTCCTCCAAAGATTAACACTATAACAATAACTCAATTTCGCATTATCTCGAGTTAGGCTACTTTAATTTGCGGGCACAGATATGTACGTATGCACCACACATGGTGTACTTCAAGTATGTAGATTATCATGTCATCTGTAATACATAGGCCAAGTACATAGTCTACTAAAAAAAAAATAATGTAACAGCAAAGAATTCAAAAGAGCATTTATTTTGGTTAAAACTTGTGATTTTATTTAGGAATTAAAACGAAATAGTTTATCTTTCTTATAAAACCTTTTGAAAAAAAAAAAACCAAAGTTTCTTGCAATTCAGCTGACAACTGACACATATACACTCCAAACAATCTACACCTTATTTAAGATTTACTTCAGAATGTTTAAAAGCTTATGAAATAATGGCTGAAAATTCTAAGCGACAAAAGTTTGTATGGACAAAGACTTATAAGAAGACCGATTTTTCTGTGTTGATGTCATCAGGCTATAAGCACTACTCTCTCTCTCTTATCAATAGGAAATAAGGCCTGCATATTTTTTTATAATAAGGGATTATATGGAGTTTTAATACCTTATAATAAGGGATAATAAAAGCACATTGTGCTCTCTTTGCCCATGTTTGCTCATAAAACTCAATTCCCTCCCTCTCTATTTGAGATATGAGCTGAGCGTAGTCCATTTGGCTGTCAGCATCTATATATTAATAGGCTAACATTTTTCCCATACAAACAATTGCCAGGCTGTTTAGCACATTTAACATACTCATATCCACATAAAATTTATATGGATGTGTTCGTATGAGTGAGGAGCAGTGCATAGGCATATAATTTTTTCTATAAATTATTTAATTTCTTTATAATTAATAAATAAAGTTTTTAGTTAAGAGAAATAGATATCGTAAACGTGTTTACAAATATCGTAAACACAGTTGAAGAGTCGCTTTAATTTAAAAGCGCTCTCTCTATTTTATATGCATTGGCCCAGTTTACGCTCAGATCAAAATCAACGCGGCCAAATATCTCCTATTGCTTTTCCATTAAAGCGAAAAATGGGAGAGAGGGCGAGAGAGTACACTGAGTAATTTTAATTTTGACCAAGGCATATCTAACAGGTAGGCTCTGCGGCGAATTGAAAAACTTCTTTTTTTGTTTGCAAAGGTAGAGTGTAATGTCAAAATCAAAGCGAATTCAGATTTTAACCACGGCAAAATATCATTTTGACATTACACTCTACCAATTACAATAACATGGGAAATACATGGGAAATTTCTGAATTCGCCACCGGGCCTACCTTCCTATACCATGATTTCGCGTCGGACCGTGATCAAAAGGACAAATCAGTGTTGCGGTACAACTGGAATTTGGAAAGTGTTGCTTATCTCCGCGAAAAGGAATAATTTTTGTACCAATACAAAGTTGAAACAAGTAAAAGCGCGGCTGTCTTCGGCCGTACCGAAGACTTCATACCTTTCATGAGTGGGGAAATGAAAAGTTACCTCTGTATGTACATAGCCGGATTAAGTTTAATTTATAATTTTAATTCTGTGGGTTATTTATGGAAAGATTTATTAGAAAAAATGGTGTCTTGGCTATTTAAATGGAGGAGCTACACACCAAAATGTCCATATCTGAACAATCGGTTGTATGGGAGCTATAGCTTATAGTGGTCCGATCTTGACAATTTTCGGTAATCCCGTTTGGGCCCATATGGGTACAAATACTTTAAAATTTCACGCCGTTAGCTGTTAAAATGTAGGAGTTATACACCAAAATGTCCATATCTGAACAATCGGTTGTAGGGGAGCTATAGCTTATAGTGGTCCGATCTTAACAATTTTCGGTAATCCCGATTGGGTCCATATGGGTACAAATACTTCAAAATTTCACGCCGTTAGCTGTTAAAATGGAGGAGTTATACACCAAAATGTCCATATCTGAATAACCGGATGTTGTGGAACTATATGTTATAGTGGTCCGATCTTGACAATTTTCGGTAACCTTGTTTGGGCCAAAATGGGCACGTCTACTTCAAAGTTTCATGTCCTTAGCTGTTTAAATGGGGAAGTTATGCACAAATTACATTCAAAAATTTCATGTATATCTGAATAATCGGTTGTTTTCTATATGTTATATGGTCCGATTCGGCCGGTTCCGACAAATGATCAGCTGCATATAACAACATACCTGTATTCCGAATTTCATTCAGATATCTCAAAAACTGAGGGACTAGTTTGCGTTCACACAGACGGACGGACGGACGGACAGACGGACAGTCGGACAGACGGACATGGCTTAATCGACTCAGCTCGCGATTCTGATCATATCGGTATATATTTTGGTGGGTCCCCCACGCTTCCTTCTGGTACTTTCGACAAAAAATTTTTGGCACTAAGTTATAATACCATTTCATTCTCATGAAAGGTATAAAAATAAATTGCATGGTCGAATTTCGAGCACCGGCGATACTAGTATTCCCTATTGCTTAGGAACCTTTTTGCAGGGAACATGCGTGCATACACATATACATACATATACCCCCTCCAACTGATTGCATGCGAACGTATGTACATAATAAATTGAATACAACTTGGCAGTGTACCGCCGATGGCGATTCTGAATGTTGTTGAAATTGTTTGTTTATTGTTATTAATGTCGTTGAACTACATATTTTGTTGTTGTTGTTGTTGCTGTTGTTGTTGCCTTATATGTACACAGTATAACATAGAAAAATTAGCATTTCGTTTTTGGCGTCAGCATAAACTAACTTTTAAATCAAGACATCAAAGCACGTTTTTGTATTTTATACATTTCAACAAGCAATATTAATTATACTGAATGAGTTAAGCGTACATAGTACATACTCGTACCTACACATGAAAGTACTTACATATGCATTAAATATTCAAAATATGAGTACTTTTTTGTGTTGACTTTTTAAACGCATGTGCCCGCTGCGTATACGTAACATTTAGAGATTTTGATAGCTTATCAATTAGCCGTTAAAAAAATGGCAGCTGTAATAATTAGACTTTTTCAATTTCTTTCACACTTTTGCATATTCGCTTAATTTTTTTCGTGAGTATAATTTTTTCTTTGGGGCTGCTCTTAATAATAATAATATAATAATACAATGGCGCTATTATAACTCTGACGAGTTTTATGGCCGAGCTTCTCTCCCAATTCAAGGTGTGCTCCTTTTGTTTTTTCTACTAATTGGTTGGACCTACAGTTTTATGCCGGCTCCGAACGGCGAATGCATTTTTTGTGAGAAGCTTTTTCATAGCAGAAATACACTTGGAGGGTATGCCGCCCATTGCCGAGAGGTGACCGCTGCTCTTAAAAAACCCAATAATTGGATTTTTACTAATTAGAAAATTGTTTTTTGGTGTTTTCTCTTACTGCGACTTGAACCCGAGACCTCTGGCATAGCAGGCGAGCACTCTACCAACTGCACCACGGCGGTGGGGCTTCTCTTATCGTCTGCTTTTGCGAACGCAAAGTTATTGGAAATAATTGGAGCACTCGTTTCCAAGGCGAATTCAGATGGATTAAAAACATACACACAAAAAAATAATAATTTATAAGATAAGAAAAGCAAAATGGGCCTTTTGTTCAAGGAAGTTTGATGACTTTTTGATTGTTATATTAAGCGGCAGCGACAGAAAAAAAAGTAAGAAACTTTTTTCATTAAAAAAATACAGCTCTCTCGGGGTGTCGAGCGAGAACTCAAGTTCTGCATGTGAAACACTTTGCTTTACCATTTGAACGAAATCGATTTCAAAGCTTATTTGCAAAACAATTAAAGCTTTTTCCTACAGTGCCTGCTTTTTTTTTTGTTGTAAATTAAAGAACAATGGATGGACACACGAGATGCTAGCTTAGAATATACATATTTTTTCTTTTTAAATAAGAACTATGAATATGAAAATTTCTACCACAAAAAAATACATATTTTTTTTAACAAAATTTTATTCATTTCAAATCATATGATCAACGCAAATGAGTTGCAAAGTCACATCTATGTATATATTTACAAAGACCACTGAATATATTTCAATCACCTTTAATATGTCAACCGGATTTTTCTAAATTAATACCAAAACTAAATTAATTTTACTATTCAAAATTGCATAATCACTTCCGTCACGGCAAAACTATAAATTTTAAATAGTTTTCAATTCTTATATATTTAAATTATCGTCTCCATACACTTTATATATTGACAATACAATGTAAATGTAATCATTAAATCACTTGACCGTCACAAGAAAGCGAAATTAGGAGCAACGCGTGATAACCGTAAACGCGAATGATTGATAACCCATACTTGCTATTTATGTAGCTTTTTGTGGCTAGGGGGTGTAGTGAGGCTATACGAGATTGGTATACAAAACAAACCCGCCGTTTGGTTTCCAGCGATCAACTGACAAGTAAGTGGCCAAAGTAAATTTGAGTAAATTTCTAGCGCTATCTATTAAAATGTATACACATTGTATGCAAATATGTGGGTACAGTGTTGGCAATGTAAATAAGGACAACTGGGAGAATGATGTATTGTGCAACGATTTTTTGTCATCCCTTGTCAACTGGTAGAGCTTCTGCGAAACTAGGAATATAGCCAAAGCATATGACGGATAATCCTTAGAATCCAGATGGATGAAATACTAAAGAGACATACCTATTAGGGCGGAGTGAATTGGGGCTTCTTTTGAAATCATTATTGCTCTACCTGCAGAAAGTTACCTTTCTAGTACAGAAGTAAGACTGCAAAATATTATTGGCCTAGTCCTTTATTTGGAGGTGCCCCAATTCCATTAAAGAATGGACAAAATGCTCCAGATGCATAAAATTAATTTGCTTGATAAAATTAATTTGCTAATTTCTCCTAAAAATATACGAAATTTTCCGACGAAATATATTTGAATCAGTGTCTCCAAGCTTATACAAAAATTCTGAAAATTCGAGGAAATTTCCAAAATTTCAAAACTTTCTGCAGGTAGAGCAATAATGATTTCAAAAAAAGCCCCGATTTACTCCGCCCTAACACTTATGTGGCTAAGCTTTGGATTCCAAGCATACTTAATCTGTATTTAATATTTCTAAATAAAAAAAAATAAAAGTGCATGTCCGAATAAAAAAGCTCTACTAATATAAAACCTACTGTCAAATTGAGACCAACAAAGATATAAAAAAATTCAATGAGATACGCGAAGAGCTGGCGAGAACAAGTTCGTAATCAAGTTCGTGCAGGCAATCAACCGAATCAAAAGTTAAAAGTGCCAATTAACGAAGAGTTTTTGTAAACAGAGAAATAAATTACAAAGATTTTTTCCGCGATAAGAGAGTAAACATTGATGTACCATTTACTTATTCGTATAAATAACCTCTGCTGAGCACGATAATGCATTTAAACGTGGGAGTAGCGAAGCTACAAATGAGTATCGAAAAGTAAACGAAAGCTAAAAGTAAAACAAAGAAGAGACAATAAGTAAATGAAAATTAAATGTAAAACATATGAAAAACAAAAACTAAATGCAAACGAGAAAGGAAAAATAAAAAATAAAATTTTATGTGAATTTAAATGAGCTATTTATTGGCCATTTTTTTAATGAAGAAAAATTGAAAAAATTTTTTTTGGTAGAAGTTATGGATCCATTTCGGAGACCACCACATCCCCTCATCAGACTTCTTCAAGCGGCCTCAACCGAGAATCGAACTTAAGTCGTTCGATTGGTAGTCCATTGTCTATACCATTGAGCTACTACCGCCGTCAGCTTTGTTTCGCTTAAATTTCAATTTTCCTTCCATTACAATCCACATACCAACAACAGTAGCTTAATGACACTCTGCTCATTTAAATTCACATAAAATAATTATTAGAATTAAAACGGCCATATAAATACAAACATAAAAAATAAAATTGTTTAATGATTAACAAATCAACCATACGAGGGGTGCTTGATATATTTTTAGCCTACCAATGAAAAAGTGTTGCCAGGTGAAATCTGACATTTCCATTGGAAAGTCTGACATTTTTTAGCATAATCGTACTCAGAACGTTTTGGCGTACGGCCATCATTTGTGTTGTTTACAGTGACTTGAAAATTTTAATTTGGCAAAAAAATGGAATTAACTCGTTAACATTTTCGTGCGATCATTTTTCACAACTTTCGACGTGGATTGAGTGCGTTGATGAACTTAAATCTTTATATGGCGATGAAGGACCATCCTATCCTACTGTGAAAAATTGGTATAATAAATTCAATCGTGGCCGATGCTCGCTCAAAGACCAATTCCGTGAAGGTCGTCCAAAAACATTGATGCCGTGCGTGAACTCATAATGCAAGATCGTCATGTGACATATCGTGAGATAGAGACATCCTTGGACATTTCTCCCACAAGCATACATACATTCTATATTGCATAAACACCTGGCCATAAAAAGGTTTGTTCTCGTCGGATCCCGCACAATTTCACTGTCGCTCAAAAAAGGCTCGTGTCGATTGGTTCAAAGAAATGTTGCAAAAATACGATCGCGGTGCTTCAAAATATGTTTATAAGATTGTCACAGGTGACGAATCATGGATCTATGCGTATGAACCAGAAAACACAACAACAATCGACCGTGTGGGTCTTCGAAGATGAGCCAAATCCAACGAAAGTTGTTCGTGGAAGAAGCACTTCGAAGCAAGTGGTCGCCTGTTTCTTCGGAAAATCTGGTCATGTGGCGACTGTTCCGCTTGAGCAACGTAGGACGGTCAATTCGGACTGGCACACCACAATTTGTTTTCTTGAAGTCTCCGGAGAAATTCGAAAAAAGAACAAGAGAAGACGAATCATTGTTCACCATGACAATGCGAGATCTCAGAAATCGGCTCAAACCAACACCTTTTTGGCCGGCAAAAACGTCGAATTGATGCGTCACCCGCCGTACAGCCCTGACTTGACACCCAATGACTTCTTATTATTCCCGTTCATCAAGGAAAAAATGCGTGGTCAACGATTTTAGTCGCCAGAAGTTGCTGTTCAGCGTTCAAAAACCATGTTTTGGAGGTGTCTCAATCGGAGTGGAAAAAGTGCTTCGACAATTGGATTGAGCGCATGCAAAAGTGTATAAGTCATGCTGGAGAATACTTTGAAAAACAATAAAACCATTTTTGATGATTAATATTCGCATTTTCATTATTAGGCTAAAAATATATCGAGCGACCCTCGTATATGTACATATGTAAACAAGACCGGGTATAATTCGCTTGCTGGACTTCTGAGTTTTAATTCTCTCACATTTGCAGTAAGTATCTCAACATTTTTGGTTCGTCGTTATACAAAAAAAATTTAAATCAGAATTGGCTTATCACGCCGTTCAAATTAGCGGTCACATACGAATTGGACTAATATAGACGATTTGTAGAGATTATTTGAAAAATTGTAGGGGCAGTTGGAAGTGAGAAAATAAGCAATAAGATAATGAGATACAACACCATTCCCACTTGGGGTTTTTCAGACAAAGGCCTGTCACTTTAGTGAAACCCGGTTTGGTTACCCAAACCCTGCTTATTTAGACTAAGTAGGGCTACCTACAACCACATGAGATTGACTTCCCAATATTACCTGCATACATACCCAATTCAAATAAAAAGCAAATAAATATCGCACGTGTAACATTAACCTTAACAGACATTCCAGAAAAATTTTTTAAAGAACTCTTATATTTACTGAAGCCTAAGAGATGTTTCATTTGAGGAGTGTTAGTAACAACAGCGCATCAAAAGAAAACGAAATACAAAATATATACATATGTATATAAGAGCCTGACTAACTGGCAGATTAGAGGCGTTGCAACCAACGCGTTGGTGGAATATTGTGTGAAGAGAACTGATAGGGAAAAATAAATAAAAAATAGCCTCTCTCCAATTCTCAATAAAGTACAAAGGTATCGGCACCCTAAGTGACGCAACTTAAAATTTTTTGAAATCAACATTCTTTCATAAATCGGTACACAGAATATATCGCTAGCGACTGCCAAAACATCTTTTCCATCAGTCTTTTTTAACTAAAATATAACTATTATATGTGGCCTTGTCCCATATCATAGCCTGTAAAAAAGAAAACAGTTTTTTTTGGCACTCCTGAAAAATTTTGAATTTTGAGTTGTGCCAGTTTATGATTTAGTGTGCCGATATATACATACATATAAATATATAAAGAAAAGTAACGCACATATATGTTATACCTATATGTATGTACATATGTACGCTTGTACATTGAAAGCAAAATAGAGTATGATTCAAAAACAGAACGAACAAATTGATAATCTTGGTTTTTTTCTATAAAAATGCATTTAATATGTGTGTATGTTTACACGCTGAGGTGAAATGAAATATTTTTAGTAGTGATGGGCGAGTCCGAGATGTTTTATTCGATTCTCTCGATTGTTGAAACATCTCGAATGCTCTCGATGGTTTTCATTCGTATTCGATTCAAGTCGTAAATGGCCGTCAGTCGAAACAATCGCTAAAACATCTCGGACTCGCCAACGATTCCTCTCGTTTTCAAAGCAACCCTACAACCAGGGCCGCCGAGAGAAAATCCGGGCCCGGGGTCAAAATAACTACGAGCCTCCATACTAAATGAACAAATTCTAAAAATCAAAATTCAATGAATATATATGTACATAGTTATGAACTTTAATTTATCTATACATTAATACAGATCAAGTACTTAAATATGTTTACATAGAAATATACATATTAGGGTGGGTCAAATGTATTGTTCAAAAGGCACATACAGTTCCCGAATCCATGGGTCATACTGAGTAATATTGTCCATGGGACCATAGGTCTGAATGAATTCTGTTTAAATACATATTGCTTTATTTGTATGAAATAAGTTTCTTTAAATTGTAATACAAATATTTGTTGGTAGGAATTTGGTATATCAAAAGACTGATCCTGCTGAACGCTTTAGTGAAACAGCAATCGAATTCAACTGTACTAAGCACCAAAGAAAATTTTAGCTTCGCAAGCTTCGTTTGTTTTCGGCGTATCGTTGTTTCCATACATACATACACGTACATATATGGGCATTTCCTGGGTGTTTCGGACGGTATGCGATTTTTTGAACTTTTGAGGCAGAAATATCGCGAAATATTGTATCGTTTTATGAAAGAGCGAAAGATTTAGGCCACGGCTAATGATTAAAGTATGTTAGCGACAGAAATTTAGTTTAATGCCTCTGTTTTAGCCACTTAAAAAAAATTGACGTGTTTTTGTAGCGTCCGGAACGCAGTTTAAGTGGCTAAAACAGAGGCATTAAACTAAATTTCTGTCGCTAACATATTTTAATCATTAGCTGTGGCCTAAATCTTTCCTTTTATCATAAAACGATACAATATTTCGCGATATTTCTGCCTCAAAAGTTCAAAAAATCGTGCGAACATACCGTCCGAAACGCCCAGGAAATACCCATATCGCTGTATAAGAATTTGCATCATACCGAACTTTCTGTTGCAACAGAAAACGAATTCAAATTTATGCTGCAAAAACGACGCCAAAAACCAACAATTCCTTAAGTAAGGTGCAGACACGTTAAGAGATTCATAAAGTTTGTTGAAATTTAAAATGATTGCTATCTACGAAAGGGGATTAAAGGTGTCGTTTGTTTATTTTCTGTAAGCAAAAACTTGGATATCATTTTGAGATTCCCGGGCCCTCTAAAGCCCGGGCCCGGGGCAATTGACCCCCTAAGCCCACCGCCCCCTCTCGTCAGGCCTGCCTACAACATCTCGGACTCGCTGCAAAAAATACATAATAATTGTTGTTGCCGCTTGAATATTAAAATTGCTTTACAAAACATACAGAGTGGTACAAATCTATTGCCGTTGTTGCTACTCGTAAAATTCATTTGTTTCATAAGCGTCTCACTTCAGAAAATTTATTAATGTTTAAATAATTAATTATTATTATTATGCACGACACTGTTTAGTTGTGATTGCAATAATGCAGCGTCTATGTATAGCATATTTTTCAATTTGGTTGATTTATTTATATATTTGCCTCACTTCCATTAAAAATCCTACTTTCTTTATCAACAAACCTCATTCAGTTTATTTTATTAACTAAAACATATCATCAAAACAACAGCCGGCCCGCCGACTCGGAACAATCGCAAAAACATCTCGCTTGTGTAGTCGAGATGTCATCGAATGCTGTGGTTATGGTACCAATCAACATTACCAATCAAAATCGGAAACATTTCGTGATTGGTGAGAGGTGGTTATGCTTGCATTGATGATTGGAGCGCACATACACAACATAACACATGATTATTACTGAACACATACACAACATAACACATTATTACCCCCGAAACCTCGACTGCTGGCTGCCTGTTTCACACAGCAGATTTGCTGGATGTGAGAGTCCGAAAATTCTCTCACCGTCGGAGTGCACACCAACAATTTCACGGTGCTCGACCAGCAAGATTGTAACCATAACCAGGCCCGAAACAATTTACGACTCGCCGACTCGGAACAATCGCAAAAACATCTCGCTTGTGTAGTCGAGATGTCATCGAAACAACCTCCGACTCGCCGACTCGGAACAATCGCAAAAACATCTCGATTGTGTAGTCGAGGAGCGAGTCAACTTTTGACTCGATTGTGATTTTGCAACGATGGCGATTCTCTCGATTGTCTAAACATCTCGGACTCGCCCATCACTAATTTTTAGTGCGCAGCTGAGTCAAAATATATAAGCACATCTCACACTGAAAAACTTCTATGCAGTGTATGAATACACGCTTTCACCTAAAAGTATGCAATGGTTACACAGTCCAACAAATTTATAAAAATTTTACTCAACACCAACAAACGCTATTAATTATGAAAGAGGATGTCTCCCAGACCAACTTTGCCGAACAGAGTACAAAATCATAACTTTTTTCATACATAAATCTAAACTTTCCTTGAAATTCTTGAAAATCGCGAGGTTTTTGTTGTAGCCCCATTCAGTTTTTGCAAAAGTGAACTTTTTTTCAGTTTAATTACTATACAACAACCCATTTTCATACTCCGGTGCCAGAGGGAGGATCTAAAGAAAAACAAGTAAGGAAGCCTAAGTTCGAGTGGAATCGAACATTAGATACTCAGCTGTATGCTTTCGTTGTTTGTTTGCGTTTGCTCGATATAGGGTGTATTTTATATGAAACGAGTGCCGCATAAAGTGGGTGCAGCCACGCCCATTTTCAAAATTTGTATCAACCATCCAACTAAGCATATAAATATTATTGTTAGTGCAAAATTGCATCCATCTCTGACTTTTAGTTACAAAGACGTCACGTTACAAATTCCCAAAGGGTGTTCCAGAAATATCTTTGTTAAAAAGTAGGCGTGGTCATAAACCGATTTCAATAAATTTTTGCGTGTCTATTAACACATTTTATAAAAGTGCATAAGCCAAGTTTCGTCATAATATCTCAGTTATTTGTCGAGTTATGGGCTCCGAAATCTCGTATATTCCTGCTTCTAAAAGGAGGCGGTGCCACGCCCATTTTCCAAAATTTTTGTATTTTTTGTTTTATGTCCATAGTTGGACACCTTCCATAAAATTTCAATGATATATCTTTATATTTGACAGGAATATCGCTTAAAATGCTTTTATTAGGCCACTTTATAATACCCATATATAAAAGTGGGCGTGGTCGTCAACCGATTTTGGCAATTTTTCGTCCAAACATTTGCCTAAGTATATCACGCCTACCAAATTTCATCGATATATCTTCAACGGTTTCTGAGTTATGACTCATAAAACTTTCAATGTTTGCCCCTTAATAAGTGGGCGTGGCACCGCCCATTTTCCAAAATTTCACCATATTTCTTCATAAGCTCAATACGTGGGTAAAATTTTATCACTCCAGCCCTATTAGTTACTGAGATACAAAATTTCGGATTTTTACTATATAGGGGAGGTGGGCGTGGTCATGGTCCGATTTCGCCCATTTTCAATACCATCCGTCCCAGTCTTGATACCAACTTACATTTCAAATTTCATCAAAATATCTCAATTTTTGCGCGAGTTATCGTGCTCACAGACGGACAGACGGACGGACATGGCTCAATCGATTTCTCTTTTCACCCTGATCATTTTGATATATATAAGTCTATATCTATCTCGATTATTTCATTCTGTTACAATCCACCGTTAGGAAATCAAAACTATAATACTCTGTGTACTAGTACAGCTGAGTATAAAAATGCATATGAGGAGGTCCATAACAAAACGCAATAACTCCACTTCTCAAATATTTTGGTTTTTTAACTAAGTCCAATTCTACGCATTAAAACCTATGTAACCATTGCTATAAAACATACCAAAAGTCAATAATTTTACTGTTATTCAACACCAAAAATATTAGTTCAGACCAAATTGAAACATTTCCATATCTATCCAATTAAATTAATATTATTTTTATGGTTGTTAGAAATATTCTTTGATTAAACTACCTTTGAGAATAACTACTTTGCATTTAATATTGTAAACACATTTGCCAATTCTTTTTATGCTAAATAAAACAGTGGTCCAAAATTTCTGAGTTGGAGTATTATACCAAGATATTTTTAGATCAGCAGGGAAATAGTGCCAATGGAACAGATGATATAACTTTATGTGATTGTTTGGAGGAGGACACTGCAATGAAAATGTAATATAATGTGAAATTATTGTAAAACTTGTATGTTAATATAGTGATTTAAATAAAACAGTTTTTAGTTTTCCTATAGAATATGTACAAGCAATTAAAATCAAAAAAAATTATTTAAAGCAAAAAGCCAAAATTCCAAACCTAGTTTATATCAAAACGCAACATTTCCATACATGTTCAGAGCAAAATGAAATAAATACTATTGGACGGACCAAAACGCAACATTTCCATTTTTTTAATCTAAATAACTTAAAGACTAATTGCCAGATAAAAATTTTTTTTTTATTATTTGTATTGTTTTTAGATAACTATTAAACTACAATAACAGTTTAAAAAAAATTTATATCCTATTGACTTAAATTAGTTTTTTTCGTTTACCCAAAAAATTGTTTTGGTGGAATTATTGCGTTTTGTTATGGACCTCCTCATATAATGTGTATACATATAAAATTTCTTGCATATTTCATGGCGTAATTTGCGATTATTATATCCTGCGGTCTTTTGCGTTATTTGTACAAAGATTTTGTCTGAGGGGACCCCTAGTGAAATTTTATGGCGAATAATTTTCTAGAACATTTTAACCCTCTATCTGCATTGTTAATTGATATTTTCTACATGTCTTCCCAAACAAGGGTTAAAAACAGCCATTTGCGTGGGCGTTAGAGGGTTAAAGTCTACCGCAGATAAATTCCTTATTAAATTCTGTAGAAGAAGTCCGAGCTCAAAAACTTCATTTCAGGTCATTTTTTATAAGATATTTTCGATAAAGTAATTGCACCTTCAGCTAAAACCATAAAACTTTAACCCCCTCTAAAAAAAAACTCAGACCCTCTGGACTAGTACTCTGTTCGGCAAAGTTGGTCTGGCAGACATCCTCTTTCATAATTAATAGCGTTTGTTCGTGTTAAGAAATCACTGTTGGTCAGTGTTACCTACATAGATATGTACATATGTCCATACAAGTGAAGCTAATAAAATCGTGTTAAAAAATAATAATAACTAATTATAATTATATATTTTAACTAAAAAAAAATCAAAAAGTTAATAAAGAAACTTAATTATGCAAATGTTCATTGCATCAAACTTAGAATGGAATTTAGCAGCGGCTAAAACTATATACTCTTTGGTACCGTCGCCAAAGCCAAATATATTTTTGAGAAAACGAGTGTTGAGCCTTTAAATATTTATTGGATAATTTATAATAAATATGTATATATTTTTATTATTGTATGTAGCACCCGGATTCTCGAAATCGCTATCGCTGAGACCACCAAAAGTCTCTAAATTTATATCAGACGCGCCTAAAAATATGCAATATCTGGTAAAATGTCTGACACAAAACTGGCGGATCAATGCTGCCAGCACGCTGTAGCTTGAGGTGATATAAATAAATAAAATAGATACCTAAATACGCATTTGGTATGGATTTAGCGACAGTGATTTTTGGAATCCGGGTGCAGCTTTTAAGATAACCAACCACCCCCTGTTGTTGTTATTCAAGCGACAAATGCACTTCCCAGCAGATCTGAAAGAATGCAGCTGGAGTTGCAGTCCTTGAACGAAATAAATCCTGGTTGTGCCAATATTTAGACACGACTGCCGAGGGAACGATAACAGTGCCTTTCCTTCACCATAATTTCTAGTTACTTTGAACTCTACATGAACTCAGTGCAAAATCAATACTTGCAATTCTATATAACATTCTTAAGGTTGCCGCTGGGGCTAAAGTTAATACATATATGTATGTAGGTATATGTATGCACCTACGTAGTATTCTACTTTGAACGCAGCTGCTTGCAGTTAATTATTTTCAAGCTACAATGCTCCCAACTGTGTATACCTACATTTTCACATACATAAGTACCTATGTGCATATGTATATAAATGTTTCATATTCCCTATTTACTGCGCTATTATACATATTTATAAAAGAAATTTTCGAAAGATGACAGACATGTTGGTGGATCATGGAACAGACTGACGATGAAGCGTACGCAAACATATGTACATACTCAGTTCATCTGATCTGGCACATAATTAGGTAATATACATATATATATTAAATACGCATATACTTTATATACATAGGTACATACATACATATATACTAAAGTAGATACGTATACAGATTGCCAGATAGTTAAGTAAACAAATAAGTTAATATTTGCATTAATGTGTATATACATACAGATATCACCTAAAAAATATTATAGATAAAAACAAGGTGTGCGGCAATATGGTAACGGTGACGGCAGCTGCCGTCCATAACTGATTGATTATACATACAGTGTTGGAAAAAATAATAGGGACACGAAAAATATTTTACAATTCTCCATTTATTTCATTTTATGACCAAATAATAATTACTATATATTGATAGTTACACGGAGAGGACATGCTTCAATGACTCTGGGGTGGTTTTTGTATAATAATTTAATTTTTATAAACAAAAATAATGAAATGTATAATTTAAGTTGGAAAAAATAATAGGGACAAACTTTAAATTCGATTGTTTTTTCAAATAATCTACAATATTACTGCTGCAGCTAGATTTAAACTAAAGTTTAATTGAAGCTCCTTCATTTTTTATAACTTCCTTACATCTTCGTGGCATAGGGTTGACCAAATCAGCGCAATTTGCAACCGGTATTAAGTACCAAGCTTCTTTAATTTTTTTTCATAACTCTTGCTTATTTTTCCATTTTTGATCCGCCATCGTCTTCTTTAATATTCCCTATAGGGCTGAGGTACGACGTCTGTGAGGGCTACTCCAAAACAGCAGCTTTCTTACGTTCAAACCATGAGTTTTCGATTCTGGAGGCATGTTTGGGGTCATTGTCATGCGTAAATCGCCATCTAATGATATCAAGGAGTAGAACAATTCGCAACAGACCTCGAGAAGTAGGACTAAGTGGAAAAAATCCCAGAAAAGCTCCGTATCTGAGAAAAAATAATGTAAGCCAACGAACTGAATTCGCTCAGAGGAACATGTTGCCGGACAACTTGAATAACGTTATTTAATCTGATGACACAAAAGTAAATTTGTTCGGCTCGGATGGCATAATGTTCGTTCAACGCCCGCAGAATGCAGAATTTCATCCCAGATACACCAGAAAGACTATCAAGCACGGTGGCGTCCTCTGAACGAATTCAGTTCGTTGGCTTACATTATTTTTTCTCAGATACGGAGCTTTTCTGGGATTTCTTCCACTTAGTCCTACTTCTCGAGGTCTGTTGCGAATTGTTCTACTCAAAACAGGATCATTTAAACCCTCCTTGATATCATTAGAAGGCGATTTACGCATGACAATGACCCCAAACATGCCTCCAGAATCGAAAACTCATGGTTTGAACGTAAGAAAGCTGCTGTTTTGGAGTAGCCCTCACAGACGTCGTACCTCAGCCCTATAGGGAATATTAAAGAAGACGATGGCGGATCAAAAATGGAAAAATAAGCAAGAGTTATGAAAAAAAATTAAAGAAGCTTGGTACTTAATACCGATTGCAAATTGCGCTGATTTGGTCAACCCTATGCCACGAAGATGTAAGGAAGTTATAAAAAATGAAGGAGCTTCAATTAAACTTTAGTTTAAATCTAGCTGCAGCAGTAATATTGTAGATTATTTGAAAAAACAATCGAATTTGAAGTTTGTCCCTATTATTTTTTCCAACTTAAATTATACATTTCATTATTTTTGTTTATAAAAATTAAATTATTATACAAAAACCACCCCAGAGTCATTGAAGCATGTCCTCTCCGTTTAACTATCAATATATAGTAATTATTGTTTGGTCATAAAATGAAATAAATGGAGAATTGTAAAATATTTCTCGTGTCCCTATTATTTTTTCCAACACTGTATATAAGCACGCACCTACACTTTTATAAATAATTATCACCTTAAAATATCGGCTGTTCATACTGTATATACGCAGTTACATACCTACATGAACTAATTTTTAATTCTAAATATAAGTATGGAATATTGAAAAATATGTAGATATGCAAATATTTATGAATGTATCAGCAAGTAAAATATATGTATTCATATATTTTTAGGTCACATGTATTTATTGCTGCAAATATTCTCATCATTACTTGTTCCTGTTGAGTAGCATTTTTCCTTTTTCCGTTTTTCCTTTGTGCCACGGCTCCTTTGTTATATGATGTACCTAGTTGATGTATGCGTTTAATTAATATCCAGATGTTTTTCTGCAATTTCTTTAGTAAGATATACAAATGTTTGCTTCTTTAATAACAAATATATTAAATTTATATATGCATATATATATCTATATCTATGCACATTAGCAGAAAAGAAATAAACAGAAGATTCTTATTTTTGTTAATGCACAGCAAGAGAAATTTGTATTGAAAATGCACTGTGCGCGGTGAACGAGAGACTGAACGCCACAAATTTCTTTTGCTGACGAGTCCCCCCAATGCGAATGCAGCAACAACGCTACACAAGCACACTGAGGAACCCCTCTACAGCGCTAGTCTAGCAACAACAAAAATACACACAGAAACTGGAGCAGCGTGCACATAAACACACCGCAACTCAGGAAGAGCGCCAATTGCTGAGCGAAAGTCAAATTGGTCTGATTGTCTTTATTGGAAGCCACTTTAATTCAATGTATAATTGTTATTGTAATGATGTGATAACCTACCTTATTAATTCAGTTAATCAATCCTTATTGTTTTTAACGTTTTTTATTTAGAAGATGTACCAATTTTTATTTTACAAACAATTTATTTCTCCAATTCAACAAGCTCCAATTATGTTTGGCAAAATGTTGCCAGGTGTAAATTTATTACCATTTTGTAGGGAGACACGGGTGAAAAATAATTACAATGATATTGACGAAACGAAATGCGTAAAAGCCCGTATCCACATAACTTGATTCACCAGAGAAACATGTAGCAAAACATCTCGCTCAATAACCCGTCTCCACGTGCCTAATCGTGATTCAGTTTAACATTTCTCTTTCTTGCTCTTCTTAAATGTTTGTATGTTTGCTTATTTTTGCGTCTTTGTTTTGGTTTGTGTGAGATTTCGATAGATTTTCGAAACAAAATTAGAGAAGACATCGATATCATCGAGGTTGGCAAGATGATTCAGAATGAAACAGTGTTTCAATCTTCACTCGCTCTCAGAAATTTGTATGGAAATTGGCGATTTTCGGCACTGGTTTCCGTGTCGAAACAAGATTGAGAGAGAAAATGCAGAAAAAAAGAGCGAAACACGTTATGTGGAGACATGGTATTAATTCACAACAGTGGAAATTTTATACATTAAAATTTTCTCCAAATGTATATCGAGGCCTGAGTAAAAGATAACTCTATTTCAAAAGTTGTTTCAAAAACGTCCTATTTCAGAATTCTCTTCAATAATGCCCTATTTCAAAACTTGCTTCAATAACGCCCTATTTCAGAATTTGTTTCAATAACGTCCTATTTCAGAAAATTATTCAAAAACACCCTATTTCAGAGAAATATATATATATATGGAATTTTCTCTGAAATAGGACGATATTGAAACAGTTTTTCAAATAGGGCGTTTTTGAAGCAAAATCTGAAATAGGGCGTTATTGAAGCAAGTTTTGAAATAGGGCGTTTTTGAAGCAAAATCTGAAAAAGGACGTTATTGAAAAATTTTTTGAAATAGGGTGATCTTTTACTCAGCCGCCGATATAGAAATAAGAATCACTGTATGTTATTTTTAGCTGTTGCTTGAGCTTTTTGTATAGCTTGCTTTTTTACTAAAAGTATAAGTTGAAATGTACCAAAAATACAAAAATATTCCAATAAGGAAATGGAAATCTAATGATCACGCCGAAACATTCTATGTAATAAATGCCAATGTGCTATGTACTTAGTGGTTACAGTATAATTACATATATTCGTAATGTTCTATTCATAATTTTATGAAAAGTCCTATAATTAAAAATATATATACCTATAAGCTAAGTGCGGAAGGGTACTATTCCGCATGGAAAAGTCATAAAAAATAAAAAAAAAATGTGACATATATATAGATATACAACTGACATCTCGTTCAAATTCAAGGACAACACAATTTATGACAATCCGACTTAAAGAAAACAAATATGATGCATTGGTACCTCAAAAAAAAAATTAAAAAGTTTACTTCACTCACCAAGCAGATGTTTTCCTGCTACGATTAAGTTAATTTTTATTTTTTTATTTTTTGCACCCTTTGTTTCGTAACCATATAAAATGATTTATATCAGGGCCTCGGAGCAAACGCTTTTTCTCGTTTGCTACGCTCCTGGTCCGCTTTGAAAATTTGTTTCCTCTGGCTCCGCTTTTAGCTGAAATCTTTTTTTGCTCCAAGCTCCGCTCACGCTACGACTTTTTTGCTCTTACTCCGCTCAACAAAATAAGCAAAAGACGTTACTACTACTTACAAATGTACCAGTGATAGAAAATGACCCGTGTCTGCGCACTTTTACGCATTTTCGAAAGCATCTTGGCACTTATGCGCAATCGATCTGCGTTAGTTTGCGAAACTCTATTCAAATTAAAAATATTTCTTCCATCATGCGGCGTCATTCTGTTTGCGGTATTTATTAAAGAAAATTTATCATATTAGTTTTATATATGTTTTTTCTCTGTGATGACAACCAATATATCAAGTTTTATCCATTTTGTTTTATAAACAAATTACATAATGTAAACCTGTGTCCATACATGCGATGATTCAAATCAGATTTATTTCCTTACCGAAAATGGCTAAGTGTATTTATGTGTAAAGATGATGCCACATAGAACTTTGTGTTGCGCTACTTGATACTTTCTGCGTGACAGCTGGGATAAAATACATTTATCTATACGAGGTTTCGCACATAACAAAAAGTAACGCAACGCCGAAGTTACGTAAAGCACAAAGTTGCCCAAATCCCAACTCTTGGGTGCGTTGAAATTTTTTTTCAGTTTCATGTTACTTCAAATGTAAATAAACAAAAACAATAAAACGGAGAATGACAGATTTTTCAGAAATAAATATTTTTTGAGTGATGTTACAACATTTATTGTAGCATAGTTTTTCAGTTTTGCGTTTTTGACATAAAAAAGGCGTAACGCAAAGCGGAAAAGGGTTTATGTGGAATCAGCTTACGGTACGTATAGATATGTTAGGAGCTAAAGAGCTAGTGATTTTTAGCTCCAGCTTCGCTCCTGTCAATGATTTTAACTGAAGCTCAAGATCAACCGTGAGTTCCTTATGCTGTGGTTATGGTACCAATCAACATTGCCAATCAAAAGCGGAAACATTTCGTGATTGGTGAGAGGTGGTTATGCTTGCATTGATGATTGGAGCGCACATACACAACATAACACATGATTATTACTGAACACATACACAACATAACACATTATTACCCCCGAAACCTCGACTGCTGGCTGCCTGTTTCACACAGTAAGTTTGCTGGATGTGAGAGTCCGAAAATTCTCTCACCGTCGGAGTGCACAACAACAATTACACGGTGCTCGACCAGCTTGATTGGTAGCATAACCAGGCCATTAGCTATACAAAGAACGTAGATTAAGAGCCTATACACACTTGCGACTCAATCGATTTGGTCGAATTGGACTGTTGTATTCACACTACTCCAACTATTTAGTCGAATCGGTGGCAGCTATTCACACTTGAGACTAAATAGTCGTGCGATTGACAATGACATGGTGTTGCCAATGTTCACATTTTACTCAGCAAATTTTACATTAGTGGTCTTCATATAAAGTGATGAAGTATTAAATTGTTAAAGTTTATCTGCATTCTTACATGAAAGCACCTTCTTGCCAGCTGTCAACTTGATTAATAAATAAAAAACAATAAAATAAACAAAAAGTGCATACATTGTTTGGCTTTGTTTCTTATTAAACTAGCAACTAGCTGTCAAGTAAATGAAAAGAGAAAAACGGAAGGAATTACGCTCATAAAGGCGAAACGAACAGAAGTACAAGAGACGGAAAAATAGTAAAAATCAGCCATTAATAATTTTCATGAAATTTCATTTTCATTATTTCTATTTTAAAATGCGATTAATGACATTTGAAGAGAACAACAATATCAAGAAACATATGAAAACGGAAGTAAATATCCTTAGTTAGATAATTCTTGTTTATAACTACACCATTTCCAGATGGATTTTAGAAAGCGTCAACTGGATTTTAGAAATGTCGATTTGATTTTAGAAAAGGGAAATTGGACTTTAGAAACTGTAAATTGGATTTTCGAAAATTTATATAATTATTAATTTATACTTTCATACGCAGTAAAGAATTTCTATTCGAAAAATTCTGTGTAAAATTTATTATAAACGCACATTCTGAAATCCAATTCACGCTTTCAAAAATCCAATTTTGTTTTCTAAAATCCTTTTAACGCTTTCTAACATCCAATTGACATTTCTAAAATCCAATTTCCCCTTTCTAAAATCCAATTGACATTTCTAAAATCCAATTTCCCCTTTCTAAAATCCAGTTAACGCTTTCTAAAATCCATCTGGAAATGGTGTAGTTAATAAGAAACGAACCTTTTGTTTTTAAACATTTTGAAAATATTAATTGAAATATTCAATCTCTACAATTTACCAAAAGTGAAATAAAAGTAGTTCTGTCAGCATGGCAACTCTTTCCTCTACGAATATCACTGTTGTTGTTGTAGTCGTTCGACTAAATTGTCTCAAGTGTGAATACGTAGAAGGGCGCCTTGCTGATCAAGCAGTTGTACAACTGTTTCAGTTGGAATGAAATTGGGCTGCAAATCCAACTGTTTCAGTTGTACAACTAATTGAATGTAGTGTGAATGCTTCCATACATTCCCATGCAAATCAACATTCGACTAAGAGCCTATACACACTTGCGACTCAATCGATTTAGTCGAATGTTGATTTGCATGGGAATGTATGGAAGCATTCACACTACATTCAATTAGTTGTACAACTGAAACAGTTGGATTTGCAGCCCAATTTCATTCCAACTGAAACAGTTGTACAACTGCTTGATCAGCAAGGCGCCCTTCTACGTATTCACACTTGAGACAATTTAGTCGAACGACTACAACAACAACAGTGATATTCGTAGTGGAAAGAGTTGCCATGCTGACAGCACTACTTTTATTTCACTTTTGGTAAATTGTAGAGATTGAATATTTCAATTAATATTTTCAAAATGTTTAAAAACAAAAGGTTCGTTTCTTATTAACTACACCATTTCCAGATGGATTTTAGAAAGCGTTAACTGGATTTTAGAAAGGGGAAATTGGGTTTTAGAAATGTCAATTGGATTTTAGAAAGGGGAAATTGGATTTTAGAAATGTCAATTGGATTTTAGAAAGCGTTAAAATGATTTTAGAAAACAAAATTGGATTTTTGAAAGCGTGAATTGGATTTCAGAATGTGCGTTTAAAATAAATTTTACACAGAATTTTTCGAATAGAAATTCTTTATTGCGTATGAAAGTATAAATTAATAATTATATAAATTTTCGAAAGTCCAATTTACAGTTTCTAAAGTCCAATTTCCCTTTTCTAAAATCAAATCGACATTTCTAAAATCTAATTTTCCCTTTCTAAAATCCATTTGGCTATTTTAAAATCTAATTTCCCCTTTCTAAAATCCAATTGACATTTCTAAAATCTAATTTCCCCTTTCTAAAATCCAATTGACATTTCTAAAATCCAATTTCCCCTTTCTAAAATCCAATTGACATTTCTAAGATCCAATTTCCCCTTTCTAAAATCCAGTTGACGCTTTCTAAAATCCATCTGGAAATGGTGTAGTTATAGACAAGAATTATCTAACTAAGGATATTTACTTCCGTTTTCATATGTTTCTTGATGTTGTTGTTCTCTTCAAATGTCATTAATCGCATTTTAAAATAGAAATAATGAAAATGAAATTTCATGAAAATTATTAATGGCTGATTTTTACTATTTTTCCGTTTCTTGTACTTCTGTTCGTTTCGCCTTTATGAGCGTAATTCCTTCCGTTTTTCTCTTTTCATTTACTTGACAGCTAGTTGCTAGTTTAATAAGAAACAAAGCCAAACAATGTATGCACTTTTTGTTTATTTTATTGTTTTTTATTTATTAATCAAGTTGACAGCTGACAAGAAGGTGCTTTCATGTAAGAATGCAGATAAACTTTAAGAATTTAATACTTCATCACTTTATATGAAGACCACTAATGTAAAATTTGCTGAGTAAAATGTGAACATTGGCAACACTATGTCATTGTCAATCGCACGACTATTTAGTCTCAAGTGTGAATAGCTGCCACCGATTCGACTAAATAGTTGGAGTAGTGTGAATACAACAGTCCAATTCGACCAAATCGATTGAGTCGCAAGTGTGTATAGGCTCTAAATCGATTGAGTCGCAAGTGTGTATAGGCTCTAACGTTCTTTGGCTCTTAATTCCCTGCTACACTGCCCACCGGGGCCCTGGTTCATATCATGACTAGAAAAATTGCCACTGTGTCTTTGCTAACAGGACGGCTCAAAATTTTTAATATTTCCGTTTTTAAAACGAATAATAAAGAAATTACGGAAATGAAATTTGGTTAAATAACTGTTATTTTAACATGTGATTCGTTCAAGACACATCAGTTTAAAGCCGGAATTACAATAGCGATGTGGCTGTGGCAGCGTCTGTTTTTCGAAATCAGCTGATTTTTAGAAACTACGGTTTGCAATGAAGCGGCACATAATACAGCAGAGGCAGCTGGCAGCACCGCTCCGTTTAGCCCAAATTCTAAATTCGCTGCTGCTGCCTTGGATCGCAGCCAACTTCTAAGTGTTGATGTGAACTTATGTCTGTTTCCGTACTATCCAATGTAATATATTTTTTACTAATTTTGTGTTTCCGTACTTTGATGCCAGCAAGCGGGAGATAATTTAATTTTTACTTAATTAATTTCCACTAGCAAATATTGCTGGCGGGATGCAAAAGCAAAGAAGAAGAAAGAGCAGAGGAAAAAATGAAACAAGATTGATTATTTTAATTGAAAAAAGTGAACATGAAAATGGTAAGTAAATTTATGTCACCACGTGTCCAAGGTAAAAGGAAACAGACCGAATATATAAAGAAGTCACTGCCAAATACTGCGAACGCTCTATTGTGTTTGGTCTGGCAGTCACTGCTCATATTAGACGCATCAGCTGATTTCGAAAACCGTCGCTGCCCGCTGCCACATCGCTGATGTAATTTGGGCTTAAAGCAGTGTTTGAAATTGCTTAGCTACTTTTGCTGCATTTGCTTTTGCTTTGCTTTTGCTAACGAAAAGTAAATTAGCAAACTCGGCCAGCCAAGTATTCAGCTGAGCCGTGTTTGCTTGTATAGTTAAGCAAAGCAACGCGATTTGGGGGATTTCATTTTACTTCCAGCAATTATAGCCCCGACACATAGCATACGTCAATCCGTCTACGTCGACGTATGTGACTGACAGCTCAGTAAAATGTCGGCATTTAAACGTACGTCGTCACACGTACGACGGATCCGTCGCCGCAACGTACCGAAGTTGCCCAAAAGTCAACTTTTGGTATACGTCAATCCGTCGCTATGTCAGCTGATTGCTTTTGATTGTTAACCTTTAGCTACTCTTGAAGTTCACTTTTTTTGCAATTTGCTTTTCGAGTTTTTTCTCATTTGTATAACATTCCTCCATAAAACAAAATGGTCAAGAATTATCAGGAGATGTGAAGTTACTGAAAACTGAACTTCAATAGGGCAACTTAAAAGAGAAATTACAAAATATTCTAAAGAGTTAAATTTTTGCCACCACCTCTGTAGTTAAAGGTTAATCAAACAGCTGATTTTTGTATATCCGCCAACGTTTCCTATGTGGCGACCTCTCCGTCAAGTACGTGAGCTGTCAGTCACATACGTCGACGTAGACGGATTGACGTATGCTATGTGACGGGCCTATTAGTTGTGTCTTTGCATTTTTTCTGCTTTTGCTTTTTTTGCTGAAACGATTTGTTTACGCATATTTCGATTTTTTATACATATTTACTTATGTGTATGTATGTATATACACATAATATGTATGTATGTCCATTTGTAAACATCTTTTCATGTTGAATTTTGCTTAAAAACTAGTTTCAGCAAAATAAGCAACTGTAAGCAAAAATTTACTACTCAACTAATTGCTGGAAGTAAAAGCAACCCTCTCAAATTGAGTTGCTTGGCTTAACTATACAAGCAAACACGACTCAGCTGAAAACTGAAGCGAATGATTCGTGTTTTCGTTTTTGGCTCGGCTGAATTCAGCAATAAGCAAAAAACATCGGCTATTGCTGTTTTGCAGCAAGCAAATTCAAACCCTGGTTTAAAGATCTTCAGTACACGAACTTTAGCGGATATAGTCAGTCGTTAACGAACAACAACGCATCTTCAAAAGCAATAAATACAAAAAGCTAATATTAAGCCAATCAATATTAATTGATACCGAAAACACTACATAAAACTTATGCAAATAATAAAACAAAAAGTTAACGTACGGAAGAAATAAATATTCCTCAGTTACCAGGAATTGAGTTTAGGAAAATGTGAATACTTGAATTGGCCAACTTTCTGCAGCCGCAAAAACAATTTTACCAACGGAAAATATGTATGTATGTATATAAAATCTATGCAATTCAATGATATTCATCAAAATGTGCAAAAGTGGCAAACAAAAAGAAACACAAAAACTTTCTAAAGAAAGCAAAGAAATAAGCAGTGGAAGACAGCCAAGAGTGAGTGATGCACGGATTTACCAAGCTGCCTATGTACAGTATGTACATACATACATACATATATACATATGAATGTATATTCAAGGCAAAAGTCAAATTCGATAGTTGAAAGCAAGAACTAAAATCCGCCCAAGGTATGTTTGTATGTATTATATATTATTGTATTATGTACATATATGTATGTATGTAGTCCACATGAGTGTGATTTGCTCCTAACAATCGCCAGGAACAAATCCGCCAATTTGGAGATATAAATCTACAAAATTATTTTTTGAAACGATTGCGGTGGCGACTATCAAATGGCGGTGTGTTGGCTTGTGCCAAAACTTTTGCAGCGGAAAAACGCTTTGCTTAGCAAACTCAGAGTCGAGTTGTGTGATGTGAGCGGTGCGTTTGCTTCTGTGTGGCAAAGCAACCAATTGGTACATACCAGGGATGGGCATTATTCAAAATTTGAATAATTCAATAACGAAAAAATAAAAATAAATTTTTATTCTTCATTCTCATATCCTTGAATAAAGAATAAATTTTTATTCTTCATTCCGGCGCCCTTGAATAAAGAATAATTTTTTATTCTTTATTCTGATACCCTCGAATAAAGAATAAAAATTTATTCTTCATTCTGATACCCTTGAATAAAAAATAAATTTTTATTCTTCATTTTGGTGCCCTTGAATAACGAATAATTTTGTATTCTTCATTTTGATACCCTTGAATAAAGAATAAAAATTTATTCTTTATTCTGATACCCTTGAATAAAAAATAAATTTTTATTCTTCATTCTGATGCCCTTGAATAAAGAATAATTTTTTATTCTTCATCCGAAATTGGTTGAATAAAAAATAAAATTTTATTTTTCATTCAGATAATTTTGAATAAAGAATAAATTTTTATTCACGTTATTCAAATTATTCTTGCAGGTCACACAAGTAAATGATTTTGCGAATATTTTTCTGAATACGAACCAAGTATTTTCCCGGGCCCCAACCGAATATTTTTCCGAATACTTTCCCGAATCCGAACCCAAATACTCAACCGAATATTTTTCTGAATCCGAACCGAATATTTTACCGAATACTTTCCCGAATCCGAACCGAATATTTTCCCAAATCCGAAACCGAATACTTTCCCGAGTCTGAACCGAATACTTCTCCGGGTCCGAACCGAATACTTTTCCGAGTTCTAACCGAATACTTTTCCTTGTTCGAACCGAATACTTTTCCGGATCCGAACCGAATATTTTTCCAAAACCGAACCGAATACTTTTCCGAGTCTGAACCGATTACTGTACAGAGTCCGGAACCCGCTGGCTCTGTAATTAACGAAGTTATGGTAAAAATGAAAATGTAATTGTATTTGAATAGAACGGCGCCAAATTTCATTAAAAACCGATGACCGGAACATAGTGAATACAAGAAACTACATATGTACTTCTTTTGTTAATACATACATATATATGTATGTATGTACATATGTATGTATGTAAATATGTATGTATGTATTTACTGTATGCATATTCGTTTGCATTTTAATTCTTACCATAACTTCGTTAATTACAGCTGATAATCGGTTCGGACTCGGAAATGGATTCGGTTCGGACTCGGAAAAGTATTCGGTTAGGTTTTGGAAAAATATTCGGTTCGGACCCGGAAAAGTATTCGGTTCGAACTCGGAAAAGTAATCGGTTCAGACTCGGGAAAGTATTCGGTTTCGGATTTGGGAAAATATTCGGTTCGGATTCGGGAAAGTATTCGGTAAAATATTCGGTTCGGATTCAGAAAAATATTCGGTTGAGTATTTGGGTTCGGATTCGGGAAAGTATTCGGAAAAATATTCGGTTGGGGCTCGGGAAAATACTTGGTTCGTATTCAGAAAAATATTCGCAAAATCATTTACTTGTGTGACCTGCAAGAATAATTTGAATAACGTGAATAAAAATTTATTCTTTATTCAAAATTATCTGAATGAAAAATAAAATTTTATTTTTTATTCAACCAATTTTGGATGAAGAATAAAAAATTATTCTTTATTCAAGGGCATCAGAATGAAGAATAAAAATTTATTTTTTATTCAAGGGTAGCAGAATGAAGAATAAATTTTTATTCTTTATTCAAGGGTATCAAAATGAAGAATAAAAAATTATTCATTATTCAAGGGCACCGAAATGAAGAATAAAAATTTATTTTTTATTCAAGGGTATGAGAATGAAGAATAAATTTTTATTCTTTATTCAAGGGTATCAGAATGAAGAATAAAAAAGTATTCTTTATTCAAGGGCGCCGGAATGAAGAATAAAAATTTATTCTTTATTCAAGGATATGAGAATGAAGAATAAAAATTTATTTTTTATTTGAATAAAAATTTATTCAAAACTGCCCATCCCTGGTACATACATATGTATGTATGGATATGTAGCTGAGCAACACGACTGAATTGGCGGTACCTGCAAACTTTTGTGTGTGCAGCGACATAACAAAGCGATAAGCAACGTGACTTCGAAATTGGAGTCAAACGGGCCATGAGTTGTGCATTGTTCAGGATGCTTACCTATACATATGTATGTACATATCGTCGGCCCCCTGCCAGAACCACGAATGTGCAATTTTTCCAATTTTGAGTTAAGTGGTTTTCCTGATTAATCGGCGGGGTGCACTCAAAAAAAAAATTTCTCGATCAAAGACATAATTTTCCTTATTTTGAACACGCGTCCCAATACAAAATTTTCTTTGTTTTGTGTAAATTTTCTCAAAAATGTGGAAAAAACATAAAAAAACACTCAAACAAATTCGTTGCCATGGGGATTTGTATGGGAATTTAATTTCTCAAAATTAAAGAAATCAAGTCTTCAAAACAAGGAAAGTTGGGAATGGAATGGCGCTTAAAGAATTTTTCATTATTTTAATGTATGAATTTTTTCAAAACAAGTATATGAAACCATGGTAACGCATGTAACAACAATATTTTATAAATCTTTTAACATCTTTTAAGGAAAATTTACTCAAAACAAAGAAAGTAGTGTTCAAAATAGGTAAACAATTTCTTTGACCCCTCCATATATTTTTTTTCTCTCAGTGTGTAATAACCCTGCAAGAACTGTGCAGGTCATTTGACCGGTCATATGACCGGCAGGCATGACCAAAAGTTTTGGGATATTTCCTATCACATTCTTAAGGGCATCGGTAACTTTTGTGACCGTTTCATTCATCACGTTCCCGTATGTGTATTTTCAAATTCCATTCTATCCTTATCTATCTCATTGGTTTTGAACTTGGCTAGAAACACATACGAGTGCAAATGTGTTGGTAATATTATATTTTTGTAATAGTGTTAGTACTTTCGGTCACACAATTCTAGCAGGGAAGGCCTTTAAGGCCGTATATCGCTATCGATTGAGAAATAAAGCCTTTATTAAGAATAAGGTCTTATTTCACTTGAAATGTGAAATAAGGTTCTAAAGGTCTTATTTCACTTTGCGAGTTGAAATGGCCGCAAAAGTACTGTAGACCGGGCCATAGATATTACTCCGAAAAGATAATTCTATCGGCTGAGGGTTATTTTTTAAAAGCGCGGCCGAAGCCCTCCTACGCGGGATCGACATTAAAATTTTCAACATATCGTACCAGACCCCGCCTACGCTGAAGGGTGTACTACGCAGAATGACATCACCGTGGCGGTAGCCACGGTTAGGGCACACGTCCGGACGGATGGCGTAGCCCAGGGTTATTTTTTATAAGCGCGGCCGAAGGCCGCCAATGCAGAAAAATATTCTGCGCAAAAGCACTGTGGACCGGGCCATAGATATTACTCCGGAAAGAGAAGACAAAGAAAAAACTTTTGCGGAGAACAGCTTTTGCATTGGGGCCTTCGGCCGCACTTATAAAAAATAACTCTGGGCTACGCTATCCAAGTCCGGTCGTGTGTCACAGTCGTGGCTACCGGCACGGTGATGTCCTTCTGTTATTTATATAACAGTTATTTGCTCATTGGAATTCTCATAAGTTCTCGCGTAAATAAATAAAGGGGTTATTGCACATTTCAAAAAAGGCCTAATTGCGTTTTAAATGTGAAATAAGACCTTTTTTTTGAAAATGACAGAATAAAGGCTTTATCTCACTTTGGTTGCGATATAAGGCCTTAAAGGCCTTATTTCAAAAGGCCTTATTACACCCCGCCGATTAATCTGTGTATGCTCTACATTTTAGTAAAACCCCCAGTTCTTTTGTGCACTGGAAGCCACCAAAATTTTCAATGCCAGTAACACGAATGTGTAGATCAGTTATAAAAAGTTGAGCCAGAAAAACGAATGTGGCACATTCGTGTTTCTGGCCCAACAAAATATGTTACAAATTCCTTAAAAATACATAAATTTCAAAAAATATATGGGGCACATTCGTGTTTCTGGTCCAACAAAAATGTAAAAAATTCCTTGAAAATAAACATGGTGTAATAACAAGGTGACGTAAGTAGGCAGCTATTTCATTCTGTTTTCCTCTTCCTCCTGTCATTCGGCTCTTTGAAAATGAATAATTGTAAATAATATATAAAATATAGTATTTTACCTTTAACAATAAGGCAAATATATAAACAATTTACTCCTCTTTTTGGACCGGATCCGGCCAATTTAGACCTAAATTTTTCCCCCTTTTCCCTCTGGAAATGCAACCCTACCGTTTCAAAGAGCTTACTATTTGAGAATAGTGTCGCACTCTTCTATTTACGTCACCTGGTTATTCCACCATGGAAAATAAATTTCAAAAAATATATGGGGCACATTCGTGTTTCTGGCCTAACAAAAAATGTAAAAAAATTGTTGAAAGTAAATTTCCAAAAATATATGTATGGGGCACAGTCGTGTTTCTGGCAAAACAAAAAATGTAAAAAATTCCTTGAGAATAAATTTCCAAAGTAAGAAAACAAACACATTCAATTCAAATTCATATTTATTTGTGGAACTATTTCTAATCTTCAATATCGCAGTCTTCTGAAAAGTTAGGCTCAGGATTATGCTCTTCCGAACCTCGCTGCTAGTCTTCAAATTGTTATAAAAATAGTGGCAAAGAGGCAATCATGAAATGCACCTTGAACGGAAAATATTAGCTCGCCGATTGCGCGATGAAGACAAAGCTATTCCGTAAACTAATTATTTTAGTAGCAATCAGTGCTAAATACGCCATAAGGACCTTGTGAGAAAAAATATTTACCTTCGAAAACTGTCGGTATGTATATGTATACCATAGAAAATGGTGATGTACAACGCAAATCATCAGAGGGGCATGTAACTCTCCAAAACCATTTCAAGTTCATACGCAACTACACGACGGTTTTTGATGTGTAAACATCTTTGCTGTAGCTACGAGTAATTTCGAAAAACAGGTAAAGTTTACGCGTAAAGAGTAAATGACCTTTGTGTTAGTGCGCTGCTGCGTCCGTGTGAATCGCTTGGCATTGTCAGTGGTAGGTAGGTAGATAGACATGTACTTACAAATGCTTGCATGCATAGCCGTGCAAATGCAAATATCATGTTGTTGTTTTCTGCAACAATGCGACAAATAGGAAAAATAAAAAGGACCAACATGTATGCAAATGTATGGATATGTATACCTACATCTACCTATCTAATTTTCAGAGCAATATTGAAATGAAAAGTTTTGAGCAGGACTTCGATATGAAGCTCTTTTCATTGTGAGCCCTAGGCCGGGTCTCCAGATATGGGTCAAAAGGAGAACCCGGATGATCCTTGAATGTTCCTGAGCAAAATTGGTATCAAATGAAAGATCTTGAGCAGGCCTTCTACAGGGAGCTCTATTCTTCATGGTTCCTAGGTCGGGTCTGGAGATATGGATCAATACGAGGACCCGGATGATCTTGCATGTTTCTGAGCAGTATTGGTATCAAATTAAAGGTTCTGAGCACCGATTCTACACGGAGCTCTACTCTTTATGATTCCTATGTCGGGTCCCGAGATATGGGCCAAAATGAGGACCGAATGATCCTAGAATGTTTCTGAGCAATATTGGTATCAAATGAAAGGTGTTGAGCAGGGCTTTCACATAGAGCTCTATTCATTATGAGTCCTAGGTCGGGTCCCCAAATATGGGTCAAACGTGGACTCGGATGATCTTGCATGTTTCTGAGCAATACAAAACAAAATAAAAAATCAAAAGTCAAAAACCAAAAACCAAAACAAACAAAAACAACAAAATAGTAGCAGTCACAATGACAAAAAAAAATTACAAAAACGATAGTCGCCTTCTAATCCATAAAAAACCAGGAAAAAAGGAAAGGGAATAAATATCCGATTTCGAAACTGTTTACACATCAATGCTCATGAATACCCGTTATTCACGCTTTAATTTTTTTTAAACTTCATTTATTTCAACTGCCCTTTCGAAATATTTGCTAGTCGAGGTGCATATCGTCGTACTATACGAAAACACAATTAAACAATTCTGTACGAAAAGTAGCACATTTGACTAATTATATACTGTTTATACATTAAAATTGTTGTTGTTTAAACAAAATTTTTAAATTTCGTCAGCCACAAAAAATCGTGTGCTAGTTTTCGTATGGTACGACGGTATATAAAAGATTAACTCTACAACATTTTTTACAAAAAAAAATTATTCTGAAACAAAATTTTTAGTAGCTTATTTGCCATTGAATATTGGTGGCCCTCCGCGATAAAACCCACGCCCGTTTATTCGGAGACATAGCCTATCGCTGACGCGAAAGCAAAAGGTTTAAATAAAACTTGCGAAACCTTGGTGATTCCAAAGGCATACCACAATTTTTATAAAAATTTGAAGGCTAACAACGGAGTTCGCGATGCTCTACCTGAGCCTGAACTTTCAGAAGACTCTGATTTTGAAGATTAGGAATAGTTCCACAAATAAAATATGAGTTTGAATTGAACGTATTTGTTTAACTTACTTTTGGAAATTTATTTTCAAGGAATTTGTTTGATTTTTGTTGGGGTAAGTGGAAAAAAATTCAACAACTATTTACAGCGAAGGTTGAGTGTATAGCTATTTCACGAAAAACCATTTTCGATCATCAGCACTCTTTTCGGAAGTGGATGCACCGGGGATTGAACCCGAGTCCATTCCAACTTCAGCCGCAATGACCCAACGGATAAACACACTCGGCCATTGAGACTCTGTGCAAGCTGTTGGATTTTCCCCACTTTTGCCTTTTTCATTTTCAACATTAACGTTAGTGTGTATATGCTTTTTGCATATATTCTCCACAAACGTGCTGAATTTTTGTTGTAGGCAGTTCGCAATGAACATTGTTGTTGGTATTTATTTTTATGTATATACCAAACAACGTTAACAATTTTACTTGAAAGAGTTTTTAGTGCTTAGCACGAAATTTTTATTTTTAATTCAATTTTTAATTGTTGGGGTAAGTGGAAAAAAATTCAACAACTATTTACAGCGAAGGTTGAGTGTATAGCTATTTCACGAAAAACCATTTTCGATCATCAGCACTCTTTTCGGAAGTGGATGCACCGGGGATTGAACCCGAGTCCATTCCAACTTCAGCCGCAATGACCCAACGGATAAACACACTCGGCCATTGAGACTCTGTGCAAGCTGTTGGATTTTCCCCACTTTTGCCTTTTTCATTTTCAACATTAACGTTAGTGTGTATATGCTTTTTGCATATATTCTCCACAAACGTGCTGAATTTTTGTTGTAGGCAGTTCGCAATGAACATTGTTGTTGGTATTTATTTTTATGTATATACCAAACAACGTTAACAATTTTACTTGAAAGAGTTTTTAGTGCTTAGCACGAAATTTTTATTTTTAATTCAATTTTTAATTGTTGGGGTAAGTGGAAAAAAATTCAACAACTATTTACAGCGAAGGTTGAGTGTATAGCTATTTCACGAAAAACCATTTTCGATCATCAGCACTCTTTTCGGAAGTGGATGCACCGGGGATTGAACCCGAGTCCATTCCAACTTCAGCCGCAATGACCCAACGGATAAACACACTCGGCCATTGAGACTCTGTGCAAGCTGTTGGATTTTCCCCACTTTTGCCTTTTTCATTTTCAACATTAACGTTAGTGTGTATATGCTTTTTGCATATATTCTCCACAAACGTGCTGAATTTTTGTTGTAGGCAGTTCGCAATGAACATTGTTGTTGGTATTTATTTTTATGTATATACCAAACAACGTTAACAATTTTACTTGAAAGAGTTTTTAGTGCTTAGCACGAAATTTTTATTTTTAATTCAATTTTTAATTGTTGGGGTAAGTGGAAAAAAATTCAACAACTATTTACAGCGAAGGTTGAGTGTATAGCTATTTCACGAAAAACCATTTTCGATCATCAGCACTCTTTTCGGAAGTGGATGCACCGGGGATTGAACCCGAGTCCATTCCAACTTCAGCCGCAATGACCCAACGGATAAACACACTCGGCCATTGAGACTCTGTGCAAGCTGTTGGATTTTCCCCACTTTTGCCTTTTTCATTTTCAACATTAACGTTAGTGTGTATATGCTTTTTGCATATATTCTCCACAAACGTGCTGAATTTTTGTTGTAGGCAGTTCGCAATGAACATTGTTGTTGGTATTTATTTTTATGTATATACCAAACAACGTTAACAATTTTACTTGAAAGAGTTTTTAGTGCTTAGCACGAAATTTTTATTTTTAATTCAATTTTTAATTGTTGGGGTAAGTGGAAAAAAATTCAACAACTATTTACAGCGAAGGTTGAGTGTATAGCTATTTCACGAAAAACCATTTTCGATCATCAGCACTCTTTTCGGAAGTGGATGCACCGGGGATTGAACCCGAGTCCATTCCAACTTCAGCCGCAATGACCCAACGGATAAACACACTCGGCCATTGAGACTCTGTGCAAGCTGTTGGATTTTCCCCACTTTTGCCTTTTTCATTTTCAACATTAACGTTAGTGTGTATATGCTTTTTGCATATATTCTCCACAAACGTGCTGAATTTTTGTTGTAGGCAGTTCGCAATGAACATTGTTGTTGGTATTTATTTTTATGTATATACCAAACAACGTTAACAATTTTACTTGAAAGAGTTTTTAGTGCTTAGCACGAAATTTTTATTTTTAATTCAATTTTTAATTGTTGGGGTAAGTGGAAAAAAATTCAACAACTATTTACAGCGAAGGTTGAGTGTATAGCTATTTCACGAAAAACCATTTTCGATCATCAGCACTCTTTTCGGAAGTGGATGCACCGGGGATTGAACCCGAGTCCATTCCAACTTCAGCCGCAATGACCCAACGGATAAACACACTCGGCCATTGAGACTCTGTGCAAGCTGTTGGATTTTCCCCACTTTTGCCTTTTTCATTTTCAACATTAACATTATGCAAAAAGCATATACACACTAACGTTAATGTTGAAAATGAAAAAGGCAAAAGTGGGGAAAATCCAACAGCTTGCACAGAGTCTCAATGGCCGAGTGTGTTTATCCGTTGGGTCATTGCGGCTGAAGTTGGAATGGACTCGGGTTCAATCCCCGGTGCATCCACTTCCGAAAAGAGTGCTGATGATCGAAAATGGTTTTTCGTGAAATAGCTATACACTCAACCTTCGCTGTAAATAGTTGTTGAATTTTTTTCCACTTACCCCAACAATTAAAAATTGAATTAAAAATAAAAATTTCGTGCTAAGCACTAAAAACTCTTTCAAGTAAAATTGTTAACGTTGTTTGGTATATACATAAAAATAAATACCAACAACAATGTTCATTGCGAACTGCCTACAACAAAAATTCAGCACGTTTGTGGAGAATATATGCAAAAAGCATATACACACTAACGTTAATGTTGAAAATGAAAAAGGCAAAAGTGGGGAAAATCCAACAGCTTGCACAGAGTCTCAATGGCCGAGTGTGTTTATCCGTTGGGTCATTGCGGCTGAAGTTGGAATGGACTCGGGTTCAATCCCCGGTGCATCCACTTCCGAAAAGAGTGCTGAGGATCGAAAATGGTTTTTCGTGAAATAGCTATACACTCAACCTTCGCTGTAAATAGTTGTTGAATTTTTTTCCACTTACCCCAACAATTAAAAATTGAATTAAAAATAAAAATTTCGTGCTAAGCACTAAAAACTCTTTCAAGTAAAATTGTTAACGTTGTTTGGTATATACATAAAAATAAATACCAACAACAATGTTCATTGCGAACTGCCTACAACAAAAATTCAGCACGTTTGTGGAGAATATATGCAAAAAGCATATACACACTAACGTTAATGTTGAAAATGAAAAAGGCAAAAGTGGGGAAAATCCAACAGCTTGCACAGAGTCTCAATGGCCGAGTGTGTTTATCCGTTGGGTCATTGCGGCTGAAGTTGGAATGGACTCGGGTTCAATCCCCGGTGCATCCACTTCCGAAAAGAGTGCTGATGATCGAAAATGGTTTTTCGTGAAATAGCTATACACTCAACCTTCGCTGTAAATAGTTGTTGAATTTTTTTCCACTTACCCCAACAATTAAAAATTGAATTAAAAATAAAAATTTCGTGCTAAGCACTAAAAACTCTTTCAAGTAAAATTGTTAACGTTGTTTGGTATATACATAAAAATAAATACCAACAACAATGTTCATTGCGAACTGCCTACAACAAAAATTCAGCACGTTTGTGGAGAATATATGCAAAAAGCATATACACACTAACGTTAATGTTGAAAATGAAAAAGGCAAAAGTGGGGAAAATCCAACAGCTTGCACAGAGTCTCAATGGCCGAGTGTGTTTATCCGTTGGGTCATTGCGGCTGAAGTTGGAATGGACTCGGGTTCAATCCCCGGTGCATCCACTTCCGAAAAGAGTGCTGATGATCGAAAATGGTTTTTCGTGAAATAGCTATACACTCAACCTTCGCTGTAAATAGTTGTTGAATTTTTTTCCACTTACCCCAACAATTAAAAATTGAATTAAAAATAAAAATTTCGTGCTAAGCACTAAAAACTCTTTCAAGTAAAATTGTTAACGTTGTTTGGTATATACATAAAAATAAATACCAACAACAATGTTCATTGCGAACTGCCTACAACAAAAATTCAGCACGTTTGTGGAGAATATATGCAAAAAGCATATACACACTAACGTTAATGTTGAAAATGAAAAAGGCAAAAGTGGGGAAAATCCAACAGCTTGCACAGAGTCTCAATGGCCGAGTGTGTTTATCCGTTGGGTCATTGCGGCTGAAGTTGGAATGGACTCGGGTTCAATCCCCGGTGCATCCACTTCCGAAAAGAGTGCTGATGATCGAAAATGGTTTTTCGTGAAATAGCTATACACTCAACCTTCGCTGTAAATAGTTGTTGAATTTTTTTCCACTTACCCCAACAATTAAAAATTGAATTAAAAATAAAAATTTCGTGCTAAGCACTAAAAACTCTTTCAAGTAAAATTGTTAACGTTGTTTGGTATATACATAAAAATAAATACCAACAACAATGTTCATTGCGAACTGCCTACAACAAAAATTCAGCACGTTTGTGGAGAATATATGCAAAAAGCATATACACACTAACGTTAATGTTGAAAATGAAAAAGGCAAAAGTGGGGAAAATCCAACAGCTTGCACAGAGTCTCAATGGCCGAGTGTGTTTATCCGTTGGGTCATTGCGGCTGAAGTTGGAATGGACTCGGGTTCAATCCCCGGTGCATCCACTTCCGAAAAGAGTGCTGATGATCGAAAATGGTTTTTCGTGAAATAGCTATGCACTCAACCTTCGCTGTAAATAGTTGTTGAATTTTTTTTCCACTTACCCCAACAATTAAAAATTGAATTAAAAATAAAAATTTCGTGCTAAGCACTAAAAACTCTTTCAAGTAAAATTGTTAACGTTGTTTGGTATATACATAAAAATAAATACCAACAACAATGTTCATTGCGAACTGCCTACAACAAAAATTCAGCACGTTTGTGGAGAATATATGCAAAAAGCATATACACACTAACGTTAATGTTGAAAATGAAAAAGGCAAAAGTGGGGAAAATCCAACAGCTTGCACAGAGTCTCAATGGCCGAGTGTGTTTATCCGTTGGGTCATTGCGGCTGAAGTTGGAATGGACTCGGGTTCAATCCCCGGTGCATCCACTTCCGAAAAGAGTGCTGATGATCGAAAATGGTTTTTCGTGAAATAGCTATACACTCAACCTTCGCTGTAAATAGTTGTTGAATTTTTTTCCACTTACCCCAACAATTAAAAATTGAATTAAAAATAAAAATTTCGTGCTAAGCACTAAAAACTCTTTCAAGTTTGATTTTTGTTGCGCCAGAAACACGAATGTGCCAAATCTCGAAGATTAGAAGGAATAGAAGCATAAAAACTATATCAGGACATCGAGCTAAACATAGTTCTAATTTGCAGATATACTTTTATATTAGAAACAAATTTTTCGAGAAGAATAAACTTTAAAACTCGATTTCCCAACATTTTCATTTTAGCACATTCGTGGTTCTGGCTGGAGGCCGACGATATATAGATGTAGATATTCGTAATGTTCTATTCATAATTTTATGAAAAGTCCTATAATTAAAAATATATATACCTATAAGTTAAGTGCGGAAAATTACGTACTATTCCGCATGGAAAAGTCATACAGAATAAAAAAACCCGCGTGTAGCACAGTACACGTGATAGAAGTTAACTTCTTACATCAATTTATATTCGCTCGAAAGCAAACAAAATATCTATAAAACCGCTCAGATATTGATAATCCACACATTCGCAACTGTTTATTTCGTAAATGTAAACTATTTAACACGAAAAGCTACCGCTTCAATTATTACATTAGAAATAATTTTGTAAGCTGTCAAATGGAATGACCGCCTACTACACTCGAATTTATTCTCACTGAGTATTAGCTATTTTAACTAAGTAAGTATTATTCGCAATAAAATAAACCAGTTCCAGTGTTTTTGTATGTATTCAACATCTACTTTACTTATCTATCTATCGCCACTCTTTTATGAAAAATATTGAAAGATTTACATGGAAAGGAGGCGGAGAACACAATTTTTGCGACCATCTTATAAGAAATTTCATAAGAATTGTTATTTATTTGAAAGAGTTTTTAGTGCTTAGCACGAAATTTTTATTTTTAATTCAATTTTTAATTGTTGGGGTAAGTGGAAAAAAATTCAACAACTATTTACAGCGAAGGTTGAGTGTATAGCTTATTTGTTTTAAACATATCGCACGTTTTATGCAATAGGGATTTAACTCAAAAAATTTTTTTTTTGGGAAAACGCAAATAAAGTTTTATAATTTGAAAGAGTTTACTTCTAAAGCGCAAATAAAGTTTTATAATTTGAAAGAGTTTACTTCTACAGCTAACTACAAGATCACTGTAAGGGATACGCTAATTTTAAATGTATGACGGGAAACTGCAATAATTAGCCTATCAGACTGTCTAAAAATATAATTATACTATTTAACAGAAGTTGGTTTATTTTAGCTTTACTTTTTTCATTTCCAGATAATTCACTTTTGCATAAAAAATTCATAGACCTTTTATGAAATAATTCCTTTTCTTACTCAAGGTGCCTAAAATTATTATAACTAGATATACATATTAAGTAAGTATTATAACATATTATCAATAATGCAATGATGAAGTATCAGTTGAAGTAAAACCTGCGAGCTAAACGAACTTATTTATTTAAAGAAATACCAAAATTTACATTATATTTATGTTATTTATTCATAACGTATACACGTAGAACGCAACTAAAGTTCATGTACATTAACAAGGGGAATTTAAACAAAGTTACATAACTATATAAAAATAATTATTTATAATATGGAATTATAAAATTGTTCATAAAAACAAGGTTTTAAACCCTTTTGAAGAAGCTCTCTTAAACCTCTTTTCTTATTTTCACTCAACTCCTGCTTTTGAAGATATGCCGGTTTAAGAGGAATTGTTTTAAAGGGTTTCATCTTCGTTCGCTTGTTTCTTACATTTACTGCTTGGTAATCTTCTTCCTTGAATGAAGTTTTATAGAAAAAAGTTGAAGCATACTCCTTAGCCATCTTTAAAACTTTTAATTCATTCTAATTCAAAGCCGCTTCATTCACATTCGTTTTAAAATTGTAGCCCCATACCTCGTGTAAGGCTTTTAGTTCATAAAATAATGTAAAATATAGTTCATGTACTTTTAAAGATGGTTTAGTTTTTTCGCATTCCTAAATAAGATTACGTATTTGTCAGGGATATACAGTGCCCCCGATTTTAAATTCCTATTTACCTCCCTCCAATGAGGCTGCGCAGACTATCGGAAAGTGGAGTAATTAGAAAATCTATCATGTAAAACTACAATGAAATTTATTCTAAAGTGAATTAAGTCGAAAGTAAGTTACTTTTTATAAAATAAAAAAATAAAAAGATTTTTTTTTCAACAGAAAAAATATGTATGTATTTCGGGTTAATTCACTTTAAAATAAAAAATGGAATCATTTCAATGAACAAAGAGGAGTAAAGCTGAATTCGATCACTTTATCAGAAACATGTAAGTGTTTAAAATTTATGCTATAACGATGCAAAGGTTTTTATTTCCGCCATTTTTATCTTTTTGAGTATTTTATAAGACTGAACTGAAAGGCATGGTCCAGTTATTGAAATATATGGCAAAATCTCAGAAATTGAAAATTTCGAGTTAAATCCCTATTGCATAAAACGTGCGATATGATAATAAAAAAACTTTTAAAAACAAAGAAAATGCTGGTTTAATTGTTAAAATCGGTTAGGTAGATCGCCTGCAATCGCGTTTTGAAAAAAAGGTCAAAAAAATTTAATTGCTTATATATAACAAAAAAAAAATTTTTGTCGCCGAAAACAACATCAGGTGTTTATTGGTGTCACAAAGAGCTTTCCAAAAACGCAACTGCCGACCAAAACGGAAATATTTTATGTTTTGGGTGGCCCGTTTCAGAAATTCTTACCCAGTATTGATATAGTATACCTCCATAATGGTTTTCAGGCCCCTCCTCCAACCCTTTTAGATATATTCAGCCACAAAAGTTTAGTACGTATGGGAGGTGCAATGCCCCATTTTTCGATAAATGTTTTTTTTTTTGGGTGAACATGGTATTGATATCGTATATCTGCATAGTGATTTCTACGTACATGCCATGAACGCTTTTAGGGATATTTAGCCTTAAAAATTAAGAACGCATGGGAGGTGCCACGCCCCCTTTTGCGATAACCCTCACTTTTATGCGAGGGAAAGGTTTTGATATCATTTAGCTCTATACCACTTTTCAGCTCCCTACCTTGAACTCCTTTAGAGATAGTCAGCTTTAAAAATTAAGATTGTATGGGAGGTGCCACGCCCCCCTAATATTTTTTAATTTTTTCTTCGCGGGGTAACAACAAATAAACCCCCCTAAGGAAGTAGTTGATTTGGTTCAGCCGTTTTCAAGTTTTAGCGTTACAATTAAACACCAAATAATTTTTATATATATACATAGAATAGATTATTAAGATTCAAATGGCCTCCTTACTGCGCACACTGAGCGATTTGAATGCGCTAGCGGCGAACAATTCTTAAATTTTTAAGTGTAATAAAGTGTAAATTCTGTCTGTGATACTTGTCATATTTCTACCCGTTGTTATTCAGTGAAACGCAAATTGACTAAGTCCAGAAGAAAAAGAAAATTGATCAAGTCCAAAATATGTATTTAAGTACATATCGTCGCTCCCAACGAATACTAGCACGGTTCGTTGTTCGCGTGGAAGACTAACACACTTCGTTGATTGCGTGGAAGACTAGCACACTTCGTTGTTCGCGTGGAAGACTAGCACACTTCGTTGTTCGCGTGGAAGACTAGCATGCTTCAGTTCTCTGCGTGGAAGACTAGCATACTTCGTTGTTCGCGTGGAAGAATAGCATGCTTCAGTTCTCTGCGTGGAAGACTAGCATACTTCAGTTCTCTGCGTGGAAGACTAACATGCTTCACTTGTTTTGGTGGAAATTGACATACTTCTGTTTGTTAGAAATAAGCTTAGGGGTTAAGAACATGAGGAGGATAGTCCGAGGAGTGAAAGATATTTGATAAGGAAGTGCAAGAACAATAATTCATACTGCAATAAAACTTTAAACAGGAACCTTCAGCCAAACTATATGAAAAGTATATGAGTTTCAGATATTCCTAGACTTGTACTAAGCCTACTTTTAAGTATGTGCATAGGTTGTGCAAATAAAACCTAGGTTTCGCATCAAATAAAACACCGCGTTAGTTATTGCTCGGAACTCTATATTTATATATATGTAGATATGACTAGTGCTGAGGTACTACACAAAAGGTGTGCACAGTGTGTATCCTTGTATTTCTAAAATGTTTTTAAAAAAATAGAACCGTGCTAGTCTTCGTTGGGAGCGACGAGCGGCCACTACTTTTCATATAGTTTGGCTTAAGGTTGCTGTTTAAAGTTTTATTGCAGTATGAATTATTGTTCTTGCACTTACTTATCAAATATCTTTCACTCCCCGGACTATCCTCCTCATGTGCTTAACCCCTAAGCTTATTTCTAACAAACAGAAGTATGTTAGTTTCCACCCAAAACAAGTGAAGCATGTTAGTCTTCCACGCAGAGAACTGAAGCATGCTAGTCTTCCACGCGAACAACGAAGTGTGCTAGTCTTCCACGCGAACAACGAACTGTGATAGTCTTCCACGCTAACTGAACCGTGCTAGTCTTCGTTGGGAGCGACGATATGTATGTACATCAGTGGCGGATTAAAGGTCCAGAGCGCCCTAGGCAGCCACTTTCTCGGCGCCCCTGTACCGACCATAAATGGCCATCATAATACTATAAATTTTAACTACCCAGCAGTATTTATCAGCTGGAAAACAGCACATATTTCCTACTGAATATTCAGTAGAGATGTAGTTCTAATATATGAACTTTCCCTTTCGTTTTTATATAGAGGTGGCGTCGAAAATCAACTACCTAAAAACTGCCGAACGAGAAGGGAGAGTTTCTGTAGGAAAAAAGGCCTGAATACGCAGGCAGAACTTCCATAGCATGTATTTCAGTACACCTGATGTCTTCACTGCGTGTTCAGTTATTTTTTCAGCAATGAATTTTGAACTTACTTTCAGGCTAATTTTCATAATGAATATTCTATTGAATATGCACTCCCTTACCTCAAATACTGCTGGGTACCTAGTTGTTTTACACCCTAACAATCAAAATCTTTCCTCTTTATAATATTAGTGTAGATGCAGATATACACAGCTATTCTACAATCCCTCGGAACTCCGATCGCGGCGACGCTGACTGCTACGACAAAACGAAAATTGGTATTCTGGTTTACGACGATTCGAACATAAGTGTTGTTAAGTGTTAAACTATGTTCGAATCAGTGTTAGATAGCGTTTATGCGAAATAATATGTATTATTTGACAGCACATTTGTATTTTTGACAGCAAATTTATATTTTCAGTAAGTTTTAGATTAAATTTTCAGAAAGAATATATTAAATGTTAAAAAATGGATTCCATTGCTGCAGCAGCTTATTTAGTGGAAAAATAAATGGAAGAACAAAGGAATTTGGACATTAATTTTAATTAAATTTTTTAAAATATTGCCTTCTATTATAAACAAGTAAGGAAGCCTAAGTTCGAGTGGAATCGAACATTAGATACTCAGCTGTATGCTTATTGTTTGTTTGCCTTTGATGGAAACACGGTGTACTTTATATAAAGCGAGTGCTGCATGAAGTGGGCGTATCCACGCCCATTTTCCAAAATTTTTCTATTTTTTGTTTCCAGTCTATTGTAGAACTCATGCCACAAAATTTCAATGAATTATCTTTATATTTGACAAAGATATCGCTTAAAATGTTTTTATTAGGCCACTTTATAATACCCATATATAAAAGTGGGCGTGGTCGTCAACCGATTTCGCTAAAATTTTCAACATGTATTGCTACAAGTAATAAAAGTGTATACACCAAGTTTCGTCATAATATATTAATTATTTGTCGAGATATGGGCTCCAAAATCTCGTATATTCCTGCTCCTAAAAGGAGGCGGTGCCACGCCCATTTTCCAAAATTTTTGTGTTTTTTGTTTTATGTCCTTAGTTGGAATCTTGCCATAAAATTTCATTGATATATCTTTATATTTGACAGAGATATCGCTTCAAATGTTTTTATTAGGTCACTTTATAATACCCATATATAAAAGTGGGCGTGGTCGTTAACCGATTTTGGCAATTTTTCGTCAAAACATTTGCGTAAGCAAATATATCACGCGTACCAAATTTCATCTATATATCTTCAATAGTTTCTGAGTTATGACTCATAAAACTTTCAATGTTTGCCCCTTAATAAGTGGGCGTGGCACCGCCCATTTTCCAAAATTTCATCAAATTTCTTCATAGGGGCCTGAGCTCAACACGTGGGTAAAATTTCATCGCTCCAGCTATATTAGTGACTGAGATACCAAATTTCCGATTTTTACTATATAGGGGAGGTGGGCGTGGTCATGGTCCGATTTCGCCCATTTTCAATACCATCCGTTCTCGTCTTGATACCAACTTGCATTCCAAATTTCATCAAAATATTTCGATTTTTGCGTGAGTTATCGTGCGTACAGACGGACAGACGGACGGACGGACAGACGGACGGACGGACGGACATGGCTCAATCGATTTCTCTTTTCACGCTGATCATTTTGATATATATAAGTCTATATCTATCTCGATTATTTCGTTCTGTTACAATCCACCGTTAGGAAATCAAAATTATAATACTCTGTGTACTAGTACAGCTGAGTATAAAAAAAAGTGCCAACATATATGAAAATGGCATTTATAGAATACTGTCACCAAGTTTCATGCGATAATACCTTGTAAATCGGAAATTAACACCGGCTAAGCTTGGATAGAATGAACCAATTTTATTTATTTACAAACTACTGCGAATTTTTCAGTGAAACTTTCAGGAAATATTCTTTGGAAGATAATTCATCTACCTTTAGCGCTTTCAAATATTATTAAATTATAATATTAAAGTTCTCCAAAAGGAGAATTCTGCCGGCTGAGGTTTTTTTAAAGCGCGCCCAAAGGCCGGTGACACAAAGAAGTCTTCTACACACACATTGCTTTAACAAGGAATATCTCTTGCGCTATAATCGTCCGCGGTAGCGACTTTTTTATGATCTGCGATAGGATCGTGGTTCATTATATACAAATTTTCCCTTAACACCAGTGGTACATTATTGCGATTCCCACTTTAACTATTAGTAATTTAAAAATAATGAAAAAAACTGGACTCCATGAACTCAAGGGCAATGAAAATGTCAACTTTAGCGAAAATAACATTTACAGCTTATTCCAACAAAGTTTCATGCGAAAACCTCTTGCAGTTGGTTTGTTTTACACTATTTATAGTGATATGTTATACTGATGCAGTGCATGGATGACGCTCCACACTGGTCGCATATCAACAAGTTTTTATGGATCGCAAAACATAAAAGCAAATTTGAGATCCAGGTTGCGATCAATCAAATCATGAATATGTACATATCGTGTAGCAGGAATTTTGTGACTCGCCAGGACGCGTTGAGCATGAACGGATATAGAAAGTGAGCACGTTTCTTCGATTTGTTAGTTTCTCGTGCAAATGTTTGTAATTCATGTTGCAAGGCGATATTTTAAATCTTTAAAAAGACACAGTCAGGAAAAAATGCTTAAAGGAGTACATCTTGGCACAGAAATTATGCCCGAGTTGCGCTACCCACTCATCTTACATGATCGTAGTAATAATACACAATTAAAATTATTTTCAGAAGCTTTTATTAAACAATAATATATAAATATTGCTAAAAAGGATAATAAATTGTATTATTAAATAAAAGTTCAATACATTGAAACTCCTTGTACTTATTTTCCTCTATTCAGTCTATTGTACTAAAGCAGACTCCTTTTGTTCACTTATTTTGCAAAGAAAAGGCCAGTAGCATAGCTAAACCAAGCCCGTTTTGTATAATAATGTTGCATAAATTTGAAAATCATAGTTCAATTACATTAAATTGGTAATATTTCCAAAAATAATCAAAATTTCTATTGCCTCCGACACACAAAAGCTGACGGAAAGAATCGCTCCGATAAACTGTCAAAAATCCGATCCATCGTGAACCAGAATGCCGATTTCCGAACTTCGAAAAAATCTGACGTTCGTCGGACGTCAATCGAATTGCAGAATGCCATTTGATCCGATTCACCTCCGATGAAAGTGGATCGTAAACCGGAATAGATGTGATAGATGATGTAAAAGCTTAGATAATTTGTTAATCTCTACATATAATAAAATTGTAACAGGTCGATGTCTGTACATTGCAGTTATCGAGAAAAAAATGATTGGGGGAAGCATTATTAAGCCAGTAGAATCCAAATCCATTTTTAGAATTTTTGTCTGTCTGTCCGTATGTTTGTGGCCGTATCACTCAAAAAGTGCTGAATGGAATTGAACGAAACTTTTTTTATTGGATTGCTAGACGCTCAACTTAAAGTTTTTCGGAGTTATCGGCCAATATGTTGGTGCACAATGTGTTAGTACAATATGGGTATCAAACGAAAGGTGTTTATGAATGCTGCCATAAACCATTTGATTAATTTCAATACCTAAACTGGCTTCGGAGATATCTCATAAAATGTGAACCTTCTTAATCTCAAAATGCTTAATATGGCTATTTTGTTATAAAAAATAAAATAATGGCTACCTGGTAACCGACGTACAGAATGTACTTATGTTATGGAGCGATAAATTCTCCTCATTGGTAAATTGCGAGGGAGTCGTCGAACCCGATACCATAATCCCTGACGATGGAAAAAACATTCCACCACCCGACTATGATGAAGTGAGGACAGCTATACCCCGGGTCCAAAACAATAAAGCTGCTGGAAAAGACGGACTACCTGCCGAGCTGTTCAAACACGGACGCGAAGAGCTGGTTGAAAGCAGGCATCATCTTAGAGTTGAAATCCAGTCTTTTTTGTTGGTACTTATTATTTACCAACAGAGTTGAAAAATAGAAGAGAAATTATACGCATACGAAGTCGCGGGCAACAGCTAGTATTTAATAAATTAACAAACTAAGTTTTGAATTATTTATTGCAAGATCACACGTACGCAAAGCCAGGCATCACTTTTCTCACAAGGCCCTTAAGAAAGTGCTGTCGACGATGCACAAAACATATGTCAGCGATGAACAGCACGTGCGGTGTCAGCTGAAGCTCACTGTCCCGTAGGGTGTCAAAGTTGTACAGACCGTCGTATCGTGGATAGGCGAGTGTGCAGTGGTTTGCACTCAAGTGTGCAGAAAATGGTTGCCAGAGTATGTAGTATATATTTATTTTCTCAATAGATCTCTCAATAGATTCTCAATAGATCTACATATCGTAAGATTTATTGGCAAAGTGGAGATAATCTGCCTTATCGTGAACTTCATGTGAACAAAATGTTCCCAAAAATTACAAAGCAAAACAAAAACAAAATGTGAAAAATTGTTATTGTGTTGCTTTATATTTTTCGAGGGAAATTTTTCACGTGAAGTTCATGATAGGGCTGAATGGGTCGTATTAATAAACAAAAAGCAATTGCTATTTCGCAAATTTTTTGTAATTTGACAAAAATTTGTATGAAGAAACTTTCAAAATTTGAGAAAAAGGCTTGAAAAAGTAATTGCTTTTTTATTAATATAATCTAATATTTTGATAATCGCCAAAAAAGTCGCCATCGCCAATTTTCATAAATTGGTCGCCAAAGTTTGTAAAAAATCGCCAATTTGGCGAGAAATCGCCAGTACTGGCAAGCCTGACGAGGCAACAAACGCGCAATATTGCACAATATATCGATGCTTGTGCAATATAATCGATTTATCTATTATCGATCTATTATAGATCAGCTTTAATTCTTAATCGTCGATATGTTATTTTCTTTATTTGTTTAAAAATTCTGAGCTCGCGCGCCCCTTGTAACTACGCGCCCCTAGGCAAGTGCCTAGTTTGCCTTAGGGATAATCCGCCTCTGATGTACATACATACATAGTATGTACATGAACAGAAAATTAAATTTTAATTGTTTTTTGTTTTTCGTACAGTTTGAGAAAATGCATTTAGCCAATTTGCACTCTTAAGCTCAAGATATGTCTTTAGGTACAGTTACGTGGAACATTTGACGGCGGACGGTTTTTAACTCCATTTTGCAAACCATAAACAAACACTTCGGAATCTACTGCTGCGTTCCGTGCAATCCTCAAGGATAACGATGGGTGTCCCGGTCCACCCGAAACCAGTTTTGCTTCGGTGTTGCTATTGGCCAGTTTATCACAAAAAATTACATGAGTAATCGTTACTCTATTGGCGGCTGCTGTCTGTGAAGAATTAGAAATATATGTATGTATGTAAATATATTTATGGACATATGAGTGTGTATAATTATGCAGGTATGTTTTAAAAATAATTATACTCTCTGTACGCCTATATCATAGGTGGCCACAAATTAAGCATAAGGGAGCCACACGACAACAACATCAATAAAAATTGCAACAACCTTGTTCTCGGAGTTATAAAAATATTATTTTGCCAAATAACGGTTTATTGCAACAACATAAAAAAAATCATACCATGAGCACTTTCTATTCTTAGGTGTCATTTTGAAAAGAACAAATGTACAATGTACCTATATACATATGTACATATGTATAGATATGCTGCAGCTAGGCATTCAAATATTTTGCTAAACAACATGAACGAGGTAGCAGATATAAATGTACAACCATATGTACATACATATGTATGTATGTATGAAGGCGTAACTACACAATGAATGTCGGTCGAAGCTGGACCGTTAGGTTTGAGTGCTCACCGCGACGACGATTTCTGTGAAAAAAAGAAATGTGCGTTATTCTGTCGAAATTGATTTGGTTGTTGGGAGCCACTCGGAGCCACAGCGATGTTGTTGGGAGACAAACGGAGTCACTGGAGCCATTGGGTGGCCATGTATGGCCTATATTGCACTTCTTTGGAACTTACCGGTCCGGCGTAGTTTACAAAATGAAAGCCTTTGGCTAATTCTCCCTGCACATGTTCATAGTAAAGTTGAAAATAGCCTACTTCAGCGCGTCCCCAACTGCGAGATATACACATACTCTCAGTAATAAATGTAGCCACAATGCCGAATGTAACTAGATATATTGCTGTATAACTCCTCATTTTTATGTTTTTTAAATGTTTTTAACACGCTTTTATTAGCTTCACCTGTATGTATGTATGTATGTATGTATGTAACTTCATCCCATCCTAAAAGTTGCAACATTTAACTAAATTATTATATCTTTCAAACATTCACTTTTTTGTGTTCTCTCTATTATTAGTTTTGAAGCCTCAACTGCTGACGCGTTACTGTTGTTCGATTGTTCAAAAGTGGTCTTTTATAGACATTTCGTACACATCTGTACATACACATGAGCAGCATTGCCGTTTTAGCCATTCGGTGGCTAGATTTACAAAGCTATCGCCTTTTTTTAGCCACCAAAATTTCGGTTTTGCCACTAGCCACTTTTTAACCGCCGCACAGTGGTTCAAAGTTAAATTTTTGAGGAATAAAATAGTAATAGTTAAGCTATCGGTCTGAAACTTTGCACAGTGTATTTACATGCGAAAATAATGTCTCATGACAAAAATGGGCGTATCCGCCCTTTTTTCTCTGGTGCTGCCATACAAAGTGAAAACTGTAAATTTAGGTTTTATCTCAAAAAGAGATTAGAGTATATTTTTCTGAAGGTTTTCGATACGCTGAAACTGAATCTGAAGTCAGATTTGCGATAATGCACGTACGATATCCGCGGTATACTCATTAAATATCTCTGATTAAACTTATTGGCATTAAAAAAAGTATATGTAAATGTTAAACGCACAATATTTTTTCTTGAAAATATCGTTTTTCTTTTTCGGATACCTTTTAAACTCGAAAAAGAATTTGAAAATATCACCATTTTTGAGTTTACTACGCTCTGAAAAAAGTGATATCATTTACATGAAAGAGCATTGTTCCAGCTTTATCCACATATATATATGATTCGGGTGGAAACTAGTGGAATCGCATTACTGTTACTCTACTAAACACAAAAAAAAAAAAACTAAAGAAAAATAAATATACACCGTATATTTAAACTTAAAAATGTATCAGCGAGGCGAATGTTTCACAAAAAGTTAAATATGCCAGATTCTACATACCTTTATTAATATTTTCCATTATTTAAGCCACTATATTTGTAATATTGAACTTTTTATCACCACTTGAGATATTCGTGTAATTTGAGAAAAAAAAAAAGATTTACGAATACAGAAATAGAAACAAGGACTTCGAAAGCATTTTTGGCAAACAAGGGATTGCCTCCTGACATTACTTTCTTTTTAGCTACTACATCAATATAGTTAAACGCAATAACTAGTTTTGCGCAAGACCAAAGTCGAAAATTCGATTAAATTCCTCAATATTTCGATTTTGAATCATGTGCGCCGCATGTATTTAAGCAGTTTCGTATGTTTCTTTTGCCATTTCTCTGCTCGCTTATACTTACGTTGACCATAAATTTATAACGAAAAAAAATTAAAAAAACATTTTTTTATTTTGATCAGCAAAGGGTTGCCGTGGAAAAAAAGTTGTTTACTTGTATAGTGAAAACAGAACAAACAAGTAAGGAAGCCTAAGTTCGAGTGGAATCGAACATTAGATACTCAGCTGTATGTTTTCATTGTTTGTTTGCGTTTGATGGATTTTATATAAAGCGAGTGCTGCATAAAGTGGGCGTAGCCACGCCCATTTTCAAAATTTTTATCAGTCATCGAACTAAGCATATGAATATTATTCTTTGTGCAAAATTTCATTCCTTTATGACTTAAAGTTACAAAGATGTCACGTTAAAAATTTCCAAAGCGTGTTCCAGAAATATCTTTGCTAAAAAGTAGGCGTGGTCATAAACCGATTTCAATAAATTTTTCCGTGTCTATTAATACAAGTTATAAAAGTGTATAAACCAAGTTTCATCATAATATCTCAATTATTTGTCGAGTTATGGGCTCCGAAATCTCGTAGATTCCTTTGTCTAAAAGGAGGCGGTGCCACGCCCATTTTCCAAAATTTTTCTATTTTTTGTTTCCGGTCTATTGTAGAAATCATACCACAAAATTTCAATGAATTATCTTTACATTTGACAAAGATATCGCTTAAAATGTTTTTATTAGGTCACTTTATAATACCCATATATAAAAGTGGGCGTGGCCGTTAACCGGTTTCTCTAAAATTTTGAGCATGTATTACCACAAGTAATAAAAGTGTACACACCAAGTTTCGTCATTATATATAAATTATTTGCCGAGTTATAGGCTAAGAAATCTCGTATATTCCTGCTTCTAAAAGGAGGCGGTGCCACGCCCATTTTCCAAAAATTTTACGGTTTTTGCTTATGTCCATAGTTGGACTCATGCCACAAAATTTCAGTGATAGATCTTTAAATTTGACAGAGATATTGCTGAAAATGTTTTGATTAGGCCCCTTTATAGTTCCCATATATAAAAGTGGGCGTGGCCGTTAACCGATTTTGACAATTTTCCATCAAAACATTTGTCTAAGTAAGTAAATCACGCATACCAAATTTCATCGATATATCTTTAACGGTTTCTGAGTTATGACATATAAAACTTTCAATGTTTGACCCTTAATAAGTGGGCGTGGCACCGCCCATTTTCTAAAATTTCACCAAATTTCTTCATAGGAGCCTGAGCTCAACAAGTGGGTAAAACTTCATCGCTCCAGCTATATTAGTGGCTGAGATACCAAATTTCCGATTTTTTCTATTTGGGAAAAGTGGGCGTGGTCATGGTCCGATTTCGCCCATTTTCAATACCAACCGTCCCAGTCTCGATACCAACTTGCATTCCAAATTTCATCAAAATATCTCAATTTTTGCGCGAGTTAGAGTGTTTACAGACGGACGGACAGACGGACAGACGGACGGACATGGCTCAATCGATTTCTCTTTTCACCCTGATCATTTTGATATATATAAGTCTATATCTATCTCGATTATTTCATTCTGTTACAATCCACCGTTATGAAATCAAAATTATAATACTCTGTGTACTAGTACCGCTGAGTATAAAAATGGTGGTTGCTTTCATTGTAATATGTACATATTTGCAAATATCAAACTTGTTACTTGTTGCTTTGAATACGTGAGTGAGTTGTAATTGTTAGTTCAGATGTAGGGTTAGGTACAATAGGTGTCCGATTTAAAAAAGAATGACTCACATGCATATATGATTTGTATTGAGTCAACAAAAAGTCTATGTAGTTCTGTAAATAAACAAAATATGTTTGCTTAATTTTACTTACGTATGTACATATATACTAGGGCTCTTAAAATTATTCGACTATGCGAATATTCGGTTAACCGATTAATCGATTCATAACTGTTCACTTGCTAAAAAGTCGGTTGATGATATTCGTATTATGTAGAAAATCGAATTTCAAAAATCGAATATTCATTGAAATTTTTTTAGACAGATAATTTTAAAATATAAATGTGCTTATTGTGTGTATACATATGAAAGAAGCTGGGTGTGGGGTTTTTTTTTGAAAAATCTGCGACAGAAAAGGATGTAACTTGCTCCAATTAAAAAAAATATTTCTCCGGGATCAAAAAAAAAAATTTGCCTCGAAACCCTCAACATACAGAAGAGTCAAATAAAATGGTTATAATAAAAACAAGTAAGGAAGCCTAAGTTCGAGTGGAATCGAACATTAGATACTCAGCTGTATGCTTTCATTGTTTGTTTGCGTTTGATGGAAACACGGTGTACTTTATATAAAGCGAGTGCTGCATAAAGGGGGCGTAGCCACGCCCATTTTCAAAATTTGTATCATTCATCCAAATAAGCATATAAATATTATTGTTAGTGCAAAATTGCATCCCTCTATGACTTTTAGTTACAAAGACTTCACGTTAAAAATTCCAAAAGGGTGTTCCAGAAATATCTTTGTTAAAAAGTAGGCGTGGTCATAAACCGATTTCAATACATTTTTGCGTGTCTATTAACACAAGTTATAAAAGTGTACAAACCAAGTTTCGTCATAATATCTCAGTTATTTGTCGATTAATAGGCTCGTAGATTTCTTTGTCTAAAAAGAGGCGGTGCCACGCCCATTTTCCAAAATTTTTCTATTTTTTGTTTCCGGTCTATTGTGTAACTCATGTCACAAAATTTCAATGAATTATCTTTATATTTGACAAAGATATCGCTTAAAATGTTTTTATTATTAGGCCACTTTATAATACCCATATATAAAAGTGGGCGTGGCCGTCAACCGATTTTAACAATTTTTCGTTCAAACATTTGCCTAAGTAAGTATATCACGCATACCAAATTTCATCGATATAACTTCAACGGTTTCTGAGTTATGACTCATAAAACTTTCAATGTTTGCCCCTTAATAAGTGGGCGTGGCACCGCCCATTTTCCAAAAGTTTTATGTTTTTTGTTTTATGTCCATAGTTGGACTCATGCGACAAAATTTCAGTGATAGATCTTTATATTTGACAGAGATATGGCTTAAAATTGTTTTATTAGGTCACTTTATAATACCCATATATAAAAGTGGGCGTGGCCGTCAACCGATTTTGATAATTTTTCGTCAAAACATTTGCCAATGTAAGCAAATTACGCATACCAAATTTCATCGATATATCTTCAACGGTTTCTGAGTTATGACATATAAAACTTTCAATGTTTGACCCTTAATAAGTGGGCGTGGCACCGCCCGTTTTCCAAAACTTCATCAAATTTCTTCATAAGGGCCTAAGCTCAATACGTGGGTAAAATTTTATCACTCTAGCTATATTAGTGGCTGAGATACCAAATTTCCGATTTTTTCTATATAGGAAAAGTGGGCGTGGTCATGGTCCGATTTCGCCCATTTTCAATACCAACCGTCCCAGTCTCGATACCAACTTGCATTTCAAATTTCATCAAAATATCTCAATTTTTACGCGAGTTATCGTGCGTACGGACGGACGGACGGACGGACGGACGGACGGACATGGCTCAATCGATTTCTCTTTTCACCCTGATCATTTTGATATATATAAGTCTATATCTATCTCGATTATTTCATTATGTTACAATCCACCGTTATGAAATCAAAATTATAATACTCTGTGTACTAGTACAGCTGAGTATAAAAATAGTTCAGCGGTATATCGCGGGATCAAAAAAAAAAATTGTCCCGAAACCGTCAACATACAGAAGAGTAAAATAAAGAAGTTATAATAAAAAAAATAGTTCAGCGGTATTTCGCGGGATCAAAAAAAAAAAAAAATTGTCCCGAAACCCTCTCAACATAAGAGTCAAATTTAGGCACAGTGAGCGTTTTAACTAAGAAATAAAAGAAATGGAATTGCGATACCACGGATATTGGAATGCCAAGGACATTGACTGGTGGGCGAATTTTCCTGGCTCCTTCTTCAAGAAGAGCAAAATGTACGAAAACAGCTAAAAAAAGGTTTATTAAGGGGCTTTTCTAATTTTTTCCTCCTTCAACTTCACCTTCACATTCATCATCATCTTTATTTTCATCTTCCTCACCAACATCTTCTCTTTTATTCCAAGGGAGTCTAAGGGGTCGTGAAAAGCGGCCAAAAACGTCGCCCTTACCATAGTCAGCATAGTAAACCAAGAACAAGTACCTGAGCGTGGCGGATTAACGCCCGGAAAAGGGCGGGGAGTGCTTTGATTTGCTACAACAACAACAAAAAATTTCCAAAAAATCAGATTAAAGTGTTGATGAAATGGCTTCATATTTATTTATGAATGTAATAAAATCGAAAGTACAATATTCGACTAATGGGAATGGAACGATTAACCGAATAATCTAAAGTGAGCAGTTATTCGAAAATTGCTAACCGGATAATTGAAGTCGACTTCAGTCCTATTCGAATAATTCGGTTAACCGATTAATCGATTTCCCCGAGCCCTAATATACATATACGTATTTACACCAACAAATCGTGAGCGTTTTCTATTTAAAAAAAAAAAAATTTATTTTATCATGCGCCTTAGCTGTCATAACACACTGAAATTGGCAATATCTGTCGTGAAAGAAATAATAGCTATTGCTAATACAAACATATGTATGTATGTAGGTATGTAAATATTATTTATTTAGTGGCAATATCTGTCGTGAAAGAAATAATAGCTATTGTTAATGCAAACATATGTATGTATGTATGTACATATTATTTATTTAGTTTCCAGCTGTGTAAAGTGGCGTGTTTTGTGAATTTGATACCAATATCGCTCAAAAATATTGCGGAGTCATCTGGGTCCACGTTTTAACCCATATCTGGGTAACCGGGCCAGTGGCGTAGCTAGAGAATTTTTCGGGGGGGGTCACAGCCAATGTAAAAATTTTTTTTACAAATGATAAAAATCGCTAGCTTAGAATGCAAATTGTGTAAGTCCTTTTTTAAAACTTTGTAGGAGAGACAAAAAACAAAAAAGAAAAAAAAATTCGAAATGAAAAAAAATTTCTGTTCACATAAATATTTTGGACTTACACAATTTTTTCCGCTTTTTGGACTTACACAATTTGCGTATCACTGAATAACAACGAGTAGAAATATGACAAGTATCTCAGACTTGTTTAGCGCGGTGCGTATTTGATTTTTCTAGCGTTCTACATAAAAATACACTTTTTCATAAAAGTGGACTTACACAGTTTGCACTCTAAACTAGCGAAATGTAATTTTTTCAGACTATAATTTAACATTTTAGTACACAAATATCGCTTATAATACATATATCAAACTCTTAAGGCCCTTGGCTACTTAAAATCTGGAATGTTAAGAAGTGTATACATATGTGTGAGTGTCGGGTGATTGACGCAAATATCTAAAAGATTTGATTCTCATCAACGCGAGCCCGAACAAGAACGTGTAGCACGACGACTACCGATTGCACTAACCCACACAAAAAAACTCACACATACACACTGCTTGACATGCCAGATTGTCAGTTGCCAAGGGCCTTTAACTATACTTCAAAAGTAAGTCTCATATTCTCTTCTGGAAATCTACGCGCATAGGTAGATTTTCAAGTTTTATGCGCCCAAAATTGAATTTTGTAAAATTGTTACAATTACAGAAAAAAACATACCCACATATTGGAAATAGAATGGGGAACAATAATTCATCGCTTTTTTCCCGACCCCATACTCTGCACTTGCCCCAGATGGTCGTAACGTAGCATATCTGAAGTTGATTTTTTTGTTTTTTTCTTACATATTTTTAAGTGCTAGTTTCAACTTGAATATTTATTATTTAAAGCATTTCATTTAAGTAATCGTGATGAATCCTAAAGGTTCAAGTAATTATTAACACTTTTCAATAATATCCTTGGTTTCCAATAATTCTAAGTTTATAGTTTTAAGCTTTTAAAGTTGGGATATTTAATTTATTTTCATATGTACCTACAATAATTTTCTTTTTGTGCTTTATATTTAATTTTAATGTTTATATTTCTAACGCATATCTTGGTTAATGTAGGTGATGCTCGAAAGTAACCCAGATATTTAGCAGCGATTATTGTTAACTTTTTAGGCAGTATTTTTAGTATTTCCAATTTTTCAAAGTTAAGGAAGTACTTATTATAAAAAGGGGCTAAGAATTATAAAGCTACATTTTTTAGAAGATTTTTGAGTATGCAATTTTGCAGCTCATTCAATTATAATATAATAATATGCAACATTCAACTTTTTGAAAAATTTCATTGGCTTTTCGGAAATTTTAATTGGAACGGTCTCACGTACATATAAGGCAAACACCCTACAGAAAAAAATTACTAAAATCGACGGAAATTTTTACAGCATTGAGAATAGCACTTTTTACACTAAAATTGGTTGGCTACATAACAGTACACTTAGAAATCTCCTCAAAATCTTCTATTAGTGATGGGCGAGTCCGAGATGTTTTATTCGATTCTCTCGATTGTTGAAACATCTCGAATGCTCTCGATGGTTTTCATTCGTATTCGAGTCAAGTCGTAAATGTCCGTCAGTCGAAGCAATCGCTAAAACATCTCGGACTCGCCAACGATTCCTCTCGTTTTCAAAGCAACCATACGACATCTCGGACTCGCTGCAAAATATACAAAATATTTGTTGTTGCCGCTTGAATATTAAAATTGCTTTAAAAAATATACAGAGTGGTACAAATCTATTGCCGTTGTTGCTACTCGTAAAATTCATTTGTTTCAAGCGTCTCACTTCAGAAAATTTACTAATGTTTAAATAATTAATTATTATTATTATGCACGACACTCTTTAGTTGTGATTGCAATAATGCAGCATCTATATATAGCACATTTTTCAATTTGGTTAATTTATTTATGTATTTGCCTCACTTCCATTGAAAATCCTACTTTCTTTATCAACAAACCTCATTCAGTTTATTTTATCAACTAAAATATATCATCAAAACAACAGCCGGCCCGCCGACTCGGAACAATCGTAAAAACATCTCGCTTATGTAGTCGAGATGTCATCGAAACAACCTCCGACTCGCCGACTCGAAATAATCGCAAAAACATCTCGATTGTGTAGTCGAGGAGCGAGTTAGCTTTTGATTCGATTGTGATTTTGCAACGATGGCGATTCTCTCGATTCTCTAAACATCTCGGACTCGCCCATCACTATCTTCTATAAATTCTGGCCGCGCTTTGAAATTTTTAATCCACTTTTAGAAATTTCTACGATTTTTCGGATTTTTCCATAAGCTTAGAAATCCTGCTTAAGGCGATTTTTATTGAAAAATTGTTTACATTTTTAAACGAAAATAAGAGAGTCAAATTTTCGACAGAACTGTTTGAAATAAATTTAAAAACTCTGGCGTATGATTTTTTTTTTGAGTCACTGTATATATTTTTCAATAAAATCGACTTTTAAGTTAAAAAAGTTTTAACACAAATTATTAAAATTTTGCATTAAACAAGCAATTTGGAATAGATGTACACAATAAAATATTTCTACCTATGTGCTACGGTTATAAATAATAATTTTCTTATATAATTTAGTTTTTTAATATTCCATTTTGACAGACATTAAGTAAAATCTCAAGTTCAGATACTCTTAGCCATTGCATATTTATTCCCATTGTAGTTTATACTAATATTATTTGATTAAGATGATAAGTAATTGAAAGAAAACTTGAAATTTAAATAATTGGCGTTACTTTTCTGTTATTAGCATGTTAATAACAGCAGTACCGTATAATAATTGTAGCGTTTGTTGAGCCGTAGGAAAGTGCAGGAACCGTAGGAATTTTACCACAAAAGAGCGAATATAAGTACAAAGAATGTAAATTGTGGTAAAATTCCTGAGGTTCTTGCACTTTCCTACGGCTCAACAAACGCTAGAATTATAAGTAATACTTCGTGAAAAAGCGCTAAATTTCGAATTACCAATTTTGAAAAATTACTATTCTCATTGATTTTTTTCTGAAAAAGAAATGTATGCTAATAAAGTCAAAGATGGTTTTATGGTCAAAACGAATCTTTCGGGGGGGGGGGGGTTTGTCCCCAACCCCCCCCCCCCCCCGTTACTACGCCACTGAACCAGGCTAGGCATTACCATAACAAAAATTAACTCTGAAAAGGTTAGCAGCTACAGCTACTGCGAACATTGTTTGCTATTTTGCTACAAACGAGGAATACAAAATGGAAGAAAAATTACTACACCTTTTTCAGTTTATATTCAGAAAGTTGCAATTGATATTCAGAAAATTAAAATTCATATTCAGAATTTCCATTTCATATTCAGAAAATCGCAGTTCATATTCAGAAAATTACAATTGATATTCAGAAAATTACAATGGATATTCAGAAAATTACAATTAATATTCAGACAAGTAAGGAAGCCTAAATTCGAGTGGAATCGAACATTAGATACTCAGCTGTATACTTTCATTGTTTGTTTGCGTTTGATGTAAACACGGCGTAATTTATATAAAGCGAGTGCCGCATAAAGTGGGCGTAGCCACGCCCATTTTCAACATTTTTATCAGTGATCCAACTAAGCATATGAATATTATTCTTTGTGCAAAATTTCATTCCTTTTTGACTTCTGGTTACAAAGATGTCACGTTACAAATTCCCAAAGGGTGTTCCAGAAATATCTTTGTTAAAAAGTAGGCGTGGTCATAAACCGATTTGAATAAATTTTTGCATGTCTATTAACACAAGTTATAAAAGTGTATAAACCAAGTTTCGTCATAATATCTCAATTATTTGTCGAGTTATGGGCTAAGAAACCTCGTATATTTCTTTGTCTAAAAAGAGGCGGTGCCACGCCCATTTTCCCAAAATTTTTATGTTTTTTGTTTCCGGTCTATTGTGGAACTCATGCCACAAAATTTCTATGAATTATCTCTATATTTGACAAAGATATCGCTTAAAATGTTTTTATTAGGTCACATTATAGTTCCCATGTATAAAAGTGGGCGTGGTCGTCAACCGATTTCGCTAAAATTTTGAACATGTATTACTACAAGTATGGAAAGTGTATAGACCAAGTTTCGTCATTATATATCAATTATTTGTCACGTTATGGGCTCAGAAATGTCGTATATGCCCGTTTCTAAGAAGAGGCGGTGCCACGCCCCTTTTCCAAAATTTTTGTCTTTTTCGTTTTATGTCCGCAGTTGGACTCCTGCTATAAAATTTCAAAGATATATCTTTATATTTGACAGAGATATCGCTTAAAATGTTTTTATTAGGCCACATTATAATACACATATATAAAAGTGGGCGTGGCCGTCAACCGATTTTGGAAATTTTTCGTCCAAATATTTGCCTAAGTATATCACGCATACCAAATTTCATCGATATATCTTCAACGGTTTCTGAGTTATGACTCATAAAACTTTCAATGTTTGCCCCTTAATAAGTGGGCGTGGCACCGCCCATTTTCCAAAATTTTTATGTTTTTCGTTTTATGTCCATAGTTGGACTCATGCGACAAAATTTCAATGATAGATCTTTATATTTGACAGAGATATGGCTTAAAATGTTTTTATTTGGTCACTTTATAATATACATATATAAAAGTGGGCGTGGCGGTCAACCGATTTTAACTATTTTCCGTCCAAACGTTTGCCTAAGTAAGCAAATCACGCGTACCAAATTTCATCGATATATTTTCAATGGTTTCTGAGTTATGACATATAAAACTTTCAAGGTTTGACCTTTAATAAGTGGGCGTGACACCGCCCATTTTCCAAAATTTCATCAAATTTCTTCCTAGGGCCTGAGCTCAACACGTGGGTAAAATTTCATTGCTCCAGCTATATTAGTGACTGAGATACCAAATTTCCGATTTTTTCTATATAGGAAAAGTGGGCGTGGTCATCGTCCGATTTCGCCCATTTTCAATACCAACCTTCCCAGTCTCGATACCAACTTGCATTTCAAATTTCATCAAAATATCTCAATTTTTGCGCGAGTTAGAGTGTTTACAGACGGACGGACGGACGGACGGACGGACGGACATGGCTCAATCGATTCCTCTTTTCACCCTGATCATTTTGATATATATAAGTCTATATCTATCTCGATTATTTCATTCTGTTACAATCCACCGTTATGTGATTATAACTATAATACTCTGTGTACTACACCTTTTTATACTCAGCTGTACTAGTACACAGAGTATTATAGTTTTAATCACATAACGGTGGATTGTAACAGAATGAAATAATCGAGATAGATATAGACTTATATATATCAAAATGATCAGGGTGAAAAGAGGAATCGATTGAGCCATGTCCGTCCGTCCGTCCGTCCGTCTGTCCGTCCGTCCGTCTGTCCGTCTGTCCGTCCGTCTGTAAACACTCTAACTCGCGCAAAAATTGAGATATTTTGATGAAATTTGGAATGCAAGTTGGTATCGAGACTGGGACGGTTGGTATTGAAAATGGGCGAAATCGGACCATGACCACGCCCACTTTTCCTATATAGAAAAAATCGGAAATTTGGTATCTCAGCCATTAATAGAGCTGGAGTGATGAAATTTTACCCACGTGTTGAGCTCAGGCCCCTAAGAAGAAATTTGATGAAATTTTGGAAATGGGTGCCACGCCCACTTATTAAGGGTCAAACATTGAAAGTTTTATATGTCATAACTCCGAAACCGTTGAAGATATATCGATGAAATTTGGTACACGTGATATACTTACTTATGCAAATGTTTAGACGGAGAATTGTCAAAATCGGTTGACGGACACGCCCACTTTTATATATGTGTATTATAAAGTGACCTAATAAAAACATTTGAAGCGATATCTCTGCCAAATATAAAGATATATCATTGAAATTTTATGGCAGGAGTCCATCTGCGGACATAAAACGAAAAACACAAAAATTTTGGAAAATGGGCGTGGAACCGCCTCTTTTTAGAAGCAGGAATATACGAGATTTCTGAGCCCATAACTCGACAAATAATTGATATATAATGACGAAACTTGGTGTATACACTTCGTAACGTCTGGTAATACATACTCAAAATTTTAGAGAAATCGGTTGACGACCACGCCCTCTTTTATATATGGAAACTATAAAGGGGCCTAATAAAAACATTTTAAGCGATATCTTTGTCAAATATAAAGATAATTCATTGAAATTTTGTGGCATGAGTTCCACAATAGACCGGAAACAAGAAATATAAAAATTTTGGAAAATGGGCGTGGCACCGCCTCTTTTTAGACAAGGGGATATACGACATTTCTTAGCCTATAACTCGACAAATAATTGAGATATTGTGACGAAACTTGGTTTATACACTTTTATAACTTGTGTTAATAGACACGCAAAAATTTATTGAAATCGGTTATGACCACGCCTACTTTTTAACAAAGATATTTCTGGAACACCCTTTAGGAATTTGTAACGTGACATCTTTGTAACTAGATGTCATAAAGGAATGAAATTTTGCACAAATAATATTCATATGCTTAGTTGGATAACTGATTTTGAAAATGGGCGTGGCTACGCCCACTATATGCAGCACTCGCTTTATATAAAGTGCACCGTGTTTCCATCAAACGCAAACAAACAATGAAAGCATGCAGCTGAGTATCTAATGTTCGATTCCACTCGAACTTAGGCTTCCTTACTTGTTCAGTTTATATTCAGAAAGTTGCAATTGATATTCAGAAAATTACAATTGCTATTCAGAAAATTGAAATTGATATTCAGAATTTCCATTTCATATTCAGAAAGTTGCAGTTCATATTCAGAAAATTACATTTGATATTCAGAAAATTACAATTTATATTCAGAAAATTACAATTAATATTCAGAAAATTACAATTAATATTCAGAAAGTTGCAATTAATATTCAGAAATTTACATTTCATAATCAGAAAGTTACAATTCATATTCAGAAGCTTCATTCAGAAAGTTACAATTGATATTCAGAAAATTAAAATTGATATTCAGAAAATTACAATTGATATTCAGAAAGTTGTTCAGGTATTTTTTTATACCTTGCATTCAAGGAAAATTTAACATGTTGGATGCATTGTATAGCTTCCCATGAATGCAGGCTTTATGTATGTCGGACTTTTGGAAAACCTGATTGGACCTGTAGGAAGAGGATGAAGAAGTCAGTCCCGGGGTGAAAGAGAGTCAGAAATGAAAAACCTTTCCACAAATAAACACGGCAACGAACATTGTAATTCTTTATTTTCATACAACGGAAAATATTTACAGAGTAACAATATACATACATACATATGATGAATTTCATATCAAACCCAATATGCGTTGAACCCGACCCCCTCAGAATTTGATGAAATTTTGCATTGAGGTACATCTTACCTACCCAAACACAACCTCATTTTTAGAAATTGAATTTTCGAAAAATTGTGGGCGTGGCAAGGTATCGAAATATTCGAAAATATTCGAAAAATGACGATAATAGGTACTTTTAAAGTGTGATTACTAGGGAATGGCTTTACCGATTTCAAAGATCTTCATACCATTAGAAAGGTATTGAAATTAGCTTTAAAAAAAATACACTGTAAAATTTTTTTGTTTTAATACACTGAAAAAATGGTTTTCCAAAATAAAATTTGAAACTGAAAAAACACTTCAATGATCAAGCGATTTTGAAAAATAAGAATTTTTGTTAGAAAGGTCTATTAAATATATATAACATATCTGAAAACTAAAATGGCCTTTTTCTTTATTTTTTTTTAAATTTATTTAAGTAAATGGATCTCTTGGCTTTCTTATATTTTGATATCACGCGTAAACTAATCAACCGATTCCAAAAATTTTTATACCGTATGTATACAATATAAAATTTACACTCGTACAGTGAAATTTTCTGAATATCAATTTAAATTTTCTGAATATCAATTGTAATTTTCTGAATATCAATTGTAATTTTCTGCATATAAATTTAAATTTTCTGAATATCAATTGTAACTTTCTGAATATCAATTGTAATTTTCTGAATATGAAATGGAAATTCTGAATATGAATTTCAACTTTCTGAATATGAAATGGAAATCCTGAATATGAATTGTAACATTCTGAATATTAATTGTAATTTTCTGAATATAAATTTTAACTTTCTGAATATAAACTGAAAAAGGTATAGTTTGTTTGATTTTTAAATTTGAGGTGTCATATGAAAGGACCCTGCGTGAAAATAAGTAACTTATTATAATTTTTATAAAAAGGGTTGCCACCTGTTCAAAATTTAATTTTTGTGCTATAGTCTGTTTGATTTTTAGAGTAATTTATCATAAATTTTACAAAGAGGGTTGCCACCTGTTTCAAAATTTATTTTTACGCTACAGGATGTACGGTTTTCAAATTTTAAGTGTCATGAAAGGTCTTGCCCTGTAATGAAAAGAAAGGGGAGGAGAAAATGAAAGGAACGGAAATGGCGAAGGAAAGGAAGCTAAAGAGGGAAAAGTACGGAAAATAAAATGGATATGGGGAAGAGGAAGCGTAAATAAAAGGGAAAGGGGAAGGGAAAGAGAAGTACGACAAATGACCTTTTGGAGGTAGCTATATGGATAAAATATTGTAGAAAATTATTCGCATTAAAACTTCAATATGGGATTCCTCGGAAAAAATCTTTGTATACAAAATCTAGGCCGACGGAAAATAAAAATAACCAGTAATTATGTACATTAGAGTGGCCCTTACGCCTATGGAAAATTTTTTTTCCACTTTTTTGAGACGTTACCCCCTGAAATGGCAACGTTAACCCGTGCCACAATGTGTTGAAATAATGAACCAAGGGTTATATGGTTCGGTGGACGTTTATATTGTACGAATCCCTTATATTTTTGAATTTTAGTAGATTACAAGGTTGTTATTTATTAGACTCCACAAAGAAATGATTTATAAACAAAAGATACTGATATTCTATATTTGAAGTACTGAAATGTCATGGATCCTTATTTGCTCATGTATACAAACAATTTGAGAAAATTGAAATTTTTAATGTATATTTTTAATATACTCGTACATACATATTTATATGGGAAATTTTAAAAATAAGTGCCCTCTATTAGTGTAATTGTACATTCTCGTACATGCATACACAAATAAGAAATACAATTCAGAGCTTTTATTCTCTTGAAAGTCAATTGAAAGCGTTTGTGAAGAAGTGCAATAACTCCCAAATAAAAGAAATTAAATAACTCCCAAAGAAGGAAATAAAATAAGTCCCAACACACTGCGAGTTATTTCATAACGAAATATTTTCTATTTTGTATGAAAATATTTGTAGTTTTTTAATTTTTTTTTTTTTTTGAGTTACTTTATTTAGGAGTTATTTCACTGCGCCAGCGTTTGCTACCGACAATTTGGGTATTTTTTTCTATAACACTTTGCAACAGCACTTAATTCTCACACAGAATGACAGATAAATATCCACATAGTAAAACCCCAAACAATTGCAATAGCTGTAACTTTGTAGGCTACTTTAACGCTCTAACACCCCGACGATGAGGTCGCTTTTACTAATTTTTTAGAAAGTCCCAAAAAATATCACTTCGAAGGTCGTTAGAGGGTTAAATAGTTATAGAAAGTTGTTCGCTATAGAATTTCACTAGGAATCCACAGACAAAAGAACCTAAATACCCCAGTCCAGGGACCTAATGGATGTGATTTTTGTGACAAAATTTTAGTTTGGGACTTTTCTTACTATTTTTTTTTATATCAGAATTTAACTAAAATGGTGTGCAAATGTAGAAAATTGGAAACTTTTAATATTCTAAGTGCCTCCTCGGATGAAATTCTTATAAAATGACTCGAGGAAGATTAATGGGAAACCGACATTGAGGACTCTATCATGAATAGTGCTGGACCGTCTCGATATTATATTTCAGAATCATTTTCAAACGGTAGTTACGCTGACTACGCGTAAAATGACCATGATACGGACACAAACTTTCCCAATGCCGACAGATACTCACTTTTGCTATGTTCGTTAAAAACTAATTTGTCTCACATGTGCTAAAAAGGTACCTATGTGTGGCATGTGCTTCAGTACAGTGACTTCACCAGTTGCACGTTTTAAAGTTGTTGTATTGGAAGAAACGCATATAGACTATTAGGTGATTCACAAAGTATCTTAAAGTCATATGTCATATTAAAATATTGTACGGAAATAGTTATAAAAGACCTCTCCGAAGCCTTGTGAAGAAGTAAACAAAAACAGCTGATCAAATACGACGCCCCAAAAACATATCGTGCAGAGTTGTATTTATTTAGTACACATATAGCATAGAATGCAACAACAAAATATTATGACTTATGACGATATGACGCAATATAACAGGTTGTGAATCCCCTATATGATTTTAAATTAATACACTATTCTAAAGTGAAATGTTTGATTTTTTAGTTTTAATACTATGTTGCTTTATACGTAAGAACCAAAATTTAATGTCATCTACATACCCAACAAACACAGTCTCTAACGTTAGAAATTTTGTCGAGATTACCTTAGATAACTAGTGTAATTCCCTATATATTCTCAAATCGATAACTAGGGTTGAAAACTACACTAGAATTCGATTAGCGAGTGATTAGAGAATGAGCCAAATCTCACGCCTTTTATCAATTCTCAATATATTTCTGTGATATATTGAATATACATACATATATTGAAATTATATACTAAAAAATGGTAAAGTTAATATTACCGTAGTACAAGGTTTTCCATTAAAAAGTACAAGAAGTACCTTTAATTTAAATAATAAGACTGTATTTTGTTTAAATTTCAGTTCTTATAAATGTTGTAAACATAATATAATAATAATAATACAATGGCGCTATTATAACTCTGACGAGTTTTATGGCCGAGCTTCTCTCCCAATTCGAGGTGTGCTCCTTTTTGTTTTTCCTACTAATTGGGTGGACCTACAGTTTTATGCCGGCTCCGAACGGCGAATGCATTTTTTGTGAGAAGCTTTTTCATGGCAGAAATACTCTTGGAGGGTATGCCGCCCACTGCCAAGAGGTGACCGCTGCTCTTAAAAAACCCAATAATTGGATTTTTACTAATTAGAAAAATTGTTTTGCTCGGACCGTGGTTTGAACCCGAGATCTCTAGTATAGCAGGCGAGCACTCTACCCACTGCACCACAGCGGCCACATGTTGTAAACATATACATGTCAATATATATAATCATATGCAATTTAGGCACATATTGCGTTAATAAAATCTAAACAATGAAAAAATCATGTAAAATGAGACAAAGCTTTGTTTTTCATTTCAATTGGAAGTATTTGCAAATTCTGATTAGAATCTCATTAGAGAACTACATTAGAATTCGATTCGAGAATTATAATTCTCTCGATTTGAGAATTAGGTACCCTTTTGTTTGAGAACGCTATGATTTTCGATAGATTTTCGAGTCGTTCTCTAACGTTAGAGGTTTGAGAATGAGGCTAGTTCTCGAGTCATTCTCAAATCGATAACTAACCTCAGTGTTTGTTGGGTACGTACATACATCTTCTACGATTCTTGCTACTCAAGCAATTGTAACGGTAAAATAATAAAAGTATTGATTAATATTATGCAAGTGTAAACTTTTAAACATCTCAGAGTTAGGTTTTCGAGTATACCTACGCACATACATATATTTATCGCGGTATAGCCAAAAGAGGCGCTTACTAAAAGTGATGTTGCCAATTTTTCAACTTCAACTTTGTAGTTGTGGCATGGGTTGGAGTTGTTCAATTGGGCCAAAATTTCAGGGTATTATTTTTTTATTAAAAAAAACATATCAAGGGGTAACACCTGCAAATTTCCAACTTTCGAAAATAAGGGCCACTCTCGTATATTCAAGGCAAAAGTCAAATTCGCTAGTTGAAAGCAAGAAGCCCAAGGTATGTTTGTATGTATTATATATTATTATATTATTTAGGGTAACTATGCCGGTAACCGACCACCCCCCAGTAACCGGACACTTTTGTCTTTTACCGCTTAAAAAGTGTCCGGTTACTGGCATATTTCGACTTTTTTTACAATAATAATTTTTGTAAAAAAACTGACAGCTTTCTACGGAAATTGCTAACTTTATTAGATTCAGAATTAGTCAATACTCATTTATTAATATAGGGTTAGTCAATGTTAGTAATAGACTGTAATTCAGAGGAGTTTGAAAACAAAAAATTAGTTAAGTGGTCGGTAACAGGCATAATCACCCTACATATATGCATGTTTGTAGTCCACATGAGTGTGATTTGCTCCTAAAAATCGCCAGGAACAAATCCGCCAATTTTGAGATATAAATCTACAAAATTATTTGAAACTATTGCGGTGGCGACTATCAAATGGCGGTGTGTTGGCTTGTGCCAAAACTTTTGCAGCGGAAAAACGCTGTGCTTAGCAAACTCAGAGCTGAGTTGTGTGATGGGATTGCTGCGTTTGCTTCTACTTTTTAGAAGTTTGTTTGCCTTCGGAATCTAGCCATGCTAGGAAGTGCGTGTGACAAAGCAACCAATTGGCACATATGTACATACATACATACATATGTATGTATGGATATGTAGCTGAGCAACACGGCTGAATTGGCGGTACCTGCAAACTTTTGTTTGCGCAGCGACATAACAAAGCGATAAGCAACGTGACTTCGAAATTGGAGTCAAACGGGCCATGAGTTGTGCTGTGCATTGTTCAGGATGCGTATATGTACATATGTATGTATGTCTGGGCACATACTAGTGAGTGCACCTACTTACTTACTTGAGCTCTTAATGCTTTGCTTCGTTGACGGAAGTTAATTGAATTTAATTGCCCACTTAATAGTTCAATGATCTTGGTCAAGTGAGGAGATTATGAGCCACCTACAACCACTTCTGCTTACTATAATACATTCGAAATGGTCTAGGAATTTGATTTGATCGGTGGATGATTGAAAAATATTGGAAGGAAGTTTTATATAATGGAAGGAAGTTTTATATAAACATAGGTTCATAAGAGACACATTGGACTGATTAGGCCTTACAAACGCAAGCGTAATATCAAGACCCTATATTTTAAATACTTTTTGGTTGCTTGTTTTTCCGACAGGGTAGGAATATGATATATTGTGGAACGATCTTCCGTCATGCCTTGTCAAGTTTGGTTTGAAGACAAACCGGTTTCGGCTAATATGCGCCATCTTCAGTGTCTTTTTTCGTTCGTACTAAAAGAGAACAGCAGATAATTTTCGAAAAAGATGGAGTAGAAAATAAGAAAATAAGGTTTGGCAATACATTTAAGCACCTAGAAGGCTAACTTACCAACTAGATTCACTGTTCAGGTAAGAAGCATCATGTCTGTTTTCTATTCAATTCATTGTTAGACACTAAACCTAAAAGCCGATAAATATCTCAACCTATGTATATATGTATGTACATGTAATCACCTTTCCACAGCCCTCTACTTAGAAATATTAGAAATTTGTAAAATTATATTTTCATTGTTCTTGGACCAGTTTTCGTCATCAGTTCTTCTTCGTATAATATATTTAAACCTTTCATCTTAACCTATGTATATATGTATGTACATATAATCACCTTTCCACAGCCCTCTACTTAGAAATATTAGAAATTTGTAAAATTATATTTTCATTGTTCTTGGACCAGTTTTCGTCATCAGTTCTTCTTCGTATAATATATTTAAACCTTTCATCTTAAAATTAGCTTTATCCAAGGGAATTTAACCCACTTGTAGCACATATGTATGTATGTATACAACTAATACTCCTTTGCTCAATTCCCAAACCGTGCAGCAAGTTGTCAATCGCTTTTACTTATCATCGTGTGTGCAACAGCGCCACTTATTAGCCAAACTTGCAGCCAAATGCGCACTGACAGATTTTTTTCTTACTTCTAACAACTATTTCATACACATACACACACACATGCAACACATAGAGCATAACATTTATGGCGAAATTTTCAATGCTCATCTCGATTTCGGCTAAAAACTTTTCAAGTGCTGTTTTTTCCGTTAAAAAGTTTCGAATGATTTCTTCAATCGAATTGCAACTGCGTGGATATTATATATGTATGTATGTATGTATACACCAGAGAACTGCATTGAGTAGTCTTAGTTGCTGATTTGTTCAACAATGCTCAAAATCAACTCAGTATTTAAGCAGATGATCGGGTATGTTTTATTCAATTAGCTTACCCTCCTGGACCTTTCTGAATTTCTATATGCATCAATCAGACGACGGAATATTAAGTTATTAAACTATTATACTTTCATTAGTAATTTTTTCACATTTCTGACCTGTTAACTCAAACAATTCTGCATCCACTGCAGTTCTCTGCTCACTAGATTCGTATGCCTTTAGCAGTGTGATTGTGTTTGTGAGTAGTGAGTATTTTTGCACGATTCCACACTTCCGCCATAAAAATTCATTTCTTCACTTCGCGACAAATTTGCTGCCACTGGCGCATTTGCAGTCGCCTCCTGTGCTCCTTCAACTAATTCGTATAAAAAAAAAAAACAAACAAATTCGCCTTGTAATGGGCTAAGTTTTGCCATTGACGCGGCCATTAAGCTGCAATGAAACTAATGTTGCCAATTCACTGCAATTCAGCCACGTAAAAATACCTACGCCATTTTCTTTTTTGCTGCGTTCTCGTTAGTGTGTGTGTTTATATGTTTGTGACTCAATGAGTTACGACGTGTGGATATTTATAATCGCAATCTCAGCTTTTTCTCTCACAAGCAGCCACATACATACATACATATGTACATGGAGTCAGAAAGTAGTAAGTGCACTTTTTTCTTCGCAAGTTTTCCGCCTCATTCGTTGCTCGTTTTGACTTTGTGGCAAGTGTGTGAAAATTTTTATGGCTAACTTTTTGTGTAAATAAAGCAATTTGCGGTTGTCACAAATGGCTAATAATTGTAAGTAAGTGGTTTTGTGGATAACAACTGGGCTTAAATGACTATTATCTAACAACGGCGTAGAATACATAATAACTACCTGAAGATACATATGTAGGCTATTTTAGTCGCTGAGGGATGGAGGTGGGTAATATGGATGGTTTTAAGATGATTGTCTTAAGCCAAATGGTCTTAGACAAAAAATGGACTTTAAGCCTCTTTCTGTCTTCATGTCGTCCTATCTATCTAAATATATCAGATACTTACATATGTACGAGTATTTATATAATGTGTGAATATGTGCGTGAATAAAATTTCCATTAAGTGTTTTTCTATATATTTAATTTGAATCCAGATAAAGAGCACTGTTCAAAAATCTACTTAAAAATCAAAACTACAAACATCAAAAGCCGAGAAGTGCGAGATTTCAACCCGCTAAACCTAACCTTCTCACGCCAGAGCGGATAGCCTAAAATTCTTCTTTCAACAGACAGACCAGACCAGTGCCTAACTTGGTCAGAGTATCTCAGTTGAGCTAATATTGACGCTGATGCGTCGCTAACTGCCTCCCACATGACAGAGAACTGACACATCAGTGCAGTAAAGTTTTCCACCGAAACACTAGTTCCCGCGATTTCATTCAGCCGTGATCACACAACTCGCACTCGTTTCTCGGGAAGTGAAAAACGACGGGTTCTGCGTCCTCTACAACGTGAATCTGTAGAGGTATGCCGTAAAGCACCCATGTCCGCTAAGGAACTGAGTACGGTGGAAATTGAGGTCATCCTGCTCTCTATCTGTCCAACTATTTATATTAGGAATTAACCTAAAAGTCCATCGACCTTTAAGCGAGGTTTGTCAGCGTTTTTGCGACAATAGGTGACTTTTCTTCCTTTTACCAGTTCTGTATGAGTTAAGAACCTGTTTCGTTGAATTGTATATTTGGCTAATTTTTCGCGCTTGATTGTCAATAGGCATTATATTTTCTAGAACTTCCGCAGCATCAGAAGAGACTGTTCGGAATGCGATTATAACTCTGAAGGCGCTCATGCGCTGTACGGCGTGTAACCCCTTTTCATACGACTTGCAGTTGAGAGCATTAGCCCAGAGCGAGCAACTTCTTTAAGCTGGCAGAGTTCATTGCCTGGCTAGCAGATGTCGATGAGTTAAGCGCACACAACCTTTCTTTGTCATCATCCTTGAGAGGCCGCCACATATGTTTTGCGTTTTGTTTTCTGCGGTGTAGTTTAAGTGTTCCTTGGAGCTCAGGCTGGGATCTGCGACCACACCCAGATATTTCAGTGCGAATTTATCTCATATTCCACCAAATTTTCGTGCATTTTTTTTTGTGCTTACTAGCACTACCTCAGTGATCATAGTCGAGAATCAAAGTCGCAATCGGCTGACTGCATCATTGCAGATACGCCGGAGATTTTCTAGATGCTTTGCGACTCATATTATTATGAGGTCATCGGCGTCATCTGAGCTCAACTGTTTTTGGTTGATGCAGCTCTAGAACACCATTGTACATAACATTCCACAGGAGAGGCCCTAGGACGAGTACTTGTGGTACTCGGGTTGTAATCGCATAGCTCTTGGCTCCCTCATCGGAGTTTATAGGTACGTTATGACTGTGGCCGCTGTGGTGCAGTGGGTAGAGTGCTCGCCTGCAATGCCAGAGGTCTCGGGTTCAAACCCCAGTCCGAACAAACACCAAGAAAATTTTTCTAATAAGTAAAAATCCAATTATTGGGGTTTTAAGAGCAGCGGTCACCTCTCGGCAGTGGGCGGCATACCCTCCGAGAGTATTTCTGCCATGAAAAAGCTTCTCACAAAAAATGTATTCGCCGTTCGGAGCCGGCATAAAACTGTAGGTCCACCCAATTAGTAGGAAAAACAAAAAGGAGCACACCTCGAATTGGGAGAGAAGCTCGGCCATACAGCACGTCACATACGTTCTATCTAACATTTCTTTCTTGTAAAAAGCACGCTAGTTTTTTGGCTTAATATCCATATTTGAGGACACACATATTTCGACATGTGTTTGTATTGCATCTATACATACCAACACATTGTAAATATGTATATGTACATTCATATGTTTAATTGCAATAGCAGTAAGAATAATTCCATTTTTGCGCAAATGTTTGTCATTGTTTCATTTGTGTTTCATTTTTCTTGGCTGCTGCTGTTGACTCTTACCATTGTCGGCTTTTGTATTCTTTACATCTGTGCTTTTGGAAGCAAAAGTCATTTCGATGAAATCCCACAAGTCGTCTTGCTTGTCAAGTGAAAGAGCACAAAAATAAGACGGTGCCTTATATGAACTCAAACATGGCAATCACCTGCACACATGTGTATGTATGTATAAGCGCTTGCATATTTCATTTTGTTCTATAACTTAGTACTTATCAGTGGTGTCCCACTAAGAGGTGTCCTCGAGACATTGTTATTTGGTAATGGAACTGAGGAATGCCTAAGAAAATGACACTGTAATTTATATACTATATACATATGTATAGCAAAGAAAGGACAGGAGTTTTAGTTCTAAAAGGATATTGACGAGACTATTTTATTAAAATTCCCGATACCAAATCATATCTAGTCTATTTGAAAGACAGACAACAAATATAAACAAATAGGTTTTGAAATCAGTTTCTTTTCCTACTAAATATGGGCATTTTATTAAAACGAAGTCCAGGAGAGTGTTTTTCCTTTTCCAATTCATACACGCCACTGGCATTTTTGCCTAAGAATATCGAGCCGTATGCGCCGGAAAGATGTAAAGGCCATGATTTCCGAATTTCACTTTTTTGTAGAAATGGCTTACTTGTCATCATCCACACCTTCTCCAGAAATTTTATGTCTGAAAAATGTACCGTTATGAAAAGCAATTTTGATGTAAGTACATAAGTTCAGTTTGTTTACTTTTTTTGTGAGTACGAAGTGGCTTTTACATCTTTTTTGCTTTTCAAATTATAGAAGACTAGTGACAAATAAACAAATTTAACTGGGTTTTGTTGGAATTTAACTAAGGGCTTTATCACTTTGAAGACTTCTACTTTGTATTTTATTACATATCGATGACCAATATGGTTTTCTTGTGCGGCATATTGCACTTTATTGCTCCATAATTTTGGAACAAAGTTCTAACGATTTCACGATAGTTAGGGTCCCTTTTGTTACTGCTTAGAGCAGTTTTAAACAAACTGGTTGTGTATTTCTAAAATTTCTCCAAAATTAATTTCTTGAATCTCGATAATTTCCCTCCAAACGTAGATGCTGAAAGTGATGAACATGGCGAGAGATTTCATCAGAACTTAATAGTTTTTGAAAGGCGATATCAAGGATCTTGGAAAAAGGATATGATGGGAGACAAATCCAGAAAATTACAAAAGAATAGCCAAAAGTACTTACATCCATCATTATTTATCCTCTCCTTAAAATCGCGAAATGCATTATTTTTTTTATTCAATTAATTCTTTATCCTATTCATCGCTGTTTTGAGAGACATTGTGCACTTCAAAACTCATAATAAATGGAAAGAAATAATGTTAAATGTTACTCCTTAATAGAGTTTTATAAAGAAGCGGAAAATGCTAGGTTAAGAACTCTCAAAAAAATAGGTAAATATAAATACTGATACATCCCATTAAAAGTAGTCTCAAAATGTTCACATTTAAATTCTTTATGGGATAGATAGGAGTCGAATCCGAAATTCCTTATACAAACTTAGATTTTTTCATTCTTTTTGCCATTGTAACCAAACTACTTGACCAATTTTTAAGTGCAAAGGCAAAAAATGTTTGTTGGGATTCTCTTTACCAGTTCTTATTAGATGCCAAATCGCTACGGTGGCTAATACAATTTTTTTATGCACTTATGTATGTCATGCAATGTCTTGTATATCCGGTTTTTTCTACATTTTTACCGATATCTCAGAAACAGGATCTGCCACAAAAAAATGGATATGCTATTCGGGATCAGCGTTAAATTTCGTTTTAGAAAAGTATAGTTTTGTATTTTTGGTGGTTAAAGTTGATTAAAAATTGTCGAAAAGCAAAAGAAAGAAATCGAAATAAAAATCGAAGTAAAAAAATTTTTAAAAAACCTTCTCCTGAACATTTTTGAATTTGGCCTTTACATCTTTCCGGCGCATACGGCTCGATATATTCCATACGTAATATTTTTTTGTTAAGCGAACTGAATTGCATTGGGGAGGTGACTGCTGACATTTCATTTACTTTTACCGTTAAGTAAGAATATTGTAAGTGTCTCAACTGCATACTGTAGATATGCGTTGAATGAACTCGACGTCTTACCGTTGGCGTCTGCTGTGTGTGACAAACCTGCGCTGTTGCAACAAAAGTACTTAAATCATTTTGCGTCACAAACACACAATTCTTCTACGCTTTTTTCTTTATTCTTCATCTTATATACTAAGTGTGTATCTACAAGCATATCAGTTATACTTGTGTGGCATGTTGCAGGTTCTTAGTTGCGGCCTGCCTACGAACACACGTTCACCCAAAGAAAAACTCATAAAGGTGATGTGATTGCCAACTGTTCCATTCTTGCTGCTGCTGCTGCTGCTGCTGCTGCTGCAATTCAAACTGCTTTTGTATTCTCACCACATGTGCATTTTAACTATTTTGCTTTACTTTATGATCTCCCCACGCATCCTCAGCACTTTCCTTTTGTTGCTGGCACATGCGGTGTGTGTTTAGCATTGATGGTGCTCCTATTTCTTGCCCCTTGCTGTTGGTTGCTGCAATGTGGGTCTGCCTCAAGAGTCAAATAATAACAGTCAACTATTGTATGAATTTACTTATGTTTCTATAAGAATTTCTATGAATTTATTGCGGTAATTGCGGCATAAGTTTATAAGTGTAGTAAGCAAGGCCGTATTTAGAGGGGGGTTTTGGGTGTTTGAACCCCCCACGAAATTCTGGTAGATAATTTTACTTCTATCATATTCAAAGCTATATGTTGAAAACACTAGTTTACAAATAATTAATTTGAGAAAATAACAAGAATTTCAGGTATAGGGGAGGGCTGGCATGAACCTGCTGAGGTCAAAACCATTTTCCTATGGTTAGGGTTTTGAGATAACGTAATTTTGGGTTTTTGTGGTTACAAATTCAATCAAAAATTCTTTTCGCTGAAGTTACAAATACCCGCAAACCGTATTTACTCCTTTCGAAAGATAATTAAAGTACGCTTCTAACGACATACCACTTACGAGTATAAATTAAATTATGTTATATACATTTTCTAAAATTTTAGCATATTTCCTTATAACTGCATAAAGTCAATGCATAGCTGAAAATTCATTACTCGGGTTATATTATAAAATTTTGTGTGTTTTTAGAAAGATCCCATATATGGGATGTGTGCGTTGTTATAGTCCGATTTCACCTATTTTCAATATTAACTTTTCAAAGTCAACATTTTATTGATTTTTTGCGATTATTGAAAACATTTGGTTTTTATTGGGGTTTTTATAAAAAGTTATAAAAATCAGGAAATTTTTATTCTTTTTAAAATTATTCTGTTTTATTGCAAACATTTTAAGTGTAATTTTAAAAAGAATACTTTATTTTTGGCGATTTTTTCCAAGTGAAACAAAAAGGATGTTTTATGGTCGAAAAACTCGGCTAGGTGACACAACTATATGAAAACGACTTCACAGATCAAAGGACATTAGAGGGAAATATAAAGCTTCCCAAGCACTGTTTGCCAGCATAACACCAACAGTCTCAAAGAATAAGCTGTTGCTGTTCTAAAAGTTATCATAATTTTTGAGAACTTGTGAATTTCGATTTCCTTTGAAGATATCTGAAGTCGAAGCACAGAACAGTCGAATATATTAGTTTGTTTATTTGTGCTGTTGCTTTGCTGTGTAATTTCAAACAGATCAGTCGACAGCAAAGCACAGATAAACAGAATATTAGTTTTCAGTGCGGCTTTTTAAAATTGGTTTGTTTTTTGTACATTACAATTTCGATTGTGTTCATATAAATTAAAAAAAAAAAAAACAATAAAAACAGTGCTGTAAAAACTCGAAATTATGTTTGCCCTTTGCTGTGCTGTAAAAATTTCCACAATACAGCAACAACCGACTATAATTTTTTGAAACGTAAGGCTGCGCAGTTGCAGTACCGTAGAACTTTTTATTTTTTATACTTTTGCTGCGCTGTTTATTTTTTAATTTTCAAATGAAAATGAAATTCAATAGAAATGAAAAAAAAGTTTGCGTCTTTCTTCCTCAACAAAACACATTGCGTCTTTTTTCTTCTATAGCGACGTTTTTATTTAGTGCACGAAATAGGCTATATATTTTTCTCAAAAAAAAAAAAAAAAAAAAAAAAATCCACAACGATGAACCCCCCACGAAAAAAATTCCTGGCTACGGCCCTGGTAGTAAGTAAGCCAAGGTAGCCTTCTTCTTCGGCGTATGTGAAAATATATTGCGCAATAAATCATTTTTAAATGAAGAGTCAAAAGTAATTTTAGTATGTTTTAGTTGTTAGCGTATGAAACTTTGCTGAAATACATAAATGCATATGTATGTAAATGGAACCTATTTTATGAGCTAAATTACATCTTGCTGTGTGTTTAAAGAAATATTCAGGAGTGTTTCAATTATTAAGAGAAATTTACACTGTGACCTAAAAAGTTTAAAATTGCTATCCGATCCGCTTACTGGAACCTGCTAAGGATATTTTAGCTACATTATTTTGCACGCAAGTTCCTAAAAACACTAGCTAGATTAGCGAATTACATGAAAAGCAACAACAAAAACCAAGCTAGCTAACTAGCTATGTTAAGCGCGTTGAGCTGAAAGCGCTTAGCTGTTTGTCAACATGAACAGCAGTGTTGCCAAGTAAAAGAACGAAGCTATTGCGAATAGAAATTGTAATTTTTGGAATATATATTCTTGTAGCATAAACATCAACCAATAGCAGAAATATCAACCAATCGTATTTTTTTATACAGAGGCTAACTATCTCAACGCAACCAATATGTCTTCAAAAATTCGAATCCGACTGAAGCTCCCCTGCTATAATTGTATGGCCGAAAGTACTAACACTATTACAAAAATATAATATTACCAACACATTTGCACTCGTATGTGTTCTAGCCAAGTTCAAAACCAATGAGATAGATAAGGATAGAATGGAATTTGAAAATACACATACGGGAACGTGATGAATGAAACGGTCATAAAAGTTACCGATTCCCTTAAGAATGTGATAGGAAATATCCCAAAACTTTTGGTCATGCCTGCCGGTCATATGACCGGTCAAATGACCTGCACAGTTCTTGCAGGGTCTCTAACATAAAGTGCTTATATAAAATAAAAATTAATGTCTAGCAAGTTGAGTGTTCGCCTAATAAAAAAATCGACTATTCTTACTGTTAATAACACTACTCGACATAAAAAATGACCAGGAATAAAATAATACCTATCTAAAGCGAAATTTTATGCTGATTCCGAATATTAGCTCCATTCCTTTGTGGCAGACCCAGTTTTTGAGATATTGGTAAAAATGTGGAAAAGCCATATATGCAAGACATTGCACCACATAAGTGCAACAAAAAGTTTTGTTAGACATCTTGGCGATTTGAAATCTTGGAAGAGCTGGTAGATGGAGCTTCAATAAACATTCATTCACACCCCAAAATTGGTTAAGTAGTTTGGTTACAATGGCAAAAATAATGAAAAAAATTTGAAAAAAAATCTAATTTTTTTTTAAAGAAATTTCAGATTCGACTGTCCTAAAATTAGAAAAATTGTATGGGGATAAAAAGTTAGCCCGCCTATCCTGTAGAGAATTTATATATATATATTTATATATTTTTATGGAAAGTCCTTAACCAAAAATTTCCGGAAGAGTAAAATTTCAACAACAAAATTGGCTTTATTCCAGAGTTGTAATTATTATAAGAGAAAAAATAAAAACCCAAAAATAATAATTATTGAAAGAAACATATTTTAAAAGTCTTTCCATAATAGTTATTTCTGAGATATTTTTTTAAGTCCTTTTGTAATTATTATAAATGAGAAATTTTGTTTTATATCTTCAAAGACTTTTATATTGAGACAAATTTGAAAAAAGTCTTTGAGTAATTATTATCCGTAACAAATTGTTTTTTAAGTTTTCAAAGACTTTTTCATTGAGACGAATTTCAAAAATATCTTTAAGTAATTATTTTGAGTAACAAATATATTTTTAATATCTTCGATAAAAATCTTTCATACAATTTCAAATTGGAAATTTGCTTGAATTTTGTAGTACTTATATGAAAGTTATTCTTATTTTATACTTATATGAAAGTTATTGAAAATTTTCTGAGACTTTTTTGAACTTTGTCTCAATGAAAAAGTCTTTGAAGATATAAAAAACAATTTGTTACTGATAATAATTACGCAAAGACTTTTTTCAAATTTGTCTCAATATAAAAGTCTTTGAAGACTTAAAAAAAATATATTTGAAATAACTATTATGGAAAGATTTTTAAAATATAAGTTTCTAAATAATAATTATAGAAGATTTTTATCATTTTCATCAGGAAAAAAATATTATCAAAAGACTTTTATGATTCTGAAGAAAATTTGTAAGACTTTTTTTATAATTTCAAAATGAAATAATAATTATTCTGCATCTCTGGTTTATTCAGAAAACTTTATCAAGGAGTAATAATTAAGATTATTTCATTGCATTTATTACGTATTTTCAAGTGCACAATATCTCTCAAAACAGCGATTAATAGGGAAAAAAATTAATTGAATAAAAAAATATCTGCATTTCGCCATTTTAAAGAGAAGATAAATAATGAGCGATGTGAATAAGTACTTTTGACTACTCGTTTGTGATTTTCTCATTCGTTACACGTATGATTGTCCAAAAAATAGCCTTCCATCATATCCTCGTACCAAGACCCTTGATATCGCCAACTATTAAGTCCTGATGAAATCTCTCACCATGTTCCAGCACCTAAGTTTGTAGGGAATTATGAAGATGCCCAACTCCACGACTTCAGGGCTGTAAAGGACATTGCAAGAAAATATAGAGCTTCCCAAGCTTCCCAAGGACCAAATTATGGTACGGATCGATAGAGCTGGCTGTCAGAAGTTAAAGTTTGGCAAATCCTAATTTTGGCATAGACGGTTATGAAAGTTTCACTCAGGCGTTTATGAAGTTTAAACGACGATATGCTGAAAAAAATTGTAAAAGCACTGCAGATGTCGATGTTATCGGCGCTCTGAACATCTCCTCTGTCAATGCCCTGGCAGACAACGACTTATATGCCTCGGTTCTGCACAATTCCTGTATCTAGGAAGCCTCACTACACTAAAAATAAAATTTCGTAACATAACTACGAAAGACTTTCGTAGTCTAGAGATTCGTAATATGTACGAAAGTTTCGTATATATTACGAAAGAATTTTTCTCAACAAAATCTAATTTTACGAATCTTTCGTAAATATTACGAAAGGGCTTTCGTTAACCATTTTCTAATATTTTTTTCGTATATATTACGAAATATTTCGTAAATATTACGAAACACTTTCGTAAATTTTCTTAAAATTATCTTTACGAATAATTACGTATATTGTACGAAAGTTTTCGTAACATTATCAAAGGATTAAAAGATTTACGAAATACTTTCGTAACACTATCAAAGGTTTAAACGATTTACGAAATACTTTCGTACAATAATATTTTACTGTACAAGTCTTCTTTCATTGTAAAGGGTTGAGTCGGTGCAATAATATCAAAAATTATTTTAAGTAGTAAGTGCGTAATGAAATAATGCGTAAAAGAATAATGCATTGTATATAAAAAGACAATATTGGTTTACAAAATAAACTGTGATATTTTCCAACTTAATTAAACTTAAAGGTGAGTACAGTAGTTGCATTTACTTTTTCCTTTTTTCGGTCTTATGTATTTTCCTAAATAAATACTCAATAAAATAATATAAAGAGATATTTCTACACTCAGAGAAAAAATTTTAAAAACATATGAAAATGGGCTTAAAATTTGCAAAAACGTATTTAAAAGTGATGTAGATACGACCATTTTTATTTTAAAAAGGTTCATTGTAAAATTGTAAAATCAAGAAAAAACATTTTAATTTAAAAATGTTTATTTTTAATTCAAGCCCTATGAGATTTTGAACCTGAAACTTGCGCTTTTATTCCCTTCATTTTAATTTTCAATTTAAAAATTATTCTATTTAATCCAAAATACATTTTTATTTCAAAAGTTTCATTTTAAATTTACAAATTTTCATTTTTAAAATAAAAACGATCTGGTTTAAAACGTGCATTATAAAAATAAAATTTTTTTTTCACCGAGTGTAGCTGCTTGAATTTTAAGGTTTTAAGTAGTTTCCCTTTATCTTTATCTTTATCTTTATCTTTATCTTTATCTTTATCTTTATCTTTATCTTTATCTTTATCTTTATCTTTATCTTTATCTTTATCTTTATCTTTATCTTTATCTTTATCTTTATCTTTATCTTTATCTTTATCTTTATCTTTATCTTTATCTTTATCTTTATCTTTATCTTTATCTTTATCTTTATCTTTATCTTTATCTTTATCTTTATCTTTATCTTTATCTTTATCTTTATCTTTATCTTTATCTTTATCTTTATCTTTATCTTTATCTTTATCTTTATCTTTATCTTTATCTTTATCTTTATCTTTATCTTTATCTTTATCTTTATCTTTATCTTTATCTTTATCTTTATCTTTATCTTTATCTTTATCTTTATCTTTATCTTTATCTTTATCTTTATCTTTATCTTTATCTTTATCTTTATCTTTATCTTTATCTTTATCTTTATTTTTATCTTTATCTTTATCTTTATCTTTATCTTTATCTTTATCTTTATCTTTATCTTTATCTTTATCTTTATCTTTATCTTTATCTTTATCTTTATCTTTATCTTTATCTTTATCTTTATCTTTATCTTTATCTTTATCTTTATCTTTATCTTTATCTTTATCTTTATCTTTATCTTTATCTTTATCTTTATCTTTATCTTTATCTTTATCTTTATCTTTATCTTTATCTTTATCTTTATCTTTATCTTTATCTTTATCTTTATCTTTATCTTTATCTTTATCTTTATCTTTATCTTTATCTTTATCTTTATCTTTATCTTTATCTTTATCTTTATCTTTATCTTTATCTTTATCTTTATCTTTATCTTTATCTTTATCTTTATCTTTATCTTTATCTTTATCTTTATCTTTATCTTTATCTTTATCTTTATCTTTATCTTTATCTTTATCTTTATCTTTATCTTTATCTTTATCTTTATCTTTATCTTTATCTTTATCTTTATCTTTATCTTTATCTTTATCTTTATCTTTATCTTTATCTTTATCTTTATCTTTATCTTTATCTTTATCTTTATCTTTATCTTTATCTTTATCTTTATCTTTATCTTTATCTTTATCTTTATCTTTATCTTTATCTTTATCTTTATCTTTATCTTTATCTTTATCTTTATCTTTATCTTTATCTTTATCTTTATCTTTATCTTTATCTTTATCTTTATCTTTATCTTTATCTTTATCTTTATCTTTATCTTTATCTTTATCTTTATCTTTATCTTTATCTTTATCTTTATCTTTATCTTTATCTTTATCTTTATCTTTATCTTTATCTTTATCTTTATCTTTATCTTTATCTTTATCTTTATCTTTATCTTTATCTTTATCTTTATCTTTATCTTTATCTTTATCTTTATCTTTATCTTTATCTTTATCTTTATCTTTATCTTTATCTTTATCTTTATCTTTATCTTTATCTTTATCTTTATCTTTATCTTTATCTTTATCTTTATCTTTATCTTTATCTTTATCTTTATCTTTATCTTTATCTTTATCTTTATCTTTATCTTTATCTTTATCTTTATCTTTATCTTTATCTTTATCTTTATCTTTATCTTTATCTTTATCTTTATCTTTATCTTTATCTTTATCTTTATCTTTATCTTTATCTTTATCTTTATCTTTATCTTTATCTTTATCTTTATCTTTATCTTTATCTTTATCTTTATCTTTATCTTTATCTTTATCTTTATCTTTATCTTTATCTTTATCTTTATCTTTATCTTTATCTTTATCTTTATCTTTATATTTATATTTATCTTTATCTTTATCTTAGTCTTAATATTAGTCTTAATTTTTAATTTTTATTTTTCTTTGTTTTTTCATTTTCTTTTTTTTTCTTTTTCTTTTCCTTTTTCTATTTCTTTTTTTTCTTACTTTTTCACAGGGATATCTGTTTAAGTGGATCGGAACGATGTCCACATTTGCAAATTGCGATTTCCAAGGTTTCCTATGTTTGTAAGAACACGTATAGGCAACAAGTACCTCTTATTTTATTAGTTACTAAAATTAATATTAATATAAATGTAAAATATTAAAATAAATAAAAAACTTTTAAATGAATTGAATAAATTAATTTCAGTAGATATTTAAAACCAAAATGAAATTATCTAAACTTATTTCTTATGCATATATAAGACATCTTTCTCTTAGCATTTTTTTATTGATATACATATTTTGAAAAAGTTTTCAAATTTCGTTGAAATATACATCATATGTACATAAATATATGTATGTAATAATTAAGGTATTTTTAACTTTAAGCTAAAAAATAATTTAGTCAATTGTACAACAATTTGACAGCTCTAAGAGCCTTCGTAAATGTACGAAAGCGGTTTCGTAATATTTACGAAATCTTTCGTTGCTCAAAAGTACGAAAGTATTTCGTAAATAGTACAAAAGCCTTTGTAAATACTACGAAAGTATTTCGTAAATACTACGAAAGTATTTCGTAAATAGTACGAAAGCCTTCGTAAATATACGAAAGTATTTCGTAAATACTACGAAAGTATTTCGTAAATAGTACGAAATAGTTTTCGTACTATTTACGAAACCATTCGTTTCTCAATTTTACGAAAGAATTTCGTAATATGTACGAAAGATTTCGTAATATTTACGAAATATTAATTTGAGTGTAGACTTGACTATGGACCGATCGTTGGTCTATGTGAAAATCTAAGCCTTGATCAACTTTACCTTAGAATATAAACCATATCTACGTATGTCTATAGCTGTTGTCTTGTTTTTTTTTTTTAAATTTGGGTCATAGATCTTTTGCATGATTTTTCCAAAACCAATATCTTTGCTACACTGGCTTCGATTCTTATGGCAGAATCTGGTGCAATTGCCTATTTCCGAGCTTATTAGGGAGAACAAAAATTTGCATTGCTTATAAGCCACAACTTAAGCAGGAGAAATTTTATTAAATTTTGTAACTATTTTCACAATACTCGTATAGACACAATTCACATAAAGCCTTTCTTCTATTACCGTTCAGAGTATGACGCAAATGTAAATTCCCGAGTTCATATAATTTGCACTTTTAAACAATAAAATAAAATAAAACAAGTAAGAGCGCGGCTGTCTTCGGCCGTACCGAAGACTTCATACCTTTCATGAGTGGGGAAATGAAAAGCTACCTATGTATGTTGTACATAGCCTGATTTAGTATAATTTATAATTTCAATTTTGTGGGTTATTTATGGAACGATTTATTAGAAAAAATGGTGTCTGGGCTATTTAAAGGAGGAGTTATACGACAAAATGTGTATATCTGAATAATCGGTTGTATGGGAGCTATATGTTATAGTGGTCTGATCTTGACAATTTTCGGTAACCTTGTTTAGGCCAACATGTGTACAAATACTTCAAAATTTCATGTCCTTAGCTGTTTAAATGGGGAAGTTATACACCGTGGCCCCTGTGGTGCAGTGGGTAGAGTGCTCGCCTGCTATGCCAGAGGTCTCGGGTTCAAACCACGGTCCGAGTCAAACAAATTTTTCTAATTAGTAAAAATCCAATTATTGGGTTTTTTAAGAGCAGCGGTCACCTCTCGGAAGTGGGCGGCATACCCTCCGAGAGTATTTCTGACATGAAAAAGCTTCTCACAAAAAATGCATTCGCCGTTCGGAGCCGGCATAAAACTGTAGGTCCACCCAATTAGTAGGAAAAACAAAAAGGAGCACACCTCGAATTGGGAGAGAAGCTCGGCCATAAAACTCGTCAGAGTTATAATAGCGCCATTGTATTATATATTATATTATATTATATTATACACCAAAATGTGTATATCTGAACAATCGATTGTATGGCAGCTATATGTTATAGTGGTCCGATCTTGATAATTTTCGGTAACCTTCTTTGGGTCAATATGGGTACAAATACCCCAAAGTTTCGTGTCCTTAGCTGTAAAAAGGGAGAAGTTATACCCCAAAATGTGTATATCTGAACAATCGGTTGTATGGGAGCTATATGTTATAGTGGTCCGATTCGGCCAATTCCGACAAATGATCGATTGAGCATGAAAACTCACCCGTGTTCCAAATTTCAATCAAATATCTCTGAGGGACCAGTTTGCGTTCACACAGACGGACGGACGGACGGACGGACGGACAGACGGACATGGCTTAAACGACTCAGCTCATGATTCTGATTTTATCGGTATATATATTGATGGGTCTGTCACGCCTCCTTCTAGTACTTTCAAGATTTGATTTTCGGCACAAAGTTATAATACCATTTCATTCTCATGAAAGGTATAATAAAATTATTTTTGTAAATATGTAAGTAAAACAACCTATTTTTCAGCGACCTGCAAGAATGTAGTCTGTAGAAATAATGGAGTTATAAAACAGTTTACTGACACACTAAAAGTGCATTCAAATTATTATATGCATCTACATATATATTTGTACAGATACACAAATACTCTTTTTTGTTTTTGCTACATGTAAATGAGAAACTCTGTGTACTTATATACATATTTCCCCTTAAGCATTTGTAACATATTGAAGCGCATTTGATTGTGGTTTTAATTACAATAACTCCGAGACAATGAATGAAGAAATAAAACAAGTAAGGAAGCCTAAGTTCGAGTGGAATCGAACATTAGATACTCAGCTGTATGCTTTCATTGTTTGTTTGCGTTTGATGGAAACACGGTGCACTTAATATAAAGCGAGTGCTGCATAAAATGGGCGTAGCCACGCCCATTTTCTAAATTTTTATCAGTCATCCAACTAAGCATATGAATATTATTCTTTGTGCAAAATTTCATTCCTTTATGACTTCTAGTTATAAAGATGTCACGTTACAAATTCCCAAAGAGTGTTCCAGATATATCTTTCTTAAAAAGTAGGCGTGGTAATAAACCGATTTCAATAAATTTTTGCGTGGCTATTAACACATGTTATAAAAGTGTATAAACCAAGTTTCGTCATAATATCTCAATTATTTGTCGAGTTATAGGCTAAGAAATCTCGTATATCCCTTTGTGTAAAAAGAGGCGGTGCCACGCCCATTTTCCAAAGTTTTTCTATTTGTTGTTTCCGGTCTATTGTAGAAATCATACCACAAAATTTCAATGAATTATCTTTACATTTGACAAAGATATCGCTTAAAATGTTTTCATTAGGCCCCTTTATAGTTCCCATATATAAAAGTGGGCGTGGTCGTCAACCGATTTCGCTAAAATTTTCAACATGTATTACCACAAGTAATAAAAGTGTACACACCAAGTTTAGTCATTATATATAAATCATTTGTCGAGTTATGGGCTCAGAAATCTCGTATATTCCTGTTTATAAAAAGAGGCGGTGCCACGCCCATTTTCCAAAATTTTTGTGTTTTTCGTTTTATGTCCGCAGTTGGACTCCTGCTATAAAATTTCAATGATATATCTTTATATTTGACAGAGATATCGCTTAAAATGTTTTTATTAGGTCACTTTATAAGACCCATATATAAAAGTGGGCGTGGCCCTCAACCGATTTCGGAAATTTTTCGTCCAAATATTTGACTAAGTAAGTATATCACGCGTACCAAATTTTGTCGATATATCTTCAATGGTTTCTGAGTTATGACATATAAAACTTTCAAGGTTTGACCCTTAATAAGTGGGCGTGGCACCGCCCATTTTCCAAAATGTCATCAAATTTCTTCCTAGGGGCCTGAGCTCAACACGTGGGTAAAATTTCATCGCTCCAACTATATTAGTGACTGAGATACCAAATTTCCGATATTTTCTATATAGGAAAAGTGGGCGTGGTCATGGTCTGATTTCGCCCATTTTCAATACCAACCGTCCCAGTCTCGATACCAACTTTCATTTCAAATTTCATCAAAATATCTCTATTTTTGCGCGAGTTAGAGTGTTTACAGACGGACGGACAGACGGACGGACGGACAGACGGACGGACGGACGGACATGGCTCAATCGATTTCTCTTTTCACCCTGATCATTTTGATATATATAAGTCTATATCTATCTCGATTATTTCACTCTGTTACAATCCACCGTTATGTGATTAAAACAATAATACTCTGTGTGCTAGTACAGCTGAGTATAAAAAAGCGAACAAAAACACCAACAAACCGTCAACAACTTAAATGAAGCCACTTTTTGTCAACATTCTGCCATTTTCCGGCATACGCTGCAAAGGAGTCAAACAACCAAACAAGTGAGTGAGCTAACGAATGAGTGAGTGAACGAAAGGGCGATGCACTAAGCAAGTAAAGCAAATACTTTTACATATAAAAAATGTTTAAGTTTTGATATTATTTGCTGGTGCTGCTTGGAATGTAGAAATTAATTTACTGCAGACAATCAAGCGTTTGGGAGTTTCCTGCTATTTCTTCTACTCCCAGTTGACATTGAATTTTTGCTTTCACTCGCTTCGCTTTGCGCCGCAAAAACCATTAACTCAGCAGCGCGTACATTTCGCTTTTGGTTGCGGGTCGGTCGTTCGTTCGGTTGTTCGTTCTGTGGGTTGTGTTTTAATTTGTTTTTGCACCTAAGATAATTGCCCGAGTGCTGTTGACATTTTTCGTGCAGGAAATTGTTCTTAGTACTCGACAATTTTTTCTTCTTTAACTTCCTTACATTTTGTTTTTTTTTGCTTGTCGTTTTTTTCTTGCTTTGGCTGCTGTGACATGCAAGATGTTGCTGCGTTGTTTTTTTGTGTTTGTGTTTGTGTTTGTGTGTTTGTATTTTCTACATAAGCACTGTTTGCGGTTTTCAAGTGCATGTTTGTTTTGGTTCCATTTCCGTTGCTTACATATATGTATGCGAGAATGCATGTATGTATGTGTGTAAAGGTATGTGTAAAAGTACGATTTTGCAAAAAGTGGGCAAAGTAAATATAAGTAAGGCAATTGAAAAGTTCTCCCGCAGGACACTTACTTAAGTGGAGTCTGACGCCTTTCTCATTTTGATTGTTGAGTTATGTGCTTTGAAACATCTTTAAATTTATCGAGCGATATGCACTTAATTGGATTTTTTTTTATTGTAAGTTGCACTGAATTGTGTTACTGGGCGTATGAGCAACATTTGGTATGAGAGCATCTTTTATTGTTTTAATATTTGTAGCATACTTCTGGGCTTGATTATATTAAATGTTTAAAAAAGTGCAATCTATAGGATTTTATACATTATGCATTACGAGCATGAGATCAAATTTGCCAAAATATTTTCTTTTTTTCCTTTAATTTATGTAAAATTCAGGCTGAACTAAATGCTTGTTCCTTTACTAGATGTTGTGCCTTTCACGAAAAATACCGCGGTGGACTACTCCTAAACTGGGAAAACGCACGCTAACCATGAAACATTTCACGAAATATCTGGGAGTCATATTGGAGAGAAAGCTGACGTGGAGGCTTAACGTGGGGGCTTAACGTGGAGGAAAGAGTAAGCAAAGCCACCCAGAGCAGGGCACTTGGCAAAACCTGCGGCTTGTCAACTCAACTAACACACTGGCTCTCTAAGTCTGTTGTGCGCCTCTCTAGAGGCTCTCTAGTCTATGTGCAACAGGAGCGCTACGCACAACCCCCGCAGCAGCGCTTAACTTTGTAGTTATAATAATAATAATAATACAATGGCGCTATTGTAACTCTGGCGAATTTTATGGCCGAGCTTCTCTCCCAATTCGAGGTGTGCTCCTTTTGTTTTTCTTACCAATTGGGTGGACCTACAGTTTTATGTCGGCTCCGAACGGTGAATGCATTTTTTGTGAGAATGGCAGAAATACTCTCGTAGGGTATGCCGCCCACTGCCGAGAGGTGACCGTTGCTCTTGAAAAGCCCAATAATTGGGTTTTTACTAATTAGAAAAATTTTTTGGTGTTACTCGGACTGGGGTTTGAACCCGATATCTCTGGCATAGCAGGCGAGCACTCTACCCACTACACCACAGCGGCCACTTGTAGTGAAAAGCGTAGCTGAAAAGACGGCGCTAAGGTTCAGAGTAACAGCACAATTTAAACGGCCATTTGGACACAGCAACATACGGTAGCTGAACGGCAGCCTAGACTACGTTTCCCATCAAAATGACCTCAATAGGGGATCACCGTTAATAATCGAACCGAATAGATGGAAGAAAGGACCACGAACTAATCGCCATACGTTCACCTTAATTACAGACGGATAAAAATGGACGCAAGTGTTTCAGCGGTAGTGTTTTGTCCGGAGCTTGGAATATAACAATACTTTAGATTCCCGTAGATGTCCCCATCATCATGCAAGATTGCCAAAATCATGTTGTTGGTACTCTAGAATATCTTCTCTGGCAATATCCAGCTTTTGGCAGACTCCGCCACAGCAGCCTTGGTTCAGCACACTTCTCGTCCCTAGAAGATATTGTTGATCAGGAAATGCACGGGATATTAAAACTTGCGAAGTCTTGCATTCCAAGATTAATATAACGCTCCCAATACGCTGTTGGCAACACTAAGGACCATATTTAGTCAATGTAAGGGATCACTGGATTATGTTTAACGTAACCTAACCTAAACTACAAATATTAACACAATTTAATTGTGGTTTTTCCATTATTCTATTTCAAAATTTAGTAAAATACTTAAACACATCAATAGTTAAAGGCAAGCTATTCGCAACAAACGTACGTATGTATCAGGGATGGGCATTTTTTAATGAATTTTTATTCGAATAAAAATAAATTCTTATTCTTCATTCAGAAAATTTTGAATAAGGAATAAATTTTAATTCACGTTTTTCCCAGCGTTGCCGTTTTAAATTCTTGAGATTACCCAAAAAAATATTCAAATTACCCATAATTGCCCAAAATTCCCCATAAAAATTTTCAAATTACACTACCCGACAAAATTTCAAAAATTTGATATCCTCGACATTTTATACATCTTGTATTTAAATTATTTTTTGCATGAAAACAAATCTTTTGTCCGCCATAATTCCGTCACTTTAACGTCGATTTTATGTGGAGTTGGAAAGGGTATTTCATCCTCTCAAAATGAAATGAAATGAAATGAAATAACATAAAACTCAAGATGGTAATGGCGCAGATATTGACAGATTAGTAATCCTCCTTTTCTTCTTAGCGCGAAAACTGAAATTTCAAAATATCTCGAAAACTGTTCTACTTTTGAACCATTTAGCAGGAATACATAGGAATCAAATGTCGAGGATATTTTTTTTTGTCGGGTAGTGTTATCAAGAGATTTCCAATAAACAAGTATTTTCAAATTTATTTTACTTTATAACGGTTTTTATTTTTAAATTCATGTGCATATATGTATGTACATTAAGCCGTATCACGAAATTAAAGTTTGCGTGTGTCAGTTTTATTTGAACACTTATGTCGAAAAAATTTTTTTGGTGTAAAATTTTTTTTTTAGGCCCGCGTTAAAAACAGCTAAATCGCGTTTTTTGTAATAACTTCCTTATTTGATGTCGGATCTCTATCATCTTAAGGTCGCTGAAAAGGTCTCGCCCAGCACTATATTTGGCCCATATAAAATTTCGACCTCAAAGGTTGTTCTGATTTTTACCTTTAAAAATTTTGAAGTTACTATCCCTAGATTTTTTTATTTTTATCACTAATACAAAGCTCTCAAAAAACCATGAGGACTCCGCTAAAAAAGTTGTAGCCTTTATTCACAAACAAAAAAGTTATACCGTTTTAAAATCAGGGAACCTGTGTTTTTTGAAAAATTATCCCAAGTTCTTATTTATATCAGGCAGTAACGCCATATAGTATGAGTTTTTGATTAAAAAGTATTCTAAGTCCTCGCTTGACTTGATAATGTTGTACCGCGATGGAACAGCTACCAATACTGGATACATGATATGCAAAAAATTATTGATGATTGGACTATTCGTGCTGACCAACGTTATTTATATTGAACTAGCTGTACCCGGCCAAGCTTTGCTTTGGCTCATTTCCTATTATGGGCATTTGAAGCGAAAACGGCACACTTTAAAATAAGTTGGAAGTATCTAGAAGCCGAACTTACTGCAGAGCTCAGCAAAAGTCAGATAACTTTAAAAAAGTGAAGGAAAAAATTTATATTTTCAAAAGTTTACATAGCCCTGCATTCCACTTCTCATTTGATACCATCGTTGCTGAAAAAAATTCCGTGGCATCCGGGTCCACTCTTTTACCCATTATTGGGTACCGGGCCTAAGAATCACTATGAGAAGAGCTCTACGCAGCAGCCCTGGTCAACACCTTTCATTTTATATCAGTATTTCTCAGCAGCATCCCGCGGTCATCCAGGTCCACATACCTATTGACCCACATCTGGGGCCTTGACTTAGGAATCATAATGGGTACGGCTCGATATAAAATTCCTGCTCAACACATTTCATTTGATACCAATAGCAGTAAGAAATATCCCGGTGTCATCCGGGTCCACGTTTTGCCCATATCTGGGGATCCGACGTAGGAATCGAAATGAGTACAGCTCTATGTGAAAGCCATGCTACACGTTTTTATCCATATCTGTGGACTTAACCAAGAAATTATAATAGGTACGGCTCTACATAAGAGTCTTGCTCAACAATTTTTATTTGGTACCAATATCCCTGAGAATTATCCCGGTGTTATCGGGGTCCACATATTGACCCACATCTTGGGATCCGACCTAGGAATCGTAATGAGTTCATTTCTATATAAAATCCCTGTTCAACACCCTTCATTTAATACCAATACGGCTGGGAAGTTTTCCAGGGCAATCCGGGTCCACGTGTTGACCCATATCTGGAGACCCGGCCTAGGTATCACAAATGAGACACATCTATGTCGAAGTACTCATCAAGACCTTTCATTTGATACCAATATCGCTCAGAAGTATTCGAGGGTCACCCGGGTCCACGTGTTGATCCATATCTGGAGCCCCGGCCTAGGTATCACAAATAAGACACATCTATGTCGAAGTACTCATCAGGACCTTTCATTTGATACCAATATCGCTTAGAAGTATTCGAGGGTCATCCGGGTCCACGTGTTGACCCATATCTGGAGACCCGGCCTAGGTATCACAAATAAAACACATCTATGTCGAAGTACTCATCAAGACCTTTCATTTGATACCAATATCGCTTAGAAGTATTCGAGGGTCATCCGGGTCCACGTGTTGACCCATATCTGGAGACCCGGCCTAGGTATCACAAATAAAACACATCTATGTCGAAGTACTCATCAAGACCTTTCATTTGATACCGATATCGCTCAGAAGTATTCGAGGGTCATCCGGGTCCACGTGTTGACCCATATCTGGAGACCCGGCCTAGGTATCACAAATAAAACACATCTATGTCGAAGTACTCATCAAGACCTTTCATTTGATACCAATATCGCTCAGAAACATTAGAGGGTCATCCGGGTCCATGTTTTGACCCATATCTGGAGACCCGATTTAGGAATCACAATGAGTACTATTCTATGCAAATTCTCTGCTCAATACCTTTCATTTGATACCAATATCATTCAAAAATATTCAGGAGAAAGCCGGATCCACGTTTTAACCTTTTGACCTACATCTCGGGAACCGACTTCCGGATTTGAAAAAAATATGTATATAAACCATCTAGGGCAAGGTGCTAAGCTGGTGTATAAATTTGGTCAAAATCCCTCCACGCGTTTGGGCGAAAGCCGGCGACAAAGAAATGGGCTTGTTTTTTATACTCAGCTGTACTAGTACACAGAGTATTATAATTTTGATTTCCTAACGGTGGATTGTAACAGAACGAAATAATCGAGATAGATATAGACTTATAGATATCAAAATGATCAGCGTGAAAAGAGAAATCGATTGAGCCATGTCCGTCCGTCTGTCCGTCTGTACGCACGATAACTCAGGCAAAAATCGAAATATTTTGATGAAATTTGGAATGCAAGTTGGTATCAAGACGAGAACGGATGGTATTGAAAATGGGCGAAATCGGACCATGACCACGCCCACCTCCCCTATATAGTAAAAATCGGAAATTTGGTATCTCAGTCACTAATATAGCTGGAGCGATGAAATTTTACCCACGTGTTGAGCTCAGGCCCCTATGAAGAAATTTGATGAAATTTTGGAAAATGGGCGGTGCCACGCCCACTTATTAAGGGGCAAACATTGAAAGTTTTATGAGTCATAACTCAGAAACTATTGAAGATATATAGATGAAATTTGGTACGCGTGATATATTTGCTTACGCAAATGTTTTGACGAAAAATTGCCAAAATCGGTTAACGACCACGCCCACTTTTATATATGGGTATTATAAAGTGACCTAATAAAAACATTTGAAGCGATATCTCTGTCAAATATAAAGATATATCAATGAAATTTTATGGCAAGATTCCAACTAAGGACGTAAAACAAAAAACACACAAATTTTGGAAAATGGGCGTGGCACCGCCTCCTTTTAGGAGCAGGAATATACGAGATTTTGGAGCCCATATCTCGACAAATAATTGATATATTATGACGAAACTTGGTGTATACACTTTTATTACTTGTAGCAATACATGTTGAAAATTTTAGCGAAATCGGTTGACGACCACGCCCACTTTTATATATGGGTATTATAAAGTGGCCTAATAAAAACATTTTAAGCGATATCTTTGTCAAATATAAAGATAATTCATTGAAATTTTGTGGCATGAGTTCTACAATAGACTGGAAACAAAAAATAGAAAAATTTTCGAAAATGGGCGTGGATACGCCCACTTCATGCAGCACTCGCTTTATATAAAGTACACCGTGTTTCCATCAAAGGCAAACAAACAATAAGCATACATCTGAGTATCTAATGTTCGATTCCACTCGAACTTAGGCTTCCTTACTTGTTATATATATATAGATGATAATGGCTGTAGTGAAGATTTGGTAAGTATTCAGGTGGGATCTCTAAGCATAGCGCGCTGGCTTACAACGGCTTCACGATTTCTGCATCCGTGCGTATCGTAAAATCATCCAAGTTGTTTAGAAAAACTGCTAGAGTTCGTTGTAATATTATACGCGCCTAAAGAGACAACGAAAGTCTAAATGTATTATCAATACTTGCGCTGGATGCGTCGTCTGCCCCTAGAAATGCAGTTAATTATTCAGCGTACAATTGAAAACAACGCACTTTACTTTAATCCCGAACACATCTTCTTATCTATGATAACCGAGACCGAAAATGACGATGTCCTCCAAATTTTGAGATATTTATGGAAGAAGTTTCAGAGCTCTGAAAGTGAGTTCTTCGTCGCTTATATTACTTTGCTCACACTAAAAAAAAAATTACTCAGATTATGGAAAAACGGGAATGATTTCATTGTTTTGAATACAATTTTCTTTATTTGGACGAAAAATTTCTATTAAGGGGCCTAATAAAACCATTTTAAGCGATATCTTTGTCAAATATAGAGATATGTCATTGAAACTTTGTGTCATGAGTCCAACTATAGACATAAAACAAAAAATAGAAAAAGGCACCGCCTCTTTTCAGACAAGGGAATCTACGAAATTTCGGAACCCACAACTCTACAAATAATTGAGATGTTATGACGAAAATCAGTTTGTACACTTTAATAGCTTGTGGTATACATGCTCAAAAATTTAGCGAAATCGGTTTATGACCACGCCTACTTTTTAACAAAGATATTTCTGGAAAACCCTTTGGGAATTTGTAACGTGACATATTTGTAATTAGAAGTCGTAAAGGATTGCAAATTTGCACTAACAATAATATTTATATGCTTAGTTGGATGATTGATAAAAATTTTGAAAATGGGCGTGGCTGCGCCCACTTTATGCGGCACTCGATTCATATAAAATACACCCTAATCGAACACACGAAAAAAATGAAAGCATACAGCTGAGTATCTAATGTTCGATTCCACTCGAACTAAGGAAGCCTAAGTTAGTTTTAGTTTAAATACAGAGAAAATCCACTCCCCAAACATAAATTTAAGTAAAAATTGTCTGGACGAGTTTTAAGTATTTTTTTTTTTAATTTTCCGTGTGCGTCACTGTAAATGAAGAATAAGGGTACAGCCAGACGACGCAAGAAAGTACTTCCAGAAAGTGAAAAATTCAAATTTTTGTATTTGTTTTTATTTAAGTAAAATTTTTGTATTTGCTTTTTTTAAGAGTAACAAAAAAAAATTAGAATTTTTCACTTTCTGAAAGTACTTCTTTCATCATCTGGCTGTACCCGAAAAATTTGTTCTTATTTTTTCGTTATTGAATTATTCAATCTTTGAATAATACCCATCCCTGGTATGTACGTACAATCGAAACGATATTATCTCTTGTAAGCTTTGAACATTGCAAATTTTCTGTATTCATTTGCTTATTAAATTCAAATTAATCACTTCCACTTACATTATCCAACTACCTGCAAAATTTCCGACGAAACTCCCAACCCCAAAAATCAGCAAATTGCAACACATTGCACAAATTTCTATAGAGGCCAAAAAGCAGAGGGCAACAAGAACCGCAAAGTCCACAACAACGTGCATATAAATACTTACGTAAGGGCGTACATACATACATACATACATATGTACGTAACGTATAGCCTTCACCTAAAATTGTACACACCGGAGTTTAAAAGTTTAAAAGCCATCAAAGCGAATATAATTGCACACAAGAGTGTGACAGATGTCATGTGACGTTGCAAAAAATAAGCATAAAACGACAAACGACGAGTCATTCGAGTCGATGCTGATGAGCCATAAGGGAAGAGAGAGTGTTAGAAGAGAGTGAGTGTTAGAAACGGAGGAGGCTTTTTTAGGGAGAAAGTGAAAAGCGCACGAAGGTCAGATGAATAGAGGAGGCTTCAGTTAGTATAGCCATAGATAGTATGTAGGTATGTATGTGGATTCCAACAAGTCAAAAGCTGCCTAGCTGGCACAGCAGGCCATTAAGATCGTTACGGAGGCCATACAACAGAGTGGGGTCATAGTAGGTATGTATGAAGACAGCAGGCTGCGTAAACTCTTTTGTATAGGCGCAGCAGAATTTGATATGCAAATATACAAACACACAGAAGCATAAACACAAACATAAAACAATATATGAATGTGAATGTTTTACAATAAGCGCTGGCCGGAAAATAGGTAGCTCAGTAGGTAATAGATAGACAAAATCGGAAAATGGGAAAAGATTGAGTGAGAGCGGCAGGAGGAGGTAGGCGGTGAAGGATAAGCTGATTTGTCGGTGGGTCGGTCGGTATCATTAGACACTCGAGGCTGTTTTCAAAATATGCAATCAAGCGCACAAAATCGTTTTGTAAAACAACAACAAAAAGAACAATAACAATGAAAGTAAATCGCATCATAGAAATTACAGGCGTAGAAAACGATGTTTTGCTAACAAGAGCAACTGTTGCAACAACAGCGAAGAGTGGAAATATTTAAAAGGCGACTGAAAATGAGGGTGTATACCGCGATGTGTATTTTAAGAATAAAATTTATGTGTAAAACGAATTTCCTTTTCAAGTCGCACCTTCGATAATGAATTTGATTTGGGAAGTACATATGCTCCTGAAGTACGCCCTCAGGTGCCAGCCAGATCCAGTACCATATTCTGTTTTTGATCCGTCTGTATAAATAATTTTCTTCGCTTTTCCCAGTAGAGCTTCTGGATCTCTCCATTGGTCTTTTGTGGGCAAATCGACAGTGTAATGTCTACCAATGGATACTCGAAGTACCAGCTTGCCATTTGTGCCCAGAAACAAAGCGTATTGCTCTGAATGTTTTGTAAACAACTCCCCGTGCCCCTGGCTCCAATCGTCGTGCCAAAAACCGAAGTAGTGTAGTCGACACGTCGTTTTCATATCCTCCTCTTGCATCACCAAATCCAGAGGGAGCAAGATCAACAGAGCATTGAGGGCGGAACCTGATGTTGTACTAATTGCAGCCGTAATGCTGATACACACACTCCTCAGCAGCCTGTTCAGCGTATTAAATGTGGACTTAACCATGGTCCTACGCCACCGCACTACAGCGAAGTACGAGATAATGGATCTAACCGGCTTTTTACAAAATTTATGGTTCCAATTTGGAGCAAGTAAATGATTTTGTCGATCTGGGAGTAACCATGGATGGAAAACTTAATTTTAATGTTCATATCAATACCACAGCAAATAGGGCAAGAGGTGTCTTAGCTTTTGTGAAAATATGGTCAAAAGAATTCAGTGACCCTTATATAACAAAAACGCTCTTCACAACTTTGGTCAGACCTATCTTAGAATACGGTTCAATAGTTTGGAACCCAAATTATCAAGTCCATTCAGACCGATTAGAGTCAATACAGAAACAATTTTTGCTTTTTGCTTTGAGACATTTTCAGTGGGATTCTCGCTACAACCTTCCCCCATACACTAGTCGTTTAAAACTTATAAATCTGCCGACCCTTGCGAGCCGCAGGGAGATGGTAGGGGTAATTTTCATTGTTAAACTCTTGAATGGTTCAATTCTAAGCCCTTTTTTGCTATCGGAAATCAAACTTAACGTCCCTTCTCGCACAACGAGACATTATAAACCTATCTTGTTAAAGCTTTGTAAAACTAACTTCGAATTAAACGAACCCTTCCTATCTTTGTGTAAAAGTTTTAATTCTCATTCTAGCTTATTTGATATTTCTCACTCCTAGATGTTTTACCTCTTTGAAGGACTTAGGTTTACATCTCTGAGCACCGCCAGGTTGAGACCTTCCAGTTTCCTTTTCCGTGAAAACAAAACCAGGATTGTTTTACTAGGAATAACAACAAGACTCTGTAGACTGCGCCGTGCATCAATCTTGTCCAGGACATGTTCCTGACGCAAAGGCACGCACATCATCCGCGTAAGCCTGAATGTGATTGAAATCTTGCATTTCCGCTAGAAGGTAGGCCACAAAGAAGCACCACGGCAGAGGAGGTAGTCCACGACCACACTGAAGTCATCCTCTCTACCTATGCTGCGGCAAAGCGGACGTCTTTCTCCCCTACGGTCGGCAATATTTCTGATAACTTTGCATGGATCCAGCAAAAATTGCCATTGTGTATTTCCCTGCTTTTAGCCCCTTATTCGATAATTGTCACAAGATCGTGTAGAGCTGATACAAAAGATTTTCCACTCTGGTATGCATGTTGGTGTATGCTGAGTGGCCTGTTCAACAGAACTTTTGCCCTGATGTACTTCTTGACTGTATGTTCCAGACCTTTCAACATAAAAGATGTCAGACTTATTGGCCTGAAGCTTTTTTTTTTTGGTAAGGAGCAATCTTCCCTTTCTGGTTTTGGAATAAATAAAGTGTAGGAATGTGGCTTAATGCTAGACATGCCCTGAAGATCCGAATCAGTGCTCTCCGAAGCCTTTCACCGCCACACTTTAGCATTATCGGATACACACTATCCGAGCCTGGCGATTTGAAGTCATCGAAAGAGGTTATAGAGGACCCCACCCCCAGAGACCAACCTTGATTAGTTAGTGTGTTAGTGTAAAAGGCAGATACAGAGTGATTGTGTGCACGTGTATGTACTCTCGTATGTGTTTGATTGTTCCAGCAAAGCCACCATTGCGTGTTTACGCATTGTAGCCGAAAAAGCCAAACCTTGATTGGGATTCAATCTGTTGCGGCTATTACGTGCAGTTTTATTGTTTCGCTTGGCCACTTCATACCAACGTGCATAGCACGAGTTTGAATGGCTTTTGCGAGGTGGCTGTTGGAGTGTGAGTACTTTTACCTATACTGCCATGTCAAGTGCGCCTTTAGTTCTCGCAACTCTTATTGCATTCCATCTAATCTGTCGTAGGCTTGCTGTGGTGCCTTTTAGGCAGGGGTTTATGGTCGGTGTTTGCATGCCTATGTAGCTATACGAGGGTTGCTTTTTAAGTATTGTATTTAGTCAATGAAAATATTTAATTAATAAAGAGGAGTAACATGCTATAGAGCTATTCAGATTTCCATAAGTGAGCTCCACTTGATTCTTCAAGTTAACTGCGTGAAAGGATATGAAGAGATAACTAATTTTTATATAGTTGGATGCTAGATTTTTTTTTGTATAATTTTTCCACGTTCTACCTTGTACACCCTCGTAATAGCGAATTGAATCAGTTGTGCTTTGGATAGTGTCGTACGCATCGAACTTTGTTGTCATACTCAAACCCGCACGTTTTTCAGAGCAATTTTCGGGTTTTCCGCCTATTTGCGCACAAAAAATGCTTTTGCACTAATATTTTTTTTTTCGTTTAGTTTTTTGCACGCTCCGTTTTTTATTGTCACTCACTTTACACCGTACCAAGTCTACGGCAATGTGTGCGCCGCCATGCCAAAAATTTAGTGCGAAAATAGTCACCGGAAGCGACATTTAAAATGTTTTCAACTTTTCCAAATGGCTGAGGTATTCTTCAAGGGGCAATTAACTGCAACAAATAGAGCAACAAAAAAAAAAAAAACAACACAAAAAGGCAAAAACAGCAACAACAAAATCAGAGCAGTGAGTGTAGTGCGGCATTTAGGCTTTTGCGCCTGTGAGTATGCAATGCTTTGGTGCGAGTTGTTTAGAATTTCAAACGCAGTATTTGTGTTCATTTTTTTGTGTGTTTCTGGGAGAGATTGGGTTCACATGTGGATATATGTATATACATTTGAATGTGTGTGCCTTTGTGCGTGTGTGTGGCTGTACTGTGATTTTTATTTAGCAAGTGTTTATGGCGTGTCTGGTTAGATCAATCGGTGTCCTGGCTATGTGTGAGGTTAAAGAGCGAGGCATGGCAGTTTTTATGTTTGGCTTTAAATTTTAAATAAGCAAGTAATTTAATTTTAGCAATTTTTATTGATGATTTAAGAAAACTTGAAGCTTATTTGTACATAAATAGAACATGTACTAGACCATTCTAATTTATTTCAGATTCATGAGAATCGAAACCTTTGCAGCATAACAAACCATACTCGCCCATCAAGCAAGATATCATTCGCTTTATTCTAGCCAGTAGTCGGCAAAATGTGAGTATATGTGTTCTTTGAAAAGGCTTGCCTGGAAATTTTTCAGTGGAAACTCATCTGCCTTGACAGCTTTCATTCGGAGTTGGTCAAGAACTGCACCCGATTTGTGAGAAAAAATTAACGAGAATGACGCAAATCGGAGCAGAGGCTCTGCCTTAAAGTTCTTAGAGTTAGATAAATGGTGTAATTATTTATAATTATTATCATTCTGCTCTCATTTAGCTAATCTTTTTTTTTTTTTTTATGAAAAACTCACTCAAATCAATATTGTTCCTACACTCATGTTCCAGCCAAAAAAGTGGACCTAGTGTCATGAGCAAATATGACGCGGCACTTGGCTCGGAAATGCTGTTGAAATGTCAACGCACACGTAAAAGTCAAATACAAAGTTACAAGGCAAACATTTTTTTTTTTCATCTTCACCTATACAATGCAGAGTTTTATATATTTAATGTAAAATATAAACAACCGAGAGAAAATACCCAGCAGTATGAACAAACATACCTTCCATACAAACAAACAAAAACAGAAGTAAGAGCAGCAGCCAAACAAGTTGACAGTTTAAAGTTTTTGGTTTGACAACTTTGCGCAAATGCGCTTTTGTGTGCGTGTCGAAGCGTTTGCTGCATTGCGTTGGTGTGGGAGCCATAACCAACTTACATATCCACCTTCTTGTCTTGTCTGTTTATTGAGCTCTCTTTGCTGTATGGCTGATGCAACACATTTTGTGCGAGACAGTTGCTTGTTTGGCCAAAGTAAAAAAGCTAAAGAAAAGAGAAAAAAAGTTAAAGAGCACGTAAAGTTGCGAAACATCTTCACTACATTTGTGTTATAAATGGCGCTCGTTTTATTTTTTCTTTTTTGTCGAAAGTTGCACTATTTGCACTTACATGTAAGTACAAATGCATATACGTTAGTATTTTCAAATATATGTTTCTGTGACAGTAAAGGTAGCTAAACATTTTTGAGAACATAAAAATTATCCATTGATCGCTAAAAAATCGAAACTTTCCATATTTGCATCAAAAGTAGTATTCTAAGGGACTGGGGTTATGATGATAGCGATAACTCTAACTCACTAAAAGGTAGGCATATGATGTATAGTCTAATGATTTTCAGTATAGTGGAACCATTTTCCAATATCTCTTGCGAATTTGACAAAACAAAGTATACAAAATTCTATTAAATCCCTTTACTAAAACCAAAATATTGATATTAGCCGTGTTTTTATTTTGGCGTATATAAATCTGCGCTTAAATAAAAACACGGCTATTATTTTCGAACTCTATCTCTCAAAGATTTCATACGAGTAAACTCCCAGTTTAAAAATTTACATACGTATGTATGTACGAGTATGTATACCCACTTAAGTTTTTGCTATAATTCAAAATTCGCAGAGCTACATTGAAAAGTTGAGCGAAAGGTCGAACATTGTCAGTTTGTTGCACAAAATCGAATGTCTAAATGTTGCCAAAAAAGAAGAAGACGACTTGCTTTTAAGCTAGGATAGCAAAGTAGTGAGTGTAGATCTTAAATTTACCCTCTGACTTTGGATGTGACAATAGAATAGCTAAAGTAGGTATTTATATATTTTTATTAAATAGTAAAGATGTAAGCTGAGAGTCTCCAGCGCCAATGAAATTTTAACGATTTTCCAGTTTTGATGAGTAGGGGAATCTTATTAAATGGTATTGTTAACATTAGCTTAGGCTAAGCTCTCTGAAGCCTTTATTTTAACTATACAGGTTTTTATCTTTGAGTACAAAAAATGAACGTTCTATGGAAGTTTTAAAGCCACGATCTTACACCAACTTTTGTTTCATCTCACAATATATGTATATAGGGGTCTACTATTTGTAATGAATCCCGCTCGTCCGGTCTATAGCCAATGTAGGCTCAGTTGAATTGATTCCCTTAAAAACAAACCACGACATACCGACGCTTCCAAACAAAACTGTACTAAGTCTAAAAACTGTGCTTTGCAGGAGAAGCGCTCAAAGTTTAAACTGGATATGAAACTTCAGTTGTATGCTAAGTATATTTTCACTTGTAACTTCTGTTTGGATGGAACGATCAACACCAAAACTCGACAATATCAAAGTTAGGGTACGCTTTATATAAAACCGTAAGAAAAAATAAAAATTTGCTATGTGGTTTTTCATGGCAAGCTCTCAAAGTTTTTATTCTGTAAAATATTCTGTGGTATTATATGTACACTTTTGCTTATAACTTTTGACTGGATTGTCCGATTGATACCAAAATTTGACAGCAACCAAATTAAGACACCTTAAACTTGAAAACACCAAAAACCGGAAAATGTACTAAGTCGACTTAGTACAGTATTGTTTGGAAGCGCCGATATATACCCCTTTGTGCAACTTTATAAGGGACAAAAGCAAATTTTACAGGAGAGCATTTTTTGTTTTTTTTACTATTTTTTTTTTCATTAATATACTGAACCTGATATTTTTTTCTTGAAAAAATTTGCAGGTTGAAAAAAATCATAATTTTTTCATTTACGATAATTTCGCTCTCAATGTTTTATGAGCATATTTGAATAAATGTCCCTTACGATAATATTTAAAAAATGTTGTATATGACAAATACAAGTGTCTTATTCCATAATTTTGCATAAGATTTATGGACCTTTGCGCGTTGGCGTGGGCGAGTATCGACGGAGATTTAACGATGAACTGTACGAGCTTTACACAGACATCGACATTGTTCAGCGAATAAAGATCCAGCGGCTGCGTTGGGCAGGTCATGTCGTGAGAATGGACGAAGGCGCTCCGGCCAAGAAAGCATTTCTATCGAAACCTGCTGAACGCAAAGAAAAGGGAGACCTCCACTGCGTTGGGAAAATCAGATGGACAACGATGCTGCCTCCCTAGGTGTTCCCAAGTGGCGCCATGCTGCACGAAACAGAAGCAATTGGCGCGCTCTGTTGGACTCGGCCAGAATCGTCTAGACGGTTAAGCGCCAATCAAGAAGAAGGAGAAGTGTCTCCACCTTCGATTTCCTACTAGCTATATTCAAAATATTTTTTATATGGGCGATACGATAAATTCGAGCTCAAGAAAAAGGTATAGATTGTCCCTTACGATAAAAAAGAAAGCCAATTTTTGGCACAACTATAAGGACTTCAGCTTCAATATTTTACCAGGTGATGCGCTGAGGGATGTAGAACAAATTTGCATCAAAAACTAAATTTCGAGAAAATGACCTTTACGATAAAATCGTGCAAAGGGGTCGATATATTCTTCCTTTAATTCCCATGTTAGCTTAGTGATCTAACTTAGTATACTTAGTCTCTAATTAGCCTAATCTCGCGACTTCCTAGTCTTTTTCTCCTTGCCCTTGTTGCTAGCCTTGGAAGTCTTGGGAGTTCTCGCTATCCGTGGCTCTCCCTCCTGTCGCTGCTGGTATCTTTGGGAGTGTTTACTACCTGCGGCTCTAGATTTTGGCACTACCTCTCTTCTGACCTCTGCTGTGGCCTTAGCGGGTTTCACTACCCATGGCGTATGCTGTTTTCCCTTGCTACTAATCAACCGAAGTGCGAACTACCAGTTGTCTGTATACCTACTCTATGGCAGCTCAGCTCTACGTTTGTAAGTATCTTCCAATTGTTGCCAAAGCTTAGCCACCATAGTTATTTTATTTAACTCCAAAGGAAAGCCATATTTGTGCTCCAAGGCACGTGAGGCAGCCCTTTAAACATTCTTTTTCCACAATAAATATTGATTGTCATTGCAAGTTTAATTTATAATGCCAAATTCAACAAAAAAGATCTTAAATTAGTTAAATTATTAAGACCAAACTGTCAACTCTGTACAAAATCCCTTAATTTGTCAACAACAAATCAAATTAGAAAACTTCCAAAATGCGCCTAATAATTAGTAAAAATACATACAAAAACAACAAAATTAAAGAACCAAAAACTCAAAAAGGCATGCAATCAAAATTTAGCACAGCACCTAAAAACAAAATACGAGTACAACCTTCCTTTTGTGTTTACAAAAAAAAAAATACTTAAACAACACCAGCATTACCTACTTAAGGTGGCTCATATTTCACCCTTTTTTTCATTCGCGCCACCGCCAAAAAACGTCAAGCAAAACGTTAAGCGCCCGGTATTAGTTGGAATAAAATGATAAATGATGAAAAAATGCACGGAAAAGCAATTAGAAAATTTTTGACGGACACGCGTTCAATCATCGCGTCTTATAAGCAACGAAGAAGTGTCCATTTTCAAGCAAGGAAGGGAGTGGTGGGTTGAGTGGGATGAGATGAGATGAAAGGTGGGTTGGTAAGTGTGAAAAGGTAGAAATGCGCGAATGCCAACGTCACTTTGAGTTATGCGAACAACTCATCACTTCTTAGAGTAACTGCGAATGCTTTGAGTGCATGTGTGTGTGGGTGTGTGAGTGTGTCGTTGATATTAAAAAGGATGTGAAAAGGATACACCAGAAAGAACGGATGCAACGGCATCATAAGTCAAGCGCAAAAAAGTGGCTGAAAAAACAAACAAGCGCACGTCGAGAAGAGCAATCGAAAGCACGGCTACAATAGCGATTTTCATTACTTTTAACACTTTCTCTTTTACCTATGAATGTATGTGTTTTTTTTACTTTTAAGCTTGTTTATTTGCTATTTTGCTAACTTGTTTCTTGTTTTTTTTTGTAATTGATGCTCTTCTACCCTTTTTTTGATGTTTTGACTTGTTATCGTGAACGAAAATGTTAAAGTGATAGCGACAGGACACGATCCAAACACAATGGCTATAGTACAAATGGTAAATGAATCTGTAAAGTTCCTTGGACATGTGTACATATGAACATAGAATAGAGGATTACTATTTAAAAAATACCTTAGGCTGACTAAAAATATGATATTGTCATCATTGGAACTAACGCTCGCGCTTGTATGTTCTGCCTTCTCGAAGCTGAATAAAGAGGCGAAGAACATGGGCTTGGCAGTTAACGAGGACAAGACGAAGTACCTGCTGTCATCACACAAAGGAACAGCGCGTCTTGGCAGTCATGTTACTGTTTACAGCTATACATTCGAAACCCTTAAGGACTTCGTCTATTTGGGAACCAGTATTAACACAAAGAATAATGTCAGCACGGAAATCCAACGAGGAATCACTCTTGCCAGTAAGTATTACTTTGGATTAAGTAGGCAATTGAAACATAAAGTCCTCTCTCGACGAAAAAAAGCACGCTCTAGAGGACGACCATCGTTCCTGTTCTTATGTACGACGCAGAGGTATGGCCGATGTCAAAATCAGATGAGATGACACTTGGAGTATTCGAGAGAAAAGTTTTTCGTAAGATTTATGGACCTTTGCGCGTTGGCGGGGACGTGTATAGACGGATATTTAATGATGAGCTGTACGAGCTTTACGCAGACATCGACATTGTTCAGCGAATAAAGTTCCAGCGGCTGCGTTGGGCAGGTCATGTCGTGAGAATGGCTGAAGCTGCTCTGGCCCAGCAAGCATTTCTATCGAGGCCCGTTAAAGGCATAATAAAATGGAGACCTCCACTGCATTGGGAAGATCAGTTAAAGACAGACTGGTCCTCTCTGGTTATTTTTTATTTTTGGACTCGTCCAAAATCGTCTAGACGGTTACGTGCCGATTAAGAAGAAGAAGAAGAAGAAGAAGAAGAAAAGGCACCTTGCAACCAATCAAAAATTTCATTCATGATAAGAGGGGCTTGATATGTTCCAAATGAAATATTTTCTCTCCGAGATATATATATTTTTGATAAACACACAGTAAAAAATTATAGTTTATTTCTAATACCATTTGGTACTTAATTTAATCATTCTTGGAATTAAGTATGAATTTTAATGCCAAAAAATCTTATTTTGAAACTATGAGGAGTTTTACAATTTTGTTTAATCCACAATAGTTTCAAAATAAAGCCTTGAAAATTATTAAAATTCTCTCTCGAGAGGTTTACTTACTTATATTATAAGAAAAAATCCTGAAAAGTATAAAAACTTTCTCTTTCTCACTTTTGGTTTGAAATCAAAACCAACAAAATATTTAAAAAAAAATGTGTCAAAATAAATACATAAATACAAAATGTTTCTTAAAGTGGAAGACGATGGAGAAATAAAATTTATCACAGCAAAGCGAATTGTTCATGGCTGACGAAACAATTGTATTAAGTGAATAATACATGAGATAAATTAAATATTATGGGGGTAAATTTTGTTTTATTTTATTTTATTTTTTCAGTCTACCGCGACAGTGTCGAAATTTATGTTGTAAATTTAAAAGAAATTGAAGATAGTGTGTTTAACACGTTAGCTGCCAGTTTATAACCTGTCATCACGACAAAAACCTAGCTCCAGGTATCAGGACAAAAATTGCTTTTTGCTTTTGTATTATAACGGGATTTTTACCAAGAGCAAAAGCCACGCATCCGACGCGTCTGAGCAAGTTTTTAAGCTGTGACAACCTGGCGAGCATCTGCTTTTTAATTTTATAATTCTATCTAAATTTTAAGCGCCTAGGCGTGCATAACCGGTGATACACTGGCACCTGGGGGTGGTTTTCATCGTAATCATCGGTGATCCACTGGCAGTGAACGCGTTAAATTCGACAAGGAAGCAGCCCATTCTAGTTTTCTTGTATTATCGGCGAAAACAAAAAAACAAAGACTTTATGTGATATCTCATGTCGTTGTAATATAATATTATTTCAAATAAAATAAACATTTCCATGTACATACATATCTTTGATTTTGATTTAATTCCAAAAAGGTATAGAATTCATTCCATTTTACTATTTTTAATACCAAAAATATTGTAAAAATAATCAAAATTTGGTTTTGATTTAATACCAAAAAAGTATAGTATTTATTAAAATTTTCGGATAGATCTTATACCATTTCAACTATTTTTAATACCAAAAATATTCTAAAAATAATTAAAATTTGTTTTTGATTTAATTCTAAAAAAGTATTAATTTGACACCAAGAATAATTTCAGTCTCTCATATTCTCTTCTTTTTTTAAACCAGAATGGTTTTAATTTTATACTTTTTGGCATTGTTATATATAAATACCAAAATGGTATTAAAATTAAACTAAAATTTTTACTGTGCAAGGAAAATACTTTCGAAATGGGAATGCAACATTCCCTAGCTAAACCAATTAGAAATTGGAAGTATTTCATATACACCATGTAGCAATATGACTAAGTGAAGAATTTTTTTAAGTATGAGAAATGTTCATTCAGAAGAGATGGATTTCATTCTTCCATTTAGTTTCTATATTCAGAAAATCTAAACTGCCAAATTATTAATTTATTCTAGTACAAAGTGCAAATGTGAATATATACATACCTACGCATCTCCCTGCCATCAACCCAATTTTCATACAACAACTTTTATTATATAAATCACAATATCAGAAAAAAACTAGACGAGACAAAAATCAAGTTATTGCCTAAAATCCTCCATTGATTTATTGCCTTTCATTCATATAAACTCACACTCATGCACGGCTGTGGTGTGGCATGCAAGTGAATAACACAATAAGACACCTACATACACTCACAACACGTAGGCAGCCAATCTCTATAGTAAATATAGATATGCATGCATATTTTGTAGGTAGAGCGAGCATCGGCAATATGACATGTGACTTATGACTTGCCACGTAACTAAAAGTAAATAAACAGCCAAAAAATATGGCGTTTTCATTTGCCATCCAAGCGCTGCTGCTGGAGCTAAAGTCTAAACGCCCACGTGCGAAAAATACAGAAAAAAAAAAACAACAGAGAAACAAAAAACACAGGAACGAAAATGAGAAAATAAGAAAAAAAAAAGGTAAAAAAATCTTAGTAAAAAAACAGATTCATAACGAAGAGATCACGCAACAGGATATTGAAACGTCACATATGTTGTTTTGCTAAAACGCACAAACAAACAAACGCCATGAAACATGTCGAAATACATGGACTTATGGATGTGTAAATTTGCGTTAGCATATGAATAAATATATGTACGTACATACAGAAAAAACATCCGACTTCAATATGCCACAGGAACACGTCAATATACCACCACAGGAACTCATAAAACTTGCTGCAATATTTGAAATTTTGTTTTTGTTTTTTTTTCTGCTTGTGTTATCTTCACTTTTTCGAAGAGTGTCGCTTTTTGCCGAATATTTTTTTTTCTTTTTTTTTTGCTCTCCGCTCGAAGCTTATTGCAACTTCATTCGTGAGCATTAAAACTGTCAGTTTTCGACGCGACTCTAGTCCTCTAGCAGTCACGCAGCAAAGCACTGCTGCTGCCAAGACAGAGGACAGACATTGTAAGGTAACACCTTCACACATGATTTATTTTGTCGGTATTCAGCCGCAACAGGATGTTGGCGTGTGAATACTTTTTTAGTTACTTATATTGAAACCTGGTTATACCTGTAGGAAAAAGTGAAATCAGTTAAAATTCAAGAAAATTACTTCTGTAACACTGTTTTTTTCATTTTACCATTAAATACATGATGTTGACCTAGCCAGGAAAAGCTCGGCTGTTGATATCGCGGAGGCGCAGGATTTTTTTGCGTTCCTGGGTTTCATCAAGGACCAAACTTCTCGGCACTGGTTCGAGGAGGCTAAAGCTACATGAAAACGGTTGTGGACCTACAGTCTCTGCAGAAGCCTGTGGCCTTCCTACAATGAGATGCAATCCTCAGATATCAGGAGGGATATTTCCCGCTTAACTGCGGTATTTATAGGACATTCGCCTATTGGGATCCACGCGGCCCGATTGGGATAGGACCATAACACTCTGTGTCGCGGGGGAGACAGTGGAACACCTGCTATGCAAGTGTCATTTGCACTGCCAAGGCAGAATAAAATTGCTTGGCAAGCCTTTCTTCGACAACATCCTGGAACTCAAGGCCGCCCGGCCTGAGTGGCTTCTTAGATAACTAAAGTCAAGAGGCTGGATATAGGGCGTAGGACCTGACTTGTTTTTCGAATTGATATTCTTCTTTAATCTATTCTTCTGGTTCTTTATTCACCAATAGTGGTATCAAAACTGCGCTTTGGCGCTGATTGGAGTCTGTGGGACTCGCCACTCTAAGCAAACAACCGCATGATGTTGGCAAATATTAGACGATGATGGCGATGTTATATCAGAAATTAGAAACGTACTGACTGCTCCCAGACAGTGTGAGAGGAGTTATTGGGCTGCATGTAAGAAATTAGACATATTCCTTACAGAATTGGGGCACATCTGAAATTCATAATATATGTACATATATGTACCAAAGGACATGATCGGCCGTCGGGTCTAAGTAGCGGAGCGACATAGAAATATATCCGGCCTGGGATCGCCACTACGGGGTAAATTCTGCAGAACTACTAGGTAGGGTTTTTGCCGTTACAACAACAATATCAGCTGAATATATCAGAAGTAAGTAAGTAATCACTGGTGAGGACCTTTTTAATTTGATTAAGTCATTTGTTGCTTTCAAATAAGTCTAACAATTACCTTTTTAGAAGGTAAGTTTCTTTATAGGACTTTTTAAATGTTTCCATATCACCCAGATTCACAACCACCTCACCAGTTATCGAAAAAAAAATCTACGAGACAACGTGTAACATATTTTCTATGCGCCAATCAGACTTTTAACTAACCATCTGTAGCCATCATCACCCACAACTACCACACAGAGAACGCTCTGCGACAGGGATGCCACTTTTGGGCTTTTCCTACCAAAACTGGTAGGTTTTATTGTTTTTGGTAGGTTGGTAGGACGATTTGAATTTTGGCAGGTTTTTGCCTTCGTTCAACTAACATCACTGATTTGGTACATTTGTCACTTTGCCACAACACTGTTGAGAAACGCTTTCTTTGAGATTCAATTACATTTGCCCCCACAGACACAACTGGAGGAGATTGAAAACAGAAAGGCATCTGACATTCTATGCTATATGAAGCAAAAAAGTTGGTTCATCTACATGGTGTGTAATAAACAGCTCCATGTGGTATCACAACAGGCCATTAGGCCTACCTAGGTAGTAAATGTGTTTGCTGTACCAAGAGGAAACAATGTCCGCTATTTCCCTAGATAAATCTTCTCAGGTTTCCTCAGGATAATTATTCCTCAAATGTTATTCCACAAAATGTAAACCCTGATTTCTCCCGCACTGGAAGAGCGGTGGCAGCCACTAACACCCAATCCAACCTTGTACGAATATCATTTAACGCCAACTAAAGTTTTTGTTTATCTGGAAACTGCTGCTTCCTCCTCTTTTCCTTCACATTTTTTTAAGCGCACAGTTACCCTAAATGAATTCGTTGAATATGGTTTAATCTCACATAAAAAAAAAACTGGTAGGCTCGAAGCCAATTTGGTAGGTTTTTGGTAGGAAAAAAAAAATTCTTAGTGGCATCCCTGCTCTGCGATGTATGACTGGCAGGAGGACCTTTTTGCCACTGGCGCTTCTACTGCAACTTATGCTGCAAAAGCGACGAGCGAACGTGCAACGAAAACTTAAATAAACAAGATTATTGAGTATTACCAGAGCAACACAAGAAACAGGCAAAGGGAAATAAGATATGTGCCGCATGGTTGGCGAAGACGACGCGTCTTTTATGAAGCAGGGTAATGTGTGACCTTAGAAAACTTTCGTTGCTTTTTCTTACTTCTTAACAGCTGGTGCGCCAATGATTGAAAAGGTGTTGAATGGTAGACATTAAAAATTAACTTTACATTTTAAATAGTGAAATTGCAAGTAAACGAAGTACAAAGTTGTCTCACACTACTGCACAAATGTGTTTAGGTAGGGGCAAAGCAGTGGAGTGCCAATAAAAATTTCACAGCTCAGTGGAAAAGCGTGCCATGGGAATCGTTGGCCGCCTCGAAAAAGAGAAAAAACAAAACGCATGCATTTAAACGTGTTAGAAAGTGTCTAAGTCTCACTCTGCTTTTCCGTTCTTTTTTTCTTCCTTTTGTGCTGCTTTACTGTTCACTTGTTTTGTTATGCCCGACATACGTTCACTCGGCATGAACGTGCCTCACATAACGAATTGTATTAGGTTCAAAGGTGCAGTCTACATCATAGTCAATAAGCTATACATACACACACATACTAATACACACGCCGGTATCTAAAGTCGCATATTTTGCAGCCAATTTAGCGTGACGCTCGCCTTGTTAAAGCAGATGTCAGTCGAAATTACCGACCGGTAGGCCAGCGAATACCTTGCTGATGTATGTAAAAAAATGTGTGGGGAAATGAGCTTGCAATCACTAGTTAAGGGAATTTCGTAACACACATGATAATATAAATTCAGAGACTTCCTCTTGTAAATTCGTGTGGACAGGAAAATCGTTGCATACTTCAAGGCGAATGATTTGGTTTTATTCCTTTTTTTTTAGAATAACAAATAAAACAATGTTAATACGGTAGTAACCTTTAAATTTAACTCCAATATGTTTATTTTAATTGGAGATCTTGTCATGTCTAAATTATATCAATAGGCTAAAGCGAGTCTAAAACGTTTTCTAGGCTTTACGTGCGACCTTTGAATTTTTCCGGTCCTATTCTCTACTATCAATTAGTAGGAAAAACAAAAATGAAGGAACACCCACGAATTGGGAAGAGAAGCTCCACCTTAAAACTCGTGTGCCGACGGGAGGCTAAATATTTCATTTCGCTTAACTGATCACTGCAATGTCTTGCAGGTGGAGGTAGTGGCGATAAAGGAGGCGCTTGGGTGCTTGAAAAGAAGGAACAGCGAATGTAAAGACGTTTACATCTTCTCAGACAACCAGTCTGCACTGAAAGCACTTGGCATTGTCTCACATTTTAATCCAGAACCGTGGAAAATTGCTGAATATCTCTAATGGAGATGGTTGAGCAATTTATCATTCGCCTTGTAAGGAATTTATTGGATACTGTAACATACCGGGAAACGAGATGGCAGACGAACTTGTAAGGGGAGGGGGTGCCAATCCGCTCCTCTTTCACTGTTGTGGAAAGGTTTAAGTATGCCGCTTACTACCAGCAATCTCATACTGAATGAGTTATACTTCAAAGAAGCGGATGTCAGGCAGGCATTGTCTGGGTACTTGCAACTATACTAGGCTACTTTGACCTAACTGGTATTATTGACTGGGCTAACCTTAAAAAAAAAAGATTTTCTTCGAAAAGCGCAATGAGACTGCAGACTTTTTTTTTCTAAGAAAAATGCCCCTTCTTTCAAATAAAAGAATAAAAAAAAACATACTTTTACATATTTTTTTGTAAACTTAGGAATTTTTTAAATTTTATGCGATCTCAGCCAGGAAACTCAATATTTCTTAAAAAGCTCTATAGAGTGGTTTCCTTACAGATTTTCTAATTAGAAAAATTTTATCTTAAGATAATGTATGATAAATTGTATTTTTAGCAATTTTTTTAAAGACTCCAGCTAAAGGGATTTTCATAAAAAAAATATACATATATATAAAACACACAACTTTAAGAGCTTTTTGTGAGAACCTTATCAATTAGAAACAAAAACTAAGTCCAGATCCTTTATCTAGGATAAATTACCTTTCCAACGATACCAAACACGTTGACATACGTGACAAATTTTTCTTTTATTTTTGCCCGCTCATACAGCACTGTGTGATGGTACCAGTAGGGTGGTCTACGTGTTATCTTAATGGGACCTTCGTGGCCTAAGTGTGTTGTGTAGGAACAAGCAGCCACCTAACCTAACCTATATCAGCATCATTATATTATTATATTATATCTCTTAAAAGCAGGAGAAATATTCCCCCTAATGAATTTGAAGTCTACATAGATGTATTGTGGAACGATCTTCCGTCATCCCTTGTCAAGTTTGGTTTGGAGACAAGTAGTGACTTTATAATTATGAGCATAGGTATCAGATAATTCCTTCAAAGAAAGCCAACAATTAGTACGATTGAGTAATAGAAAACTTTAGGTGGCTGTTGAATAAAAGTTTTGAGTAAGGGATTGAAAACTTGAACGCCTTAAGGTATGCAACAAAAAAATTATTTTAAACGTTAAGGCAGTGCTACTAAATAGGTATGACGACATCATTAAACTTCCAAAGGCTCGTGTAGCCTTAAATTATTATGAAGTATCTCGTCCAAATAAACATTTATACGCAGACATAAACTCACAGAAGCAAATGAAGTAAAATAAATAGTTAATATAATACAATGGCGCTATTATAACTCTGATGAGTTTTATGGCCGAGCTTCTCTCCCAATTCGCGGTGTGCTCCTTTTTGTTTTTCCTACTAATTGGGTGGACCTACAGTTTTATGCCGACTCCGAACGGCGAATGCATTTTTTGTGAGAAGCTTTTTCATGGCAGAAATACTCTCGGAGGGTATGCCGCCCACTGCCGGGAGGTGACCGCTGCTCTTAAAAAACCCAATAATTGGATTTTTACTAATTAGAAAAATTTGTTTGGCTCGGACCGTGGTTTGAACCCGAGACCTCTGGCATAGCAGGCGAGCACTCTACCCACTGCACCACAGCGGCCACAAAATAAATAGTTATGTAGCAAAAAACAAAGCTTTAAATTATGTGAAGAAAAAGAGAAAAATAAACTAAAATATGTGAAGAAAATTGCTTATCACAATCAACAATATTCCCACACGCAGCAAATGCACAAAAGTGGAAATGGCAGAGTGAAAGCGATTACCCACGTGAAAGTGCGAATGTGCGTACATACATGCATACATACGTGCACTTGTAATTTGCTAAGGAGGTGTACAAAATAAACAAGATTATTGAGTGGAAAATGCTAAGATCTCAACCGAAACCGAAATACGAGCACATGCTGACACATACGCACAGATTTGGGAGTAGGATGTTGCACACGTAATGTAGCTAATGTAACGATTACGCCAACGCCAACGTACGCATACCTACGAAATCAACACAACAACACACTAACGAACAAAGTGGCGATTGGCTGTGGTAGGGGAGTGCTGGCGGTTTGGTTTTAACGAAAAATACCCACCAAAAAACTCGATGACCATGGAATTAAGAGGGTAATCCAGAAAAACCCTGGCAATCGCTTCCACATTCGTTGACATAATGCCTGACATTAGCATGGGCTTGTCATTGGAGGGAAGGACTTCCCCTATGCATTACCGCCGAACGAATAAATCACGCAATACCGCAAGGATTCTAGTGAATCAAATAAAGAATACCTTACAGGGAAGCAGAGAAGAAGGCGAAAAATGTAAGGCATGATGGAAATTTCCACTGGTATTTATTCCAGTTCATTTTTCGCGCTTCATTCTACTTTGCATTACGTGGAATGGGTAATGGCAGCTCATTCCACTCTGCAATACTGGCAATGCGTGAAAGAAGTGATGAACGCGCCAGATGTTCCATGGCAAGGCCTTCTATCATGCCTGACAGGTAATAGCGATGACCAGATTTTTGCTGGGTAGTAGTGCCTCAAAGGAGCATACATACAAACAAAAATGCCTTCAAAGCAGCACATTTGCTTCTTCAATTTTTTCTTTTGCTAAAAATTGCTATTTCGAGAGGAAATAATGGTTGTGGGTGAAGATTTGGGTAGGAGTTAGTGTAAGCAGCGTGTCGAATCCATTAACCTGATGTTTACTTTTCTACACTCCAGAGCCGATGATGACGACGCGGACGTCGAGTCATTTAAGTGTTCGCACAGCTTCATATGCGTTGCTTGCTTAGGTGCATAGAGTTTTGTGTTGAAGTGCGTTTGTGTGTCTACCTTTGCTAGCTGTTTGCCATTTCGTTTCCTTGTTTGCTTTTCGTAAGTTTACTTTAGTTTTTCTTCCGTTTTTTTTTTCTTTTTACTTTCTTTTTTTGCTGTTGGTTGTAAGAAATATGATATTTTTACGTTTATTTTGTGAAATTGAATAACGGAAATGTGTTTAGTGCTTAGTGAGCGCACAAATGCATGCAGAGAAAGTACTTAGTATGTGCCTATTGGTATAAGAACTAGTCTCATTTGGTGTAGTTTGAGACATTCTCTTAATAAAAATATCCTATCTTTGGAGAAAAGTCTTCTTAAATTCTTGATGTTGGACAGTCACAACCGGTTGCTGGAGGACTCTCTGCCGTAGCAAAAAGAAAACTTTATGTTAGTGTTGAAATTGTCCCTAAAAGGAATTGATCCCTCACAACCGGTGTTTAAGCAAAGTTAGAACTAATATTGAAATGTATAAAAAAAAGGCGTTTACTATGTTATTTTGCTGCTGTTGATGCGCCACTCGCCGAAGCAGTAAAGTCAGAGATACAATCCTTGTCCGGATGTAGAGTTTCTAACGTAAGAGACTAAATTAGACAACAAGTGTAATTCTATAACTACTAATCGGGAGCAAAGAAAGAAAACTACAGAATAATTCGATTGGAAACTGACTAGATTGCGATAACACGACTCGAACCAAAAAGTGGATTCAGAGAATCTTATAATTTGTACAGCCAAGTCGCCGAGGTCAGAAAAGTGGGGTGCCCCCAGAAATGTCAGCCTCCTACCCGCAGTGCGGGACATTCACAGAGCAAATACAGTTCAGTTTCAGCGTCCTCCTAATCTCTGCAGCTCCTACAGATCTCACGAAAAGGATGCCCAGTCTCTCAGCATGTCTGCCAATAATGATTTGGCCAGTAATCAGGCCAACAGCAATTGAGAGGTCCTTCCTTTTTAGAAGAGGTAGCCCTTTAGTACGTCTCGCATCCCAATCAGGCCATACGAAGGAATGATGACAGGTCCTGAGGCGTTTCCATCTAGCGCCCACTTCTGCAGGAAAAACTTAAGAATGAGCTTGTATGTAGCGAGCGGCATTCTTAAACCCTTGCAAGTTCGTCTGCCATTTCATTGCCTGGTATATTGTAGTATTCAGGTACCTATACGAGCATTAAAGAAGTATGTGTAGCCATCTCGTGAAGAGATTTGTGGGAACTCTCAACTGTCCTGGTTTTGCAGGTAACAGTCTCAATAGCCTTCAGCGCAGCCTGACTGTCAGAATAAAGAAAAAATATTGTCGTGCATGAGAACTTCTTTAAGAAGATAGTGCACGGCCTCTTGATTGGCAGAAACCTCTGTCTGGAATACGCTACAGTGATCCGTAAGGTTAAAAAACAGTTTCGTTCCAATCTGGGCTAAGAAAACTCCATCACAAACTTTACCATTCAATTTGGAAGCATTGGTGTAGATGTGTAGGGCACCCGATGGATCCGGAGGTTCATTGGATTAGAAATCCCTATCAGGAATAACGGCATCGAACTTCCTCTCGAGCGTGGTGGTCAGTGCATAGTAGCCCGTTTCACTCGTTGCAGAGATGTTAAGGATCTCAGCATGATCCCCTTCATTTACCTTTCAGCCCGGAAGTTCTCTTAAGTGCAATTCATTATAGAATTATGTACATATGTATGATTCGATTTGATAATTACAATTTTCTCTTTTGGAGAATTATGTCTCATTGTTTGTTTCTCGAGTTATCCTCTAATGTTTGAGATTTGAGAAAAAAAGCGCTAGTTCTCAACTCGTTCTTTAATCGATATCTAACTTCAAATCCGCAAATCCGGAACATTTCGGTGCTTAGATCGGATGGCCATGTGACTCAGTACTTGAAACAGATTTTTATTATTTTTTTTGACAGAAACTATTCCTATTTTAAGTGAAAACCCAACAGAATAAAAACCGTTAAATACAAATTTATAGCCAACTTCTCACTAGTACAAATCTCACTAACCTTTCACTGGGTACAAATATCTAGTAAGTAGCGAAAATATTTCAATGTGTAAATAAACAAATAATTTTACTTAACTTAACCTAGCACATTGAGATAACGTGAAGATATTTCAGCACAAACCAAAAACACATACAAAAACGTATTTCTTACTTAGATCCTTAGATCCTTATATCTAAATAAATAAACATACCTTCTCGGAAGAAGCAAGTTACCACATACATCGTCGTTCCATATTGCAAACACATACCTACAAACTTGCATGCAATATTTTCTGCTGTTATTGGGTGCGGTTGTTGCCGCTTACGCTCATAGATTTTGTTAAGTTGACGTAAATTACTTCCATTACATTAACACGCAAGCTTGTTAAATAATATTGCACATGGAGCGCATAAAATGGCCAAGAGTGAATGTGTTTGGGGAAATACACCAAAGGTGTTTGTTGTAGGCGGTAAGGAATTGCCCCACATACATATCAGTGTTATTAAAACGTCAGCTGTTAATAGGTTTATACTTTGTATGTATTCATATAGATTTCTAAGATTTATGCTGTGAACCATATACTAGAGCTGCAAAACCATCGATAGTCGGACCACTCGATAGTTTCGATAGTCGAAAAAAAAACTATCGATACTATCGATAGTTTTTTATGGATATTTCACTAAAATAAAAAGAGGGATGGTTTTGTTTACAGTTTTCTTTCCAAAAAGTCTTTAATTTTTTACGCAAAACAATAATTAAACAAAAGATCAAATAAGAATTAGATACTTCACTTACACTGAGAGAAAAATCAACCAAAAGTTGGTTAATAGTACTAATTTCACACTTGAAATGGAATCAATGTGATTTGTTTTTTAATATTAGGTACCATTACCATTGTTGATATATTAGACAGTGTTTTTGGTTATATTAACCATGATATTTGTTGATATAACAAAATGTTCGTTCAAATCTTCAACCAAGTTCTTGTTACTATTAAACAATTTGTTGGTTATATTTTTATGCCAGTACCAGCACTGCTATGTGTGATCTATAAGAGAGTGTTAATATGTTAACTGAATAACAAAGAAAATTCCAAATACCTACTCACTCTCTCACTCTCTGCAATTCGGGTCCAGCCATTCAACTTCGTCAAGCACAAACGGTGTTGAAGGCGATGGTAACAACAGAGCCGAAGCCATAAAGCTTCGTAAATATTTTTACTTTTTTTTTAGATATGAATTAGCCAATATTTTCGTTAATATAACAAATATACACTTTGGGAAAACCTACTTTCTGTTTGATATTGATTGTTACCAAAATATTGGTTAATGGTACATTGAAAATGTACATAACTATTACATTTTTTCCTTTTGACATGAAAAAATCAACCAATAAAACATTAAGCAAGAAGTTGGTTGAAAAAACCATTGTACTTTTTTCTCTGTGTATGTATATAGCATTTTCTGGTTAAATTAAACCTTAAAAATAGGGATGGTTTTGTTTACATTTTCCTTTTCAAAGTCTTTGACATTGACCAGATATCATTTAGCGAGGTGTGGTTCAATTACTACAAGTTATATATTGTTAGAAGCGTAACTCCAGCGAACATAATTTTTTAATAAAGTGATAACAAAAAACTCAAAATTACCGTTATCTCAAAAACGTAACCATACAAAAAATTAAAAAAAAAAAAAAAATTGTTCTGTGCTCAGCAGGCCCATACCTATCCTCCCCCATAACTGAAATTCTTCGTAGTTTTTTGTTTTTTGATTTATTTAAAGCATAGTGTATTGTATATTCTAAGCCCCCTAACCCACTTGGGTATTAATTTGACCAATTTGATATCGAAATCCAACTCCTCCCTAACATTCAGTATTCTTCTCTTGGGACAAAACTACAAGAATGAATAGGGATAACCATCGATAGTGGAAAAAAACTATTTATAGTGACACGAAAAAAAAACTATCGATGCTATCGATAGTGTCATCGATAGTTTTGCAGCTCTACCATATACATATAATGACTAAAGTGAAAATTGGCGAATTCGGCTGAGCTGAGAAATTTAATTAATGAAGCGAAAACATATGAATATTTTTACTTGTTTGGGGCGAAGAATGAAGAAAGCAGAAGAATTTGGCAAACGCTAAAGTTTGTAACAAAATATGTAAAAGGAGTTAAGATTTTTTGGTTGAGCTGATTAAGAATTACCTCAGTGGATACCTTTAGTAACATAGGATCTGCAGAGTATTTGACATCGCAACTCAAACTTCCTAATTTTAAATTGATTTCGGAACATTGAATGAAAGTGATCCTAGAACCTTAAGAACCCTACCCTTAAGATACGTAAAACGCTTAACGAAGCACAGCATGTGCTGTATCTTTGCGGACTTCAGAAATTCCTATGAAAGCAGCAATACATGGTTGTCGATAGGGCACTTTTCCTTTTTTTTCGTATCTGTAAAAGCTACAAAAATTGTTTTTATGGAGATCCATAGATATAATAATAATATAATACAATGGCGCTATTATAACTCTGACGAGTTTTATGGCCGAGCTTCTCTCCCAATTCGAGGTGTGCTCCTTTTTGTTTTTCCTACTAATTGGGTGGACCTACAGTTTTATGCCGGCTCCGAACGGCGAATGCATTTTTTGTGAGAAGCTTTTTCATGGCAGAAATACTCTCGGAGGGTATGCCGCCCACTGCCGAGAGGTGACCGCTGCTCTTAAAAAACCCAATAATTGGATTTTTAATAATTAGAAAAATTTGTTTGGCTCGGACCGTGGTTTGAACCCGAGACCTCTGGCATAGCAGGCGAGCACTCTACCCACTGCACCACAGCGGTCACAGCGGGAGATCCATAGATAGAGAGATAATAATAGGAGGATGTATTGTATTGCGACCTTAGAGTCTATTGTGCCCTCCACCCGATCACATTACTCCACAAGTCCAATCTCATTCAAGAACTCAAGAATTGAGGTCGGTCTTAGGTTTGGTATGTGGTTGCTCGCCGGATGTTACGAGCAGAATGTTCTCTGCCCCTTTCTAGATATTGCAGTGCATTCGAGGAATATGTGCAGAACCGTCATGCACTATTAGGGTAAATGCCAAGTTTGTGCATATGGCTTTTGAGTCTGCAGTGACCTGTGAGAATATCGGTCACTATTCTCATCTTGCTCTTCGGGAATTCCATTATCGCATTGAAAAGCTGTTTATGATAACCCCCGCTTAAAAGCTTCGCCTATCGCATACCAGTTGTTTGATGTCAGTGCAGTTCTCTCAAGCGACGTTCCTCCAGCATGAGCTCCTCTCTTATTATATGGAGACCCATACTTGTGTCGTGGGTGCCCATGAGTGGGAGGGTACTTTAGAAGATCCACCAGTGGGCTAATGAAAATGTGGTTCAGATATAAACCGATTTGGATTTCGCTCCATACCGTCTCTGTCTGATAGACGCAAAATTACAATGAGATGCAGCTTTTTAGAGAAAATATCTCATTGTGTTTGAAATTAACAAAAAACTCCCACTTGATCGTCTCTGCTTATGCTTGTGGAAAATTAGTAGTTCAGTAAAAGGCTGGTATTTTGTAATCCAGTTTAAAGAAATTATCATAGATCTGCTTTAAGATTTGTGTATTTGTGCATCTTTTAATGATAAGATAAGGCGTATTATTGATGCCTTTGCAAAACCGCCAATTTAGAAACCCTGAAACCCCCAATAAAATCACAATAATCCCACTATCTCTATGGTAAAGCAAGCACTCCTCTTTTGCCAAGGCATTAGATTAGATAATATCTACATATACATATCTACATAGTCCACTGCAAAAAGCTCAAACTGTTGTAATCATTTTTTTTTTTTCAATTTTTAACATTATTCATTAAAAAATTATTCATAAATCTCCATCAAAATTTATCCACAAAACACTTCCACGCCACATAAACATTTTTAACCCTTTTTTCATTGCAACCATGAAAGTTATTATGGCCACACCAACAAAAGGTGCATCCTAAATGCTTTATTACTTGTAAATTCATAAAAGAAAAACATGAAAACATTAAAATTAAATTAAAAAGATTCGCCAAAAAATTATTGCGCGATAAAAAAGGACATCACTGGTGCAGTAAAAGTAGAAGTAAAGTATAAATGTTCACATAAACCGGCGGACAGCAATAAACAACAAAGAAGAAAATGAACTATGAAAAACAATAGAAAACAGAAAAGCGAAATGAAAAAAAAAAAAAAAAAAAACAAAAAAATAACAAAACATTAGCGCTGAAATAAAGAAGTTTAATGATTAAAACGTTTTATCTTGTGCATACCTCAGTTACGCCCCCATTACCTACACACAACACTCAACGAACGATCAAAGAACGCTTGCAACACATACATACAACAAAAGCAACAAAAACGAGCAAAACAACAAACACAAAATACAAATACTAACGATTATTTAATGCCTTTAACACTCACCATTTAGCATTTTGTATTAGATTTTCTGTTGACTGTTGGCTGTTGTTGATGGATGATGTTGAGGTAACAAGAAAAAAAAGGGAGTTGAAAAAAAATTTAGAAAAAAGTGTAGTAATTTAAATTTCCATCGCGAAATGGCAAAGTAAAAAAATGCACGAGAGTGGAAAAATGGAAAAAGTGAATCGCTTCGGTTAGCCAGGAGTGATGAGTAGATGCTTGTTTAGGTGATTAACGTGCATTTTTCACTCGCTTTTGTGGTGAAGTAGCAAAAGCGGCAAAGAACTACAGAAAAAATGTGTTTATACCCAGTAGAGGGTACAATTAAGTTTAAAACGATGCTTTCATTTCATTTAGTGGCTTTCTTAACTCGCATGGCACCCCAACCCCCAAATTTATTAAGAGAAAAACTTATTATAACAAACCTTATAAACGACCCACCCAAAACGACTACTGGTTATAAAAATACAGCATTTTAAAACGAGTATAGAGTAGCAGCCAAGTAAAGATGCAAAAAATTATACTACCAACACAAACAAAAGCAAAAACTGATTTAATTAAGAAGGTGATTAAAATTGATTCCCGTTATTTGTAATTGTGCTGGCGGCAGTAAACAATAACGGCAACAGCATAAACAAAATGCTCGGGCGACCGTGGAGTAAAACAACGTGTAAACTCACCTCTCCATGCCGGCCGGAAGTGCGCGAGAAATGGAGCTTAAGTTGCGCTAGAATAAACGTAAACATACACAAACAGACACACAGACAGACGCAGCCATTCAAGATGTTCTTGTTTGTTGTGTTTCCTGCCGTAACAAATGGCGCCGCAGTAGTGCTTCCTGGTTTCGAAACTAACTGTGCTTGCAAGCACACACCGGCTTTCTGATGACGAACTTCAGCACGTTGTACATACATACAAACATACATAATGTTAACGTCATAATCGAAGGAAGCTTGGCCAAAGCGAAAACGGAAGTGAAATGCAAATTTTTCGAAAATGTTCATGTTTAAAGACAAAGTAAAAGTCATGCGGGTACGGAGATGATGTCCAACAACAGGAAGATAAGACAAGGTGGTGCTGATGAGTAAAAGCAGAGCTGCTATCTAATGATTACCAACAATATAACAGTCAAGATGATAGGTAAATAATAGATAGTGACCCGTTGTTCGAATGTCAAAAGTCTTGTATGAATGGATGGGGACGAACTCCAGGAATGTGTTTTTGGGGAAATCTAATTTTTGAAAAAAATTCTCATTTACGCGGTACTATACTTGGCCAATACGGGGTTTTGAACTTTAAACGACGAGTGGTAAATAATAAGAAAAATCATTAAAATTAATAGGAATGAGGAAATAATTACAAAAATAAAATGGTAATATTTAATTGTGATCAAAATATAGCAGCTCTGAATTAAAGCCAATAAACACACACAAATCTATGCAACCGAAGGCACATGGCAAGTTCACAGACACCTTTTTACACGCTTTACACTGTTTTTGTTTGTTTTCTCTGTTGTTCTGTAACTACTCGAAGAAAAAATTATAAATTTAGTTTTAAAGTTTTGTTTTGCATATTTTGTTAATTTGCAATTTTCACCAACGAAAAGTAAAGTTTGCTGAGCTTAGTTGTTGTAGGCATTCACTAGACTTTCGTTGTTATTGTTTTTGTTTTGTTGCTGTTATTTTCCGGTCAGTTGTTGTTATGTTTTTTGTTTTATGCGCCGCCACCTCGTTCAATCGGTGTGAAAATTGTGAAAGTTGTTGAAAAACTGTAATTAAAATTCAATTAGGCAATCGCTTTTTCCAACTGCCAAAGGTCTAGGTAAATATTTGGAATATTCTCTGTGTAAACAAGCAAGCGAAAGTTTAAAAAGTTCATCGATTGCACTTTGATAATTGGCTATTTAATAATTTGAAATTTTTCTGCTCGCAAATTGTTGTGGTTTGGAGTTGGTGCTCAGAAGGTACTAGTTCCTTTGTAGCGCAATTTAAACTGGAGCGATTTTAGCCTTCTTTGGGGTATTTGGGACAACAAAAAAGAAATATTTGGTAAATCTCTAACCTGGTGGATGCACACACAGGACACTGCCTCATCGGGAAACATGCAAAGAGATTAAGTGCACCCTGCCGCCGATGCTGCAAAGATGCTGTAGAAGATCAGAGGTTCGAACAACTCATTTGCAACTGCCCGGCTCTTAATGGCGCCGAACGGCGTTTTCTTGGGACTCATTTCCTGGTTAGCCTATGTAAGGTCGCGGACGTCAACGTAAAGGACCTGGTTTTCAAACTGGTTCAAAAAGGAAGAGTAATGTGTTCTCTCGTGGTAATTCGGTAATTGTTTCCGAAAGGAAAGCTCTTTGGTAAGATTGTCGTTTAGAGATTGCGTAGTCCATGATTGTTCTTATGTCCAATGGAAAATCCATGTCAATGTAATAGATTAGACAAAGAGTATACCCAATACCCAGCAAAGATAATCGGTTCTCTCAAGCAGTTAAGGCGAAAAAGCTTCCACAATGAGAGAAATGTAGAGCAAGTGGAGGTGAAGCTACATATTTGTACTTGGAAACCGAAGTGATTCTTCACATAGACCACATATGGTCGCTATTGTTACCAAAATCGTATTGGAGGCGTTATACTAAACTTGGAATGCACAACTTCGCAAGATTTAGTATTTTGTGTATTTTCCGAAGAGTACATATTTTCCACAACAGAGGTGAGAGTATTCCCCCTTTTGGGGTGTCCCAATGTGCCCTCCGTGACATCGTAGAAAGACCCCACATACCCGTCACCGTCCGATAACTCTAAAGGTCCTCGATACAGCGTAGAATGACCCATTCGAGCCCCTCGAACAGCGCCGTAGCAGAGACGTTGCTAAAGGCACCCGAAATATCAAGAAAGACACCTATCGCAGTCCCTTTAGTGAAGAGCCTTTTCGATATGTTGTTGTTGTTGTTGTTGTTGTGATTCTTTATCTTGTTTATCCTCCATCACGACAAGATAAATACGTTTAATGCCTTCCGTCAGGCACCTCGAACCATGACTGAGGCTGTCTCGCACCTCTCCCCTGGCTCGCGCCTTGGGGGGACCAACTCGACTGGACAACAGCGCAGTCTGCTCTGGCGCAAGCACCAGGAACAGGCATCGGGGAGGAAAGACGGAGGTCCATTGCCCAGACAGAAACCTCTTGGAAGATTCAGCCGAGGATTTTTGCCGCCCTAAAAGCGACCACCTTAAGAACAGAAATAAATAAATTTCGGACTCATAAATTAGCTCATAATGCGTGTGAACGCTCCGGTTTAGGATTCCTTTCTGACACTTTTATGACTCCGAATGTTTGCTGGGTATATTCGAATTTTATTAATGCGAAAAATGGGTCGCTTAGTTGGAAGTGGTTTTGTAAATTTTGAAGAAATCAATTGCATGACCGTTATGCACACGAAAACTTTTGTATGAACATTAAGGTGGAGTGAAAACATATGGAGATTTTTTTTTGTTCTTTTTTTGAACGTACCAGCAATGAAAAGTTGCTTTTATACGAGTTAATGAACCCCACAAAATTTTATGGCGATAGGACGACGTTTTGAACTGCCCCCAGCCCCGCAAAGTTGAGAGAAATAAGCACGATCTGGTACAAATATGAAATTTTCAAAATTATAAAATCAAAAAACGAAGTATGATTGATAAAGATGGCTAAGCTGAGTATTAAAGTGAATTTATTTTTTTTTTAAACAACAACAACAAAAGTTATTAAAGGTCAAAGTTTATATTATGCATTTTTTAAATTGCAATTACTTAAAAACTACTGAACCGATTTCGAATGTTTTTATACAATTCAATAGGTATTTTGATTCCCTTTAATTTGATATACATTTTATATATAAAAAGTAAGGGGGTAAAAGGGGGGTTGACCCCCGCAGGGGGGTCTTATGGAACCCACATAAAATGTATATCAAATTAAAGGGAATCAAAATACCTATCGAATCGCATAAAATTATTCGAAATCGGTACAGTAGTTTTAAAGTAATTGCAATTTAAAAAATGCATAATATAAATTTTGACCTTTAATAACTTTTGTTGTTGTTGTTTCCAAAAAAAATAAATTCACTTTAATATTCAACCTAGCCATCTTTATCAATCCTCTTACTTCGTTTTTTGATTTTATAATTTTAGAAATTTTACATTTGTACCAGATCGTGCTATTTTTTTCAATTTTGTGGGGCTGGGGGCACCTCTAAACATGCGGGTAGGTCAATAAAATTTTACAGGCTTATTTCTAGACTACAAAGGTGCCGTTCTGGCTTTGGAACAAATTGAATTTCCAAAAAAAAAAATTAAAGCGTGAATAACGAGTATTCATGAACATTGATGTGTAAACAGTTTCGAAATCGGATATTTATTCCCTTTTCCTTATTTCTTTTTTTCCTGGTTTTCTATGGATTAAAAGGCGACTATCGTTTTTGTAATTTTTTGTTGTCAATGTGACTGCTACCATTTTGTTGTTTTTGTTGTTTTGGTTTTTGGTTTTGAAATTTTGATTTTTTATTTTCTTTTGTTTTGTATTATCTACTCAGAAACATGCAAGATCATCAGAGTCCATGTTTGACCCTTATCTGGAGACCCGGCCTAGGAATCATAAAGAGTAGAGCTCCGTGTAGAAGTCCTGCTCAACACTTTTCATTTGATACCAATATTGCTTAGAAACATTCCGGGTTAATCCGGGGTCACATTTTGACCTATATTTGGGGACCCGATCTAGGACTCATAAAATGAATAGAGCTTCGCTTCGCTTCGTTGCTGTTGTTGCTAACATTTGCATTTGCACGACTATACATGCAAGCATTTGTAAGTACATGCCTAGCTACCTACCTACCACTGACAATGCCAAGGTTATTTAACGGTTTACGCATTTACATGTTTACATGTTTACTCGTTTACGCATTTACATGTTTACGCGTAAATTTTACCTGTTTTGAGAAATTACTCGTAGCTACAGCAAATATGTTTACACATCAAAAATTTCACTCCACCTTAATGAACATACATAAACAGCTACTGAATTTTTCAAAAAATACTGAGAAGCTAACAGAAAACTTGCAACATTTCCATTTCGCGTACATTTACGATATTATGGAAACTGCTATGTAAACTAACATACGAATGTTATGCTCTAAAAACAATTAACAGAGTAATTTTACAGGGAATTTTAAAATAAGCATGCTCCATACATGCTCTCAGAAATGTCCAAAACATTGCAAAAAATACGAACAAAATTGTTAACAAAATCTTGGCGCTGTTGCCAAAATAATTCTCTTGCGCCCACACGGCAAATGCAACAACAATCTCTCGTGCGCTGCCAAAGTTAACGCGACCGCCACAGCAAATCAGCGCTGTCAACGCTGCAGTCAACTGCTGCTGCTGAGATTCTGTACTGCCTCCTCATTTTGTGCATTGCGCATGTCCAATTTCACTCGCAGAGCGTAAGCAAGCATCAGCAGCATTGCGCTACGTTGTTATTGTTTTGTTGTTATTGTTCGGTTCGGTGTGGGGAGCACCTTACTAATAGCACGTGTGTACATAATATACCTTACGCATCCACCAATCTACCTGCGGAAAAGTCATTCCCGCTGCCCGTCGTCCCTCCTTTTTCCATTATCATTTTCATCAAACGCCAGTTTCATGCTTTTCATTTACGCTTGCAGACGTCGTCATTCGGTGTTAGCGTTAGCGTTATCGTTATCGTATTTCAGCTTACTTAACTTACTCAGCTTTCTCGACATCGTGTATTACTTGTATTACTCTTCTTTCTCTTCCTTCATAGTACCTGTTCTAGGTGTTTTAGCACACGCATACTCGTGCAAATTCTGAAAGATTTTCGAGTGTTGCTGTTGGTTGGGTAAGTGTTTGCATTTTTATATACTTTTATATTATGTATTGTGTGTTTATGTGTGTATGTATTTGCGTAGGTGCACGGAAGGATTTCCTTATACATATGTTCCAAAAGTTTGTTGTATATAACGTTGGCACCTACAGATTGAGCAAAATACTGTAGATGAGCCAGAAAAAACTTAAAAAGAGTTGAGTAAGGAATAAGGGAATTTTAAATTCAGCTGCAGGTTTATTATCCCTTTATGAATGGAAAGTAATGCTTATTAAAACTAATAGATGTCAAGTCTTAGGTTCTTAGGTGCTTATGAAAAAGGGTACAGGAAAAATGCATCACAGTTAAACAAATATCTAGTAAACTATAACCCTCCGGCAAGTTTTGATTTCAGTTTTCAGAACTGTGAGAGCCCTTCTGTCCTCCTTGAAAAGTAATTTTTCTCGGGGCATGCTTCCCTAATGGAAAGCCGACCCAAAAATTTCAGGTACATGTCTCAAATACTAAAGAATTAACTTGCATTTAAATATGTAGATCGTTAGACATACCCACATAGCATTTGGAAGATTGTTTTATGAAAACTGACTGTACCGAGTCTATTTCGATCCCCTTTGCTGATTAAAAAAAGAATTTATCACAAATTGATCATGCTATAGATCGAAATGTGATCGATTACTTTGCCTTTTTAGAAAAAAAAAAGAAATATTCCTTAGAAAGCCCAGTACATAAAGCTTTTTTTTTCAAGAAAATTTCAGAGAATTTTATATTAGATTTCGGTATTGATGGTTCCGAATGTTGTAGAGCAGGAACATATGCATGCATGTCTTCCGTGTTGCCGTATATGAGAGTGCCAAAATGCGCATATGCATTTTCATAGGAATTCATTTATGGATTGAAATTCTTATATCTTAAACTCCTTATTTGCTTAATATTATTGTAGGCTAAAAATCTGTTTCAAAAGTTCCAACCAAAATGTGGACTGAGGGTGACCGTGGAAGTTATTTTTGCGATATTGGTAAAGGTAAGGCTAAGGGTAGAATATGTATAAGGATAGAAGATGGGAAAGAAATGCGGCTGTAAACTGACCCAAAAATGATAGGAAAAAGAGTAGAAAATTATTAGAAAATAATTAGAAATTGATCAGAAAGTTACTGAAAAACGACCCAAAAAAGATTCGAAAATGGCCAGAAAAACGATTGAGAAATGACCCAAAAAGGATTGGAAAGCCAATCGAAAATGATCAGAAAAACGAAGAAAAATGACCCCATAAAGATTCAAAAACGATCAGAGAACGATTCAAAAATGACCAAAATAAGAAAAAATAAAATCGAAAGGGACTCGAAAATGATAAAAATACGATTAAAATAAGACTCGAAAAGGACGTAGGGTACCATTTTCTACAGACGAGAGGCCCTTTTATGATCAGGAAATGAGCGCATTTTACATTATTTTAAACGTGCATAGGGATCGAAAAAGACTGGAATATGATCAAAGAATTCATAAAATGCTATGTGGAATGTGGGATACAAGTCTCATCGATTGGGCATATCATTCGGTATACCTATATTTGATGGTTGCAAAAATATTTAAAGGCCTTATATCTGTTTCTATTAACACCTTCGCATTTGAAGAAAGCAATCTTATGGCCTTTTCGGTTCTGGCAAAAATGGCGCACTTATGCTGCATTTTTAACGGGCTGTGAAATTCTTTTGTTCTATTCTACATAGATTTCACACATTTTTTCAGAGTTGATTGTTCTATTGCCAAAAATGTCACACTCTCCACGACCAGAGCGCAACAGTTCAACATATAACAAGGGGTTGCATTATTTTTGTTTCATACAACACATGAAAAATTCAACATTTTCTTAGAGCGCAGGGCTTTAATGATAATAATGTTACCTCGTAATAATGCAACATTTTCGTTTAGAATAGAAAAAAACATTAGTTATATACAGTATCCTTTCATGTACATATATTCTCACTTAATGAAAGGTATAAAAATGTCCTTTATTCTTGCCGAGGTGAATAGCAATACATACGCATGTACTTCTATAGAGATTCCTCTGCCAGTCAAGAGCAGCAAATTTGCTTCGTTAGCTTATTTCTCGTTTGTCGTCGTATACGTTGTTGTTAGTGCACTCACTTGCTCACTCACTCACACACACATACACTCATACACACTAATACACTCTTTTGTTGTGCCACGATTTACATTGAGGCCAGAGGCACAGCTGTGCGCTATATAAAATCTACGGTAAATGTGCACACCTGCTGCTGCTTTCCACACTGGCTTTTTTGGCACTGCCTTGAATAAGCCGTCGTCGCCACTACCATCGCCACACTCAGGAGGCAGAGAGTTGATGGCTGCTTTTGCTGCTATAGTTTGTGTTGTTGTTGGTGGTTTTGTTGTTGCAACACGTGGCCAACATGGCATGAATGAGACTCAACTCAGTCCTTGTTGCCGAAGTTGGCGTTGGCGTTATGTTTGTTGTTATCGCTGCTTACGTTGGCAGCGCTATCATCTTCTCGTATAGCATATCACTTTCATCCTTTCAACGTTATTGTTGTGATTTTTTGGAGCTCTAGTTTTTATAGCGAGATGTTATTATAGTTGTTGTATGATACGTGCTAAGTAGTTATAGGATTACTTTTTGCTTGCTTGCATTTCAGACAGGGTAGGATTATGATGTACATCATAGTTATAGGATATACATATGTTACAAACAACTTGAGTTTTTTTCTCAAAAATAGGTAGATAGTGCAGATAACATAGCTCCAAAGATCGTATTTGGTAGCATATGTGTCAGAGACCTTAATTTTAAACTCACGACATGGTATATCCATATAACTATCAATTGTGAGTATGCTTTTCTTACTTTTCCACTTCTTTGTTGTATTTTGCTGCTTCTACTGCTTCTGCTGCTTTTCAACTTCCATCGTTGAAACATCAACGAGTCATCATTTTTCCATGTACCGTAAACCGCAAATAGCAGTTGTGTTTTTGTTGTTGCTGCTTCCACTGCTTCTGCTGCTTCCACTGCTTCTATTTTCATTGCACAGCTGCTGCTGCTTTTTCTTCTTCTTCCTGCTCTGCCTTACCATTTATTCTTCCTCTTCTCCTTCTTCTTCTTCCCCTTCATATTTTACACGTACACCTTGCCATTTTTACTTTTATACTCCGTTATTCGTTAGCTCGCTCTCACCTTTTGGCACCTCGCAGTGACGTCGTCTCATTCGTGCGAATTCATTCACTCAACATGCCAAGGCTGCCCCCGTCTACCTTATCACCCATTTTTGGCGGCTACCCAAGCTCCAGCTTGCCTGTCTGAGGTGTGTTCGAAAGTTGGCAGCCAACCAAAGCACCGAGTTTCGTGTTGTGTTGGTGTGCGTGTGTAGTGAACCTTTTTTGCATTTTAACCGACGGCACCTTGAAATTTTCATTTGATTTGTTGCAACATGAAAGCGAGAAGAAGAAGAAGAAGCAGCAGCAGTGGCAACAGCAAGTGTGAGAGAAATTTATGTATGTATGTATACGTATATGTATGTGTGCTTGTGTGTGTATATGTTTGTGAAATGAAGGTGGTGCGCCTTGGCACGACTACTAAGTGCGACTAGGTACGTTTTTTGTGTTTTTGATAAGCATGTACACACCTATTGCTGTTGGCGACAAAGGGGAGGAAATCATTTTATATACATACATACATATAAATATATACATTCGTGTGTGCATACATATATGTGTATGTGGCGGCAACATTTGTGGGAAATTGCTAGTTTTTGTAGGTGTTTCTGGCTTTGTCTTCGTGTGCCGAGGAGGCGTATACGTAACCTCTTGGCATGGCGTGTGCTTGTGTGTAGATGTACGGCTGTGTGTATGTAAGCTTTTGCCGTAGTTTGTATGCGCAATAAAATGGACGCCACAGTGTGTTTAGGTATGTGGTTGAGTAAAAGTTTGTGTATATTGCTTCTTCTTCTTCTTCTTCCTCTTCTTGTGTTTGTTTTCTTTTTATTGTTCTTATATAATTTGTGTAGGTTGCTTGTAGGCGCTTGATTTAATTATTATGGACTCTTAATAGTTTTCAGCGTTACTGAGTAGAATTTAAGATGGTCTTTAAATTAAATTTAAATTTTATTCAGAGTTGTGAACTGGTTGTTTGCAGTAATTATTTAATCCATACACAGGGACTGAAAATAACACACACCCACATAGCATTTTATGAATTTTTTGATCATATTCCAGTGTTTTTCGATCCCTATGCACGTTTAAAATAATGGAAAATGCGCTCATTTTCTGATCATAAAATAGCCTCTCGTCTAGAAAATGGTACCCTACGTACAACTCTTCTTGGGGAGTCGTTTTCGAGTCTTATTTTAATCGTATTTTAATCATTTTCGAGTCCCTGTCGATTTTATTTTTTCGATTTTGAATCTTATTTTGGTCATTTTTGAATCGTTCTCTGATCGTTTTTGAATTTTTTGGGGTAATTTTTCTTCGTTTTTCTGATCATTTTCGATTGGCTTTCCAATCCTTTTTGGGACATTTCTCAATCGTTTTTCTGGCCATTTTCGAATCTTTTTTGGGTCGTTTTTCAGTAACTTTCTGATCAATTTCTAATTATTTTCTAATAATTTTCTACTCTTTTTCCTATCATTTTTGGGTCAGTTTACAGCCGCATTTCTTTCCCATCTTCTATCCTTATACATATTCTACCCTTAGCCTTACCTTTACCAATATCGCAAAAATAACTTCCACGGTCACCCTCAGTCCACATTTTGGTTGGAACTTTTGAAACAGATTTTTAGCCTACAATAATATTAAGCAAACAAGGAGTTTAAGATATAAGAATTTCAATCCATAAATGAATTCCTATGAAAATGCATATGCGCATTTTGGCACTCTCATATACGGCAACACGGAAGACATGCATGCATATGTTCCTGCTCTACAACATTCGGAACCATCAATACCGAAATCTAATATAAAATTCTCTGAAATTTTCTTGAAAAAAAAGCTTTATGTACTGGGCTTTCTAAGGAATATTTCTTTTTTTTTTCTAAAAAGGCAAAGTAATCGATCACATTTCGATCTATAGCATGATCAATTTGTGAGAAATTATTTTTTTAATCAGCAAAGGGGATCGAAAAAGGCTCAGTTAGGTGATTTTTATATGAAAAAAAATAAAATTACTTTTCAATCGCTGGTGTGACTCATTTTTGAGTCTTATTCTAATCGCAGAGGTGATTAATCAGTTTTTGATCATCAAAGGGGATCGAAAAAGACTCGGCGCAGTCAGTTTTCATAAAACAATCTTCCAAATGCTATGTGGGCATATATTTCGAAAAAGATATTGTGGGAAAATTTTTTTTAAATAAAACTTCAAAAAGCATTTGTTGTAATATATTACTAAGCGAATAATAATAAAGATTGGGGGAAAATCTGAAAAATCGTAGGCGGAACTTCTCATCGAATATTCAGGGTACATTGATGTCACATCTATACGGATAACACATCCATATTTTACGCATCAGATAGGATTATCAATATATATGTATGTATGGATGCGACATAAATATAGTTTTCTTCGTGTACAAATATTATTAACCTATAGACTTTCAAAAGGAAAGAAGGACCAGAGCGCAAAGCCTTAAATTTATGGTGGACAGGTTCTGGACCCAACGTCTAACTAGCTACGTAAGAATCCAAAAATCGTAAACCGAATAAGCATAACTACTCATACTCACAACTATATTACTTATACGCACCGTCCAAACATTTTGGTCCGAAATAAAATGTCGTTTGTTTAATGGCGTAAATACATTGGCAGGTTTTGCAGGTGCTAAAACATGATTAAAGGATTATAAAATAAAGTTTTTTTTACATGCGTTAAAATTGTTTTTATATAGTCGTTTTAAAGAAATTCATACATAAAAATAAGGAAAAATTTCTTAAGCGCCATTTCATTCCCAACTTGTTCTTGATTTCTTTAATTTTGATAAGTTGAATTCTCATACAAATCAACATGGCAACGAATTTGTTTGAATGTTTTTGGATGTTTTTTCCAGAGTTTTGAAAAATTTTCTCAAAACAAAGAAAATTTTGTATTGGAACGCGTTTTCGAAATAAAGAAAAATATGCCTTTGATCGAGAGAAGTTTTTACTTCGATTGTATGTATTTGAAAAAACAAACTAATTACTTATCCTTTTAAGTTATAAAAGCAGGTACAAAAATATTCATAACTTTTATAATAAAAGTTCAAAGGTAACGTTTGTGTGTAGATTTTGTTTCATACCATTTTCTATCAAAGTTTTTTGCTTACACTCACTAAATGAACAATTTCCTTCCTTAGAATTAATTGGGTGAATATTACATTACTCATACGCCCTGTATTCCTTGAATGCAAACTACGGACATATGTATACTTATTTAATAATTCGTTATTATTAATTATGCGCAGCTTAAATATACAGATCTAATTACTAAATCGTAGGTTTAAATGTATAAAGAAATTTTATATGTAAGAAGGTTATTTTACGAAGCAGCTAAAGAAGCTACGGATGTCTTCTTCAATATTTTAAACCCCAAGTAGGTATCACAAACAGCGTTATGTATAAAAAACAAGAAAAGAAAAGTAGAACAAAAGGTAAAAAACCTGCCAACAACCGCACAAAACCAATATATAGACCAGGTTGTGGAAAGTTAGCCACCCACAGCGTTAGTTCGAGGTGCTTCAGTGTCCGTATGCTATATAAGGTGTACATATATCTTAATATTTCATCTTTAGTTGTATTTGTGTGGCACCTAACAATCAAATGTGCTGAGTAGCTATATGAAAAGCCAAACAAACGTACTAAAATATATACCAATGTACATATGTACATATTTAGGTATATACACTGCTTATATTCTCCAAGAGAATTTGCTTAAAATACTGCTCATTCATGATACCTTCAAGCAAGCAAGCAGACGTTGACGTTTCAAAATCTGCTCACCACAAGCTGTCATACAGCGCTGCTTTACGTGCCTCATTCTTCTACTGAAACACTGTCGAGCTGCTTACGTCCCCTGCGTCTGCGTCGGCGTCGACGCCACCATTGGCAGCGCCATTAGCGTCGTCAGTGTCGTCGTTTCAAATCATCGTCATCGTCTCCGTCGCTCTTGTGTTATAATGGTCGTCGTCGTTGGCGGCTCGTCGTTTCGTTTTTAGGTATTCTTAGGTAAATACAAATGAGCTCGAGACTCCACCTATGCAAACACACACACACACACACACACACACACACACACACATGCACTAAAACGCATAGAAACACGAGCCAGTACATGAGCAGGTGCGCCCCAAACACCTTCGTTTGAACATTTGCCAATTCGTGAGCGTAAGCGTTTTGTAGCAGCAATGTGTTGAGGAGAGTGATTTCGTTGCCAGCAATATATACATCCATATATATATAGTGGCCGCTGTGGTGTAGTGGGTAGAGTGCTCGCCTGCTATACCAGAGGTCTCGGGTTCAAACCACAGTCCGAGCAAAACACCAAAACAATTTTTCTAATTAGTAAAAATCCAATTATTGGGTTTTTTAAGAGCAGCGGTCACCTCTCGGCAGTGGGCGGCATACGCTCCGAGTGTATTTCTGCCATGAAAAAGCTTCTCACAAAAAATGCATTCGCCGTTCGGAGCCGGCATAAAACTGTAGGTCCACGCAATTAGTAGGAAAAACAAAAAGGAGCACACCTCGAATTGGGAGAGAAGCTCGGCCATAAAACTCGTCAGAGTTATAATAGCGCCATTGTATTATATTATATATATATAGACCGATATACATATCTATAGTACATATGTACATAAACTTGTATATGTTCGCATGCATTTGTCATATCGTCCCTCCCAAATTTACCTTCGACATGCAAAGCTTTTATTCGTTGCCACAAAATACACGGTAACGACATTTTGTCCACCTTCCTTGCCAGCTGGCTTGTCTGACGAATGTTCTTTGTTGTTGCTGTTGAACATGCATACATATGCTATTGTACGTATGTATGCGTTAGCCAACATTTGCGGGTAGATTTTTTGATTTATTCCAACCAATGGTTGCTTATTTACCAAAGAGGTGTGACAATGCTCGACGCTCAGCTGCAGCTGCTGCTACTGCTACCGTTGCTTTTGATGGCGAATGATGCTGCTTAGGTGTGTATATGCGGCACCTAAAAGGTGGTGGCTAACTACATACCTTGGCAACATTTAGGGCAATAACACACGAAAAGGTGGTAGAATGGAAAAAAAAAGAAAAGAAGAAAAGTAAAAAGAAATGAGAGCAAAGTTGGCCAACAACAGTGAAGCAAATCCCAGCTAGCTTAGATATAATGCAGTATATAATGTGCTGGATTTACCTATTCAAGCTACATATGTAAGTATCTGTATAGCTGCATGGATATACCAACACATAAATGAGTGAAAAGTTTTCTAATTAGCTGCTGCTTCTGGTGGCTCAAAGAGAGAGTGAATTGAAATTTGCTACTTGAAGCGTTTTTTTTTAGTTTTTCCTTTAAAATTTTGCATATTCTTATACCCAGTTTTGCTTACGTGAACGTAGACATATCTATTGACATTACACACTTAATTGCTGATCTTTATGAAATTAACTATTGTTATTTTTATTTCATTTAAATTTAAACAATTAAAAAAAGATGAATTTTACAATAGATAAAAAAATATATTAAAAATATTGCAACCGATATTTGGAGTGAAAAAACCCGCTCATATCTCATTTTGAAACTCCAAACGGTCAAATCCAAGAAAAGCGAAATATCAAAGGTTTTATACTATATCTCCACATAACGCGTTTTGCTCCTTTTATCTGCATTCGATCGTCGTTCGACCTCGAAACCAGTGCCGAAACCCGCTGAAGAATGAAACACGTGATTCGTTCTCAATCCTCTTGCCAATCCCGATGATATCGATGCCTTCTCTAATTTCGTATCGAAAATCTATCGAAATCTGACACAGACCAAAGCAAAAATGCAAAAATAAGCAAACATCCAAACATTTAAGAAGAACAAGAATGAGAACTTTCAAACTGAATAACGATCGGCCACGTGGAGATGGGTTATTTCGCGAGATGTCTCACTACATGTTTCGTTGGCGAATCAAGTTATGTGGAGACAGGCTTTTAGCAAAATTTTATTGCTTAAAACTCAGTTGTTTGTCGAATTAGTGAATATAAGGATTTTCGAAGGTTCAATATTAGCAAAGTTACTGAGATCACCGAAAAGGAGATACCCCAAAAATTGCTCACAGAAGTCGTGAAAAGGGACACCAAGATTTTCCGTGTGACTGCTAATCATTAGATAATTTCGAATTGTAAGGCCAACTGTAAGTGAAAAGTCCTTCCTACCTAGAAAAAGGAGCCGCACACACATCTCAGTATTTAAAACCGAATACATCGTATGTTTTAACAGAAAATGGAAAATAAAGAATTTCGTGTGCTAATTAAGCATTATTTTTTTTTTTTGTAAAAAAAACATGAAGTAAAGCAAGGAAAGGCTTCACAAATACTATTGGGGGTTTGTTCCATCATTTTAAATAGTTAAAAGCGGTTTACTGCATTCCAATTTTGTCGTACTAGCAAAAGTGATGCCAAACGTTCAGGTTGCCGAAAAGAAATCAGTACTCAATAGTCACATCAGAAATCTTCGATAAAATCCATGGAATGATACTAGACAGTCGGAGAATGAAAGTGCGTGAAATAGCTGAGACCACAGGCATCTTAATTTGGCGAATACTTCACATCTTACATGCACTGAGAGAAAAAAAATATATGGAGGGGTCAAAGAAATTGTTTACCTATTTTGAACACTACTTTCTTTGTTTTGAGTAAATTTTCCTTAAAACATGTTAAAAGGTTTATAAAATATTGTTGTTACATGCGTTACCATGGTTTCATATACTTGTTTTGAAAAAATTCATACATTAAAATAATGAAAAATTCTTTAAGCGCCATTCCATTCCCAACTTTCCTTGTTTTGAAGACTTGATTTCTTTAATTTTGAGAAATTAAATTCCCATACAAATCCCCATGGCAACGAATTTGTTTGAATGTTTTTTTATGTTTTTTCCACATTTTTGAGAAAATTTACACAAAACAAAGAAAATTTTGTATTGGGACGCGTGTTCAAAATAAGGAAAATTATATCTTTTTTTTATTTTTTTATTTTTATTTATTTATTTATTTATATAAAAATTAGTACAATAAGATCCAGTTTGATCTTTTATAGTACATCAGACATTACATCGGGATAACAGTACAATAACTGATATTACGTACATACATAAATACTTATGAATATGTTGGATTTACTTAGTAATATATTACTTCTTAACATGATATTAAAATATTGATATAATACATAATACATAGATATAATATACATAGATAGCCAGAAACCAGGTAAGTAAACACATGCATCATTTACAGAAGTACGAATACAATACATTCTTAAAGTTGCTCTCGCTTAAGCTGCTTCGAACATGATTTGGGATGGAGTTCCAAATGCGGATTGCATTGACAAAGAACAACCTTGCAGAGTTTAGGTAATTGTAGTTGGGTAAAATTAAATCCTTTGTGCGAACAGATTTGGAGAAAGTTAGCTTATTGTATAAATAGGACGGAGTTTTATGGACCAAGAGTCTATGCAGAAAAACGCAATTCCTAGCTTTGAGGTAACTTAAAATGTCACATCCCAAAAGGCGAGATCTCCAGCCTGAGATATGATCAAATCTCGCCAACCCAAAGACATACCTAGTAACATTATTAAACAAAACATCTATTTTATGAGCTGATCTAGAGTCCAACTTGCTATATACACACTCCGAATAACATATAATTGGCAGTATTAATTGCATAACTAAGCGCCTTCGTATTCCAACCGGGGTGAAAGCGGCAGACATTCTTAGGTTACGCAGAACATGATATACTTTACTAACTACTACATTAACATGATCATCACAGGATAAACTAGAGTTAATAACGAAACCAAGATTAGTCACTTTGGACACAAACTTAAGAGACACACCATTCATATACAGATGCGGAAGATTAGCAGAAATATTTTTCTTTTTACATATAGGCAATACGTATGACTTATCACTATTAAGGGTGAGGTAGTTATTCGACGCCCACAGAGAGATTGCTGATAAATCGTCGCTGAATTTAGAATAAAGTTCAGCTGCTTTTTCATACGTTTCAGACATGTAGAGTTGTATATCATCGGCATATGCATGCATTTGAGCATACTTGCAAGTACTGAGGATATCATTCACAAAGAGGCTAAATAGCAGAGGGCCTAATATGGATCCTTGTGGAACACCAGATGATAACTTTTTGATGCCGGAGAACTCCAATCCTACCTTTACTTTCTGCGTTCTGTTATGTAAATAGCTTTCTATTAATTTTACCGCAGAACCCATAAATCCGTACTGGGATTTAAGCTTTAGGCACAAAAGTTTATGATCTACAGAGTCGAATGCTTTCGAAAAATCAAGCAAGCATAACAAAGTGACTTTATCACAATCATACGCAGTCCTAATATCATCCAAGATTTTAACTAAAGCTGTTGTGCAGCTATGTTTTGCTCTAAACCCAGACTGGAACGGGGAGAGTAAGCTAAATTTTCCCAAATGCGAGTGGATTTGTTCAGCTAGCAAGGACTCAAAAACTTTAGAAACAGCGGGAAGAATACTGATAGGACGAAAATCAGATGGACTAACAGGGCTCTTATTCTTGGCTATCGGCAACACTGTCGCAATCTTCCACGCGTCCGGGAAAGTTGAGGTGGTTATACAATGATTGATGATGTGTGTGAGAGTTGGCAAAATATAAGGAAGTATAATTTTTATAAACTTTATAGGAATGCCATCAGCTCCAATAGCATTTGATGTTATTTTATAAATACATTTCTCAACATCATACTCAGACACTGCACAGAATTCAAATTGATGATTTATAGATGAAGAGGGACATGCAATATTTCTAGTTCTGGTAAGACTAGATATAACATTACGACCGACAAATACATCATTGAGCTCATCAGGATTGAGCGAACAGGACGGACCATCTTTAACATACACACGCAGAGATTTTAAATTACGCCACAATATATTATTAGGTAATTCCGGGCTCAACATTTTACTAAAATACCTGCATTTTTCGCGTTTAATGAGGGTGTTTGTCATATTTCTTATTGCTTTATACGCAGTCCAGTTTGCCTCAGTTCGCTTATTTTTCCAAGCCGTATAAGCTTTATTACGCTTTTTGATAATAGTCCTAGCACTAGAACCAAACCATGGTTTGATCGAGAGAAATTTTTTTTTTTGAGTGTGAATATTTCGTCGTACCATACGAAAACTAACATATTTAAAATTTCTGGCGAAAGCTATCAATAAAAAAATTCTGTACGAAAAGTAGAACATTTGACTTTTGGCCGACGAAAAGTAATAAAATCGAGTTTTGGCTGACGAAAAGTAATAAAATCGACTTTTGGCTGACGAAAAGTATCAGTAATTATATACTGTTTTTACATTAAAATTGTTGTTGTTTAAACGAAATTGATAGTTTTCGTCAGCCAAAAGTGGATTTTATTACTTTTCGTCGGCCAAAACTTGAACTTTTTACTTTTCGTCAGCCACAAAAAATCTGATGTTAGTTTTCGTATGGTACGACGATTTAGCCATGAAAAATCTATCCGCGCCATGGCTGACGCGATTGGTTATAGTCGATAACTAGCGTAATTGGATGACAACTTCAACGGAGTGTTTGACGATGTTCAGCCGCAATTCGAACCAAATTTTGTGCCGTTTTGTTATCGTAGATGAAACCCTGGGTCCATCACAACACACCAGAAATCAAGAAACAAACAAATCAGTGGGTTTCTCCGGGTGTACGTGCACCAAAGAAGGCCCAAGTGGGTTTGTCAGCCGACAAGTTTATGGTCGCAGTTTATTGTGATGCACGAGATGTCATTCACATCACTTATCTTGAAAAGGGTGGAACAGTTACCGGCGAATATTACTCAGAGATTTTGGAGAGATTCACCCATGATTTGAATAAAACATGAGCGCATTTGGAAAGGAACAAAATGCTGTTTCATCTTGACAATGCGCGACCGTACACTTGTGTAGTCACCATGTCAAAAGTTCATAAATTGTGCTAAGAATTGCTACCTCACCCACCATATGCTCCAGATTTAATACTCTGCGATTATTTTCTGTTTCAAAAACTGAAGGAATGGCTGAGTGGTAAGAGATACGGCTCAAGTGAAGAGTTCATCACAGAAACAAATACCAATTTTGAGAGCCTTGAAAGATCTTATTTTTTTAAAAGAATAAAGAAACCGGAAAACCGTTGGACTAAGTGTAACGAGCTAGCAGGAGATTATGTTAAAAACTAAAATAAATTTTTTACCGAAAAAATTATTTTTTATTCAAAATGTCACGGATTTGTCGTCGCCGGAAAGGGTTTTCTTGAAGAAGAAAGACGCAAACTTTTTTTTTAAAGAAAGACGCATTAAAAATATTTTTCGAAAGAAATACTCTTTATTTTTCTTGATAACGAAGAAAGACGCTTTATTTTTTTTTTTACTATAAAGAAAGACGCATTTAAATATTTTTTAGGAAAGAAAGACGTATTCGATTTTTTTTTCTTCGTCAATATTAATGCTAATGCGTCTTTCTTCTCCAACATATTTTTAATGCGCCTTTTTTCGTCGAAAAATTACTGGCGTGCGTCTTTCTTCTTCCGGAGCCACGTTATCTAGCAACCCTCCAATGTACGTAGTTTGTTTCTTTTTTGTTGTTTGCTTTTCCGAAAGGGTAGGATTGCGATATATTGTGGAACGAATTTCCGTCATTTTGCAAACGAAATCAGATACTGAAGATGGCACATAGCCGAAACCGGTTTATAACCAAATCAAACTTGACAAGGGATGACGGAAATTCGTTCCACAATACACTACGTAGTTTGTATTTAGAAGAATCAAAAAGTTATTAAAATTGAAAATGAAACAGCGGTCAAAGTTAATCATTTAATGTTCATTTTTTTTTTTATTTTATGCAAGATGACGTGTATTAACAACATTCACTGAAAACTCCCAATTGGTTATTTATCTATAATTCACCTCTGTGCAAACTTATAGGGTCCTATCTAGTGTCTTTCCTATTTTCCGTTTTGGTTTCCTATTTTTTTTGGCGAAAGTACACAACTCATGAAATAGTTGAATATCACCATTCCCAAAACAATTGCTTGAATTTATGGCAACAGAGAATAGAAATACATACATAGTTATATGTATGTTGAATGCGGCTTTGGCTAGTTAAATGTGGAAAGTTGAATATTTCATTCCATTTAAATACAATTTTTTCTACTTTTTATCAACTATTTTCTAACTTTCGCCTCATTTATTTGTCTCCTATATTTTTTTCTTCTTTTTTTTTTTGACTATCGTTTCAGCAACTCGCCTTCATTTCCGCGTCCTTACATCCTTCTCCTCTCTCATCCTTTCCCCATCTTGTTGCTCCTACAACCATTAGGGAAAAAGTATGTATGTCTTTTTTATGCCCCTCTCTACTTGTTGTCCCTATTTATTACTTATTTCGTTTATGCTTTATATCTCCTTGGTTTGTATATAAATTGGCTTGTTCGTTTTTTCGTTCACTCGCTTGCTCGTTCGTTCGCTCACTCGTTATTTGACTGCGACCCACTTGCGTCGACTTCCCATTTCATCTTCTCGCTACGATTCGCCATCTTTGCATTTGGCGGCGACGACGGCGACGTCGTGTCACTGTCCTCTTTGCTTTGCTTTGGGGTTGTTGTTGCAGTATTGTTGTGCAAAAAAAAAAAAAACAACAGCAACAATAACAAGAAATTTTCTTGCTTTGTTGCAAAAATCGATACATTTTTATGGCAATTTAATATGACCTTCGTGGTTTAATTTTTTTCCTTTGATTCCATTTTTTCCTCATATTTATTTGCGCTTTTCTATTGTTTTACATATTTATGCACAATGTGCTTTGTTATTTTGACTTTGATTGTTGTTTTTCTTTGTTGTGTTTTTATTGTTTATTTGCTGGCGCATGCAATATTTCTTGTATTTGTCTGTTGCCTTTTGTTTGGTTTAGTCGCGCCTCCTGACTCGTATTTTTGGTGATGTATTTCCACATACATACTTCTTAATCGGCCCTGCAAAAAATGCGATTAATCCGGGACGTGTCCGGGATCAATCGCAAGGGAGCATGCAACTAATACAATTTTACATCCCTTTATATGGGGCGAATTGATCGCATTTGTTTGAGCATGTCCTATAAAGAGACTAATTGTTCAATTTGTATACGCGAACGGGTACCAATGTAGATTAATCACTAACATACCGAACTGGTACAAATGTAGATCAATTGCTTTCACCCCTTACGGGTACAAATGTAGATTTTTCCAAGTTGTTAGCCAAGGCAATTTTTAATATCAATCTTCAAAAAATTGTAAGTGTTCATGCATATTTAAATAAAGATTATATATAGGTGATTCACAAAGTGTCATAAAGTCATATGTCATATTAAAATATTGTACGGAAATAGTTATAAAAGACTTTTGCTAAGCCCTGTGAAGAAGTAAACAAGAACAGCTGATCAAATACGACGACCCAAAAACATATCGTGCAGAGTTGTATTTATTTAGTACACATATAGGCTAGAATGCAACAACAAAATATTATGACTTATGACGATATGACGCAATATGACAGGTTGTGAATCCCTTAATTATGTTTTACTTTTGTAAAAAAATCTCAATAAATAAATTAAAAAAATTTTAAGTTTTGAGTATGCATTATATGAGCATAATGTAAAGGATTTTTTCATAGGATTTTTTAGGCAACATTTTGTTAAAATTATTATTCATCATTGTTATTAAAAGAAAGGGTGTTCAATTCGTTTTACCGGTTGTTCTACAATTTTTTAAATACATTGCACATTTTTGTAAAATTTCTACATTTAAGGAATCTAGATTTGTACCCGTTCGGGATAAAAGCGATTAATCTACATTTATACCCGTTCGGGAACAATTGGTCTACAATTAGTCTACATTTATATCCGTACAGGAACAATCGGGGACTAATTGTGGACCGATTGTTCTCGAAGGAGATCAATCCGGAACAAATCTCTTTCGGGATTAATCGCACATTTTTTTGCAGGGGGGATACACACGCCTTTGAATATATTTTCTTTATGTACATATATTTCTGTGAATAAATTGTGTTGTGTATAACATACATATGCGGATTTTCTCCATGATAGAGATAATCCATCGACACTTTTTCCATAAGCCATTAGTGATCCACAAATATACATACATAAATATTTAATTTTTTTCTTTATTATATATGTATATGTTGTTGAGTTTTCTCTTGCAATACTTGGCTTCTTTTAATTTATTGATTTATAAAAGAATAAATGAAATACATATAAATACATACGTACATACATACATACATACATACATCAGAGGCGGGCGCTTCATACAAGCTGAGAAGCCCGGCTTGCGTACATATTTTCGTTCATTTCATTTTACAAATTTCTTTAAAATCTGGTTATTTTACGTTTTAAATGCGTTTACTATTTAAGTTCTCAATAATATAGCCCCCACTGTACATCCGGTGCCTAAAAGCATGCTAAGAAAATAGCGCAAATACACCACCAATCCACCTCACAATGTGTATTTTGTTTGTACAGCCAATCACAACACAGTGAGCATGCTTTAACGTTTCCACACATTAGCTTTTACGTGGCTTTCAAAACAGAATAACATAGCTTGTTTTCTCGCTTTCTCTAAGGAGAAATCAATTGCTTATTTTCATACTTAAATTGAAAAAAAAAAATAGCAAAACACTTTTTTATTTTTCACATGAAATTTGTATGGGGATGAGAAGCTGGCTTCGGCATTCAACAGTATTTACAGTCATATGCATATTTGATATTTTCGTTTGCATGTATATACTTATGTACATAATTTCTTACATGTACATGTACATGCAAACATAAATATCAAATACCAGATTATAAAAGCGTTGATTGTGATTTTTGGCGACTATTGGCACAATATCAAGATAATTTTAAAAAGCGACGGAAATCAAAATCAAATAAAATCAAACATTTCACAACTTTTGGTAATTGGACCTCAGTTCTTCAAACACTAAAGCACCCATTTTTTAGATATTAGATAATAAGCAAATACACTTGCTACTGCTGAAATTTCCGTCAGTATAAGGAAATTAAAAATACCTCTGCGCTTTTGTGTGAGATTTCCCTATAAGTTTAGCTTCATCAATCAAAACATGGACCCGGCTGACCCTCGAATGTTTCTGAGCGATATTGGTAGCAATTGGTCTTGATGAGGACTCCAACATACATAGAACTCTTTTAACTGTGATGCCTTGGCCGGGTCTCCAGATATGGGTCATAACGTGGACCCAGATGGTCCTCGAATGTTTCTGTGAGATATTGGCATCAAATGATGAAGACTTCGAGATAGAACTATTTTAATTGTAAGGGCTAGGCCGGGCCCCCAGATATGGGCCAAGACGTATTTAAAAATAATGTAAATACTAGGGCTGTAGATACCCGGGTATCGAGCAATTCGATCTGATCGTTTTTGTTTGAAGCCCGTTTGTTGTTCAAATTCCCGTACAAACATTCGAGCATTCGAGCTTACAAACAAAAAAAATGTGTATCGGAAAAACAAAAATAAAAAAAACTACATGTAAAGAAAAAAAATAATAATAAACAAAAGAAAAAGCAAACTTCAAAATACCCGAATTGTTCAAATGCCCGTACAAACATACGGGTAATAAACAAACAAACAACTGTTCGAGCATTTGAACAACAATTATTCGGGCTACTCGGAAATGTTCAAAAAAAATCGAGAGCTCTAGTAAATACGAACATTTTTATTTTAAAGATGTTCATTGTAAAATGGCAAAATCAAGAAAAACATTTCAAATTTAAAAATGTTAATATTTATTTTAAGCACTATGAAAATTTGAACCAGAAAATTTCGTTTTATTCCATTAATTTTCAATTTCAATTTAAACATGCTCCTTTTTCAATCCTAAATACATTTTAATTTTTAATTTTCATTTTTAATTTATAAATTTCCATTTTTAAAATAAAAATGACCTGGTTTAAAACGTCCATCATCAAAATAAAAATTTTATTTTTGAATCATTTTCTCTGAGTGTACAAACAAAAAAATGTGCATCAAGAAAACAAAAATAAAAAATACATATGAAGACAAAATGCCCGTACAAACATACGGGTAATAAGCAAACAAACGAGTGTTTGAGCATTTGAAAAGCATTTATTCGGGCTACTCGCAAATGTTAAAAACAAAAATCGAGAGCTCTAGATCAAAGTCAATGACGGAACGCAATCAGACTTTTAGATAATACAGCAAAGAAAATTACGTAAGTGGCTAATTTTTATGCTTCACACACACATGGGCTTGCCCAGACAATTTATGCTAGGTCCGCCACTGACATACATACATATTTACATCAGCGTACGTTTACAGCTCTGCTATTCATGCATACAATGTTTATTTACTTGGCAATCAACAAGTTATTGTTCTCAAATTTATGAATTATACATTTCACATTCGTCTTCCGCAGAGCAAAATGTTGTAAAGTTAAGCCGTATATTCCGGCTATGGAAAATACTTGGCTGGCGAAAAACATATGCGACCAGGAACGTTTGTCAATATAATGTACATATTCAGATAATTTAGAAGAATTAAAACATTTAAAATTTAAGTATTCAATATGATGCTTTAGCTTGCTTAAAGGACTTACTTAAATGGACATTTTTGAATTAAATGGAAGTCCAAAGCCGATTTTTTTATAGTTACGACCTTCTACAGACCTTCTGAGTATTGCTGAGCTGAAGTATTCAGTTTATATGCTAGTTTTGGGAATCATACAAAATTAGGTAATGTTTGCACACATTTAAGAGAATGGGTTTCGAAATGTCATTAAATAAATGATTTTTATGTGTATATAATGGCCGCTGTGGTGCAGTGGGTAGAGTACTGGTCTGCTATGCCAGAGGTCTCGGGTTCAAATCCCAGTCCGAGCAAACACCAAAAAAATTTTTCTAGTTAGTAAAAATCCAATTATTCAGTTTTTTACGAGCAGCGGTCACCTCTCGGCAGTGGGCGGCATACCTTCCGAGTGTATTTCTACCATGAAAAAGTTTCTCACAAAAAAAAAAATGCATTCGCCGTTCGGAGCCGGCATAGAACTGTAGGTCCACCCAATTAGTAGGAAGAACAAAACGAGCGCACCTCGAATTGGGAGAGAAGCTCGGCCATAAAACTCGCCAGAGTTATAATAGCGCCATTGTATTATTATTATGTGTATATAATACTCTACGTAATAATATAATCTGGTGTTACAAGTGCGACGAACATTCTGCGCCGACCTAGCGGTTTGGAAGAAACGTTGAAATTGTCAATCCGGACAAAGAATACTGGACCTCCAGGCAGGGTAATTTCTCAACACTGAGCCTTTAAGATGAATGAGAAGGTGGTGCTTATTCTTTTCTTTAATGTACCAGAATATTGTAGCGGAAAACACCACCCGCTATTCAAGAGGTGGTGGAAGAAATCATAGGATGCAATAGTATAGTAATTTATTGCGAGAGACACGATGGTGGCGATCGAGTCCACAAATCTAGGATAGGAGAGAGCTGCTGCAAATATCTTGACGGGATGGCAAATGAGGCTTTTCAATTAAGAAGAAGCAGAAGAATTGGTTAACGCAGATAAATACTCGGCGTTCTCTATAACGTTTTCTGTAGGAGAACAAAGGAACTAAAGAACATCTATTGCAAAAATGTTCCACTCTTTGGTTTAATTTTCTTAATTGGCGCGTAACCGGGCAGAGCCCAATAAAGCGCGTCAGTCGTTTCTATTTCGTGCAGCCTGGCGTCAATTGGAAATACCAAGTGAAGACGAGTCAGCCGTCGCCAGATCTTCCAAATGCAGTGGACGTCTCTACCTTTAGCGGTTTTCGATAGAAATCTTCCGAAGAACTTGTCTCTCGAATACTACAAATACCATCTCATCTGATTTTGACATCGTCCATGCATCTGCGCCATACATGAAGATTAAAAGCTGCTAAAATTATTGGGGTTCACTTCTTCGATGAGCCCAATAACTTGGGTGAAATAAAAGCCAGGAAAAGTTTAAGATTTTCTCAATCAACATATTGGTTTGAGTAGTCGTTGAGATCCTCTTGCCTTTTGGGCCTAAAATTGTCGGTGCGCGTACAAAATCTATCAAATGGTGATATCAACACAAATCGGTCTATTTACTGTAGTCGTAAACTTCAGCACCTCCCACACTTATCTTACTAGTGTGCCTCTAGCTTGCCTCAATGCCCACATCACCCATTCTGTTCATATTGGAAAGTTTTGCTTCTTGAAAGTTTGAATGCCTGTATGTAAGCCCTAAGTTTGCTCCACAACTTTAATCGTGTTACATTGACACTCAACTGCGACCAATGCACTGTAGAAAATAATATTTTCCAAGTGCTCTGACAGTAACATAACCTTATGATGACTTATAAGTACATACAGAAATACATATTTATGTACATACATACATATGTGAGTGGTAAATGTTACCTATCTAGGTATACTATTTACTTTGACTCTGCAGTTGAAGAGGCAGCATGACTAATAGCAGCTGCAGCATATCTTTGTTTACCTTGTATAAATTTTGAGTACTCGGACACATGTGGTGCTACACACATACACATCTACCTACCATTTCAACCATTCACTTAAATTTCCGTACCGGTGATGCGTTGGCAAACTAACCGAGTCCATATCCTGTTAAATGGACATCCATTCGTGCACTCATCTGCGCTCACCTATTTGTCGTCACAAACATTCACATATTCGCACAGAAACTTACGCATTTATCTGGACAGTTGAGATATATTGCGAGCTGACCGCCAAAATAGCGTAAGTGACAATTCCAACAGTAGTCATTTATTCATGCAAAATTTTCTCTACAGACCAAACAAGTTAAGTTAATAACCGTTATTCGTCTTAGTTTCTCAGATATATATTTTTAATTTTATTGCAAGGAACAATTTTCGTTAACAGGACTATTCCCAAACAAACGTTTGAGGTTTGAAGATTGGTTCTGAAATGCATCCCAAATTGAGAATTAAGAAAAATGTTTATGGGGTTGGCTTAAAATTTATTATGAAAATGCATTTTACAAATGAAACTAGCATGAGTTTAATTAATGTAGTCAAATAATTTTTAAAACTAATAATTGTTGTTGCTTACGTAATTTTTGCGGTTACACCTCATTATATTGACTTCATATGATTAGTGGCGGACGCTTCCTATAAGCCGAAAAGCCCAGTTTGCCTAAATACTTTCGTTTATTTAATTTAACGAATTTCTTTAAAATCTAATTATTTTACTCTTGAAATGTGTTTACAATTTATGTCCTTCGATGTGTTTACTATTTAAGTTCTCACGACGTGTTAGCCCACCAACAACATTCACATGTATTTTGTTTGTACAGCCAAGCACAGCACAACCTGCGTTAGTCAGCTTGCTTTAACAGTTCCACACATGGGCTTTTTTGAAGCTTTCAAAACAGAATAACATAGCTTGTTTTCTTGCTTTCTCTAAAGAGACGTTTAATTGAAAAGGAGTAGCAAACACTTTTTTTTACTTTTCATATCAAATTTGTATGCGAATGACAAGCCTGCTTTGGCATTCCTGATTTTATATTCAACAGTGTAAATTTTATATATCAGACTGTGAAAGCGTTGATTTTGATATTTGGTAACCGTTTATTTTGAGTAATATATGAAATCAATATCAAAATCAGGCAAAAACGCCGTTTAAAATGCCATTAAAATCAAATAAACTCAAACATTTCCCGAATTTTGCTAATTCGACTTCAGTTTTTCAAAGACTGCTTAAAAGTTAAGCACCCGCTTGCTACTACTGAAATTGCCGTCGGTATAAGGAAACTAAAAATACCTCTGCGCTTTCGATTGAGATTCAGAGATTTTTCTATAAATTTGGCATCAATTCAGTTGAATTCTGCCCAAATGACTCTAATAATAATTTCTCCTCTATTTTTGTAGATAATTCACATGCTGATGGTGAAGAACTTGAATTTATTTTCGACTCAGCCAGGCTTTTTGCTGCGCTAACCAATAGCCAGCTTAAACAAAAAAAAGTTATATACCTACATATTATTTATGGCCGCTGTGGTGCAGTGGGTAGAGTTCTGGCCTGCTATGCCAGAGGTCTCGGGTTCAAACCACGGTCCGAGCAAAACACCAAAACAATTTTTCTAATTAGTAAAAAACCAATTATTGGGTTTTTAAGAGCAGCGGTCACCTCTCGGCAGTGGGCGGCATACCCTCCGAGAGTATTTCTGCCATGAAAATGCTTCTCACAAAAAATGCATTCGCCGTTCGGACCCGGCATAAAACTGTAGGTCCACCCAATTAGTAGGAAAAACAAAAATGAGCACACAAATATGCAAAACGAATTTAATTAAAGTCAATGACGAAACCGCAATTAGACTTTCAGATAATACAGCAAGGAAAATAGCATAAATGGCTATGCTTCATACATAGGCTTGCCCAGCCAATTTATGCTAGATCCGCCACTGCATATGACGCACTGCATGTGAACTGAACTCCGCTGACGCACTTGACCGAGCGGTCGGTCTGTCGACTAGTCGTCGGTTAGCGCTTTGTGAAATCATATATTTTCATTCTGTTTGCACTTGAGCTCATAATGAAAATAAAAAGCTTTGAGCAAAAACATTTGCACGCACGCACAGTATGAACATACATACATAGTATTTACGTTCATATAAAATATGAAAAAAATATAAATATCTCTCATGCGTATTGAGTATGTACATATGTCTGTACGTCTTTGTTAAGCACAGCTTGAAGATGGGCGGTAAATCCGTGCATCATCTCTACGTCGTAATGCTTTCATTCTCGCTCACGTCCGGTCGGTCGTAGTGATGGGCGAGTCCCAGATGTTTTATTCGATTCTCTCGATTGTTGAAACATCTCGAATGCTCTCGATGGTTTTCGTTCGTATTCGAGTCAAGTCGTAAATGGCCGTCAGTCGAAACAATCGCTAAAACATCTCGGACTTGCCAACGATTCCTCTCGTTTTCAAAGCAACCCTGCAACATCTTGGACTCGCTGCAAAAAATACATAATATTTGTTGTTGCCGCTTGAATATCAAAATTGCTTTAAAAAACATACAGAGTGGTACAAATCTATTGCCGTTGTTGCTACTCATTTATTTCTAAGCGTCTCACTTCAGAAAATTTATTAATGTTTAAATAATTAGTTATTATTATTATGGACGACACTCTTTAGTTGTGATTGCAAAAATGCAGCGTCTATGTATAGCATATTTTTCAATTTGGTTCATTTATTTATGTATTTACCTCACTTCCATTAAAAATCCTACTTTCTTTATCAACAATCCTCACTCAGTTTATTGTATCAACTAAAACATATCATCAAAACAACCTCCGACTCGCCGACTCGGAACAATCGCAAAAACATCTCGCTTGTGTAGTCGAGATGTCATCGAAACAACTTCCGACTCGCCGACTCGGAACAATCGCAAAAACATCTCGATTATGTAGTCGAGGAGCGAGTCAACTTTTGACTCGATTGTGATTTTGCAACGAAAGCGATTCTCTCGATTGTCTAAACATATCGGACTCGCCCATCACTAGTCGGTCGCTCGCTTTTATTCCATTTATTTTACTTTATGTACATGTGCATGTTTGTATATATTCTCGCTCCTCCCCTCCACCGTTGCCCTATTGTCCTTGCTTTTGTGCTTTTTCTTTCGTTCAGGGCCACCACTCGCCGTTTTGTTTGTCCAGACAACCCCAAGTTTTTGTCATTGTGGCTTGACTGACTGACCAAACGAGCGACGAGGCCATCAGCTGGCGTCCACTTCAAATTGCATTGCGTGCTACTGTTGTGCCACCTATGTAGTGTAGAGCTGTTACTGTGGTTGTTGTTGTTGCTGTTGATTTTTTTCTTGTTTTTTCTCATAGTGACGACTGCCAAAGTGAGTTTCATCAGTTGCGCTACGTTTACACAGTCGCGCCTCTTGGGATGCTGTTGTCCACTGACTGACTGTAGCCACTTCGCCTTTCCATTTTGGTTTGTGTTGCATGTGGCATGTAGTACATACAAAAACACACATATGTATATACTTGTACATCGCACAAAGTCAAAGGTCATTCGAATTGTTGCCTGCAGCGTGCGCCATACGGTTGCGGTTTTTTCGTGCGGTTTGCACCGTTGCTTTTCCTTTTCGTTTACATTCTGATTTTTTGTTTGTTTTCATATTCGCTCCATCTTTCCTTCGCTCCCATAAAGTGATCCCTTAAAAATGCTGCAGCAAAATTTATTTATCTTTAAGATTTTCGTTTATATCTTTTTCATTTCTCTGCTCACTTATAAATTTTTCTTCTGCTGCTATTTGTTGTTTCTGTAGTTGTGATTGTTGATGTTGCTTTTGCTTTTATTTTGTGGTTGTTGTTGTTTCTGTTTTTGTGATTGTTGTTGTTGATTTTGCTTTTGTATTGTGTTTGTTGCTTTTCTGTTTCTGTGTTTGTTGTTGTTGTTGTTGCTTTTGCTTTTATTTTGTGTTTGTTGTTGTTTCTTCTACTGCTATTTGTTGTTTCTGTAGTTGTGATTGTTGTTGTTGCTTTTGCTTTTATTTTGTGTTTGTTGTTGTTGTTGTTCGTTTCCGAATTATTATAACAATGCGTCAGTTTTTTTTTTCGTTTGCATTGCGGTTTTTACTTCACTTTGTCATTGTCCACCGGGGCGTATGAGTGACGCAGTTGTCCAATTGAAAACTATTGTGTGTGTCGCTGCTGAGTTGCTGCGCTGCTGCTGGCTTACAATGTTTGAGCAAAATATAATGTACTTATGCTATAATGTGAAATTGGGAATAAAAATGGATGGCGAAAATATTACAAGAACAAGTTGCACCATTTTTAAACTTTCAAACTCTTCGACTTTTGGGGATTTCAAGATTGGCAGAGAAGGTGTGAGTTTCACTTTAGCAAAAGGCACCATTTTATTTTAACACGCTTTTATTAGTTTCACCTGTATGTATGTATGTATGTATGTATGTATGTATGTATGTAACTTCTAGCTGCTGTCTAAAAATATGCAACATATTTACTAATGAGATTAGGTTATAACCACCGCTATGTTCCAACAGATGGCGCGCGTGTATTTATATTTTTAAAATATTCACTTATTTATTGTAAAGCATGCATTTCATACCTGATATTAACTAGGAGTGTTTCAAGATTTATATGAAGAAAGGAAACAGCGGCTACGGCTACAAATGAGTCTCCCACTTTGTCTTCTAATTCGGCTATTAGATTCCCGAACCATGATCCTTCGGAGGCACCACCCCTTTAAGTCTGAACTTAAAACCAAGCGCAGTTTTAGTGGGCTCTTCACAGTAACTACATATATGTACATCTTCTATATTATTTTGGGTGAGGAAATGGCACAGAAACTACTAAACGGATTTTTGCCAAATTTTGACAGTATAATCTTTGGATAAGTCTTCATGACATAGGCCATATTTTTTCCACTAGATGGCCCTGCAGTCTCTATATCCGCAAAATCCGTATTTATGATCCGATTCTATTCGTTTTTGGCACGTATATATGTTTGTTATGTAATCAAAAATTTTGTTACAATAAATGAACCCGCTAGCTGGCGCTGGTGTCGAGATATTCAGAAAATCCGTAATAATGGTCCATTTTAGCTAACTTTTATCACGTATGTTTGTTATGCAAAGAACATCTCGATTTCAAAAAAAAACAACCAGCTAGAGAATTTAGACCATATTTAGTTCCGTTATGTCAACACCTTCCCGAGATATAGGTCAATATATGTATGGTCCCAGATGTTTTAAGCAATATTGGTATTAAATTAAAGGCTGAAATCAAAGCTTCAATAAAGAGTTCATGTCATACCCACTTTCAAGTCAATTATTTAGATAGATGCCAAAACGTGGACTCGGAGCTCCCCAAAATATTTTTGAGCAATGTTGGTAACAAATTAAAGGAGCTGATCAGAGTTTCATCTATCAATCGGTTCCCGAGATATCTGAACCCATTAAAATTATATAGACCCCGCATATCGGACCCGGATGGCCACGGAATGTTGTTGATAAGGAACTATATAGGAGGATACTAAAAGATAGGAGTGTAGGGGGGAGGGAAGAGATACAGGGAACGGCAGATGGAGACTGCCTAGCACTGGCGAAGCGGGACGAGTATTTGCTAGTATATAAGAATGTCCCATTATGTGCCAATTCCAACACTGTATGCTGGAATGGTGCGGTTTCTTCTTTAGGCGGCAGTACAATGTCCCAAGATTTGGCTCTGCTTCGCAGTTCATTCTACTCTCCGAAACTTTGGCGTGAGTTTCATTGATACTATATCCATAATAATTGTTAACTAGGCTTCGATTACTCTTTAACATTTGTTCACCTTTTCGAAGGACATCGTCGAGATCACCTAAAATCGTCAAATCTGCATTGAATAGTTTAATGTTTAGTGATGTTAACCAAAAAGTCCTCTGCCTAAGTCTTGCATTTAAAGTAGGTATATCGGACCAATATTTCCAATATTTTCGGTACGATAGACGTTATAGGACCCATTCACCTTGATCGGAAAGGCTTAAAATTCGCCATGACGTGGTCAATAAAATATTACGTTCGCTCACACAACATATCTAGTTTGAAAGAAAATTGACAAGCCCACCAGTATCATCGCATCATACCATACCTTTCAATCGTTTATCATAAAATCTGAGTTTAAGTTTTAGTACTATCCTCAGAAGTATTTTCCGGAGGCTTAGATTTTTATCGCCGCTGACTTCCTCTTAGGCCTTTCAGTTTTTGTTCACTTTTTCACAGCCCATATTTTTTTCCAACACAAATTTAAAATTCTCCAATTTAAGTACTTACCCATAATATAAGTTTTCCAACGCTAGATCCTCACACATATATTTTGATAGGAAAAGATCTTATCTATTAAGAAAATCATTCCAAAGCCGTTGAAGTTAACAATTAACTAGTAAAAATGTCTTCCAAAATATTCACCTCAACCTCTTTAATATGCCATGGTACTTACGATAATGTACTCATGATTTGAATTTCTACTCAGTCAGTATGAAAGAAGCTTATTTCCTGTCAGTGAAACGAGCACAACAACTGCTACACAAAATCCACACACAAACACATTACATTTTCATACATTCATTTCTACATACATTTTGCTTAATTTAACTGCAACACATGTAACTTCACTTAACTCTTTAATCATTCGGCCGCCTATTCAATTAAACGTAAAATTTCATTTGAATTACATTGACTGAACGATTACTGTTTTGGCCTTAACAAATGGCGCAACAACATCAACAGCAAAACTATGACCTTAAATGAGCATGCAACAACAAAAAGCGTACTTGAACCATATGTCATTTGTCTGTTGAACGTTTGGCAGGAGTTGGCATTTGCTACCAGCATGAAAATTTGGCTCGTAACAAATGTGCAGATTAAAAGTTTAGATGTTAAAGTTGAAGTTGAAACTGAAACTGAAACTCAAGTTGAATTTTGAAATTGGAAGCTGGACATGACAGATTCTGCTTGGCTGATTCAATGTCAATGGCAGGCTGGCAGGCAGGCAGGCAAACTATGCAACTAATGTCACACTTGTGCGTATCCCCCACCAAAGCAGATTTGTACGAGTACAGTACAGTGTGGCATAAAATTGTTCCTGTGAAATATTTTAAACATTGAAAATGTTTATGGGCACGTGTTTATGAAATCTGTTTAGAGCTTGTTAATGAAAATCGTTACGCTTTGGTGTGAGCATAACATGGGAATGGAAAAAAATTCTAAAAGTACAAAGGTAGAAGAAGAAGAATAAGAAAAAGAAGAAGAGCGCGTAGAGATGAAAATAAAGATAAATGGTGAAGAAGGAAATGAGATGAGGTAGACGGGATAGAAGAGATGAAAAAATAAGAAGAGACAAACAGAGTGTACCTATGTACGTCTAAATAAAAAGACGATGAAGAAGAAGAAGAAGAAAGGGAGAAAGTATAATAAGAAGAAGTGGAAAGGGAAAGAAGAAGATTAAGAGGAATAATAATAAGAAGAAGAACAAGAAGGAGGAGAGGAAGAAGAAGTAGAAGAAGAAGGAAGGGTGAAAAACGAATACGAGGTAAATGAGAGGAATAAATAAGAAGAAAAATTAAGAGTATAATTGTGAACGGCTCAATGAAAGGAGGAAGGAAAAAGAGAAGAAGAATAAGAAGAAGAACGAATAATAAGAATAAGTAGAAGAATAAGATAAAAAACTGAGAGCGCTTAAAGATGAAAGTTAAGATGATCGTTGTGATGAAGAAGGAAATGAGGGGTAGGAGAGGTAGAAGAGATGAAAAAATAATAATGGAAAAACTGAGAGTATAATTGTGAACGGCGCAATGAAGGGAAGAAAAAGAAGAAGAAGAGGGGAAGAAGAATAAGGAAAGAAGGAGAATAAGAATAAGAAGAAGTGGAAAAGTCAGAAGGGGAAGAAGAAAAAGAGGAGGAAGGTGAATAGGAGTAAAATAAAGGCGAAGAGGAAGAAAAGTAATAATATGGCGAAGAAAAACAGAAAAAGAAAAAGAAGATGATGGATAACAATAATAATAAGAAGAAGAAGAAAAATAGAAAGAAGAAGAAGAAGAAGAATAAGCACAGGAAGAAGAAAAATAATAATAATAATAAGAAGAATAAAAGAAGTAGAAGATGGTAGTTGCTTTTTTTGGGCATATTTCTCTCGCTTATACCGAATTTAACTCCCTTGGCTGACCCTTTTCAAATTGTAAGAGACCCTTAGAGACCTTTAGAGAATATGCCAGCTACTCATTAACCCTACGATTACCAGATATTTTTATGTACGAGGTTTACCAATACCCACCCGGGTGACCCATATACATTTTCTTGCATTACGATCGCTTTCGCCTTTTTATTTCCCAAACATATTTATTACTATTGTAAAATATAAGCCTATGAATGATTAAAAATATTTAATTTAACTATATTTGGTGAAATTAAGTCAACAAAAACCACAATCATCCCGTAATGGGTGTATATAAATATAAAAAATTCAAAATTTTGAATGCCAATACAAAGGTTGAGTGAATAATACGATTACGACACATTAATTATCTACTTGAGTTTGGCGTTGAAGTATTCAAATCTAAAATACCATTATTCAAAAAAAAAAAAAAGATCAAAACAAGGCGATCGAGTTGTGAAGGGCTTTGTTGACCCGTAAAAGGATTCCTGTAGAAATATCGCCATATATACCTTTTTTACTACATTATCATTAACCAAAGATTAGTGGGATGATGTTTATGGTGGCAAGAATAAACAAAAATAAAATATGTGTATGTGTCTATGTACATATTATATTCTAAACTAATTCAACCGGAGATTTACTCTGACTTTGGCATTATCTTTTAATGCTCTAGATCAGGCATCGGCACTTTGATCCATATGAGTAAATTAAAAACATCACACAAATTTTAACCAATGTACTGGAAACCACTCTTTGCTCCTCAACACAATATCTTTCACAATTTTGCCGAGCTTGCTTCTAGAAGTAGCAACACTTGCTGCATTTATAATATACGGAGGAAATCAAGAAGGTAATATCAAGGTTCTTCAGTCACAGACCTTCTCAGAAAGCTCTGTCATATCTAAATTATGCTGAAGTCCATTAGGCATAATATTACTTGAAGATTCTACATAAAATCGGTCAATTGTATGTATCTTAGGAACTATTTGCTAGAAAGAATGAATTTATCAATGTCCTTCCTTATTTCTAATAAAAAGGACAACCTTCCAGCAGGTTGATGAGAGTAAAGATAAAAGGAAAATGTTATAAGTGTTTTGATATGAAAATTAAACCAAACACTTTTCAATTATGCATAAAATGCAATAAAACCATTTGCGATGAACAAAGTTTCAGCCAAATAAAATGCATAAATTGTTGTATAGATCCTTCGGCATTTCGCTTGGCTTGAAATAAATTTTTATTCTATACATTTTCTATAAACTTTATAAAAGCAATCAAAATATAGTTAAACAATAAATTTATAAAGTTATAGCAACAAAAATATGTGTATATACACGTCTTTTCATAGGAAAGTGTACTGGGTCACCCGGGTAGGTATTGGTAAACTACGTACATAAAAAGTCAAAATCGCAAAAAAAGCATATTCCAGATGAAAGAAAAATTCAAACTTGTTGTTATCTGAAAGAACTCGAAAAATTGATCAGTGAGTAAAAAGCATTTTAAAATCGGTCCAATAGTTGCTGAGTAATCGCATAAAGAAAACGCAAAAGGTCACCCGGGTGGTTATTGGTTAAACTAAGGTTAAACTGGTCGTAACTGATTATGCCAATTTTTCTATTGTCAATAGTTAACATGGTTTAAAAGTCCGTTCGTTGAATGTTTGGATTAAGTCGTGGATAGTGTCGAAATGAAAGAAGAGGGAGAAAATACACACACTTTTTTCCAATTCCGTTACTTCAACGAACCGACGTGTCGGGTTCACCTGTTTTTATACCAGTGTATGTTTTTTTTTTTGGCAACTCTCTAAGTCTTGCGCAACCGAATGCAACTGGTGTTTAAATTAATTTTCAATCATCAGGAATCAGGAATTTGCACGGGGTATTGAATTTTTAACTTTACTTATATCAGTCCGCTGTCCTCGCATTTCGAAAGAAAGAAATTGTTGAAATTGACGACAATTATTTTGGTGGCATAATTCTAAACAAATTTTTGATACGTACTTAACCCAATCAAGTAAATTAGATAATTAATTGAGACTTCTTCTCACATTTTGCCATAAAATCTAGGAATTTGTGAATAATTTTAACCATCACTGTATAATGGAAAGATATGTTATCATCTTTTGCTTGGCTCATAAGTTCCATGTTGCATGGACCATAAAGTGGTGTATGAATTTTGTGTCATTTGACATTTTGTTGGATTTTGTAGGTGTAAAAGGTACACGCAGTTTTGTAGTTTTAACCATTCAAAAGCCAAACAACAAAAACGGCAGAAACAACATCAATAACACTTTATCGTACTGATATACACATGTATGTATTCATGTATGTACGTCCATGCTTAGATAAGAGAAGCAGCAGCAGCAGAAAAAAAAAAAGCACAAAATATGCGTGTCATGTGAAAATGTTGATTTGTTGTTGCTGCCTTTTATTATTGCTATTTATGTTACTGTTGCTTCTGCTGCTACTGCTACTGTTGTTGCCTCTGCTAACCAACCGTTGTTGTTTTTGTTACCGTGCTCTGCTCTGGTTGTTTAGTTTATGTTGGTGTCATTGCTAGATTTCACACTTGAGCGGTTTCAATGCAATAACAACTACAAAAACACCAACCAAAAATCACCAGCCAAAGCAAGGACTCGTCATTGACCTGCGTTAAAAGGCATTGGGAGATAACGTTTGGCAAAGTGATGCTGTGTCGAAGGGGTGGGGTGTGTGGGGTGCTTGTTGTAGCATGCTCTCCCGGTCGCAGGTCGTAAAGGTTTGCCATTTACGGTTGGACTTTAGTTTGATTTACAGGATGTCGACCGTGTAAGCTGTCGGTAACATTTGGATCAAACTGTGCAAAATGCGTATAATTGTTGTTGTTGCTGGTTGAACCGAAAGTGGGTGAGTGAGGTGAAGTGAAGTGAAATAGTTAGTAAAGTGAATATAGTGAAGAGCGTGTGCGTGTAGCAAACCCCTGTAAAAATCATTGGATTATATGCTCCATTTGTGGTAGGTTGGAGTACTTTCAAAGTGACCACTAACATAGCCCAAACGACCGATTCGTGTATCTGCATCGGTTCGTAGTTAGCCGAACATAACAAAAATCCGTGTTTGTTTATGTTTATGGCGACGACGACGATATGTTTATACATACATAACTACATACATACATATGTTTGAATGTATACACTTCATTCGTCGTCGTCGCGATAAACATGTGGTTTTTGTTGTTATGTTCGGCTAACTGTTAGGTACTCCATCAATTAATCCAATGTAGGTACTCCATGGATTAATTTGATTGTTATGCGGGACTGGAGTATATACTCCATTGCAATGACATGCAATGTTAAATGGACTATATTTTTTGTATGAAATGTGGCATGTTATGGAGTAATCTGTTGGTCCATAGCGAGCACTCCATGGATTAGCGAATGGAGTACTCGGAATTTTTGCAGGGACAGGGAAAACTAAGATAACGGAATAAATGCTCACCCATACTTGTTCACGTTTACTTACAAACATTGGTAGATTCATGTTTGCTCAAGGATCGCCAAAAGGTGACACATACGCACATATCGTCGTACCATACGAAAACTAGCACTTTCAAAATTTTTTACAAAGAAATTCTATGAAAGAAATTTTAAAAGTGCTAGATTTTGTATGGTACGACGATATATAAATTTATGTGCAGTAGAAAAAAAACTTTAGCATGATGTTTTTGTTTCACTCATATCTACGACTTCAGAGCTAAAAAGAAAATTAGAAGTAAATATAGAACTTTCCGAGCTTACCAAATACCAAATTTTTGGTGTGGATCGCTTGAGATGGGCATCAGGAATTCAAGATTGGCAGATGTTATTTTTGACGCAAGTGGTTATGAAAGTTTCACTTAGGCGGTTATTAAGTTTAAATGACGAAACGTACATATATATGTACAAAAAAAGTACTGTACATAATTAACTGCAGATCGTTTAATGTAATTAATACCAAGAAATAATGGATAACAAGTGTGCACTTTTCTGTGGAACAGTCCTTAAGTAAACTAATATAACGTTCGCCTTTACGGTTTCCTTATATTCTCATTCTTTACGCACATTTTCACAATGGCCTCTGCTGATTTCTAATATTTTTCTTAATTGACCCTAAACCGTCCAGACGATTTTCAACTAACCTGATAAAGCACACCAATCTTCTTTACTCCGCTGCAGCGTTGCCACTTTGGTTACTTTTTACCAAAATTGGTTACAATTTTTTCGCTTGGTTACGTGGTTAATTTCGGCTGATTTTGGTTATCTTCAAGGTCCATGAATTGAGTAAACAATTTTTAGGAATACGCTTTTAATTTTTCCAAACTATAAAATATTTGTTATCCAAATTGTCTTGTAGTATTTTTGTATCAAATTCCAAATAATTTATTGTTGGGGGTAAATAGAAAAAATTCAGCAACTATCTATTTCCAGCGGATGTTGAGTGTAAAGCTGTTTCAGGAAAATGAATAAGGCAAAAGTGAGAAAAATTCAACAGCTTTCACAGAGTCTCAGTGGTTGAGCGTGTAAAAGCGTTCGCACATTGCGCCTGAAAATGGACTGTATCACGGGTTCGATCCTCCTGAGGAGCATCCACTTCCGAAAATGGTGCTAATGATCTAAAATTGGTTTTGTGAAATAGCTATACTCAACCTTCGATGGAAATAGTTGTTGAAAGTTTTCCATTTAACCCCAACAATAAAAATATAAATTAAATAAGTTTGGTGCTAAGCACTAAAAAGCCTTTAAGTCCAAATAATTTATTTGACAGGAGCCAGTGACTACATTAGAAATAAATCTATTCTGGCGAATTTTCGTCGGGCGATTTTCGGCAGCTTTTTGGTGCTGTTAATTCTCATATCTGGCGGTGTTTTTAAATGTTGATAGAACGCTACGGACGGACGTTAGATCTGTTTAAGACTTAAAGATGTAAAACCAATGATATATTTTAGTTTTTGTTAACCGTATATATTGTGTTGCTTTCAAATAAAAACCCTAACGTTAATGAGACATATTGCTTATATTATTAATTTATTTTGGTTACTTGTTTCTAGTTTTGGTTACTTTTATTTTATATTTTGGTAAATTTAAAATTTTTTAAGTGGCAACGCTGCTCCCCTCTCTATCTACTGAAGTGAGTTTCTAGTCGTGTTTCTTTAGGCTCTCTCTCTCTCTCTGCTCACTTATACTGGATTCTGCTCTCTTAGTTGACAATTTTCGTACAAAATATTAAAGACCTTTTGAGATCTTTAGCGGGTATGCCACCCACTGGCCGTTACTGATTATGCCATTGTTTTCAATTGTGAATAAGTAAAATGTTTCAAATTCTTGGGATTAAGTCTTGGATAGTGTCGAAATAGACAATAGTGAGAAAATACACACTTTTTCCAATTTCATTACTTCAACCAGCGGATGTATTGTGCTCACTTGTTTTTACCGTAGCCATACACGTTGCGGCCGTTGACCCAACTCGGTTGCAATCAAGTTGGACTGTTTGCCAACATACGGTACAATTAATTGTACAATCGCATTTTGTAAAAAAAAATTTTACGTTCCGCTGGAAACAGAAAGTTCTTTAAATTTAAAATCCTTTAAATTAAAAATTCTTTAAATTATTAGAAACCATAACTGAACTATTTAAGAAAATTGAAAAATGCCACAAACTTAAAAAAAAATATTTACATAACAACTTAATTCAGTTAAACTCTTTACTTATTTAAAACCCAACAAAAACATAACCTATTCATTTAAAAGCAGTAATTTTTTAACGGCATTAACAGTTTAATCGCATGAAATAAAATTGAAAAGACTGCATTAACAATATAATATCCATTAAATGCAAAAATATTTATTGACAATGCCAATTTTTAGTTGTTCTTTTTGTGGATACATATGTAAACTATCAACTGCTTAAATGCATATTCATATATGTAAAATACATAAGTGTGTGTTGCTATGTATGTACCCACAAAAAAATCTAAGCCTTATTTAAGAATTAAAGCAGCAGATTTAAAAGCTTACGAAATAAAGCCTGAAAATTATAAGGGTAGAAAATTTGTATGCCTTAAGGCTTAAAATAGGGCTGATTTTCCCGTGTTGATGTCATCAGGCCATAAGGAGTACTCTCTCTCTCTCTCTCTGAGAGCACACCTCACTCCAAAGGCTTATCCGCTATGCGAAATAAGGCCTAGATAAGTATTAGAAAGTTAGCAGCAGACAGAGTAAGTGCATAACAGAAGCGGCGCTGCCAGCGTGCTCTTTTTTACAAGCTTTTATTTAACTTCACTTTTTGTATGTATGTACACTGAAAAAACAACTTACTCAGATTATGGAAAAGTGGGAATGATTCGGCCGAATTTGTTCATATTCGGTATATATATTGCCTATAAGAAAGTAAATACATCCGTGGAAAAAAATCGCCTTTAGGTGGCGCTGGTGTCAAGATATTTGTAAAATTCGTATTTACCGACCGAATTTGTTCATATCCGGTATATATATTGCCTATGAGAAAGTAAATATATCCGTGGAAATAAATGGCCGCTAGGTGGCGCTAGTGTCAAGATATGTATTTAGAAAATTAGTATTTATGAACCAATTTTGTTCCTATTTTGAACACGTATTACCTACAAATAATATAGAAAATCCGTAATAAACTTTTGCCGATAAATAACGCAGGTGTCGACATATTGGTGCAAGTTTTATAAATAACGGAACAGTAGCAGAAAAAACTATAAACACGGAAAAATGCCGAAAATCTTGAAACATTGGAAGCAATAAACAAAGTTATAAGGTCGGTCTATTGATTATGATTAATCTGCGAAAGTAAAAAAACTAACAAGAGAGATTCTGAAACACTGATAAAACGCCAACATACATATGTAGGTAAGATTGCACGAAGTAATCTATTCACAAAAGAGTATAGTAAAACCACTTAAAAGACTACACAGGAATTGGATAATAAAAAAAAACTGGCTGAGCAGAAACCATCAAAATGTTAAACATAGTGCAATTCATATTAAAAACTGTTGGACTATATTGATAGTGAGAGTGTTGACAAATATTAGATGTAATATGCATTCTAAAATTAAAAAGGCAAAAATAAAACAAAGTAAAAAAAAATTTTTTAAAAGCTTTTATTTAATATTAATATAAAAATTTACTAAAAAGGAAAAAAAATCAATTTTTTATATTTTTGAACAAGATTTATATTAGTCCTTAGTTCATTTGGATGTTAATTTCAATCTAAGCATACATTTAACGTATTTCTTCAAAGCATTTCTGTATATGTATCAACATAAATAAAAGCGCGGGTACTCATTAGATATTCATGTTATAAAAAAGTATTGGTAAAATGGAAGGAAGCGATAAAAACTTTAAATTCCAATTACGTAAGATATGCATTGCGTAAAGAGCACCCGCGCTTTTAATTATGTTGATACATATACAGAAATGCTTTGAAGAAATGTATGCTTAGATTGAAATTAAGATCCAAATGAACTGAGGACTAATATAAATCTTGTTCAAAAATATAAAAAATTTATTTTTTCCTTTTTAGTAAATTTTTATATTAATATTAAATAAAAGCTTTTAAAATTTTTTTTTTTACTTTGTTTTATTTATACCTGATTTGTCAACATTAAGCAAAACCTTTTTGCAGGGTATATGTATAAACCACTTGTGTAAATAAAATTTGTTTTGTCGTTGTTGTAATGTAACCGATTTCCATATCAATACGAAATGCAACAGTTTTGTGCTTGAACGCTGGAAAACCACAAAAACCACTTCTGCTGCCGTGCATGATTACCACCAGCTGCAGTTAAATACAAGCTATATAGATATATCACATATGTACATACATATATGTACTCCTTATGTACTTATGCATACAAAATTGTTTTAAAAAATTCACAGGCATTTAACGCAACGCCTAACCAGCCAATCAACACTGCCAATTTTTATTGTTGTTAAATGTTTTATGTGGTAGTTGTTGATTAAATTGGTGTATTTTATAAATAAAAATTAGTGAAAAAGCTTGAATGTACATATGACATACACTCATTAGATTTCCTTTTTAAATAATGGACTATTTTTCGTTTCGAAAGAGAGGAGGTCTACCATTTTACATTTTTATAAAAGTCTTCATACATTATTTGAGCATGAAAGTGACTGTTAACTAATGCCGTTTTCTTTTCTCGAAAAAATGTTGCCCTGTTTGATTTTCTTAGCCATTTTGTAAGCTTGTGTGGTGATTTCAACGAATGTTGTCCTCTGACTAAGTAAGAGGGCACCATTAACTACAAATTCAGCCATTTTATAGAAAGTCATATTACGTAATTCGATAATTGAGATATTAAAGGGCAACATTTTTTGTCAGAAAAGAAAACGCCATAAGTTTCAAATCGTCACATCTTTATAACAACCTTAGCCACGACCCAGTAGCAAGTAGTATGATCATACTATATGGCTATGTATACGCGCTTCCTAAGGAGTGTTTGAGACATTTTGAGCGCTCTGTCCAGAGGTCTTTAAGGTTTCCTCTCACTGTGTGGAGGTTTCAATTATTGTTTGGGGTTTATGTGTAAACTAGTGTCCCTTTCTCGTTCTAAAGCAGGGCTGTCCAAATGCGATTCACTACCACAATCAAGCAACGACCGAAAAATGAATGTGTGTTGGTGCGCCTACCGTATGCCAAAGTGAAAAATTACTAAAAATAATCAGTCTGCTTGCAGATGTTGAGCGAGCAGGGTCACGTGCGCACGCTTTGCGAAATTATGAAACAACACAAATATACACGTACATATTTACATTTGTGTACACACGTTATATGCAAGATCTTCGTACTTTTGTTTGTTGTTTGGCATCTGTAATTAGAACAAGTAAGGAAGCCTAAGTTCGAGTGCAATCGAACATTAGATACTCAGCTGTATGCTTTCATTGTTTGTTTGCGTTTGTTCGATATAGGGTGTATTTTATATGAAACGAGTGCTGCATAAACAGGGCGCAGCCACGCCCATTTTCAAAATTTATATCAATCATCCAAATAAGCATACAAATATTATTGTTAGTGCAAAATTTCATCCCTCTATGACTTTTAGTTACAAAGACTTCACGTTACAAATTCCAAAAGGGTGTTCCAGAAATATCTTTGTTAAAAAGTAGGCGTGGTCATAAACCGATTTCAATACATTTTTGCGTGTCTATTAACACATGTTATAAAAGTGTATAAACCAAGTTTCGTCATAATATCTCAATTATTTGTCGAGTTAAAGGCTAAGAAATCTCATATATCCCTTTGTCTAAAAAGAGGCGGTGCCACGCCCATTTTCCAAACTTTTTTATTTTTTGTTTCCGGTCTATTGTAAAACTCATGTCACAAAATTTCAATGAATTATCTTTATATTTCACATAGATATCGCTTAAAATGGTTTTATTAGGTCACTTTATAATACACATATATAAAAGTGGGCGCGGTCGTCAACCGATTTTGGTAATTTTTCGTCCACACATTTGGCTAAGTAAATATATCACGCGTACCAGATTTCATCGATATATCTTTAACGGTTTCTGAGTTATGGCTTATTAAACTTTCAATATTCGCTCCTTAATAAGTGGGCGTGGCACCGCCCATTTTCCAAAATTTTTGTAGTTTTTGTTTTATGTCCATAGTTGGACTCCTGCCACAAAATCTCAGTGATTGATCTTTATATTTGACAGAGATATCGCTTAAAATGTTTTTATTAGGCCCCCTTATATTTCCTATATATAAAAGTGGGCGTGGCCGTCAACCGATTTTGATAATTTTTCGCCAAAACATTTGACTAAGTAATTATATTACGCGTACCGAATTTCATCGATATATCTTCAACGGTTTCTGAGTTATGACTCATAAAACTTTCAATGTCTGCCCCTTAATAAGTGGGCGTGGCACCGCCCATATTCCAAAATTTTTGTGTTTTTTGTTTTATGTCCATAGTTGGACTCATGCGACAAAATTTCAATGATAGATCTTTATATTTGACAGAGATATCGCTTAAAATGGTTTTATTAGGTCACTTTATAATACACATATATAAAAGTGGGCGTGGCCGTAAACCGATTTTGATAATTTTTCGTCAAAACATTTGTCTATGTAAGCAAATTACGCGTACCAAATTTCATCGATATATCTTCAACGGTTTCTGAGTTATGACATATAAAACTTTCAATGTTTGACCCTTAATAAGTGGGCGTGGCACCGCCCATTTTCCAAAACTTCATCAAATTTCTTCATAAGGGCCCGAGCTCAATACGTGGGTAAAATTTTAAAACTCTAGCTATATTAGTGGCTGAGATACCAAATTTCCGATTTTTTCTATATAGGAAAAGTGGGCGTGGTCATGGTCCGATTTCGCCCATTTTCAATACCAACCGTCCCAGTCTCGATACCAACTTGCGTTCCAAATTTCATCAAAATATCTCAATTTTTGCGCGAGTTAGAGTGTTTACAGACGGACGGACGGACGGACGGACGGACAGACGGACGGACGGACGGACGGACGGACGGACGGACGGACGGACGGACATGGCTCAATCGATTTCTCTTTTCACCCTGATCATTTTGATATATATAAGTCTATATCTATCTCGATTATTTCATTCTGTTACAATCCACCGTTATGTGATTAAAACTATAATACTCTGTGTACTAGTACAGCTGAGTATAACAAAAGAATTTGAAGCTAAGACCAGCTAGCGACCACTTGCTTTCATGCCAGTCGAAGGCAACTTAATTATTTTTGCTAATCGGCGATCGCCCAGTCCCATCGTAAGCGCTCGTTTTACGCTCTTTATTTGTCTGTAGTAGTGACAATCGGTGAGTATACCCTGTAGGGAAAATCTCTAGTTCCAAACTAGGTCGCTTCTAGTGCATTTTTCGACACTACTAGTGCGAGCTAAATCTCTTTTGCATGTTACCAACTGGCGAATTTAGCACGGCGATGTCCTAGGCGGTGTCAATTGTCACCCTCTGCACTACATTTTCGATAGTTCCGAACTAGTACTAAATTCTACAGTTTACACTAGTTCGTTTATTGGCACATTTTCGATAGTTCTGAACTAGATACAAGTACCTACAAATTCTACAGTTTTACATCTGCCGCTTAAGTGCAACCTTTGACACACTTCATGCAAGTGGCGCGATGGCCGACTGGCTAACGCATGTGCCTTTCAATCTGAGGGGCGCGCGTTCGAATCCTGTCTTTGTCAAGGTGGGTGATAATTTTTTTTTTTTAATTTTTTTTAACTAATATTTTTTTATTTATTTATTTAATAAAAATTTACAATAATATTTAAAAATTAATAAAATAAAAAAATTAAAAATAAGCCTGAGGGATCGGAAAAGCATAATAAGGGGAACATTTCATTTCATACAAGTTAAGATGCAAATAGAAAACTCTTTATATAAAACGCTTCAATAAACATCTGAGAAGTGCAGAAATATACAAAGCCGACGGAAATTGAACGAACGAAAAATTTTCATAGAATTTTTGTCACTTCGAAATTGCATACAAATCAAAGTTTGGCTTATAATGGTCACTCAATTCACTCCTCCTGAACTGGTGAGGGTCTAACTACAATTGATCTAGTTCCCTTTTGACACCTTTTCGCTAGTTCGGAACTAGAAATTTTGCTCACTAGTTATTGAGTTCCCTGCAGGGTACGTACACAAGTGCTTACTCTCATTGCTCACATGAGTCGCATTTGGACAGCTATGTTCTAAAGTCACTCAGTAAGGAAATGAGAGTAAAATTATGATTTTAAGTACTAAAGCCTGGTGGCTTTTACACTCTAATATAAATTTAAAGCACCAAAAAATTATACCAAACAATGATAGTTTAAATAAAGCTTCGAAACTAAATAGGAAAGCACTGAAACTAAAAAAATGGAAAAATAAATAAGTACACCCATAAAAGGTAGGAAAACTTTCACATAAAATCATCCCTTTTTCTATTTTCTCTATTTTGTTGTTAAACTTAATTAAGTGACTTTCATCATCATATACTCACTGTGGGTATTAAACAATTACAATTGCAATATCTTTTTCCATTTTCAACAGCATTAATTTAATTTGTCACACTTTACGAGCCACTCCAACTCACACATAGTACCTATACTGTAACAAAAAAAAAAATCAAAAAACAAATAATAGAAAGAAAAGTAAGATACAATATAAAACAAGTAAGGAAGCCTAATTTCGAGTGGAATCGAACATTAGATACTCAGCTGTATGTTTTCATTGTTTGTTTGCGTTTGATGGAAACACGGTGTACTTTATATAAAGCGAGTGCTGCATAAAGTGGGCGTAGCCACGCCCATTTTCAAAATTTTTATCAGTCATCCAACTAAGCATATGAATATTATTCTTTGTGCAAAATTTCATTCCTTTATGACTTCCAGTTACAAAGATGTCACGTTACAAATTTCCAAAGCGTGTTCCAGAAATATCTTTGCTAAAAAGTAGGCGTGGTCATAAACCGATTTCAATAAATTTTTGCGTGTCTATTGACTAGGGTTGCCAGACGTACTGATTTGATCAGTACAATACTGATTTTTCGTGCTCCGTACTGATGGTTTTAAAAACCTTAAGAAATACTGATTTTTTGGATTTTGTACTGATTTGTACTGATTTTTAGCCGACACTAAAGAAATTAATTTTTTCATTTGACGTTTGTAATGCCGTGGTTATGCTTACGACATTATTCGACGAGCAACGTGTAATTTGTGTTGTGCACTCCGACCAGTGGCGCACACAGAAAAATATTTGGGGGGGTTTTCAATATCCAACGGAAAATTAAAGAAAAATACTTAAAACTCGTCCAGACAATTTTTACTTAAATTTATGTGTGGGGAGTGAACCTACGTATGCACATATTAAACAAAGGTACCTTTTAAATCTCAATTCATTGTATTTTCTCTGTATTTAAACTAAAACTAACAAGTAAGGAAGCCTAAATTCTAGTAGAATGGAACATTAGATACTCAGCTGTATGCTTTCATTGTTTGTTTGCGTTTGTTCGATTAGGGTGTATTTTATATTAATCGAGTACCGCATAAAGTGGGCGCAGCCTCGCCCATTTTCAAAATTTTTATCAATCATTCAACTAAGCATATAAATATTATTGTTAGTGCAAATTTGCAACCCTTTATGACTTCTAATTACAAATTCCCAAAGGGTTTTCCAGAATTATCTTTGTTAAAAAGTAGGCGTGGTCATAAACCGATTTGGCTAAATTTTTGAGCATGTATTACCACAAGTTATGAAATTGTACAAACTTATTTTCGTCATAACATCTCAATTATTTGTAGAGTTATGGGTTCCGAAATCTCGTAGATTCCTTTGTTTGAAAAGCGGGCGAGGCCACGCCCATTCTCCAACATTTTTCTATTTTTTGTTTTATGTATATTGTTGGACTCATGACACAAAATTTCAAAGACATATCTTTATATTTGACAAAGATATCGCTTAAAATGTTTTTATTAGGCACCTTAATAGTTCCCATATATAAATTTGGGTGTGGTCGTCAACCGATTTTGGCAATTTTTCGCCCAAACATTTTCCAAAGTAAGTATTCATCGATATATCTTCAATGGTTTCTGAGTTATGGCTTATAAAACCCTCAATGTTTGACCCTTAATAAGTGGGCGTGGCACCGCCCATTTTCCAAAGTTTCATCAAATTTCTTCTTAGGGGCCTGAGCTCAACACGTGGGTAAAATTTCATCGCTCTAGCTATATTAGTGGCTGAGATACCAAATTTCCGATTTTTTCTATATAGGAAACGTGGGCGTGGTCATGGTCCGATTTCGCCCATTTTCAATACCAACCGTCCCAGTCTCGATACCAACTTGCATTCCAAATTTCATCAAAATATCTGAATTTTTGCGCGAGTTAGAGTGTTTACAGACGGACGGACAGACGGACGGACGGACACAGCTCAATCGATTTCTCTTTTCACCCTGATCATTTTGATATATATAAGTCTATATCTATCTCGATTATTTCATTCTGTTACAATCCACCGTTATGTGATTAAAACTATAATACTCTGTGTACTAATACAGCTGAGTATAATAATACAAAAACTAACCCCTATCAACGTGTTCGGCCATACACAGCTTGGCACTCTAACCGCAAAAGGCAAGCCAGAGTGCCCCAAACTGTCTGCGAACCCACGCCCAAAGAAGCTTTTATCTATGCCGTACGGTGTATGTGAGCGGGTGCTCATTTTCGCCTTCGACATTCTGTTCTGCTCCGCTGTCGGAAGTTACCTGCTGGTTAAGTTGGCTACTGCTACGTTCTCCACAAAACAATTTCCGCACAATCTGCAACATGTGTTTGGTCCGTCGTTGACTTCCTCAACCAATTTACCTTCTTTTCTTCATCTGCAGCCGCTTCTCTTCCTTCCTCCACTAATAGGCGTGTAGGTATGTACGTTGTGTGTGCTCGAAAGTGTTGATGTTTTTTTGAGTTGCTCTAAGTTGCTGTTTGGGCCAGCGTGCTCGGTTGGTGTTCATGTGTCCAGCTAGTGGAAGTGTCCCATGTGGCTGGCTGGCTGGCAGTAGATTAAATTGGCATCTTTTGTTTTAATGACAAAGTTGACTTTGTTGTTACTCACACGGATGTGTAACCTACAAATAGACAAACAAACACTATAAAATAAATTCAGTTGAGCGCTCACGTGTTTGTAGATACGTAAAAATATATGTAATTTTATATAAAAATCATTACTGTTTTAGCTCAGCCCCTCAGCAACAAATGAGCCCAAGGTGACATTCCAAGGCTTCGTACATACATACATATGTGGGTATCTATATGTATGTAGATTAGAAGGGACATCTATGCGTATGCATAAATACATTTATTTAAACCTAAATGCATTTACATATACATGCATATACATATTTGCTGAAGCTTCAATAGCTTAACACCATATCCATAATGGTCGGTTACACGGAAAGAAATTTATATACTTGAATCAAGAAAAATGCTTTCTTGAACTCGATTTAGAAAATTTTTAGGGAAATAAGAAAAATTGACTTAATTATTACTGGAATTAAGAAATTGAGTTTTCCAAAAATGAGACAATTATTATCTTATTCAAGAACACTAACAAAATCTATAGAAAAAAGTGTTGAAAAAAATGTTAAAATAAATAAGAACATCTTTTCTTAAATTTACTTAAATGAAGAAAATCTTTTTGTCATTGTCATTTCAATGAACACACTCAAAAAAAAAATTACTCAGTTTATGGAAAAATGGGAATGATTCGGCGCTAAAGACATATTTCCATATTTTGATGTACAATTTTCTTTAAAACGTGGTTTTTATTCCTTGATTTGAAGAAAATCGTACATCAAAATATGAAAATATGTCTTTAGCGCCGAATCATTCCCACTTTTCCATAATCTTAGTAAGTTGTTTTTTCAGTGCAAGTCCTAGGAAAATACTATTTGACTTATTATGGTTTTCTAATCCCTCATGATTAGTTTTAATTTTGCTTATTTTTTACGTTTTTAATATTTTTATAAAATTTTTACTTCAGGGCTGCTCACCTCATAGGCACTCAAAGCACAATTGTTTTTGTTTTGTACCGAATCATAGGCACAGATACATATTTTCACTTCAAATATGAAAATAAAATTTTCTTTGCACTGCCATAAGCACTGAGATATAAAAAAAATTTTATATGTATGTGCCTATGATTCATACTGAATGTGCAGAGCAAAGGCACTTTGTATAGGAGCTCGAGCACTGCCGTAAGAAATCGAAATTTACAATAACAAATGTGTAATGAAAAAAAAATTCAAAAAATGAAAGCACTTTAAAAAATTAGTATTAAAAAAAGTTTCATATAAAAAATAAAAAAATTTGTATGTATGTGGTACTACCATTTGAAAATAAATTCTAAAATAATATTTTATTGGAATTCATAAAAACTTTAAATGAGCAAAAAAATTTTTCAGTGCATATACAAAATTTGTAGATGTATTGAGCTTTGTACTTTCAATACAAGAGCGTTGAGCAGGCCTGTTTTACTTGATTTAATATTTAATATTTTCTTATTTACTTAAGCTCGTATAAGAAAAGTTTTACTTGCAACAAAAAAATTATTTCTTAATTATTGATTTCTAAAATAAAAAAAAATAAAAAACACTTACACACACTAAAAAAAAAAACTCTTACCGCAAGTAAATATTTCTTATTTATTTAAAATCCAATTTTACTTGAAGCAAGAAAATGTTTTCTTATTTATTTAAAATCCATTTTTGCTTTAGGTGAGAAAACTTTTTCTTATTTATTTAAAATCCAATTTTCTTGATATTAAGAAATTATTTTCTAAGTTCAAAATCAAATCTAATTTTTCTTGTCTCTGCATTGATTCTAGTAAAAAATTCTTTCCGTGTACTTGTCAACACAGCAACCAGCTGCGGCCAGTCCGAGAACTTTATAGGAAGACAACTTATTCTCGCTAACTTAAATTTTTAAGAAAGCTAAATGTTTATAACAAAGATAGTTTTATCACCTGCAAGTTTATGCGGGTATTCATATACATATCTAATATATCCTAAGAATTTCACGCAGCATCGCCTTAAAGACATTAACAGTTCACTGACTATTGCCTTGTCTAGCTTAGAAACAGTCGTGAATATTCATTTGATGGCACCCATACCTTCAAAAACGAAACCATCAAAAAGGACAATAAACATCAGAAAATTTTGATTTCTATCGACGGCACATAAATAGAAACACTTAACACAAAGCAATCATAACAACAAAACCAATCATAAGTTTAACAACTGAATAGTGTGCGAATAACCCTTTCATATTACAGCTATACATAAGTGTTTCTTGGTGACGACTGGAATTAAATTTTTATTGCTTCACATTGATGGTTTAGCAGAAAAAAAAGAGGACACTTTTTAGTGGAAAGCCTTTTTTTGCAATTGTCCATCGTTCAACGGGAAATTTCAGTGTGAATTTTTTGAAATTAAAAATTATAGCTAAAAACCAACATTTTAACTTCAACTACTACATACCATTTTCCATGTTTGTGTTGATGTTGATTTAATAGTTTGGTGAAGGCAAAGTGCGCCGCACACGGTCTACATTTCGGCTGTCCATAGACTAGCACATTGTTGGCTGGAAATGTTTTATTTATAACTTCACATACATAAATAAATTTACGGTAACATTTAACACTAAGAATTTATGGCACTTTTAAATTTGCAATGACTTGAGATATGTCGTAACAAATTTAGAGACATAATTTTGTTATGGTGGGATGAAGAAACATAAAGCAAAAAAAATAAAAATATACATTAATAAGATGGTTAAAAATCATGATTTTATAGCGAATAAAATTTCTCCAATTTTTACTCATTCACAAAGTGCATGTGCTTAGCGGCATGTGCTTAGCGGCTAGAATATATGGAGTGGATGAGACAATTATAACTTGGATCTAAGTATGCTATATTATCCGAAAGATTGCTGACCGTAGGGGAGAAAGACGGCCTCTTTGCCACAGAAAAGATAGAGAGAGGATGCCCTCAAATTGGCGGAACACCCAACTGAACTACAGTCAATTATAGGACGAATTATAGCGGGCACTGTGAAGTACATCAGGGACTCCATGAGGCAAAAACTCGCGAGAGACGCTGAATTTCTACAGATTCCTGTAAAATTACAGAGTGCTTTTTGATAAAGCCTATCAAGGAGGTAGCAAACTTCCTCCTGAAGCAGAGAAGGAGAGAGTTTCGTGTCCTTGTGGGGTGATTACAGGACACATTCCATGGGAACAGCATATGGGCACCATAGGCATCATCGATAGCTCATTATGCCTATCTTCTCTGGAGGAGGAGGGCGATGATGGTACAGACCATTTTCTACGGCACCTATCCGCCGTTCGCTAGACCAAGATTGCGCATTATCATTTCGGATATATTGAGAATGTCGAATGCACATTTCCTATCACTCGACAAACTTCTCAGATTTATTAAAGAGTTTGGGAAGTTCGCAGAGGAACTCTGCTTACACTATCCCCTCCCTTTTCCCTAGTGAAATGAGAAAATATGCCTGAGTGCTTGGCAAAGACAAAGTTTTTCCCAGTTTACCACAATTCAATTGCACCTCCCATACAAATTGATACGGTCTCTACAATTTCTGTTATAGGTCTTTGGGATTTATCGAATTTTTGTCTTTTGAATTTCTGTTATTGCGGCTTATGTTTTTGGATTTAGTTCAGCGAGGTGAGACGGGTATTTGCTAATAATGTAACTAATTATATGTGGTTACTATTATTATTATTGTTACTAAATGACGGTTTGGTGTAGTGTCTTATTTTTGCAAGATTTTCTGGCGTAACTTCCTAAAGAGAATTTTATTAATATATAAATTTAAACTTTAAATCCTTTAAATTCTGTCGTTGGCTGTTAAAAATGCAATTAAAAAATAAAATAACGCCATTAAATTGATTTTTTTCTTACCAGAAAAGCAAATCTTCCACAAAATTGTACTGACTAAACCACTAACCCACTCCACCTTCTAGCCACAATCATTATCCATACATACATACATACATAAATAAACGTCTCCAACATCCTCCTTCTTCGTGTCGCTATCAAATGTCTCTCATATACCAAAAATTTCAAAACTAACCACAAAATGGTGATGATAGCGGCGCATCTCGGCAACACAAAAAGGTGACAAAAACTATGCAACCAAAAAGACGTACAGCAACAACAACCAAGTGGCTTTTTGGAATAGTGACGGCTGTTGCCGGTGTCGCACAATGGGAACGTTTCATACAAAAAACGGTCATAAATAGTAAAAATGGACCTAGAGTGCTCAAATTTTGAAAATAAGCTTTTTTTATGAATATTAGTACATGGTGTAAAAATGAACTTAATCTGATGACAAATACTCCCACCCCCCATATAACGGGTGTCGCGAAAAACCACGAAATTGCAATTATTTTCGAAATTAATCAAGTTAGAATGCTCAAATTCGGTATACAAGCTTTTTTGATGAATATTAGTACATGGTGTATAAAGGAACTTAATCTGATGACAAATACTACCACCCCCCATATAACGGGTGTCGCGAAAAAACATGAAATTTCAATTATTTTCGAAACTAATTAAGTTAGAATGCTCAAATTCGGTATACAAGCTTTTTTGATGAATATTAGTACATGGTGTATAAAGGAACTTAATCTGATGACAAATACTACCACCCCCCATATAACGGGTGTCGCGAAAAAACATGAAATTTCAATTATTTTCGAAACTAATTAAGTTAGAATGCTCAAATTCGGTATACAAGCTTTTTTGATGAATATTAGTACATGGTGTATAAAGGAACTTAATCTGATGACAAATACTACCACCCCCCATATAACGGGTGTCGCGAAAAAATATGAAATTTCAATTATTTTCGAAACTAATTAAGTTAGAATGCTCAAATTCGGTATACAAGCTTTTTTGATGAATATTAGTACATGGTGTATAAAGGAACTTAATCTGATGATAAATACTCCCACCCCCCATATAACGGGTGTCGCGAAAAACCAGTAAAATGCATTTATTTTCGAAAGTAATTAAGTTATAATTCTCAAACTAGATATATGAAATCCATATTATGGATGCATTTCTTTCTTGAAATATAACAATTTCTATAAAATCTTAACCTAAAATATATATGTATGTGGGATCTGCTAAAATCAAAGCTAGTGTTGAGGAAATCATGGTAAACCTTAAGGCATCGCGATTTGTGCTTATGGGCAGCGGTCCATATTTTTTTAAATCTTAAATTCAAAAAGCGTATTTCTTGATTTAATTTTTGCAAATTGATATTTACATCAGTCTTGCTTATAATAAGGTTTTCCATGATTTTAATTTTGTCTTTATCTCCTTCATTTGAGGCTAGCCACACTTCGAATAACTCAGCTATTTTAATTGAAGTAGTCACTATCGAATAAATAAATAAATTGATTACAACACCACACAATTTTTCAACATAAAGATGACATACTTGCAATAAATTTTATCGAAATTACTTATTCGGAATTTAATTAGAAATATATGTAATTAACACTTTTAAACCACTTGGACTTCAAACTTGTTTTAAAACTTCACTTTAATATAAAAATTAAATAAAGGCAGTGACAAACAATTTTTTTTTATCAGAGGGGTAAAAAATATAAAAATGTAAAGTAGTCACTTTTTCACTTCGCTGTTTAAATTTTAAACACCAGAAGAAGCAATCATAAGTAATTATATATATATTAGTATATATTTGTAAATACTTGAAAAATCATATAAATGTAATTGTCTACGTCATACTTATTTAAAATTTGTACTTTTGGGGCATGGATCCCCAAGCAAACTCCCATTTCTTACGACCCTGCCAAATGCAGTTTGCATTTAAAAGGTAACGGTACAGGTGGGAGACAAATAGATAAGTGCAATTATCAGCAAGTAAAATGCGTACCGAAGACGTTATACCATTCATGAATGAGAGAAATAAATTTTATCTGTTTAATTGAAGAAGGTGTACTCAAAAATATCTATATCTAACAATCAGTTGTATGGGAGCTATATGTTGTACTGGTCCGATTTGGCCGATTCCGACAAATGATAAATTGTACATAAAAATACGTCGTGTTTGGCACAAAGTGATAATACTACTTCAGGTTCATGAATGGTATAACAAACAGCAAATGAGAGTATATCTCTCACTTACTTCAATACTATCATATCTCAGTAACCTTATTTTACGAAAAAAAAACCTTTGAGTTTTCAGCCGCTATATATTTCAATAGTAAATCAAAGATAATTTTTTGATCTCAAACTGTCAATTTTCAATCTATCAGACCGAAATTTCGTCATATAATGCACATACATATACATATACACACATGCATGCATGCCCATACTTAGCTGAAAACTCGCGTTTTTGAGTTATGATACTTTTAAAGTAAATAGGCTAAAAGTAAGTATATATGTATATATTCTATATAAAATTGCATTAATTAATATATTAGCGATTTTAAAGCATAAACATCTGTCAAAACTGCTCATCAATGCTTTTCTCTCTAGCTACACATGTATGCATATGTATGTACATCCATAGTGATAGCGCGCATATACACCTCGTCGAAAAATATGAATTAGTGAGAAGAGCGCGGGTGAATGGTAAAACTGACTATGGGGGGTTTTTAAGCACACCTGGGACCAACATATATTAAAAAATTGAGGATACGTTTTTTTTTATTTTTTTTTTATTTTGTTCTAAAGTTTCCCAATTTTTTTGATAATTTTTTTTTTACCCTGTATAAAAAACAATATATAATAAAACCTGTGCAGCTAATTCAAAAGTGAGCTACTGTATTTCATAATATGAACTATTTTCTATATTACAGAGAAATATTGAGGGATAAATCTCGTATAAACATTTTTTTTTTTAATGCCGAATATGTCATGATAAATGTAATTTCAACAAGTAAGGAAGCCTAAGTTCGAGTGCAATCGAACATTAGATACTCAGCTGTATGCTTTCATTGTTTGTTTGCGTTTGTTCGATATAGGGTGTATTTTATATGAAACGAGTGCTGCATAAACAGGGCGCAGCCACGCCCATTTTCAAAATTTATATCAATCATCCAAATAAGCATACAAATATTATTGTTAGTGCAAAATTTCATCCCTCTATGACTTTTAGTTACAAAGACTTCACGTTACAAATTCCAAAAGGGTGTTCCAGAAATATCTTTGTTAAAAAGTAGGCGTGGTCATAAACCGATTTCAATACATTTTTGCGTGTCTATTAACACATGTTATAAAAGTGTATAAACCAAGTTTCGTCATAATATCTCAATTATTTGTCGAGTTAAAGGCTAAGAAATCTCATATATCCCTTTGTCTAAAAAGAGGCGGTGCCACGCCCATTTTCCAAACTTTTTTATTTTTTGTTTCCGGTCTATTGTAAAACTCATGTCACAAAATTTCAATGAATTATCTTTATATTTCACATAGATATCGCTTAAAATGGTTTTATTAGGTCACTTTATAATACACATATATAAAAGTGGGCGCGGTCGTCAACCGATTTTGGTAATTTTTCGTCCACACATTTGGCTAAGTAAATATATCACGCGTACCAGATTTCATCGATATATCTTTAACGGTTTCTGAGTTATGGCTTATTAAACTTTCAATATTCGCTCCTTAATAAGTGGGCGTGGCACCGCCCATTTTCCAAAATTTTTGTAGTTTTTGTTTTATGTCCATAGTTGGACTCCTGCCACAAAATCTCAGTGATTGATCTTTATATTTGACAGAGATATCGCTTAAAATGTTTTTATTAGGCCCCCTTATATTTCCTATATATAAAAGTGGGCGTGGCCGTCAACCGATTTTGATAATTTTTCGCCAAAACATTTGACTAAGTAATTATATTACGCGTACCGAATTTCATCGATATATCTTCAACGGTTTCTGAGTTATGACTCATAAAACTTTCAATGTCTGCCCCTTAATAAGTGGGCGTGGCACCGCCCATATTCCAAAATTTTTGTGTTTTTTGTTTTATGTCCATAGTTGGACTCATGCGACAAAATTTCAATGATAGATCTTTATATTTGACAGAGATATCGCTTAAAATGGTTTTATTAGGTCACTTTATAATACACATATATAAAAGTGGGCGTGGCCGTAAACCGATTTTGATAATTTTTCGTCAAAACATTTGTCTATGTAAGCAAATTACGCGTACCAAATTTCATCGATATATCTTCAACGGTTTCTGAGTTATGACATATAAAACTTTCAATGTTTGACCCTTAATAAGTGGGCGTGGCACCGCCCATTTTCCAAAACTTCATCAAATTTCTTCATAAGGGCCCGAGCTCAATACGTGGGTAAAATTTTAAAACTCTAGCTATATTAGTGGCTGAGATACCAAATTTCCGATTTTTTCTATATAGGAAAAGTGGGCGTGGTCATGGTCCGATTTCGCCCATTTTCAATACCAACCGTCCCAGTCTCGATACCAACTTGCGTTCCAAATTTCATCAAAATATCTCAATTTTTGCGCGAGTTAGAGTGTTTACAGACGGACGGACGGACGGACGGACGGACAGACGGACGGACGGACGGACGGACGGACGGACGGACGGACGGACGGACATGGCTCAATCGATTTCTCTTTTCACCCTGATCATTTTGATATATATAAGTCTATATCTATCTCGATTATTTCATTCTGTTACAATCCACCGTTATGTGATTAAAACTATAATACTCTGTGTACTAGTACAGCTGAGTATAAAAATATGTCCTTAAAAATATAGTTTAAGCGCTAAAAATATGCTCTTAAAACTTGGTTTAAGCACTGAAAATATGCCCTTAAAATTTTTTTTTATATACTTAATAAAAAGATATACGGCATGGTAGGTTGTGTGCTCCCCTTTCATGCAAGAGGTTCCAGATTCAAACCCTAGCCCGGACAAATATCAAAAATTAGTTTTAAATAAAATTAGAACACTTTTTGTAATAAAAAATATTTTTATTAAAGGTACATATTTGTTTTTATAGGTACAAAAGCGAAATAAAAAAATTCTCATTTTATTAAATTATAATACTTTTTGTAACAAAAAATTATTTTTATTAAAGGTACATTTTATAGGTACAAAAGACGAAATAAAAAAATTCACATTTGCGAAACACATCTTCGTTACCAAAAGAAAACAAGTATTTTTACATACGAAAATGTATATATTAGGGCGGGTCAATTTGTACTGACGGAAAAAAACCTACTTTGTTTCGGCCACAGCTGCATTCTCTGGTCAATTCTGAACAAAAAAGTCCAAAGGAGCCTAGTTCTAAAATGAAGTTTGACCCTCCGCAATTTTGATTTAGATAGTCATCCCTAAAATTTTTTTTTACATTTGTTAAAAAAATGTAGTTGAAGATCCTCAAATTAAATTTTGAGATTTATTTGAGTTGAACCCATCCGTCGGCCGACACATTATCACAAAACTTAATCAGTTTGGGTAAAGTTTACAAACGACGAAGAATTCACTATCAGAGATCTTAAACTTCTTTTCTAATATCTCGAAATTAAAATTTATTACGGATATTCTGAGTACGTCATTGTATTCTACAGGCAAAAATTAAGTTTACATGTTTCGGCGTTTCACATAGATATTTCAAACTTTGAAGATATACCTGTTGTAACATAAAATAATTGGGAGAAATTCTAAAGAAGGGGTTTGGAAAATTAATGTATTTCCCTAAAAAATAATCAAATTGCATACTTATTTGTTCCAATTGCTATTACTGTAAACTACAAAATTTTGCGATAAATTTTCAAATAGAAAACTATGTCGATTATCGCGGTAAGTTTTTATACGTAGAAAAAGATCTTTCCACGTCAACTGAAGGTATCGGGGCGTATTTAAAAGCAAGAATTTCAGTCACTGTGTAGCGTTCAATATGGATATTGCGATATTTTTCTCGCTCTGAGGTTCAAGATATTTTACTTCCGTCCTTTTCGCACTTTCACTTTCAATTCGTTTATTGCCAATATTGCGATCCGGATCGCGGATTTCAAAATTTCTAAATATACACGTATTTTGATGGATTGCAAAATTTTCATCCTACACAGTCAATCCGTATTGTCAATATTGCGATCCGGACCGCGTATTCCAAAATTTCTTAACATTTTGCGATCCAGAATCGCGAGCCATCAATACTCGATGGTACACTATCAATATGAATCGCGATCCACGGATTTCATCAACATATATTGACCGTCTGACGTATGCCAATGTATGTAGATACACAGCTGATTCGTGTAGCACATTTGAATGAAGCATTGCGAAAATTATTAAATTCGCCTTGAACTTGTCAGACAAAGAGGAATGGCAAATAGTATGCGCATATACAAAACAAAGTTGCCAGAGTATAAAATTTAAATATAAACAATTTTACAAGCGAGATCGAAAAATACGACGGAATGCTATCCTAAAATATGAATTTATAGCAAAATATGCCAAAAATATGCAAATAAGTTAAGACATGCAAAAATAAGCCTTTTGACCTAAATATGCGAAAATATGCCCTAACAAGTTAGGCTTATTCTCTTCGTCTTGAGCTAAAACGCCGATATATATTAATCATGCATTTGCATATCTTCTGTTGCCCTAGTTATTATTATATTGAATCAGAATTTTCTGAAGAAAAATTAGTTTGGGGTGGGTGGGGCACTTACCTTAGGTCCATTAAAAGGCGTTTGGAATAATAGGAAGATTATTAGTTAAATAAATATCTATTATTATGAAGAAAAACGTGTACACTGTACAAAACTTTTTGTTTTTTTCAGCAGTTCTCATAAGAAAGTAATTTCGTTTTGCACGAAAACTTTTTTGCGATTTCGCAAAAAAAAAATAATGGGGTTCATACTTTTTTATGCTCTATTCGAATATGGTATGCCGATTTTCGTATTTGCGAAAATTGTAAAAAGTTATATGCCTACTGCACAGCTTAGACAGAGCAGCTCAAAATGCCAAATCCCGAGAATAACTGCACCGCCAAAAAAACCTAAAAATTCCAAATCCCTAGTAAATATGTAGGTACGCAAATGGTTTTCAGCGATAGTCAAACCGCTGAATGGTTTTAAGAAAATGTGAAACGTTTTTCACGAGATTTATTGTAGAGAATCCGGTTAACCGGCACACACCAGCCCAGAACAGTGGTAGAGCGGCAGTGACAGCAAGATTGCTGAAATTCCTCTGCTACAGCCGGTGAGATGAATCATGAGCCACATTTATACATATGTAAGTGTGTATGCCAGCATGTTTGGCTTATGGAAGCGATATGTATGTACGTTTTTACACGCCCTCCCCCGCATTGTTTCATCAATTTACTTGTAAGCAAATAAGGTGAAATCAAGTGTACGTTTTTGGAAATGAAAATGTGTGGCAACACTAAAGTATGCTCCAAATCGTTATTCATTTTCACTTGATCTGCTTGAAGATGATAAATGTCTGTGTTCAAGTAAGGTTTTTGTGTGTTAGCGGTTGTTTGTATGTATTTGGAAGTGTAATTGTTTGAAGGTGTCGTATGTTAACCCAGTGAACCATATAACTTGGTAACAAAAGTACCAATCATGTACATACGTCAAACACACAAAGAGGAAAGCACGCCTTCCAAGTCCATCAGAAGCAACAATTATAGAGCACCAACTGCTCCGGCGGCTAGAAAGAGGAAAAAGGTGGTCTACAAAGCAAACACTAGAGGGCGCTATTCATGCCGAAAAGCCAGTGCTGGTGTTGTTTTTTTTGTTGTTGTAGCCACCAAGACACCCTCGAAAGTTTTGGGGAGTATAGGGGATGTCACAGTCCTTTGGCGGACAAATAAGGAGTACTCAGGTGCTAGTCCCTTCTGATACTAGCCCGACTGTCGTGCGAACGATTTTTTTGCCATAATCAACCTTCTAGGCCGGTGGATTTTAGTCGCCTCTTACGACAGGCATTCCTTACTACGGGTATATTCTAGGCCCCCTAACCTGCTGGGGTAACTCTGCCTGCTCAAAGTAGTTGATGGAGTATAAAAGTATGGTGAAGGAGTTTCAAAACTTCCACAGATGGCAACAAGCTTCAAAGTCTAGCCCAGATGATACATTTAGAAAAGCGGGTGATGTTACGAAAAAGAGAAAGCCCAACAAGACGACGATGAAGCCCAAACGACCGGATACGGTAGCAACGACACAAATGCACTTTAGTGGCGTTACCAGAGATCACCCGCAAATGACGAAAGCGGATGCTAACAGCAGATCGCCGAAAATTATCCAACAAATCTCGCGAGATTTACATACATATTGTTACGGTTTGATAACCCGACGAGTCCCCAATCAGTGTTTGACTTCACAGAAACACTCAGGGGATGGATGATCAATTGTGTGGAACAGACCTTTTGGGAATTCCAAAGAAAATGCATCGCTATTTCCATTGAAAGACTCGAAAAACTAAAGCTTAAGATGATCCAGACGGAGGACATATCAAATAAACCACGTGTGCGCATTTGGCTAGCTCTTATATGAATCGGGAGACGAATTTCTGTACTGCCCAAAGCTATAAAACAGCCACATTACGGCCGTTGTAGACATGCAGTTTCAATCAAGGTCGGACAATGAACAAATACCAGCTAACCACTTGGCTTGGCAATTTGCGAGGAATCATTAGAAGCCTTGGCAAATTAGAACACAAGGTTGCTAGATATTCTGGACTATGATGATTCTCTTTATAATATGGATTATTCATAAGCTCCTTGGCGTCAATTGGAAATGCCAAGGGAGGACGAGTCAGTCTTCACCTGATTTCTCGACGCAGTAGAGTTCTCCCTTTTCTTCTGCCTTTAGCGGGTTTATATAGAAATACTTTCTGGTCCGGAGCACCTTCATCCGTTCTCACGAGATGACCTGCCCAAGGATTTTTATTCACTGAACAATGTCGATGTCTGCGTAAAGCTCTTACAGCTCATACGCCGATACACGCCCTCGCTAACGCGGTCCATAATCTTACAAAGAACTTTTATCTCGAATACTCCAAGGTCCATACTGACATCTTCTAGAGAATAGAATATCAAAACCTTTAGAAGCTTTTAAAATCTTTTCGGCTAATCGAATTTAGCCTTTGCAAAATTACTTCAATCTCTTCATTCATTCGTTTTTAGTACGTTTTTTTAAAGAACGTTGTAACTTTCTGCAATGTTGGTTGGGTAATACTCAGTTAACTAAAACGAGTACATACAAACATAATACGGAATTCTTATATTATGTCGAGACATGGTATAAGCGTTTATGTATGCAAGTACACGGAAAGCATTTTTTACTAGAATCAATGCCGAGACAAGAAAAATTAGACTTGATTTTGAACTTATTAAATAATTTCTTAATATCAAGAAAATCCAAGAAAATTGGATTTTAAATAAATAGGTAAACATTTTCTTCCTTAAAGTGAAATTGGATTTTAAATAAATAAGAAAAAGTTTTCTCACTTCAAGCAAAAATGGATTTTAAATAAATAAGAAAACATTTTCTTGCTTCAAATAAAATTGGATTTTAAATAAATAAGAAATAATTTACTTACGATAAGTGTTTTTTTTTCTTGTTTTTAGAAATAAATAATTAAGAAATAATTTTTTGTTGCAATTAAAACTTTTCTTATACGAGCTTAAGTAAATAAGAAAATATTAAATATTAAATCAAGTAAAAATTTTCAAAAATATTAAAAAACGTAAAAAATAAGGAAAATGAAAACTTATCATGAGCGATTAGAAACCCATAATTAGTCCACTAGTACTTATTTTCCTAGGACTTGTTCACTGAAATGACAACATTTCAATTAATATAAATGAAGATGCAAATAGTGAACTTCTTATACCAAATGCTTCACTAACAATCTGAGAATTGCAGAAATATTCAGAAATATGCAAAGCGGATGGCAAACGAAAAAAACATTTTACTTCTCTCAATAAAACGTTTTCTTATTTATTTTCAATTTTTTTTGCTGTAGTTTTCTGATATGTTTAAAGAACTTTGGCGTTCAACTTGAGCAAGAAATATTTTACTTCGCTCAAGAAAACGTTTTCTTATTTATTTTCAATTTTTTTTTGCAGTAGTTTGCTGATATGCTCAAAGAACTTTGGTGTTCAACTTGAGCAAGAAAAATTTTACTTCGCTCAAGAAAACGTTTTCTTATTTATTTTCATTTTTTTTTTTTTGCTGTAGTTTGTTGTTCCAATTCATCGAAACACAATTTTCTTAAATTCTTCTTGATATTAGCAAAAAGATTTTCTTCATTTAAGTAAATTTAAGAAAAGATGTTCTTATTTATTTCAACATTTTTTTCCAACACTTTTTTTCTATAGATTTAGCTAGTGTTCTTGAATAAGAAAATAATTGTCTCATTTTTGGAAAACTCAATTTCTTAATTCCAGTAATAATTAAGTCAAATTTTCTAAATTGAGTTCAAGAAAGCATTTTTCTTGATTCAAGTATACAAATTTCTTTCCGTGTATGTGTAAAAATTGTTGGCACTCGCCATTATCATCTTCAGATTCCCACAAAAATATGAGGCAGACATTAATATTAATTTTCAATTTACCACAAAGACATTTCAAATTTGAGTTATGTAAATGATGCGTGGAAAAGCGTTTACATACTCGTACACAAAAACCAGCCCTGAATGACGCCAAGTAAACAAGGAGTTACAACTCAGACAACTTAAGTGTACATGACGGGCTTATAAGTGTTTTAGCAATAAAAATAATTTCTAATTTAAGAAAGTGTGTATGTGAAAGGCGTTTGCTTTAAAGGAATTTAATATTTTTGGTAAGAAATTTGGATTTTCTACATTAAATACACAAATTTTCAAGGAATTTCTGCAAAGCAAAGTGAGTTTAAATGCCAAACGTGCATAATTTTCAAACATTTCCACACATTTAAGGAATAGATGGCATTCATACGAGTACATGCGTGTGTTCGCACATGCACACCCGCTGTAATTCACAAAATTAATTTCCTGGAAAATTTTGCAATTAATCTGAGATGAAATGTTTTTTGGGGTAGGTAGAAAAAAAGACATAATAAATTTCACATATGCGCCGTGTCATCCAACCGGACAGTCAAAACAGAATTAAATAATTTCTCTATGAATTTAAATGACAGCCAAACATTAACATATGCAAACATATTCACACACAGGCGCACACTTTTAGATATTATTTTCCTCATGAAAAAGGCATGAAATATTTAACTGGATGGGGGAGTTAAAAATTAAGTGTATGTATGTGTTTGCTGTCCGTCTGTCTGCCCACGCGCTTCGGTGTAGCTAGACCTTTAACACCTCATGCAACAATTTTGCGGTTGACAATGAGCAAATTGTTCAGGCATTCATTCGGTTTGGTTTGGTTTCTCAGCAATTTTAGATGTTTTTTTTTACATATTTTAATTTTAATTTTAATTTTAGATCTATTTTATTGAAGGCATTTTTGATGTGCATTTTTCATGTGGGTTGCACACATTAATGTTTGTGTGTATTTGTATCCTTGCAAAGTCATGCCTTTAAGTTTAATAGGCCCGTCACATAGCATACGTCAATCCGTCTACGTCGACGTATGTGACTGACAGCTCAGTAAACTGTGGGCATTTAAATGCACATCGGTACAAGTACGACGGATCCGTCGCCGCAACGTACCAAAGTTGCCCAACACTCAACTTTTGGCATACGTCAATCCGTCGCTATGTCAGCTGATTGCTTTTGATTGTTAACCTTTAGCTACTCTTGAATTTTACTTTTTTTGCAATTTGCTTTTCGAGTTTTTTCTCATTTGTTAAACATTCCTCCATAAAACCAAAATGGTCAATAATTATCAGGAGATGTGAAGTTACTGAAAACTGAATTTCAAGAGGGCAACTTAAAAGAGAAATTACAAAATATTCTAAAGAGTTAAATTTTTGCCACCACCTCTGTAGTTAAAGGTTAATCAAACAGCTGATTTATGTATATCCGTCAACGTTTCCTATGTGGCGACCTCTCCGTCAAGTACGTGAGCTGTCAGTCACATACGTCGACGTAGACGGATTGACGTATGCTATGTGTCGGGGCTATAAGTATCTACTTGCGTACATTTTATGTGTTAAGAGTAAATGCGTCAGCTCATTTATTTACACACTGCTTTTTTGTTGCAAAAGAGCGTATGAAGTGTGCACATTAACCAGCGGCCGGCCGTTCACTGCTTTCAGTGCTACCACCTCACCACCGCACTGTGGTGTATTTTTGTTTGGTAAGTGCAAAAAATGTTGCTTGTAACGAAATATGCGGTTTGAGGCATATAATAATAATACAATGGCGCTGTTATAACTCTGACGACTGTTGTGGCCGAGCTTCTCTCCCAATTCGAGGTGTGCTCCGTTTGTGTTTCCTACTTGAGGCATACCTACACATATAAATATGTATATGAAACACTGGACCCAGCAAACTTTCTATGAGCCTCATAATTTTGGAGTCCGACATGAGTGCGAAAAACATGTGAAATATGAGCTTAAGACACTTTTTTTATAATTTTATTTTTTTCAAATAATAATTGTAATTCATAGATGCTATTTCGGAAATTGAATTTCAGGTTGATATATGTAACTATATATAATAGAGTTATGCTTACTGTTGAAACTCGACAGTTATTTTAGATGTTTTCTTATGACTATGGTGCAACTATAGTTTTTGTATAATTATTTGTTGTTATTGTCACTGTTTCTGTTTTGTTGTTGTTCCTGTTGATGGTGCTTCTTTTGTTGCTACTGTCACTGCTACTATTTTGTTTTTGGTGTTGTTGTCGTTACTTGTCTCAACAATTCTCCTACTTACTTATTTCTTTCTACATATTTCTGCTATTTTCTTTCCTCAATTTATTTCCTACTTATTTTTTCTTATCCTTCTTATTATTTGACTTTGTGTTTTTGTTCTAGTGCTTTTGCTAATTTTTTTTATGTTTCTACTTCTTTGAAACTACGCACCACTTCCAGCCAAACATGTTCACAATTGCATGGTAAGTTTGGTGAGCACGCACAAACTCACCTATGCTTGCGCATTGAACAGCTCTTTTGTGATCAAAAGCACGCAACAACAACCACATGACAATTTTCCAACGACGATTGTGGACGCATTTTCCAATGAAAATTGGCGCAGCTCTACTTAAGAGAAATACCTTTCTAATGGTGTTCTTAGTTTTAAAATCGGTTCAGTAGTTTCGCCGGAGAAGATGGAAAAAAATATATGTTAGCCTATTAAAAATATAGATAAGCAAGAAGTGAACGCGAAGAAGGTTAAACAATGAGAGAAGAGTAGAACCAAGGGGGCGAAACTGCATATTTGTATTATTATTTTTTGGGTTTAGTAATCAGAGAAGAAGGAAAAGGTCATAAACATGAGTCCAACAGGATACTCTTTGAAGCCCAACATTGTCCACTTTTTACCTTTTTTTTTTTTGCAAAATTCTTGTTCACAATTTCCTTAGCCGAAATTCCGACTTGGGGTTTTCTTCGACAGTGGCGGCATATCCTCCGAGTGTCTTTCTGCCACGAAAAAGCTTCTCACCAACAATTCATCTGCCGTTCGGATTCGTAATAAGACTTTATGTTCACCCACTTTGTAGGATAAAAAAAAGCTAAACCTAAGACTTTTAGGGTTACTATACTAGGACGATATTCAATTAAGTATCCAAGTTATTAAATTTAAGCTTCAAAAAACCCCACTGTGCACCATCGACTAACTGAAAAAAAGCCGAATACGACCTCAAAAATGCTTAATGGTGTTCGCAGCGGTATTATCGCCCACACCATCGCAGCAACAAGTCTCGTACCCAACGGCGAATGCCAATGACACCAACACTCGGTCAACAATAACAACAACAGCAACAACAAAAACAGTAGCAACAGCAACAACTCATTATACTTAGCCCAGCCTTATTGGCAGTGACAGCGACACTCTCGGTCTCAACATTATTATTATTTCAAATAAAAGCGCATTATGCCGGATTATCAACTTAGGTTGGCAGCGCGGCGGCGGCATCAAAACCCAAGTGCAAAAAAAAAATAAGGTAAGTAAAACGTAATTTTCTATGTCCGGCAAAAGGATGTAGATTTAGTTACTTACGTGAAGTTCGGGCTAGAGGAGCGAGCGTAAGTAATAAGCGCATGTGTATACGCAGAATGGACACTCAGTTTGGTACATGGACGGTTTTGTGTGCCAAGCTGAAGTGGTGTGAGAAGGTGAGGTGTGAAATTCTCATAAGCGGATAGCTGGCTATTCTTATTGTTTTTGTTGTTGTGGCACATTCTGCTCACTTAATGAATGTGTACACTCAGGAAAAAAAATTATAAAAACATATGAAAAAGTGCTTAAAATGGGAAAAAACGTATTTAAAAGTCATGTAAATACCAACATTTTTATTTTAAATATGTTCATTGTAAAATTTTTAAATCAAGAAAAAACATTTCAAATTTAAAAAGGTTTATTTTTATTTTAAGCACTATGAGAAAAAAAAACGCTGCAGTGTTCTCTATATCATTTTCTCTTCCGGATTCAAAATTGTATCCAACGGCATTCTCTTCATCTCCTCTCAATCCGAGTCCCAACTACAAAAATATAACCTCCGCTTGTTCTCCTCTTCTTTTCTTCTTCGCCTTAAATGTTTGCTATCTTTATTTCTTATTCTCCTTATTCTCCTTTTTCTTCTTTATTTTAAATTCTCCTCCGGATTCAAACCATCAACCGTATATTCAATCCAACGCCATCACATAGTGGAACATTAAATATTATATTGAATTGTAGTAACCTATTTTTACTTCTCTTTTCCTAAAAAAGAATCCATGAATTATATGAATCATTGTAAAAACAAAATTAAAAAAAAATCGATTCCCATTATTGTTTTTGTTGGATTTCTCACAAAAAAATATTTTCACACAAAAAAATTTTGAGCAAAGAGCGAGTTTTTGAATCAACATTTATTTTCATTTTTAATTTAAGTATGTTTCTTTTTAAATCCAAAATGCATTTTTACTCCAAAAATTTAATTCTTAATTCAAAAATTTCATTTTTAATTTAAACATTTTCATTGTTAAAATAAAAATTGTTTGGTTTAAAACGTGCATTATGAAAACAAAAATTTTATTTTTGATTTTAAAATGCTGTTTTTCCCTGAGTGTACATTTGCTGTTGTGGAATGACCCCCCCTCCCCCCCCACAATCCAGCACATACTCACACTCTAAGGCTGAACTATAAAAGGCATACCTTTCATTCGTTTGTCCATTTGCGCTCCGGTTTTCATGATCTCTGGATTATCAAATGAACTTTTATGCAATTAAATGTTGTGAACAAAGTTGTTGTTGTTTTTGGCTTTTTCTGTGTTTTTTTTTCGTTTTTTGGTCTGCAATTAAGGTAGTTGAAAAATTAAATGTGAAAAGCTGCGCTGTGCGGTATTCAACTTACTTAACTTTTACTCTTAAAACACATGTGAAAACATACGCAGCAGCTTAGGGCTATTTTTAGTGCTCGTAGTTTTGTATGTGAGTTTTTATTTATTTATGCACAGATGTGTAGGCATTTCTGTGATGCTATGCTGTTTTTGTTAATGTCTGCTTTGGGTCAGTTTGGAATTTTTATCCTTGGCTTGAGAATTTAATTAGTGCAAGGATTTAATTATGTCATAGAAATATTTAGACGTGGGGCAACAATTTTTTGTTGAACTCTATTTTTAGTCCGCTGAAAAAAATAAGGTTGAGAAGAAGAAGAAGAGTAAAAATAAGGTGCGTGTTTAGGCTGAGGATTTTGTAATTATGGATGTTTATGTATTTACTCATGATCGCTGAGAAAGCTAAGCTTTTTACATAGGTAAATCAAGTTCAGAAAAAGTGATGCGTCGTGTAAAGGAACAGGAAGGGTTAGGTTTATATTAATTCATGAAAAACACGACAATGGAGAAGAGATAGCATGACGAAGAACAGAATAATATCAATCTACACTCCAGTATCGGGTCTGGGACTTTCTCTGAGCAATCGAGTATCTTTATGTCTACCAAACCAAGCCAGTATATTCCAAGCGGAGAGGGACAGAAAAGCCCCTGCTTCCTTATATGCGTGTAAGAAGATGCTGGCCTGCATATGGTGTCTTTCCTCTCTCTTACAAATCGGATTTTCACGGCAGTTGTTACGCCGATCACGGCCACCCACCTGGCAGAAATACACTCGGAGGGTATGACGCCCACTGCCGAGAGGTGACCACTATTTCCAAAACCCCAATAATTGGGTTTTAATTAATTCGAAAACTTGTTTGGTGTTTGTCCGGACTGGGGTTAGAACCTGAGACCTCTGGTATAGCAGGCGAACACTCTACCCACTGCACCACAGCAGCCACAAGTGAGTATATTATCTGATATTTATGTATGAACTAGCTGTACCCGGCCAAGCTTTGCTTTGGCCCACTTCCTATTATATGTACCTGAAGCGAAAAACGGCACACTTTAAAATATGTTGGAAGTATCTAGAAACCGAAATTACCTCGCGCTGCAGTGCTCAGCACAATTCAGATAAGTTTAAAAAAAGTGAAGGAAAAAATTGATATTTTCAAAACTTTGCCCACTTCATGTTCTTATCTTATTTTTCTTCGTATTAGTCTCCAACTGCCTTTCCCTCTACTTTTCTTTTTCTCTTTCCCTTTCCATTTATCTTTCCTTTCAATTCCATTTCCTTTCCCATCACATTTCCGATTCCCTTTCTCTACCGCTCTCTCTTACCTCTCGTTTTCTGTATTTCTCCGTTTTATTCCCCCCTCTTATTCCTTCTCTAATTCCCTGTCTTACTGTCTCTCTCCCCATCCTCTTCATTCCATTCTTATTATATTCTCCCTCTCCTTGTCCGTCCCTTTGCCTTTGCCTTTCCCAGTTTCATTAGTCTTCCCCTTTCCCTGGGGAACTGGGTTTAGCATAACATACCCTGCATTCCACTTCTCATTTCATACCATCATTGCTTAAAAACATTCCGTGGCGTCCGAATCGTCTCTTTTTCTCATAATTGGGTATCGGGACGAGAATCACTATGAAAATATCTCTATAGAGCAGACCCGGTCAACACCTTTCATTTTATATCAGTATTGCTCAGAAGCATCCCGGGCTCATCCGGGTTCACTTATTGACTCACATCTGGGAACTTGACCTAGGAACCATAATGGGTACGGTATCTGGAGACTTGACCAAAAAATCGTAATCGGTACGGCCCTACATGAGAGTCCGCTCAACACCTTTCATTTGGTACCAATATCCCTAAGTTATACCCCGGTGTTATCCGGGTCCACATATTGACCCATACCTTGGGATCCCACCTAATGATCGTCATGCGCCGTGATTAAATAACAATATCGCTGAGAAATTATCCGGGGCCATCCGGATCCATATTTTGACCCACATCTGGGGACCTGAGCGAGAAATCATTATGAGTTCATCTCTATGTAAAAGCCCTGCCTTTCAGTTGCCACAAATATCGTTCAGAAATTTTCCGAGGCCATCCCGGTCCACGTTTTGACCTCCATTTAGGGACCAGACCTAGGAATCATAATCAGTTTATCTCTGTGTAAAGGCCCTGCTCAGCACTTTTCATTTGGTACCAATATCCCGGGATGGTCTTCTCCGGGTCCGCGTGTTGACCCCACCTTGGGACCCGACCTAGTTATCGTAATGAGTTCATTTCTATATAAAATCCCTGCTCAAACCCCTTCATTTGATACCAATATCACTGAGAAATTTTCCGGGGTCATCCGGGTCCACGTTTTGACCCATATTTGGGGACCCGTCCTAGGCATCACAATAATAATAGTTCTGTGCTGAAGTCCTCATCAAGACTTTTCATTTGATACCAATATCGCTCAGAAACATTCGAGGGTCACCCGGTCCACGTTTGGACCCATATCTGGAGACCCGATCTAGGAATCACAATGAGTACTATTTTATGTAAATTCTCTGCTCAATACCTTTCATTTGATACCAGTATCGCTCAGAAACATTCGAGGGTCATCCGGGTCCACGTTTTGACCCATATCTGGAGACCCGACATAGGATTCACAATGAGTACTATAATATGTAAATTCTCTGATCAATACCTTTCATTTCATACCAATATCGTCCAAAAATATTCAGGGGAAAGCCGGATCCACGTTTTGACCTTTTAACCTCTATCTAAGGAACCGACTTCCGGATTTGAAAAAAAAAAATATATATATAAACCATCTAGGGCAAGGTACTAAGCTGGTGTGTAAATTTGGTCAAAATCCCTCCACGTGTTTGGGCGAAAGCCGGCGACAAAGAAATGGGCTTAATTTTTATATATATACATATATAGATAAGGGGGGGGGGGCGCCTTACGAACCACTCCCATTGCTGCATTAGCGGCCAGGCCACGGGATATCTCGAATGCAGGCACACAGGGAACACATAGCATAGCATCGTCGTTACGCGGGCCTGCCTGACTACATTGTTACGTGTCTGTGCTTCGATAAGTATATTGATGCCATAATAGAGACGGAGGGGTGCAGTTATGAAGGGAGACGTAATCCATGTACGCACGGAGAGGTGTAAGACATCAGAAGGAGTAGAAGCTGCTGTTTATTTCATCGAACTGAATATCAGTACTAGTATAAAGCTTCCGGATCACTGTAGCGACTTTCAGGCAGAAGTAACAGATGTAGAGAGGGCAGGAGAGTTGATAGACGTAAATCCCCCACCAAGTGGACGTATTAATTTTTACATAGATTGGCAGGTGGATATAAAGTCCATTCTGTCGTATAGCATCTCATACAAGTATGTAGAGTACTCCAAGGAAGCATTAAGGGTAATATGCAGAACTAGTATTGTTTGGCTGCACTGGATACCAGGCCGCAAGGGGATAGATAGAAAGTTTCTGAGAGATATTGGTATCAAATGAAAGCTGTTGAGGAGGACTTCAATAAAAAAAAAAGCTCTTTAAATAGTTATGCCTAGGTTGCTCTTCAAGATATGGGTGAAAGCATGGACCGGGATGACCCCTGAATGCTTTCGAGAGATATTGGTAACAAATGAAAGGCGTTGAGCAGGGCTTCAACCTAAACCTATTTCCCAGAAATGGCTCAAATAGTGGGCTCAGATGGTGGTGGATGGTCTCGGCAATGTGAGGATAAAGGTAAAGGCAAAGGTAAAGGTAAAGGTAAAGGCAAAGGTAAAGGTAAAGGTAAAGGTAAAGGTAAAGGTAAAGGTAAAGGTAAAGGTAAAGGTAAAGGTAAAGGTAAAGGTAAAGGTAAAGGTAAAGGTAAAGGTAAAGGTAAAGGTAAAGGTAAAGGTAAAGGTAAAGGTAAAGGTAAAGGTAAAGGTAAAGGTAAAGGTAAAGGTAAAGGTAAAGGTAAAGGTAAAGGTAAAGGTAAAGGTAAAGGTAAAGGTAAAGGTAAAGGTAAAGGTAAAGGTAAAGGTAAAGGTAAAGGTAAAGGTAAAGGTAAAGGTAAAGGTAAAGGTAAAGGTAAAGGTAAAGGTAAAGGTAAAGGTAAAGGTAAAGGTAAAGGTAAAGGTAAAGGTAAAGGTAAAGGTAAAGGTAAAGGTAAAGGTAAAGGTAAAGGTAAAGGTAAAGGTAAAGGTAAAGGTAAAGGTAAAGGTAAAGGTAAAGGTAAAGGTAAAGGTAAAGGTAAAGGTAAAGGTAAAGGTAAAGGTAAAGGTAAAGGTAAAGGTAAAGGTAAAGGTAAAGGTAAAGGTAAAGGTAAAGGTAAAGGTAAAGGTAAAGGTAAAGGTAAAGGTAAAGGTAAATGTAAAGGCAAAGGTAAAAGTAAAGAGAAATGGAAAAACTTTTTTTTGTCGCTGCGAAGCGGGACGGGTATTTGCTAGTATTAACTAAAAAGAAAAGTTTAGCTTAGTTAGCCCTATCTTCTGTGGCTATGCACCGTACCAAAGTACATATTTATAAATATCAAATACTCAGTTATATTTACTTACATACGAGCACTAAGTCTCTCATATACCTACATTCTATAAAATTATTTGCGGTTTAAATCACAAAATCAAATAAATCTCTTTTTTTCCCCTCAACAGAAATTGCCCTTCAAACTTAAAAATAATCTGTTACAGCACTTAAGTATATCGCTTCTTTGCCGCTTTCACTTATAACAAGTAAGAAAAGGCGAAACAAAATTAAATCTGCTTTCATGCACCACTTCCTATCAAGAAATACCAACTCCAACTACAACTCCAACTCCAATTCTCCAATGGCAATTCCAATTTGACAAATATAAATACATTTATAAAAAAGAAAAAATAAATACTCAAACAAACATCTTTTCGCACAGTTAACTTAAATGACTCTTTAATCCTTGTAAGCAACTTAACTCAAGCTCAACTGTTCGACTGACTGCTCGATTGCGGCACGTCTGCAAGGCATTCATGCACCAGTAGCTGCTGTGTGGCATGCGGCTGTAGCATGTGGCAGGGTGGCATTTGCGTGCTTTGGCTGTGCCTCACTTATGTACGACGAAACTTGCCTGTGTGACATGCCGGGGCAGCTATTAAATCTGCTTATTTCTTACCTCATCGCATCCATCTACTACCTTCCACCTTCTTCATAAATGCCGCTTCGTTCGTGTATTTACGAGTGTGTGTTTGTGTTTATGTGTTTCCTTTTTAAGTTGCCAAATTGCACGTATTTTTGAAATTTTGTTTACCTTGTGCCTTTTTGTACGACGTGTTTTTTTGTTAGCTTTCTTGCACCGTTGCTTGCGTCTTACCCACCTTATTGTTGGTATCTACTGAAAATTATTCGAACATAAAATTGTCTGCTCTACATTCATTCATTTTTTTTCTTCCTTTTGCGTGTTTTTGTTGTTGTTTGTGTTTTATATTTGCTCGATTTTGCAGCAATCGGCTTTCTTCGTGGGCGCTGTTGTTGTTGTTGCAGCTTTCTTGATTCTTGTTGTTGTTATTGTTGTTGTTGTTATTGTTGTTGTTGTTGTTGTTGCAGTTTTCTTGATTGTTGTTGCTGTTGTCGTTCATCGTCTTATTTTAAATACATTTTCCCATTCATGCGCTTGTGTGAATTTGTCGTCCTTAAGGATATTTACTCCTTGAAAATGTGTTTACTCTTGTTTGTGTTGTAGTGCATATTTTAATTGTTACGTTTGTTCGTTTTATTTAAATTTGAGTTGTTGTCGACTTCTTCTACGGCGTTGTCGTCTGGCGTCTAATGTTTCTTTCCTTCCGTTTGGATTTCCCAGCTTTTTGAGTTGTGCAGTTGCTTTCGGTTGCTGGAGCTTGAATTTCGAGCTGTTTTTGTTGTTGTACGTTTTCGTGTGGCATGTAATGTCTGTCGACTTTCCTGTTCCCCTTTTTTTGTTTTATTGTTTTTTTGCTGCTTTGTAAGACATGACTTTTTTGTTGTTGCTGCAAATATGCAAATTCACAAAAGAGTAAAGTTAAAGTCTTTTAATTAAACTTCTAAAAATAGCAAGCATTCCATTCTTTATGAATTTGATTGTTTGCATTGTGTGACGTGTGCATATGTACTTACCTATAAATATGTATGTAAGTATGAAGTTACCTATTTACATAACCATATTTGTTGAAATTGAGCTCATTGTTTTGGCTTCCACATTGGGCTGAAACATGCTACATGTGTTTTCCAGGATTTACTTAGCATTATATCTAAGCTTTTATAGATGAGAAGATGTGTGATGCGTTTGCTATCAAAATCAGCTCATTTCATATATTTCTTAAATTCACTTGTTTGCATATTTTGAAAGTTTGGAGCGTTCTTCATAAACTGACGAGGTGATATAGCTCAAATCAAGCTCGTTCCAACCCAAGATTAGATGAAAAATTTCGAAGTGCAAATATATACACGTAGACAGATTTGACCCGTTTTGATAAAACAGAAGTGTTCCAATTTTTGAGATCATTAAAAGCCCATCCGACTTAGACAGCCTAAGCGCAAACAGTCCTCTATTTAATTGTTGGGGTAAGTGGAAAAAATTCAACAACTATTTACAGCGAAGGTTGAGTGTATAGCTATTTCACGAAAAACCATTTTCGATCATCAGCACTCTTTTCGGAAGTGGATGCACCGGGGATTGAACCCGAGTCCATTCCAACTTCAGCCGCAATGACCCAACGGATAAACACACTCGGCCATTGAGACTCTGTGCAAGCTGTTGGATTTTCCCCACTTTTGCCTTTTTCATTTTCAACATTAACGTTAGTGTGTATATGCTTTTGCATATATTCTCCACAAACGTGCTGAATTTTTGTTGTAGGCAGTTCGCAATGAACATTAGGCGCATTTCTGTCGTACCCAAGCATGAAAAGAATACTCGCTTATTCATAAAATTACCTTCAAAGCAACAACACCAACTCGACTATTTTAAAAATGGACTCGGGTTCAATCCCCGGTGCATCCACTTCCGAAAAGAGTGCTGATGATCGAAAATGGTTTTTCGTGAAATAGCTATACACTCAACCTTCGCTGTAAATAGTTGTTGAATTTTTTCCACTTACCCCAACAATTAAAAATTGAATTAAAAATAAAAATTTCGTGCTAAGCACTAAAAACTCTTTCAAGTCCTCTATTTAGTCTATTTGTCAGATTTCGATAGATTTTTGGCACAAAATTAGAGAAGGCGAGTCCCGAATTCAAAAACCGACCAGTACCGAATATTAATCTGAAAAGTAGGTGAATGCATACATATTCATACATATCGATGCCTTACTTTCTCAACCTCGTATCTTAAATAAGGAAACTTTTCAGGAAACAAAAAAAACTGTTTATTTTTTTACCGTCGTTTTTAATGTAAAAATTTTAATGCAATTATTAAGACATGAATTATAACTATGTGCACAATTAAAAATTATATACTTATCTATGTTCGTTTACGCATAAAACGAATTTTTTAAGGTACGAGTTTGCTGCATTAACGATAATTTCATTTTTGAAACTTGATTTATAAGTTACTCGTTTGCTGCACTTATATGCATACAACGAAGATACTTCAAAACTATTAAATAAAATCAATATTTTGCTTAAATTCAATGTTTTATTTGTTAGAGGATATTATAAAAAAAACAAGTAAGGAAGCCTAAGTTCGAGTGGAATCGAGCATTAGGTACTCAGCTGTATGCTTTCATTGTTTGTTTGCGTTTGAGGGAAATACGATGTGATTTATATAAAGCGGGTGCTGCATAAAATAGGCGTAGCCACGCCCATTTTCAAAATTGCAAAATTTCATTCCTTTATGACTTCTAGTTACAAAGATATCACGTTACAAATTCCTAAAGGGTTTTCCAGAAATATTTTTGTTGAAAAGTAGGCGTGGTCATAAACCGATTTCGCTAAATTTTTGAGCATGTATTACCACAAGTTATTAAAGTGTACAAACTGATTTTCGTCATAACATCTCAATTATTTGTAGGGTTATAGGCTCAGAAATCTCGTATATTCCTGCTTCTAAAAGTAGGTGGTGCCACGCCCATTTTCCAAAATTTTTGTGTTTTTTATTTTATGTCCATAGTTGGACTCCTTCCATAAAATTTCAATGATATATCTTTATATTTGACAGATATCGCTTAAAATGTTTCTATTACGTCACTTTATAATACACATATATAAAAGTGGGCGTGGTCGTCAACCGATTTCGGCAATTTTTCGTCCAAACATTTGCCTAAGTAAGTATATCACGCGTAATAAATTTCATCGATATATCTTCAACGGTTTCTAAGTTATGACTCATACAACTTTCAATGTTTTCCCCTTAATAAGTGGGCGTGGCACCGCCCATTTTCCAAAATTTTTGTGTTTTTTGTTTTTTGTCCGTAGTTGGACTCCTGCCGCAAAATTTCAGTGATATATCTTTGTAATTGACAGAGATATCGCTTAAAATGCTTTATTAGGTCACTTTACAATACACATATATAAAAGTGGGCGTGGCCGTCAACCGATTTTTCCTCCAAACGTTTACCTAAGTAAGTAAATCACGCATACCAAATTTCATCGATATATCTGCTACGGTTTCCGAGTTAGGGCTTGTAAAAGTTTTACAGTAAAACTTTCAATAGTTGCCACTTAATAAGTGGGCGTGGCACCGCCCATTTTCCAAAATTTCATCAAATTTTTTCATAAGGGCCAGAGCTCAATACGTGGGTAAAATTTTATCGCTCCAGCTATATTAGTGGCTGAGATACCAAATTTCCGACTTTTTCTATATAGGAAAAGTGGGCGTGGTCATGGTCCAATTTCGCCCATTTTCAATACCAACCGTCCCAGTCTCGATACCAACTTGCATTCCAAATTTCATCAAAATATCTCAATTTTTGCGCGAGTTAGAGTGTGTACAGACGAACGGACGGGGGATGACAAAACGATTAATACGCCTTTAAATATACATGTATATTAAGATAAGAGTTTGACGCAGTTATGAAAAAAGCATTGATTGAGATACCAAGATATTTATTCCTATTTTTTTTTGCTATAGACACAATCTATTGAGATAGGAATTTGTTGCAGTTATAGAACAGAAAAATAGGAATCGTTTGATATGAAAATCTCAAAATCGCATTTTTTTTAAGATACGAGGTTGAGAAAGTAAGGCATCGATATGTATCATGACATCACATTATGATATCACATCACATAATCACATCATGACATCACATCACATCATGACATCACATCACGGCATGACATCACATCACATCAAGACATCACATCACATCATGACATCACATCATGACATCACATCACATCATGACATCGTATCATGACATCACATTGTATTCGCATTCTCCTACTTTTCATATTAATATTCGGTACTCGGTGTTCGATATTTGAATTCGGGACTCGAATTCGCTATACGTATTCGTTTCGATATGCAGTATTCGTGGTCGGTATTCGGTATATGTACGTGTTCATACTGGTATCCGTATTCCCCTTCACACACTTTTCATACTCATATTCATACATATTCACATGCATATTCGTATGCATATTCGGTTACTCGGTACTTGGTATTCGTATTCGATATTCGGTATTCGCATTCCCTTCCGTAAGTCATAATCGCTACGATCCGTGCTTTACCGTCGTTGGCGAGAATGTTGAGAACGAATAACCTAGTTCAATCGTTATTCCCTTTCAGAGCTTTGCTTGGAAATTATCGTCGTTCGGTACTGGACTTGAGGTCAATTGATAGAGTGAGCACCGATAAAAAGAGCGTACAACGTTATGTGGAGACATGCTTTAACTCCATGAGGCACATGATATAGGCGGTTCATTTATATTACCGATTTCAATCTTCCTTCAATAGTGTAGCCAGGTTGACTCCCCGACTCATCTGACGTTTGCTTGTTTTATGAGATCTTAACTAGTGTTCAAAGCATGGCAATCGAGCTGGTGATTTGCTGCAGGCTAGGTAATTTGAGGTTCAATTTACCGTGATGCCACTGTGATCTGAGATCCATATGACGTTCAGGTTATAGCTTTCCGCTATGCTTGTTTGGACATAACCTACACCTCATTGTCCCAATAACGTAGTGTTCTGCGTTGTAGAGACTTTGGGCAGTTTGGCTATTAGAAAATATGTTAGCAGAGTTAGTGTACGACTCGTTAGTCAGCTCTATGTAGGTACATATACGTATAAATTAGAAGGTTGTTAAAGGATAATCGCTGGACAAAAGGCTTAATATACACATGTTCGTAAAAACAAAAAGAAAACTAATGGAAATTGTATGTTTTTCTTATTAATTTTCATTTAGTCTCTTTGGAAAAAATAATTTATACCCATTTTGTGTTAATATACCTTAAGTATGGTCTATTTGCTTTATCCGAAATACATTAAAACTTTACTTCACTTAAACTTGATGAACTCATCCAAAATTTAACCGATTTCTGGAAAGCGCATTAAATAACGCAGACTACCGTGTGATTTAATTAAAAACTAATGTCCGATTTCGGGAAGAGTATAGGGCAAGAAGTTGAAGATTCATGAGAAAAAAAAAGAAAATTATCACTTTAGACCGCGATATTACCTTCCCTGGGTAGTGTACCAAAAAACGGAATACGCCATTCGATTTAGCGGTTAATTCTACGTATGGATGGATATCACTTTTTTTCTCGTGCAAAATCCTAACTTTTTTCCTAAATAAATCTAAACATATCTTGAAATTCTGGGAATTTTCGCGGTTTTCGGTGTAGCTCACGCCAATTTTTTGAAAAGTGAAATTTTTTTTTCAGTCTACTTACTCTAAAACATCCTATTTTTATATTCCAGTGCCGGAGGGAATATCTAAAAAAAACTCATCTAATACATATGTTGTATGCACATAAATACATACACATGTTCAGCATCAGTTTTCGCCAACTCTGCTTATGGCCAACAAGTGGCAACACATTGCTATAAATAACATAAATACAAATGCAATAACAACAACAAAAAATTGCGCGCATTTGTCCTTTTATAAAATCTGTTCGTGGTCACGCCGCGAACCTTTAGCAACAACAATTCCAATTCTCCATAAGAGAAAAATCATGTAAAATATTTCATTCGTAAAACGAAGGTGAGATAAGGGTGGTAATGGCTTCGAAATGAGCAAACGGCATGCATAAGGTATTGTAAATGTATTTTATGTACGTATGTATGTAAATTACAGCCTTGTGGGAAGTGGGCGCCATTTTTTGTGTCTGTCCCTTCGATCTGGCAATGCAAATTATCGCCAATAATGTAACTGCAACTCATTATGCGCAAGCAACCGTGCAACAGCAGCGGCGCAAATGTTGTACTGATAAGAGTGCATAAAAATATGTGCTCATATGTATGTACATATGTATGTTCATTGAGTATAAACAAGGATGTATGTGTGTACATTAGGTTGGTCACCAAATGTATGGAGAGAAACTTTATAGCATATTTCCTCAACCTCACCCCATAAGTCGATGATAATGTAGTCGAAGATGCCACATATAATTTTTTTTCCCGATCGAAAACGGCTATGGGGTGTCGCAGAGGGCCCAAAGTTGAAATTACCATATAAAGACCAAAAAATTAAATAACATTTTTTTATATCCAATAGTTAAAATCAATAGTCTTGTACTCAAGGATACCAAATATTAATTTTGGTCATGATCGGAGACGGTTAAGAGGTGTCACGCAGGGTTCTAACATGGTTATCTGGACTTTGACTCATTTGGGACCGTCTCCGACTGGGATAAAAATTTATATGCAATATCTTTGAGTACGAGTACAGCAACATCAATTTTGGCTATTAGATTAAAAAAAATAAAATAAGTTTTTAAAGTCGTCATATGGTAATCTGAACTTTCAGCCTATGCGACACCCTTTATCAATCTCCAATCGGAACCGTACTTTAACGATTTAGGGGTTGAGACTGAAGAAGAATGTTCATTTGACTTTAAGGACCACCCTAATATAGATATACCGCAGAAAGTCGGCATTTGTTGCTTTACCACCGGCGGTGCTGCAAGTTCTCTTATATGTAGATACTTTCAGGGTACCTATGTAAGTATAAAAGGTATTTTGGCGAATTAGCCATGGGTAAGGGCGCAATTTTTTTGGTGCTGATGCAATAACTCCAGCGCCACTCGTGGCGCCAACTCACGGTACTGGCGCAATAACACCTTTAGCGCAATTGTCATGGAATAATCGATAAATAACATTTTTTCGCTTGTTACTGTTCACCATCCCCGTTTAATTTCTTTTGGTGCAATTCTGCTTACATATACGAGGGCACAATTAATTTAAATTTTCATAATAATTAGGAAACATATTCCGTATATTTGTGAAAATATGCTGGAAATTAGAGTCACATAGATCACTATCAAGCATACATAATTGTCACGGTGTCATACGTATACATATACTATAGTGCTGTTATTGGCGTTGTGGTTGCGGAATTTTACACTAGCGCTATATTGGTGCTGGTGTTAGCGCACGAAATTGAGTCGGTTTTATATTACAAAATTGAGTTGGCGCAATATTGAGTTGGCGCTATATTGAGTTGGCGCATTTCTCAAATCGGAGTTAGCGCAATAACGCCAGGGTTGGTGTTAGCGCAATTGCGCCGCGCAGCGCAGTGTTACCCATGCCTATGGCGAATGCATTTTATTGTTGTTGTCGTTTTGGCTGCTGTGTCGTAATCACTACGAAATTGCATTTTGCATTTAATGTAAATTGTACAAATTCGCGGTCGCGTAAAGAGCATATTTCTGCTAAGTGAAAGTATTTTACTTGTCTGCGTGCATTAATGGTGAAAGTACTGAAAAATGCTAACGGACTGCTGTGGCACTGCTTGCCACAAATTATGCTCTTATATCGTTGCATTTGCATCTGCTAGCGCCCATTTTTCGCGGCAATAATTCACTTTTATGTGCTTTCAATGAGCTGCTGAAAATGGGCATACAGGTGCTAAATACCATGTACAATCAAAAAAAAAAAAAACCTAGATTATGGAAAAATGTGAATGATTCGGCGCTAAAGACAATTTTTATTGTTTTATCAAGGAATAAAAACCACGTTTTAAAGAAAATTGTACACCAAAACAATGAAAATTGTCTTTAACGCCGAATAATTCCCACTTTTCCATAATCTGAGCAATTTTTTTTGAGTGTAGGAAAAAAAGTAAGAATAAAAGGCTGTTATGATTTCTCGCGCAATAAAAAATAAAAAAAAAACAAAAAATAATATGGAAAATATAAAAATAACAACTAAAACATGACTCTGGAAATGAAATGCTGCTTGTTTAGATATTCATTAAAAGATACCATTTCCATACATGTTTAACCGGAAAATTTAGATATGCATCAAAATGTCTATATCTGAATTATTGCTTGTATAGGAGTTATATATATCTTATTGTGATCCGATTTGGCCGATCAGTTGTGTAAAACAGTGCACCCGTATACCGAATTTCAATCAGATATATGAGATACTGAGGGACAAGTGGAATAAGTTAGTATTGAAACAGACGGAATTAGCTTAATCGACTCAGCTATTTAAGACACCAACGGATATTTGTAGCATAAATCCTAACAAAAAATTAAACACTCTAAAATCTGAATATACTGCGCTACTGTTGATATCTCTCTGCACTTGTTTATACATAAATCACCCCTTTATCCCTGCCTACATATACGTTAGGCCGGAGCGATTTACTAACGTATACCGTGCCATCGAAATTGGGATTCCTCTAATTATTCTGAGTAGAAAGCTCTTCTACGACATTTGTCTAAAATTAATTTTCATATTCCGGAATTTGGTTTTTATGGACCAAGAAGGGTTTTTTTGAAAATCAAGAATGGACAAAAATCGACAAAAAATTAACCAGGCCAATATGCACATCAAATTTAATCAAAATTGTATGCTAAATCCAAATACGAAATTAAAATTAAAATCGGATGAGCTATTTTTGAGATATAGTCTGATTTCCGGGTTTGTAGGCTGAATGCTTAGAATCGCATCTTTTCTCAATTATCTCTAGCGGTATATAATATATCTTAAATTTTCTTGCAAATTACTTAAAGATAAGTAAATTTAATATAAAAACAATATTTTAAAATTAGAAATTAGCTTCCGGTGTGAGAAAATTAAAATTCACTCTTTTTTACTTAGTCCAAAAAAAATTTTGGTATGAGATCTTTTACCTATCTTAATTCAACTCTAAGAAATTATAATATAATAATAATACACTGGCGCTATTTTTATGGCCGAGTTTATCTCCTAATTCGAGGTGTGTTCTTTAAATTTTGTTTTTCCTAACAATTGGGTGGACCTACAGTTTTAGGCCGGCTCCAAACGGCGAATGCATTTTTTGTGAGAAGCTTTTTTATGGCAGAAATACACTCGGAGGGTATGCCGCCCACTGCCGAGAGGTGACCGCTATTTCTAAAAACCTAATTGTTGTGATTTAATTAAATAAAAGATTTATTTGTGTTTGCTCGGACTGGGGTTTGAACCCGAGACCTCTGGTATAGCAGGTGATCACTCTACCCACTGCACCACAGCGGCAACTCTAAGAAAAACTCAAGGCTAATCATACGCCACAGGTTACTACTGGAAACAAAAAACGATTTTCAAGCACAATGTCGATTAATTTCCCTCCATACAAATCGCACCGGCCTAATACATGTACATATACATATGTATGCACACAAATATGTACATATTTACATGCACTGAGCTGAAAGTCATATGCGCCACAAATCCAATACAAATTTGTCAAAAGATTGCCAACATAGAAGATTGAAAACGTAGTAACAATTTAAATCGATAAAAATAAAATAGGATTTAGTAAAATAGATTTTCACTTTGACGCCCTCAATTCGACGAAGCATTTCAATATAAACAGACCAGCAGATGGAAATCGAAAAGCAAAAGCAGCAAAAAAGACAAAACACCATATAGTCTTATCAAATCCGACAAATGCCTTCTATAAAATAAAATAAACCTACACAAGTGAAAAAAATGAGCAGAAGCAACTCTGTGTTGTGCCGTGAAAACAAACAAGCAATAACAATGACAACAAAACATTGCATTTGGCCTGGCGGCCCCCAAAGTAGCAAAGGTGACTGCAAGTGCCAACAATATCTAATATTGTTGTTGTTGTTGCCTGTCGCACAAATTGCGAAAAATTGCCACACAGTTTACCATACTCAAATGCGATCAGCGCCAGACCAGACCCACCTTACAACCCCGTGTGTGTGTGTAAGTGGCATTGCGAAGCTGTCTGTGCGGAGCAATGAGAAAGGATTATCTTGGCAATGGAAATTTACACAAAACGCCACAGCGACAACATTTTCCTTTTATTGGCCATTAAAACGACTTAGCGCTTTGGCTTGTGATTTGCGCTGTGCCACTGTGTACTTCCTCTCTTCCTGTTCTTCACTGTGTCCTTTCGCGCTGTTCCGCCATTTGCCATTGCCATTAGCTGCCTTACAGTCACAGCACAGTTGCTTGCTTCAGTTGTAGTATAGAAAAGTAATCGATGTGCTTATATGTGTGTATGCGTGTTATGCGCCTGCAAGTATGCAATGTCGTACGTTGAAAGTGTGACAAACTTACGTACGTAAGTCACAAGGTGTTTATTGAATTGGCAACACTTTCAATTTATTGCATATTTCTCTGTCATTTCACGGCTTTTCTCACTTTGCATTATTGCTTTGATTTCCTTTTTTTCGCTGTCGCCTTTTTTTGTAAAAATATATGTCTTTGGCTACATGCATATACTCGTACATATCTATGTACATACATATGTACATGCAGTTACTAAAAAAAAGTTCAAAAATCCTTTGACAAACAAGCTGAGAAAATAATAATTTGTTTTCGATTTAATGTGGCTTAGCTGAATTTATTTGGTCTTATGGCGGTGATGGTGGTTCGTGCGGCTTGGTTCTTGGGCAATTTGGCTAGCGTTGTTTGATTTCCGTTTGTAATATTTTCTTTTTAAGGTGTTTATTTCGCCATTTGTAGAATTTAAATAAATTCTTATTTATGATTTTGGTTAGCGAAGGAGCATAGCTTTAAATACGAGAATTTAGTATGGAAAATATAAATACTTCTTATTGTGTCATTGGCTGCTTTATTGGCAGTTGTGATTATGCAATAAAGCAAACAGAAACTATTTGATACTTTGCATGAAAGAATCGAGTTTAAATTTAGGCATTTATTGACCTAACATATGTTGATATAATCGAATCCAATAGAACTAATGAAAATTCATTCCATTCATTTATTTAATTTAACGAGCTCAGGCCCAGGTTATATTTAATTTTTTATTTTTTAGAAACTACACCTTTTCCAACTGTATTTCGGAAAAGTGAAAATGTATTTCAGTAAAGCTCAAATTAATATCAGAAAACACCAAATGGTTTTCAGAAAACCTCAAATGTATTTAAGAAGTTCCAATTGTATTTCAGAAAACCTCAATTTCCGAATAGCTCAAATGTATTTCAGATTTTCCAAATATATTTCAGAAAACTACAAATCTATTTCAGAAAACCACAAATGTATTTCATAATAACACAAATGTTTTCAGAAGAAGTCAAATGTATTTCAGAAAAGCTCAAATTAATATCAGAAAACACCAAATGGTTTTCAGAAAACCTCAAATGTATTTAAGAAGTTTCAATTGTGTTTCAGAAAACTTCAATTTCATTTCCGAATAGCTCGAATGTATTTCAGATTTTGCAAATCTGTTTCAGAAAACCACAAATGTATTTCAGAATAACACAAATGTATTTCAGAATAACACAAATGTATTTCAGAAGAAATCAAATGTATTTCAGAAAAACTCAAATGTTTTTCAGAACACCCAAATATATTTCAGAAAATATCAAAGTCGGTAAAAATTATATTTTGTTATGAATGAAATGTTAAACAAGTTGTTCTTCAAAAACCCGAAGAATATAACATGCGTGTAGAAAGATGTCAAACAAAACAATTTATTTGATTGAAGAAGTGAATAATTTTTGAGTAAATTTTCGTATCCCGAGTTATATAAATTAGCGCTTAAATGGAATTAAAGGATAATTGCGCAATTTGTATGGTTGACATGTGCAGGCAACCGGTTCTCCTATTGCTTCCATGTCTGACAGATTTAGTCATGGTATGCGATAATGCGCCGTGTCATGCGGGATTGGAGTGAGTGTGTAATAACGGAGGAGCTACACTTGTACGTCTCGGACCGAACTCTCCGATTCTTAATCCTATTCAGAGTATTTGGTCCAAAATTTAATCCTTTGTAAAAACGAATATAGCACTTCCAAACATGAATGGATCAGGCGTAATCGAAAGGCGGTGTTATTGTACAAACAAAGCAGACCGTTCGAACGGCTGATTGTGCTCGCTCTATGCAGCATGCATCATCCTTCTTCTCGGAAGCTTTGGCATTGCGTGACATGCCAAATTTAAATTAATTTGCTTCTTATTTAAATTTTGCAACTTTTCATTCATATCAAAAAGTAATTTTTACCGACTTTTCTGAAATATATTTGGGTGTTCTGAAAAACAATTGAGTTTTTCTGAAATACATTTGACTTCTTCTGAAATACATTTGAGTTAATCTGAAATACATTTGTGGTTTTCTGAAATACATTTGTGCTTTTCTGAAATAGATTTGCAAAATCTGAAATACATTTGAGCTATTCGGAAATGAAATTGAGGTTTTCTGAAATACAATTGGAACTTCTTAAATACATTTGAGGTTTTCTGAAAACCATTTGGTGTTTTCTGATATTAATTTGAGCTTTTCTGAAATACATTTTCACTTTTCCGAAATACAGTTGGAAAAGGTGTAGAAACAAGCTTTTTAAGCATGGATGTAACTGCAGCTGTTTCACCTTAGATCCCTCTAAGACTCATCAGGTTACTTTTGCTTCTGTCAAGACTCGAACTTGCGCACTTTGCAGTACAATAACTACAGTTCTAACCGCTGAGCTATTGCCTGCCTTCGAAATCTGATAGAAAATTTGTTGCTAGTTTCTTTCCTACTATAATTCGTTTCTAACTTATGCACATAAATATGTACGTATTTACATATTATTGTATGATTAATTTAACGAGCAGATTCATTCATTCCATTCAGTTTACTTATTTTCTCGAAGAAACACACAATGAGCGTGGCGTTTTCAACTATTACGTGTCTTAATTTAGATGCTGTCTAATTTTCGTATCAATCGGACAATCCAATCAAAAGTTAGAAGCAAAAGTGTACATATAATACAACTCGAGATTTTTACAGAATAAAAACTTGAGAGCTTGCAATGAAAAACCACGAAGAAAAATTTTATTTTTCCTTACGGTTTTATATAAAGCGTACCATAACTTTGATATTGTCGAGTTTTGGTGTTGATCGTTCAATCCAAACAGAAGTTACAAGTGAAAATATACTTAGCATACAACTGAAGTTTCATATCGAGTTTAAACTTTGAGAGCTTCTCCTGCAAAACACAGTTTTCAGACTTAATACTGTCTTGTTTGGAAGCGTCGATATATATTCCAGCGAATAAAAATTCAACGACATTGACTAAGTCATGTTATGCGAATGAATAAAGATGTTCCCATCCGATGCTTCGTTCCAGAAATTATTTCTATAGACAGACACTGTTTGCAGAACAGAAAAGAAGTGAGGATCACGTGGAGAATGAGTAGGCAGAAATCATTGAAGCGAACTGTGGAAAGGCAGTTTGGGGGCGAAGTAATTTCAACACAGACCGAAAGAACACTATCCACATTTATTGCCAATTTAAATTTGCGAAATTTCGCCTGTGTGATTTTCAAATAAATGCGATAAGGGTTAAAATACACATCGTAGATAAATATGTTATTAGGAAAAATATAATAAAATTGCAAGAACTTTAATTTCGTAGAATACTTTAACCCTGTAACACCTCCATGGAGAGGTTCTTTTGACCCTTGTTTTATAAAGACCAAAAAACTAGTATTTTGAAGGTCGTTAGAGGGTTAAAATGTTTCAGAAAATTATTCGTCATAAAATTTCAATAGTCTTCCCAGACAAAATCTCTGATCAAACAACGCAAATGACCACAGGATATACATTATAATCACAAATCATGTATCACAGTTTAATATGGACTGGTTAACGCCTATTAAAATACATAATTATATAACACAGGATCTGATTATTGCGATACGTTTGATTTTAATATATAGGTATTTTTAGAATATCAGTGGTAATGGAAAAATTACGTTCACTGAAATAAATTTTGGTATAAATTTTAAACTTTTTTGTTCGATATATAGGACACGACCGAAAAATTATTAAAATTTATACTTTGAAAGGATTTTTAAGCTTTTAAGGTTTAGATTTTATGCCAAATTAAGATTTATTTTAAGACTTTCAAAAGTTTAAAATTTAAACTTTTTTTTGGTTTAAATTAAAAAAATATGTCTGCTCCCAAATCCTCTTCATGATTTTCCCTATTGTATCTTCTTTCCTACCCTCTTTTTCTTCTTTTCTTCCTTCTTCATTTTATCTGTTTCCATAATTATTTTGTTGTTTCCATAATTCAAACAACGCCACACAGTCGTTCATTCAAATTGTCTAATAACTATAAGTGAGCCTTCTATATTATTCATTTCTCGAAAAAGCAAGTTGGAATTTCAAATCAAAAATTATAATTTTTTCGTTAAAATAAAATCTTACGACCAACGAAAGTTTACGAAAGTACCAATACGTACACATCTGCAGTAGCAGCGTATTGGCAGCGCAGTAGATACGAGCTCATTTACGGGTAAAACATGCATAGAATATACCCGTGCAGAGGCATTGCGCGACTTGCCTGTATTTACTTACGCCTATAACTTTTTTATTCGTTGATAGCTTATTTTTTTGCTAATAGAATGGAGCTTCACTTAAAGGAGTAAAACCGAAGATGAAAATATTGGTTTTAAAGATATTGCCTGACAAAGGCAATTTTTTCTTAAAAAAATCGAAAAAATTCAAATTGAATCGTCAATATTTCAGAAACTATAAGAGTTAGAGAAAAATGTTATAGGAGCCATGAAAAGGAAATTTGATTTTCTTTCGGTTGGTGTCACCCCAAGCAAGATAGTTTGGGTTAAAGAGATATACGGGATTAAGTGTAGCCATTGGCCAAATAACGGTAAATTGCCGATATCTCAAAAATCTACACATAGAATTAAAAATTAACCCGATTTTCGGAATCAGCGACCGATTTTACATATAGATAGGATGGTCGCGTTTAGAGTATTTTTTGGCTGTAGAGCAGTGTAATCAGAAGCAAATTTAAATTGGGAAAAGGGCCACGTTCTACTAAAGCTGTGATCAGTTGTTGTTGTTTTTGCTCAGTGATTCGTTCACAAGTCCCTCTAACTTTACCAATACTAAGATCTAGATCAAAGTATTAAAAATTCAGGCTATTCATCAAAAAGGTGGAGCTAATAAAAATACGATTTTTGCTGTGGCAATTTCTTGGCTGAAAGTAAAAGCTGCATGCAAGAGCTTGTTAGCCATGAGTAATGATTTATAAACTAACTATTTACATATAAACAATCTAAATCAAATTTATGTTTTATTGTAATAATACGTAAGTCTATTTGTTCCTTTTTTTGTTTTTGGGAAAATATATTTATCATTTTTGGCAAAAAGGGCAAATGCGATTTTAATATACAATTTTATATGATTCCCTTTTATATACTGTAAACAAATGTCCTTTACTCGCGCAATTTGCGCATATGTGCTATGCTAATCATATGCATTTTCTATAGATAATTTTATTTTCAGCAAAATTTCTAATAAATCAAAATCTTTGTTACAAATTAAACGGGCTTTGTTGTCTAGTGACTGCGACTGCGTGTTGGGCCACGACAAATTGCCACGAAATGCAGTAGCTCAGCGCTTTTTTGGATATATATGTAGCTATGGTTTTACGAGTATATATAAATTATATATACATATCTACGGTTGCATATATGTAAAAGTACTAGTCTGTTTGTGCGTGTGGATTTGCTGTACGAATTTTGTGCATCATAAAAATATTTTATGCGCTTATAAGCGCTTGCCAAATTGTATATTGCACAAAAACACTTATCTAGCCATAACCATATCAATCTATACACTCTATACTATATAGAGTATAGCGAACTTTATTTATCACATCGTTGATCAGAAAATATTATACCACAATATTTTAACAAACAATAAAGTCGCGAAAGCGTTGATTTATTTGTCTGCACTTGACTCCAACTGGCCTTAGCAGCCAACAGCAGCAGCAGCAGCAGCAAATGCATTTCATTACATTGCCCCTGCCCGCCTGGTACACCTTTAACTGCTGCAAAATAAACTGCGAAAATGCGATGCACCGGCCACGGCAGTGGCGTGATTACTTTGCACCGCTGCAACGCCAACATAATTCATTTCCGCTCATTGTCAGTGAAGGATAAAAGCCAACAAAAAAAGCTTAAAATATGTATATGTAAATCGAAAAAGTGCAAAATTTCAACCAATTGACAATGGCATAAAAGCTCAATAAAATATTTTTTTTTTTTGATTGAGGTAAAAGAAAAAAAATAATGAAATGCAACAGAAATGAAAAATATAATAAAGTCATCATAACAATGCAGGTGAATTGAGTGGAAACGAACAAGCCCGTACGCACACAAATATACAAAGCATTTTTTTCATTCAGAGTTGCTCGAAAAGGGAGTGAGCGCAAAAGCTTTTTTTGAATAGTCGCTTTGGGAATTGTGTGAGGCGTTGGTGCTTTATATATATGTGTGTACATTAGGCCGGGCGATTAACTAACCTATTATATCGTTATTATCGTAATTCGATATTCGACTCTCGTCGGCTTGATATTTCAATTCGATACCGAACGAGCGACGATACCGTTTTGCTTTCTGTATTTCGATAGGAAAACTTTTCTTATAATATTTTAAAAAGTGCATGAAAGGCCTTTATTATCTCTCCGAAGTTGTGTTCTCACTTGTAAACAAATAAGAAATGATTTAAATCCACAAAAATATTAAAATTTTAAAGTTATATTTTTCTGCGGTTGACATATTCGATAAGGCAAAACGATAGCTAAGGTGGTGTCGAATTGTTTCTGACGATATTTATGTTTACGGAAAGCAAAAACGATGTTTCGACATCGAATTTCGCTCGATATCGAATTACGGAAAGCCACCCCCAGTTTCCTCTCATTTTTCTGAGTAGAACACTCTTTCACGACATTTGTCTAAAATTAATTTTCATGTTCCGGAATTTGATTATTGTGGATCAAGATGGATTTTTGTTAAACAAAAATGGACAAAAATCGACAAAAAATTAACCAGTCCAATATGCACATCAAATTAAACCAATGTTTTATGCTAAATCCAAATATGAAATTGGAATTAAAAATGAATGAGTCGTTTTCGAGATATAGCCTGATTTCTTGCTATAGGGGCTAAATGCTCAAAAGCGCATATTTTCAAAATTATCTCCAGCTGTATATATATATTATAATATATCTAAATTTTTTTTGAAAATTACTTAAAGATAAGTGAACTGAATATAATAACAATTTTAAAACTATAATCTATCTTCCCGTATAGGAGAAATATAATGCACTCTTCTTTCTTTAGCCTAAACCCCTGGTATGTTAGTTCGCTGTTATAGTCAACCGATATCGATGATTTTCGCTGACAGCACTTTGTGTACAATAAATAGAGCTCGGATAATATGTGAAAATCAAACGCCCACAATTATGCTACGTATTTTTTTTGAGCACGTCCACTGGCAAGTTTAAGGGTGGGGTAAATTCGGGTCTAAGCCCCCCGTGAATGCAGTTGGATTTTTTGCTTACTAGGATGCCAGAAAAATAAATTATTAAAGTTTTTTATGGGTTGCACGTGAAAAATTGCAAAGAATGCTACAATAAATAAATATAATAGTAAGCAATAATAATAAATAAAGTATAATAAATAAATAATAAATAAATATATAATTATAAAGAATAAAGAAAAAAATTAAAAATTTGTAGAGACTCGCTTAAATTTTAGACAAAATCTTCGCACGTGAAGGAAGAACAATTACAGTTTCAAACAAAATATATTTTGAATGAAAATGAGGCAAGTGTATATTAGCAAATGATTTTTACTATAAAAAAAATTAAAGCATGAATAACGAGTATTCATGAACATTGATGTGTAAACAGTTTCGAAATCGGATATTTATTCCCTTTTCCTTATTCCTTTTTTTCCTGGTTTTCTATGGATTAAAATGCGACTATAGTTTTTGTAATTTTTGTTGTCATTGTGACTGCTACTATTTTGTTGTTTTTGTTTGTTTTGGTTTTTGGTTTTTAAATTTTGATTTTTTATTTTCTTTTGTTTTGTATTACTTCGTATTCGCTTCGCTTCGTTGCTGTTGTTGCTGATATTTGCATTTGCACGACTATGCATGCAAGCATTTGTAAGTACATGCCTAGCTACCTACCTACCACTGACAATGCCAAGGTCATTTACGGTTTACGCATTTACATGTTTACGCGTAAACTTTACCTGTTTTTCGAAATTACTCGTAGCTACAGCAAAGATGTTTACACATCAAAAATACTAATACCTGTTATTTGAGAATTTTTTTCTAGTTGTCCTCTGCATTTTTTTCATGCGAATTTACATGCCGAAAAAAATTGCGTACTAGAAAATAATATACAATTTCTACTCAAAAAGTTACAAATTTGGCTGAAAAATTGGCGAATTTTCCAGAATTTTGCACAAACTTTTTAACTTTAATATATTTGGTTTCTGTTATAGCTTTTTTATATAACAAATTAAAATTATTAAAAATACATAAATAAATATATTTTACGAATAAAATCACTTTCTATTCTGGCTTTATTTCATCACACACCACTGTATGTTTATTTAAACTGCAAATTTGTGTAACATGATTAAGAACTTTTCTAATAAAATCTTCACCCCTTTATATTTAAATTGTAATCCCGCCACTGAAAACAAACAAAATTTACAAAATGTAGCATATTTTGAGGCGCTTGATTTCACCTATTTTTCCGAGCTCTAACAATACGTGCTAGAAATTCAAAATTTCAGAATTTTAGCTGCAAAAATTGAAGAGTTATACCCCAAAACGTAGACATATGTATGCTGTTTGGTATTTATTTTCTAGTTTATTCAACTCAACGCCATAGGTACTACCGGCAGCACGATATCTATTAATATACTCCATACAAATCGCCCCGGCCTAATATATATACATATGTACTGGAATAATGTTGAAATGAAGCAAAAAAAAAAATGCAATTGACGTCAATTGAAAATAAAATTCACAATTCATTGAACACACCGCAGCGCAGCCACAAACAACGAGTTAGTCAGCCGTGCATCGGTGTTACGTACTCAACGATTTCTGCTTTTTTTTTTTGAGTCTACATTGAGTAAACTTTTACCCACATGACCTTAAAATGCCAGGTATTTTTTGGAATTTTGACTAATATCTGCATATAGCTTATGACTGAATTATCCTATATTATTCCGGAAACTATATAGACAAGGTAAAAGAAGAAACTAACAAAGCATGTCAGTCGTTCTGCTTCATGATAACTGATGACAATACCAAGGGTGACCTAGTCATTCTGCCCATGGTCTTTCCAGTGGAGACCTTCCTCTTTCTCTCCTGTCACTAATGTGTGTTGATAGAATATATTTTTGGACCATAACATCTTCATGCTTAAATCTCTTTCGATACTCGACGTCGCCAACGCGCGAAGGTGCACTATTTTTTTTAAAGAACTTCTCTCTCGAATGCCCCAACTGCCGACTCATCTTATGCCAATATTTTCCATGCTTCGATGCCGTATATCAGGATGCGATGAGCAATTTGTAGAACGTGTTTCTTGTACGTTTTTGCAATTCCCTACTTATTCTACTTGAGTGATTGTTTACTGGGTTAGAAAACCGCATCGATTTGGGAATCATAAATAGGCCTACACGCTTCTCAGATTTAAATACCACGAATTTGTTTTAAGCGCAGAGTTTACTTATCCACAAAGTCTACTCATTCGGGAGTTTAAGCAGAGAAACGTAGGCAGGCACACAACATAACAACAGAGCTTTAAGCCGCAATCACTTTTCACAAAAGTGCGCAATCACAAATCCCTCGATAGTCACACACACTCAGCAAGCGAAGAGTTAACAAAAAAAAAAAAAAAAACGCAACAATGAGAGACAATAAAACAATATGCAACAAAAATATATATTTATAAAAAAAAGCGCACATCAAAAGTTATTGAGAGCGGGTAAGAGGAGGAGATGCGCTTGCATATGCATGTGGTTCTGTGCCTGTTGAGGCTCTTCCGAAAAAAGCGAAAACGGACGCAAATATTTTTTAAAAATCATTTTGTGTTATTGTTATTTTAAAGATCAACGTAAAACAATGCAATCGCATGAGCGTCAAGTTTAAAGGCAACAGAGCGAAATGGCAACAACAACGATAATGCCAGCCCAATCAGCCCAGCCGACGCGTCGGAAGTGTTTCAAGTGCACGCCGCTGCACTTGAATGGCCCAGGAACTTCAATGGCCGCGCGCTTAGCGTTTTCTATTTTTTTTTTTGTTAGGTTTGCAGTGCAGTGGCGCTGCACATGGGCAGTACAATGGCGCTATTATAACTCTGGCGAGTTTTATGGCCGAGCTTCTCTCCCGATTCGAGGTGTGCTCTTTTTTTGTTTTTCCTACTAATTGGGTGGACCTACAGTTTTATGCCGGCTCCGAACGGCGAATGCATTTTTTGTGAGAAGCTTTTTCATGGCAGAAATACTCTCGGAGGGTATGCCAACGACTGACGAGAGGTGACCGCTGCTCCTAAAAAACTCAATAACGGACCGCGGTTTGAACCCGAGACCTCAGGCATAGCAGGCGAGCACTCTACCCACGGCACCACAACGGCCACTTGTGTATTTACATTGTATTTATATTTATGGAGTTCGAATGCATTCTACAGTGACTGACACTAGAATACGTTCCACTGATATTTAATAAATTCGAAGAATAACTTAACGATTATATATTTTTAAACCCCTTATGTATATATGTGTATTAGGGTGGGCCTTAAAACCAAGTGAAAATTTTTTCAGTCTAACCGCCTAAATCGCTTGAAGTTCAGTCAAAGTTACCACATATGTATAAATTTTGGTCCCGATCGGTGACGGTTGAAGGGTGTCACAGAGGGGTCAACAAATTTTAGATGACCATATATATATTTAGTATCCTTGATTTTGACCATAGAATATAAAAAAAAATTAATTTAATTTTTTGGTCTTTATATGTTAATCTGCATTTTGACCCCTCTGCGACACCCTTTAACCACCTCCGATAGGAACCAAAATTTGTATTTGTTATTTCTGAGTACAGGACTATCGATTTTGGGTCAAAAATTTATATTTAGTCTATATTAGCCTTGACCTACGTGGTGAGGTTGAAGAAATATGCTATAAAATTTGTCTCTATATGTATATTTGGCAATCACCCTAAATTTTATTTTAAACATCAAGAAAAGTGATTTTAGGAACTGCCTTTGCTTGTCACGTTACTGTATTTACCCACAAATCAACACGGTTGTGTTCGTGTGTTCGGTTTTTAGCTTTCACCGCTTGTCGTGGTCGTCGCAATGGTTAATGCGTCGATCGCACAAATAGTCGAGTGAACTTCCGTTGTGGCCATGTATCTACATATCTACATATGTACATATCAACATACATATTTACATATATTTATACTCGAGCTTATGCTCACTGATTTTCATTTGTCGTGTGGCGACTGCATATGCTTGGGCGGGCTATGCATATGCATTCTGTGTGTACCTATATACATAGATATCAGAGGCGGTCGCTTCATACAAGCCGAGAAGCCCGGCTTGCGTAAACATTTTCATTCATTTCATACGAAATTCTTTAAAATCTGGTTATTTTACGTTTTAAATGTGTTTACTATTTAAGTTCTCAATAATATAGCCCCCACTGTAACATGCCCCTAAAAGCCTGCTAAGAAAATAGCGCAAATACACCACCAATCCACCTCACAATGTGTATTTTGTTTGTACAGCCAATCACAGCACAGTGAGCATGCTTCAACGTTTCCACACATTAGCTTTTACGTGGCTTTCAAAACAGAATAACATAGCTTGTTTTCTCGCTTTCGCTAAGGAGAAACCAATTGCTTATTTTCAGACTTAAATTGAAAAAAAAAACTAGCAAAGCACTGTTTTTATTTTTCACATCAAATTTGTATGCGAATATGAAGCTGGCTTCGGCATTCAAAAGTTCAGTATTCACAGCCATATGCATATTTGATACCTCTGCGCATTCGTGTAAGATTTGCCTAGCGCACGTTTTTATATTTAAGAATTATGTAAATACGAATTTTTTTATTTTAAAAATGTTCAGAGCAAATTTGCAAAATCAAGAAAAAACAATTTTAATTTAAAAATGTTTATTTTTATTTTAAGCACTATGAGATTTTGAAGGAAAAACTTTCGTTTTTATTCCATTAATTTTAATTTTTAATTTAAACATGTTTCTTTTTAAATACTAAATACATTTTAATTCAAAAAATTAAATTTTTAATTTAAAAAATTTCATTTATATAATAAAAATGACTTGGTTTAAAACGTGCATTACAAAAATAAAAATTTAATTTTGATTCCTTTTCTCTGAGTATACAAACAAAACAATGTGTATCAGGAAAACAAAAATAAAAAATACATATGAAAAAAACAAAAAAAAAAAAAAAAATAAACGAGAAAAAACGATCTTCAAATACCCGAATTGTTCAAATGCCCGTACAAACATACGCGTAATAAACAAACAAACGAGCGTTCGAGCATTGAAAAGCATTTATTCGGGCCACTCGAAAATGCTAAAAAGAAATCGAGAACTCTAAATCAAAGTCAATGACGGAGCGCAATCAGACTTTTAAATAATACAGCAAAGGAAATTACATAAATGGCTAATGGTTATGCTTCACACATAGGCTTGCCCAGGCAATTTATGCTAGGTCCGCCACTGATAGATATATATCCAAATATGTGCTTCAACTGGCTTTATACCTACATATAATTTTTTTTGTATTTGTAAGGGCCGTAAGTGCGTTTATGTATGCATTTGTATTTGTCCTTTCAGCTAACGTATAATTTATGTTTTGTGTAATAATCCATTTTAGCTACCCATCAGCCAATATTGGCTTATTGTTTCCGTGCTAATTGTTGGGCTGCTGACCAAATTTTTCACATTCTCACCCACTTACCGAGGACAACGGAAAAAGCATTGCATACTAACACACCTTTTATATATATGTGTAATTATATATGTAAAGTAGCGGAGTTGCATTGAAAGCACTCGCTTAGCGGATATGGCCGTTAATGCACCGCGGGAGAGCTTAGTGGCTGGATGAGTGAGCATTGCATTGAGTCTTAGTTATTTAGTTATGACATTTTTATAGATAAAATATTAAAAATATTGAATTTTATTTCGCATACAAATTCGAATAACACACTGGATCTACATCCGTAGACTTCCACGTTTTAGCCGATAAAAAAAATTTAACAAACGAGTGCTAAAGTTTTCAGCAACTTTAAAAAAAACCTAAAAATCACAATTTGTCTCAAAAAATGCACATCTTTTCTTGTATTTAAACAAGAAAGAAGTGAAATTTTTCATAGCAATAAGGGTAATATGGCTAGCGTAGAACTAAACTGGTCTATCTAACAAAATACAAAATTGGAGAAAACAGATGAAACGCGTTTTAATGCGGTGTGCGATTGTTGATGTATGTTAAGTGAATATTGTAAATTATTATGTTAGCTTAATAGTTGACTTAACATTCTGCATTAAAAAAATTATTATAGAAACGTGTTTCATATAATATTTGTTTGTAACAACAAAACTTGTTACATAGACCACTTTAGAATTTTTAATTTTTAAGGAAGTTTGAACTACAAATTGGAAATTATATGAATAAAACAACAAAAACTATGTGAAAGGAAGTACTTTAATTGCAAAAATAACATACACATGTTCGTAAATGTTCACATCTGCGTTAAAAGTAACAGTAACCTAGTTTTCTCCACGGCGGGCTGGTAGAAAATCTTCTAGATTGTTTTCTGTTTCATCTCTGCGGCTTATATGTGGAGAGACAGGTAAAAGGGGTGATGAATCGGTGGTACAAATTTCAACATTTTTTTATGTCCTGCATTTTTTTGAATTTCAAAACGCGTATGTCGCTGCCCTGATCTGGTGTAAAATTCTGCAAGAACTCTATGAAATCATGTAGGTTCACGCTAGATTTCTTTATATCGATGGATTTATGTTTCAAATCATCATTAAACTGCATCACAGATTCACCCTTGACAAATTTTGCCTTTCGCATTTGGGAAACTTTTGCGCCGTCGTCTACTATACTCTGGTAGTCCCTGAACATTGGCCGTAGTTCGTCAAATGACATAAATTTCCCCACCATATTATTAACATCAAAAGGAGCATGCTTTCTACAATTTCTAAGCAATTCCATCCACTTATCTGGTGCAAGATCATACTGGTGTATGGTAGTCTATGCTAGTTGGACCACTTTAGAATTTCTTGAAATGACAAAAGGACGTGAATTCTAAAGTGACATTTTTATCGTTTGGACACTTTGGTGCAGAAATAAGACCTACATCAATTTTGCACGGATAAATTTATGATTTTCAAGTTCAAAAATGTACATAACTCGATTTCTGAAAAAATGTTAGATAGACCAGTTTAGTTCTACGCTAGCCATATATAGAGCTCGGAAAAATAGGTGAAATCAAGCGCCTAAAAAATGCAACATTTTGTAAATTTTGTTTGTTTTCAGTGGAGGGATTACAATTTAAATATAAAGGGGTTGCATATTGGTATGGTGGGTGAAGATTTTATTAGAAAATTTCTTAATCATGTTACACAAATTTGGAGTTTGAATAAACATACAGTGGTGTGTGATGAAATAAAGCCAAAGAGGGATTTAGTTTCTTTGACATTTTTACTGAAAAATAGTATGAAGAACACTGGTATGTCTTGCGTTTAGAAAAAAAAACAAAATTTATTTCAATTTTGTATTTTATATTTTTGTACATCGTCAAGCTTTTTGAAAGCAAAACAAAACTAGCTATAATGAAAATAAAATTTGGGAAAATTAAGTAAATTATGGCATAGTTAATGTTCCAATAACTCTTAAACAAAAATGCAAAACCCTTTTTACCATGAGCGAAATTTGCATTTTTACAGATATGGAATTATGCCGAGTCTCCAATTGGAAATGAAAGTTCAAATCAAGTTTTTTTTACCTAAAATATGCAAATTTTAAAGTTAGACCACTACAAATTAAAAAGCTGTATTATATATTCCATTTGCTAATATGCACTTGCCTCATTTTCATTCAAAATATATTTGGTTTGAAATTGAAATTGTTTTTCCTCCACGTGCGAAGATTTTGTCTCAAATTTAAGCGAGTCACTACAAATTTTTAATTTTTTTCTTTATTCTTTATAATTATATATTTATTTATTATTTATTTATTATACTTTATTTATTATTATTCTTTATTATTACATTTATTTATTGTAGCTTTCTTTGCAATTTTTCACGTGCAGCCCATAAAAAACTTAATAATTTATTTTTCTGGCATCCTAGTAAGCAAAAAATCCCATTGCATTCACAGAGGGCTTAGACCCGAATTCACCCCACCCTTAAACTTGCCACTGGATGTGCTCGCAAACATTACGTAGCATAATTTTAGGCGTATGATTTTAACCTATTATCCGAGCTCTAGTAATATATTAACCAACGTAATGGCACGGAAGTAATTTATGGCTTACATGCGAAAAAGCATTTTACCTGACTGAAATAAACGTGGATGTGATAAAAAGAAGCAAAAAACAACACTCAAGGCAACCAAACTACAACAAAGTGCAGTTTTGCGACATCGAGATAAGCTAAATGGCAATTTTGAGGCATATTTTAAGGCGCAATAACTTGCAACCCTTAATGGATGCTGCGTGATTGAAGTTTAGCTGGAAATTTTGAGGCGCACAAGAAATAAAGGCATGTGTGGCTACACGTATGGGAAATCACTACATTACTTACGCGATATATGTATATGTATAGGCATATATATATATGAGCATTAATGAAATATCGCAACAACTGTCGATGCTTATTATTTAAACATCATTTGACGATGCGATGGAGTGTGTAGAATATTACTCATCAAGTGGTGATGTTAATAGATAAAATCAGCTATGATTAAAGGCTCTTGAAATACTTAATCTAAATTTAAAGCGATTCCTGAGACTTACTAGTTACTTTATTAAAACATCGCACTCAGAATAACGTATAAGTGTGTCGGCCGAATGTATAATAAAAATCATAGGCACTTCTAAGCAATTTAAGTTTTCTACCCGTAGTAGGTACCAAGGCCGTATTTAGGGGGGGGGGGGTTTGGGTGTTTGAACCCCCACGAAATTCTGGTAGATAAATTTTACTTCTATCATATTCAAAGCTATACGAGTTTACGAATAATTAATTTGAGAAAATACCAAGAATTTCAGGTATAGGGGAGGGCTGGTATGAACCTGCTGAGATCAAAACCATTTTCTTATGGTTAGGGTTTTCAGATAACGTAATTTTGAGTTTTTTTGGTTACAACATCAATTAAAAAATTCTTTTCGCTGAAGTTACAAATACCCGCAAACCGTATCTACTCCGTTCGAAAGATAATTAAAGTACGCTTCTAATGACATACCACTTATAAATTAAATTATGTTACATTTCTAAACTTTTAGCATATTTCCTTATAACTTCATAAAGTCATGGCTGAAAATTCATTACTCGGGTTATATTAGTTTCTGAATTATAACATTTTGTGTGTTTTTCGAAAGATCCCATATATGGGATGTGTGCGTTGTTATATGTAGTCCGATTTCACTTACATATTTTCAATACTAACTTTGGAAAGTCGCCATTTTTTGATTTTTTGCGATTATTGAAAAAAATTGGTTTTTATTGTGGTTTTTATAAGAAAATGTAAAAATCATTAAAGTTTTATTCTTTTTAAAATTATTCTGTTTTATTGCAAACATTTTAAGCGTAATGATAAAAAGATGCGATAAATACTTTATTTTTGGCGATTTTTTCAAGTGAAACAAAAAGGATGTTTTATGGTCGAAAAACTCGGTTAGGTGACCCAACTATATGAAAACGACTTCACAGATAAAAGGACATTAGGAGGAAATATAAAGGTTCCCAAGCACTGTTTGCCAGCATAACACCAACAGTCTCAAAAATAAGCTGTTGCTGTTTTGCGAAAGTTATCATAATTTTTTGAGAACTTTTGAATTTCGATTTCCTTTGAAAATATCTTAAGTCGAAGCACAGAACAGTCGAATATATTTGTTTGTTTTTGGTGCTGTTGCTTTACTGTGTAATTTCAAACAGATCAGTCGACAGTAAAGCACAGATAAACAGAAATTTTAGTTTTAAGTGCGGCTTTTTAAAATTGGTTTTTTTTTGTACATTACAATTTCGATTGTGTTCCCATAAATTAAAAAAAAAAAAAAACAATAACAACAGTGCTGTATAAACTCGAAATTGTGTTTGCCCTTTGCTGTGCTGTACAAATTTCCACAATACAGCAACAGTCGACTATAATTTTTTGAAACTTAAGGCTGCGCAGTTGCAGTACAGTAGAACTTTTTATTTTTTATACTTCTGCTGCGCTGTTAATTTTCAAATGAAAATGAAATTCAATGGAAATGAAAAAAAAGTTGAAAATAATTTCAAACCCTGCTCAAAAGACTAAAATAATGACATATATACTAACTATCAATTTTAAAAATCGGATGTCAAACAAAAAAGATTGCAAAAAAAAAACAAGTTAGAGTCTCAACATAAGCTAAAAATCTTGAGGCGGACTTTTACAGCTGACAAAAGCTGGGTAATCTAACCGAGTTTTTCGTCCATAAAATATTATTTTTTTTTTTTCACTTGGATAAAATCATCAAAAATAAAGTATTCATCGTGTTTGTAAGAAAACAGTCTAATTTTTAAATGAATAAAAGTTTGATGTATTGTGGAACGATCTTCCGTCATCCCTTGTCAAGTTTGGTTTGGAGACAAACCGGTTTCGGCTAATATGCGCCATCTTCAGTGTCTTTTTTCGTTCTGAGTTATTTTGTGTAAGTTCGATAGTACTTATAGAAACTAACTTCCCTCGTTTGGTCACGTACTTCGTGTTCGTGTGATGTGTTCGTACATTCGTGCGTTCGGGCGACGTGCATGCGTGCGTGCGAGTCTGTGCGGACGAATAAAAGTTTCCTGATTTTTAAAACTTCTTATAAAAATCCTAATTTGAAAATCAAAAGTTTCGTAAAAAAAATTTCTTCTAAATAGCACTTTAGAAACCAGAATTTTTTTTATTATTTTTATTTAGTGCACGAAATGGGTTATATATTTTTCTCACAAAAAAAAAAAAAAAATCCACAACGATGAAACCCCCCACGAAATAAATTCCTGGGTACAGCCCTGGTAGGTACAGTCGCAGATAGAAATCGCAAGATAAAGATCTCATGTTGGGAAGATTGAGAAGAATTAGCCAAATGTTTAACCACCCCGGGTAGCATTTTCATTAATATCGACGGCTCGAAACTGAGCGGCGAAGTTGGAGCAGAGCTTTTCACAGGACTGATATCTACAACAGCAAACGATCTCGTCACAAAGGCACTCCAAGAAGAGAGGAAATGTCTCACTTGACGGTGGGTTGATTGGTTGGTTAGAGTGACGAGTCCCACTGACTGAAACTAGCGCCGATGCGCCATTTTGTTATCACAACTCGTGACTAAACCAGTGAGAAGTAGAAGTGGAAAAGAAAGAGCAGTTTGGATTGATATTTCGGGTGCCTTTAACAACATCTCTGCTAAGGCGCTGTAGGAGGGGCTCGAATTGATCGGAATACTCCCAATCATTCAGCGATGGATCGAGGACTTTTTGAGTTGTCGCACTGTAACGGGTGGGTGGCGCCTTTCGACGATGTCAACGAGGACATATAGGGGCACCCCCCAAGGGAGTGTATTTTCGCCCCTGTTGTGGAAACTAGTGTTCAACAAGTCTTGCATTCCAAGTTTAGTATAACGCCTCCAATACGATGTTGGCAACACTGAGGACCATATGTGCTCTATGTGAGAGATCACTGTATATTGGCCAAACTAACCTAAGCTAACCTTATCTACCAATAAAAATATTAAAATACAAATCTTCTGTTACCACAAAAAATTTATGTACTTTAAAAATATGAGACGTTATTTCTAAACCATGAACATAGCTTTTTGTGGTAAAAACCATGTGACACTTGTACGCTTTACTTGCAGCGGAAATAATATATTAAAATTCCAATCAATAGCTGCCGGCGCGTTACTGCGGCTACCAAAAAAAAACTAAGCTTAACAACAAAAAAATGCATTATATGTAATCTATATAAGAAAAAAAAAATAAAAGAGTCAAATATAATTTTTTTTACAACTAAACAATAACAAAACACCGGCAACAACCGCCAGCGACAACAGCTGTCTAACACGGAGACAATGGAAAATTCGTATGCGAACGAAGCCAAACCAGGCGCGACACACACTAACACTAACAAGCCGCAAAAGGATATCGAAACGTGCCTTTAGTAAGCAAAGTGGAAAAAAGTGAAATAAAGGGGTTTGGGATAGAGCGGAAGAAAGACTAAGATAGCCAGTTGTTGGTTTTCAAAGAACGTAAGCTCTCAATTAATTTTGGGTATTTTTTTGAACTGAAAATAAGGCAAATCAAACATAAAGGACACTTGTTTCTCTCTCTCTCCCTTTCCGTCTCTAATAAATTTCATTGTGGCATCTTCCCAGCGGCGAAAATGTTGCTTACAGAATCAATTAAGTCATGCACACATGTAAGGCTGTAATGCACACCACCTCATATACAGATCTGTTATACATTTTCATATAAATGGCCGCAAATGTAGAGTGAACGCCTACACGTTAAATACAAAGTAATCAGGGTAGTAAGGTGTTCATCAATGAGCATACCACTAACTAGCATACATTGTAAGCTGTAGGTAGGCAGTTCGAATCCTACTTCGCCAACGCTGTAAGGTGGATGTGGGCGGACTGAATACAACTCCGTTTACAGGGTAAATTGTTGGCAGGCACCTCGAATCTACTTTCGCTTACCTTGTAAGGTGAACGTAGGCGGATTAAATACAATTCCGTTTATATTGTAGGCTATAGGTAGGCAGATCGAATCTACCTTCGTTTACCTTGTAAGGTGGATGTAGGCGGACTGAATACAATTCCGCTTACATTGTAAGTTGTAGGTAGGCACCTCGCATCTTCCTTAGCTTACCTTGTAAGGTGAATGTAGGCGGATTGTACACATTTGCGTTTACATTGTAAGCTGTAAGTAGACATTTAGAATTCAAAAACCACCACTACCCCCACTAATTTTATGTACATATGCACATATGCAATGACTTTCAGATAATACAGCAAAGAAATTTACAAAAAGGTCTTATGACTGCTTCACACATATGTAGGCTTGCCCAGCCAACTTATGCTGGGACTGCTATGGGTATGTACATTAAGGTGGAGTGAAACTTTTTTTTTGGAAATTCAATTTGTTCCAAAGCCAGAACGGAACCTTTCTAGCCCAGTAATAAGCCTGTAAAATTTTATTGACCTACTCGCATGTTTAGAGGTGCCCCCAGCCCCACAAAGTTGAAAAAATAGCACGATCTGGTACAAATATGAAACTTTGAAAATTATAAAATAAAAAAACGAATTATGGGGATTGATAAGGATGGTTAAGCTGAGTATTAAAGTGAATTTATTTTTTTTGGAAACAACAACAACAAAAGTTATTAAAGGTCAAAGTTTATGATGTATTGCGGAACGATCCTCCGTCATCCCTTGTCAAGTTTGGTTTGGAGACAAACCGGTTTCGGCTAATATGCGTCATCTTCAGTGTCTTTTTTCGTTCTGAGTTATTTTGTGTAAGTTCGATAGTACTTATAGTAACTAACTTCCAACGTTTGGTCACGTACTTCGTGTTCGTGTGATGTGTTCGTGCATTCGTGCGTTCGGGCGACGTGCATGCGTGTGTGCGTGCGAGTCTGTGCGTTTAGGTATGTAAATCTATTTTTGTATCCTCATTAAATAGGCAGGTAAAAGTCCGTTATTGTCCTCTTGTGTGTTGTTTTGTTTATGTCGGTTTTAGGTTTTCTGTCCTCTTTTCGGTATAATAGCTTAAGCGGTTCAAATAATGTATCTGATGCGGTGTTTATTTGTTCATTTATTATTTTACCTACGAATGTCTTCTGTTTGTATATCTCCATATTTTCTAATACGTTAAGTCGTTTTCCCTTGTGTTGTATGTGGAGAATTTTAGCTGTTTTTCATATTTTCATGGGTGTACATTTGTTTTCTGCCATGTGGTTGGCGAAATTTGATTCCAATGTATATCAAATTAAAGGGAATCAAAATACCTATCGAATGGTATAAAAATATTCGAAATCGGTTCAGTATTTTTTAAGTAATTGCAATTTAAAAAATGCATAATATAAACTTTGACCTTTAATAACTTTTGTTGTTGCTATTTCCAAAAAAAAAAAAAATCACTTTAACACTCAGCTTAGCCATCTTTATCAATCCTCATACTTAGTTTTTTGATTTTATAATTTTCAAAATTTCATATTTGTACCAGATCGTGCTTATTGCTTTCAACTTTGCGGGGCTGGGGGGGGCAGTTCAAAACGTCATCCTATCGCGATAAAATTTTGTGGGGTTCACTAACTCGTATAAAGGCAACTTTTTATTGCTGGTACGTTCAAAAAAAGAACAAACAAAAAATCTCCATATGATTTCACTCCACCTTAATGTACATTGTACACACATATTTAAGGAAACGTGCATAATTAGGGAAACTCAAGAAAAAAACCACATAAAACACCAACAGAAAACACCGAAATCCGGTAATAATCCAATATATCTACATAGGGGAACGTCCATGAAGAAGTGGTGCATTTTTTAGCACTAAGATATGTTTTATACAATTCAGGAACGATGATTCAGAAACGAATTTGTAACAAAAAAATTCTTAAATGTGATTGTTATTTTGTTTCTATGGAATTTCCGAATTTATTATACATAGCAACACAACAAGAATGAAGTTTGAAGAAAAAAAAATGAACAAATTCATTTTTGTGAACCCAACTTACTTTTTCATACACATTGTATGTTAGTTGGCATTGTTCATAATGGGTCATATCCCAGCGGCGAACATTGCCTACCACACTACTTCTCCCCAATGATATATACTACACATTATGAACAATGCCAACTAACATACAATGTATAAGAAAAAGTAAGTAGGGTTAACAGAAATGAATTTTGTTCATTTTTCTTTTTTTGTTTTTAAACTTCGTTGTTGTTGTGTTGCTATCGTAAATTCGGAAATTCCATAGAAACACAATAACAACCAATTTGAAATTTATTTGAAAAATATTTTGTTCAAATTAGTTCCTGAATCGAATCAAGCGTCTGTCGTAATCGAAATTAGTGTTAAAGGATTACGAAAACAAGTATATTAAAAATAAATCAAATGAAATATTGCAGTTTCATACCGACAAATATATTTTATCAGTAAAACATCCTAACAATTATTGTTGCGTTAGGCCTTGCACTGCGGTTAAAGTAACAAAATTCTCTGTTAGTGAAATAAATGAATTTTGCATGAAAGGAAGAAGATTTCCCGACTCCACGTACTTTTTTGAAGAACCAATTTCATCCAAAAATTTAGCATAATACAAACAAGTGATACGCCATCCGAGGAGGAATAAACTTTTTGTGTTGATCAACTTCTTTATAAATATATATGTATATGTACATACTCATTTAAAAATATTAATTAATAAAAAAATAATTATATTAATTATGTAAAAGTGTTAAGGCTTTTTACTGTAAGGCAAGCGGAATCGTGCACAATACAGGTAGGAGGGGGTGTATTCGAGCTCTCTACTTACAGCTTACAATGTAAGCGGAATTGTATTCAGTCCTCCTACGCTCACCTTACAAGGTAAGCGAAGGTAGATTCGATCTACCTACCTACAACTTACAACGTATGCGGAATTTTATTCAGTCCGCCTACGCTCACCTTACAAGGTAAGTGAAGGTAGCTTCGAGGTGCCTATCTACAACTTACAATGTAAACGGAGTTGTATTCAGTCCGCCTACATCCACCTTACAACGTTGGCGAAGTGGGATTCGAACTGCCTACCTACAGCTTACAATGTATGCTAGTAAGTGATATGCTCATTGGATGAACACCTTACTACCCGGATTACTTCGTATTTAACGTGTAGGCGTTCACTCTACATTTGCGGCCATGTATATGAAAATGTATAACAGATCTGTATATGAGGTGGTGTGCATTACAGCCTTACATGTATGCATGACTTAATCGATTCTGTAAGCAACATTTTCGCCGCTGGGATTAATAAAAGTTGAGCATTTGCTTTTACTCAAATTTTGAAATTTTGTTCATACAAATTGATGTCAAATTCCTAAAATCTTGAGTAAAAGTATTTGCTTCGATTTTATTAATACGGCCCATTGTGTAGTATACATCACTGGGGAGAAGTAGTGTGGTAGGCAATGTTCGCCGCTGGGTTAATTTCTTCGCACGATTCATTTCTGCTACTACAAACTTCTTTAAAATATATGCAGCTAACACAACTGGGTATCTTACCACCAAAAACAATCACGTATAAAAAGCTATAGCCGATTTTTATCGCTTTTCAATAGAGTTTGAAAGCGAATCCGCTGCGGAAGGCAGTAAAAACAGACACATTGTTGCTTGCAATACCGGCAAACACACACACACACACACATGTGGCATACTCAACTCGCAAGCTTGCCCCACCTTTTTGTATTGCGGAAGTAGCTGCACATGCTGCTGTACATATATGTACGTTTGTGTGGCATTCAACGTGTTGTGGCAGATTGCTTCCGTTTTATTTGTTGTTGTTTTTAGCTTTATAATGTTATTGCTTACGGATGTTGCTTGTTGTTGTTATTGTGATTGTTCTTGTTACAAATTCGAAAATGTCTGACAGTCACCTTAAGTTATCCTTCCATGCACATGCGTGCGTATGTGTACGTGAACATGCGAAAGGAGTAGCAAAATGCGATTTGTTTTCACTCTCCATTCGCCTCGTTCAATTGAATATTAAAATAGATGGAGTTGGGATTTCGGGTTTATCACGGTTTCTTATCTGTTGTTGTTCGCGTATACCTTAAGTTCAGTGATTTGGCTGTTGGTTATGCTTAGTGATTTATGCATTTTTTATTGATTTCTCTTTAGTATGCTTGACTTTTTTGAGAAAGGTATTGGGTATGTTTGTATGTATGTATGTGCATATTATAATTTATAAGGTTACCCTCAGTTTGTTGACAGATGGTTTGACTTTCATTTTTATTAAAATTTTGTGTTTAGTAAAGAGTTGGGGATTAAAAAGTGGCACCTCTTTTGTGCAAGTGTCGGTAATTGTGGAATTGATTGATAAAAATGGTAAAAATCTACACTGAAAAAAAAATTTCTCTCGATCAAAGACATAATTTTCCTTATTTTGAACACGCGTCCCAATACAAAATTTTCTTTGGTTTGTGTAAATTTTCTCAAAAATGTGGAAAAAACAAAAAAACATTCAAACAAATTCGTTGCCATGGGGATTTGTATGGGAATTTAATTTCTCAAAATTAAAGAAAACAAGTCTTCAAAACAAGGAAAGTTGGGAATGGAATGGCGCTTAAAGAATTTTTCATTATTTTAATGTATGAATTTTTTCAAAACAAGTATATGAAACGATGGTATCGCATGTAACAACAATATTTTATAAACCTTTTAACAAGTTTTAAGGAAAATTTACTCAAAACAAAGAAAGTAGTGTTCAAAATAGGTAAACAATTTCTTTGACCCCTCCATATATTCTTTTTCTCTCAGTGTAGGAATTCAAAACCGAACATTCTAGGTTAGTTCCCATTGGCAGTGATCCAGATCCGGATACAAATTTTGCAAGCAAATGAAACAACAATTTTGTGATCCTGGTATTTATCTGATTCAAAAAATTTCGATTAAAATCTATACATATCCGAAATTGATACAGATAAACACCAAGATCACAAAATTCTGGTTGCATTTGCATGCAAACTTCTTATCCCGATCTGGATCACTGCCACGGGAACTCGCCTTCTGTGTCTATCGAAGAAGTGCAGTAAGAAAGTATATATGTAATTCTAATAGACAGTTTCCTAGTTTATTATGTTTTCTGCTCTGGAAGCAGGTAAAAGTCATTAACATTTTGTTATTATCTTATTCTTCTCACTTTCTTGAAAAATTTCTGTAAATTTTTTGCGACTTGAGATCATGTCAGGTGCACCTAACCTCTCTGCATGTGGTAAAGGGTATACCTATGCGTTCGTTGTCAGGAAGAAGGTGCACTCCGCTCTCATTGGCCAGTGTTAGTTCGCGGTTGAAGAGGTGGGCGCCAAGGGACTTAAATTCTGCTTGGCAATCGCTGAAGATGAATAAATCCTTATAGATTATTGAGGAAACTTCAGCTTGGAAAACGCTGCAGTCATCTGGCAGCCTGAAAGATAACTGCAGATTCAGATTCGATTTTTCCAAAATTTTGATTTTGGTTGCACGAAAGTGCATTAAGTGCTGCAGGTACGTCGAAACCATATATCAAAGAAATTTTTGCGTATTAATTCTAAATGAACCTGATATATGAGCTTTTAACAAAGAACTAATATTTTCGGAATTATAAGTAAATTAATGTAGGTATCTTTTGCATGGCAGGTGCCATCCTTTATATACTGTTTACGTGATATGTTCCCATCATAGATACACTCAAAAAAAAAATTACTCAGATTATGGAAAAATTGGAATGATTCGGCGCTAAAGACATATTTCCATATTTTGATGTACAATTTTCTTTAAAACGTGGTTTTTATTCCTTGATTTGAAGAAAATCGTACATCAAAATATGGAAATATGTCTTTAGCGCCGAATCATTCCCACTTTTCCATAATCTGAGTAAGTTGTTTTTTCAGTGTATACTTTTTTTATTTGATGTTTTCTTTATCATCCTCAAGCTATCCGAAAAGGTATACCAATCGAAAAAATTCGGGCTGTAGCGCATATTAGATTCCAAGAAAACATGATAGGTATATATAAAATCCCGGTTTTCTCAAAAAGTTAACATTTTGCGATTTTGTTAGTGAAGCATTGCACTTTGATATTCTGCAATAACCTCGTGGATGGTCTGACCTTCGTATTAAAACTTGGTCTACCTCACCGTGAGCGCCGATTCGGCTCTTTCCAATAATACCTCCTAGGACAGGGCCGTGCGCACGGGGGGTTTTGGGGGTTAAAACCCCCCCATGACCAAATCTAAGTTGCAATGATTTTGCAAAAATTTTCAAAATACAGTTTATAAATTTTGCATTGAATTTTGACTCATAATTTTTGACAATATTAGTTACAATAATTTTATGGAAGAAGAATTGGTAAAAGTTGCAAAAAATAAGGTTGGCCAATACATAAGTTCGGCACTTTGAATTGCACTTGGAGCTTTCCGAAATTACAAAGTTGTGTAGCATATGTTTGTTTGGCATTTTTAAAAAAATTGTACTGATAACAAAAAATGTTCATTTTGTGAAAACAGTGAGCAGTTTCAATTAACAAATACTGTAAACAGTACACGGAAAGAAATTTGTATACTTGAATCAAGAAAAATGCTTTCTTGAACTCAATTTAGAAAATTTTTAGGGAAATAAGAAAAATTGACTTAATTATTACTGCAAATAAGAAATTGAGTTTTCCAAAAATGAGACAATTATTTTCTTATTCAAGAACACTAACAAAATCTATAGAAAAAAAATGTTGAAAAAAAATGTTTAAATAAATAAGAACATCTTTTCTTAAATTTACTTAAATAAAGAAAATCTTTTTGCTAATATCAAGAAGAATTTAAGAAAATTGTGTTTCGACGAATTGGAACAATAAAATACAGCGAAAAGAAATGTAAAATTAATAAGAAAACGTTTTCTTGAGCGAAGTAAAATTTTTCTTGCAGAATTTGCATTTCCAAAGTTACATGTATTTTTTTTCATTTGCCATCCGCTTTGCATATTTCTGAATATTTTTGCAATTCTCAGATTGTTAGTGAAGCATTTGGTATAAGGAGTTCACTATTTGCATCTTCATTTATATTAAATAAAATGTTGTCATTTCAATAAACAAGTCCTAGAAAAATACTAGTTGACTAATTATGGTTTTCTAATCCCTCATGATTAGTTTTCATTTTCCTTATTTTTTACGTTTTTAATATTTTTAGAAAATATTTGCTTAATTTAATATTTTCTTATGCCTCAGACACACATGTTGTATGAATATTAGAATATCAATATTATGATTTGGCTATGCTATGAAATTTAATTAAACTACAATATGAGGGTGACACATATGTGGTATAGATCGAAATATTACTATACTACGATGTGAGTCTCTCGCATTACTTACTTAAGCTCGTATAAGAAAAGTTTTACTTGCAACAAAAAAATAATTTCTTAATTTATTTAAAAAAACAAGAAAAAAACACTTACCCTAAGTAAATTATTTCTTATTTATTTAAAATCCAATTTCACTTGAAGCAAGAAATTTTCTTGGATTTTCTTGATATTAAGAAATTATTTTCTAAGTTCAAAATCGAGTCTATTTTTTCTCGTCTCGGCATTGATTCTAGTCAAATATTCTTTCCGTGTACTATTCAGGACCTGGTTAACTAGGTTTTCATGAATCATAATGAGTTTCAGAAAAGTTACAGAACATTTAAATTTATGGTGTATGGGTCTGGATATCTGTTTCAGCAAATATGTTTATCTTAGCGAAAAATGTATGCGAATGCAAACCAAAATTAAACCCCCCCCCCCAAGGCTAATTCCTGCGCACGGCCCTGTCCTAGGAATATTAGTATCGAAGTTTCTGTCTGCAACTAATGTTTTAATGCAGCAGTCACGAGGTAGAATCTCTTCGACGTAGGACATAGGCACGTGTGCCAATTTTTTCTCTTCTGCTTTCACACGTACACAAGATTAGCTTCACTGCTAAAGCACACATATAAGCATTTTGTATGAACCAGTGATGCCGACACTACGGTTTTGTTGTGATCGTGCTACCTTCAAGTAATCAGGTTGCTGAGAAAAATTTTTAACTTAAATTGGGAAACACACTGAAAAAACAACTTACTCAGATTATGGAAAAGTGGGAATGATTCGGCGCTAAAGACATATTTCCATATTTTGATGTACGATTTTCTTCAAATCAAGGAATAAAAACCACGTTTTAAAGAAAATTGTACATCAAAATATGGAAATATGTCTTTAGCGCCGAATCATTCCCATTTTTCCATAATCTGAGTAATTTTTTTTTTGAGTGCAGATTTCTTAGTAATTAGCAATGGGGAAAAGGGGGCAAAATGTTTGGTGTGTCATATGCCGTTTTCGTTTCTGGAGAAAATGTTGCACTGCTTGATTTTCTTAGCCATCATGTAAGTTTGTGTGCTAATTTCAGCGAATATTGACATCTAGGTAAGTCAGAGGGCATCATTATCTACAAAACCAGCCATTTAAAACGAAGACTGGTTACGTAATTTGATAATTGAGATATTAAAGGGTAACATTTTATGCCAGAATCGAAAACGCCAATAGTGATATCGCCCGGGCGACCAAATTTTTTGTCGGACGCCATTATAGGACAATTCATGCCAGGGATTATAATGGCATATTAAATATGGAGAGAGAAAGCTTGGTTTTGCGATTAAAAGAAGCGTTGAAAGCAGAACTTCCCAATACGATTTGTGAACCGAATTGGAGCAAACAAGTTAAAACAGCCTCTTATATGATTGCTTTAGCTCTTGCGAAACAATTGCGCTCGTATACCGACGGAATATTTTTTAAAGACCTTTGTCAAGGCTCATTAAAATGTTTTGGCAAACAAGGTCAAGAGTGTGCAGCCATATTTGACAGATTTCTCTTTCAAAACAAAAAATTTACTTATCGCACTATTTGCATTATAAAAAGTCCCTTCTACTTAAAATTCCCTTTTCCGCATAAATTGGAAATGTTGGCAACATTGTTTTGACGAGACGCGTGAGCGTAGGATTTCATTGCGCCACTTATGCTGATCATGCTAGTTCTGTGGACCTTGCTTAACAGTTTCAGGTTTGACGCCTTGCTCAAAGCAATCCACCATACAACGACTCCATATAGTCCGTGAAAAGCGTAATCCTGAAATGACAGTATATTCCCTTATGATTTCTATTTAAAACCACTTCGACGGTTCCAAAGAATAATGTAACTTAGGTAAACTCAAAACAAAGAAAATTTTATATTGGGACGCGTGTTCAAAATAAGGAAAAATATGTTTTTGATTGAGAGATTTGTTTTTGAGTGTGGTTATATGAACTTTGAGCCCTGTGCGCACCGCTTAATCAAATACGATCGGCATTAAATTTTATAACAAATATTTTTACGTATAGGACTATCGATTTCGGGTATTAGATATACAAAAATGTATTTAATTTTTTGATTCTCCATAGAGTTTTCTGAATTTTGACCCCTGTGCGACATCCCTTAGCCGTCTCCGATCGGTAAAAAAATTTATATGTGATTTCTTTGACTACCTGCTTTTACCGATCTAGGGGGTGAGACGGAAGAAAATCGCTAATTTGATTTTAAGGGCCACCTTAATGTAACCCGACAGAGATTTAACAGCAAAAGTGTCTAAGCTTATTATGGCTAAAAAGTATAGAGAGAGGTAAAGGTAGTATAAGTAGTCGTATCAGAAGCAGTAGTAATACGCCCGTCACATAGCATACGTCAATCCGTCTACGTCGACGTATGTGACTGACAGCTCAGTAAACTGTGGGCATTTAAATGTACATCGTCACAAGTACGACGGATCCGTCGCCGCAACGTACGAAAGTTGCCCAACATTCAACTTTTGGTATACGTCAATCCGTCGCTATGGCAGCTGATTGCTTTTGATTTTTAACCTTTAGCTACTGTTGAATTTCACTTTTTATACAATTTGATTTTCGAGTTTCTTCTCATTTGTAAAACATTCCTCCATAAAACCAAAATAGTCAATAATTATGAAGAGATGCGAAGTTACTGAAAACTGAATTTCAAGAGGGCAACTTAAAAGAGAAATTACAAAATATTCTAAAGAGTTTAATTTTTGCCACCACCTCTGTGGTTAAAGGTTAATCAAACAGCTGATTTATGTATATCTGTCAACGTTTCATATGTGGCGACCTTTCCGTCAAGTACTTGAGCTGTCAGTCACATACGTCGACGTAGACGGATTGACGTATGCTATGTGTCGGGGCTATAAGTTCGACGATTACATATTCCATGCTACATATGCAAGTTAAATATTGAAATAGCAGAAGCTTTTAACGAATTAATACAAACACTATTTACTATGTGTGCTTAAGTTTTTTTTTTACTTTTTGCTATAAAATATGAACTAAGCTGCAAGAAGTGCCCCTTGGTTTTGTTTCGTTATAATATTCTCTTTATATGCAAAATAATACATAAGATGCAATGCGGTCGCTTGATAAAAACATGATGTCTTATTGCCTTCAACAAAGCGATTCATCAAATTCACGCGAAAAGGTGCTTACGGGTGCTAAGGTGGCTTTCCTTGGCTGCTCTCTGGCTTTAACTGCTGCCTAGACTGCCTTGTCTGTTTGCAGGGCTGTCTTAGCTCCTTGGCGTCCCTAGCTTGCTTGCCTGCTATGGCATGCCTTAGCATAAATATGCATAGTACATACATTCATACATATATACAGTAGCAACTTGAAAACGCGTTGAAGTACTTGTGAATTATTTATTGCACTTGCCACAAGACAGATTACAAGATTAAATTAAGGTTACAACGGCATTAAGTAACTTCTTTGCATAATTTATAGCAACAACAAAAGAAGAGTAAAGTAAAAAAAAAATATATAAATAAATTCATCTCTTAGCATAAGTCCCATCTTGGCAGCATAAAAGCCAAGCATTTGCAAATGTAAAAAAATGCAAAAAAAGGCATTTAAGAAATTATGCACGAAAAAAAGCAACAGCAAAAGCGACTTACTTAGGTACTTTGTGCATAGGTAAACACTAAAAGTGCTGAGACATATGTACATATTGTTGCAAGACACTTTTAAGTTGCCAGAAAGGCCTACGCTGCACAGTGGTTCAGCCGCGGAAAAAATTCATTTTTTTCAATACCTAATTTTCAGATTCTAATGATGTAGTCTTATAAAAAAATGTCCAAATATGAAAAATTTATGACTACTTTGGAAAATGATTTTTTTTACAAAATAATGGTATCAGAAGTCAGAAAAATTTTATTCAACAAAAACTGCTTGAAATTTTTGCTAACTTTAGCTATAAATTTTCCTTATAATTTATATCTCTATTGTCCCTGTTGTGAGTTTAAAAGAAAATATAGCACTTCCTTGACTAATTAAAGAAAAAATCAGTGCAATCGGCCAAATATTAAACAAAATATAGGCCAGCAAAAATGGTACTTCAAAAATGCCACCTTTTCTAACTTCGATGGACAAAAAGTTTTTGTGCTACAGCATGCTACACTCGCTAACTGTAATAAAATGAAAGTTTGGAATGTCTTCTATCGATTTCTGTTAAACATTTTTTCCCATATTTTCGCCAATCGATGTAAACTTGATTTAAATGTCGAAAGTCCCATCAAATTTTGATAAAATTGGCAAAATGTAGCATCACATCTTATGTGACTTTTTTTTATTTACGAATATGAAGGCACAGAGAGGATTAGATAAAAATGCAGATTGGTAAATTATACACCTAATTTGTTAGAATCAATGGTAATGCAAACAAAAATAACGATAAACACATTCGTCATAACATTGCGGTTTGCAAACAACAATAGCAACAAACACATTTGTTTAAACATTTTACCAGCTTATTTTAAGGTACCCATTTTTAAACGTCAATATTTTCAGTTTTAAGACAGTTATCAAAGTAAACATCATGGATTCGAGTGCTTCAGGTAAATATCATTATTTATTGAAGAAATCGTCAACCTAGCATAATAAAAGACCCACCATTTTGAAGGTTTTAAGCATATTGGCCTTTCTTGAAAAAATATTGTTAATTTTTTAATTCAAAAGCATTTTAGTTATATTATCGCCTCCGGTCGATTACCCGTCAATTTCTATACGGAAAAATGCAAAGCCAGAAATTATCAACAATGGATTAAAAATTGGCCTATTTGGAAAATTACCTGCTTTCGTATTTTTAGTATTTCCAATTTTTCAAAGTCAAGGAAATACTTATCATAAAAAGGGGCTAAGAATCCTAAAGCTACATTTTTAGAAGAGTTTTGAGTATGCAATTTTGCAGCTCATTCAATTTTAATATAACAATATGCAACATTCAACTTTTTGAAAATCTCCTCAAAATCTTCTATAAATTATGGCCTTGCTTTGAAATTTTTAATCCACTTTCAGAAATTTCTACGATTTTTCAGATTTTTTCCATAAGCTCAGAAATCCCGCTTAAAACGATTTTTATTGAAAAATTTTCTATATTTTTAAACTAAAATAAGAAAGTAAAATTTTCGACAGAACTCTTTGAAATAAATTTAAAAACTTTGGCGTATGATTTATTTTTTGAGTCACTGTATATATTTTTCAATAAAATCGACTTTTAACTCAAAATATAAAAATTTTGCATTAAACAAGCAATTTGGAATAGATGTAGACAATAAAATATTTTTGGCCGCATAAAACTTGAAAATCTACCTATGTGCGCTGGTGAAAATATGGACTAATACCACCTACTATTATTATTCTATATACTAGTTGCGCCATTTCCCGCACCTTAAAAACATCAAACTCAAAACCCTCCAAATTAACAATATGTATGTCATCACATAAAGTGCAGGAGATTTCAATTGAAGTTCTAAATAACATGTATAACGTATGTATGTATATTTTTGCATTGGTACGTGCGAATGAGTATCGTATGGTATTGGTGGGAAATTGATCATCAATTTGACTTACCCTTGCATTTAAAGCCAAAATAAATAAGAATATATGTATGTAGTACTTTTTGGTTATATTTATATTTTTAATAGATTTTTTACTTTATTGAAGTTCTTGTGTTTATATACTCAAATTTTTAAAAGATTAATTTAAACAAGAATTGCGAAATGCCTCTGAAAAAGGCAATTTCTCCAACGATTCAGACATTTCTGACCAAATTAATTCTGTACAATCCCGATAAAAATAGGGATAAGAAGGAAAAGAAAATAAATTTGCGATTTGGCAATTTGCGAATAGCATTTGACAAATTTGATTTTATGCACGTGCGTCCAAAGGTACCTACATGAACTTTTTTCGCATGTAGGTACATATTTTGGATGTTATGTGGTCCAACCATTGCTTTTGGAATGATAGAGTTTTCCTTGATCAGTTTGGGAAATTTGGGCGCAGAATCTATAAAGGCATTAATTTGGGATCTATGATAAACAACAAGGGGGGGGTTTGAACCCCCAAACCCCCCCCCCCCCCCCCGTGGATGCGCCACTGGCTGCTGTTAATTTGCAAAGTTTACTTGATCACACAACAAGAAGACTTATTGATACTTTCTCAGCAGAAAAGTTGAACTCCTTATCATGTTCTGAGTTAACCCTTACTAAAAAAATGGGGCTTATGATTTCTAGGCTTATGTTTCCTAGGAAAAGTGATAGAATTTCTACCAATAAAAATGTTACTAATCGATTACTGGCAAGTTGTGGTCATTATATGAAGTCCATAAGACGACAACCCAACAAAAAGTGTGTGGAATTGGATTTTGTTGTCAAGGATATGCTAAATCATTAAACATTTTTCTTATATTTGTTTTTTTCTTTCCATGTATACATACACAGTTATATTTTCGATTATATGTATTATAAATATAATCATTAAGTACATCAAATTTTTACAAGGGCTCTTTTCAGTTACTGAAAATGTATATCTTCATTTGTTTTTGAATATATCTTTCATGACAGTAACTTATGCGCCAAGTTTCGTGAATATATCTTAATTTTTTGAGCTGAAATTTAAGAATTTCTTTAAAAATTTTTACTATAGGTCCAGGGGAGGTACCCCTAGGGAGTGGCCGATTTCAACAATTTTTGGTTCTGTCAATGCCTTTAATGAGGGTAACTCATGTACCAAGTTTCGTGAAGATATCTTAATTTTTTTAGCTGAAATTAAAATTTGTATTTAAATCATTTTTTTATAGGTCCAAGGGAGATACCCCTAGGGGTTGACCGATTTCAACGATTTTTTGAAAATTTCTTAATTAGCTCACATTTAACCTCTGTGCAAAATTTCAATGGCCTAGGACCACTCCTTCTATTTTTTTCCGCAAAATGTATGGAGCCGAACCACTGTGCGCTGTTTGTTGTAGGTTTCTCCATTTTTTTATGTGAGTAAATCCCTTCGCGACGGCAAAGCAGCTGAATGTAAACATTTTGTTTATAACAAATTTGTCACTTCCTGTGCGTCTTTGCACTTACACATACATACATACATACGTGCTTATGCACTTGAGCACTTAAGACACCTGCTCACAATAGCAGTGGCAGGCAACAGCATTGCTCAGCAGCAGCTTCCAGCAAACGAAGGCGAACGACGAAATGACTTCATTGCTGCCATTTTTTTCTGCTTTTATAATACTTAAGTTGCACCTATGCACACAACACTCCAGCTTGCAACAGACGCAGCTGTGGCAGCAGCACATTGCATGTTCTCCTCTCGTTGCTTGCTTGTCTTCTGCCTCTCATTGCCAACGATTGTTGCACTTGCGCCATCTAATTTGCATTTTAATTTAATTTCACTTCTTTTTTTTGCTTTGCTTTTGTTGTTTCTGTCGGCATTGCTCGAGTGTTATTGTCATCTACTCTTTTGGTTTTTCACTTGTCGCACCAGTGGTGGAGGCATAAAAATCAACAAATAATGTCTGGAAAAAATTTAGACAAGCGTCTTTTTGTGCCTTCCAAGACAGACAGACAGATTTTGGTGGCGGTTGTGGCTGATGCTGTCAGGTGACATTGTCTGGTACTTGAACAAAAAGGAGAAAGTAAAGCAGTTTTAGGTTGTAAACTGTGATTGCATTGAATTGCATATTTTTGCAGCAATATAATGACCTCATCCCTATCTTGGAGAAAATATTCAAGGAAGTAAACCTTTTCAATCAGTTTAGAATCGGGTTTTGAACAGTTTTAGTTATTACTGTCTTTTCTTCGTCTTCTTTTTCAGTTAAAAGCAGCTTTGTCAAACATTTTTCTTTATAATTAGGATTGATGTCATATGTCTGAGAATTTTGTCTGTAACAGTGACAATGAAACTTGCAATACCTTCCAAAATCCCTTTTAATAGTCATAAGAGTAAATTTCGAATGCGGAAATATTTTTCGTCACAGTCATCTTCCATTGGAATAGTGAATACGGAGAACTCTGGCTTAATTTCCTCTTTTTTAGTGAATTTTATAGAGCTATTGACCAGTTTTTAATTAAGAAAAATTTAAAAAATTTTTTTGTTAGAAGTTATGGATCCATTTCGGAGACCACCACATTCCCTCATCAGACTTTTTCCTCCTTTTTTGTTGAAGAATTGGAATATCCATCTCGGAACTCAACTGAAGTCTACTTACTGGCCACAGCGAAACCGCATATCTCATGACACAAATATGTTTGGGTAGTTACATCTCTGACTGGAAAAATTAACCCGTCTATACGCCCATCCATTATTGAAACTGAAAGCTCTAAATCTTGTCTTATGGCATCTGTAAAATTTCGATAGATCACCGATCAAAACTGAAGACGGCATTGATTTTAGAGATAATGCAGAAACAACTTCTTTCGTACGGCAGCTCAGGGTGCCCGTAGATTGCGGGATTTGGGACTCTGGAAGGAACGCACATACATATGTTTAATCACAATCGCAGCTTCAAGTTATTGACTCCTACATCGATACAAAGCAGATTGTATCTGTGCTATAACAGTTTTCGGTACAAACTTTGTGATTATCTTTCCATAAAGGAAGGACTGGGGAGATAGTAAACTAGCTCATAGATTCGATGTTTCAGTTTTCACAGATGGGGCAAAGATAGCTATGCGGAGTGAGAGCAGGTGTCTTCGCAACTTATTCATACAATTCTATATCAACTAGGCTCCTGGAAACATCTAGTGGCTTTCAATCCGAAGTTTCGCTATAAAGGAGGCCTGCAAGGCTCCACTTGCAATGGAAAGTGCCGCTGTCGGAAACAGGATAGGAATCTCCTCGGTTAGTCACGAGGCTCCGAGGTCCTCGGGGCCTGCAACGGTGTCATCAAGCCTGGTCAGGCGGTGCAAATAATGGGTCATGGGCTTAGAAAATCAACATGGTTTATCCCTGATCTGGGTGCCGGGGCACCTCGATTTGCAGGGCAATCAAATGGCTGATAAGCTGGCCAGGCAGGGCTCGGCTCTAAAAGATGCAGAGCCGTGGAAGGTTCTTGCACACCTAGACTGCATCAAGGGCCGAATCTTCCGGCACTGGCTCGAGGAGGCTAAACCCAAATAGGGATGGTTGCAGGCTTGCAGGGTCTTCAGAAGTCTGTGGCCTTCATACAATGAGTTGTGATCCTCAGCTATTATAGAGATGGACAGAAGAGACATTTCCCACTTAACTGCGGTATTCACAGGGCATTGCACCATAACACCTTGAGTCGCTGCTGCAGCCTTCCTGGAACGGAGGAGACGGTCGGGCACCTGTCCTTCGCATTGCCAAGGCAGAATGAAGTTCCTTATCAAAACTTTAATCGACAGCCTCTCGGAACCCAAGTACGTCAGGCCTGAGAGGCTGCTTAAATATTTAAATTCAACAGGATGAATCTTGGGTGTCGGACCTGCTCTGGTTTCCAAATTGTTCATTCTCTTTTACCTTTACTTTTCATTGGTTTAGTCACGAGTTGTATCAAAACGGCAAATCCGCTAATTGGAGTCAGCAGGACTCGCCGCTGAAACTAACCAATCGACCAACTTCCTTCAATAGAAAACGCTCGCTCTCAAAATTTCGTATAGAATTTAGGATAATTCGGTATGTAATTCGAGAGCGAATGATGATTGAGAATGTGCCTTTCGATAATGCGAGCAAATTACATCCCATGTAGACATGTAATTTTTCTTAATGCATGATTTTTTAGCCTTCTCTTTTGAATCCGAAAGCTATTTTTGAAATCTACTAAAATACTTCTTTGCTTAATATTAAATTCTCTGTATTCTACTCTGCTTTTCCTGCAGTTATGAAAATGTATCTTAAATAAACTTAAATAAAGATAGCTCGCTATTGAAAAAGAGTTTAAATGAAAGAAAAATACAGCAAAACCAGTGGAATGGGTTGAGTACAATCCACCTTCAAGGTTTATTAGCACAAAAAATTAAGCTACCACTTAAGTAGACCGACATTTACCGTTACGCCAAAAATGCCATATCAAATAAATCTACAATTAAAAGATAAACTCACTTTGCTGCTTCTTAATTAACTTCATCGTTGTTTGCTGCTAAGTAGAATGTATTTGTTTAATAGCCACCTACAGCCGCAAAACAGCCAAAGGACTTACTTTGCTTTCTTGGTGCTGCTTAAGACGCCAAAAGCCGCCGTAAAGAATCTTAACAGAAAAAGTAGATGCTACTTAGTTATGCAGAAAGAGCATAACTCAAGAAATTTTTGCATTTCTAATTTGCAAAGGTAAATAAAAGCGACAAAAGTTTAAAAGTAAAGAAAACGAAGAAGAAGGCAAAAGCCAAAGAAGTGAAGGAGTGAGGGATCTGACTGGGGAAGAGTGCTTGTTAATGAAATCGAAGGTATGCTGGCTGTCAGCAGTTGAATGGGTAAGAGTAGAAGGTACTTGTATATTGGATGTATGTTCGAGTATGCGAATGTGTTCCAGCGGGTACGTAAAACAGTCAACCGCAATTACTCTCTCCATCTGCATCTCCTTCTCCATCTGCAACTCCAACTCCATCTCCATCCATTCACACACTCACGCATTGGCGACATTGCCACCGCGTATGAGAAGCAAATGACATCCGGTTTCGCTAGCTCCAAAAGACCTTAATTCAATTTCCAAAGTAAAACAGAAAGAACGCACAAGAACTTTGTGCAATCGAAAAGAAGGCAAAGGAATTTAAAAAAAAAAAAAGCAGATACAAAAAAATAAAATAAGGAGCATTAACGAAAATCCGGGTAAACTTTTAATTCCGGTGAATGGCTGCTTATACGAATAACTCAGCACGCACATACAAATGCGCTCCAGCAACCCTTTTTTCTTGCCTCCATTTCATTAGACGATTGGAGTTCTTCTGTGACGCTGTGATGCGGTGCTTTCAGTGCTTCACTGCCACCTTAACCCCATTCCAGATTTACGACGTGCGTTTGTGTGCCTTGTTCGAAATAAAAACATTTGCTCACTGTTTGCGGTTGCCAACAAATTTGTAATTAACTTAAGAACTTCATCAACATTATTTTGATGCTTTCAAACTCGCAACTCAGAGCATGCAATGCAATTCAGTCACTTTCGTTTTATCTATTGGTATTAACAATGTTCTACGTTTATTATGTTTTTCTTCTACTTTTTACATATACCCACTTCTGCATAAAGGCGTAATTTTAACGCGAATATCTCTGAATATTACTCGAGGTAAATATCACAGTTTGGGCTGAGCAGAGTTGGACAGAAATGACAGTAACTCGTTGGGAAAACCTTGAGTCATTTCGGTACTTGGAACGGCTCTATATTGCTATAAGGAGGACAGTTAAGAAGAAAATGGAGACACAAATATCGGTGTATTCCCTTAAACCCGTATGCGGCCCAAAAAAATGCAGTATTATTTGGAATCAGTGATGCCGTTTTGATACAATCGTATAAAATGTGATACTTTTTTAAGCCCAAGATACGTAGATACTTTTTATTTTGACGTAGAACAAATTCGATACGTTTTTAATCAGCATCAAATAATTTTGATACGATTTAATCAAAATCAAAGAATATTAACCTATTCTTTTTCATTTTTAAGATTTTCTAAAAATTGTAACAACCCGTATTTGCCGCGAAAAATTTGTATTGTGAAAGTCTTGAAAATACCAAAAACAACATTTTATCAAACTGTATAGTAGGCATCACTGCCCATGGCAGACATGAGCAAAGAGCGTTATGTTTTATGTTAACCATTATTTTAATAGCCTTTATGATTTTCTTGAATTAAATTCAATTCGAAAAATCTAAAATGAAAACTAACTATTCATTATCTTTATATTTTTATATTGGTAAATGTAATAAAAAAACGATGTCACGTTAAAAACACGAAAGAGGCTTAATTTATTAATTTTAATTTTTTTCAAAAATTTTTCAGTGATACGAAAAAAAAAATTGCCGTATCAATTTGTTATACGGGTTAAAAGCCCAAAAACAGCTTTTTTGATTAATTTAAGTTTTTTTTCCAAAAAAATTTCGGTGATACGAAAAAAACCATGAAAGTATCAATTGTATCAAAAAAAATTTTTTGAGGCTGCGGCAACAGTGTTTGGAATTAGTAAATTTGAAATTAATATTCTTCTAATTTTTTACTGATATTTGTTCTGTCTTCTCCAAGCTGGAAAAGAGGCTAAGAAAATGGGTTTGGCAGTTAACGAGAACAAGACGAGGTGATATGGAAGTGGTCAAAGTCAGATGAGATAGCACTTGGACTTTTCGAGCGAAAAGTTCTTCGGATGATTTATGGAGGCTAGAGTGAGTATCGAAGGAGATTTAATGATGAGCTGTCCGATCTTTATGCATACATCGACATTGTTCAGCGAATCAAGATCCAGCGGCTGCGTTGGGCAGGTCATGTCGTGAGAATGGATGAAGCTGCTCTGACCTAGAAAGTATTAATATCGAAGGCCGCTAAAGGCAGAAGAAAAGAGAGGCCGCTACTGCGTTTGGAATATCAGGTGAAGACTGATTCGTCCTCCCTGGGTATTTCCAATTGGTGCCAAGCAGCACAAAACAGAAACGAGTGGCGCGCTTTATTGTACTCGGCCAGAATCGTCTAGATCAGGGGTGCAGGTGAAGTGACTCTTTTGACTCTTTGCGACACGCAACAACATCGCTTTGGCTCAGTGTAACTCTCAATAACAAACGAATTGAGCGCTGTCGCGGCCACGGCTCAACTCAAAACAAACCATTCAATCGATCCACATGCAATGCTTAGATTTTTAAAAAATAATTTTTGCCATTCCGGAAAAGATGTTGCTGTAAAAATTATGGTGCTGTTGTTGAGTGACTCCGTTGTTCGATTCGGGCCTGCACTCTTGGTTTAGACGTTTACGCGCCAATTCAGAAGAAGAAGAAGAGGAATAGTTTGTTATTCAACTCGAGAACTGGGCCATTCATCAGCACAGCGAAGCCTTCTTTATCTGACGCATTCTCCCTTCGCTAGGAGTTCGATAAGCAGCCCCATCTACTAATAAAAAACGTTACGTCGTGAATATAAAAATATCAGCCTTATTTTTAGCATCTTTAATTTTTAAAACAATATTTTACTACCGGTTATATAATGTACACTACCAGTCTAAATAATACTTTTCTTAATTCTACAGCTTTTTTGTTTTTATCTGTTTGTTTATTTCTTCAATGGAAGTCTCAGTGCATCTCTAATTGTCTTGTAGTGACGTCACAAAAACGTTTTGAAACATTTTTTTTGTGTTAAGTATATTTAATAATTAATTTTAACTCTATTTGTTCTTATTATTATTCTTATTCTTATTCTTATTCTTATTCTTATTCTTATTCTTATTCTTATTCTTATTCTTATTCTTATTCTTATTCTTATTCTTATTCTTATTCTTATTCTTATTCTTATTCTTATTCTTATTCTTATTCTTATTCTTATTCTTATTCTTATTCTTATTCTTATTCTTATTCTTACTCTTATTCTTATTCTTATTCTTATTCTTATTCTTATTCTTATTCTTATTCTTATTCTTATTCTTATTCTTATTCTTATTCTTATTCTTATTCTTATTCTTATTCTTATTCTTATTCTTATTCTTATTCTTATTCTTATTCTTATTCTTATTCTTATTCTTATTCTTATTCTTATTCTTATTCTTATTCTTATTCTTATTCTTATTCTTATTCTTATTCTTATTCTTATTCTTACTCTTATTCTTACTCTTATTCTTATTCTTATTCTTATTCTTATTCTTATTCTTCTACTACTTCTTTTTCTTCTCCTTCTTCGAATTATTCTTCTTCCTCCTCTTGTCTCTCTTTTTATTGTTGTGCTTATTCCAAACATGGACTCATCCAGTATTTATTTTCTTCGCGCAGATTTAATTCCCGCACACTTGTTGTTTTCTTTCGCGGTTTAGGAATTAAACATAAGCCGTGTTGAATGATTTTTCTTAAGAAGGTTAATTTATGCATTAATTGTTGCCAAAACTTTTCTTCCAACGATTTTTGTTGTTTGTTTGTTTACTTTTCATAATTGAATTTATTTTATTACGAGAGAAGAGTGGGGAGATTGTTTTTAGCTTAGGTATGCTTCTTTGTTGACTAGCATATTGGCTTAGAAAAGATAATTAATTAAAAAATTTATATTAAGACTTTGTCAGAAATCAAATTTGAAACTCAGAGGTATTTTTAAAACAACCAAAATTCGATCTGTGCTTAAAGACGTTCGTTTTGCTACCTTCCGCGGTAGTGTTTCGTAGAAGCAATAATGCTTCAGCTCTTCCTCGATGTCTCTATTTTTCCAGACTCAATATAATCAAAAGTAAAATCCCTTAAAGTTTACTATTCTCTTTAAATGCAGAAAAAACTTTAAGATCTCTAATCATCCCCTCAGCTTCAGTAAAATTTGCAAATTACCTCAAGAACAACAAACAATATTTCGCCTCCAGCTCAAGTCATAAAACAGTTATGCGATACTTATGCAATTTAATGCCAAACAATGCTTTATACACATACCGACATACATATATTAAACTTGTTAAACACGCCCAACTGCCAGCCTTGATTGAGCTCATCGAATTGCGATTAAACGATTTTACCTAAAAATAATGAAATTCTACAAAATCAAATTCGATGAAATTTTTGCATTCCTTTGCCATAACTTAACGCATAATGCAAAATAACACACAACCACCGTTACAGTAAAGCCACAAAAAAAAACAACAACAAAAACAACAGTAATTCCTTTCTTCCTTGTCTTCTTTTTCATTATATTGACGCGTTGCCAATATTTTATTAGGCTACAATAAGCAACAGAGCTCGAGGCGAAGAAAATCGCATTTTGTGAATTTTGTATGGGAGTTCAAGTATCGGTGTAATAAATTCGCTTATTATTTGTTTAAAAGTTGCTCCTTTTGTTTTTCCACATCAATGCAAAAGTTATGATTCCTGTGCTGCAACCGCCCCTCGATGGTGGTTTATTTACATACATATGTGGGAAGTGATAAGAGTTCGTTGGAGTTTTGTTCTGGAGATTTGTTGGAAACGTGCCTCTGAACTGGAAGTAGTTCCTAGATATTTGAAAAATTACAAGCGATGCGATCAGGAAGTCTTCGCTTCATGACTTGTTAAGAATAGTCAAATGAATCATTCACGCGAAAAGTGATAGAATTATGTTCAACAAGTGGCGAGTCCCACTGACTCCAATCAACGCCAATGCGCCATTTTGATACCACAACACGTAATTAAACCAGTGAAAAGTAAAAGAGAATGAGCAGCTCGCAAACCAGGGCAGGTACAGCACCCTATATCATCCCTTTAAATATTTAAGCAGTCCCGTAGGCCTGACGTCCTTGAGTTCCGAGAGGCTGTCGAATAAAGGTTTGCCAAGGAACTTCATTCTGCCTTGGCAGTGCGGCAGGACACTCGCATAGCAGGTGCTCCACCGTCTCCTTCGTCCCAGGAAGGCTGTAGCTGCGACACATGGTGTTATGGTCAAATCTCAATCGGGCCTCGTGGATACCAATAGCCGCGTGTACTGTTAAGCGGTAAATGTCCTTCATGTCCATCCTTAGAATGGCTGAGGAGCACATCTCATCATATAACGGTCACAGAATCTGCAGGTGCAACCATCTTCATCTGGTTTTAGCCTCCTCGAGCCGATGAACTGTACGCAGACATCGACATTGTTCAGCGAATAAAGATGCAGCAGCTGCGCTGGGCAAATCACGCCGTGAGAATGGATGAAATTGCTACGGTCAAGAAAGTATTTCTATCGCAACCCGCTGAATGCAGAAGAAAAGGAAGACCTCCACTGCGTTGGGAAGATCAGACGGACAGTGATTCTGACTCCCTAGGTTTACCCAAGTAGCTCCGTGCTGCAAGAAACAGAAATAGCTGGTGCGCTTTATTAGACTCGACCAGACTCGTCTAGACGGTTACATGCCAATTAAGTAACTAAGTAAGTAAGTAAGAGCCGAGACATTCGGCCCTTGATGCAGGCCAGGGGCGCAAGAAACTTTTCAGCCTCTGCGACATCAAGAACCTAACCCTGGCTGGCCAGCTAATCAACAATTTCGTTACCCTGGATATCGCGGTGCTTCATCACCCATACCAGGGTCGAATTGCAAGGTTCATGACCCACTCTCTGCACTGCCTGACCAGTCTTGATGACAAAAAAACCTTCCAGTGTATGCTGGATCCTGCTATGTACTTTAAAACCTTTCCTATCCTACGCAGAGCTCATCGAACTTTTTTTAGTCCCTCCGCATATACATACATATGTGTTGAACTCTATAAATGCGTAGTATATCTATGAGAATTGCTCTAAAGCTATTACAGCGAACTTAATATTGTGCGCTGCAGATTTCGTTTAGGTAATCGACAATTTGCCAACAATAGGAACAAGCCACCTTAAGTCTGCAGCACAAGCTACACTCTTGATATAGGCCACAAACACACACTAACTCAATCGTCTTTCTTAGTCACATACGCTCATCCCCGTTTTCATTCCACCTTCAGCAACACCACACCAGCCAACAAATCACCACCACCTGAAATTGCGTTCGGTTATCGATAGCATCAGCAGCCAAGGCAAGCGAGCCAGAAAGCCAGCCAACCATCACCGCTGCCATCATAATTTTATGCTGCATACGCTTTTATAGCATTCTAATAGCTGCGTGCATTCATTTCCATCCATTTTCATCCATATTGCTGCTTCGATGCTGTGCTAACTTTGATCCAATTCATTCGATGCGATGAGCTTCTGTGCGGGCGCTGCAGTTTCACTGACTCGCCCTCCATTTTTGTTTTGGCTTGTGATGACGCTGTCAAGGATATATTTATTTATCTGTATGTTGGTGTGTATTTTCTTAGTTTGATTATGCTTGAGGACAGCGCCGTACCCAGGAATTTATTTCGTGGGGGGTTACATCATTGTGGATTTTTTTTTTTTTTTTTTTTTTTTTTTGAGAAAAATATATAACTTATTTCGTGCACTAAATAAAAATAATAAAAAAAATTCTGGTTTCTCAAGTGCTATTTAGAAGAAATTTTTTTTACGAAACTTTTGATTTTCAAATTAGGATTTTTATAAGAAGTTTTAAAAATCAGGAAACTTTTATTCATTTAAAAATTAGACTGTTTTATTACAACTACGATGAATACTTTATTTTTGGTGATTTTATCAAAGTAAAAAAAATAATATTTTATGGACGAAAAACTCGGTTAGATTACCCAGCTTTTTTCAGCTGTAACAAACAGGCAAACAGTGCTTGGGAAGCTTTATATTTCCTCCTAATGTCCTTTTATCTGTAAAGTCGTTTTCATATAGTTGGGTCACCTTACCGAGTTTTTCGACCATAAAACAGCCTTTTTGTTTCACTTGAAAAAAATCGCCAAAAATAAAGTATTTATAGCATCTTTTTAATATTACGCTTAGAATGTTTGCAATAAAACAGAATAATTTTAAAAAGAATAAAACTTTCCTGATTTTTACAACTTCTTATAAAAACCCCAATAAAAACCAATTTTTTTCAATAATCGCAAAAAATCAAAAAATGGTGACTTTCCAAAGTTAGTATTGAAAATATGTAGGTGAAATCGGACTACATATAAAAACGCACATATCCCATATATATGGATCTTTCGAAAAACACACAAAATGTTATAATTCAGAAACTAATATAACCCGAGTAATGAATTTTCAGCCATGACTTTATGAAGTTATAAGGAAATATGCTAAAATTTTAGAAATGTAACATAATTTAATTTATAAGTGGTATGTCGTTAGAAGCGTACTTTAATTATCTTTCGAACGGAGTAGATACGGTTTGCGGGTATTTGTAACTTCAGCGAAAAGAATTTTTGATTGAAGTTGTAACCAAAAAAACTCAAAATTACGTTATCTAAAAACCCTAACCATAAGAAAATGGTTTTGATCTCAGCCCTCCCCTATACCTGAAATTCTTGGTATTTTCTCAAATTAATTATTCGTAAACTAGTGTTTTCAACATATATCTTAGAATATGATAGAAGTAAAATTTATCTACCAGAATTTCGTGGGGGTTCAAACACCCAACCCCCCCCCCCTAAATACGGCCTTGCTTGAGGATATACCTTTTTGTGTGCATTTAAGTTTTAAAATTAAACCGCATATTGTTTCGGTTGTTGCTTCCGGTTGTCAAATATTGAACTTGCCACAGAAAAAGGTTGCCTTGCCATCGAATACACCCTTACTAGGCACTTCGCTTGTGGCAGCGAAATATTTTCTTCATTTTTATTATTGTAGCATCGACAAGAATATGAATATGTAAAATTATGGCGGTATTTGTGTAAATATGTGCTTACCTACATAAGTATATGTAGGTATGTATGTAAGGAAGGTGTATTGCCTTTTGGTTAGCTGCAGCTCTGACGTCAAAGATTTTCATATTTTTATTAAAAAAAAATTTATGTTTTCACGCATATCGGTGTGTGTGATTGTCTTGTCTTCAGCTAAAGATTTATGTGCAAATGTTTTGCAATTTACTCAAGAGATTTTCACATATTGTTCGAGTATAAAATTACGGAAACAATTTTTTATTTTATAGCTTAAAAATTGCTATGTTGATATTAAATTTTCGCATATGTTAAAAATAAACTAAGTACAAAACTAAGGCATTGAAATTTTGGCTTCTTGTTAAAAATTCTGCGCTCGTAGTAAAGAAATATTTTTTTTTTGTAATTTAGTCTTCGTCTTGTGAATATATTTATGTCCATGTACTATTGGACCCTTTTTTCCGAAATCAAGAAAATAAAAAATTCATAAATGAGGGAAACTCATGGGAGACGCTGGAACTCTACATATTCCTGTAAAACTACAAAATGATTTCTGAGAAAACCTAACAGGGAGGTAGCAAAATTCCTGCCCAAGCAGAGAATAAGGCAGCTTCGGGCCTTTGTGGGGTTGGTTACAGGACACAAAATATGGCGACAGCACATGGCCACCATAGGCATCATCGAGAGCTCATGATGCCTATCCTGTCTGGAGAAGGTCAACGACGGCACGGAACATATTCTCTGCAACTGTCACAGTTTCGCTAGACTAAGATTGCGACTGCTCGGGTCAGATGTATTGAGAATGGTGGATGAATATTTTCTATCACTCGACAAACTTCTCGAATTTATTAAAGAATCTGGCAAGTTCGCAGAGGAATTCTGCTTCCACTAACCCACCTTTTTCTGTACATCCTGATCCTTTCTTAATGTCTTAAGTACAATGGGGAAATATGCCTAAGTGCTTGGGAAAAGACATAGTTTTTCCCGGCCTAGCACAATTCCATTCCATTCCAAGCCAGCTCAAATGCATAAGAGAGGTCTCATATTTGAAACTCGCGTTTTGGAATTCTTTGTTTTGAAAATTTCTTCATGGTTGGATTAGTAACAGTAATATGACCGATTGTGCTATTTTCGTCAAAGTACGATATTATACTCAGAGCAATCAATGACGCTTTTTCTCTTATTTTTGCTGTCAAATATACGTAAACCAAGAGACAAGTCCAAAACTTTCCGAAAGTGCAAAACTGACGTCATCAAACTAAAGCCAATTATACTCAGCGTGCTTATTGCGAATAAAATCTTTTATTAATTTTTGGATTAGACGATGGTTAGTTGTTTAATTTTAATAATCGAATGTCAAGGAAGAAGAAATTTAAGCTAAGCCATTTTGTAAATTTCTTATTTCCTTTGCATACACATCTTTATAAGCATACATACATACCTATTTATACCGTATTATTATTATTCTTATATCTACATATATCTTTTTTTCATAAAAAAACGCAGCACTCCCTTTCGACATCCATTTTGTGTCAACATTCTTTCGAACTAAACTTGAGTAAACTTCCTTAAAATGTAAGTAAACAGTGACCTCTTCGTTCAACGTCTTCGATTTTACCCATTCCATTCTGCAACGCTGCTTATGGAAATGGAATAAAAGTTATGTATGTGCATAGTAGTGATCGGAAACTATCGATGGTTTCTGAACATCGTTTACACTATCGATGGGTTTCGACTATCGTTTGAACTATCGATAGTTTATTGAAAATTTGAAATGTGACCACTAGGCACCAAACAAACGGTAACTATTCCATGCAGGGTTTGAATTGCTGACTAGCAAGTAGTCAACGCAACATAAATACGACTATGCGTTCTAGTCGCATGGTCGTTTAAAATGCGATTACCCAAAAACATTAAAATTACACTACAATATGGGTATCAAACGAAAGGGGATGCCCCAGGTTTTATTTGAACTACGATATATTTCGATAAATTTATCGATAACTGAGTTATCGTCAAAATGTGATTACTCAAAAACATTAAAATTACACTACAATATGAAACGAAAGGGGATGGCCCCAGGTTTTATTTGGACTACGATATATTTCGATAAATTTATCGATAACTGAGTCAGCTCATAATTGTGGAAAAGCGGATAAATATGGATACGGAATACGAATATAGAATACCGAACACCGCAAAATGGGTATCAAATGAAAGCGCTTGGCTAGGGCTATCATTTGGTCGAGTCTTAATTAATTATGAACTGATCTAAAAAATATCCATCATCCAGTAATTGTTATGGAAGATCGAAAAAATATAAATTGCTCATAACAATTATGGGATGATCTAAAAAATATCCATCATCCAGTAATTGTTATGGAAGATCGAAAACAATATTAATTGCTAGTAACAATTATGATCTGATCGAAAAAATATCGATCTTTGAGTAATTGTTATTGATGATGGAAAAATTTTTCCATTGCTCAATAATTGTTATCAAGTGATTTTTATATTTATTTGTTATAATTGTTATGGCCTCTGGTTAATATATTAATTTTTGTGAACAAGAATAAATGGCTAATAAATAAATAAAACAAAACAATGTACTGAAAAAAATTTTATTGGATCATCTTCTATTACTTTCATGTATTGGTAAGAGAATAAGACCAGGACAGGTTGGCACAGTTTGTTTATTTGCCACTATCACGAACACCGTCGGCGGTACCGAAATGACGTTTTCGGCAAATCGGCATTATGACAACCGACGGCGCGCCGAATCTTTCGAAGTTCGGTAAATCGGCATTATGAACACCGAATGAACGAACATTTTGACAGTTTTTCGGGCCGAAATTTGCCGCAAGTATTTGGTTGCGGCGATATTAACAAAATATCAAAAAATACAATAAAATTTTAATTAAATTATGAAAATGCATGTATGAAGTTGTAATAAGTGTTAATGAGTGCACAGAGCCAAAATACCACCTAAAATGCCCTATAAATTAGAACAAAGTTTAGCGGATTTCTCTATGCTTTCTCTCCAATAAGATGCCCGTCTTATTATTATTGGATATTTCATTTTAATAAAACTAAGTAGATAATCTGTAAAACTAATATGAAAGCCTTTTCAATATAATTAAGAAGATGACTCGTGGATTTTAGATGAAATCATTTTCAGTAAAATTTAAGAGATAACCTATAAAACTAAGATGAAAACCTATTAAATAAAATTTAGAAGATGACTCCTAGAATAAATATGGAAACTTTTCACATAAATTTAGCAGATAACCTGTAAAATTAAGAAGAAACCCTGTTTAATATTATTAAGAAGAGAATCTTGATTTTCATCGGAAAACATAATTAGTCAACTAGTATTTTCCTAGGACTTATTCAGACAAAGGGCAACATTTCATTTCATATAAGTGCAGATGGACATAATAAACTCTTTATACCAAGTGCTTCACTAATCGTTTGAGAATTGTAGAAATGTGCAAAGCCGTAGTGAAATTGACGAACGGAGGAAACACATAAGGGCTCTTTTAAAAATAAAAAGTTCTCCCTTTTAATTTCTTGAACATGTTATTGCACACATACAAAAAAAGTGGCTGATGCAATAACTGTTATGCACATTTCTAGTATGTACGAGTATATCCATACATGTACGTATGTTAAGACGTTTATAGCAAAATTTTAATTAATAAGGGCTCTTTTAAAAATAAAAAGTTTTCCTTTTTAATAAATTCAAAAAGGTTCTAGTAAAAATTAGAGGATGTCCTTATTGATTTGCTTTATAAAAATTTTCTCATAAAAACAAGCAGATTTCTTCTAACAATTTAATTTTTTTGACAAAATGACATAAAAAATTAATAAATAAAAAGTTATCTCCTCGTTTTCAGACGGTATCCTTTTCAATAAATTTAAGAATAAATTCAAGCTAAAATCCAGAAGAATTTCTAGCAAAAATTTCTTCAATTTTGTCCTCTCTCCCTCTCCTCGGCCAAATAGCTTTTTTAGGTGGCAGTCTCTTTGATTGTAGGTGAACTTTTTGGCTCTGTGTGTGAATATACGTAAATACATTAATCAACCGGTCGCGAGAAGCCACAAACATGGCGTGGGTCCATTGCATTTTCCACCGAGATTGAATTGCTGTTATATGCAAAGAAAACTTCAAAGATAATTTTTTTTAAATAATGATAAGAAGAGTGATTTACGTGTGTATGTAGGTTTTGGAAATTAAAATATATTTTCAGCCAAGAATAATAATCCATTTTCTGAAGTTGATAATTATTGTTTGACTACTATAAAATAGCAACTAACGAATTATGAATATGTATTACCAACAATTTACCATTTCAGTAAAAACTTTCGTGTCAATAAAGACGCATTCAAATAAATATTGCAGGTGGTGGAAGGTCGGCTTCAGAATAATGCGCCCGCCGGATTTATTTTCAAACCACTAAGAATGTTTCAATGAATCCTTCAGGAAAAGTTCTGTGAATGATATGACTGTAATCTCTCCAGATCTAAGTCCAGAAAGGGAGTTCTGTCGGCTGAGGATTACTTTTCAAAGCGCGGCGGCCTTCGCATTGCATAAGGGTGCTCTACGCAAAAACACTGTGTTATTAATGAATTATAAATTTCCGCAAGATTTCGTATGCATTTTAGTGATCTATCGCAAAAAAAAAAAAAGAAACGAAAAATTCCGGTGCCGGGTACATTGTTATTAAAATTTTCCCCTGTTTTTGTATACAATTTGCTTTTATGTAGTTCAAAATAATTCTATGAAACACAGAAAAAAGGACAAGGTAAAGATTTCTTTCACGTAAAATTAAGACTTTTTTTATTTTCAGCCTCTAATTAAATTTACGCTTGTTTACTTAAAGTAAAAGGATTGCTATGATCTCTCAAAAACTTTTTTCGTTCAGAGAAATCCTTTGCTCCTCTTTCTCTACTAATAAAGCTGCTATCGCAATAGAATCCATTATTTTATTATTTAAATAGTTTTTAGTAAAATAAAGTAAAAATGTATTTGGTTTTATCAAACAGATAAAAAACCTGAGAAAAACCCGCTCAATTTCGCATCAGCCCTTGGTAACGCTAATTCGAACATAGTTCATATAGTTGGCAACACTTAACTTCGAACCGACGGGGTAGCTGATACGATTTTCGACGAGTTCGGCACCGTGGCTTTCGGCGTTTCGGTATTTCGTTCGTTGTTCGTGATACTGGCATATATTCGGGTGAAATCGGGTGAGCTCATTTAAAACAGATGTGTTTGTGGATGTGTTTGCTGCCGGACGGCAGAAGGCGGTTACAGCGTGAGCGTAGCCGTAGACTCTCCCAAATCACCCGAAACTATCGTCAGCTATCGATATACTGTCGATAGTTTGCAAAAAACTATCGTACACTATCGATGGTGTTGACTATCGATAGTTTCCGACCTCTAGTGCATGGGTACCTATCAGCGCCGCAAGGATGTGTGCGCTAGAGCTGCAAAACTATCGATGGCACTATCGATAGTATCGATAGTTTTTTTTTCGTGTCACTATCGATAGTTTTTTTCCACTATCGATGGTTATCCCTATTAATTCTTGTAGTTTTGTCCCAAGAGAAGAATACTGAATACTATTTGTTGTTCTTTTGTTAATTAATTAATGTTACTTCAAGTGGGAATATGGCAATGAATGCGCGGATGATGCTCTTGCTATGAGTTAGATTTGCATATATATTTATGATTATGTTATGTTTTTTTAATTACACTGTAGGCAGGCAAAAATATCACAGAAAAACGCTGAAATACCCCAAATAAATGCGATGGCGTTTTCAGAAAGTCCGGATTAGCTCTTGATTTCAAGATACATAGAGAATTTTTATACTCAGCTGTACTAGTACACAGAGTATTATAGTTTTAATCACATAACGGTGGATTGTAACAGAGTGAAATAATCGAGATAGATATAGACTTATATATATCAAAATGATCAGGGTGAAAAGAGAAATCGATTTAGCCATGTCCGTCCGTCCGTCCGTCCGTCCGTCTGTCCGTCCGTCTGTAAACACTCTAACTCGCGCAAAAATTGAGATATTTTGATGAAATTTGAAATGCAAGTTGGTATCGAGACTGGGACGGTTGGTATTGAAAATGGGCGAAATCGGACCATGACCACGCCCACTTTTCCTACTCTGAAAAAATCGGAAATTTGGTATCTCAGTCACTAATATAGCTGGAGCGATGAAATTTTACCAACGTGTTGAGCTCAGGCCCCTAGGAAGAAATTTGATGAAATTTTGGAAAATGGGCGGTGCCACGCCCACTTATTAAGGGTCAAACCTTGAAAGTTTTATATGTCATAACTCAGAAACCATTGAAGATATATCGACAAAATTTGGTACGCGTGATTTACTTACTTAGGCATACGTTTGGACGGAAAATAGTTAAAATCGGTTGACGGCCACGCCCACTTTTATATATGTATATTACAAAGTGACCTAATAAAAACATTTTAAGCGATATCTCTGTCAAATATAAAGATCTATCATTGAAATTTTGTCGCGTGAGTCCAACTGCGGACATAAAACGAAAAACACAAAAATTTTGGTCCATTTTGGCGGTGCCACGCCCACTTATTAAGGGGCAAACATTGAAAGTTTTATGAGTCATAAATCAGAAACCGTTGAAGATATATCGATGAAATTTGGTACGCGTGATATACTTACTTAGTCAAATATTTGGACGAAAAATTTCCGAAATCGGTTGAGGGCCACGCCTACTTTTATATATGGGAACTATAAAGGGGCCTAATAAAAACATTTTAAGCGATATCTCTGTCAAATATAAAGATATATCATTGAAATTTTACGGCAGAAGTCCAACTGCGGACATAAAACGAAAAACACAAAAATTTTGGAAAATGGGCGTGGCACCGCCTCTTTTTATAAACAGGAATATACGAAATTTCTGAGCCCATAACTCGACAAATAATTTATACATAATGACGAAACTTGGTGTGTACACTTTCATTACTTGTGGTAATACACGCTCAAAATTGTAGCGAAATCGGTGGACGACCACGCCCACTTTTATATATGAGAACTATAAAGGGGCCTAATAAAAACATTTTAAGCGATATCTTTGTCAAATATAAAGATAATTCATTGAAATTTTGTGGCATGACTTCCACAATAGACCGGAAACAACAAATAGAAAAATTTTGGAAAATGGGCGTGGCACCGCCTCTTTTTACACAAAGGGATATACGAGATTTCTTAGCCTATAACTCGACAAATAATTGAGATATTATGACGAAACTTGGTTTATACACTTTTATAACTTGTGTTAATAGCCACGCAAAAATTTATTGAAATCGGTTTATGACCACGCCTACTTTTTAAGAAAGATATTTCTGGAACACCCTTTGGGAATTTGTAACGTGACATCTTTGTAACTAGAAGTCATAAAGGAATGAAATTTTGCACAAAGTATAATATTGATATGCTTAGTTGGATGACTGATAAAAATTTAGAAAATGGGCGTGACTACGCCCACTTTATGCAGCACTCGCTTTATATTAAGTGCACCGTGTTTCCATCAAACGCAAACAAACAATGAAAGCATACAGCTGAGTATCTAATGTTCGATTCCACTCGAACTTAGGCTTCCTTACTTGTTCTATACAGTTTTTAAACAGAAAAATTATATGCACGTTTAAGGATATTATAAGCCAGGGCTGCTCAACGCTCTCGTATTGAAAGTACAAAACTCAATACATCTACAAATTTTATATATGCACTGAAAAATTTCTTTGCTCATTTAAATTTTTTTATGAATTCAAATAAAATATTATTTTAGAATTTATTATCAAATAGTAGTATCACATACATACAAATTTTTTTATTTTTATATGAAAATTTTTTGAATACAAATTTTTTACAGTGCTTTCATTTTTTTATTTTTTTTTTCATTACACATTTATTATTGTAAATTTCGATTTCTAATGCCTATATGACACTATATTTTTTCCCTGGTTTTTTTGGTTTTGAAAACCCACCGAAAGTCAAAATACAAAAACAATTCTTCTATAGGTTGAAAAGAGACAAATACCATCTCCTTCACACAAAAAACCTGGTAGAATACCAGAAAAAAACAAGTAAGGAAGCCTAAGTTCGAGTGGAATCGAACATTAGATACTCAGCTGTATGTTTTCATTGTTTGTTTGCGTTTGATGGAAACACGGCGTATTTTATATAAAGCGAGTGCCGCATAAAGTGGGCGTATTCCCAAAGGGTATTCCAGAAATATCTTTGTTAAAAAGTAGGCGTGGTCATAAACCGATTTCAATAAATTTTTGCGTGGCTATTAACACAAGTTATAAAAGTGTATAAACCAAGTTTTGTCACAATATCTCAATTATTTGTCGAGTTATAGGCTAAGAAATGTCGTATATCCCTTTGTCTAAAAAGAGGCGGTGCCACGCCCATTTTCCAAAATTTTTATATTTCTTGTTTCCGGTCTATTGTGGAACTCATGCCACAAAATTTCAATGAATTATCTTTATATTTGACAAAGATATCGCTTAAAATGTTTTTATTAGGCCCCTTTATAGTTTCCATATATAAAAGAGGGCGTGGTCGTCAACCGATTTCTCTAAAATTTTGAGTATGTATTACCAGACGTTACGAAAGTGTATACACCAAGTTTCGTCATTATATATCAATTATTTGTCGAGTTATGGGCTCAGAGATCTCGTATATTCCTGCTTCTAAAAAGAGGCGGTGCCACGCCCATTTTCCAAAATTTTTGTGTTTTTCGTTTTATGTCCGCAGATGGACTCCTGCCATAAAATTTCAATGAATTATCTTTACATTTGGCAAAGATATCGCTTAAAATGTTTTTATTAGGTCACTTTATAATACCCATATATAAAAGTGGACGTGGCCCTCAACCGATTTCGGAAATTTTTCGTCCAAATATTTGACTAAGTAAGTATATCACGCGTACCAAATTTCATCGATATATCTTCAACGGTTTCTGAGTTATGACATATAAAACTTGCAAGGTTTGACCCTTAATAAGTGGGCGTGGCACCGCCCATTTTCCAAAATGTCATCAAATTTCTTCCTAGGGGCCTGAGCTCAACACGTGGATAAAATTTCATCGCTCCAGCTGTATTAGTGACTGAGATACCAAATTTCCGATTTTTTCTATATAGGAAAAGTGGGCGTGGTCATGGTCCGATTTCGCCCATTTTCAATACCAACCGTCCCAGTCTCGATACCAACATGCATTTCAAATTTCATCAAAATATCTCAATTTTTGCGCGAGTTAGAGTGTTTACAGACGGACGGACGGACGGACAGACGGACGGACGGACGGACATGGCTCAATCGATTTCTCTTTTCACCCTGATCATTTTGATATATATAAGTCTATATCTATCTCGATTATTTCACTCTGTTACAATCCACCGTTATGTGATTAAAACTATAATACTCTGTGTACTAGTACAGCTGAGTATAAAAACGTAGTGTCATATGGGCTTTACGGCAGTGCTCGAGCTCCTATACAAAGTGCCTTTGCTCTGCACATTCAATATGAATCATAGGCACATACATATAAAATTTTTTTATATCTGAGTGCTTATGGGAGTGCAAAGAAAATTTTATTTTCCTATTTGAAGTGAAATGTATGTATCTGTGCCTATGATTCGGAATGCCTATATGACACTACATTTTTTCCTTGGTTTGGAAAACCCACCGAAAGTCGAAATACAAAAACAATTCTCCTGTAGGTTGAAAAGAGACAAATACTCCCTCAAAAGCAATTTGGTTGACATTAAACTTCAAACTAAATCAAAATAATATTTATTTCAAAAATTAATTTTTTTGGAAATTTGAATTTAAGTTACTGAAATAAAAAAGTTATGAAACCCAAAGAGAAGGATAGCTATGTATTCCATCTTATAAAGGGAAGCCAGTGCGCAATATAATTTTTCTCCGGACTTCTTCTTTAACCTTGCGGCCAAAGCAGAAGCTTACAAGTGGCAAATTTAAAATTTGTATTTCCATATATTTTTTATTTTAAATATAATTTATTTTCTAGTTGTCAAATTGAAACAATTGTCAGAAAAAATGACCGAATGCCAAAAAACCTACCGAAATACAAGCTGGCTCGTTGGTTTTTAATCGCCTAGATGGTATTTTGTTTGGTTTTTTTCAATATAGCTTGCTCGCTTGCACCAACGCAAAACTGTATTTGACCATCTCCTTCACACAAAAAACCTGGTAGAATACCAGAAAAAAACGTAGTGTCATATGGGTTGAACAAAACAAAAACAATTGTGCTTTGAGTGCCTATGAGGTGAGCAGCCCTGTTATAAGCATTTATCATAAAATTTTCCTACAAAACAATCCTCTTTTTAAGGTTTAATTTAACCTGAAAATGCTATATACATAAGTGAAGTATTTAATTCTTATTTGATCTTTTATTTAATTATTGTTTTGCGTAAAAGAAAAATTAAAGACTTTTTGAAAAGAAAAAATGTAAACAAAACCATCCCTCTTTTTATTGTAGTGAAATATTCATAAAAAACTATCGATAGTATCGATAGTTTTTTTTTCGACTATCGAAACTATCGAGTGGTCCGACTATCGATGGTTTTGCAGCTCTAGTGTGCGCATAATATTCGCATGCGAAGCATACTTTTGGGCGTCCCTGATTCGAAATGTTTGCATGTGAATGTCGGTGTACATGCGTGGGCTACTTCAGGCGAGTTGAAAAGATAAGAATGGAGGAAGAAAACTCGCAAATTTTTTCACGAACTTATACATATGTATGCATGTGTATAAGTACATACATGCATTATATAAATTTAAATATTATCCTGTCAACGTGTGTCTGCATCATCAATATATGGCCATGTGGGGCCACATACATACATACATACATATGTACGTACATAAGTACATATATGTATGTTTCTTAACCTAAATGTACACAGAAATGTGTACATACATATGTGTGTTCATGGACATTTTTATGCATTTTCTTAGCGGCGATTTTTATTCTGCGACACGTTTTCTATTAAATGTCATTTTATCCTTTTTGATTTCTTGTGTTTACGTTTTGATTGTGGTTGGGTGATTGGCTCTGATATGAGCATTCATACACTCAGGGAAAAACAGCATTTTAAAATCAAAAATAAAATTTTTAAACCACAACATTTTTATTTTAACAATGAAAATTTTTAAATTAAAAAAGAAATTTTTGAATTAAGAATGAAATTTTTGAAGTAAAAATGCATTTGGGCACGTAATGAAGAGGTTCAGAGCAACCTTCAGGTCGAATCGGCTGAGCTTTCCGTCGAATTAATCGATTTGGCTTCACCTGGTCCCTACATCGACAAACCTTGTTCCTCCAAAACTGCTTTAGCTGAACAAACGTCTCGGGAAAATTTCGTAACTCCCTCGATCGCTCTTGCATCAAAAGCCAAGGAGCCTGTTCCGAAAGCCAAGGAGCCTGTTACGAAAGCCAAGGAGCCTGTTCCGAAAGCCAAGGAGCCTGTTCCGAAGGCCAAAGAATTGATTATCGTTCCGCGTGATAAATCAGTTTTTGTATCTAGATTTCATAAAGATACAACTGTTGAAGACCTGAAGGCTTTCATATCATCTAAAATTGTTCCTGAAAAACTTTTCGTTAAAAAATTCAATTTTAATTATGAAAGAAATGTAGCTTCTTTCAAAATTGACGTCTCGCCTAAAGATTATAACACCGTTTTAAAGAAAACATTTTGGCCAGCCGGGACCTTTGTCCGCGAATTTGAAGAAAGGCCTAGATCCGTTAATAACAACTTACCAAAACTCGTCCTGCCTAGCAATAGCTCAAAAAACTAATAAATAAATCTGCCCTAAACATTTACTATCAAAATGTTCGGGGCTTAAATACTAAACTTACAGACTTTTATCTAAAAACTTTTAATTGTAACTTTCAAATAATTTCTTTTACCGAAACATGGCTTAAACCTCATATTTTTAATTCGGAAATCTTTAGTAAAGAATACCAAGTGTACAGAAATGATCGCTTGAACAGGGTCGGTGGAGGGGTACTAATTGCGGTTCATTCCTCAATTCCATCTGAAGAAATTAATGTAGCTGCAGGGGAATCCATTGAGTTCTTGTGCATTCGGATAAAAGCTGGCAAAGGGCATATTTACCTGGCAGTTATTTACATTCCTCCTTCTTCCGAACAGTCAGTTTACTTTCAAAGTGTTTCCTTGCTGAAACGTGTCGAGTCAAAAAAGACGCCCTTGGATTCTTTTATAGTCTTGGGCGACTTTAATCTTCCGCACGTTTCATGGAGCGAGGAAAACAATGAAATCATGCCGATTACATCTAAGGCTAATTGTACTGACTTTTTAGAAGAAATGTCGGATCTCTGTCTTCATCAGGTAAACGTCATTAAAAACAAATTCGGAAAGGTACTTGATTTGATATTTGTAGATGACGTTTCTAATTACTATGTGAATAGAACTGACCCTCTTATTTTCCCTGAAGATACTTACCATCCTTCATTGGAGTTAATACACGAAATTATAAGCGATGATGATCATTGTTGCTCAAAAACGTCTGATTCGTGTTTTCGTTTTAACTTTGCTAAGGCTAATTATAAAAAACTTAATAGTGAACTATCTAAACTAGTCTGGCCAAACTATGATGGCAACGTTGAACAAAATGTTTTGCATTTTATTAACACGATCCACTGTCTGTTTGATAAATTTGTACCCAAACAGAAATACATATATGTTGAGCCCCTGCATCTGTGGGAAACTAAAGACTTGAGAGCCTTAAAAAATAAGAAATCTCGCATTTTTAAATTATATAAGAAGACAGGCTTGCGGAAAGTCTACCTTCAATACTCAACTTTACGACATAAATATTTTGCATTGAACAAAAAGTGCTACAATGATTATCTGAGAAAAATGAAAATGAACATTTTTCGTAACCCTAAATCGTTTTATGGTTTTGTGAATTCAAAACGCAGAGTGAGCGGATTTCCCTCATCTATGAGTTTTCGGGATTGTGTGTCTAGTGATAATCAAAGCATTGCCAATCTCTTTGCACAATTTTTCGAATCTAATTATTCCAAAGATAATTTAAATTTCAGCATATACCCGTACCATCTTTCTCAAAATAATACAATTAATGTTACCTATATAAATTCAGATGAAGTTTTAGATCACCTTAAATCACTGAAAGAGTCTTTTAGTTATGGTCCGGATATGATCCCCGCATGTTTCCTTAAAAAATGTGCGGATCATATTCATCTACCTTTGTCAAAGCTATTCAACTTGTCATTGAAATTTGGTATTTTTCCTACTGCTTGGAAAGAATCCTTCATTATTCCTTTACATAAAAGCGGTATTAGATCTTCGATTGAAAATTATCGAGGCATAGCAAAATTGTCTGTTATCCCAAAACTGTTTGAGTTGATTATAAGCAACCAGATAAAAAACTCGATTGAGTCATTGATTGTGAACTCTCAGCATGGTTTCTGTAGGGGTAAATCAACCATCACTAACCTTCTGGAATTTACAACAAGTGTTTCTAATGGGTTCAGGGAAAATGCTAAAACGGATGTTATTTATACTGACTTTAGTAAAGCCTTTGACAAGGTTAATCACAATTTACTTATCCACAAGCTTCAACTACTGGGTTTTCAACCTATCCTCCTAAACTGGATTTCTTCTTACATTTCTAACAGAACACAAAGAGTTGTTTATAAGAATGCATATTCATTTAGTATTTATGTGTCCTCTGGGGTTCCGCAGGGCAGCCATCTCGGACCGACTCTGTTCTTGTTGTTCATTAACGACATCTCATGTGCTATAAATTATTCTAAAGTTTTAATGTACGCAGATGATGTGAAACTTTTCAGGTCCTACACCACACCGGAGGAAAGATCGCTCCTTCAAAATGATTTAAACGGTAAGGTTACGTGGTGCAATATAAATCTTATGCCACTAAATCTAAATAAATGTAAATTTATGTGCTTTTCGCGGAGTAATGTCGAACCCATAGCTTACGCCATTAATAATCATGATCTGGAGCGAGTTTATGAGTTTGTCGACTTAGGTGTAAGATTCGATTATAAACTTAATTTCAACCTTCACATCAACGTCATGATAAATAAAGCTAAAAGTGTTCTAGCGTTTGTAAAACGTTGGTCTAAGGAATTTAGTGACCCCTACGTAACTAAAGCCCTTTTCACAACCTTAGTAAGACCGACACTAGAATACGCATCTATAATCTGGAATCCGAGTTACAAAATTCATTCTGATCGACTTGAATCGATTCAAAAACAATTTTTACTTTTTGCATTAAGAAATTTGAATTGGAACCCTCATTGCAATCTTCCTTCGTACACTAGTCGCTTAAAACTTATTAACCTTCCAACTTTAGCTAGTCGTAGGGAAACTCTGGGTGTAATATTCGTAACGAAACTGCTGAAGGGATCAATAAATAGTCCATTTCTTCTTTCTGAAATAAGTTTAAACATTCCTGCCCGTCCATCAAGACATTACCAGCCCATATTTTTAAAACAATGTAAAACTAATTTTGAATTATATGAGCCATTCCGATATCTATGCAAAAGTTTTAACACATACTCTACCTACTTTGACATCTCTGACTCTCTATCCATTATAAGGAAAACTCTTCTTTCAATTCTTAACAAATAACAATTTGTCTACTAGATATAGTTTCCTTCTACTAATTTAGGATAATATGTATTTTATTGTTAACTAAGTAATTGCTTCTAAGTGTATATATAAACTTAAGTATGTGTAATCAGCTGATGAATTTATATTCTGTAGCTGAGCAGCATAAGAACTCGACGTTTAACAAACTCCAGCCACTCAACACCTTGGCAAAATTAAAAATATATATCCGTGCGTCATGCGGATTGCGCCCCTCGCAGCGGTCGGGCGGGATATGGAGGGTAAACCGTTGGGAATTATTATTATTATTATTATTATTAAAAAAAAAAGGAACATACTTAAATTAGAAATGAAAATGAAAGTTGATTCAGAAACTCGCTCTTTTTTTTGTGAGAAATCCAACAAAAATAACAATGAGAATCGATTTTTTTTTAATTTTGCTTTTACAATGATTCATATAATTCCTGGATTCTTTTTTAGGAAAAGGGAAGTATAAATAGATTACTACAATTCAATACAATGTTTAATATTCCACCATGTGATGGCGTTGGATTGAACTTCAAGTTGATGTCGTTGTTCGAATCGGGACGAGAATATAAAATAAAGAAGAATAAGAAATAAAAATAGCAACCGGTTAAAGCGAAGTAGAAAAGAAGAAGAGAACAAGCGGAGGCTATATTTTTCTAGTTGGTACTCGGATTGAGAGAAGATGAAGAGAATGCCGTTGGATACAATTTCGAATCCGGAAGAGAAAATGATATAGAGAACACTGCAGCGTTTTTTTCTCATAGTGCTTAAAATAAAAATAAACATTTTTATATTTCAAATGTTTTTTCTTGATTTAAAAATTTTACAATGAACATTTTTAAAATAAAAATGTTGGTATTTACAGCACTTTTAAATACGTTTTTGCCCATTTTAGGCACGTTTTCATATGTTTTTATATTTTTTTTCGCTGAGTGTATGTATCGCCAAATGCTCAAAAAAAATTGTAGAAATTATGACAGGATAAAAATTAAGAAAATTAAATTTTGAACTGAGAACGGTAGGAAAATCACTTATCAGTAGCTTAAAGAATTTAGTTAATACTTAAAATAGATTTGAAAGAGCTTATAATCCTATTTTAAAATTCGGTAAGCACCGAAAATTATGTTAATTTATCTCGAGCTCCCTCTTTTTATTTTTGTATTCTATCTCATTAGCTGCATCACGAGATCGTTCTTTTGAATCTTCCTTTTTGGCTGTTCAAATAAAATAGCTTCTAAGTTCGTCAAATGCAATAATTGCAAATATTTTCTTGTGAAGTTTAATTTTTAAGAAAACCATTGTTTTAAAGACATTCTGAGTAGTCGGACTATGGAGACACATGTGACTCAGATTCTGTTAATATCGATGATTGTGTTACCTGTGACATATTTTCTGAAGCATCACCCTCGAAAAGACTAGAAATATATTTATAATCAAGCCATGAAGAACATAAATATCCATTATTTTTGTTCGTATTTGCAGTGATTGCATTTTAAATTTATTTTATATAAGAGTTCGGTTTTATGTACCTTTACATGCATTTGCACTTGACTCCATTTAACCTTTATTACCTGTCAATGTGTGCGCGAAATATTCAATGCTTTTTCAATAACGCGAAAAGGAAATGGTTGTGGAATTTATACAATCGTAAAAAACTGTCATGAAAAAAACAAGTGAAAAATTAATACCCAGCTGAGGCTTTCTAAGATAACGAATAGTGAAAAGAAAATAAGAGCTGACAAAAATGTAAACAGCAAGTGGTTATGGTTATTTTTTTAAGTTAGAAAAAAAAGTCATTAAGAAATTTCTATAAAAATAAGCTTGGAATGCGGTTATAGGTTAGGTTGAAGTGGCACACTTAGGCCAGTGCAGAGGACCATTTTAATACCACAAGAAGAAAACTAGGTTACTGCTCCCTTTTTAACCAGTTTGATAACCTGATGAAAGTCGCCAAGTCCTTTATTTCGACATCCGCGACTTTAGATAGGCTATCCAGGAATGGTGCCCCAAGAGAACGTTGTCTGGCGTTGTTAAGAGCCGGGCAGTGGCAAATGAGGTGGTCAGGTGAATGCGATTATTTAATTGAAATATTTTATTCTACATGTTATATAGGCTCTTCTTAGAGTAATCTATTTTTATTAACCAGCCGCTGGCTATATATGTATATGTTAGAGCAAACTTGACTGTTCACCAAATACTCACAATACTAAAAAAGACGCCCAACTCTCCAACTTTTTTATGTTTCCTGTTGCTGTGTTACGGGTAATAATTTTTAAAATTTATGAACTGCGTCCATAAAATGACTCGGCGCAAAGCTCTGTTACATACACATACACACATACATAGGTTTGCTAAATTGTATTTGAAATAGTGCTACTCTGCCAGTTCATAGTTTGTCCTCTAAATTTCCTCCACTACTTCATTTACCGTTGCTTCAGCAAAGGATAGCAGTTAGTAGTGATTGAGTGTTTTTGTACCTGCAATTGGGCGGTCGCTGTTAATGGCATCGATGTGACACTGCCAACAGCAGCACAAGGTAAATTTTATTTTTCCCCATTTAGCTACACAATGGTTTTTTCGTACACATCGTTGGTTGTCTGGTGGAAAGTCTGGTTTGGTGTCTGGCGTTCGCTTTCTGCCTCCATGTAGTGGACATCTGGTTTTTGGGTACACAGTGCAGACAGTTTTTGTTAAATGGCGCTTGTCGCTATTTAATTTCCACATGGGTGTATATTCTTGTAAAAGTAATGGAATTTCGGTTTAATAGATTTTAAATTGCCTTTGTGATATTTTAAGGTGTGCTGATGTTTGATATTTTTGTTTTTGTTCTTAAGTTTTAATCGATTTAGTTAGTTTGTTTTTAATTAGTAGTTAGTTTGCAGTATAAAGTTTGTTGCGTTGTAAATTCATGGAGAGTAAGTAGATGATGAAGCTCATTGCTTTCTGTGAAGCTTAGTGAAATTTAGCTTAGTTAGAGGTCAGTATTCGGAGAAATGAGCAGACAAAGTTGCAAGATGGCCATGAAAACAAAAAAGGACAACATTATTTCGACAAAAAAACAGCATAATTTTCTTTAAAATTTATTCATAAAAAGACGAAGGTTCTTGATTCGCACGGTGGTATTAACGATCGTTACTCAAGTAGGCGATTGTCTGAAAATAAGTTATCCCTTTTTCGGATATTTGAGTCCTGTTTAAGAGGAAAAAGTTCTGTGGTTTTTCTATGTTTTTATGCTTTATCGCATTTCTAGGCAGTAGCATGAGAGAAGTTTAGAGAGGATGTTGTTGTTGTTGTAGTAGCATCCAAGACACTCCCCGAAGATTTTGCGGAGTGTATGGGAAGTAACAGCCCTTTACCTAAAAAATCCGATACGCTCGGGTACTAATCCCTTCTGACACTAGCCCGACTGTCTTCTTCTTCTTGATTGGCGCTTAACCGTCTAGACGATTCTGGCCGAGTCCAACAGAGCGCGCCAATTGCTTCTGTTTCGTGCAGCATGGCGCCACTTGGGAACACGTAGGGAGGCAGCATCGCTGTCCACCTGATTTTCCCAACGCAGTGGAGGTCTCCCTTTTCTTTTGCGTTCAGCGGGTTTCGATAGAAATGCTTTCTTGGCCGGAGCGCCTTCGTCCATTCTCACGACATGACCTGCCCAACGCAGCCGCTGGATCTTTATTCGCCCGACTGTCGTGCGAACAATTTTTTTGGGCCCTTATAAACCTTCTAGGCCAGTGGATTTTAGTCGCCTCTTACGACAGGCATTACTTAGCAGAGTATAAACTCGTCTGTCTCACCGTTTATGGAGCTCCCACCGAAACTGATTTATAACCAAATCACACTTGACAAGTGATGGCGGCATATCATTCCACAATACAGCAGCTAACACTACTTTAATCGACTTTCGTCCTCTGGAAGTAATCGTCTCCTTCTTAATTGGCGCGTCCAGACGATTTTTCCTGATCTTTCCAACGCAGTTGAGACCTTCCTTTTCTTCAGAAATACTCCGGACCGGGTCACCTTCATCCATTCCCGCGACATGACCTGCCCAACGCAGCCGCTGGATCTTTATTCGCTGAGCAATGCCAATGCCAATGTCTGCGTAAAGCTCGTGCAGCTCATTATTAAATCTCCCTCAATATTCGCCATCGCTAACCCGCAAATGTACATAAATCTTCCGAACTGTCCAACTCAAAAACACTCTTTCAGACCTAGAAATACATTAAGGCATCTTCATAGCCGAATAAGTGATTTTATTATCGGTGTGTTTCCTTCCGAAATCTAGTGTGCCTGAATCTTAGCCGTTAGCATCATAAAATCCACTTGCTTAATTTCCAGACAAATATGGCCAAAACTGGACCAGCAAGGTCTACACCATTTCCAGATGGATTTTAGAAAACGTCAACTGGATTTTAGAAAGTGAAAATTGGATTTTAGAAAAGTTGATTGGAAAAACAATTTAAATTTTACAAAATCCAATTGACTCTTTCTAAAATCCAGTTGATGCTTTCTAAAATCCACCTGGAAATGGTGTAGATCGGTAACTCTTCTCAGTCGGTCCCACATTGACCCTCTAGTTGGTATAATAACGGACCATATAATTGGTATCCATGCAATTCGCATCGGCCTCCTTACAAACGACTTCCGTCGCAGCTGCAGGTCATGAGGAGGAGGCAGAAAGCGTAGAACACTATCTATGCTCTTGTCCCGCGCTATCTAACTCCCGGTATGCTTGCCTCTACAGACACGAAGGTATCTGATATCTAACACTATATGAAACGAACTAGCTGGTTCAGTTTTATAGGCAACTTATCTCTCTATACGGAGAAAATCAAGAGTTCCACGTGGTATCACAACGGGCCGCAAGGACGAACGGGGCAGCCACCATATCCTAACCTAACCTAGCATCATAATTTCTCTTATTGTTTTTTCTTCCAATAGTCATGCCCCTTGCCACTGGACGCCATAACCTCTAAGTGTATTTTTGCTCTGATTAAGCCGCTCAAAATCCAATGAAAACCAATTTTTTACATGTATACCTTCAGCCAAAAAAGTATAAGCGCTAGCAACATCACAACAAATCTTCCCCTCAATTTTCTCGTCTTTAATTCAACCAAATTTCCGTAGCTCCTCATTCATGTACATCGACAGCACGTTGATATCTTGTTAACCGCCTAAAAGTGTGCTTTACATTAACGTGCTAATTATCGTATTCACTTTGAAGGTGGCATTGCTCTGGGTCGTAAAAAGTAACCACCAGCCAGCCGTCAAGTGGCACACAAGGTAGGTAGATATCGCTGCTTAATCACACAAAAGTTTTTGAAGAGTTAACTTTAAGTAAAGTAGGAAATGTGGCTGCACACTAACACATATACCAATGTACTATCTATCTACATATACATCGAAAACACTTTTAGTTGTAATACTTAATTGTTGAAGAGATAAATGCTTTGTGGTAATGCGAGGGACCGCAACAACCACTTTGCTTTTAAGAGGCCAGGAAGCACGAAGTAATGGGTGAATTCCATGAGCGGTTGACTTAAGTTAATCTATGTATGTTTAGTAGTTTCTTTACTGAAACAAACGTGTTTCAATACCCATTTTGTCTCACAAGTAAGGTAGAAAAACTGCATACTGAGACATAGGGGATCAAGGACTTTCTTCTTTATAGGAAGAGCACTTTCTGCTGCCTTATCCACGCGCAATTCACTTGCCTGAGAACCTTAAAAACTGCGAAAATTTTTCTTAAAATTTTCTTCGTTTGCATTCAATAGTCGTTTCCAGAAGTTAAGTATCTAATAGGGTTTTGAGCTTTTGCTGTCTGCATGGAATCACACCCAAAAAACCCAAACAAACTTCCGATAAGATTCCGTCAATAAAGAAGCTGTTCCCCAACAAAATATAACATCGCTGCCTGTACATAGAAATATGGGAAGCAGCACACTTAAGGAAATCTTCTCAATTACCCACTCAAGAAATTCCATTTCAAGTGAGGCAGCGAAGCAAAACGTATTCAAACAAGGTACCCCGAAATAAGTCCCAAACGAAATAAGTCCCAATGAAATAACTCCCAATGAAATAAGTCCCAATAAAAATGAAATAACTCCCAACTTTTAGAAATGAAATAACTCCCAAAGAAGGAAATGAAATAAGTCCCAATATTTGGGGCTTATTTCATAATGAGGCCCCAACTCTGAAAAAATATGAAATAACTCCCAAATGAAATAAGTCCCAGAAATATGAAATAACTCCCAAATGAAATAAATTCCAAGAAATATGAAATATCTCCCAAAAAGTACTACGCAGAAGGACATCTATCGCGCGATTTTTATTTCCAATTTTTGGTTTTTTTTAAATATGGTGTTTGTTTTATTGGAAAAAGCGCCGCAAGCGAAAAATTGGAATAAAAAATCGCGCGATTTTTAATTCCAATTTTTCGTTTTTTTTTTTAATATGGGGTTTGGCCCGCGGGCGTTATTTCCACGGGCGTTATTTCACTGCACCGAACACTTTTCTGCGTTGGCGGCCTTCGGCCGCGCTTATAAAAAATAACCCTGGGCTACGCCATCCGTCCGGACGTGTGCCCTAACCGTGGCTACCGCCACGGTGATGTCCTTCTGCGTGGTAAACCCTTCAGCGGCGGCGATAAAAACGTAAGTATACAAATTTCGGCCTTTTTCGGTCATTTTCCTCATTTCGACAGTTTTTAATTCGGTCCAAAATGTATAATAAGGCTTTTTTCAATTCGGTCTTTTAAGATTCGACATTTTTTTCGATTTATCGTACGGATCCCGGCTTTCGGTTACTTTATAACGTTACAAAAACGTCGAAGCTTGTTAAATTGCAATTTTAAGAGAAATGAAATAACTCCCAAGAAATATGAAATAACTCCCAATGCATTTTTAAGAGAAATGAAATAAGTCCCAACAAATATGAAATAACTCCCAAAGCTGGAAAATAATGAAATAACTCCCAACGGAATTTCGTTGGGAGTTATTTCATTTGGGAGTTATTTCATTATGAAATAAATCCCAACAAAATATTATGAAATAAGTCCCAATGCATTTGGAGTTATTTCATTATGAAATAAGTCCCAATTTGTATGGAAAAGATTTGGGAGTTATTTCATTTTTTTTTTGGGACTTATTTCATTTGGGACTTATTTCGGGGTACCTTCAAACAAGGATGTGGGGGATTGCAGAATATTAAAGCGCTGAGACAATTTGTGTGTCATTATGTCGAACAATTTGACGCTCTAGATACGGCAAGAAATACAGAATGCCAATGCTTATTACCTGAGCTCTTTTTTTGGCAAACAAGCAGCCAGCAAAACCCAACACCCAGCCAAAAATTTGCGTAAAAGAGCCCACAGAGCAAAGAAGGTTTTTTGTTAAGGAGGAGAAGGAGGAGGCATATACTATAACAGCTTTCATAAAAGCCACAAAACGAGCGCAGATAATGTTTTAATGTAATTTTTTACGAGCTAAAAAATATGAAGAAAGTTTCATTCAGCAAAGTGCAAGAGACATTATGAGTTATGAAAAGATTATGAATGTGAAATTTGTTTAACAACAACTTAGAGACAAATAAACAGGTAATTTCATTATGCATTTATGTGTGTAGTTGTTTTTTGTTGATATTTGTTCTTTTGTATTTGTTTTATAACTCGCTTTTTTTTCCTTTCTTGTTATGCAAATAAAAAGTTTTGAGTACTTATTCAAATATTCTGCGACATTTACTTACATGCATACAAATGTAAGTACATATATGTATACATTTGTATAAGGTTTATTTGCAAGGAGTTCCGGAAGACAAATATGTAAGTTCGCACACGTTTTGAAATAAAATAAAAGGAACGCATTCATTGCAAATGTAGTGGAAAATTGTAAAGTTTTGTTGACCAAATGTAATGCATACAAAAAAGTAATGTGCCGTAGTTATATGTGAGAGAGTGAGCTTCTGTACAGTAACTACACAAATTATGTATGAAACAAAGGCGAAAAACTCGATGCCGATATGAATATCGAACCGAGAACGAATAGCAACAAACATATAAGTAACGTATTTTAAGAGAGCCACTCTCTCCCAGTAGTCCATAAGCTGCTACAAATCATCAATACTTTCCTCCTTACATTTCCTTTAGGGAACATAACAACTTCCATGATTATACCCCATGACTATCGCACGATGTCGGTCGGATAACGAAAGCTCTACTTTTCTGGAGAATTCTCTAGTTCCTGGATCAAATAATAACATTGATTACTTTCATTATATATATATTTTGAGAACCATTATTGAATGGAAAGGAAGAAAATATAAATTTTTTTTTCGTTTTTATAGTTTCTGTGGCAAGTCAAATACGGGTTAACTTTGAAGACAAGGCTGCAAAAAGTCCTACCTACATATATTTAAAGAGTAAGGCCTTTGATCTTCTCATGCCTAAGCACTTAGAGGCAATGAGTTTAGAAACTCTTGATACAGTGAAGCAACTACTAAAAGTAGATTAACTTAAGTCAACCACTCATGCGAATGGTTTAGTTCCGTAATCGAATAATAACTTTGATTATTTTCAGTGCTTCTCGTTGGTATGTTATTGATTGGGGGTCGTGACGGACCCAATTAGCGCAACAGTCAATATTTTGATGAATATTTTGCATTAACTAAACTTTTCCAAAATACGATTTTAAATTTTTTACTGCACATTAACAACAATTGTAAAGGCTTGTTTCGATGTTTAAATTTGCTTAAAGCATTAGGTACCTCAAACTAGTGCTGGAAAACCATCGATTGAACTATCGATACTATCGATGGGGCCGATGCCATAGCGATTATCGATGGTTTTTTTAACCATCGATAGTATTTTCTTGGTACATAACTACAACGTCTGTTAAAAAAATTAATCAAAAAAACTGAGATTTATAATTTTTAAGGTACTTGATTGGAATATGTGGGCTGTGAATATATAAATAAAAGATTAGTGAATAATTTTATGAAAAAACTTGCAAATAAAGCGGTTTTTTTTACTGAGAGTTGAGCAATTTAGGTTTTGACTTCGCCATTCCTATTATTTTGTGGACAACTGTATACGTACAAATGTGTGTATGTGGCAGACCTGGGCACCCTCAATTACATTTTGTAATTAATTACACCTTCAATTACAATTACATGTAATTGTAATTGCCATTTTTCAATTATCAATTACATATAATTGGTAACTGAAATTCTACAATTACAAATACATGTAATTGTAATTGAGATATTTCAATTGCAATTACATGTAATTGGTAATTGAAAAATGGCAATTACAATTACATGTAATGGTAATTGAAGAATTTAAATTACAATTACTTGTAAATGTAATTGGAAGTTTCCAATTACAAGTAATTGTAATGGAATGGCATCAATTACATTTTTCTTGGGTTTGAGAAAATTTAGTTATATAATTTGTTTTTGTTTCTATTCTTGTTCTTTTTGTTATTACTATTGTTTTTATTTTTCGTTTTGTTTTTGTTTTTGCTATTTTGTTGTTTTTGTTTTTGCTTTTGTTTTTGTTTAAGGAAAAAAAGAAAAACAAAAACAAAAGAAAAACAAAAAAAAAAAAACAAAAAAATCAAAAACAAAAACAAAAACAAAAAAAGCAAAAGTAAAACAAAAAACAAAAACAAAAGCAAAAACAAAAACAAAAAAAGCAAAAACAAAAAAGCAAAAACAAAATCAAAAACAAAAGCAAAAGCAAAAACAAAAAAAAAGTAAAAACAAAAACAAAAACAAAAGCAAAAGCAAAAACAATAACAATAACAAAAAGAACAAGAATAGAAACAAAAACAAATTTTATAACTAAATTTTCTCAAACCCAAGAAAAATGTAATTGGTGTGATTCCATTACAATTACTTGTAATTGGAGATTTTCAATTACATTTGCAAGTAATTGTAATTGAAAATTTTCAATTACAATTACATGTAATTGTAATTGAAAAATATCAATTACCAATTACATGTAATTGTAATTGAAAAACCTCAATTACAATTACAAGTAATTGTAATTGGACAATTTCAATTACCAATTAATGTAATTGTAATTGAAAAAAAATGTAATTGAGGATGCCCAGGTCTGGTATGTAGTATTCTTACTTTGAATAGTTATTGATTTATTTTTTGTATCGAACTTTTTACATAAACTTTGGTTTTTATTATTTTTATAATATGTTTCTAATAAAAATTTATATTTTTCTTTTAAATATGAGAACGTATGTACAGACATGCATACATATGCAGACTTGGGCATTATTCGAATAAATTTTTATTTAGATAATTATTTGAATAAAAACTTATTTTTCAAATTTTATTCAGATAAATTCCCTACGAATAATTATTCTGAGGTTTATTCGTTATTTCAAATAATAATAAAAAACTTAGGGTACAACAAAAAAAAAAAACAACTGAGTAATAGTAAAAACAAAATTTGTCTATTTTTTTTTTGTTTGTATGTTTGTTTGTTTTTACATATGTAAATGAAAATTATCTATTACATATTCGAATAATTTGGTTTCTGAATAAACAAAATTATTTATTATTCAAATAAAGATAAAAAAATTTATTCATCTATTATTCGTTATTCGAATAAATTTTGCCCAACTCTGTACATATGTCTGTATATGTATGTGCATTAAATATTTGAGTACCACCTTTTCCTCTAACGGACCACCTACGTACATATATTAAACCATCGATACTATCGATGGTTGCCTTTAAAACTATCGATGGTCAATCGATGGGACCACTATCGATGGTTTTCCAGCACTACCTCAAACCTAAATATATCAATCATGAAGTAGTAGAAGCTTCGATGTTTCCAAGCGTTGTTTTGAAACTCTCAATCAGCTATTTTGAATCCACCATAGAATTCTCGCACACAGTTCTTAGAGCTACTGTATGCCTGCAGAGAGCCATGCAATGTATATCAAACACATGTATGTACATAGATATATGCATGTATGTACTTTAAGTGAGTACCTTTTTTTTTCAAATCTTCAATGTGCCGGAAATGTTTCCGTAAACGTAAAACAAGTAAACGACAAATTTCTACAAAGAAGCTCAAAATACAAAAGAAACGAAAAAAGCTCACCTTAACCCAAAGGAAGTAAAGTAAAACGTGTACAAATTTTGGGCAAATGTGAAAAGAACAAATACAACATACATATACGAGGGTTGCTCGATATATTTTTAGCCTAATAATGAAAATGCGAATATTAATCATCAAAAATGATTTTATTCTTTTTCAAAGTATTCTCCAGCATGACATACACTTTTGCATGCGCTCAATCCAATTGTCGAAGCACTTTTTCCACTCCGATTTATACACCTCCAAAACATGGTTTTTGAACGCTGAACAGCAACTTCTGGCGACGAAAATCGTTGACCACGCATTTTTTTTCTTGATGAGCGGGAATAATAAGAAGTCATTGGGTGCCAGGTCAGGACTGTACGGCGGATGACCCGCCAATTCGACGTATTTGCCGGCCAAAAAGGCATTGGTTTGAGCCGATGTGTGAGAGCTCGCATTGTCATGGTGAACAATGATTCGTCTTCTCTTGTTCGTTTTTCGAATTTCTCCGAAGAATTCAGGCAAACAAATTGTGGTGTACCAGTCAGAATTAACCGTCTTCCGTTGCTCAAGCAGAACAGTCGCCACATGACCAGATTTTCCGAAGAAACAGGCGACCATTTGTTTCGAAGTGCTTCTTCCGCGAACAACTTTCGTTGTATTTGGCTCATCTTCGAAGACCCACACAGTCGATTGTTGTTGTGTTTCGGGTTCATACGCATAGGTCCATGATTCGTCACCTGTGACGATCTTATAAACGTCTTTTGAAGCACCGCGATCGTATTTTTGCAACATTTCTTTGCACCAATCGACACGATCCTTTGTTTGAGCGACAGTCAAATTGTGGGAGATCCAACGAGAACAAACCTTTTTTACGGCCAGGTGTTTATGCAATATCGAATGTATGTTAGTGGGAGAAATGTCCAAGAATGTCTCTATATCACGGTATGTCGCGTGACGATCTTGCGTTATGAGTTCACGCACGGCATCAATGTTCTCTGGCTCAACGGCCATTTTTGGACGACCTTCACGGAATTGGTATTTGAGCGAGCGTCGGCCACCATTGAATTCATTATACCAATTTTTCACAGTGCCATAGGATGGTGCTTCATCGCCATATAAAGATTTAAATTCATCAATGCACTTTTTTCGTGTACATGAGTTAATTCCATTTTTTTGCCAAATTAAATTTTTCAAGTCACTGTAAACAACACAAATGATGGTCGTACGCGAAAACGTTCTGAGTACGATTATGCTAGAAAATGTCAGACCTTCTAATGGAAATGTCAGATTTCACCTGGCAACACCTTTTCATTGTTAGGCTAAAATATATCGAGCAGCCCTCGTACCTACTTAAATAAGCAAACATACATCTTACTTTTACATACCTACAGACGTAAGAGTTGAAGCGGTAAATCCATTTTAGAAGCAGAACAAGCATTAAGAGTAAATGCTGCGCAAAAAGTGTAAAATTTGGAGTTGTAGAAAGAGGATTGACAATTGCAGTGAAATAGTGTGTGTGTTGACGGTTGGTTGGTTGGCTCGTGCCACGAAAATGTCACTAGAAATTTTCAAAAAAGAAAAAAAAAACAAGAAACAAATAACCAACGACCAGTAATGGAGTGGACTTTATTTTTAATGTTGCCACACAAATACAAATTGTTGTTGGCGATGTCTGATTTGAGCGCTACATTTTTTCCTTCAAACTAATATCTGTTTCTCCAGAGCACATACCTACACATGTGAAGAGGTAAGAGTTGAGTAAATTGTGCCGTTATTTTCTTGAAAAATTTGCGCATTTTCTTATTTGATGTTGTTTTATGGTTTGTTGCCCAATATAAGCACACAGAAACACATGCGCACAAACAAGAAAACATAACCATTAAATTGTGACCAAAAACGCTCCATACACCTCAACGACAACAATTGATCACTCCAAAGAAGAGGAAGGACATACTTTTAGCGCGACGTGTGTGCTTGCGGTACATTAGGTATTCGTTCGTATGTACCGTTACTTGTTGTTACGCGGCGCACATTCCGTCGGACCAAAAGGAAATGCGCTTGACTTGCTACTTGGAAGACACTTTTTTGCGAGTAAAAGACTTTTGACATTTGCACATTATTCACTCCTTTTTTGTAAGGGGACACACAGAGAATTGAAAAGAAGGACGATTTGAAAGAAAAGGACAATGCTTACTTATGTTTATTCTGGACAGTTTTGTTTGTTTAAAGGCTTGGAGCGAGTTGCAGTCTATACATAAATGTGCTGATTGTTTTTGGCTGGTACTTGCACGTGATTTGAATATGTGAATAGGTGTTGCTTAAGATACTTATTTTTTTTTTTTTTTTGTTGAAGGCAAGAAATTAATAATTTGTTAAAAGTTCTTTAGGAAATTATTTGCGGATCTGCATTGCAGTAGAACTAATATGATGATTTGATTTTCAATTGTAAACAAGCATATGCTAAGGGGTAGCTTTGGAGAAAAATCTTCTACATACATATTTCGAACTCTGGTCTTGGATTAGACAGTCACTTTTTCGCACAATCTGATTATATTCACGTAATCAAATTTAATTTGGAAATGTGGTACTTACTCTGCTCGAGCAGATTAACTCCTGAACGGGAAACAAACTACTGGAGATGACCAGAATTGTCAAATAATACCGCCAGTAGGTTAGCACGGAAAGAGCACGGGCGTTATTTCCCAAAAAAAGGAAAAAACACCCGCGGGCGTTTTTTCCTTTCTTGAAAAAGAAATAATTCCCGCGGGCGCTATTAAGTTTGATCCACGGGCTTTATTTCTCTTTCGGAAGGGCAATTAAGCCCGCAGACGGGCTTTTTTTTTAAATATGCTGTATTAGGGAAAAAAGCGCCGCAGGCGAAAAATTGGAATAAAAAATCGCGCGATTTTTAATTCCAATTTTTCGTTTTTTTTTTTAAATATGGTGTATTATTATTGGAAAAAGCGCCGCAGGCGAAAAATTGGAATTAAAAAACGCGCGATTTTTAATTCCAATTTTTTTCGAGAAATAAAGCCCACATCGCCGAATAGGGCGCGCAGGCGTTCTTTACCTTTCTGAATGGAAATAAAACCCACGGGTTTAATTTCGTTTTATTCGCAGGCGCTATTTCTTTTTCAAGAAAGGAAATAACGCCCGCGGGCGTTAATTCCACGGGCGTTATTTCACTGCACCGGAAAGAATTTTTTACTAGAATCATTGCCGAGACAAGAAAATTAGACTTGATTTTGAACTTAGAATATATGTAATTTCTTAAAAACAAGAAAATCCAAGAAAATTGGATTTTAAATAGTATATAAGAAATAATTTCCTTACGGTAAGTGTTTTTTCTTGTTTTTAGAAATAAATAATTAAGAAATAATTTTTTTGTTGCAAGTAAAACTTTTCTTATACGAGCTTAAGAAAATATTAAATATTAAATCAAGTAAAAATTCTCTAAAAATATTAAAAACGTAAAAAATAAGGAAAATGAAAACTAATCATGAGCGATTAGAAAACCATAATTAGTCAACTAGTACTTATTTTCCTAGGACTTGTTCACTGAAATGACAACATTTCAATTAATATAAATGAAGATGCAAATAGTGAACTCCTTATACCAAATGCTTCACTAACAATCTGAGAATCACAGAAATATTCAGAAATATGCAAAGCGGATGGCAAATGAAAAAACATACAGGTTACTTTGGAAATGCAAATTCAGTAGGAAATATTTTACTTCGCTCGAGAAAACGTTTTCTTATTTATTTTCAATTTTTTTTTGCTGTAGTTTGTTGTTCCAATTCATCGAAACACAATTTACTTAAATTCTTCTTAATATTAGCAAAAAGATTTTCTTCATTTACATATGTAAATTTAAGAAAAGATGTTCTTATTTATTTAAACATTTTTTTTCAACTTTTTTTTCTATAGATTTTGTTTGTGTCCTTGATTAAGAAAATAATTGTCTTATTTTTGGAAAACTCAATTTCTTAATTCCAGTAATAATTAAGTCAATTTTGCGTCAGTAGTGAGGTAGTTTGCGGTTTTGACCGAAGTATGCTTTTTACGAACTTGCTGGATGACAGGTTCTTCCATTGGAAATCGCCTTTACATATCAGCGCCTAAGCTATTTATTTGAGCTTTTTTCGAGAGGGAAAATTTTTTCCCAAGTTCTCTTGCGCTTATGATCCGTATTTGGCTAACACGTCCGCCCTCTAATTACGCTCGATTCCCTGGTATCCGAGTACCCAGTAGATAGTAACGCGTCTTTCCTTACAGGGTTCCTGTAACTTGGCCTTGCACTGATTCACGCACTTAGAGGTGGTCGTCGCTGCAGTAGTCGCTTTGATTGACGCCTGGCTGTCGATGAAAATCTCAATAGTAATTTTTGAACACAATAATGGAAAATAACTGTGGTGCAGTGGGTAGAGTGCTCGCCTACTATGCCAGAGGTCTCGGGTTCAAACCCCAGTCCGAGCAAACACCAAAAAAATTTTTCTAATTAGTAAAAATCCAATTATTGGGTTTTTTAAGAGCAGCGGTCACCTCTCGGCAGTGGGCGGCATACCCTCCGAGAGTATTTCTGCCATGAAAAAAGCTTCTCACAAAAAATGCATTCGCCGTTCGGAGCCGGCATAAAACTGTAGGTCCACCCAATTAGTAGGAAAAACAAAAAGGAGCACACCTAGAATTGGGAGAGAAGCTCGGCCATAAAACTCGTCAGAGTTATAATAGCGCCATTGTATTATATATAATGGAAAATAACTTCTTAATCAAGATTTGCATTCTACGAGAAGAAGAATAAGAGAAAGAAGTAGAAGCAGATATGTATCCTCCCTCCTGGAAGTGTTTTCATTTACACCACTGATTTTAAGAGGTTAATGGTAAAGTTTCATGGAGATCATATCATATTGATTCTCAATACATGCTCAGACGTTGGCCTTACCTTTTCAAAGATATTCTATAAGCTATGGTGCAGTGGATAGAGTGCTCGCCTGCTATGCCAGAGGTCTCGGGTTCAAACCACGGTCCGAGCAAAACACCAAACAAATTTTTCTAATTAGTAAAAATCCAATTATTGGGTTATTTAAGAGCAGCGGTCACCTCTCGGCAGTAGGCGGCATACCCTCCGAGAGTATTTCTGCCATGAAAAAGCTTCTCACAAAAAATTAATTCGCCGTTCGGAGCCGGCATAAAACTGTAGGTCCACCCAATTAGTAGGAAAAACAAAAAGGACCACACCTCGAATTGGGAGAGAAGCTCGGCCATAAAACTTGTCAGAGTTATAATAGCGCCATTGTATTATATTATATTATATTATATTATATTATATTATATTATATTATATTATATTATATTATATTATATTATATTATATTATATTATATTATATTATATTATATTATATTATATTATATTATATTATATTATATTATATTATATTATATTATATTATATTATATTATATTATATTATATTATATTATATTATATTATATTATATTATATTATATTATATTATATTATATTATATTATATTATATTATATTATATTATATTATATTATATTATATTATATTATATTATATTATATTATATTATATTATATTATATTATATTATATTATATTATATTATATTATTAAATGAATAAACATTTCCGCATCTCCTCCGTGACTATCTGGAATCGGAGACAAGTTTAGAGGCGCTGAATTATTGTTGAGGTTTTGGTATATAGTTATATAGTTTTGAACCACAGGATGAGATATATGATTTTAAATCGACTGGCAACAAGCTTATCAATGCAAATTCTATAAGCCTCGCTATTATAATTTAGTAATTATTCCTTACATGGTAATTAGCTTAAACCAAATGAAGGAAAGTTGATGACTCAATTACTTAGACTGCATTAGATTACACGAACTACATTTACCTCGTCTCTATTTAAGTTTTAATAACGCCCTTTCATCTGTGTGTCCACACTCGCTTAAGCTTTTTCGGTTTTTTTTTTACTTTTCGCCATTCTCCTCTATTGATTGCGTTTTCAACGAAGTCTAAATAAGTTCTCATCATCACTGCAAAGATAATACATATGTGTACTCTTATCAACTTGACTTAATAAAGCAACATTAAACATTTACTCACGTTTCATCAAAGCAAACAAATTAGAAACGTTTTAGGTGAAATCACAGCGCCCATTTCGCCTCCACCAAAATGCTCACACATACTTGAAACGTCCAAATCCCACGAAGAAGAGCAGAGCAATTTCGAAAGCATTCACCTAACAATAATCGCCTCACATTCAAACCATTGCACTTGTATTTATACAATTGACACTGCCCACAGCCACTGAAGTGGTCAATAAAAAGAATGAAGAACTAAACTAAGCTAAGCTAAAAGCAAATGGGTAAGAGAAAACCTGCGCGCAATTTCCCAATACAAAGGATAAGCACAAGGTTAAGTGGCTGTGGCTGCGTCAAGGTTAAGGCGTGTATGTTAGGCTCTTTTATGCTCCTGCTGAGGTCGAGAACATAAGGTGAAGTGGTTGGTATTAGGAATATATGGGAATATATTAGATAAAGGTCGCTTGCTTCCACTTAACACAACACGCTGAGTAGACTGTTGCGTTCATAAGCTCACAAATAAACTTATTTCCCAAGAGAAATTTCAAATTAAATGCTTATATAATCGTGTGTGGACTAAATAGCAGTGATGGCCACGCCTCAAAAAAAGTAAAAGTTCAGTTTACGAAAATACATTTTTTAAAGTAAGCGTTTCCACAAGGATTTATGATCCTTTTAAATAAAAAATAAAATAAATCAAGCATCCTAAAATATTAAATTTTTGTACTTAAATCACAAAAGCGATTTGAGCTATTATTCGATTCTTTCTCTGTTCATCACTTTGTTATGCACATCACTGGCACAACACACCACCTCCGCTCATATCAAATCAAATATCCTGCAGTCGGTCATCTCAAATTTCATTCAAAGGAGTTTACAGCATTTTGCCCGGCAATAACGCATAACCGTAAATGTTACATTAACGAGCTGAGTGTTTGCTTGGTTAACGTGTTGTGGTCCATTGGCAAGGAAATTAAGTTCGCAAAAACGTTTGCACATTTTACTTACTTTTTTTTTTTGCTTTTTATTTTTTTTTTTTATTATCGCAGGATTTGCCAATGCTCAGCATAACCTTTTATTAAGTGTGTGTATGTGTGTGCCAACCATAAAATGCTGGTTTGGCATTGAATTTATCCTTTGGCCACATCAAAATCATCAGCGCAAAAGTTATTATTATCAGCCATTGTCCACATTTAATATATAGAAATTCACATCCACCTTTATCAAGCTGCGTCATAAGCCCTTCACATACGAATATATGTGTATGCGCAACTACGTGTGTTTAACTGGCGGACGCTTCATGCAAGCCGAAAAGCCTGGCTTGCCTAAATATTTTCGTTCATTTAAATTTACGAATTTCTTTAATATTTGGTTGTTTTACGCTTGAAATATGTTTACTATTTAAGTTCTCATGGCGCGTTAGCTCACCAACAACATTCTTGTGTATTTTGTTTGTACAGTCAATCGCAGCTCAACCTGAATTAATGAGCATGCATTAACAGTTCCACACATGGGCTTTTATCAGGCTTTCAAAACAGAAAAACGCAGATTGTTTTCTCGCTTTCTCTAAGGAGAAGTCAATTGCTTATTTTCAGAGTTAAATTAAAAAAAGTAGCAAACCCATTGTTTTATTTTTTAATTGTGATGCCTAGGGCGGATCTCCAGATATGTGTGTAAGCGTGGACCCGGTGACCCTCGAATGTTTCTGAGCGCCCTTGGTACCGAATGAAAGGTCTTGATGAGGACTTCGACATAGATATGGGTCAAAACGTGGACCCGGTTGAACCTCGAAAGTTTCTTAGCGATATTGGTATCGAATGAAATGTTTTGCTGAGGACTTCTGAGCGATACTGGTATCAAATAAAAGGTCTTGATGGGGACTTCAACATAGATGACTCCGAAAATTGGAAGTCTTGGCTTCAAATAAGGATCTCTTCGATGTAATGCTCAACCTGGTTCCCTAAGTAAAGGGAACATGAAAAGGAAAAAGAAAGTGGAATGGAACAGAATGGGAATGCGAAAGGGAGAGTGGAAAGGAAACGAAAATAGTATGGGTGAGGGAAAGGGTGAGAGAGATTAGTAATAATAATACAATGGCGAGTTTTATGACCAAGCTTCTCTCCCAATTCGAGGTGTGCTCCTTAACATTTTTCTTACTAATTGGGTGGACCTACAGTTTTATGCCGGCTCTGAACGGCGAATGCATTTTTTGTGAGAAGCTTTTTCATGGTAGAAATACACTTGGAGGGTATGCCGCCCACTGCCGAGAGGTGGCTTCTATTTCTAAAAATCCCATAAATGGATTTTAATTCATTAGAAAAAAAAATTGTTGGTGTTTGTCCGGAGTGGGGTTTGAACCAAGGCTGCACAACGATATCAACAAAAATATTTTGTTTTGTTGAATATCAAATAAAAAATAAAAAAAAATTTTGTTTTGTTGAATATCAAATAAAAATTATTGAAATTATTTCGTTTCGTTGATTATCAAAAAAAATTATCAAAATTATTTTGTTTCGTTGATTATCGAAAACAAAATAATAATAAAAATTTGTTTCGGGCTTACGGCTTCATTTTACTTTGAATTTTTATTAACGTTATTTTTTTTGATAATTTTTTTTGTTGCCTCCAGAAACAAAATTTTTTCAATATTTGTTTTTTGATAATCAACAAAACGAAATTTTTTTTCATAATTTTTTTTGATAATTATCAAAACATTATTTTTTTGTTCAGCACTTAACGTTAAAATTTTTCAAAGTTGAATTAAAAACAAAATATTTTTTCGGTTATTGATAAAAAATAACCTTAATGTGCAGCCCTGGTTTGAACCCGAGACCTCTGGTATAGCACGCGAGCACTCCACCCAGTGCGGCCACTAGAGAGAGAGATTGGGAGGGGGAAAGGGAGAATGAATAGGAAGGGGAGAGAAAAGGAGGGGTAAGGGAGATCGATAGGGACAAGAAATGGAAAAGGAAAAGAAAAAGGAAATGGAGATGAAAGAGAAAGGTAAAAGAAAAGTAGAGAGAAAGAAGTGTAAGTCTAAGACCAAGAAGCAAGGGAGAAGGACATGAAGAGGTAGAGATATCGCGGACAAGCGAGGCGGATTTACTTAAGTTCTGGATCTCGCAAACGGCTTTAACTATTTTCATGAAATTTAGTATACAAGGGGTCTCGGCCACAAACTTCTGAAAAGTTTACTTTTGCCACTAATTTTCTAATTTAACTTTTTATTTCGCTTGCGAAGACCTGCGAAAAAATAGCAGCCTGAGATAACCTCGGTCAATCAGGTACTTAATATACATATATACAGCAAAGAAAATTACATAAATGGCTATGCTTGAAACATAGGCTTGCGCAGCCAATTTACTATGGGTCCACCACTGGTGTATTTTCAAGTATGCTGTTTTAGCATCGAATGGGTGCGTGTGTGGGAGTGTTTGCATTGATGATATTTTCATGATTTTTCCGCCTCTTTTTTCGTCCATTGTTCGCTTTCAATTGTTCAATTTCTTTCTGATTGTTGTGGTTGTTGTAGTTATTGTATTGCTTTTTATTGTTGTAACGTTTTATGCAGGCATACAATAAATCCAATGAGGTGTGCATCACAATTTTCTCGGTAATATTTCATGATTATAGAACAGGGTTGCCATATTCATGCACAATAAATAAATATTAGACTCGGTTAACAATTCTAAAACGATTGGAAAAGGAATATCCTTTTCAAGTCTCAACTTCCATAACGAATGTGTATAAGGAGGGCCTTTTGGTTCGAGAACTAAGTCAGAACTTCAGCAAAACGGAACCTCTCTATCTGTTTTATTTTTCTTCCTTATATTTTCTATATATTGATACTGCAGCCGATAGCCTATGAATCTAGCGCTGCATTATCTAGTAGTTTATACATATGTATGTTATTTACATTTTATAAGCTTTTATAAATAAAAAAAAATATTGATACTGTTCCTATACTGTTTTGTTAATATGGTGCATTTTGGTAGCTTTTACTTCTCTACAACTGCAGACCCTTTACTTATGTAATTCCGAAATCGTTTTTGCTTTAATATCCGCTTTTTGTTGTGTTATGTTCAACGTGCTGCCGTGCAAAGCAATATAAGCGGAAATGCAAAAGTACCACAGCATACAGCAAGAACAACAAAAGCCAAAGCAAAGGCAACAAAAAACAAGTAAGGAAGCCTAAGGGTGCGAACAGAGTGGGCGCTGATGCCGAGCGGAGCCGAGCCGAGCTTATTTTAATGCGAGAAGAAAATTTGTCTATAACACAGTGAATGCGACAATCAGCGCTGAAATTCTGTTTATTCCATGTGTTTTGCCCTTATGTGATTTAGTCTTATTTTTCATTTCTGTTTATAAAATTGCTGTACACGGTAATGGATTCATCTGATGAAGAGTATTTTGCTTCTCCTAGTGTGGTTAATGCAATTATTATCACAAAAGAATTTGGAAAACATCCAATTACACTAAAAATATATCAATTTGGTGAATTTCATCATTTATATAATGATTTAAGAAAATATCCAGCTAAATTTCTTTAAAAAAACCATTAAAAAACACGATTTCACGCTAAAAAGTAAACATCAACAATGCAAACAAGCGCGCAAAACGCTTTGAAACTGTTTTTCTCGCACTCATCGGCTTTGCTCTCTGCTCTTGTCGGCGTTCACTGTGTTATGCACAAGCTTATTTGTATTGACTTGTATGTAACCAGTTTTATCGCACTGACAATCTTTATCGCATTGACAATCTCGGCTCGGCTTTCAGCGCCCACTCTGTTCGCAGCCTTAGTTCGAGTGGAATCGAACATTAGATACTCAGCTGTATGCTTTCATTGTTTATTTGCGTTTGTTCGATATAGGGTGTACTTTATATGAAACGAGTGCTGCATAAACAGGGCGCAGCCACGCCCATTTTTAAAATTTGTATCAATCATCCAAATAAGCATATAAATATTATTGTTAGTGCAAAATTGCATCCCTCTATGACTTTTAGTTACAAAGACTTCACGTTACAAATTCCAAAAGGGTTTTCCAGAAATATCTTTGTTAAAAAGTAGGCGTGGTCATAAACCGATTTCAATACATTTTTGCGTGTCTATTAACACATGTTATAAAAGTGCATAAACCAAGTTTCGTCATAATATCTCAGTTATTTGTCGAGTAATAGGCTCGTATATTCCTTTGTCTAAAAAGAGGCGGTGCCACGCCCATTTTATAAACTTTTTTTATTTTTTGTTTCCGGTCTATTGTAGAACTCATGTCACAAAATTTCAATGAATTATCTTTATATTTCACAGAGATATCGCTAAAAATGATTTTATTTGGTCACTTTATAATACCCATATATAAAAGTGGGCGTGGTCGTCAACCGATTTTGGTAATTTTTCGTCCACACATTTGGCTAAGTAAATATAGCACGCGTACCAAATTTCATCGATATATCTTTAACGGTTTCTGAGTTATGGCCTATAAAACTTTCAATATTTACCCCTTAATATGTGGGCGTGGCACCGCCCATTTGCCAAAATTTTTATACTTTTTGTTTTATGTCCGTAGTTGGACTCCTGCCACAAAATTTCAGTGACAGATCTTTATATTTGACAGAGATATCGCTTAAAATGTTTTTATTAGGCCCCCCTTTATAGTTCCCATATATAAAAGTGGGCGTGGACGTCAACCGATTTTGATAGTTTTTCGCCAAAACATTTGTCTAAGTAAGCAAATTACGCATACCAAATTTCATCGGTACATCTTCAACGGTTTCTGAGTTATGACATATAAAACTTTCAATATTTGCCCCTTAATAAGTGGGCGTGGCACCGCCCATTAGCCAAAATTTTTGTACTTTTGTTTTATGTCCGTAGTTGGACTCCTGCCACAAAATTTCAGTGATAGATCTTTATATTTGACAGAGATATCGCTTAAAATGGTTTTATTAGGTCACTTTATAATACCCATATATAAAAGTGGGCGTGACCGTCAACCGATTTTGATAATTTTCCGTCGAAACATTTGTCTAAGTAAGCAAATAACGCATACCAAATTTCATCGATATATCTTCAACGGTTTCTGAGTTATGACATATAAAACTTTCAATGTTTGACCCTTAATAAGTGGGCGTGGCACCCATTTCCAAAACTTCATCAAATTTCTTCATAAGGGCCTGAGCTCAACACGTGGGTAAAATTTCATCGCTCTAGCTATATTAGTGGCTGAGATACCAAATTTCCGATTTTTTCTATATAGGAAAAGTGGGCGTGGTCATGGTCCGATTTCGCCCATTTTCAATACCAACCGTCCCAGTCTCGATACCAACTTGCATTTCAAATTTCATCAAAATATCTCAATTTTTACGCGAGTTATCATGCGTACGGGCGGACGGACATGGCTCAATCGATTTCTCTTTTCACCCTGATCATTTTGATATATATAAGTCCATATCTATCTCGATTATTTCATTATGTTACAATCCACCGTTATGAAATCAAAATTATAATACTCTGTGTACTAGTACAGCTGAGTATAAAAAAGCCAGCAGATTTAGCAGTAAACGCCTACTTGCACATTAAACGGCTCTTAACAAAATCCTCCCTCCATTCGACCGATTACACCGGCGGGCGCCTCAAGCGCAAGGCTGAAGGCTCATTGAAACATTTCGATTTTTACCTATTCATGCACGGCAAATTTTCTGTAACACGTTAAGCTGTCGTTTAGTAGCGCAAGCTATTCCAAATATACATACATACATATATGATTATCCTTATTACTGCAGGGACTGCAAATAATGGTTTTTCTTTTTATTTGGTTGAAAAAGGTTTTTTTGCTCTTGAAGCCTCGAAAGTTTCGACAATCTGAGCTAAATGGGATATTTTCAATGCGATGCATATTCACGTAACGAAAATCCACGAAAGTGCAGTTCGAACAATCTAAACTACTTATATACGATTTTTTTTTATTGCGATCCATGCATTCCCTTCCAGCTTTCCGGCATTGGCTTGCGCTTTGACTTGCACATCAATTGACGTCCGTGCAAATCACGTTTGAGGTGGGTTGGGTGAGAGTGTGTGTGAGGGGTTATCTCATCGTCGTCTCCTTCGTTCTGCCCATTGTTGAACACTTTGCTACGGAAAAAAGAATGTGCTTTATTGGCACTTTTTATTCATTGTTAGCAGATATCTAATAAAAGTTTATGTATGTACATAGGTAGGTGTGTGTGCGGTGTGTGTGCAATAACCCTGCAGTAAAATTCCGCAATGAATCCTTAATGAATCACTGATGGAATTCACCTATGACGAGGAGGCATCAGTGAATACTTTCATATAAAGACTGATGAATTTTTCATATAAATGGTTTGCTTTCCTCAGAAAAAAAAACAAGAACAAATATAAATATACTGACTTATGACGACAGTGATGAATATTCAACAAAGAATCATCACTGATCCTTCACAAGTGAAACAAATTTACTGCAGGGAAGGTAATGGGCCGCATGAATGAATAAATGAATGAAACAAGCGGCGCGCTGATGATGAGGCTCCTCAAGCAAATGCCACCGTGCATGAAGGTGGTCTGTATACGGTTATAGGTATAAAATCACAATGACGTGCTACTAAGTAGGTAAATATATACATACATACATACATATGTATATGAGTTTAGTGTGTAGGTGAGCTGAGCAAATTTTGCTGAATCACTACAATCCATAGGCGTCAGCCACTCTTATTGAGCATCTCGAAACTCCTGTTCATAAAAGATATACACACATCTGCACACGGTTATGAAATTGTGATTGGGTAATCGATTGGCAGACGATTATAACGATGAAGTATTTCCAAATAGCTGCTTACTTGGCTTTATTAAATGGGTTTTGTAAATATTATATTCATGCTTATATTAAATATTACATTAAGGTGGAGTGAAAATTTTTTTTTGGAAATTCAATTTGTTCCAAATCCAGAACGGCACCTTTCTAGCCCAGTAATAAGCCTGTAAAATTTTATTGACCTACTCGCCTGTTTAGAGGTGCCCCCAGCCCCACAAAATTGAAAAAATAGCACGATCTGGTACAAATGTGAAATTTCCAAAAATTATAATTATTATTACCCCCCTATTACCCCCCTTACTTTTCATATATAAAATGTATATCAAATTAAATGGAATCAAAATACCTATCGAATGGTATAAAAATATTCGAAATCGGTTCCGTAGTTTTTAAGTAATTGCAATTTGAAGAATGCATAGTATAAACTTTGACCTTTAATAACTTTTGTTGTTGTTGTTTCCAAAAAAAAGAAATTCACTTTAATACTGAGCTTAGCCATCTTTGTCAATCCTCATACTTCGTTTTTTGATTTTATAATTTTCAAAATTTCATATTTGTACCAGGTCGTGCTTATTGCTTTCAAGTTTGCGGGGCTGGAGAACTAGGTAATGGCTTAAATATTGCGCTGTATTCATTACCCTTACATATTGGTCATTCTGAGTCCTATTTTAAGATATCCGAACAAAATGGAATTTAAGAGGTCGCTAGAAAGTTAAAGACTTCTAAAAAATTTACTGTTTCACTGATGACGTCGTCTGAAGGATTTTTTATACAAAGGGAATGTGGACGAATAGGTTCCTATGATGCCCAAAATATGGAACGAAAGGTATATACTTTTTTTTGTCGATTTTAAAGCCCCTTTTTATAGCACGAACACGAACCGCCTATATGCCGCAATCTCTGAATGTGAGTTCCCTGCAAAACTTATACGGCAATGCCAAATGAGGTTGGCTAACACTACCAGAATTGGGAAAGACCTCTCCGAGCCCCTCGAGACCAAACGGGGTTTCAGACAACGTGTCTCCCTTTCGTGTGACTTTTTCAACAGCTGTAGAACTTAACGGCACAGGAAGCATCTTTTATTTTATGATTTTGACATCATTGGTATTAACACTCTTTTGGGAACCAGCATTAACACCAAAAGTAATCTCAGTACGGAAATCGAACGAACATTGGACTAAGTAGGCAATTGAAAAGTAAAGTCCTCTCTCAATGAAAAAAATCACGCTCTAAAAGACGCTCTTTGACAGAGATTTAATGATGAGCTGTACGAGCTTTACACAGACATCGAAATGGTTCAGCGAATAAAGATCTAGCGGCTGCGTTGAGCAGGTCATGTCGTGGAAATGGAAGAACGTGCTCCGGCCAAGAAAGTATTTCAATTGAAATGCGCTAAAGGCAGAAGAAAAGGGAGACCTCCACTGCGTTGGGAAAATCAGGTGCGCAGCGACTCGTCCTCGCTTGGTATTTCCAATTGGCGTCAGTTAACACGTAACAGAAACGACTGGCGTGCTTTATTGGACCCGGCCAGAATCGTGTAGATCAGGGATGGGCGCCGCAAGGCACATAAACGCAGCAGAGGGGCGATCATGGGCTTTCGAGGGCACTGCATAATTTCCGGGGAAAGGGGAGCTAAGGCGATATCGAAGTTGATGTACACTCCGCCTTAAGTGATGTTCATCGCACAGCGCGTACGGAAACACTAAAAATGAAAACCACATTGTTTTATATAGAGAGAGGAATTCACCAATAATAAAATGTGCAGTGTTGCCGCTAAAAAATTTCGAAAAGTGGCCGAAAAAAGTAAAAAAAGTGTTTCCCAAATTTTTTTTAGCTAGAAACACATTTTTATATATTTTTGTGGTTTATTTAATGCTTAAAGCAATTTGCAAGCGGTTTGTACCCTTGGTCTTAAATAGTGAAAGTTTTGAAAATAATCTTTCTGCTGATGCACTGCTGGCAGCGTTAACATATTTGCAACAAATTCACAACTAGTTCTCATTTGAGTTGTTTTTCATTCCCCCACGTTGTGCGAAAACTCTTCTATTTCGGTTTGTTAAAACAATTTTCTTGCATTCTAAAAATTTTTACTCCCAAATAACTTTTTCGGGGGTTTCCTTCGCAGCGGAGAATTGCTAATGAAAAGTGAAAAGGTAACAAAGAGGCTTTTTTATGTGAATTTTATATGAGCTATTGGCCAGTTTTTAATTAAGAAAAATTAAAAAAATTTTTTTGGTAGAGGTTATGGATCCATTTCGGAGACCACCACATCCCCTCATCAGACTTCTTCAGGCGGCCTCAACCGAAGATCGAACTTAAGTCGTTTCGATTGGTAAGCCAATAGCATCCCATTGAGCTACCACCGCCGTCAGCTTTGTTTTGCTTAATTCTCAATTTTCCTTTTATTACAATCTACAAACCAACAACAGTAGCAGAAAACGGCCATGTAAAAACAAACGTAAAAAAGCTTTTTTTATATTTAAGAAAAAAACTAAAAAATATTTATTACATTATAGGTTTGAAAGTAAAAAAGGACCAAAAGTGGTCCAAATGTTTAAAAAGGTTCAAATATTGCATATTTTCAAAAAGTTGGGTTCCGGTAGCCTGGCTCTTAAAAAAGGTTCAAATTGTCACTTTAGTGGCCTCAGCGGCAATGCTGTACAATCGCTAATTTTGCAGTTTCTTTCTCGCTCTATTGCTTTCGAACTCCGATGCCATTTACTTCATTAGTGTCATAATTTAAAAAAACCAATTTATGGCTTTTTCGCTATATATGGAAGTAAGCTACTATACTAAAGCAACAATATTTTTTAAATAAAGCCCTTAATTTTCATCTATGACCATAAAATTTCATAACAAATAAATAACACTGATTCTCACTACTAAGTATCGATTCAGAAAATTGTGTTGTGTCGTTATTGAAGCAAGTGTGCTTTGTGCTTTTGGCATGTACATTAAGGTGAAGTGAAAACATATGGAGCTTTTTTTTTTTTTTTTTTTTTTGAACGTACCAATGAAAAGTTGCCTTAATGAACCCCACAAAATTTTATGGCCATAGGATGACATTTTGAACTGCCCCCAGCCCCGCAAAGTTGAAAGCACGATCTGGTACAAATATCAAATTTTGAAAATTATAAAAGCAAAAAACCAAGTATGAGGATTGATAAACATGGCTAAGCTGAGTATTAAAGTGAATTTTTTTTTGGAAAACACAACAACAAAAGTTATTAAAGGTCAAAGTTTATATTATGCATTCTTTAAATTGCAATTACTTAAAAACTACTGAACCGATTTCGAATATTTTTATACCATTCGATAGGTATTTTGATTCCCTTTAATCTCATATACATTTTACAGTGCGTTCCATAACACCCCCCAGCGGGGGTCAACCCCCTTTTACCCACCTTACTTTTCATATATAAAATGTATACCAAATTTAAGGGAAAATACATGCGAGTAGGTCAATAAAATTTTACAGGCTTATTTCTGGGCTAGGAAGGTGCCGTTCTGGCTTTGGAACAAATTGAATTTCCAAAAAAAAAAATTCGCCCCACCTTAATGTACATATGTATATATATATATGCTCTCTTGTTCTCAATACTGAATATGCATTAGCGCGCTCAATATTGGTTGATTGATATTGGTTGCCACTATCCTAAAAAAATGTTGATAATAGTTCCCAACAAAATAACCAAAAAATTACAAACAGACTAATAAATTATCGCCTTCATAATTCGAATGATAAAAGAAACTTAAAAGAAGTAGGTACACCTGCTTTGGTTTACAAAAAAAAATTATCTGAAACGTAAATCACATCTATGAATGAATTTTGTTTGTAGTTCGTTTGATTTTTCTTTGGTCATAGCTTTAGTAGAAATTAAAAAAAAAAAACATTTTTAATATTAACAAATTAAGTATACCTTAGAATAATTTTATCATATTGAAAAATAAAAATACTAAAATCATTTGATAGTTACCAAATTACCAACCGCAAAAAAATACCTATTTTGGAATTAAGTGTGGCAACCATATGCTCAGTTTGAGTTCGTCCTTCTCCCCACCAGCTGGTACATTTACCTATTTCACCATCCCCATGCAATGAGCCGACGCGACCCGTACGGGTAAATACCCATATGGGCTCAATCGCCCATGGCTGGTGTAGATCGTTACGCATCAATGAATAAGAAGAAGAAGATGGCTCATGGAATTGGTTGCAGGTATCACAATCATCGCTATCACCACAATCTGATCCCAACTCAGAAACCGTACAAATGCTTAATTCACGGTCACATATGTCGAAGATCAGTTACATATGTATGTGCTTGTTTTATTATTTTAATCTCTTCTTCAACCTAGTCGCTTCAGTCTTCCGCTTGGTATTGGTATAATATTTACCTTCCAAGGTTGGTACTATTAGCTAAACTGCTTTATTATACCATTGGAATTGGTCCTCAATATATCTCAACCGTCAAACAATGCAATGACTTTCTTAACAAAAAAAAGCAGAACAATATTAAGCCACTTCGATTTTTGCAAATGTTGAATAAATGGTAATTTATATTTAAAACTTAAAAAAACAACCCTCAATCAAAGTAACAAAAACTTTAAAGCAAAACACAAGCTTCATTATTTTTTTTATTTTTATTTTATTTATTTTTTTTGCTATTCCCGTGTGCGCATTTCGGTTTTTTGCTTTGATTTCCTGTGATTGTGGCACAAACCTCAGCTGTGCAAATCTCTGCAATTATTTTGTAACAATGAAATTGTTCTCTCTTTGTTGTTGCTCTTCTTGTTGTTTCCAATTTAAATTTGTACACGCGCGCAACCTTATAGACATATATACATACATACTTGCAAGCTACATATGTACAGTGGCTCTCAGAAGTATTTTGCATTATTCATTTATTAAGAAACCGTTAGAAATTCGCATATTCTTCGAATTGTTTTCGAAATTTTTTTAATGTGGTATTATAGCTGAATCTCCATACTACAAAAATACATTCATTAAAAAATCAAAATGCATTTCATCTTTTTTATAAAATTAAAGAAACGAAAAAAGGCATACATTTTTGCTCACAAAAGTATTTTTCATATTGGTAATTTTGGTGAATAAATGCATCTACAACCTGTTTAATATTTTTTATGATATCCGTTCTTTTTCGAAATGGCTTCCAAGAGTCTAGGAATGGGCTCCGCTAATTTTTGGCAAAATTTCCGGAGGTATTTTGTCCCATTCCCGGTCAAACCCGCATTTGAGTTATTTTTTGGGGAAATCTTCGATTTTCTCACATGATCTTCAAGACAGGACTAAAAATTTTGATTGGTTCTTATATCTGAGCTTTGAAAAAGAGTTTGTAAGTGTTTTTTATTCGAAAGTGTTCATATTCTAACATCATTAGCGGTATTTTTCGGATTATTATCTTGTTGAATTAAAAACCCATTGTATATCATATCCATTTTTTCTGCATTAGAACGTAGGTTTTCGCTGAAAATGGAATATCGGGAATGCTCGTCCATCGTACTATCCACTAAAACCAGTTTTACAACTCACTGAGGTGATATAGAAACTCTATGAGCCTCGATTGATCACAAACTCCTACAGTGCTTAACAATCGCTTTAATGTTTTTGATTTTCATCTCTTAATTGGGCTTGCGCCATAAAATACGACTCAAAAATATTATATTTGCTTTCGGCACTTAAAATTATGATTTTAGAAATGTCAATTTTTTTATTTTGTGTTTGTTGGGGAAAATAAGATACTTTCTTTGAGATAGAGAGTTGGTTGCGCAGTACTTGGCGGTGAATATGGGTTTTCTCGGTACTCTGTGCACTGCCTCGTCCGATACTTGATTGTTGAGTATTGGTTTTAGTTTTCTGTTTATTGTAGGAGCTTATGTGTGGGCGTTTAGTTGATTTTCTCTCAATATATCACGTTCTTCTAGCGAGGTTCTTCTTTGTACTAGCAACTTTTTTCCGAAAAATATCACTCTTGATGTTAAAATGTGAACACTTTGGAATAAAAAACACTTCCAAGTTTGTGTTCAAAGCTCCGATATAAGAACCATTCAAAATTGTTGATCCTATCTTGAAGATCATGTGAGAAAATCGAAGATTTCCCCAAAAGTTATCCAAATGCAGTTTTGGCCGAGGAATGGGACAAAAAAACCTCCGGAATTCTGCCAAAAATTAGCAGAGCCCATCCCTAGACTCTTGGAAGCCATTTCGAAAAAGAACGGATATCATAAACAATATTAAAGAGGTTGTAGATGCATTTATTCACCAAAATTACCAATATGCAAAATACTTTTGTGAGCAAAAATGTATGCCTTTTTTCCTTTATTTAATTTTATAAAAAAGATGAAATGCATTTTGATTTTTTAATGAATGTGTTTTTGTAGTATGGAGATTCAGCTATAATACCACATTAAAAAAAATTCGGAAACAGTTCGAAAAATATGCGAATTTCTAACGTTTTCTTAATAAATGAATTATGCAAAATACTTCTGAGAGCCACTGTACGTATTTGCAAATGGTAATTGCTTACCTCAACATTCACAAGCACGCATTACACACACACACAAACAAGTATTTGGTGTGTGAAGGACGCAGGTGTTGCAATCGCCAATTTGATTTGAAAATTCAAATCAGTTTTACCTATAAAATTTTGCAACATTTTATGTGAATGAATATATCCAAGTCTAGAGTCTGGAGTGTAACCTTTTTTCACAGTTGCAAAAGGGAGCGTAGTAAGTACTTTCATATATACCTACATAAAAATAAAATGTATGATTTCTTAAATGACACGCATCGTAAGTTAAGGGTGTTGGTGGTTGCGTCGGCATATTGACAACAGGTGAAAGAAACATAAAAATTGCTTTTTTATTTACCCATCGTAATTGATGATGTGACGGACAAAGTAAGAGGTGGTTTGGTGGTGTTTGTGTAAATGAAGAATCGGGGGAAGAACGTTTCGGTTCTTTAAAATACATATTTTGCTTAAGTAAAAGAACGCATTAAAATTTAAAAATTCTTTTAAGTAGTTTTGCTTCTTCCTTGCAGAATAATTCAAGCATTTCATTTAGCTGCTCAATTTAAGTAGGTATCAAGAGTATGTTAGTCATACGGACCGCTAAACTATTACAATAGTTTGCAGACATCAACGTCGAAACAAATATTCTTAATAGGGATGATTGGGAAGAGCCAAATCGGTGCTATCCACGTAAAGGTGGTGTTTCCATAAACTGGAGAAAAAAGTTGGTGGCGGAGTCTTCTCAGAAGGCCATAATGGGATCGCAAGCAAACTTTTAACCCAGCCTAATGTTTTTGGGAATACAAAACAGAAGCGACACAAATAACTTAAGCATCTCATCTATATATATATAAAAATCAAGCCCATTTCTTTGTCGCCGGCTTTCGCCCAAACGCGTGGAAGAATTTTCCGGAAGTCGGTTCCTTAGATAGAGGTCAAAACGTGGACCCGGCTTTCCCTGAATATTTTTCGATGATATTGGTACCAAATGAAAGGTATTGAGCAGAGAATTTAGACAGAATAGCACTCATTGTGATTCCTAGGTCGGGTCTCCAGATATGGGACAAAACGTGAACCCGGATGACCCTCGAATGGTTCTGAGCGATATTGGTACCAAATGAAAGGCCGTGATGAGGACTTCAACACAGAACTATTATAATTGTGATGCCTAGCCCGAGTCTCCAGATATAGGTCGCAACGTGGAACCGGATGACCCTCGGATATTTTTGTGCGATATTGGTATCAAAAGGCCTTGATGAGGACTTCAACATAGAACTATTTGATTTGTGATGCCTAGGACGGGTCCTCAAATATGTGTCAAAACGTGGACACGGATGACCCCGGAAAATTTCTCAGCGATATGGGTATCAAATGAAGGGTGTTGAGCAGGGATTTTAGATAGAAATGAACTCATTACAATTCCTAGGTCGGGTCCCAAGGTGTGGGTCAGCACCCGGACCCGGATAACACCGGGATATTTGTCAGGGATATTGGTACCAAATGAAAATTTCTCAACGATATTGGCGTCAACTGAAAGGCAGGGCTTTTACATAGAGATGAACTCATTATGATTCCTAGGTCAGGTCCCCACATGTAGGTCGAAATGTGCATCCGGATGGCCCCGGATAATTTCTCAGCGATATTCTTATTTAATCACGGCGCATGACGATTCCTAGGTGGGATCGCAAGCTATGGGTCAATATGTGGACCCGGATAACACCGGGATATATCTTAGACATATTGGTACCAAATGAAAGGTGTTGAGCGGACTCTCATGTAGAGCCGTACCCATTACGATTTCTTGGTCAAGTTTCCAGATACCGTACCGATTATGGTTCCTAGGCCAAGTTCCCAGATATGGGTCAATAAGTGGACCCGGATGAGCCCGGGATGCTTCTGAGCAATACTGATATAAAATGAAAGGTGTTGACCGGGTCTGCTATATAGAGATATTTTCATAGTGATTCTTAGTCCCTATACCCAATCATGGGTAAAATAGATGATTCGGACGCCACGGAATGTTTTTAAGCAATGATGGTATCAAATGAGAAGTGGAATGCAGGGTATGTTATGCTAACCCAGTTCCCTAGGGAAAAGGGAAGAGTAATGAGACTGGGAAAGGCAAAGGGACGGAAAAGGAGAGGGAGAATATAATAAAAATGGAATGAAGAGGATGGGGAGAGAGACAGTAAGACAGGGAATTAGAGAAGGAATTAAAGGGGGGAATAAAAAGGAGAAGACAGAAAAGGAGAGGTAAGAGAGAGCGGTAGAGAAAGGGAAGCGGAAATGTGACAGGAAAGGAAACGGAAATGAAAGGAAAGATAAATAGAAAGCGAAAGAGAAAGAGAAAAGTAGAGGGAAAGGGAGTTGGAGACTAATACGAAGAAAAATGGGATAAGGACATGAAGAGGGCAACCTTTGAAAATATAAATTTTTTCCTTCACTTTTTTTAAACTTATCTGAATTGTGCTGAGCTCTGCAGCTCGAGGTAATTTCGGTTTCTAAATACTTCCAACATATTTTAAAATGTGCCGTTTTTCGCTTCAAGTACCTATAATAGGAAGTGGGCCAAAGCAAAGCTTGGCCGGGTATAGCTAGTATGCCATAAGGCACACTCTATCAATCTGTTAAGCACACAAGACCCTTATAACTAAACCAAAAGACAAAAATATTTGTTTCTGCCCACTTACAATAGAACTACAGAGCAGTCACGCCGTCATATGCGTGTCCCAAGAGTTCATTCAAGAAAATTAAAGTTAACGGCATGCGTTACATAGAACACACATTACCGTTTTTACGTACATACATACATACATACGATACGTGCGTAGGTGTCTGTTGCGTAGTTCATTTTCTGGCCTCAAGGTAATTTCGACCCAAAACTCATCATAATCTTTGATGCTAACAGCCAAGTTGTTTGATATACTGCGAGTATATATATGTATATAAGTATTCCAGTAAATACATATTCTTTTACATACACATGTACATATGTAGGCTTTCTAATAATGTTTCAAGCGCGCGCCAGCTAAGGATAACAGCCGCTTAAGATGATGATGTAATAAAAACAAAAACATTTCATTCCATAGTTGAACGCTTCAGCGACAGGTTTAGCCTGTGGGCTTGGCAAGCAAGAAGGTAGCGGTGAGATTGGGTTAAGCTTAAGCGCAGGCAGATAAGTAATATGTGGCAAATGGGGATTTGTTGCCTATTTGAGTAAGAATTATTGTAATTGTTTGCGCTTTAAGTGGAAACTCTAGCAATTACGTGGGTTTTTTGAAGCATTTTTTTTTTAATATTAACACGTTGACTGCCAGTGTATCTCCGGTGATCACGACAAAAAACTACCCCCTGGTGCTTTTGTACTATAAAGGGATTTTTTAACAAGAGTAAAAGCCATGTTTCCGACGCGTCTGAGCATCTCTTTAGCTGTGAATGCTTTTTTATTTTGAAATATTATTTAAATTTTAAGCGTCCAGGCGTGTATCACTGGTGATACACTGGCACCTGTGGGTGGTTTTTCATCGTGAACACCGGTGATACACTGGCAGTCAACGTGTTAAGCGATGATCCAAAAGAGAGACACATCCATACATATCATAGATTTTAAATATTCACAAAGTGAACAAAAAATGCAAGGAAACTTATTTATTTTTGTTATTCTCCTCTGTGTTTTTTCGCAAGGAGAGCAGTACAGTAGATACCCGTGCGTTTCTGATCATTGACTGTGGAAGTGCAAGAGCATGTTACTTTAAGATTGATATGTATGAAGCAGTGGTGCCAGATCGAAGCAAATTTCCCTTTTTGAGGGATATTTCACTACAAAATTTCTTAAAAGGTAAAAAAGGGACATTTTTTATTCGTCCATATAAAAAAAGGGTTTTTTCGGTTGCAGAAGTGTTTATGCATAATTTAGAGTTTAACTTAAAATCAGAAAGCCTTATCATTATGAGTTTTATAATAAAAATCAAGATTTAATCATTATATGTTGAGTTTTTATTCAATTCATCAAAAATAATCATTATTTTTTGAGTTTTATTTTTTTCGATCAGAAATAAAACTTGTCCCTTGAGCGATATTTTATCTCTCAGAAATAGTAATTATTCTTTGAGTTTTATTTTTTCGCTTGGGTCAAAAAACTCAAAACATCTCTGGAGTGCCCTGACACATACATATCGTCGCTCCGGAAGAAAAAAGACGCATGCCAGTAATTTGTCGACGAAAAAAGGGGAATTCAAAATATGTAGGGGAAGAAAGACGCTTTACAAAACATTTCGACGAACAGAGACGCATTATAAAATATTTCGACGAAAAAAGACGCATTATAAAATATTTCGACGAAGAAGGACGCATTAGCATTAATATTGACAAAGAAAAAAAAATCGAATACGTCTTTCTTTCCTAAAAAATATTTAAATGCGTCTTTCTTTATAGTAAAAAAAATAAAGCGTCTTTCTTCGTTATCAAAAAAAATAAAGAGTCTTTCTTTCGAAAAATATTTTTAATGCGTCTTTCTTTGAAACAAAAAAAGTTTACGTCTTTCTTCCTCAACAAAACACTTTGCGTCTTTTTTCTTCTATAGCGACGATATCGACCCCTTTGTGCGACTTTATCGTAACGGACAAAAGCAAATTTTACAGGAGAGAATTTTTTCATTTTTTTACTACTTTTTATTGGAATTTTGAAACGAAATTGAACACGTGATTAGGTAATTAATTAATATACTGAACCTGATAATTTTTTTCTTCAGAAAATGTCCAGTTTGCGAAAAAATCATAATTTTGTCCCTTACGATAATTTTCGCTCTCAATTTTTTATGAGTTTGTTTGAATAAATGTCCCTTACGATACTTAATATTTAAAAAAGAGTTTGTATGAAAAATACAAGTGTTTTATTCCATACTTTTGTGTTTTTAATGATTGGATTATGGTAATATAGCGAGTATTGTACTCGTCTTCCATTCTAAAGTTTTCAAGTTCGATTTCCGGTAGACCAGGGAATGATCTATTGGGAAAATTGGTTTTTATAATATGTAAGTTTGTTGGAAATTTGGTAAATAGGTAGATTATTTCCTGTATTGTGCATGGAACGAGTGTGGGGAGTAAGAGAAAGGGGAGAGGTAAATGAGCAGGGAGAAGGAGAGGTAAATGGAAATATAAAAATTTTACATTATTCCGATAAATCAATGGTTGGACAGAGTAACATCTGTTGGCGTTTCTAGTCTAAAATATAAAACTGCACATCCAACATGAATTTGAACCAGCGACTCCCAATCAGTAAATGTCAGAAAACCCTCCAAAAACAAATTACATTGCAGATGCCGTTTAAAGGCGACACAAGAACAGATAATGCTATTGCTATTTTTTTCTAAATAAGTAAGTATTTTTAATCGCTAGTTTTCATTATTTTCCATCCAAGTGGGGTATTCTCTTATTTCCATAAATTACTAGTACCTGGGTGGTCGAGCTCAGACGTGATTCTTTTCCTTAGAAAGTATTCTATTTCACCATATAGAAATATACAAATATCTAATCAAGTTACTAAATGAGCCAAAAATGGATGTATAAAATTTCACTCAACTCAGTGATACCTTTTTCGCGTTAGTTTTCAAAGGAATTAATAAAATTAGGTTATGTAGAAATTCCACTGAACAATATTTTAATTGAAATACGTCGTAAAATACCATACAGTTTTATGCCGGCTCCGAACGGCGAATGCATTTTTTGTGAGAAATGGCTGAAATACACTCGGAGGGTATGCCGCCCACTGCCGAGAGGTGACCGCTGCTCTTAGAAAACCCACTAATTGGATTTTTACTAATTAGAAAAATTTCTTTGGTGTTTTGCTCGGACTGGGGTTTGAACCCGAGACCTCTGGCAAAGCAGACAAGCACTCTACCCACTGCACCACAGCGACCATAGGCATACTATCAGTAAAATGAATTTCCTCCAAGTCCGTTCAGCCGTTCCCGAGATAGTAGTGGATATAGAAATATATAAATAAATTAATTTACATACAAATATACATACAAGAACAACTCGTTTAAGATTATAAGATAATCCAAACATAATCATGGTACCATGGCTACATTACGCTTACAATCCTCTTCATATTCTATTTTAAATTTCAAAATAAATAATACATAAAATTACTTGCTAGCTATATTCAAAATATTTTTTATATGGGCGATACGATAAATTCGAGCTCAAGAAAAAAGTGTGGAATGTCCCTTACGATAAAAGATAAAGCGAATTTTTGGCACAACTATAAGGATTTCAGCTATAATATTTTACCAGGTGATGCGCTGACGGACGTAGATTAAATTTGCTTCAAAAAGTGAAATTCGAGAAAATTACCCTTACGATAAAATCGCGCAAAGGGGTCGATATGTTCACGAAGTTATATCAATAAAAATTTATTGGTAATTGTGCTATAGGAGAATACCAAATTTCATAAAATAGAGAAATTCTTTTATAACTTAATGCCTTAGGCGCTTGGATGCGTTATTACGTTTAGAAGCTTCGAAGGCCTCTAATCTGGAAAGGAGCTCGATAAAATCGAGTTGATTTGCTTCCAGTAAAGTTCCCAAGTCTTGAAGCTTCTAAATTCTTGGTTTCTTATGCTCTGAAGCTTTTGAAGTCCAATGGTCGTAGGCGCTCAAATTTTAATACCACTAAATTATCGATTACTTAATTACCGAACGTTGTAAATTTCCAAATCTCTAATTATAATTAACCTATTCAGTTCTGAAATTTTGGAATTTTGTATTTTTTCTTAGTTTTGTTTTAACGGAGCACTTCTACATAGAATGTTACGATCCTTAAGATTTCCCAAATATTTATTTCTTAAGTACTTATATGTCCTTGCCGTAAAGCTCACGGGTTCTTATTACTTTTAAACATGTTTGTTCCTTAAAATTTTAGTTCTTAAACACAACCAATTTCAAACAGTGTTGTAAGAAGACCTTAGCTGTACACTTCATATAATCAATTGAGGCAATATAATGTTCTACAGCTCCTGATAAAGTTTAAAGCGACATCGAATAGATTTTATGTATAAAATTAAATCTTTATTGTTTAAACAGCCCGCATTAAAATTAAGCGATATCTTTTTGTAATTTAAAAATCAAACAACTTACATCATATATGCAAAATCACTTATGTACATGATGCACAAACAAATAAAATACAGAAAAATCCAACAAAACCCTCATACACACATACACCTTTGGGGTGTGCAATTCTCACACCAAAAACTTTTAAAATCATCTGCATCTACGAAGTAGGTGTTTCTTACACAGCACCATTGACAAAAATAAATAAAAAATGAAAAAAAAATAAAAACAACAACCATCGCGAAATCCTTTCAATTGCAACAATTTGTCGGATAAATAGGATCAAAATCGAATTTAAATGGTAAACAAATTTTCCCCATTTCTTTTTACCCTTCGCTGTTTTGCTGCTTACAACACACATTTGCCTGTGCCAAGTCATTCACATGGCACGGATTTTTATTTGGAAAACAGAACTTTTCACTTATGACTGCAAAATAAGCAGATTTGGTAAATAGGAAAACATACTGAAATCGAGAGTTGTTAAAGTGATAAGGGTTGCGTGTGGAAGTTGAATAGAGGGAGGACGAGGATGAGGTTTGTATGCAAATAAAAAATCATCAATTTAATATTGACAACAACAGTCACAACATTCGGTATTCGGATATTAGCATAAAGTAAGATTGAAGTGTGAACATATAACACCTTGGAGTGATGTTTTGAAATCAAGGGAATATATGGATGCCTGTGATTCACTGATTTGGTTTACGTTTAGGAATGTTGATACTTACATGTGTATAAACAAAGCCACAGCGGATAGAGGGTTGGGGTTAGAATAACATGGTAGACTTCTTTCAATATAATATATGGCTATATCAAATACGCACCACGCTGAACAAGTCTGTGATACTTGTCATATTTCTTTGCATGCGATTATATACTATAGAGCCCTCCTTGTTATTCTGATATAGATACATACATATGTATGTATGCATGTATGTATTGATATCACTGGATCACAAAATGAAATTTTTTGTCTGTACTATGGACGTGACTATCCTATCTAATTGTAAAATCGGTCGCTGATTCCGAAAATTGGGTTCATTTTTAATTCTATGGGAAGGTTTTTTAGATATCGGGAATTTACCGTTATTTGGCCAATGGCTCCACTTTATCACGTATATCTCTTAACATTTTTCTCTAACTCTTATAGTTTCTGAAATATTGACGATTCAATTTGAATTTTTTCGATTTTTTACGATTTTTTCAAAAAAAAATTGATTTTGTCAGGCAATATCTTTAAAACCAATGTTTTTACCTTCGGGTTTACTCCTTTACGTAAAGCTCCATTCCATTAGCAAAAAAATAAGCTATCAACGAAGAAAATCGATGGTAAAATGGAAAAGTTATAGGCGATCAAGTAAATACAGCCAAGTCGCGAAATGCTACTACACGGGTATATTTTATGCATGGTATACCCGTAAATGGACTCATATCTACTGCGCTGCCAATACGCTGCTACTGCAGATGTGTAGGTATTGGTAAAATGGGCACAGAATGTACCCGTGCAGAGGCATTGCGCGACGTGGCTGTATTTACTTGATCGCCTATAACTTTTCCATTTTACCATGGATTTTCTTGGTTGACAGCTTATTTTTTTGGTAATGGAATTGAGCTTCACGCAAGGGAGTAAAACCGAAGGTGAAAACATTGGTTTTAAAGATATTGCCTGACAGAGTCAATTTTTTCTTCAAAAAATCGAAAAAATTCAAATTGAATCGTCAATATTTCAGAAACTATCACAGTCAGAGAAAAATGTTATAGGAGTTATGAAAAGCTAAAGAGATATGCAGGATTAAGTGGAGCCATTGGCCAAATAACGGTAAATTGCCGATATCTCAAAAACCTTCCCATAGAATTAAAAATGAACCCGATTTTCGGAATCAGCGACCGATTTTACATATAGATAGGATGGTCGCGTTTAGAGTATTTTTTGGCTGTAGAGCAGTGTAATCAATTAAAAAACTTTAATGGCATTGGTGCACACATCTGAGGATACATATTGATATTTACATATCATGGTAATCATTTTCCATATTTTTATTCTATTTGAAACTCGTTCAGTAAAACTAAACGAATGCGCACACAATTTTAATCAAAGACTCCGTGAAATTTTCAATTTATTTTATATATTTGCAAAAGAAATCTGAAAAGTGTGCAAACCGTTGTAGGGGAAATGTGAAGGATTTATCCAGCCGTAAGAAAGCGTACATAGAAATGGAGATGTAAATATTTTACCCAGCAAACGTTTTCGAAAAGCTTAGAATTTATAAGTTCAATATAAAGCCTTACCATATAATAAGCATTATACCGGAATTCTGTAACAAATCTCTAGTCGCTAATAGAGACTTTTGGAGACTTTTTCGTGGTGAGATTGATTTTGAGACAATTTGGTATTCTGTAAGCGAGCTCACGTCTCAAGTCTCACTAATTAGTGACCTGGTGGCGAGGAGGTCACAGAATAAATAAAACATTGAGGTGAACTAAATAAAGCGTCCAAATTTATAAAATCTTACAATTTGTTTGCCCTTTGCTTGTTCGCTTGCTATTTTCTGTAATAAAACAAGCTTATTTGTATGAAATTAGCAAAATAAAAAAATTTTTCGGATTTTGCTAACTTACTTTTTTCCGCCATTTCCATCAAGTGTAAATGGTGATGAGATACGACATTTATCGATATTTCAATGTTTTACGTTACATGATTTTTTTTGCGAATCGGTTCAGGTAAAACACGCATAAAACATTATATTCATAGCTATTTTTATAAGTGATAAGTAGAAATGATACGCTTTATTTTTTTAATGAAATATATTTCTCATAAATTCATTTCCAAAATCTATTTTCGTATGTAATCGATTAGTGAGTATTCGTTAAATTATTTTGTTATCTCAGACAGTCTCAGTACATTTTCACCACAGTCTTTGGTGAAATTTTTAGTGACTGCCGGTTGCTGAATACCAAAATCGGCTCAACTCACTAAAAATGTCTCATGTCTCAAATCTCAAATTTAGTGACTTGAGATGAGACGGAGTTACATAATTCGCCTATTAGCCTCATTAAATGGAGTATCTATATTGCCACAAATCGTTTATGACTTTCTTAGGAAATAATTTATATAACGCTTCGCTATATAGGCAACAGTTTCCCAGTTATAAATAAATGTATGGAGAAAAAAAAATATTTTTTGCCTAAAAATAATTTTTTTTTTTTTAATTCATAAAAAATCGATAACGGTAAAAAAGTTCAAAGTCCTATTATTTTCACGTAAAGTCGCATAACCTATGAACAAAATGATACATAAATCAAGAAAATCGATGAACGCGTTTCGCTTTTATTCACAATTAAGTACAGGTATGGATTAAAAATTATTTTTATTTTTTACTATAGGTCCAAGGGAGGTACCCCTAGGGAGTGGCCGATTTCAATTATTTTTTGTACCGTCAATGCCCTTTATGAGGGTAATTGATATGCGAAGTTTCGTAAAGATATCTTACTTTTTTGAGCTGAAATTAAAATTTGTATTTAAATTTTTTTTTTAATTTTTTACTATAGGTCCAAGGGAGGTACCCCTAGGGAGTGGCCGATTTCAATTATTTTTTGTACCGTCAATGCCCTTTATGAGGGTAACTGATATGCAAAGTTTCGTGAAGATATCTTACTTTTTTCGGCTGAAATTAAAATTTGTATTTAAATGTTTTTTTTTTAATTTTTTACTATAGGTCCAAGGGAGGTACCCCTAGGAGTTGACCGATTTCAACCATTTTTGGAAATTTTCTTAACTAGCTCATATATAACCTGTCTGCAAAATTTCAAAGCCCTACGACAACTCCTTCTATTTTTTTCCGCTGAATGTATGGAAGCTTCCCCACTGTTCGCCGCTAGATGTCGCTGAAGTTAACTTCTTCCATATTTTCGATATTTATAGTCCGATCCCTAAGGTTACTACAACAATGTTTTTGGCCTGAAGGAAAGGTTTCGACTATATAGTTGTGTTAACCCTATGCGTGCTATTTTGATCACTATCAACCAGTACTGAATTTATACCACCTTAGTGAACCTTTTTTGTCTGTATGTTGTTCTGAGAAGACCCTTAACTTTATAGCGAATAATTTTTTAGAACATTTTAACCCTATAGCGACATTTAAAATACTATTCTTACTTACTTTGTAAAAAGGGGCCTAAATAATCTTTTCATGGGGGCTATAGCAGGTTAAAACTTTCTAGAGAATTATGCGCCATAAATTTTTAGTAGGAGTATGCTCAGAACAATTCTTTTTAAAATGAACCTAGAAGACCACAGGAAGCGTAAAACATATAGACATTCCTCGAAATGTTGAATGTGTCTTATTTCGGGTTCTACTGAAGCGATCAAATTACGGTGGACTTTTTTCTTGATCCATATAAGGCGAGACGGCCTAGTGGACATATGTATATAGATCAGCTACTAAAAATTCAATGGCTGTGTTGGTTAGGCCAAGTTATGCGAGCTACTAAGGGTGTGCTGGCACAGAGAGTATTTCTATCGACACCGGTGGCAGCAGAGTAAGAGCACGGCTGAGTTGGAAAGATCAAATTGAGATTGACTTGGCATTCCTTGGTATTTCTAATTGTCGCCCGTTAGCATGAAGCAGAAACGACTTGCGTGTTTTACAGATCTCGTTAAAAATCATATAGGCGATTAAGCGCCAATTAATGAAAAAGGAATGCAATAGATTAATTCTATGAAATGGTGAATTACATAAGGGAAATAGTAGTAGTTATGTTTTTTTTTCTGGGTTACTGAATCATATGATCGCAATTTTGCTACCAGTGTTTCCAACGCATTTATGTAGTTCAGCCATTGCCTTTGGAAAAATTAATTCAAACGTTTGCTGGGTGTAATGCTATAAAAGTAGGCGTGGGTACATAAATTCGTATCCTTATATGAATGCTATTTAGAAGTTAGTTGAAATTACGTGCAACTGATATGCTATGTGAGACACAAACAACAACACAAACATACGTATCTGCATAAATAACTAAATTTAGAAGCAAAGTGTAGGCAAGCGAAAACTTACATTTTGGAATCACAGATACGTATATTTGTACACACATGACTAGAATAGTTTTCAAATGCCGTTTACTAGCTAAGCTGCGTCTATGGTGGTGGGGGAATGAATTTGTTCCAACATGATTTTTTGGTGGTTTTATATTTGTGGGTGCCACACTAACTAATATGCAAAGTTTTTCCAAGTAGTTTATGCAACATAAACAATATTAATTTCATATGCAAAAATCTACAAATGTCTTCTTTTAACACATGCGGGCAAACACATAGTATATAGTAAAACTTTATAAGTTTGTATGAATAATGGGAGTATACGAGTATATAGTAACAATTTCAAGCAAATCTATTCATAACAATATATGATTGTAAGCATATCTACTGAGAGCAAGGGAAATTTGTTAGGAAGTTGAAGAGCACTTGCATTAGTTTTATCACTTTTTCTTTATTTGCGCGTTGAAAGTAGGAAAAATTATCGCTTGATTTATGTAAACATAATTCAATGCATTTCTTGTTTTTGTTTTTGTCATCTTTATCTAGTATTTTTAGTTACATTTGCGTTTTTTAAACGGAAAGGTTTTTTAGCGTACGTGCCTTAAAAACTAATGGCGTTTTCTTTTCTACGAAAAAATGTTGCCCTCCTATATCCCAATTATCGAATTACGTATCCTGACTTTCTAAAATATGGCTTAATTTGTAGATAAGGGTGCCCTCTTACTTAGTTAGAGGTCAATATTTGGTGAAAGGACCATACAAACTTACAAAATGGCTAAGAAAATCAAAAAGGGCAACATTATTTCGAGAAAAGAAAACGCCATAAGCAACTAATCTTGTGTGTGAGAATAAGAAAGATCTTCGTTGCGAAGTTTTATAAGCGAACCATGCGATCAGATTTTAGATTGTAAAACTATTATTTAGTTGCTGTTAAGGGATTAAAAACAAAATGCATTAAAATTAAATAGATATTTATTTAGTGTTAAATATTCTCAGGTAATAGATAATACAATGTCGCTGATATAACTCTGAAGGGCTTTAAGGCCGAACTTCCCTTCCCAATTCGAGCTTCTCCTCCTTCGAGGTGTGCTTCTTAATTTTTGCTTCAATTTCTAATTGCGTGGACCTACAGTTTTATGCCAGTTCCGAACGGCGAATGCATTTTTCGTGAGAAGCATTTTCATGGCAGAAATACTTTCGGAGGGTATGCCACCCACTGCCGACGGGTGACCGCTTTTTCTTAAGCCCAATATTTGGTTTCTAATTAATTAGAAAAATTTGTTTCGGTCTTTGTCAGCACTGGGTTTAGAACCCGACACCTCTGCTATGGCAGGCAAGCACTCTGCCCACTACAAGGTAAATACTATTTATTCTCGGGCAATACTACTTTTTATGAAAAATAATGGTGAAGAAACTTAGATAAGAATAACGACTTCTGGTTTCTAAAAATTAAAAGGACAAGTTCCTCCATGAAAGCTGAGGAACTGCTCTATTTATTGGTGCTAATAAGGCACATAAGATCACTACATCATCTTCTTCATATAAAGAGATTTCTCTTAAAATATTCTCTTCAGAGCAATTCTCTTGTAAATGAACCTCACATGCATTCAGCCAGCAGAACCAGAACGACCCAATTTAATATTCTGCCCACATCCGCTATTCCGGCTCCCAAAAACTTTCTGAAGTGTGATTGATGTTACAACATAAAGAAAAACAACAACAAAATGAACCTATTATGGTTCGATGTCAATGTCTTTAGGTGGTTTGATGCATTTCTACAACATTAGGGTGCGACAACTAAATTTTGTCTCGCACTTATATTAAGCGCTCAGAGTGTTTTTGTTAACGTTAGCACTACAATCAAATAGAGAAATAAGCTTTATCGCACCCAATAGCTAAGCGAAAAAGGAAGTTAGGAGCGAAGAATACCTGCGAGGCCAAAAACAAAAATTTTATACCTGACGCTCTACGACTTCAGACATGAAAGGGACATTAGATGGTAATATAAGGCTTCCCGAGCATCCCAAATTTACGGTGTGGATCGATAGAGCGGTGCGTTAAAAATTCAAGTTTGGCAAATCTGGCAAGCGGATATGAATTATTCCTTTTCGCGGAGATAAGCAACACTTTCCAAATTCCAGTTGTACCGCAATACTGATTTGCTCTTTTGATCACGGTCCGACGCGAAATCATGGTCAAAATCAAGGCAGATATAGGAAGGTAGGCCCGGTGGCGAATTCAGAAATTTCCCATGTACCTATTTTGTTATTGTAATTGGTAGAGTGTAATGTAAAAATGAAATTCGCCGTGGTTAAAATCTGAATTCGCTTGGGGCTCGTCCATTCCTATTGGCCATGATGTGAATTCGCTTTGATTTTGACATTACACTCTACCTTTGTAAATAAAAAAAGAAGTTTTTCAATTCGCCGCCGAGCCTACCTGTTAGATAGGCCTTGGTCAAAATTAAAATTACTCAGTGTGCTCTCCCGCCCTCCCTCTCATTTTTCGCTTTAATGGAAAAGCAATAGGAGATATTTGGCCGCGTTGATTTTGATCTGAGCGTAAACTGGGCCAATGCATATAAAATAGAGAGAGCGATTTGAAATTAAAGCAACTCTTCAATATTTGTAAACACGTTTACGATATCTATTTCTCTTAACCAAAAATTTTATTTATTAATTATAAACAAATTAAATAATTTATAGAAAAAATTATATGCCTATGCACTGCTCCTCACTCATACGAACACAGCCATATCAATTTTATGTAGATGTGAGTATGTTAAATGTGCTAAACAGCCTGGCAATTGTTTGTATGGAAAAACTGTTAGCCTATTAATATATAGATATCAGTATATTTGGTAGGCACTACAGAGCAAAACGCAACTGTACCATAAATTTAGTACAATGGGATTCATACAAAAACTGTCGATGCCAATAAGGTAAATGAAGCAATCAACACCTTAAACTAAATTAAAAGAAACATACATACATATGTACATATAATTTCTTGGCACTTTTTAACACTTCATGGCCCAGACATCTTCTATAAATTTCTTGTGTATTTTTAGTTTTTTAAGTTTTTTCATTTTCATTTCATTTTAATTTCTTACTTTTTATTTTATTTTTTTATTATTTTCACTTTCAATTTTATTTTATTTGCACGCGCTTGTTTTCTATTTTGGCATTGAATGCAATTAGTTCGAACATTTAGTAGATAATTTAATTGCTGACTTTTACACGTCACTTGTTGTGTCTCGTTCGGTACGGTCAAGTGTATTCGCATATGTTAACAAATGCCAAATGTCTGCTCTTCGCTTTTTGTGAGGAATTTCGCACGCGAAATACCGCTAAAAGCACCTTTCAGGTGGTGCTTGTTGATATGTGTCAGGCATACGATGTCAAATTGTCAATCATGGTGTGAAAAAAAAACGAAAACAAAAATTTAGATGTTTTTGTTACTTCAACATTGTAGTGGTGCGTGATAACTTAATGCAATGGGAATTTTTGGGGGCGGAAAGATTTTGACACAGAACCTAGACCCATAAAGTGAAATCTCTAAATTTTTTTGCATTCTCAGTTTAACATTTTTTTATAGCCTGTAGTATTAACTGAGTGTTAAAGGAATAAGGAGAAGGAAAGGTAAAATTCATATAGAAAAGAGTTATGAAGTTCAGGTACTTATGCATGTATAATAAATTTGGCCAAGGAATAATTTTATGAAATATTTCAAGCCATTATCGTTTTTCGGAAGTTTACCTTTGGCGTTATTAGAGAGTTCGCTAAAATGCTGAACATTCTAAGGTTATCTCAATCTACAGTGAATAAAAATATATTTACTTTGTAAACTTTTCCTTTTCATCAATAACCCAGCAAACATTCGGGGTCATAAAAGAGTCAGAAAGAAATCCTAAACCGGAGCGTTGACATTCATTATGAGTTCACTTTGGAGTCCGAAATGTATATATTTCTGTTCTTAAGGTGATCGCCCGATATGAGCCTAACTTCATAGATCGCACGAGCCTGACTAATAGTCATAAAATACTCCTATTGGACTCATATTTATGACTCTTTTTATACTCAGCTGTACTAGTACACAGAGTATTATAATTTTGATTTCATAACGGTGGATTGTAACATAATGAAATAATCGAGATAGATATAGACTTATATATATCAAAATGATCAGGGTGAAAAGAGAAATCGATTGAGCCATGTCCGTCCGTCCGTCCGTCCGTCTGTCCGTCCGTCCGTCCGTCTGTAAACACTCTAACTCGCGCAAAAATTGAGATATTTTGATGAAATTTGAAATGAAAGTTGGTATCGAGACTGGGACGGTTGGTATTGAAAATGGGCGAAATCGCACCATGACCACGCCCACTTTTCCTATATAGAAAAAATCGGATATTTGGTATCTCAGCCACTAATATAGCTAGAGTGATAAAATTTTACCCATGTATTGAGCTCAGGCCCTTATGAAGAAATTTGATGAAGTTTTGGAAAATGGGCGGTGCCACGCCCACTTATTAAGGGTCAAACATTGAAAGTTTTATATGTCATAACTCAGAAACCGTTGAAGATATATCAATGAAATTTGGTATGCGTAATTTGCTTACTTAGACAAATATTTTGGCGAAAAATTATCAAAATCGGTTAACGGCCACGCCCACTTTTATATATGGGAACTATAAAGGGGCCTAATAAAAACATTTTAAGCGATATCTCTGTCAAATATAAAGTTCTATCACTGAAATTTTGTGGCAGGAGTCCAACTATGGACATAAAACAAAAAACACAAAAATTTTGTAAATGGGCGGGGCCACGCCACTTATTAGGGGCAAATATTGAAGGTTTTATGAGTCATAACTCAGAAACCGTTAAAGATATATCGATGAAATTTGGTACGCGTGATATATTTACTTAGCCAAGTGTGTGGACGAAAAATTACCAAAATCGGTTGACGACCACGCCCACTTTTATATATGGGTATTATAAAGTGACCTAATAAAATCATTTTTAGCGATATCTCTGTGAAATATAAAGATAATTCATTGAAATTTTGTGACATGAGTTCTACAATAGCCCGGAAACAAAAAGTAAAAAAAGTTCATAAAATGGGCGTGGCACCGCCTCTTTTTATACAAAGAAATCTACGAGCCTATTACTCGACAAATAACTGAGATATTATTACGAAACTTGGTTTATGCACTTTTATAACATATGTTAATAGACACGCAAAAATGTATTGAAATCGGTTTATGACCACGCCTACTTTTTAACGAAGATATTTCTGGAACACCCTTTTGGAATTTGTAACGTCAATTCTGTGTAACTAAATGTCATAGAGGGATGCAATTTTGCACTAACAATAATATTTATATGCTTATTTGGATGATTGATACAAATTTTGAAAATGGGCGTGGCTGCGCCCTGTTTATGCAGCACTCGTTTCATATAAAATACACCCTATATCGAACAAACGCAAACAAACAATGAAAGCATACAGCTGAGTATCTAATGTTCGATTCCACTCGAACTTAGGCTTCCTTACTTGTTTCAAATACTTTTTGGTTGTTTGTTTTTCCGACAGGGTAGGAATATGATGTATTGTAGAACGATCTTCCGTCATCCCTTGTCAATTTTGGTTTGGAGACAAACCGGTTTCGGCTAATATGCGCCATCTTCAGTGTCTTCTTCAGACACCGAAACCGGTTTGTCTCGACTCTTTTTTCCTTCTTCTTCTATAACTCACAAAACCAAAAATAGTTTTTTTTTTGCATTTTTCTTTCCTTGACCCAGTTCTCTTCAAATGCAGCTTAACCCCGCTTCTTCTCTTCTTTTCCTGTCCTTCTTCGCTTTGAAAAAATATAGGCTATTTTGTATTCAACGCCGGATTCGAAACTGACATCTACCTGAAAATTAATCCAACGCCACCAAATAGATAGACATTAAACATTATATTGAATTTTAGTAATACTTTTATACTTCTCCTTTTTCGAAACAGCTTCTATGAATTATAAATATCATTTTAAAAAACATAAATATTTAAAAAAAAAAAATCTTACAACCAGTTTGACGAAACAATTTAAGTTTAATTTAATTTTTTTTACTTGAATTTTATATGAAATCTGACAGGGAAAAAATTTAATTTTGACTTAAATTTTTTCGTGAAACTGGCTGTCAACCTCATATTTCACACATATTTTGGACTCATACCGGACTCCACAATTCTCAGGACCCTGAAAATATTTGCTGGGTAATGTTTGTGATGACTTTCCATATTTTTCTTTGCACATTTTCAACAATGTCACATTAAAAAGTTTATGAAAATGTTAAAATCCAAAACTGAGAGTGATAATGTCAGAAACAGTAAAAGCAAAGGCAACAGCAACAGAAACATCAACAGCAACAGTTGGCAACAATTTTTCTTTACCCACAAAATTTCGCCATCATTCATCTCTAGCTCTTAATAGGCGACGAATTTTGTTTGTATTCTTGTTGCTAAAACCAGCAAAAGGCGACTGTTACACAATGGAACACGGTCTGATCCACCTTGAATGGTTTTGTTGGTTAAGAGTTTGTTGTAAAATTATATATGTACCAATGTGTATTTATGTAGTCATATGTATGTGCACAAATACAATATATGGCAAGAATCACGAATATGATGACAGGCACTTTTCAACTTTATCCACACACATTCAACATTCTAACATATGGAGAGTGTTATCACAAACATACTACAAGCAGTTGACTATCCTTAAAGCTCACTCCTGTTTGCCTCAACTTGATTAATGTGTAAAAGTTTAAATGTTAAAATGAAGAAATTTATTTAAAAGTGAAAGTCAGCAAAAAGTCAACAGCTGTATGTACTTGCTGTGTTGATTGAGTTATAACTATGATTATGAGAAAATTTTATTCATACATACATATGTATGTGGGAACACAGTCGCTTGCTTCCATAGCACAAGAGTTTGTTTGCTGGTGAAAATTTAGAAAATAAGGTGAACCGTTAGTCTTTAAATCATATTGTTTAGTTTAAAAGAAGCGTATTCCCATTAATAAAGAAAGTTTACAAAGAGGCCAGAAGTGTGAATTAAAGTACCAACTCTTTCATGAAGTACATCAGTAGCTTACTGAAAACAGCGTTTGTCACCTATTAAAATTTATGCCACATGGTTGCAATGAAAGCGCACTAAAATGAATATGTATCTAACAACTGACTAAAAGAATTTGCTTTGTGGAAAATTTCACACATTTTCGCTGGTCGGTATACTTTAACCCTAATTAGATAAAGCACGTCGAAATGACGTATTCATTTTTATTTTTACTCTCTCAGACTTTCATTTATTTCCGAAGCAACTTCATACGCTCAGTTTTCTCACCTCATTGCTACTGCTCGACAGTGTTGTCACCGCCAAATTTTAAAGTGAAGTGAAGCGGCTGAAAAATCGAAGTGATTCGAAGTAAATCGAAGTGAAGCGCGGCGGTCGTACATTATGTACATATGTATATATGAATGCAGCATATTCAATTGTTTATATTGTTTCATGTATATAAATACGAGATCTTTTTTATTCCTGGGCCCTCACTCTGTAGTTCTATTCGAAATTGAAATTAGATTCGAAAGCACATTCGTAAACTGTAGAATATAGTTTATATGGAATATGGAATTTTCTTTCGTATCGAACTACAGAGTGAGGGCATTGGATAACGAGAATGTACTAAGTATTCTTTTGTATACTTAAGTATGTACTTGAAAAATTATATTTTATTTAAGCATAACAGGTACTGGTTATAATTCATTCAATGTACAAAAATAAACTTTTACTTCAAATACCACACGGTAGGGTAGAACGAATTTTAATACGAAGGGCAGACCATTGCAGAATATCAAAGTTCAATGCTTCACTAACAAGTATCTGTCAAATCCAAAATCGCCCAATGATAACTTTTTGAGAAATTTCATGTTTTGGCGGAATCTAATATCCACCAAAGTTCGAATTTTTCGATTGGTATACCTTTTCGGATAGCTTGAGGATGACAAAGTTAATGCTTTCTTTAAAAAAAAAAAATGCAGAAGAAAATATACTTTCAAAACTTGTTTAGCACAACATTTAGAAAAAATTAAAAACGAACAGGAAATCAAGAAACGGAAAAATGGTAAAAATTAGCAAATAGTTATTTGAATGCTATTTTTGGCTGTTAAGGGTTATTTTTTTTTCTAAAAAAAAAAAAAAACAAAACATTTCATAGTTATTATTTCTATTTTGAAAATTCAAAAGAAATAAAATGATATACATTAATTCATATGTGTGTGTGTATTCTTTGTTTATCTACATTTATATTAGTGATTTCGCGCAACTACGTAAAATGAACAATAAATTGTAAAAAATATCATTTAAAATAAGCAGAAAAAAGTCGATTCCCAGAATATTTTGTTATAAATCAAAGCAAAAAAGTAAGTGGAAATTGTCAAAGTGTTAATTGCAGCAAGCATCTGGAATTTCACTTTGCTTTAAATGAATTGTGCACGAGCTATTATTTGCCAATTTTTTTTTGCTTCGAACTCCGCTCCGGGCCCTGTGTCAAACTCTTAAAAAAAGCGATAAAACTCTAGAGATAAGAGGAGCTTTTAAAAAATCGATTATTCATCTCAATGAGGGATGCCATATCTTATTATTCTATAAACATTTACCTCTTGCATAATTACATATGCAACTTTTATTAGAATTTCGCTAGCTTAGAGTGCAAACTGTGTAAGTCCACTTTCATGAAAAAGTGTATTTTTATGTAGAACGCTAAAAAAATCAATTGCGCATCACACTAAACAAGTCTGTGATACTTGTCATATTTCTACTCGTTTTTATTCAGTCATACGCAAATTGTGTAAGTCCAAAAAGCGAAGAAAGTTGTGTAAGTCCAAAACATTTACATGAACAGAAATTTTTTTTTTTCGTTTCGAAATTTTTTTATTTTTTGTTTTTTGTCTCTCCTACAAAGTTTCGAAAAAAGGAGTTATACAATTTGCACTCTAAGATAGCGATTTGTAAGAATAAATTATAAAAGTAAGTTAATTCTGATTGGTCAGAATTGAAGTGATTTGGAGAAAGAGGAAGTGTCGAAGTGACGGGCATAAAATTGAAGTGAAATATTTCGATCGAAGTGAAAATGACATCACTGGTGCTCGATTTCTTGCCATAAGTTTTTTTTTTATCTGAGTTATGATCACAAAGTACGTTAAAACGACGTAGCTTTATCTTTAGTGTGACATTTTGGTTTTTTCATTGCATGAATTTTTTAGCACTTTTGTGTTTCAATTTATTAGATTAGTATGTTGTTTTTGTTTTTTTTTTTTTTAGTTTTAATTTGTTAACAAATCTATGGATGAAAACAAGACTTAAAATATCTTCTTTGCAAAGAACTTTGCGCAACACCATACAAGTTGCCCTACAAAATTCAGATGGTGTTAGTGATACCCAAGAAGACGACAACAAATAACACCAGCAATGATCTCGAAGGCAGTAGAAATCAGGCTCTTCCCAGAAAATAAAATACTGTTGGTTCTGACCTTCTAAAATAAGACGCATGTCAAAAAAATTATGTTTCAATTGTAATACACCTCTGTGTGGACAACACCAAAACCAAGTTTGTAACACATGCATATAATCTTTCTTGATTTAATTATTTTTTTGTTTTAAAATATTATTTAAAGGGTTGTTTTGCTAAGTAAACTAAAAAACTTCTGTGAATTTAGAATTAGGAATGAAATTTGCACCTTTTTGTGAAGGCTGTCTAATTTTTGTAGCTTTTTGTCAAAAAAAAAAAAAATGAATTTCTTTATTAATCTCATATTATCTTCAATTTTATGTTCAAATGTTCCACATAAGACAGTACATAAATTAAATAAATTATCTCAGCCAAAAAACAAATAAGTTTTATATTTTTCACCTCCTTAAAAGTCATTAAATGAAGATACGTCATTATGATGTAGCTTTATCTTTGCAGGGGTATAAAATAGCGTTATCTATCTAGGGTTAAAAACAAATGTGACACATTCTAAAGCACAAGGTTGCAATAAATCAAGAAGAAGCATGAATGAATGTCTTTGATTTTTAACGAACAAAATATTTTGAAAATTTGTGCAAAAAGTCAATAAAAAATACATGTAGAGAAATACTCCAAATATCTTAACACTACAGTAAGACATTCAGAAATAAAGTACTCGTCATGAATTTACCAGGCACTCAACAGACTAAGTAAAAAAGTAGAGTAAAGTAAGAAAACATTTAATATGCTTTTCAGGACAAGTATTGGTTTAGCATTGCCTTGGAACTAATGAAATGCGTCGTCAAAGCAGATGGTTAAATGTCCACATTATTTGATATTGAACCACAGGGTGAATGTACACTGAAAAAAAAGCTTACTCCGATTATGGAAAAGTGGAAATGATTCGGTGCTAAAAACATATTTTCATTGTTTTGATGTACAATTTTCTTCAAATCAAATAATAAATACCATGTTTTAAAGAAATTTGTATTCACAACAATGAAAATATGTCTTTAGCACCAAATAATTCCCATTTTTCCATAATCTGAGTAATTTTTTTTTCAGTGTAGGCACTTGTATTAAATAAAATTTCCGTACAAATAAAATAAAAAGTACTTTCTGACAAACAAAATGATTTTTCTTATAGATAATTTAGTTCCATTATAGTTTTAAACTATGCATAGCCAAAAATAAATCGAAATGGACAGTCGCAAAAAATGGGAATTCTAAAATGCCTTTGGCGTAGTGAAAGTGAAGCGACCCAGTAACATTATCAACGCATATAAGGAGACGCTGGGACGCCATAGAAAGGGGCGGACAATTCATTTCTTAGAAAGCAAACAAAAGGTGCTGTCGGTGTTATAATCAGAAGATGCAGCATCGGAAAAAGTACAAAAGCAAAAAATGCAAACAACTTCGCACAGTGGAAAAAATTGGCAACATACAAAGAAAAAAAATATAATTATACATAATACGCTAATGGATTTTCGTACAAGCCATAACATTTACACGGTTATACCGATTTTCCAAAATGAGGTGTCAAATAAAAGTGCTTGAACTGTAGATGTGCAAGGAAGGAAAGGGTTGCCACCTGTATAAAAATTTATTTTCCAGAAAGAGCTTAGCCTGAAAATGATTCATTTATTATAACTTATACAAAAAGGGTTGACACCAGCTTGACTTATAAATTAGTAATTTGTTATAATTTTACAAAAGGGGTTGTCACCTGTTCAGAAATTTCATTTTCCGGTATAGTTTGTCTGATTTTTAAATTCCAAGTGCCATATGAAATGGAAATTTAATTTTTATAAAAAGGATTGCCACATACGTATTTAAAAAAGAAAAAAGAAACGCAAAAAAACGGAAAGGTGAAGGAGAGAAAGAAAATGGAAATAGGTGTTATTTTATTTTGGAGGTCGCTAGAGGGTTAAAATATTCCAGAAAATTATTCGACATAAAATTTCACTATGGGTCTCCTCGGACAAAGTAACCAGTAACTATATGCTTTATTTTATATTTTATTAATAGGAAAGTATGGGCTAAAAATCAATTTATATTTTGCAGCTTTTAAGGGGAAGTCTCTTAATCAAGCAATAAACTATTTTGTATTAGATTGGCGGATAAAACGAGTCGAACTTTTTACGCGGAATCTGGAGGAAACTTTCTCGAAATTTTTCAAATTTAAATAGGCAAAAGAGAATTTCAAATGTGACAAAACGGTTTTAAAGTCTTACTATGTGAATAGTGTGGTCTTTCCACCCTCTAATCAGGTTTAGGCTGAGCTCTGCTTAATTGGGTGCAGTGAAATAATGCCCGTGGAATTAAAGCCCGCGGTCGTTATTTCCAAAAAAAAGGAAATAACGCCCACGGGAGTTTTTTCATTTCTTGAAAAAGAAATGGCGCCTGCGAATAAAACGAAATTAAACCCGTGGGTTTTATTTCCATTCAGAAAGGGAAAGAACGCCCGCGCGCCCTATTCGGCGATGTGGGCTTTATTTCCCTTTCGAAAGGGCAATTAGGTCCGCAGAGAGGGTTTTTTTTTTAAATATAGCGTATTAGTGGAAAAAGCGCCGCATCGCGCGATTTTTATTCCAATTTTCCGTTTTTTTAAATGGGCGTTATTTCCGCGGGCGTTATTTCACTGCACCGCTTAATTGTATCTCATATATAAATTTGTATTTTATGCCGACTAGGTACGGCGGGTATCTGCCAAGACAGATGAGTTTTTGTTATTAATTTTTCAGGGGAGATACAAGGAATTGCGAATTTCTCATCATTTTTGTTAAATATACTATTTCTGATTTTCTAAGTGTTGCCTTGACTTTACTTTGATGGCAAGGAGACAAAATGACCTTAGTACCAATAAGAGATTCTTTTCCACACACTTTAAATTTTGTTTAATTTCAATTAATATAATTAGGTGATTCACAAAGTGTCATAAAGTCATATGTCATATTAAAATATTGTACGGAAATAGTTATAAAAGACTTTTCCGAAGCCCTGTGAAGAAGTAAACAAAAACAGCTGATCAAATACGACGATCTAAAACATATCGTGGAGAGTTGTATTTATTTAGTACACATATAGCCTAGAATGCAACAACAAAATTTTATGACTTATGACGATATGACGCAATATGACAGGTTGTGCATCCCCTAATTATATTTTATTCCCATTTTCGATACCACTTATCCCACTGTTTGTTTATAAACGACTAAACTACGACCGACATGTCTTCACCACCCGACTAACATATCCATGTCCATGTTCGCTTCGGCTGGCGCATAACTCACGTGAAATAACGCCAACAAAAAATTAGGAGGTTTTAATTGAAAATGTAAAAAGTATCTAGTACACAACGTGAGTATCTGCGGTGTGAGGCTATGCGTCTGGGCAGTGCAGTGCAGGTTGTTGGCGCACGGAGGAGTTATGCTAATAAGTGCGTCTGGCTGGGTGTGTTCGTTCACTCGTGACATGTTCTAAGTAAATGCTATCAATAGATACCTAACATGCGTCTGCATAGCATACCGCGCTGGCGACCACAAGCAACAAATAAATCACTAAAGTTTTTACTTAACTTTTTTTTTTTTAATTTTTTAATTTTCTGTTTTAGTCTTCGTTCAACACTTGTCACTTACACCGCACAATCATCATCACTGCTTCTTGCTGCAGTCGTCCGAACGCCCATCCATGTGTGCTCTCACACCCCACCGAATGGAATGATTGGCGATTGTGCACCATTGTTCAGTTTGTGATTAAATTCTCACTTTGCTTATTTTCAATTTTTTCTTTTTTTAGTGATAATTGGCTGTGGCTAGTTTAATAATCGGTTTTCGCTTAACTCATATAAGAAATTATTCTTCATTTTGAGTGCTTTTTCGTTTCTTTAGTTTGCTATGGTTAATCTGCCGCATGTTTGGTTGGTGGCGGCATTTGACAATTTCGTAAAATTAAATTTATTGAGCGTGACCGCAAGCAATTCATCTTCTAAGCAATGACCATGAGACTGAAATTGTCCAATCAAAATATTTGTCTAGCAAAATACTTCTTTCTAATGGGTGTAGATACATATTTTTGCATAAGAGCTATTTAGTTTTGTTTAAAGAAAATGCTTAGGTTAACTTGGTACTTCCTTGTTGATGAGAAAATTTCAAAAAATATTTATTTTTTATTTTTTGTACTTTCTTGTTTTGTGTAATTTGAAAAATTCAACCTTTTACTCGACCAAAACAAGGAAGAATAATAAGTTAATAATATGATAGGAATACATATTTGCTTCATCTTTGACCTAATAATACCATAAAAGTCTCAGACCAAAACCGACCAAAATACTTGATATGAAATTGAGTATTAACAAACTTCTTCGGAAATAAGAACTCAAGAATAGAGCTCAGAATTATACCTAAAAGTGCCGAGGGAAAATTATTAAATTTTGACTTCAGTGGCAGCAGGCTCATGCTCATGGAATTATAAATAATTTGGTTTGATTTTGTTCATAATAAATCGCACAATGCCGCCTGTCTCCAATCCAAAGCTCGTCTCCTGGAAGTGTGCTTTGGTTAGCATAAAAAAAGGTTATGAACTATGGAATGCTGAAATTTTATCTTGTTTTTTAAGACAGTCGGCATTTTTGTTGCCACTTCGTGTTGGCTTTCGAGTCCATGGTCCATGGAGTTTTCTTTTGTCTCCTAGAATGTTTATCATTATTAGACATTCTTTTACAAGTTTTGATATGATCGTGTAGAACTACAGAGTCTTTAAGGCATAGACCGGCAAACGTGTCCCGCACGGGCAAATGAGAAACATCACACACATTCTAATCAATGTAGCTCAAATAGGTCTGCGCTCTCCGACAGAAATTCTCTCAGAATTTTGCCGTACTATGCTTTAGGGCTACCTTGGCTGATATTCCTTGAGAATAATGGCCCCTATTCGACTACTTATCGTCGCTATAGAAGAAAAAAGACGCAAACTGTTTTGTTAAGGAAGAAAGACGCAAACTTTTTTTCTTTCAAAGAAAGACGCATTAAAAATATTTTTCGAAAAAAATACTCTTTATTTTTTTTGATAACGAAGAAAGACGCTTTATTTTTTTTACTATAAAGGAAGACGCATTTAAATATTTTTTTAGGAAAGAAAGACGTAATCGATTTTTTATTTTTCTTTGTCAATATTAATGCTAATGCGTCTTTCTTCGCAGTAAATAATGCTAATGCGTCTTTCTTCATCGAAATATTTTACAATGCGTCTCTGTTCGTCGAAATATTTTTTAATGCGTCTATATTCGTCGACATGCGTCTTTCTTCCCCGATATATTTATAATGCGCCTTTTTTCGTATTACTGACATGCTTCTTTCTTCTTCCGGAGCGACGTTATATATTGGACAAATCTGCCCTTAAAGGTTAGTGAGGTAGTTATTATAATTCCATCCAAATATACCAGTTTTGCTATCATCAAGCATCGAGCCATCTGTGTACGGGACAATTGAATTAATTTCTTTTTTTGTTGTTTGCTTTTCCGACAGTGTAGGATTTCGATGTATTGTCGAATTCCGTATTTCCGTCATCCCTTTCCAAGTTTAATTTGGTTATAAACCGATTTCGGCTATATGCCATCTTCAGTATCTTGTTTCGTTCGCTGACAAGGGATGACGCAAATTCGTTCCACAATACATCACAATTGAACGTTCTTTCAATGTCAATGATTGAGTTCATATTGTAGTGTTAGGTTAGGTTGAGGTGGCCGCAATTCAATAAAGTGAAAGCACACTTAGGCCCAATTGGCCCTTTGTGATACCACATTGGAGCCTTGGTTTCCTGGATGCCTTAAAACACCTTCCGGAAAAATTGATACAAAACTAAGTAAAATGAGATGCCTGTGAAGCTAAAGCAGCGCGTTTGTTTACTGAAGCGCAGAAAATCTCGTATATTTGAGTATATTTGCATTTTCCAGCACCGTCAGACACTCGAAACAGTACTTATGATAGGAGCGATACCTGGGCATTGACAGAGCACGACAGTGGCATAGGTAGTGTTGAACACTTTCAATCTCCTCCACGTCCCTGCAGCTGCGACAAAAGTCGTTTTTGTAGAGGCCCATACGAGAGCCATGGCTGCCCATGGCCTGTTACAAGTCCCAGCAGTGGATAAATCGAGAGCCGGCTGAGGTATAATGCCAATTTCGATCTCCTCTCATTCAGTTTAGGCCAGATCTGCCTGGTAATGGCACATATTGACTCCCTGATCCATCTGGTGTTAGCCTGTTAAATTATTTTGTTATGGAGCGTAAGGAATAGTTCCGTTTACACCACGTTAAATGTCTACCTTCTTAAAAGTCCAATCACAGTAATATGTAAAAGTGAAGGAGGCAAACTCGGTTTCAATTTGTGAACCAAAAAAAAAAAAGAGTTTCCAATCAAGATTTTAGTTAGTGCGAAAATAAACAAATTCAACCGTTTTAAATTGTGAGCACTCTCATATATTTGAGTTTATATTTAATTAGACGAATTAATTTTAGTTTCAACGCATTTTCATATACATACATATTTACTCGTACTTCACTACACTTAGCACCACATGCGTGTCTGCTTTTTCTTCATCATCATGTAACACACAGTCTGATTCTCTGCTGCTTTTGATATATTGAATGTCTGTTGAATTACTTGTTCACCTTAGCGTTAGCAACAAATGAGATTTCTTAAATTTCAGTAAAATTTATTACCGGTGCACTTGCGACATACGACGGCGAAAACTACTTTAAAATTGGCGCAAAGCCAAGTGAAATGCAGAAAATTAGAGAAAAAAAATTTAACGAAACATGAATTTAGTTCTTATAAGAGCACGTGTATACACACATGCTGGTGTAGCAACTCTCCTTTAAAGGTGATTGCGTGGCGACAATGGCAATGCTGGCTGTAATCGAGACAAAGCAAAACGAGAAAGTTTCACTAGGTAGGCAAGAGCATGTAGGTACAATAATGTCCTTTTTGGCGCAAATGCGCATTTGTCTTTATTTTTTATTTCTTTTTTGCCCTTTTTTTGCTTTGCAGCTTAAGTGCTTTTAATTTTCTCCATTTACCTCGACGACTCTCATAATGCATACACATGCAACGCATCATTACCGCACAGCAAATTATGAGACACTCAGCAGACGAAGCGTGCCGCAAAAAATGTGCGCATGCAACAACAATCAGCGCTATAGTGTGGACACTTATGGAGTGTCTACACCGAACGTAATTGACTCTCTAAATAATTCTATAAACGTTTCAAGATTTGATCCGTCTACGCGGATGTTCATGATTCAGTTTGTCAGCGCTATTTCTTTTCAATATTTCATATCGTTGCATCTGTCAGAATTTGATGGATTTTCGATGAAATTTAGAGACGACATCGCTGTTAGTTTAGTCTTCCAGCGGGTTTGGGGGCTTAAAATATACACGTGGTAATGATGCCTGTCATAAGAGGCGACTAAAATCCACTGGCATAGAAGATTGATAGTGGCCAAAAAAATCTTTTTTTTGTTTGGTTTTTCCGACAGGGTAGGATTACGATGTATTGTGGAACGAATTTCCGTCATCCGTTGTCAAGTTTGATTTGGTTATAAACCGGTTTCGGCTATGTGCCATCTTCAGTATCTGGTTTCGTTCAAGATACTGAAGATGGCATATAGCCGAAACCGGTTTATAACCAAATCAAGCTTGACAACGGATGACGGAAATTCGTTTCGCAATACATCGCCAAAAAAAATCATTCGCACGACAGTGGGGCTAGTGTCGGAAGGGACTAAGTAGTACCCGAGCGTACCGGATTTATTCGGCAAAGGACTGTTACCTTCCCTACTCTCTCCAAAACCTTAGGGGAGTGTCTTGGTGGCTACAACAACAACAATATGTTAGTGCAGTACGCTTCAAACAATTTTGCATGGAATTTAGCGTGATTCAAGGGAAGAGTCAATTACAATACTGAAGGTAAACCACGTATCATGTAGACATGCTAGAACAGACAGACATAAATACATGCATAAGTACTTATGTACATATCTAAGTATAAACGTTCGATATCGAGTTGTGTCTACGCTGGGGAAAAGTATAGTAGACTTGATTAAAAAGAATAGATTTCAGTCAGTACGTAGAACTACTTTTTATGTGTAGAAAATTTCGATAAAAGTAAAAGTGCCCATGAGGTTGTTTTTACTGTTTTAAGAGCTCTTGGCCTAGAGAGCTTTCAATTGATAACACTGTGACACAAATTTTGGGTTGTTGTCTTGGCACGGAATAATTTCCACACAGAGCAAAATGCCACTATCCATATAGTCCGAGATACGACAGAACAAATATATCCCCTCATCTCTTATTTACCAATGGACAGTGGGAACTGACAGATCGTAACCATACTAACATATCGCATATATTTAAAACAAAAACTAAAATTTTTAGGTATACTCCCTTCATCTCTTATTTACAAAAACGATACACCAGACGAAAGAGGGCAATTAGGAGAGTCCAAAAAACATGGGTTGCCTACCGAAATCTGGGGCAAATTGGAGGGTTTCCACCTTTGAAAAGTGCAAAAAAATAGGTTATCTCCTCTCACATGGGTTGCCTATCAAAATCTGGGGCAAGCTGGAGGGTTGACAGCTTTGAAAAGTGCCTGAGTGATTTCTAAATAAAGGAAAAAAAGGGTTAAATACATGTAGTATAGAAATATGTTGTTAGGAAATATATAGTAAAATTTCACGAACTTTAATTTCATGCAATAACTTAACCCGCTAACACCTCCACGAAAGGGTCGTTTTGACCCCCTTTTTTAAAGTCCAAAAAAATAGTATTTTGAAGGTTCCCAATAAACACAACGGATTCGCCTCGAATTCGCGTCGGATAGTTCGCGGCGATAGATCGGCGAATCCGAATTCGTAGGCATGTCACCTATCACTAGCAGCGATTCGAGAATTTTTAATTTCTCTGATCCTTGGCGATTCGAAAATTTGTTCATTAGCGATTCGAGATTTTTTTATAAATGGCATTTCGAAAAATTAAAAGTTCAGAATTTTGTTTACTGGTAATGGGTTAAATCCGTATAAAATAATACAAAGCATTTAAAATATTTTTATAAGAACTATAATGATTTTTTAGTGCAAAACAACTTAAAAAAATAGAAAAAAGTGATATCGCGAAAATTGATTTACTCGAACTTGCCGCGAACTCGAGGCGAGTCCGAGAAATTACATTCGCGAAAATCTGCTTTCGCGAACTCGCCTCGAATTCGCCGCAATATCATCCACGCGGCTGTGTTGATTGAGTTGATAGAGGGTTTAAATATTCTAGAAAATTATTCTGTGGTTTTTTGGATTATTTATACAAAGATTTTGTCTGAGGGGACCCCTAGTGAAATTTTATGGCGATTAATTTTGTTAATATGTTGCTAGGAAACATATAGTACAATTGCACGAGTTTTATTTTCGTAGAATACTTAAACCCGCTAACACCTTCTCGAAGAGTTCGTTTTGACCCCCTTTTTGGTGAGTACGAAAAAATAGTATTCTGAAGGTCGTTAGAGGGTTAAAATATTCTGGAGGGTTAAAATATTCTGGATGGTTAAAATATTCTAGAGGGTTAAACTATTCTCGTGATCGCCTCAGACAAAATCTTTGCACAAAGAACCTAAAAGACCACAGAAAGCAGCAAATTTGCATTAACCCACAGCAATAATTTTTCACTGTGTAAAATACGCTGCAATTGCGCGTTTCTCCGCCGATCGCCTCCCTCCACAGCCCGGCCATTTATTCTGATTGCGCTAAATAAAGCGCGAAGGAAAGTATGAAATTTGTATATTTTCACTTAATAAAAGTGTTACTCTACGCGCCAGTGTGACCAATTTAGCTGAAATATACACAATGTATGTACTATGTAGCTACAGAGCGCGGTGTGCGCGTAGACGAGAAGGGGCCAATTAAATAAATATGCTAGTAAACTTGCAACAAATAGAAATAATAAATAAAACATAGAGAATTGTGCTAAAGCAAAAACACAAAGAAACAGAGAGTCTCAAAAAAATGCTAAAGGATTTGCTTACCTTAGCTTAGAAAACAAGCGGGTGGGGGTGATGTGGATATCTCATAGATTTGGCTTTGCATTTTGCGATGGTCAACATACATACAAACAAATATGCAAACTTTTTTTAATTGATTCTTAGAAGTGTATGTATGTGTGTCTGCGCTTGGCTGTCTATGCGCATTTACCCATAGACGCCTGCGTGTGGCACAATCGTCACGCTTGATGATTGCGATTATAATGAAAGATGACTGTGAGCAGTGGCGCGTTGCTGGCGGCGTTGGCTATTTTGGTGACATACATAATTCGTACAGTTAATACCTGTACGGTTAGAGCCAGCAGCCAACAGAAACGAAAAAAAAGCCAAAATTTATGCGCACCGATTCCACGCGTGACGTGTTCACGCACATACACAGACCTGTGGCCTGTTCCACGTTGCCAAATTGCAACATTATTTGTTTGCTCGTGCTGCTGCTGCTAATTAATACAGTTGGATTATTATAACATATGTATGTGCATATATTTTTTCTTATTTCCTTCGCTGTGCTTTGGTGGTGCGTTGTGTTGGATTTGCTGCATGCAACATATAAAATGCATCCGATTATGATAGCAAATTATTGTATGAATTATTATGTGGCAAATTGCGAATTAGCCATATTAAAAATTTGCATGCTTTAGTGGAATTAAGTGTGACAACGTTGGTGGTAGAGAGTTTTTTTTTCTTTAAATTGCATCGTTAGAATTTGTTTTGTTTGCTTTTTGGGCTTGAGGAAATTAATTTTAATGGTACAGTGTGTGGTTGTAAATTGATCACAAAAAAAGTAGAACAGCGAAAAGTTGATGGTGGTTAATAGCGAAGAAATATCTATATAAAAAAAGATCTTTAAAAATAAACAAAGTTTTGCACCTCCTGGTAAATGAAAATATATGAAGTATCAAGTATCGTGCCAGTCCTCATGTACGGCGCAGAAGCTTGGACTTTGCCAAAATATAATGAGATGGCACTTGGTGTATTCGAGAGAAAAGTTCTTCGAAAGATTTGTGGACCTTTGAGAGTTAGCGATGGCGAGTATCGACAGAGATTTAATAATGAGCTGCACGAGCTTTACGCAGACATCGACATTGTTCAGCGAATAAAGATGCAGCGGCTGCGTTGGGCAGGTCATGTCGACAGAATGGATGAAGGTGCTTCGGCACAGAAAGTATTTCTATCGAAACCCGCTAAAGGCAGAAGAAAAGGGAGACTTCCACTTTGTTGGGAAGATCAGGTGAAGACTGACTCGTCCTCGCTTGGTATTTCCAATTGACGACATGCAGCACGAGATCGAAACGAGTGGCGCGCTTTATTCAACCCTGCCAGAATCGTCTACACCTTTTCCAGTTTAAGTTCAGAAAGTTACAATTGAAGCTCAGAAAATTACAATTGAAGTTCAGAATTTCCAATTGAAGTTCAGAAAATTACAATTGAAGTTCAGAATTTCCAATTGAAGTTCAGAAAATTTCAATAGAAATACATTTGGAAATTCTGAACTTCAATTGTAATTTTCTGAACTTCAATTTTAACTTTCTGAACTTAAACTGGAAAAGGTGTAGATGATTACGCGCCAATTAAGAAGAAGAATCTATGCACCAATACCAGTTTAAGTAAAAACTTCTCAATAGATTTTCCGCAGTTTTTCTAGGTGCTGAATTTTCAAAGGATAGACTCATTTTTAGCGCAGCCTGCCTATCAGAAAATGCAAAAATGCTATTCTGAAAGAGTTTTCAAGTAATTAAATGCCTCCACTGCCCAACCATTTCCGGTAGTCCACCTCTCGCAATATGTAGTATCCACTGGTAATAGACTCAGTATAACATCAAGGCCACCTTGAACCTGTTCACTCTGCATTTGATGATCCAAGAACACACATTCCTTCATTCCCGGCACACGGGGAGTTGTTTAGCAGCCTATCAGAGCAATACTCTTTGGCCGCCAAGTGACAAGCTGGTACCCCGAGTGACCTTTGTTAGACGATACACTGTCGATTTTCACACAAGCGATCAATGGAGAGATCCAGAAACTCTACTGGGAAGACCGAACACACGGACAGATCAAAAAAAGAAATATGGTACTGAATCCGGCTGGCAACTGGAGGTCGACTTTTGGTGCCATTGTGCTTTAGGTGCAATGGTGACGGCTTTTCAATCGGACATTTATGCCATACTAAAAGACGGGAGGTGCCGTTTGCACCAAATTGTATCTGCAGTCACAGTCAGACTGCACTAAAGGCATTAGAAACTCCGCGAATCTCTTCAAAAATTGCTCGCGAATGTAAGTTGAAGCTTGGCTCCGCAGACATATGTAATAAATTTCAATTTATGTAGGTATCCAGACTCTATGGTTTTCAAGGTAACGCACTTCCAAATGATTTGGAAACTTGCGGATCGGCGGAACAAGCAGAAACTCCATGAAGGAAATTCACGGGAGACGCTGGAACTATCTAGATTTCTGTAAAATTACAAAGTGCTTGGTGAAAAAGCCTAAGAGGGAGATAGCAAACTTCCTGCTCAAGCAGAGAAGAAGTAAGCTTCAGGCCATTTTGGGGTTGATTACAGGACACACTCCATGTTGATGGCATATGACCACCATAGGTATTATCGACATCTCATTATGCCTATCTTGTGTGGAGGAGTACGAAGACAGCACTGATCATTTTCTATGCTAGACTAAGATTACGCACTCTGGGTTCAGATGTATTGAGAATGACGGATGCACATTTGATAACACTCGACAAACTTCTCAGATTTATAAGAGAAGATGGTAAGTTTGCCGAGGAATTCTGATTCCGCTATCCCAACTCTTTTCCCTACAATCTGATCCTTTCTAAAGGCCTTAAGTACAATGGACAAAGATGCCTGAGCGCTTGGGAAAGACTCGGTTTTCCTGGTCTACCATAATTACATTCCATTTTAGTAATTAAAGGATACAATCCATATGGGCAGCACATGACTACCATAGACATCATTGAAAGCTCATTATGCCTATCTTGTTTGGAGGCAGACGAAGACGGCACAGAGCATTTTATCTACAACTGTCCGGCCTTCGCTGGACTAAGGTTGCGCATTCTCAGGTCAGATGTATTGAGAATGCACATTCCGTATCACTCGACACACTTCTCAGATTTATAAGAGAAGCTGGTAAGTTTGCAGAGGAATTCTGATTCCGCTGTCCCATCTTTTCCCCTATATGCTGATTCTTTCTAAAGGCCTTAAGTACAATGGACAAAGATGCCTGAGCGCTTGGGAAAGACTCGGTTTTCCTGGTCTACCACAATTCCATTCCAGTAGTAGACCTCTCAATTCATTATGAAGGATCACAATTTATAATACTCAATGGAAGGTTTGCGGACTGTAGCCACGTTATAAATCTGTATACCCTCGTTGATAGCGATAGAAGCAAAGAAAGGAAAATTAGCAAACATAATACCTATTAAGAAAGCGAAATGAAAGATAAAAAAGTTACGATATTTGAAGTGTGAAATTATCATTGAAATTCTACTTAGATTAATCAAATGAAACGCGTAATGTTATCAAATAATTACTTTCCTTTAATTTCATCTGAAAACGAATAGAACGCAAGAAGTGGGAACTTGTAAATAAAAGATAATTTTATTTATTCAATCAAATGTGGAAAAAATTCCGTATACACTTCAACAGGTTGCTGCAGCGCAGCCACCACTTCAATGTAATCAACATTCAATTTTCGCCAAAATAAAAACAAGTAAGGAAGCCTAAGTTCGAGTGGAATCGAACATTAGATACTCAGCTGTATGCTTTCATTGTTTGTTTGCGTTTGTTCGATATAGGGTGTATTTTATATGACACGAGTGCTGCATAAACAGGGCGCAGCCACGCCCATTTTCAAAATTTGTATCAATCATCCAAATAAGCATATAAATATTATTGTTAGTGCAAAATTGCATCCCTCTATGACTTTTAGTTACAAAGACTTCACGTTACAAATTCCAAAAGGGTGTTCCAGAAATATCTTTGTTAAAAAGTAGGCGTGGTCATAAACCGATTTCAATACATTTTTGCGTGTCTATTAACACATGTTATAAAAGTGTATAAACCAAGTTTCGTCATAATATCTCAGTTATTTGTCGAGTAATAGGCTCGTAGATTCCTTTGTATAAAAAGAGGCGGTGCCACGCCCATTTTCCAAACTTTTTTATTTTTTGTTTCCGGTCTATTGTAGAACTCATGTCACAAAATTTCAGTGATAGATCTTTATATTTGACAGAGATATCGTTTTTATTAGGTCACTTTATAATACCCATATATAAAAGTGGGCGTGGTCGTCAACCGATTTTGGTAATCTTTCGTCCACACATTTGGCTAAGTATATATATCACGCGTACCAAATTTCATCGATATATCTTTAACGGTTCTGAGTTATGGCTTATAAAACTTTCAATATTTGCCCCTTAATAAGTGGGCGTGGCACCGCCCATTTTCCAAAATTTTTGTACTTTTTGTTTTATGTCCGTCGTTGGACTCCTGCCACAAAATTTCAGTGATAGATCTTTATATTTGACAGAGATATCGCTTAAAATAGTTTTATTAGGTCACTTTATAATACCCATATATAAAAGTGGGCGTGGCCGTCCACCGATTTTGATAATTTTTCGTCAAAACATTTGTCTAAGTAAGCAAATTACGGATGCCAAAGTTCATCGATATATCTTCAACGGTTGCTGAGTTATGACATATAAAACTTTCAATGTTTGCCCCTTAATAAGTGGGCGTGGCACCGCCCATTTTCCAAAATTTTTGTACTTTTTGTTTTATGTCCGTAGTTGGACTCCTGCCACAAAATTTCAGTGATAGATCTTTATATTTGACAGAGATATCGCTTAAAATGTTTTTATTAGGCCCCTTTATAGTTCCCATATATAAAAGTGGGCGTGGCCGTCAACCGATTTTGATAATTTTTCGCCGAAACATTTGTACAGGTAAGCAAATTACGCATACCAAATTTCATCGATATATCTTCAACGGTTTCTGAGTTATGACATATAAAACTTTCAATGTTTGACCCTTAATAAGTGGGCGTGGCACCGCCCATTTTCCAAAACTTCATCAAATTTCTTCATAAGGGCCTGAGCTCAATACGTGGGTAAAATTTTTATCACTCTAGCTATATTAGTGGCTGAGATACCAAATTTCCGATTTTTTCTATATAGGAAAAGTGGGCGTGGTCATGGTCCGATTTCGCCCATTTTCAATACCAACCGTCCCAGTCTCGATACCAACTTGCATTTCAAATTTCATCAAAATATCTCAATTTTTACGCGAGTTATCCTGCGTACGGACGGACGGACGGACGGACGGACGGACGGACATGGCTCAATCGATTTCTCTTTTCACCCTGATCATTTTGATATATATAAGTCTATATCTATCTAGATTATTTCATTATGTTACAATCCACCGTTATGAAATCAAAATTATAATACTCTGTGTACTAGTACAGCTGAGTATAAAAAAGAAGAGAAACGCGATTAAGCTGACTGAACATATGCATAAGCACATATAACTAAACCAGTGATGCACAGCGTACATACAAACATTCAAGGGCATACATATGTACATTCGGTATGCTAATGCGATTGAGGCAGAGGTAAATGAATAAATGAATGAGCAGGCGGACATGGGAGCAGGAAAAGCGCAGAACGAAGCTGGGAAAATACAACAGAAGCGACAAATTGTCTCGCATTACATAACAACAGAAGTGACACATTCAAATGAGGCGTAAACTCAATTACATGCAACGAAACGAACATACATACATACATACATATGTATATCTATAGACGCGGCGCGGCATGCCATGTCGGCGAAATTTTATTGGATTATTGAACACGTAATAAGCTGAATGGTTAGGGGCACAATGGGGAACAAAGAGGGATATGTGCAAGACGGTAGTCGGTGGTAATTCGTCGAAATGTGAGATGACGCCAAATTCATTAGACTTGAGGCTGAGATAAGGCAAAGTGTGAAGGTATACAAATGATGAAGGCTGCCTTTAAGCGCTGCTAAACGCCAATAAATATGCTCAAATTAACACACACAAGAGATGAAAGTGTGGGGGGGAGAAGCAAGCGAAATGTATGATTAGACGTGTTTAAATTATGTAAAAAAATGTGTTATTTAAATTTAACTTAAAAAGTGAAACTTCATTTCAAATCGGCTGCTTGGGCGTATGAGTAATGTTCTTTTTTGTATTAAACGCGTGTGTGCGTATGTGTTTGTTAGTGGCAATTATTATTATTTAAATTGCACAATCGCCTACTTCAACGCTTTCGCGCACTTTTCTGCATTTGAAGTGCAAGTCAACGATTTTTGAGCTTTCGCTTTTTTACATTTTTTATTTGTGTGCTTTTGCCTCTTATTTTTGCCACAAGTTCGTCGCAGTGCAATAACATAAATTACCGGCGCAACGGTCGATTTGCTAAAAGTGATGATTGCATTTTTGATTTTTTATTTTTCTTTTTTTTGCTTTTTCTTTTTCTTTTTCTCTTCATTTTCATTTTATTTTAGTTGTATGTCCGCATAGCAATATATTTATTGTTATTGCAGCGAAATCGCTTTGTATTGATTGTTTATTTTTGCCTGTTTCCTTCTACGTTGGTAAGCATCATTGCTGCATTGTTGCACATCAATTAAATTTTACTGTTGCAGTTGTTAACACGTACCGGAAAATACTCAAAGCACACACAAACACACACATTTTTTATACACTTGCATACCTATTGAAGAGTGATGTTGTTGGGAAATTGCGCTGCAGGCTGTTAAATTGGTAAAACAGCAAATGCATTTAGAATGTCAGAAAAAAATTTTATGGTACAGTGACTGTTAGAATTGATCCGTAAAAAAATTGGGTTAAAAGGAAAGAAAATAATTAAAAATGAAAGCAAGCGATTAATATCGGAAATATACCATTAGTATTGCAAATAATCGATTAATATGTAAAATATTCGATAGAAGTAAAACAAGACTGAAATCGATAATGATCAAATAAAATCAGGGACGTAACGGTTATAAGAGAAATGGGATAAAAGTCATATTTAACCATTATCATGAGAAAAAATTTTTTTGGTCCTTAACCCATATCTTCCTAATGTTCGATAAATCGAACAGCAAATTTTAACATTTTTTATTATTTTTTCTGATCTGTTTTTCAGAACCTAAACCAAAAATTTTGATGTAGTTTAATACTGTGGAATATTTTCTATAATCGAAAATAAATATTTAATTTTTAGCCCCCAGATTTCTCTGAACGGGGTGTTTAAGAAAAACCCTTAATTTTAATATGATTTTGAAATTGCCAAAATATATAAAAAATACCAATATTAAATAAAATTTAGTAAACACCTCATTTGGAAAGAAAATAAAATTCAAGTTTTAATTTGAATTTTATTTGCAAAGTCAATAAAACGAACAACTCATATATTTAAAGTTAGCTGTTCGATTTATCGAATGCTGGGCGTTACTCAGTGGTTTTTTTTTCTGAGGAGCATAGGCACTGTACGAGCAAACGGTATTGGTGGTGCATAATTAAAATCTGGAAAAATGCAATAATGACTTCTGTTTTAATACCCAGAACAGTATTATGATTTGTCGTTGGCAGGATAATAGCGGGGTTGCACTTGCCACCTATTTCGAGCAGATCCTGCCAATGGTGTCTGTGAAAGAATGGAAGAAACAGAAAACCAACAATGAAGGGACAACTCTTAAGCCCGGCCGTTATGTGAACTATAACCAGCCCCAGCTAATGAAGAATTACAATATAGGGATTGGCGCAGTAGATCTGAACGACAATGAAGCACAGAATTATTATATCGCAATGTGATCCAAAGAGTGGTATTGGCCTTTATGGATTTCGAATTTAAATTCAGCTATCGTCAACGCATGGAAGCTTGACTGTTTCATTCGCCGTTATTTAAAATAAATATTCTCCCCCAACAAGATTTTAAAGTGGATATTGCACATTCTCTGCTAATGACAGCGGATGACGAATCCAAGGACTCTGAGGATATGCAGGTCGCGGAAGGCGACAAACGGGACGTAATGATTGACCTGAATTTTCAAAGGATGCTCATCCGAGAAATCTGCAGCGAATCAAGGGACAATATCTCCTAGTCAAAATCGAAAATAATAAGAATAGGAGATACAAATTGTAAGACAAACCAAGTTCCTTTTTGTGCAAGAGATGCCATTTTTCACTTTATACCCATTGTTTTGAGTCATAAGTATCATTTAAAAAAACAAAAGTAAATTAATTTTGACTTAAATACCCAACAGACCAGGAAGTAAGCGAAATGTAATAGGACTTGAGAACAAGCTTATAACAATTGTCCATTGTAAGCTTATTGCAATACAGTTTTTATAAGCTTAATTGTAAGCTTATTCACAAGCATGATTGTAATAATTGAGGAACACTTACTTTTTGTAAGCCTTTCTCAATACTCCTTATGTTAAAAAGCTTGAAAACAATAGTACAATAAGCTTACTTTACACTTGAAATGAAAGCTTGAAAAACTATCAATAATAACATTGTTTTAAGCTTGCTGTAAATTTTTTTTAAATTTTGGTTTTAGAATGATTCTTATAATTCATTGATTCCTTTTTCTGAAAAGGGAAGTATAAAAGCCTCAATAAAATTCAAAATAATGTTGAATGTCCCACTATATGATACCGTTCGATTGAATTAAAAGTCCGTCTCCACATAACTTGTTTCACCAAAAAAACATGTAGCAAAACATCTCGCTAAATAACCCGTCTCCACGTGGATGATCGTGATTTAGTTTAACATTTCTCTTTCTTGCTCTTCTTAAATGTTTGTATGTTTGCTTATTTTTGCGTTTTTGTTTTGGTCTGTGTGAGATTTCGATAGATTTTCGATACAAAATTAGAGAAGACGTCGATATCATTGAGGTTGGCAAGATGATTCAGAATGAAACAGTGTTTCAATCTTCACTCGCTCTCAGAAATTTTGTATGGAAATTGGCGAGTTTCGGCACTGGTTTCCGTGTCGAAACAAGATTGCGAGAGAAAATGGAGAAAAAAAGTGCGAAACACGTTATGTGGAGACATGGTATAAAGGTTTATGTCATGGTTCGAAACAGGAGGAGAATATAAAATAAAGAGCATTGCAGTAAAGGTGAAGAAGGAAAGAAAAAGAAAAAAAAATGCAAATAAAAATTTATTTTTTTCTTTTTTCTACTATTTATGCATACAATTGTATTTATAAGCTTACAATAAGCTTTCACAAGTAATATTTTTCTACAATTACATTTGAAGCTTATAAAAAGGGTGCCGTTTTGATTTTTCTACAATTGTTCTTAAGTCCTTTTCAATAGTTTACACAATAGTTTCTCAAGCTTAACGCTTATATTTGTAAGCTTGTTATAATATTTTTCTCAAGCCTTTTGGTTTATTGGGTATCTTATTTTTCTGTTTCACTTATCGAAAAATAAAATATAAACAAAAAAAGCACATACGTTTTCTTTTGTTCGCAGGAAGAAAAACCCAAAAAAATGTATACAGATAGGCCGAGCGTTCGATTTATCGAACACATGATATCTCAAAAACTAAAATTTTAATAATTTTTTTGATAACAGAATTGAATTCAGAGGCCCAAATTTACTTAAAGGTGAAAATTTCATCAAGATATGCTTCAAAAAAATTTGCTTAGGACGATATGGGTTAATAACCATTATAAAAACCAAAAAACCGTTTTGGGCTTGAATAACCGTTATGGCAACCAAAAAACTGTTTTGGGTCTGAATAACCGTTACTTATTCAGATTTTTATTTTTTTTTGGTCAGCTATGAAAATCAAACCTATTTATTTGTCAATATTTCTGGACGACATTGGTATCAAATGAAAGGTGTTGAGCAGGGATTGTAGCTCTGATTATCTCTTTTCATTTTATACCAATATTGCTGAAAACAATCCAGGGCACCGGGTCTAGTTTTTCACCCATAACTGGGAACCCGACCTACGAATCTTAACAAATACACCTCTATGTATAAGCCCTGCTCAACACCTTTTGATACCAATATCGTCCAGAAATATTGACGAATAAATAGGCTTAATTTTTAAAGCTGACCAAAAAAAAATAAAAATCTGAATAACGGTTATTCAAGACCAAAACACTTTTTTGATTGAAATAACGGTTATTTAGGCCCAAAACGGTTTTTTGGTTTTTATAATGGTTATTAAGGACCAAAAGAAGATAAAGGTTATTTTTGCGTAACCAAAAATAGCCATTATTTTCGGTCCCTGAATAAAATCTATATTATTGAAAAATAATCGAAAACAATTTAAATTTACCGATACTTGTCTAACAGTTTCGAGAACAATTGTAAATGCTCGATACAAATCGATAGTAAGCGGAAATAGTCGAAAACAAGTCAAAAATATACGTTGAATGTAATCGATAATAGCCGAAACCAATCGGTAAAAGTGGTAAATAATCGATATACGTTAATGGAAAATAATCGACCGTAACAGGAAAAACCAATAATAGTCGAGACTAATCAAAATTAATCGATAAAAATTTAAATATAAACTATATGTATTACAATTATCGATAGTAATCGGAAATATCAAAAATTGTTGATAACAAGTCAAAAAATTTGATATACATAAAATATAATCGATACTGATCGGAAAAAGTCGGTATTAGTGCAAAATAATCGATATATTCTAATTGAAAATAATCGATAGAAATCAATAATATTCGAATGCAATGCTAAAATAACCGATAGTCGTCGGAAATATCGAAAAGAATCGATAAAATGTAAAAAATCGATATATAATGAATATAATCGATACTAATTGGAAAAAATCCGTGAAAAATAATCGATATACGTTAATTAAAAATTATCGATGTGAATCGATAAAATCTATAATAATTGAAAGTAATGAAAATCATTCGAGAACAACATTAAAATTATCAATATTAAATGAAAAAAGCGACAGATAAATTTAAAACTAAAATAATCGATAGTAATCGGAAATATCAAAAAATGTTGTTAACAAGTCGAAAAATTTGATATACATAAAATATAATCGATACTGATCGGAAAAAGTCGGTATTAGTGCAAAATAATCGATATATGCTAATTGAAAATAATCGATAGAAATCAATAATATTCGAATGCAATGCTAAAATAACCGATAGTCGTCGGAAATATCGAAAAGAATCGATAAAATGTAAAAAATCGATATACAATGAATATAATCGATACTAATCGAAAAATAATCGATATACGTTAATTAAAAATTATCGATGTGAATCGATAAAATCTATAATAATTGAAAGTAATGAAAATCATTCGAGAACAAAATTAAAATTATCAATATTAAACGAAAAAAGCGACAGATAAATTTAAAACTAAAATAATCGATAGTAATCGGAAATATCAAAAAGAGTCGATAACAAGTTCAAAAAATCTATTTATATTGAATATAAGCGATACTAACCGGAAACTATCTGTGGAAAATAATCGATATACGTTAATCTCAAATAATCAAAAGTCAAGAAAAATCAATGATAATCGAAACTAATCAAAATTAATCGACAAGTATTCAGAATTCTATATTAAACGAAAACGCGATATATATGTATATTTAAAACTAAAATAATCGATAATCGGAAATATCGTAAATGGTCGAGAACAACTCAAAATAATCGATATAAATCGAAAATAATCACAAAAAGTCGATAATAATAATCGATAGGAAAAAACGAAAATAATTAATAAAAACCGAAAGTAATCAGATAATTTTGTCTATATTCATCGAAGCAAACTGATAAATATCGATAAAAAAAATCAATAAATATTAAAAGTAATCGCTACAAAAGTTTTATACAAAGAGGTTAACGTTAAAATAGCATTTTTACAGTTACACAGAAAAGTTTTCGTCACAAAGATAAGGAAATTTCATTCTAATGATGACCGACAATTTTTAGGCTAAGCCCACAGCTAGAGGAACACTTTAGAAATTTCAAGATCAGAATTTTGCAAAACGCAAATTCAGCCAAACGCATTCTCGTGGCCAGCATTAAGGCTTTGCCAAGGCGCTTTTTTTGAAGAATTAAGGTAGAGAAACGAAAAGCGCATAAAAGGGATTGCGTTTGTGTAATTTTCTTTAAGTCACTGTTTCTCTAGAAAAAAATCACTCTAACTCACTTCAGTAACGACTTTCAAACCCATTCCATTTCACTTTGCTTGTTGCAACACAATTGACAATTTTTAAGTGTTGCTCTGTAATTTTTATGTTTTCACGCTGACAGCTGAAAAAAAGGAAGATGGAAAAAAAATTGTACCTAACACACCAGCAAATTCGCCATTGAAATATTAGCGTGTTAGTGCAAACGTAAACTAAATTTTTGGAACAACGTTAACTATGCCATAACCACCATAGCCACCCTGCAGGGAACTCAATAACTAGTGAGCAAAATTTCTAGTTCCGAACTAGCGAAAATGTGTCAAAGGGTAACTAGATCAATTGTAGTTAGACCCCCACCAGTTCAGAAGGAGAGAATTGAGTGACCATTATAAGACACACATGCGTTAGCCAGTCTGCCATCGCGCCACTTGGATGAAGTGTGTCAAATGCTGAACTTAAGCTGCAGATGTAAAACTGTAGAATTTTTAGGTACTTGTAGCTAGTTCAGAACTATCGAAATTGTGCCAATAAACGAACTAGTGTAAACTGTAGAATTTAGTACTAGTTCGGAACTATCGAAAATGTAGTGCAGAGAGGGACAATTGACACCGCCTAGGACATCGCCGTGTTAAATTCGCCAGTTGATAACATCCAAAAGAGATTTAGCTCGCACTAGTAGTGTCGAAAAATGCACTAGAAGCGACCTAGTTCGGAACTAGAGATTTTCCCTACAGGGCATATACACACACACACACACGCGAGACCTGCGCGCCTAATTTTTTAGCTATTCATACGCTGAACTGTCAGGCTTCGAGACGCGTTGTCCATCCATCTATTGCACGACATTCGCTAACTGCTGTCATGCGATTTGATCATTGGCGCGGCGCGTCGCTGACGGCAATCAGCCTGACAGTTCGGTCGATCACATTGTCAAAGGTCAGCTTTTTCGGCCATTCGAACTGTCAGTGGTGACCGCTGCGCCATCGGTTGTTGCCCACTTTATCACCTCTAACACAATTTAGCGTGTCTGCTGCGACCGCATGCGGCGCGTATAAATTTCGCGTGCGCGCAATCATTCGTTTAATTTTCGTGCGATAAATTTGATAATCGCTAGCAGACGAAAGTTTAAAAGAAAAATAAATTCTATGTGAAAAAGAGTGTGTGGAAGTTTTATGCTAGAAGCGACAATACCTTTGTTGCTTTATCAAATTTATTACCTTTATATTTGGCGTTTGAGATCAATTTGCATGCAGAGAAAAAATATAGTCTAAAAAAAAAAAAATAAAAAAAAAAATAAAAAAACCCAAAAACAGCAATAAAATCCTTTAAAATAAAAAAAAAAAGAATTTTTTGCTCTTTTCATTTTTTCCTTTTTTTCAATTTCTCTCACCTGTAGCAGAACCGACGCCAAGCTCACACTTTTTAGCACCGCTCCATATTTCTTTATGGCGCCCAAACAAATCATTTGCATTTCATTGCCGATAATTTTTGCTTTTCATATTCTTTTCATGCATTTCCGCGGCTGTGCGCATCACACATGAATTCACTCAATATTTACCAAAAAAAAAATTTCATTCATTCACCTGTGAAAAGCCGCCAATTTGCTGCCGACTGCCAGTTGCTAGAATTTGTTGCTGTTCTTATTGCAGTTTTGTAGGTCTGTTGGCGCTGGGAAATGACTTGGAAATGATTTATTGCAGCAAATGTGGTCGGCATATTTAAATTTATGAGCCAACAACAGATTGAGTGCGAAGGTGGATGGATGTATGAAAAACGCAACAACAACAACTACTGCGTATGCATGCGTGCTTGTGCTTATTTGCATGTATATCAACTTACATATGTATGTACTTGCTTGCATATGCATATGCCGATCTATGAATAATTTTGTGGATGGTCATGAAAAATATCGGCAGTCAATTGAATTTGTTGTTGGCTTCTTTGCAGGTTATGGTTTATGTTTTATTCGAAATGTAAATGCCAGTTTTCTGTATAATTTTAACGTTTTTTTTGTATTGAGATGGCGTTCAAGGAGAGCGTCGGCGAAGGTTTTTGGGAGATGAATTAGTTATTTCTCTAATTAATGTAATCTTAAATCACTGCTTAAAGTTCATAAACGCATATCCTACGTTATGACATTTCTGAAGTAAATGAAATATAATTTTACAGGAGAGCTTAAAACTTCAAACTTATTTCTGCGTATAAATTTAAATTTTAATAGTTGGGGGTAAGCAGAAAAAAATAAAAATTAATTTTAAATAGTTATTTAGATAATTTTTTTAACTAAAGCATCAACTTCGTATAAAAGTAGGAACAATTTGAATTATTAGTAAATTTTATTTTTGGCACAAGTGCCATGCTTTAGTTACAAGTCGTGGTGTCAAAACAGCGTTTCGGCGCTAATTGGAGTCTGTGGTACTCTCCACTCAAACCAACCAAGGTAAGGTGTTTCGCTATACATTTTAGAAGCCCTTGACTATACCAAAATTGATTACTTCACATATGATCGCACTTCTTTCGTTTCACATTATTTCATTTAATTTTTCATTCCCTAATTCTAAAAGTGAGTTTCAAAAATATTTCAAGGCACATCCATACACACTAGACACCTTGGTCCTGTTGGCAATCACTTTCTTTTTCAATATCCACTACTGGGTATATTGTGTTCGATTAAATACGAATTAGATACTATACTTAAGCGCTCTTAAGATAAGGAGAGCTCTCTTAAACACACGGCTTCTGAGGATGTTGCGTTCTAACCTGAAAAGTATACACAATGGGAGAAGATTCTCATAAAGCTTGTGAAATTCCAATTACGCTACCTAATTTATGTTGGCTATTGTATGTATTTAAAAATTCCTCTCCCATTTCGTCGTTTAAAGTCAGGGACTGTAACGGTTATGAGTTATATCCAAAAAGTTGATTTTTAATCATTATTTGCTGAGTTTTGTTTTCTGCTCACAAAATAAAAGTTATTTCTTCAGTTTTATTTTTCTCTCAGAAAATAAAAGTTATTTCTTGAGTTTTATTTTTCCCTCAGAAAATAAAAGTTATTTTTTGAGTTTTATTTTTCGATCAGAAAATAAAAGTTAATTTTTGAGATTTATTTTTTTTGCTCAGAGAATAAAAGTTGTTCAGTTTAATTTTGGCTGCAATTGTAGACTTTGCCATATAAATAGGTAAAGTAGATAAATAAATACTGAAGAAACTTTTATTCTCTGAGCAAAAAGATAAAACTCAGAAAATAACTTTTACTTTCTAATCGAAAAATAAAACTCAAAAAATAACTTTTATTTTCTGATCGAAAAATAAAATTCAAGAAATAAATTTTATTTTCTGATCGAAAAATAAAACCCAAAAATAACTTTTATTTTCTGATGGAAAAATAAAACTCAAAAAATAACTTTTATTTTCTTAGGGAAAAAGAAAACTCAGAAAATAACTTTTATTTTATGATCGATAAATAAAATCAGAAAATAACTTTTACTTTTTAATCGAAAAATAAAACTCAAAAAATAACTTTTATTTTCTGATCGATAAATAAAATCAGAAAATAACTTTTACTTTCTAATCGAAAAATAAAACTCAAAAAATAACTTTTATTTTCTGATCGAAAAATAAAATTCAAGAAATAAATTTTATTTTCTGATCGAAAAATAAAACTCAAAAATAACTTTTATTTTCTGATGGAAAAATAAAACTCAAAAAATAACTTTTATTTTCTTAGGGAAAAAGAAAACTCAGAAAATAACTTTTATTTTCTGATCGATAAATAAAATCAGAAAATAACTTTTACTTTCTAATCGAAAAATAAAACTCAAAAAATAACTTTTATTTTCTTAGGGAAAAAGAAAACTCAGAAAATAACTTTTATTTTCTGATCGATAAATAAAATCAGAAAATAACTTTTACTTTCTAATCGAAAAATAAAACTCAAAAAATAACTTTTATTTTCTGATCGAAAAATAAAATTCAAGAAATAAATTTTATTTTCTGATCGAAAAATAAAACTCAAAAAATAACTTTTATTTTCTTAGGGAAAAAGAAAACTCAGAAAATAAGTTTTATTTTCTGATGGAAAAATAAAACTCAAGAAATAACTTTTATTTTCTGAGGGAAAAATAAAACTGAAGAAATAATTTTTATTTCTGAGCGCAGAAAATAATGATTAAAAATAAATTTTTTTATAAAAATCGAAAAAATAAAAGTTAATGCACTTAGAGATAGTCTGCGTTACGGTGATTACATCTGTGTACTTCTTTTGCGTTTAGCATTTCTCCTTCAGTATGATTATTTTAGTCAAAATTAAAAAAAAAAAAAACGATTATTTGCAATCCCTGTTTAAAGTTCATAATCGCATAAGAAAAATTTCATCATCACATAAATAGAGTAAAGAAGAATTTCCATTCGGAAGGTGCTACCGTTGAGTTTGGGTATATACCTAAGAAGCTCCTTCGTCCTAACGTTCTTGAGTTCCGCGAGGTTATCGAAGAAAGGCTTGCCAAGGAATTTCGTTCTGCCTAGGCAGTGCTAAGGAAACTCGCATAGCAGGTGCTCCACCGTATCCTCCGGAAGATTATACCTGCGACACAGTGTTATGGTCCAATACCAATCGGGCCGCGTAGGTACCAATGTCCTATGAATATCGCAGTGCGTACGTTTCCCTCATGTCCTTCTTAACAACGGCTGAGAAGCTCATCTCATTGTATGCAGGCCACAGACTTTTGCATACCCTCCAGGTCCGCAAGCGCTTCCATCCGGTTTTAGACTCCTCGAATCAGTGCCTAGAGACTCGGACCTTGATGAAACCCAGTGACGCAAGAACCTCCTACGCCTCTGCGATACCAAGAGCAGTGCCTTGCCTGGCTAGCTTGTCAGTCATTTCGTTTCCCTGGATGTGGCGGTGCCTCGGCGCCCAGATCGGAGAGACACTATATCGACTTTCTAGGCCCATGACCCACTGCCTACACAATGCCCTACCAGGCTAGATTAAACCGTTGCGGATCCCATAGCCGCCCGACTATCCGAAAAAATTCCTATCCTGTGTCCGACACGGCACTTTGCGTTGCAAGTAGAGACTTGCAGGCCTCCTGTATGACGAAAACTTCAGATTGAAAATCGCTAGCCTTGTCCGGGAGCATGATTGATATGAAAGTATCCGGCTGAGTTGCGAAGATACTCGCTCCCACTCCGCATGCCATCTTTCACCCATCCGTGAAAACTGAGCGAGTTTACCATCTCTCGAGTCCTTCGTGGATGCAAAGACAATCTCATAGTTTGTATCAAAGACTGTTATGGGATTAGTGATGGGCGAGTCCGAGATGTTTAGACAATCGAGAGAATCGCCATCGTTGCAAAATCACAATCGAGTCAAAAGTTGACTCGCTCCTCGACTACACAATCGAGATGTTTTTGCGATTGTTCCGAGTCGGCGAGTCGGAGGTTGTTTCGATGACATCTCGACTACACAAGCGAGATGTTTTTGCGATTGTTCCGAGTCGGCGGGCCGGCTGTTGTTTTGATGATATGTTTTAGTTGATAAAATAAACTGAATGAGGTTTGTTGATAAAGAAAGTAGGATTTTTAATGGAAGTGAGGCAAATACATAAATAAATTAACCAAATTGAAAACAGTGTCGTGCATAATAATAATAATTAATTATTTAAACATTAATAAATTTTCTGAAGTGAGACGCTTATGAAACAAATGAATTTTCCGAGTAGCAACAACGGCAATAGATTTGTACCACTCTGTATGTTTTGTAAAGCAATTTTAATATTCAAGCGGCAACAACAATTATTATGTATTTTTTGCAGCGAGTCCGAGATGTTGTAGGGTTGCTTTGAAAACGAGAGGAATCGTTGGCGAGTCCGAGATGTTTTAGCGATTGTTTCGACTGACGGCCATTTACGACTTGACTCGAATACGAATGAAAACCATCGAGAGCATTTGAGATGTTTCAACAATCGAGAGAATCGAATAAAACATCTCGGACTCGCCCATCACTATATGGGATAGATATAATCTGTTTTTTTTTAATGTCGGAGTCGGCAACGTTGAGCATAATACGATCATGTCTATGTGCGCTCCTTTCAGAGTCCCAACACCCTGAGTTGTCCTTTCCTTGACAATAAGATCAATGAACGAAATGTTGTAAATCACAGTACCTTACCGATAACAATTATACCAAAGCGGTGTGAACATAAATTGACGTTGTTACCTGCCATTATTTGTTTTTATTTTTTTTTCGTCCTTTCCGGTATTCTCCCTAAGTTCTCAGATATAAGATTTTCGTTGCACTTATTACACTGGATCACAAAATGAAATTTTTTGTCTGTACTTTGGACGTGACTATCCTATCTATATGTAAAATCGGTCGCTGATTCCGAAAATCGGGTTCATTTTTAATTCTAAGGGAAGGTTTTTGAGATATCGGCAATTTGCCGTTATTTGGCCAATGGGTACACTTAATCCAGTATAGCTCTTTAACACAGTGAGTTATCTTCTTTGGGGTGACACCATACGAAAGAAAATTAAATTTCTTTTTCGCGGCTCCTATAACATTTTTCTCTAACTCTTATAGTTTCTGAAATATTGACGATTAAATTTTTTCGATTTTTTACGATTTTTTGAAGAAAAAATTGACTTTGTCAGACAATATCTTTAAAACCAATGTCTTCACCTTCGGTTTTAATCTTTTACATGAAGCTCCATTCCATTAGCAAAAAAATAAGCTATCAACGAAGAAAATCCATGGTAAAATGGAAAAGTTATAGGCGATCAAGTAAATACAGCCAAGTCGCACAATGCCTCTACACGGGTATATTTTATGCATGTTATACCCGTAAATGGGCTTGTATCTACCGCGCTGCCAATGTGCTGCTACTGCAGATGTGTAGGTATTGGTACAATATGCATAGAATGCACGCGTGCAGAGGCATTGCGCGACCTGGCTGTATTTACTTGATCGCCTATAACTTTTCCATTTTACAATGGATTTTCATCGTTGATAGCTTATTTTTTTGATAATAGAATGGAGCTTCATGAAAAGGAGTAAAACCGAAGGTAAAAATATTGGTTTTAAAGATATTGCCTGACAAAGTCAATTTTTTCTTCAAAAAATCGTAAAAAATCGAAAAAATTAAAATTTAATCGTCAATATTTCAGAAACTATAAGAGTTAGAGAAAAATGTTATAGGAGCTGTGAAAAGGAAATTTAATTTTATTTCGTTTGGTGTCACCCTAAGGAATATAACTCACTGTGTTAAAGAGATATACAGGATTAAGTGGACACATTGGCCAAATAACGGTAAATTGCCGATATCTCAAAAACCTTCCCATAGAATTAAAAATGAACCCGATTTTCGGAATCAGCGACCGATTTTACATATAGAAAGGATGATTGCGTTCAGAGTATTTTTTGGCTGTAGAGCAGTGTTATTAGTAATTTGCTTAGCTTAACACCCTGGATTAACTAGCGTACTCTACTCGTACGTTGGGTATAAAAAGCAATAAAATATATGATGCAGTATGTGAGTGCCAAAAAACACCATCGGTCAGCAAAAACAAAACAAAAAAAAAACTTCAACTCAAGTGTTGGCGTAAAATTTCCTCGCATATTAGCACAGAACATATTGGCACTTTCGCTAACCTCTTGTTCCTCCCACACTTGCCACTGCTACTGTCATTGTCACACCACTGTTACTCCGCCTTTACTCGATATCTAGACATGCTGCTCATTCGATTGTACAATATTGCCGTTTTTGGCGCTATAATCCAAAGGTATGCTACACAACACACAAGGCATTTCGAAAAGTGTGCAAAACTCCTGCAATTTCAACACGCCACACCGTTCAGCACTTTGTTCTAACTACACATGCCACAGCTGTGACAAAACGAAGAAAGAAAAGAAAAAGGAAAAATGTGAGTAGTTTGTCCAATGGATTGCGGATGTCGTCGTCGTCGTCGATATCGAACTAATGGCTTGTTGTTACTGCTGTTATTTGACGCTATGAGAACATGTGAACATTACAAAAACAACAGCAAAAAAAACAGCAATAATACACTAAGTGATGATGATCAAGGTGGAGTTACATACATACATATGTTTTTAGCTGACCGGCTGACCGCCTGGCATTGCCATACGTGTAAGGATAAACTTTATTGCTATCTCAGCAGCCAAAAAGACAACTGGACGCAGCACATGCTCATCCGCACACACGTAGGTAGGAGAGGAATGTATAATATGATTTATGTGCCTTCCAAGCAGAAGTTAGTCCATTAGTTAAGCTGCAAAGTAGACAATGAGTGGCGGTGAGCGAGTTGTAGAATGCAGCTGGAGCAACAGCAGCCGAAACTGTGAAGACGAAAAAGTAAAATTGCTACGGCGCCAATTGTTTCAACGGTGCGCCGTGCAGCCGGTGTGAGTAAACGTCATTACAACAAACATGCTTGTATGTACATATGTGTATTTAAGTTCACGGGAAGGATACACTTGTCGAACATAATCGATTATTGAATTTGCCATATTTTCATGGCAGGCAGATGAGTTAAGTTGTGTTGTGCTTCGTACAGGAGTTAAGGCAAAAGTTGTAATGAAAACTGTGGGAAATTAAAACAAAAAAGAAAAGCACAAAAAAGTTTGAGAGATAAGTAAAAATTAGCCTGCAGTAGCTACAGTAGCGAAAATAATAATACAAAACTAAGCAAGCCGATTTAGTTGAAAGATTAGTGAATTGAGGCAATAGTTTGATTTAATTGAAGGCGAAACAACTTCTTAAACTTGCTTCCAATATGTTGGACCACAAAACTGCTAGGTGAAACATATGTGATTGTTTCCAATCCCATTTTTCCATCCCATTTTCCTGTTATTTTTCTGTTAGTCCTTCGTTATTAGTTCTTCCTTCGTAGTAATTCTTATTTCTTAGTTCATAGTTCTAAGTGCTTAGTTTTAAGTTCTTAGTTCTTACTTCTTGGCTTTTATCTCTTAGTTCCTAGTTTTTTGCTCTTTTTTCTTAGTTCTTAGTTTTTTATGTCTTTTCTCTTAGTTCTTAGTTTTATCTCTACGTAGTTTCTTTCTTCTTTCTTCTTAGTTCTTACTTCTTAAGTAGTTTTTAGTTCTTAGGTCTCAGTTCTCAGCTCTTCGTTCTTGATTCTTAGTTCTTAGTTCTTCCTTTTTAGTTTTTATCTCTTAGTTCTAGTCTATTTTCTCTTAGTTCTTGGTTCTTACTTCTTAGTTTTTAGTTCTTGGTTCTTCGGTCATCGTTCTTATTTTTTAGTTCTTATTACTTATTTTTTATTTCTTAGTTCTTAGTTTATTTCTGCTTAGTTTTTAGTTCTTAGTTCTTAATTTTTAGTTTTTATCTCTTAGTTCTAGTCTCTTTTCTCTTAGTTCTTAGTTCTTACTTCTTAGTTTTTAGTTCTTGGTTCTTCGGTATTCGTTCTTATTTTTTAATTCTTATTTCTTATTTCTTAGTTTTTATCTCTTAGTTCTTAGTTTATTTCTGCTTAGTTTTTAGTTCTTAGTTCTTAATTTTTATCTCTTAGTTCTTAGTTTCTTTCTTCTTAGTTCTAAGTTCTTAGTTCTTACTTTTTAGTTTTTATCTCTTAGTTCTAGTCTCTTTTATCTTAGTTCTTAGTTCTTACTTCTTAGTTTTTAGTTCTTGGATCTTCGGTCTTCGTTCTTAGTTTTTAGTTCTTATTTCTTACTTTTTATCTTTAAGTTCTTAGTTTATTTTTGCTTAGTTTTTAGTTCTTAGTTTTTATCTCTTAGGTCTTAGTTTCTTTCTTCTTAGTTCTTGCTTCTAAGTTTTTAGTTCTTAATTCCTAGTTCTTAGTTATTAGGAGTGTCCACAATTTCTTCATATCTTAGCATAGAATAAGATATTCAATCAATGTCTATAAAAGATGTTCTTGCCAATTTCATCCTTAGTTGCAGCCTTTTCACTCAAGATACCGTTTGTTTGTTTTCTTTTACTTTACGTGCGCTCTTTGACTTTTGTTTTAATGACTGCAACCGTTTTTTCTTCGTTGTTTCAATGTTTTCTCTCTTATTTTTAATGCATTTTCCGTACAATTACCTTTTGTTAAACATTAAAATGTTACTTCGCTGCTTCCACTTCCTTTGCTGCTGCGCTGACTTTTTGGCTAATGGACCTTCAGGTTCACTACACGAATTGGCTCTTCAAGATGTTGAATGTTTTGGTTTTTTTTTTTTAATTTTTTTTTCTTAAGCACACATTCTTGCTGTCTATGTCGTTACTTAAAAGTAAAAGCATCTGCAGAAGTTGCTTTCTTTCGTGTGGAACATCAATATTTACGTGGCGCTTGTAATAAAAAATTTGAAGGTGGCATTAAATGAAACGAAATCGTCTGTAAAAGTGCAACTAAAGTAATTGTGCTTTTTTTTTGTTTTATTGGTTTGTGATTTTTTTTTATTGTTATTTCTGTTTCTGTTGTATTTTTTGCTTGCTTGTTTGTTCGTTTGAAGGTACTAAATGTGAAATTATTGGTCGCATTAATGTTTTCGACTTTTGCACTTTGCGTGAATGAGTAAGCGATATGTTTTAATTTATTGTATTTATACAGTAATACACACATGTGTCCTCAATATTTAGTGTTTTGCTAGAGAACTTATCTTATATAGATTTATATCTAAGTATTTTCCGTGCTTATAAATCGATTTTCGCCATCTTGGAAGCAAATCAGCAGCGCTTCAATTTATAAGCAAATATTTCCCATTAAAACGTAGTAGATAACAGGTCCATTCATTCGGGTTTAATATCTTAAAATAAAAATATTAATGTTCAAAGTTTGAAGTATCAAAATACCATAATATACCATACATATTTCGCAGATGCAAAAAAAAAAATTATGTATATCTCTTTTCTCTAGCAAAATAATTGCTCCAGCGATAGAATTCACACTGAACTCACGCTTGCTGGAACTATCAATTCACTCCAAACTTATTTAAAATTTTAATTAAATTGGCATTGAATAAATTTTGCAAAATGTTGCTAATTGCCAATGACTATTAATTTTCATTATATGATTCAACATTATTATTCAATCAATACCTTACCACGCAACAACTATTAATTAATCATAGTCACGTCTTAATGCCAAAGCAAAACAAACGCAACTACGATAGCCAAAAAATAAAGCACAGCCACACAAACAACCAAAAGCCAAAGAAGTATCAAAGAAGTATCATTTCAAAGTGAGTATATAATTACATTACATAGGAAAATCAAAGCAAAAAAAAAACTAAAATTACTTCACCAAAATTTCGCTTATCATCCAATTGAGCGATTTTCGAGGAAGCAAAAGCTTCTTCCACTTCCGCCAATTGAATACAAAAACATATTTAATGAGATGCGATGACTTGACAAAGTCACTTGACGTAGACAGAGACACGTTCGCGTAATCATAAGGTAATTTACATAAGGAATTTACAAAACAAAAACAACAATGTTAATACTAATGGCAATAACAGTAATTTTAACAATCGTGATGTCATCATGCAACAACAAACACACCAACGAATACGCACACATTAAAATAAAGTAAATATGCACGCTTTCACTCATTAATCTTAATAAACTTAAGAATGCGACAACTTCATTAAAATGAAATTGATTTCTAATGTCAAACTAAATAAAGGTGCTGAGGAAGAGGAAGCAGAAGAACGAACGGATGGGTGGTGGGTTGCATGTATGTAGAGGGAGGAAGAGAAAGTCAGCAAACAAACAATGAAGTGCTGATAACGTATGGCTAAGGCAGATGGGAGAGGAGAAGAGCTTAAGTGAGATGAGATATAGAATAAAAATAGGTAAAAAAACTTTTTAAGTTAAACGGTTTTATGTTATACATACATTGCAATGTTTAAGATAAATGTACTAAAAACCAAAAAATAATAATATAGATACAGTCGTGGGAATTATAAACATTTGCATAGACTAGACTAAAATAAAACCGTGGGGCACGTCAATTGTCTACAATCGTTGATTAAAATGTTTGTTTTGTAATGTTACACTATAATTAGGCAGTTGTTCAACCGACAACGATGGACGTGTGATAAGTAGGGCTAGAATGTGGAAAAAAGCTAGCAAGCTCGATTATAAGCGAGTTTTAGGGTTTCATAGTGGTGAGCGAGTAGTATTTTATCATATGTTTTGTCGATTAAAGACAAACTACGAGCAGTGAAACGATTCCTCGTGTGAATGTCCAACGATAAACTAGTTGAAACATCTCTTTTATTAACATGGAGTATATAACTATTGGAATTTCCATGAGCAAGAAAATAGTAAGTATTTTCCTCACCGTCTGCGGGCCAACTGCCTAACGACGAATTAAACGATTCTTCTATCGCACATTAAGTCGATAATTTGTAGACAATTGACGTGCCCCCCGGTTTTATTTTAGTCTAGTCTATGCAAATGTTTATAATTCCCACGACTGTATCTATTTTATTATTTTTTGGTTTTTAGTACATTTATCTTAAACATTGCAATGTATGTATAACATAAAACCGTTTAACTTAAAAAGTTTTTTTACCTATTTTTATTTTCTAGTTTTTAGTTTTTATTTCGCATTCTGTTTAATTCATTTAGTGCTTCATTATTGCAAGGTTTCTTGCCCGTTAGTTTATTGCAGTCCAACGCCTCTATAGCGACCCACGCGCCACCTATCGGAAGTTTTTTTTAGGAAAATATTTCCTTTCAAAGTAGTAATACATGTTCCGAATTTCAGCCAAATCGGACCATAAATGCGATTTTTGTAAATATAGCGACCCACGCGCCACCTAGCGGAATTTTTTTTTTAAGCAAATATTTCTTTTCAAGGTAGTAATACATGTTCCGAATTTCAGCCAAATCGGACCATAAATGCGATTTTTGTAAATATAGCGACCCACGCGCCACCTAGCGGAATTTTTTTTTTTTTTAAGAAAATATTTCTTTTCAAGGTAGTAATACATGTTCCGAATTTCAGCCAAATCGGACCATAAATGCGATTTTTGTAAATATAGCGACCCACGCGCCACCTATCGGAATTTTTTTTTCATAATATTGCATTGTCATCGGAGTTATACATGCGTGCAAAATTTCAGATTAATCGGTTGACAGGAAGAGGGTGAAATTTGAATTACTAAATTTGACCCAAGAATAAAGAATAAATAATAAAACAAACGGGGTGAGCTAAATAAAACCGTTTAAAAAACCGTTTAATAAGTAGCGCCAGAAGTGCCCATAGAAGAAGAAGCGTATTTTCACTTAGTAAAGGCGCACGTAACTACAGTGACAAACCATACACCCTCCACGCCAACCTGTTGGGTTTCTTATTTTTTATTTATGAGAAGCAGTGATGTTAACTAAAAAATGAAAGTCATCACTGTGTTGTTGCATATTTTGTTATTCAGAAGAAAATATATTTTGCTTAATCATTCAATTTAAAACAAAAAGTTGACTTTTGTAAACTCAAAAGTCGTTCATTGCAAAAAACTCACCTGCCTTGAACTTTCTTGCTGTCGTTCGTTCGTGTCATTAACTGCAACTGTTGCTGACAAGTGAATTATTATCTGCTCGTTGTGAGAGAAATGTGGGCGGTAGACCATGGAGACAGAAGGTTGCCTTTGCTGGCAATGGTTTTAGTTACGCACTTATGCAGCTACAAAAGTGCATGATGCAGTTACAGTCTTATAGATGTATTTATGCATGCCCAGTAGGAAAGGGAATAACTAGATATTTTCTACGGGGAAGCAAATTAATGAAGCAATGTAGTGAAAAGTTGACCGCTGAAAGTTGTATAAGAACTCACAAAAATAGTACAATCAATTTTTTCATGTGATCTGCGATATCAATTATCAAAATGAAAACGATCTTATAACAAAACTTAATTTTCCAATTTTCTTAATATCATGGAGAAACAATCGTAATGTGTTCAAAAAAAAAAAAAAAATAAGAACCGTATTATGCTATAGCAACAAGAGAATACGTGACTTTCTCTCTCATTTCACTTCGAGGATGGTCTGGATTTCGAATTCATAACGAAAAATCCGTTAAGCCATTTTATAAAGATATGCTTTTCCATTCGTTTTCGAATTGATAAGTAAGCCTAATATCATTGACAGAAGGCAGTGATAATCGGGAATATATAGCTAATTCGGAGTTAACCGGAGAATTAACTGGAGGTAATCCGGAATGTCTTTTGAGCAGACCTGGGTAATATCAAGTACCAGTACAACTGGTGACAAGTACATTTTAAAGGAATTGTTCTGGTACTGGTACTGGCATTCCCAAAATTTTCAAGTACAAGTACAAAGAATTGAAAAAGAATTGAAGTTTTAGCAAATACTTCAAAGTATTTGAAAAGAATTGAAAGTACTTGAAAAGAATTGAAAAATGTACTTTAATCGATTTTTCAATTCTTTTCAAGTACTTTCATTACTTACAACCTTGAAACCAATATTTAAAAAAAAATCCAAAAATAAACTATATTTTATATTTTTACATGTCGCTTGTAGTCCATATTATGTTTATTTAACAAAATGCATTTGAAATTTAACATAAATAAATAATTTTATTTAATTTGAAACAAAAAAAAAAAAATAATTCAACATAAATAAAATTATAAGAAACAAGTAAGGAAGCCTAAGTTCGAGTGGAATCGAACATTAGATACTCAGCTGTATGCTTTCATTGTTTGTTTGCGTTTGATGGAAACACGGTGTACTTTATATAAAGCGAGTGCTGCATAAAGTGGGCGTAGCCACGCCCATTTTCTAAATTTTTATCAGTCATCCAACTAAGCATATCAATATTATTCTTTGTGCAAAAATTAATTCCTTTATGACTTCTAGTTACAAAGATGTCACGTTACAAACTCCCAAAGGGTATTCCAGAAATATCTGTTAAAAAGTAGGAGTGGTCATAAACCGATTTCAATTAATTTTTGCGTGTTTATTAACACAAGTTATAAAAGTGTATAAACCAAGTTTCGTCATAATATCTCAATTATTTGTCGAGTTAAAGGCTAATAAATCTCGTATATCCCTTTGTCCAAAAGGAGGCGGTGCCACGCCCATTTTCCAAAATTTGTCTATTTTATGTTTCCGGTCTATTGTGGAACTCATGTCACAAAATTTCAATGAATTATCTTTATATTTGACAAAGATATCGCTTACAATGTTTTTATTAGGCCACTTTATAATACACATATATAAAAGTGGGCGTGGTCGTCAACTGATTTTGGTAATTTTTCGTCCACACATTTGCCTAAGTAAATATATCATGCGTACCAAATTTCATCGATATATCTTCAACGGTTTCTGAGTTATGACTCATAAAACTTTCAATGTTTGCCCCTTAATAAGTGGGCGTGGCTCCGCCCATTTTCCAAAATTTTTGTGGTTTTCGTTTTATGTTCATAGTTGGAATCATGCCACAAAATTTCAGTGATAGATCTTTATATTTCACAGAGATATCGCTTAAAATGTTTTTATTAGGTCACTTTATAATACACATATATAAAAGGGGGCGTGGCCGTCAACCGATTTTGACAATTTTCCGTCAAAACATTTGCCTAAGTAAGTAAATCACGCGTACCAAATTTCATCGACATATCTTCAAACGGTTTCTGAGTTATGACTCATAAAACTTTCAATGTTTGACTCTTAATAAGTGGGCGTGGCACCGCCCATTTTCCAAAATTTCATAAAATTTCTTCATAGGGGCCTGAGCTCAACATGTGGGTAAAATTTTATCGCTCCAGCTATATTAGGGACTGAGATACCAAATTTCCGATTTTTTCTATATAGGAAAAGTGGGCGTGGTCATGGTCCGATTTCGCCCATTTTCAATACCAACCGTCCCAGTCTCGATACCAACTTGCATTCCAAATTTCATCAAAATATCTCAATTTTTGCGCGAGTTAGAGTGTTTACAGACGGACGGACGGACAGACGGACGGACGGACGGACGGACGGACGGACGGACATGGCTCAATCGATTTCTCTTTTCACCCTGATCATTTTGATATATATAAGTCTATATCTATCTCGGTTATTTCATTCTGTTACAATCCACCGTTATGTGATTAAAACTATAATACTCTGTGTACTAGTACAGCTGAGTATAAAAATATTACGTATTTTAATCCTAAATATCTAGACAAACTGTCGAAATTCGACAGTAGGCGCACTTTAGTTTTTTTTTAAATATTGGTTTCAACTTGACGTTCCGTCGGCGATTGTAAGTAATTGAAAGTACTTGAAAAGAATTGAAAAATCGATTCAAGTACATTTTTCAACACTTTTCAATTACTTTCAATTCTTTTCAAATACTTTGAAGTATTTGCTAAAACTGCAATTCTTTTTCAATTTCTTGTACTTGTACTTGTCTTGTACTTGTACTTGTACTTGTACTTGTACTTTTACTTGTACTTGTACTTGTACTTGTACTTGTACTTGTACTTGTACTTGTACTTGTACTTGTACTTGTACTTGTACTTGTACTTGTACTTGTACTTGTACTTGTTCTTGTACTTGTACTTGTACTTGTACTTGTACTTGTACTTGTACTTGTACTTGTACTTGTACTTGTACTTGTACTTGTACTTGTACTTGAATATTCTAAAAGTACTTAGTACGGACTAATTACTTCAACATCAAAATATAAAGTATTTAAGTACGTAATAGTCCAATTACTACTCAGTATTACCCAGGTATGCTCTTGAGTTAGTTCTCAAAATTCTAGCGGATCACGGCATTTTCTAAAGACATCTCTGGCGAAAAATCTCTATTGTGAATGAAAGTGAAGAAAAAGAAGAATCCAAAGTGGATAAAGGAAGGTAGTCCCATAGGCAAACTAAGAAATTTCTAATGTATTTTGTTATTGTAATTGGTAGAGTGCAATGTCAAAATGATATTTCGCCTTGGTTGAAATCTGAATTCCACCATGATGTGAATTCGCTTTGATTTTGAATTTACACTCACCTTTTGAAATAAGAAAAAGATGTTTTTAAATTCGCCGCTGCGCCTACCCTCCTTCAGGTGTTTTGTTAATCCGCAATACTTCCCGTCTGTTAGGGTAAAATTTGAATCGAATTAATTGTTGCGGTAATCGGGATTATCGCTGCCGTCTGTCAAGAATATAACGTTTAATGTAAAATCTCGTATATTTTAGAAGAGCACTCTTAGCAAGCACTAATTGCTTAACCCAATGCTTAACTCAAAAATTGTCACTCATGCGCAGCGTAGCACTTGAAAAATTAAGTATTACTTAGTTGAAGTCGTGCCACAGCCATACATAGACTAATGTAGTTACATACAAAAACATACAGACATATGATTCTTGCATACCTTCTTTCCACCTAAATTTGCGCATATTTAGCAGTTTAAAAGCTGTTCTATGTGCATTGGCTACTACGGTGTTTGACACACGCCTACTGTCAAAAGCATGCAAGCCTATATGTTTACTGTTGTTGTTGTTGTTGTTGTTGTTGCTGTTGCAATGCTGTTAGGTATATTTAGTTGGTCGCTGCTTGCTTTTGACTTTAATTGACTCACAAATCAAGCGAGCCGAGGTATTTTACACCACAAATTATGCGGTAATTAGTGCTGGCAATCTACTTACTTACGTACTTACAACAGTGTAAGTGGAATGTCAGTAAATCAAGCGAATTTTACACAGACACACGCAAGCATGCAAAGACGGCGAATACATGTACCCACCAAAAAATCTAAGCCTTATTTAAGAATTAAAACAGGAGATTTTAAGGCGTACGAAATAAGGCCTGAAAACTATAAGGGTGGCAACTTTGTATCGCGTAAGGCTTAAAATAAGGTGTATTTTTTCGAAAAAAGACACTGAAGATGGCGCATATTAGCCGAAACCGGTTTGTCTCCAAACCAAACTTGACAAGGGATGACGGAGGATCGTTCCACAATACATCATATTCCTACCCTGTCGGAAAAACAAGCAACCAAAAAGTACTTAAAATAAGGCTTATTTTCCTGTGTTGATATCATCAGGCCATAAGGAGTACTCTCTCTCTCTCTCTGAGAGCACACCTTATTGCAAAGGCTTATCCACCATGCGAAATAAGGCCTAGATAAGTATCAGAGAGTTAGAAGAAGACACAGACGCAGCGCTGCCAGCGTACTCCTGTTTTAGACCTGATTTGTCAACGATAAACAAATCTCTTTTGCAGGGTATATATGACCTGAGCTTCACATCGTATAATAAACAAGTATCTATGTGTGCTTATGCGCTTGTGTTTGTGTTTGTACACTCAGAGAAAAGGTGCGAGCTAAAATCAAGCTATGTCGTACTTGATTTAAGAATTACTGAAATTAAGGAAAAATATATAAAATATAAGTATCTTCAAACTTGAATGAGGAATGGTATTCAAGAAGCAAGATAAAAATCTGAAAAAATCTTGTTTTAAGAATGAAATTCTTAATTTAAGAATACTGAGTCAAGTGTTCTCCGAAATATGTACATACATATATACATATGTAATTGCTCGTTGATTTTTTGTTCAAACGAAAATATTTTTTAACAAAAAACAAAAAAAAAGAAATTTACATACAATACATACAAAGCAAGATGTAAAATAAAAAATCTGTTTTTGATTTTCAAATGGCGCTCGTGGCAGTGACGGCGACTCCAACGCCACCATCGCCACCGAAGAGGATTTGCAGTTTTTTGTGCATGGCTTCAATAGCCCTGGCAACTTGAATCGTCCACCAGACAATACCTGCGATATCTCAATAATTTACATATATGTACATACATACATATATCATATATTACTGCGCCTGTTGCCATTATTGTCATCTACATGGATCCCCTTAAGCGTTTACAATCGGCACAATTAATATCGGGCATGGAGCTACATATGTATGTATGTATAATCGGTCACTTTCCGTCAACTGACGAAACCCAATGATTGCTCATTCCCATTACCGTTTTCATTGGCATGGAACAGGCATTTGTTGGAGCCGATTTCACACAGACCTGCGTGTAATGTACATTGGGCATCAGTCATATTGGTTTTGTGATGATCTGTTTTGGTGTGGTCTGGTGATCTTTTATTTTTGTGATCGCCTATGCATATGCAACGACATTGAGTGCACGCATGAAGTTGTATGTGCTTCTAGCTGCTGTACTGACTTTGGGTTGCGTTGGCTGTACAATTGTTTATAGAAAAAGGTAAGTGGAGAGTGTTTGCATTATTATCCTGTGAGCTTAAGCAAATATTGTATATAATGAACATTTGTCCTTTTCATTATTTGCAGCAACGCAAACTAAAGCAACAGGATAAACTGGAAGCTGCCGCAAAATGGAGCATCCATTGACATACATATGTATGTATGGAGTATGCGTCTTGAAGCTAAACATAAAGAATCAAAAAAGGTATTTGAATAATGTTACTTCTATAGTAAATCCTCCTCGTTCTTTAGTAATAAAATCAGGAATACTGATCTGTTTTTAGTTTGAAATCTTCCAAAATTTTTGTATTTATAGTTATAACATTAACTTAAGACCTGTTTTGCATAAATAAATTTCTAGTTTTATAAAATACGATGTGTTGCAGAATATATGTATATGTATGAAAAAATTTAATTGTATATTATATATATTACTATATATATACATATTTATATACATATGTACATGTCTGAAAATAAAACGAAATAAAATACCATGCATTGCAATAAAAACTCTTATTTTTTTCATTTTGTTAGGTGGGTTAAATTATTTCGAATTTTGAATTTCGAAAAAGTGGAAAATCAAGAATAAATATACTTAAAACAAAGTTGAACGTTCTTGAAATAAGATTTTACATTTTCAAATCAATCATGGGCAATATTGAAAATAAGTTTGTATAAGCTTATTTCAAAACGGAAAATTCTTATTATAAGCTTTTTATTCTCAAAAATATCATCCTAAAAATAAGAATATATTCTTGCTTTTAGCATTTTCGAGCTTAACAGACTTTCATAACGTTTTCGGCTTGATTCAAGCCCGCTATACTGAAATTTAGCTTGCTTTTTCTCTGAGTGTATTTGTGTTTGTGCATTTGTGGTAATTTATTGTGTGTCGACGGCTTGTGATATTTTCACTCACATTCCATTGCTGTTTTTGTTGTTGTTTTTGTTGTCATAATCACTTTTACTGTTACAGCCTATGGAAAATCACCTGCTAAGCGCTTTCCCTGCAAAAAATGCGATCACTCCGGGATACATCCGGGACAACTCGCAAGGGAGCATGCGATTACTACCCATTTGTATCTCTTTATATGGGTTGAAGTGTTCTCTTTTGTTTGAGCATGTCCTATGAAGAGACTAATTGTACCCAGTTTGTACCCGAACGGGTAGCAAAAGCGCACAATTGTACCCGTTTTGTACCCGAACAGGTAGCGAATGCGACACATCCATTTGTGCGACTAATTGTACCCGTTTGATACCCTTTCGGGTACAATTCGTCTACAATTAGTATACATATGTACCCGTTCGGGTACAATTGGGAACAATTGTAGACTAATTGTACCCGAAAGAGAGCGCTCCCGGACAAATCTTTTTAGAGACTCGTCGCACACTTTTTTACAGGGTTATAACAAGCATACACACACATACATAAGTTAGTTTGTAGGTGTTGAAAGTCATTTTATGCTTACAATAATTACTCATGCTAATGAGCCATGTTTGTTGCTTAGCGCTGTATGGTTTATGCAAATTTCCCAGACACTGAAATGTCTTGAACAAAGTACTTGATGAGTGTCAACTTTCTTCGAAGAGTGTCAACTTTCTAGAAGACAGAGCTGAAAGAGCTGATTGTTGCAGTTGAGGATTTATTATATTTTAATTTTTTGTTTTTCTCAATTGATAAAAATTGTGGTTTAGGGAGCGTTAGTAAATGATAGAAAGAGTTTAGGTTTGGATTAAGTGTCTATTAAGAGGACTGTCACTATAATGCAGTTCTCCGATTGTTCAATGAAGACTTGGTTTTAGTAGCTATTTATTTAATTAAGTATCGTTGTTCGGGGAAGTCTCCCGACACCCTACAGGGAAGAAATCGCGCTCAAGGAATATAGGTTAGGTTGGACTATGTTTGCTGAGATCCCTCACATATACCACATATGGTCCTTAGTGTTCCAATAGGGGAAAATGTTTTCCGCATTCACCTGCGCTAGTGATGTTCCGGCTCTGGCTAACACGTCCGCCCTCTCATTTCCATAGATTCCTGGTGTCCGGGTACCCAGTAGATAGTAACTCGTCTATTCGCACAGAGTTCATGTAAGTTTGCCCTGCACTGATTCATACACATAGAGGTGATACAGGAGCTAGGCCTCCTGCATCCGTTTCGGATACGCACAGGAGTTGAGCCTCCTGAATCTGTCATCGTGCGGACCACGTAACATTGGCCTCTTCGACTGGAACGGATACATACAGGAGTCAAGCCTCCTGAATCTGGTGCGCAACTTATTCTTCCGCGGACAATGAATGTAAAGGGTAATGAATATGTCATATGACTTGACAATTTGTCCAACACTCGCACTTACCTACATATGTATACACCTATACATATGTATGTATGTCCACAGAAAAAGATTTAGTCAAGACGGCTGATTAATTATTTCAATTATTAAAATGATTTGAAAGTTTTAATATTTTATAAAAATATTGATATATAACATAGATATATATATAATATATACATTAGCATTATATGTGGCCGCTGTGGTGCAGTGGGTAGAGTGCTCGCCTGCTATGCCAGAGGTCTCGGGTTCAAACCACGGTCCGAGCCAAACAAATTTTTCTAATTAGTAAAAATCCAATTATTGGGTTTTTTAAGAGCAGCGGTCACCTCTCGGCAGTGGGCGGCATACCCTCCGAGAGTATTTCTGCCATGAAAAAGCTTCTCACAAAAAATGCATTCGCCGTTCGGAGCCGGCATAAAACTGTAGGTCCACCCAATTAGTAGAAAAAAACAAAAGGAGCACACCTCGAATTGGGAGAGAAGCTCGGCCATAAAACTCGTCAGAGTTATAATAGCGCCATTGTATTATTATATACATTAGCAATTTAGGTGGAAGAAATTGATGTGTGCAACACGAACGCGGAATGTCGACTGACTCTTCTCGCCCTGTATCTTTGTGGTCGTCGCTCATTTTAAACTCAGGGTTGCCGCTCAGGAGGAATTATGTACATATGTGCTTGACAAATAACTATGGTTATAATGGACGCAGTAGGTTTTATAAATTACGAACCTCGAGCCTGGTGGTCAACCCACCTAACAACGGTAACTTTACGATAGTATCGCAGGGTTCGGTACGATGACAGTGGGAGGTTTAGTGCGGTTAGAGTAGCACACTGATGGGGTAAATGCTTTCGATGCTTTCTCCTACAAAAAAAAAAACACATGTTTATTCGAGAGCTTGAGCACGTTAGTTCAGATGCAAGTTCCGGTGCTTTTGAGACAGCTTAAACCTCAGCCTGAAAGATATTGCAGTTGTTCGGGAGTATAAAGGATTGCTGTATCCCAAGCTCCGAACAAAGCGCTGCAGCTCTTACCCTTGCGTCTATCTTTGATTCGCCTGTAAATAATGGCGATTGGTTCTTAGTCCTTTCTTTCATCCGTCCTGTTCTACTAGTACCCGTGGTCTCCTGTTGAGGTTGGTTTGGGGAGGTGTCGTAGTCCGAATTGCCGTTTATCCCCCGTTGTCTAAATTATCCTGTTACTCTCAGCCTTAGCGCTCAGCTCAAATAGTACGAGAAATGGACCATTCCCAGGAAAATAGGTGCTTCATTCATCGATATGTTTTCTCACCGTTATGAATTCTTCCAGCCCATTGTCGGATAGCAATTGTAATGAGAGAAAGTGGTTGCCTTAAAATACGCCAATTTTGCTCTTGTTTGCTATAGTAACATAGATCTAATTTTCTTCATTTTAACTATATTTCCAATTTGTTTTAGCATTGGATAACCGAAGTTGAGTCAACAACTTCGTTCTTGAAATGCCTTTTATTCATAAAATACGCGTTACAAAAATATTTTTTGCTATAAACCGGAATCAAGTCACAAAATAAGCAATTTCTATACAATTTATTATTTGAAAACTTAATAGTTCATACAAAAGCCTCAATAAGCCTCTGATTATTATGACAGTATTATAAGATTTCTGCGCTAAAACTTAATCAGGAAGTCTTATACTTAGTACTTACTTATATGTACCTATATTTATATTCCAATATGCATACATTAAATTAACCAACAACTTTTATGACCCAACTTCAAGTAATAATCCGCGTGTGCTTAGTAATCATTGATTGAGTTAATAAAATATTAAATTTATAACCCCAAAAATTAATAATGCGTAACAGCAAACGATGACTCGTCTCAGCCTGCGCTGTTGTGCAAACGCGACAGGGAAAAGGGGAATGAGAAAAAAGGAATAAAAATCCCTCAGCCAGGAAAAAGTAACATATTTATGAAAGAGTAGCGAGATTTATGGCAGCGTATGCGTGCTTATTTATGTACATATGTCAACAAGTCAACATAAAAGGCAACAATAAAAGGCTAACGACACGGCGCGGTGTGTGAATTGATGAGTGAATGAGTAAATGCGTGAGGTACTTCAGGTTCATTGCAAGCCACGTAAAAACCTACAGACGCAACAAATCAAGCACTGACTCCTTAACTAAAGAAAACTATTTATGTGACAGAAGAAGCGACTTTCGAAATGATGGCGGAAAGGTGATTTTACTACGCACGTCGGCATGGCATGTGGGCCTCTGTGTGGGTGTGTGTGTTTAAGTGAGCATCCATAAAAGCCCATAAGTCAACGTTAGTCAGCACGCGAGGTTAAACCACAGACTTGTCGTTATCTAAGATTTTTTGCTGCCACATGTCCATGAAAATATGTAGATAGTGTGTATGTATGTATGTATGTATGTTTCTGTCAGAGCACCTTTGTCTGCCGCTTCAGACATTCTTTATACGAGTATTTAAATGTGTGTATGAACATTTCTACTATATTTATTTAATGTGGAATATTTGTTACTCTTACAAACATACATACATATGCATGCATATGTACAGTGTGTGCGTTGACATATTATGGGTCTACGTGAGTTTTCAGCATGAAAAGATGAAACATCATCAACGCTTAATAGAACAAGTAAGGAAGCATAAGTTCGAGTGGAATCGAACATTAGATACTCAGCTGTAAGCTTTAATTGTTTGTTTGCGTTTGATGGAAACACGGTGTACTTTATATAAAGCGAGTGCTGCATAAAGTGGGCGTAGCCACACCCATTTTCTAAATATTTATCAGTCATCCAACTAAGCTTATGAATATTATTCTTTGTGCAAAAATTTCATCCCTTTATGAGTTACAAAGATGTCACGTTACAAATTCCCAAAGGGTGTTCCAGAAATATCTTTGTTAAAAAGTAGGCGTGGTCATAAACCGATTTCAATAAATTTTTGCGTGTCTATTAACACATGTTATAAAAGTGTATAAACCAAGTTTCGTCATAATATCTCAATTATTTTTCGAGTTATGGGCTCCGAAATCTCGTTGATTCCTTTGTCTGAAAAGAGGCGGTGCCACGCCCATTTTCCGAAATTTTTCTATTTTTTGTTTCCGATCTGTTGTAGAACTCATACCACAAAATTTCAATGAATTATCATTATATTTGACAAAGATATCGCTTAAAATGTTTTTATTAGGCCACTTTATGATACCCATATATAAAAGTGGGCGTGGTCTTCAACCGATTTCGCTAAAATTTTGAACATGTATTACCACAAGTAACAAAAGTGTACGCACCAAGTTTCGTCATTATATATCAATTATTTGTCGAGTTATGGGCTCAGAAATCTAGTATATTCCTGCTTCTAAAAAGAGGCGGTGCCACGCCCATTTTCCAAAATTTTTGTATTTTTTGTTTTATGTCCATAGTTGGACACCTTCCATAAAATTTCAATGAATTATCTTTATATTTGACAGAGATATCGCTTAAAATGTTTTTATTAGGTCACTTTATAATACCCATATATAAAAGTGGGCGTGGTCGTCCACCGATTTTTGGCAATTTTTCTTCCAAACATTTGCCTAAATAAGTATATCACGCCTACCAAATTTCATCGATATATCTTCAACGGTTTCTGAGTTATGACTCATAAAACTTTCAATGTTTGTCCCTTAATAAGTGGGCGTGGCACCGCCCATTTTAGAAAATTTCACCATATTTCTTCATAAGGGCCTGAGCTTAATACGTGTGTGAAATTTTATCACTCTAGCTCTATTAGTGACTGAGATACAAAATTTCCGATTTTTACTATATAGGGGAGGTGGGCGTGGTCATGGTCCGATTTCGCCCATTTTCAATACCATCCGTTCCTGTCTTGATACCAACTTACATTTCAAATTTCATCAAAATATCTCAATTTTTGCGCGAGTTATCGTGCGCACAGACGGACAGACGGACACACAGAGCCAAAAAGTTCACCTACAATCAAAGAGACTGCCACCTAAAAAAGCTATTTGGCCGAGGAGAGGGAGAGGGGACAAAATTGAAGAAATTTTTGCTAGAAATTCTTCTGGATTTTAGCTTGAATTTCTTCTTAAATTTATTTAAAAGGATATTGTCTGAAAACGAGGAGATAACTTCTTGTTTATAAATTTTTTATGTCATTTTGTAAAAAAAATTAAATTGTTAGAAGAAATCTGCTTGTTTTTAGGAGAAAATTTTTATAAAGCAAATCAATAAGGACATCCTCTAATTTTTACTTGAACCTTTTTGAATTTATTAAAAAGGAAAAGTTTATATTTTTAAAAGAGCCCTTATTAATTCAAATTTTGCTTTAAACGTCTTAACATACGTACATACATACATATGTACATATATACTCGTACATACTAGAAGTATGCATAACAGTTATTGCATCAGCCACGTTTTATGCGTGCAATTACATGTTCAAGAAATTAAAAGGGAGAACTTTTTATTTTTAAAAGAGCTCTTATGTATTTCCTCCGTTCGTCAATTTCACTACGGCTTTGCACATTTCTACAATTCTCAAACGATTAATGAAGCACTTGGTATAAAGAGTTTATTATGTCCATCTGCACTTATATGAAATGAAATGTTGCCCTTTGTCTGAATAAGTCCTAGGAAAATACTAGTTGACTAATTATGTTTTCCGATGAAAATCAAGATTCTCTTCTTAATAATATTAAACAGGATTTCTTCTTAATTTTACAGGTTATCTGCTAAATTTATGTGAAAAGGTTTCCCTATTTATTCTAGGAGTCATCTTCTAAATTTTATTTAATAGGTTTTCATCTTAGTTTTATAGGTTATCTCTTAAATTTTACTGAAAATGATTTCATCTAAAATCCACGGGTCATCTTCTTAATTATATTGAAAAGGTTTTCATATTAGTTTTACAGATTATCTACTTAGTTTTATTAAAATGAGACATCCAGTCATAATAAGACGGGCATCTTATTGGAGAGAAAGCGTAGAGAAATCCGCTAAACTTTGTTCTAATTTATAGGGCTTTTTAGGTGGTATTTTGGCTCTGTGCAGACGGACGGACATGGCTCAATCGATTTCTCTTTTCACCCTGATCATTTTGATATATATAAGTCTATATCTATCTCGATTATTTCATTCTGTTACAATCCACCGTTAGGAAATCAAAATTATAATACTCTGTGTACTAGTACAGCTGAGTATAAAAACACACACCCCCACACACGCGCACACAAATGTTTCACGTTTTCTTTCATTTTTCTACATATAAAATAATGTTCTTTTGGTAGTTGAACGTAATAAAGGCGACAGACTGGCGCCACGAATTCCTTATACATTTCCTTTAACCTTTGCTTTGAAGGAGGGAAAAAAACTACGCAGTCTTGCACACATTCCACTATACACACACATAGAAATACACACATACATATGTACACGTGCACACTTAAGTCTTCATATACATAACCCCACAGCAGCCAACAAATGTTGCTTATTATTCCATTCTAAAGAGATTCTGTCTGTTTTGTGTGTTTAATGTTATATACATAGTAATACGCGGTATTGTTGTTGTTGCAACATGTAGCAAATAAATGAATGGTCGAACACAAAACAAGCTTTCTTCAATTTAGTACATATAAGCTGCTAAGTGAAAGTTGGCAACTATAAATGTAAAAGGTAAATGGGTTGCCGCGACACTAAAATGGCATGTTGTCGAGAGAAGAGTGAAAGTGATAAATATTTACATACATACATACATATGTACATAAATACTTAACGTATATTTATTAAAACTTATTCCTAACGCAACTGTTTTTGCTTAAAGCATTTTAGGTCTTGTTTTCACTGCCAAAGCGTGAGTTAAAACTTTATTTAATTTCATACTCTGTATGAGCTAATTGGATTTTTCCGCTTATCCTAAAGCATAAAACTTAAAATTAAAAATAATAATTTCGTGCGAGACACTAACATACATAATAATGTTATTTATTTTCTTCTTACAATTTGTATGCCTTCAACATTAATTTTATATACACTTTTTTATTGCCTTAACTTAACCGATAAATCTTTTGTTAAAGCCTACTTTTCAACTTTACATTATTGTCTTGCAATTTTATTGACTTACTTACAATAAATATTGACGAACAGCAGATTTACTAGCAAATTTGTTTATGTAAATCTATTGCGAGTGGATTAATGGCATTTGAATCTGATTTGAAATTTGCATAATAAAAAAGGAAGTTTAAATTTATATGCAAAATCGAACATTGTCCAAGCAAGTGTGAGTTTTGAGAATAAAGACCACGCCATGTAAAATACTGACACGCGCTTATTAGAAAAAAAGACCATACAAGCAAAAAAAAAATGTCAACGACCAGTGAGCAGTTAATGCTGCAAATACAAAATTTTCGAACTTCGGCTGCATAAATGGAAGAGTAACTCCCCAAAACGTAGACTTATGCTGTTTCACACTTGTTTTTCATTTTTTTTTTTTTTTTTGCAACAACAAATACAAATCACTTTTTTGCGTCGTGTGGCTGTGCCCTAAGAAAACTCAAGGTTACTCATACGCCGTGGGTACTACTGAAAGCAAAAACAATTTTGAAGCAGCAGAAGTCAACGTTTTAGGGAATAACTCTTCACTTTATGCATAAAAAATTCTGAAATGTTGTATTTGGAGCATTTATTATACACAAAGCGAAAATCATCGATATCAGATGAGTAGGTATAATATAGAGATCCCATACCAAGGGCTAAAAAAAAGAGTGCAGACTAGTTCTCCTATACCCGAAGATACTTAAATTATAATTTTAAAATATTGGGTGATATTAATAAAAGCCAAGCATTTGCTTTTGCCTAAGATTTCAGACCTTTTACTCAAATTTTGAAATTTAGTTCATACAAATTAATGTAAAATTTCTGAAATTTTGAGCAGGGACTTGTAACAAAACTCGTAACGAAACGAAACTCTCGTTTCTGGCGTTTCTGTTCCAAGAAACATTAAAGGATAGAAACTAAATTCGAAACCAAAAGATTGTAACGTTTCAATAAGTAACAAAACCTGTAACGAAACTAAATTAATTTTGTTCCTTGTAACAAAATCCGTAACGAAACTAAATTAATTTTATTTTATGTGAATTTAAATGAGCTATTGGCCATTTTTTAATGAAGAAAAATTTAAAAAATTTTTTGGGTAGAAGTTATGGATCCATTTCAGAGACCACCACATCCCCTCATCAGACTTCTTCAAGCGGCCTCAACCGAGAATCGAACTTAAGTCGTTCGATTGGTAGTCCATTGTCTATACCATTGAGCTACCACCGCCGTCAGCTTTGTTTCGCTTAAATTTAAATTTTCCTTCCATTACAATCCACATACCAACAACAGTAGCTTAATGACACTCTGCCTTTGCTACCTAGTATGTTGGTGCGATTGTGTGTTTGGTTTGTACAAAGTTCTAAAGCTATTAACAAGCAAAGCTTTTGTACAGGCAATGCTTGTTATTGTTTTCAGACTTTTTGTTTTTCGGCAGGCTCTCCGATATACATATTTATGTTTGTATTTATATGGCCGTTTTAATTCTAATAATTATTTTATGTGAATTTAAATGAGCTATTGGCCATTTTTTAATGAAGAAAAATTTAAAAAATTTTTTGGGTAGAAGTTATGGATCCATTTCAGAGACCACCACATCCCCTCATCAGACTTCTTCAAGCGGCCTCAACCGAGAATCGAACTTAAGTCGTTCGATTGGTAGTCCATTGTCTATACCATTAAGCTACCACCGCCGTCAGCTTTGTTTCGCTTAAAATTAATTTAATTAAACTCAGAAACTCAGAAACAAAATTAATTTCGTTTCTCAGTATCAGAAACAAAATTAATTTTGTTCCTTGCAACAAAAACAAAACCAGAAACAAAAATTAATTTTGTTTCTCAGTAGAAAAACTATAAAAATTATTATAATACTATTTGCCGTACATTAGGATGGACTTTTTATTTTTAGGTATATAATATATATATGTATACCTGTGGCATTTTGATGTGCAAACATCTTTGCTGTAGCTACGAGTAATTTCGAAAAACAGGTAAAGTTTACGCGTATCTAATGAAAAGTTTTGGGCAGGGCTCCATGTAGAAGCCTTCTTTATGGGTCAAAACGAGGACCCGGATGATCTTGTGTGTTTCTGAGTAATATTGGTATCTAATGAAAGGTTTTGAGCGGGGCTTTCGTATAGAGCTCTATTCTAGACCGGGTCTCCACATATGGGTAAAAATTAGGATCCGAATGATCCTTGAATATTTCTGAGCAATGTTGGTATCAAATGAAAGGTTTTGAGTAGGACTTCTACACGGAGCCCCGAGATATGGGTCAAACGTGGATCCGAATGATCTTGTATGTTTCTGAGCAAAACAAAACAAAACAAATCAAAATCAGAAATCAAAAATCAAAAATTAAAAATCAAAAACCAAACACCGAAACAAACAAAACAAACAAAAACAACAAAATATAGCAGTGACAATGGCAACAAAAAATTATAAAAACGATTGTCGCATTTTAATCGATAGAAAACCAGTGAAAAAACAAGTAAGGAAGCCTAAGTTCGAGTCGAATCGAACATTGGATACTCAGCTGTATGTTTTCATTGTTTGTTTGCGTTTGATAGATTTTATATAAAGCGAGTTTTGCATAAAGTGGGCGTAGCCACGCCCATTTTCAAAATTTTTATCAGTCATCCAACTAAGCATATGAATATTATTCTTTGTGCAAAATTTCATTCCTTTATGACTTCTAGTTACAAAGATGTCACGTTACAAATTCCCAAAGGGTGTTCCAGAAATATCTTTGTTAAAAAGTAGGCGTGGTCATAAACCGATTTCAATAAATTTTTGCGTGTCTATTAACACACAAGTTATAAAAGTGTATAAACCAAGTTTCGTCACAATATCTCAATTATTTGTCGAGTTATAGGCTAAGAAATCTCGTATATTCCTTTGTCTAAAAAGAGGCGGTGCCACGCCCATTTTCCAAAATTTGTATATTTTTTGTTTCCGGTCTATTGTGGAACTCTTGCCACAAAATTTCAATGAATTATCTTTATATTTGACAAAGATATCGCTTAAAATATTTTTATTAGGCCACTTTATAATACCCATATATAAAAGTGGGCGTGGTCGTCAACCGATTTCGCTAAAATTTTCAACATGTATTACCACAAGTAATAAAAGTGTACACACCAAGTTTCGTCATTATATATCAATTATTTGTCGAGCTATGGGCTCAGAAATCTCGTATATTCCAGCTTCTAAAAAGAGGCGGTGCCACGCCCATTTTCCAAAATTTTTGTGTTTTTCGTTGTATGTCCGCAGGTGGCCTCCTGGCATAAAATTGCAATGATATATCTTTATATTTGACAGAGATATCGCTTAAAATGTTTTTATTAGGTCACTTTATAATACCCATATATAAAAGTGGGCGTGGCCGTCAACCGATTTTAACAATTTTTCGTCCAAACATTTGCCTAAGTAAGTATATGACGCGTACCAAATTTCATCGATATATCTTCAACAGTTTCTGAGTTATGACTCATAAAGCTTTCAATATTTGCTCCTTAATAAGTGGGCGTGGCACCGCCCAATTTCCAAAATTCCATCAAATTTCTTCTTAGGGGCCTGAGCTCAACACGTGGGTAAAATTTCATCACTCTAGCTATATTAGTGGCTGAGATACCAAATTTCCGATTTTTTCTATATAGGAAAAGTGGGCGTGGTCATGGTCCGATTTCGCCCATTTTCAATACCAACCGTCCCAGTGTCGATACCAACTTGCATTTCAAATTTCATCAAAATATCTCAATTTTTGCGCGAGTTAGAGTGTTTACAGACGGACGGACGGACAGACGGACAGACGGACGGACGGACGGACGGACATGGCTCAATCGATTTCTCTTTTCACACTGATCATTTTGATATATATAAGTCTATATCTATCTCGATTATTTCATTCTGTTACAATCCACCGTTATGTGATTAAAACTGTAATACTCTGTGTACTAGTACAGCTGAGTATAATGAATAAGGGAAAGGGAATAAAAGTCCTATTTCGAAACTGATTACACATCAATGTTCATGAGTACTCCTTACTCACGTTTCCTTTTTTTTTTTAACTCAACTGGAGTTAGGAAAATATGTGAAAATTTACTAAGGCGAAATTAAAAAAAACCCTTATAATTTGCTTTATTAACTAGTTAATACCTATTAGAAACTTGTTTCGGACTATAATTGGCTGCGAGAAATGATAAATTGGCAGAAATGTAATAAAGCTTGATTAATTAAGCAAATGCACAAAAAAAAAAAAACGCAAGTCGGATATTCCATTATCCATACGAAACGATATTACACCCGCCAAAGCATCGACGTCTTATAAAAATCATGATGATGAAGAAATTGCACTACAAAGTAGTCTGAATGAGCTATTATTAGAAAATTAAATATTTCTTGATAACAATTAATGTATACTTTTCACAATCCGTTGTTCTATGCATATGAAGCGTTTTTATATATCATTTAAAAAAATTAAAAAAGACAACCCTAATAGTCACCCAGTTATATTTTTCTTCATATCGACCCCTTTGTGCGACTTTATCGTAAGGGACAAAAGCAAATTTTACAGGAGAGCATTTTTTTTTGTTTTTTTCACTGTTTTTTACTGGTATATTTAAATTAAATTGAACACGCGTTTAGATGGTTAATTAATACATTGAAACTGATATCTTTTTTCTTGAAAAAATTTGCAGTTTGCGAAAAAATCATAATTTTGTCTCTTACGATAATTTCGCTCTCAACGTTTTATGAGCGTATTTGAATAAATGTCCCTTACGATAATATTTAAAAAATATAAGTGTCTTATTCCATACTTTAGTTGGTTGCCACAGACATACACATATATGTATGTAATACATACATACTATGTATATTATATACCTAAAAATAACAAGTCAATCCTAATGTTCTGCAAATATAGTTTTTCTACTGAGAAACAAAATTAATTTTGTTTCTGGTTTTGTTTTTGTTGCAAGGAATAAAATTAATTTAGTTTCGTTACAGGTTTTGTTTCTGCTGGAAACGTTTCGGAGTTTTGTTACGACTTTTGTTACAAAGGAATTTTGTTTCTGTTTCTGTTTCGTTACTTAGCTGTGTAACAGAAACCGAAACCGAAACGCGTTGCAAGTCCCTGATTTTGAGTAAAAGAATTTGCTTGGATTTTATTAATATGGCCCATTGTTACTGTATTGAATTTACTTATCTTTAAGTAATTTGAAAGAAAATTGAAGATATATTATAAACAGCAAAAGATAATTTCGAAAATATGCGATTTTGGGCATTCAGCCTCCAAAACCGGATATCAGTCCATATCTCGAAAACGACTCATCCGATTTTAATTCTGAGTTCACATATGGATTCAGCATGCAATTTTTCTTGTCTATTTTGCCCATTTTTATGTTAAAAAATCCGTATTCGTCCATAAAAACCAAATTCCGGAACATAAAAATTAATCTTAGACAAATGTCGTGGAAGAGTTTTCTACTCAGAAAAAATTAAGGAATCCGAATTTCGATGGCACGATATAGGTTACTAACTTTACCCGGCCTAATGTATATATGTATATTGATCGGAAAATGAATTTATAGTCAACCTTAGTTTTCAGAAGTTCGAAATATCGACCCCTTTGTGCGACTTTATCGTAAAGGACAAAAGCAAATTTTACAGGAGAGCATTCTTTGTTTTTTACTGTTTTCTTATTGGTATATTTCACTGTAATTGAACACGCGATTAGATAGTTAATTAATATAATGAACCTGATATTTTTTTCTTGAACAAATTTGCAGTTTGCGAAAAAAATCATAATTCTGTCCCTTACGATAATTTCGCTCTCAATGTTTTATGAGCGTATTTGAATAAATGTCCTATACGATAATATTTAATAAAGGTTGTATATGACAAATACAAGTTTCTTATGCCATGCTTATGTATTTGTAATTATGGGGTCATGGTAATATATTTAGTAAGTGAGTTTCCACCTTCGATTTCCTACTAGCTATATTCAAAATATTTTTGATATGGGCGATACGATAAATTCGAGCTCAAGAAAAAAGTATAGATTGTCCCTTACGATAAAAAAGAAAGCCAATTTTTGGCACAACTATAAGGATTTCAGCTACGATATTTTACCAGGTGATGCGCTGAGGGATGTAGAACAAATTTGCATCAAAAAGGAAATTTCGAGAAATTTACCCTTACGATAAAATCGCTCAAAGGGGTCGATATATCGGAAATACACATTAAATTGATTTAAAAAAATTCGTATTCCGAAATTTTGTACTGTTTCAGAATTTACTATTCAAGAGCTGCAAGAGTCCACCTAAGATGAAATACCTAGACCCTCAAAATAGAAAATATCTTGAACGTTTTCTTGATTAACAAGAATAGAGCACACTTTTCAAGTTATCAAGGCTATTAAGGTATTAACTATGCAGTCGCTTTCATCACTTGTGCCCTTCTAATATTTTTCTGATCGATTAGAGAGCGTTCTGGTTTCGTTTTTATACCATTTAATGCCTCTTAAGTCATACAATGTACCTAAAGTATAGCATGATTTTTTCGATGTTTTGTTACAGTTCTAGCATTTATACTCGTATCTTTCTCTGTCTTGAACATTTCTATCACGTAAAAACAGAAATAAAACATTTAAATTATTTTGTTTCTAAGTGAAGATGGCTCGCAAATTTTGAAAAATATTCGCTGAAAATTAACAGCACTCCGAAAATGTTAATTCCTTTATTAAATTCGGAGTGCAAATGTTATGTGTTATTAAAAACAAATCAGCATCAATCTGCCGACGGCCTTTTATGTTTGCTGTTAACACATAAAAACAACGCATGCGCCAAAATTTATGCTACGCTCTCAAAATGCAATTCGGAATAAAAACAATAAAGCAACAAAACACACCGAACTGTTTGTATGCTCTTCATATGTGTAAGTTTGTGTGAGAATGAATTTAATTATTTGCTACACCTGGCTTGCTGACTGGCCAAGTGCAGTAAGAGGAAATATATTTACATAAATGCAGCAATAGCAAACGTAAATCACACGGTAAAAAAAGTATGACAACAACAAATCATTGTAATTTCATATACATACAAACATATTCACATACTAATTTACTATGCATGCCTACAAGTGCCGTATTTCATGCTGCATCTCTATTTTCCATTTCCTCTGCTCACTCTCCATTTGTCGGCTCGGTTCATGCTTCGTTAAAAGGTAGATATTTATGTATATACATAAATGTGTAAATATGTGCAAAATAATAACAACAATTGCATAAATTTGATTTATAGCATACACCTGTTGGCTTTTTCCATTCTCTCTATGAGGCAATGGTTGACCAGAAAGCGCACGAATGTAGATACGTAAACAAATAAAATCCAGTGGTTGTTTATTTGAACATTTGTGTGTTTCGCTCTCACTTATTTGCTTTGCAGTTTAGTTGGCTTTCTCTTTTGCACCTACCATTTAAAGCGTTTTGTGTGATTACCTTTGTAGGTTGCTTATTGCATTTGGCCAAACCCTTTTCACCTGAGACTTACCTTTAATAAGCGTGTACCTGCATATACAAAACAAAGAGTCATAAGTGGGTTAAAACAGCAATTTTGATGGAAATAAAAAAGAATTAAGAATTTTTAGCACTCCAATGTGTGCCTAGGCGTATGAGTGACTTTTTTAGGGTGCTCTCGATGTGTTGCATATTTTGGTCTAGGATATTTGCAAACTGTGCCATCATACAATCGTGCAATGGATAGTGAATCCCCCTATTGATATTTTGTGTGTATTCGTATTTCGTGCTATCTTTTTTTTAGAATATGGCATAAAATTCTTAATGTTCATTATACACCTTAAATACTGCGACACAATCAGTGAAAAACTCAAAATCGAAAAAATCACATAGCCCCGTTTGAAAGTGAACTACTCATATCTTTCTCATGTATCATCATTGAAAAACAACGTGGAAATGTTATTCGATTCGAGAATTATGAAATTCTCAAAAAAAAAAAATTTAGTCTTCGTTATTCGACGTATTTTTCCTTCGCTATGATTACGAAATTCAGCCAAAATCTTTAAAATTAATAATAACTAATGTATTCGAGTTCAGTTTATGGTTGATTCGAATGGAATGGAATGGAATGGAATGTAATGGAATTGTGGTAAGCCGGGAAATAACTATGTCTTTCCCAAGTACTCAGGCATATTTTCTCATTGTACTTAAGGCCTTTAGAAAGGATCAGGATGTAGGGAAAAGGTGGGATAGTGGAATCAGAGTTAATCTACAAACTTCCCAGATCCTTTAATAAATTTGAGAAGTTTGTCCAGTAGTAGACAATGTGCATCTGCCATTCTCCATACATCTTACCTGAGAATGCGCAACCTTAGTATAGCGAAGGCCGGACAGCTGCAGAGAAAATGCTCTGTGCCGTCTTCGTTCTCCTCCAGACAAGATAGGCATAATGAGCACTCAATGATGTATATGGTAGTCATGTGCTGTCAACATGGATTATGCCCTATAAACAACCCCACAAGGGTCGAAGCTCCCTTCTTCTCTTCTTGAGCAGGAAGTTTGCTACCTCCCTGTAAGGTTTTTTCAGAAAGTACTTTGTAATTTTACAGGAATCTGTAGACTTCCAGCGCCTCCCGTGAGTTTCCTTTATGGAGACGCTGATTTACTTTACAGTTCCCGCTATACTTGATGCTAATATAGGCTGCGGTCCTGTGGGTTGTTCTGCTGATCCGTAATTTTCCAATTCATCGGCCAGTTCGTTGTCTTGAACACCGGAGTGTCCCGGCACCCACATTAGTTGTTGTTTATTTCATTTTTCTACGGAGCCAAGCCCCAACTTACATTCATGAACAATCTTTGAAGAGGTTCACGCAGTTTTCAGTGGTTGATTACTTATTTAAAATGCACAATTCCAAACTTTCAAAAATCTGCACACGTCGCCATTCATACATAGATACACTCGTTTAGATCACATGCTGTATTAACAACCAATTTTGTACTTTTCTCCTTAATCACTTAAGATTTTACGTGCTTCCGCACTAACATACATATTTACATACTTATGTTAGTTTTAATGTATAAACTCAACAAGTATGAATTCGTGTAAGTAGTTAAGTTAAATATACATACATATGTAGATACATATGTATGTGCACTTGCATACTTAAGTACTTACTTACTTACAAGCAACAACAAGGAAGTTGATTCTAAATCGCTTTGACATTTTCCTAACACAAAACACGCACCTCGAAAAGCACATACATACATACATACACATATACTTCGGTATTTACATTTAATTAATGCAACGGAAGCAATTGAGCGCGTTCCCAGGCTGGCAATTAAGTTACACACATGTGAGAAGATGTACGAACTTCATTTCATATGTACATTTGTTTATATAGAAGGAGAATATGTGCGCTAGTTTTGTAGTGAAAGGCGACAATTAGGCAGGCGCACGTTAATGAAACCAATTTCGGTGTCAATGTTGACAAGTGTTTTAACCTCAAAGAGTGATAGTGTGATAGCTTCTGTGTGTGTGCGTGTGCTTGACTACGTGTTGGAGAATTAATCCCCATGTAGTATATTTAGGCTTGTTTGCATTTAGCCACTCCAACAATCAACACACACGCACGCACACTCACGCAAACGCTTTATGGCCGTGGAAGGCATCACTTGCGTGTATTTAAGTTAACCACAAAATAAAGTGATAGAACCGCAAAGCGTTTAAACACATTAACGAAAAATATTTACATAAGTGCGCAGCTTAAGCAGCCACTAAAAGTGGTGCGCTTATGTGGAATGAGTTACGGCGGCAGTTTTTGTATACTTCAGACTTTGGAGAGTGTTATTACTTGGATATTTTTGGCATAAAAAATAAAAAAGAGTTGCAAACATTAACCCCTTTTTCTGTAGTTTGTCTATAGATATTACTTTTTTATTCTTCTTCATTGACAACTGTGTTTTTGTATACGAAATAAACACTTTAATATCAAGCTCTGTCGGTCTGCGTATCACATAAAACCCTAAATCCAACAACTTCATTTAGTAACGCATTTAAATGAACTAAGCTAAAAGTTTTTAATTTTAGAAAGCTGTGTGATTTTAATTACTTACTTAAATATACCGAATAAAAAGCGCCAACTCATTCGAAAATGTTCATTCGCATGTATGTAAAATATGCTTGAAAACAGTCGTGTTTGTGTGCAGTCTTCTTTAATTCAGCGTTTTTTCCAAGTACCTTGCCTTTATAGTTGCTCTACTGATGTGCTGTCGGGTTTCTTTGAATTTCAATATTAACATATGAACATTGGAGTGGATCTTAGACTTTATATGCAAAATGCTGACAAAAAGTGTGTACTGACTAAGATAAGATAAGCATTAAAATTTTCTTTTATAGGACATAAAAAATGTAAATCGGTCCGGTTCTTCCTCTTTATTGTGAGCTCAATGTTCTTTTATATACATATAAGTAGGGCCGCTGTGGTGCAGTGGGTAGAGTGCTCGCCTGCTATGGCAGAGGTCTCGGGTTCAAACCACGGTCCGAGCCAAACACCAAAAGAATTTTTCTAAGTAGTAAAAATCCAATTAATTAGTTTTTTAAGAGCAGCGGTCACCTCTCGGCAGTGGGCGGCATACCCTCCGAGTGTATTTCTGCCATGAAAAAGATTCTCACAAAAAATGCATTCGCCGTTCGGAGCCGGCATAAAACTGTAGGTCCACCCAATTAGTAGAAAAAAACAAAAGGAGCACATCTCGAATTGGGAGAGAAGCTCGGCCATAAAACTCGTCAGAGTTATAATAGCGCCATTGTATTATGATTATTATTATTATTATTATTATTATTATTATTATTATTAGTATTATTATTATTATTATTATTATTATTATTATTATTATTATTATTATTATTATTATTATTATTATTATTATTATTATTATTATTATTATTATTATTATTATTATTATTATTATTATTATTATTATTATTATTATTATTATTATTATTATTATTATTATTATTATTATTATTATTATTATTATTATTATTATTATTATTATTATTATTATTATTATTATTATTATTATTATTATTATTATTATTATTATTATTATTATTATTATTATTATTATTATTATTATTATTATTATTATTATTATTATTATTATTATTATTATTATTATTATTATTATTATTATTATTATTATTATTATTATTATTATTATTATTATTATTATTATTATTATTATTATTATTATTATTATTATTATTATTATTATTATTATTATTATTATTATTATTATTATTATTATTATTATTATTATTATTATTATTATTATTATTATTATTATTATTATTATTATTATTATTATTATTATTATTATTATTATTATTATTATTATTATTATTATTATTATTATTATTATTATTATTATTATTATTATTATTATTATTATTATTATTATTATTATTATTATTATTATTATTATTATTATTATTATTATTATTATTATTATTATTATTATTATTATTATTATTATTATTATTATTATTATTATTATTATTATTATTATTATTATCTATTATTATTATTATTATTATTATTATTATTATTATTATTATTATTATTATTATTATTATTATTATTATTGTTATTATTATTATTATTATTATTATTATTATTATTATTATTATTATTATTATTATTATTATTATTATTATTATTATTATAAGTAGACCAAGTGCTTTTCCTACAGCACTCTTAGCTACTATAGAACTCTTTGGTGCTATAATGTAGAAACTTTATTCAAGAGGTGTAAAGAGATATTTTTTTGATTCGGATCACATTTAGGTCATGCTAATCCTAGAATCAATTCGTAAGGAATAACGCTCTTTTTTAAACTCTAATGCATCAACCCATCGAATCTGCTGTGTGGCGGGGATGTCAGCTTTTACGCTTCTGAAGACATAAGGACATAAACCAGCTGGGCAGCGGCACCCTCCCAATTAAGGGTCCGGACTCCGGATGTTGCAGATGCATACCCTCGAGTCGTAGTCACAAAATAGGGGGGTGGGGGGGGGGGGGGGGGGGCTAATCCGAGACCTGGGTGGAATTTTCATTGGATATGGTTTTTACATGGTGGGTCCCAATCCCGACGCACGTATGTTCGATTGCTATCAAGAGGACACTGCGAGAAAGTGTGAAGATGCTTGCTTCGCATGCAAAAGAATCGCTCTAGCCATTCCCAAGTGGATAGAAGTCAGAAAAACTTTACCATCTTATGTGGACTTCTACACACCTAACCATCCTCCAAGAAGAAGAATGTCTCAAGCCACTGTACGCATATAGCAAAAAACTGTTGACGACATGTTCCTTTTGTATCATGATCGATTTACGATATTTTACTGTAACGCCACCTCAATCGGTAGTAACATGGTTAAAGATATCACACTTAATTTGTGGTCCCAACTGATGACGGTTTAGTGGTGTGCGACACTAACAATATAAATCTTCTATGGCAATCTGAGCTTTGACCCCTGTGAAACACCACTAAACGGTTATCAATCGGGATCAACATTTATATTTGTTATCCTTGGTTTTGGGCATTATATGTCCTTTATAGAGTTTTCTTAACTCTGACGTCAACGCGCCACGCCTTAACCGCCACCAATCGGCATCAAAATTTATATATATGATATCTTTAACTATGTTTATACCGATTGCGTGGGCGTTACGGACTTTTTATTACCTTTTTATTTTTTCATACATATTAAACGCAGTCTAATGTACATATTTTCTAAGTTTTAAAACAATTTTCTTTTTCTGATTTATCAACATTTTTTTACTATTTCACTTGTGTCAGCAACTAAACAACAGCCACTTAATTACGTCGAGCACTTATTCACACGAGGCATAACTCAGCGCTGTCTTTGACGTTTGCCTACAGCCATCAAAAGTAAAGGAAATAATCTTTCGCTGCCATATTTGGCACTCACTTAGCAGATTTAATGATTTTCCTTTGATTTTTACCGTGTTTACATGACACTTCTTTCTTTTTAACTTATGTGTGATGATTAAAAAGTTACTTAAATGCGTTTTATGTTAAGAAAATTCTTAGGAAATAATCTAATTTTAAAAGAACTCGCTTTAACTTAGAAAGTAGAGCGGTCGCTTACAAAGCAGAAGGTCCCGGGTTTGCTCTTGCCCAAATCAAATACCATCATGCTTATACAAAGTTCCAAACAATATCTTGAGAGGGAATGTTAATAGTTTAAGGTGTTATACACAGTAAAAATGATAGTTTATTTCTAATATCATTTGGTACTTAATTTAATCATACTTTGAATTAAATTTGAATTTTAATGCCAAAAAGTCTTATTTTTAAACTATGAGAAGTTTTACAATTTTATTTATTCCAAAGTTGTTTTGAAATAAAGTCTTAAAAAGTATTAAAATCCTCACTAAAGAAGTTTAATCATTTATGGTTTGAAAACAAATCCTGAAAAGTATAAAAAAAACTTTCTCTTTCTCAATTATATTACCATCAAAGTATTTTTGGTTTGAAATCAAATCCAAAAAAAGTATTATAAAAAATTATTAGAAAAAAGTAAAAAAAAAAATCAAACAAAATGTTTCCAAAACTGCAATCCGGAGGAGTAATTAAATCTACTCAAATAAATGGCCCGAATCGAATAATTGTATCAAGCAAGTAATGCAGGAGATTAATTAAATATCATGAGGGCAAATTTTGCTTTATTTTTTCAGTCATAAGGCAGTTGAGGGTCCCTCTTTCAGTATCACTGCAAGAACCGCGACGGTGCCGAAATTCCCCTGGACATCTCCAAAATATTAGTATAAAAGTGACAATATGTATATACATTAGAGCGTATCGCCAAAAAAAGTTTAAAATGTTCCCCTCTGGTTCGAATGTTTACTCCTTGGAGATTTCAAAAATGGAAAAAATTTTTTTTTCGGCACCCTGTAAAAACAGCGAAATTCGTTTTTTGCTTATAACTTTTCTATTTGGTGTTTGATTTTAACGAGCAATATATTGTTGTAAAGGTTTTAACCCGTGTCATATTTCGTCCATATAAGCCATTAACCTGCGACACCAACTTTAGCTTTTATTAAAATTTATTTAAAACCAACACCCTGTATTAAAAAAAAAATTTTTCAGTAAAGTAAATTTAGCCTTGAATTTAGTTTTGACATCATTATATGAGTAAAAAGATTATTACTTATTAATATTAGCTCTGTTTAATGAACAAAAAAGTTCGGAGCAGGTTAGAGCAGAGCAAAGTAGGGCAGCTGTCGAAATAGAGCAACATAGAGCAACTCAGAGCAGAAATGCCATGAAGAAGTACATAGTACACTCAAATGATCGATTGGAGCTCATTTAGAATTACAGAGCCACCATGCTTGCAATTTTATTCTGATACGGACTTGCAGGAACTACAAAATTCTAATGATGTTATAAAAATACCTGATTAATATTTCCAAACAGCAGTGATTGATACTAATTATACTAATTATAACCTATTAATTTACTCAGATTTTCTATGTCATTCTCTAAGTACTGAGCGATTTGAACAGGTAGTAAATGATTCTTGTACAGAAGTTGCCGACGAGGAACGCCTAGGTTATATACTCGCTAAAGTAAGTAGCCGAGAACGTTACAGAAAATTAGAGCCAAGAAAAGATTTAGCATAAATGCATTACATTTATTTCCTCATTATATGCAGGTAAATATTATTTTTATACCATTCATGGGAATGAAATGGTATTATAACTTTGTACCGAAACACGAATGGTGAAAGTACCAGAACGAGGCGTTGCAGACCTACGAAAATATATACCAATATGATCAGGATCATGAGCTGAGTCGATTAAGCCATGTCCGTCTGTCTGTCTGTTTAATCGCAAACTAGTCCCTCAATTTTTGAGATATCTGCATGAAATTCGGAATGTGAGTGTATTTTTAGGAGAAGCTTATCATTTGTCGGAATCGGCCGAATCGGACCACTATATCATATAGCTGCTATACAACCGATTGTTCAGATATATATATTTTAGGGTATAACTTCTCCATCTAAATAATGACACTTCTTTTTCTAAGGAATCTTTGTATAAATTACCCAAAGAATTGAAAGTATAAATTAAACAATATCAGACTATGCAACTTTTCATTTCCCCATTCATGAAAGGTATGCAGTCTTTGGTACGTCCGAAGTCAGCCGCGCTCTTACTTGTTTTTCTCAGTATTCAGGAAACAATTTTTTTTTTCAAATACAGGGTGTTGGATTTAGTAAAAATAGAATAAAAGCTGAACTTGGCATGATGGGCTAAAAGTTTCTATGGATGAAATATTGCCTTGGTGAATACCTTTCTAAAAATGTATCACTTTTGAAAATCGAACGTAAAATATAGAAATTATAGAAAAAAAAACAAATTTCGCTGTTTTTACAGGGTGACAAAAAAATTAAAAAAATTTTTTTTGAAAACCTCATAAGGTAAGTGTTCAAACTGGGGGGGAACATTTTCAACTTTTTTTTCCTCCATACACCATGATACGCTCTAATATACATATATCGAGACCTAACCGCCATAAAAGTGTATCCAACAAAATTATCGATTTCAGCTTTTTTATGGAAATCAACAATTTACTATCACATGCATCAACTCCCAAAATTTCATAGCTGTGAAATGTGCAGTTTCGAAGTTAGAGACTAAATAAGTTTCAAGGCTGCATACAAATTGTATGTAAAACAAATTAAAAAAACTGCGTCCTGAAAATTTACTTTTTGTTGGATACACTTTTATGAGGATTAGGGCTCGATATATAAGGTACTTCAGTGTTTGCTACTACTGTTTTTGATTTTTATGTAAATAAACTATGTTAATCTTATTCAATTTCTCATTAATCTTTGGGATAATGGGTTATTTGCAGTATATCCACTGGAAATTTTATGGGGGTTTATTTTTAAATCCAAAAAAGTACACTGAGAGAAAAAAAATATATGGAGGGGTCAAAGAAATTGTTTACCTATTTTACACTACTTTCTTTGTTTTGAGTAAATTTTCCTTAAAACATGTTAAAAGGTTCATAAAATATTGTTGTTACATGCGTTACCATGGTTTCATATACTTGTTTTGAAAAAATTCATACATTAAAATAATGAAAAATTCTTTAAGCGCCATTCCATTCCCAACTTTCCTTGTTTTGAAGACTTGATTTCTTTAATTTTGAGAAATTAAATTCCCATACAAATTCCCATGGCAACGAATTTGTTTGAATGTTTTTTTATGTTTTTTCCACATTTTTGAGAAAATTTACACAAAACAAAGAAAATTTTGTATTGGGACGCGTGTTCAAAATAAGGAAAATTATGTCTTTGATCGAGAGAAATTTTTTTTTTGAGTGTATAAAATTTATTCCAATTTTCGGATAGATTTAATACCATTTAAACTATTTTTATTACCAAAAATATTATAAAAATAATCAAAATTTGGTCTTGATTTAATTCCATAAAAGTATAGAATTTATTCCAATTTTGGATTGATCTTATACCATTTCAACTATTTTTAATACCAGAAATATTTCAAAAATCATGAAAATTTGGTTTTGATTTAATTCCAAGAAAGTATAAATTTGACACCAAGAATAATTTCTGTCTCTCAATATATGGTTTTAATTTTATGCTTTTTGGCATTGTTATATATAAATACCAAAATGGAATTAAAATTAAACTAAAATTTTTACTGTGCATATAAAATATTGTTCCTGATTCTATACATTTCATTCCCATTCCGAACAAAAACACCTTTCTCTACTAATTACGTCCGTCAAAGCTTCAACAAGAATCACCAAGTCATCGGTGACATGTGAGATTGTGTGTGAGGAAATTAGTTTGTAATCGCATTGCCAACGTGAATGTCATTTAGCTTAACTCATTTATGCCATGCCACAATTCCAAATACATATGTACATATATTTGTATACAAGCATAATTTCGTGCATCAAACCCATGCACTATGGCCAGCAAAAGCAAATGCAAAATGGCAATGGCAAATGGCGGCTGCATGATGCAACATGAGAGTTTAATACACAAGTATAAACACGTAACATCATATTAGCTATACCTTCATAGTTGGCATATCTCATGTTATGATTTTACATACACAATATTCTCTAAATGATTGCATTCCAATGGAATTTGAATTTGACCAACAATATTGATGATTGCCTTTGTTGTTGTTGCAATTGCAAATCAGTACCAGCAACTTGACACAATTGTTGTTTTTGTGCTTATTGTTGTTGTTGCTGCATATTGGTTATTGGCAACATTATGCTTGACCAAATCTCTATTGAAACTTAGTTAAACACACACACACACACACACACAGGAGAGCGCTCACCCCTTGGTTAGCTAGATTTAGTTTAGCAAATGGTTGAATATTTGTTGTTGTTGCCTATACAATGCTTATTGGCATTGGTAAAATAATAGAATATATAACTTGGCTAAACTTTAGGCCAAGCTGCCTGTTAAATTTTGTGTTCAACTTCCTTTGTTCGGCTAACGAACCCATCACCTCTGTCATGTGACAGCATCGCAGCAACACCTGCCCGGCACAAACTCATTTGCCATTTCGAATTCTACGTTGCACATTCACGTTTAAATCAATTTATGTTGTGATATCGAAGTTATTGATGCTGATAATGTTGATTGTGTCGCTTGCAAAATTCCAACAAATCAATTTTGTTCATTTCATGCACAAGCACACACACGCATACGTTATAAGAACCCTGTAAAAAATGTGCGATCAATCCCGAAAGAGATTTGTCCTCGATTGATCACTTTCGAGAACAATCGGTCCACAATTAGTCCCCAATTGTTCCCGTACGGGTATAAATGTAGACTAATTGTAGACCAATTGTTCCCTAACGGGTATAAATGTAGATTAATCGTTTTCATTCCGAACGGGTACAAATCTAGATTCCTTAAATGTAGACATTTTACAAAAATATGCAATGTATTTAAAAAATTGTAGAACAACCGGTAAAACGAATTGAACACCCTTTTTTAATAACAATTTTAACAAAATGTTGCCTAAAATATCCTATGAAAAAATCCTTTACATTACGCTCATATAATGCATACTCAAAACTTACAATTTTTTAAATTTATTTATTGAGATTTTTTTACAAAAGTAAAACATTATATAATCTTTATTTAAATATGCATGAACATTTACAATTTTTTAAGGAAAAATATACATTCGTACCCGTTCGGGATGAAAGCGATTGATCTACATTTGTACCCGTTCGGTATGTTAGTGATTAATCTACATTGGTACCCGTTCGGGTATACAAGTTGAACAATTAGTCTCTTCATAGGACATGCTCGAACAAATGCGATCAATTCACTCCATATAAAGGGATGTAAAATTGTATTAGTCGCATGCTCCCTTGCGATTGATCCCGGACACGTCCCGGATTAATCGCATTTTTTGCAGGGAACACACAGATCTCTCGCTGCAGGGAACTCAATAACTAGTGAACAAAATTTCTATTTCCGAACTAGTTAGATCCTCACCAGTTCAGAGGGAGTGCATTGAGTGGCCATTATAAGACAGACTTTGATTTGTATGCAATTTGGAAGTGACAAAAATTCTATGAAACTTTTTCGTTCGTTCAATTGTCGTCGGCCTTGTATATTTCTGCAATTCTCAGATGCTGAGTAAAGCGTTTTATATAAAGAGTTTTCTATTTGCATCTTGTATGAAATGAAATGTTCCCCTAATTATGCTTTTCCGATCCCTCAGGCTTATTATTAATTTTTTTTTATTTTATTACTTTTTAAATATTATTGTAAATTTTTATTAAATAAATAAATAAAAAAATATTAGTTAAAAAAATTTAAAAAAATTATCATCCACCTTGACACCGACAGGATTCGAACCCGCGCCCTTCAGATTGAAAGGCACGCGCGTTAGCCAGTCGACCATCGCGCCATTTGCATGAAATGTGTCAAATGCTGCACTTAAGCGGCAGATGTAAAACTGTAGAATTTGTAGGTACTTGTAGCTAGTTCAGAACTATCGAACTTGTGCCAATAAACGAACTAGTGTAAACTGTAGAATTTAGTACTAGTTCGGAACTGTCGAAAATGTAGTGCAGAGAGTGACAATTGACACCGGCTAGGACATCGCCGTGTTAAATTCGCCAGTTGATAACATGCCAAAGAGATTTAGCTCGCACTAGTAGTGTCGAAAAATGCACTAGAAGCGACCTAGTTCGGAACTAGAGACTTTCCCTACAGGGCTAATACATAGTATGTACGTATACGTAGATATGTTTTCTCACATATTCACCAATTGACCATCAGCTTTAGTTACATATGTATGTCTGTATGTTTGTGCTAGTACAAGCAAAAATCCCCTTCATTGATCCTTGTTAGTTGGCTCTGCTGCTATTTGTCATGTTCGGCTTGTGAATTGTTGAGTAAGTGAGTGAGTGAGTGAGTTCAAATTAAATTTCAATTTTCCTTTATATTTGCACGATTGCATTTGTTGTAATTGCAAAATAATTGATCAATTGAAAATTAAGGTTGTAACTGCTCACATGTGGCCTGTCTGTGTCGGTCAGCAGCTTGAGTTGGGGTTTAAGTGAAAGGACATTTTGATTTATGGCTTCAGGTGACCGATTGTTGTTGCAAGGCAAAAGAAATACATATGTTAGACCAGGAATGGTTAAAAGATAATCATTTTTGTAAGTAGACCTTTTGAAGTAACTAAATGGCAATAGAAACAAATGGGAAAGTCTCAAAGTAAAGTTAAGCGATTTTCTATATTTAATATGCTGATTTTGTTAGTCATAATAAGAATAGTAGAACACAATTTCCTTTAACGTACTTCCGTATTTATATTGACTTCGAATGGCATCTGGAAAGAAAAGTCAGTAGTTTAGTGGCCATGTCATTAGCTTACCAACCGAAAACTCCGAGGTTCGAATCTCGGCCGACGCCAAGAATAAAAGGACAAATAATTCTGATAAAGAGATGTGGTGAGGTCGGAAATAGATCTATAACTTCTAACAGTAATATTAATTTTTCACACCAATTTAAAAAAAAAAAATTGAGTTATCAGAGTTGGGCAAAATTTATTCGAATAACGAATAATAGATAAATAAATTTTTTTATCTTTATTTCAATAATAAATAATTTCGTTTATTCAGAAACCAAATTATTCGAATAATAGATAATTTTCATTTACATAAGTAAAAACAAACAAACATACGAGCAAAAAAAAAATAAACAAAATTTTTTTTTACTATTACTAAGTTGTTTTTTTTTTTGTTGTACACTGAGTTTTTATTTATTATTTGAAATAACGAATAAACCGCAGAATAATTATTCGTAGGGAATTTATCTGAATAAAATTTGAAAAATATATTTTTATTCAAATAATTATCTAAATAAAAATTTATTCGTATAATGCCCAGGTCTGATTGTTAAGAGAGCTCAAAAATTAAGTAATTATAAAAAGCCAAACTAAAAATTAATAATTTTGGAATTTTTTTTTTGTGGCAGAATTACGTTCAGCGGGGTTTTCGACTATTCGCAAATATTATGATTTCTTCGCGGGGCTTATGAAGTCGCATAATTTTCTATACATAGATAAATCTAAACATTTTTTTTTTTTTCAGTACACACTTATGTTCTAAGGAATAAACGTTACACTTGGTTAACAGTTTGGGTTAGATGGGCTCGCTATTAAGAGCCTCAGATAGACTGAGTGAGCCCGTAGTTTTACCAGAAGATTCATTGGACATTATAAGCCTGGACTGACACTGAAGAGGAGCCCCATCCCTTTCGTCCCTTTGGCAAATACCAAGGGTTTCCTTACCTCTACTTTGGATACAGACTCGAGATAACTGAATACAAAAATTCTCTAGCAACTGAAGTCTTATAGGCCCGTCACATAGCATACGTCAATCCGTCTACGTCGACGTATGTGACTGACAGCTCACGTACTTGACGGAGAGGTCGCCACATAGGAAACGTTGGCGGATATATACAAATCAGCTGTTTGATTAACCTTTAACTACAGAGGTGGTGGAAAAAATTTAACTCTTTAGAATATTTTGTAATTTCTCTTTTAAGTTGCCCTATTGAAAATCAGTTTTCAGTAACTTCACATCTCCTGATAATTCTTGACCATTTTGTTTTATGGAGGAATGTTATACAAATGAGAAAAAACTCGAAAAGCAAATTGCAAAAAAAGTGAAATTCAAGAGTAGCTAAAGGTTAACAATCAAATGCAATCAGCTGACATAGCGACGGATTGACGTATACCAAAAGTTGACTTTTGGGCAACTTCGGTACGTTGCGGCGACGGATCCGTCGTACGTGTGACGACGTACGTTTAAATGCCGACATTTTACTGAGCTGTCAGTCACATACGTCGACGTAGACGGATTGACGTATGCTATGTGTCGGGGCTATTACCCTGGAAAACGCATGGCAGAAGCGGAGAACATGCTCCACAGTCTCTTCCTGCAATCCGCATCCCCCAAATTCACTTGCATCAACTAGTCCCATTTTCAACGAGTCCCATTTTCAATGCATGTGATGCTAAAAAGCAGTGTGCTGTAAAGAACTCGATTATAAGTCTGCATTCTTCCCTTTTCAGTGATTGCATGCATGTTATTAGCTTCGAATCGTATGGTTTACACATATTATTGGACAATCTACAGCACTGCGATTGTTTTCGCGCCTTATCAGCCTGGTCCATCATATACATATATATCGTACCTATGCTGAATTTCACTAAGTGGCATCGGCACGTCCATGGAGTGTTCTGTTCTGAGCCATGCACTCTTCTTTGCCAGCTCCTCAGCTTTCTCATTACCGTATAGCGCAAATGGACATTGTTATCCCTACATAGTACCCTTAAGGTTTCCTTACAGTTCGCTACACACTTAGAAGAGTTGCCATGCGACAGTTTCGGACTATTTATATAAAAATTAATACATCCCCTTCGTACAGGCACTTGGTTAACATTTCGAAAACGATTGAAAAACACATCTCATTTCCAAGGCTCACCTTTGATAATGAAACTGGAAGAGTTTGTTATACAATACAAGAACCAGATTTCCTCTTCGTTGTGAATTCGAAATTCTGCCTATTCTCGATGTGGAATTTTAAAGAGATAGAGTACTTATTTGTTTTAAAATTAGGTAATATTCTCTTGTTACCATCGCAACCCATTTCCAGTGCATTTCAGATATACAATGTATGTCGGAAAGTTGAGTAGTCCACTCTCAAAAGTCCTTATGTGAATATTTCATATTAAGCCACAAAGTAGAAAAAAACAAAAATAGAATTTTGAATGTGTACATAGAAAATCTATAGAGACTTTTGCAAGCGTAATCGTATTTAATGTTATTTTTTCAGAATACGGAAGGATTTTGCAATAAATTCTTAATGGACATTATATCCCTTTAAATACTCTTACATAACATTATATCCCCTTAAATACTCTTACATAACCCATCAAAAACTCAATATCGAAAAATAGCCACATAGTCAGTTTTGAAAGTGCGCTACTCAATTAATGTTGGCTATCAGCATATTCTCAGTTCGTCATTTTCCACAGTTATATTTGTTTACGTATCTGTTTTATTATACTCTTTGGTGGCTGCCATTCTGCCAAGTATTTCCGCGCCATTTTTCCGCATAACGGAACTTATCAGCATTACTAATTAGATTTTCCGCTCTATTTACTCTTTGGCCTTGGCAATTTACTTTTATATCTGCCTGTCCCTCTTTCACTATCCCAACATTAAAATCGTTTAATTTCTTTGCTTTCATACTTTGTTTATAACTTTATTGATTTTATTTGATTTCTTTTATAACGAAAAACACACTTCTGTATATTTCTTTAAGCTTAACGTGCAAGGCAGAATATAAGAATGGCAAGACATTCTTACTAAATATGTAGGTACGAGATGCCTTTAACAAAAATAATTGAATTTATTAATTGCTGCGTGCGTTTTTCATGTTTTCAGAGCTAAAGTACTGAGAAACACACAAATAATAAATATTTGTAGGAGTGGACGTATGTATGTAACTTACTTAAACTCATCAAGAATGCACTTCACACTCCTTGGGATATCTCTTTCAAACGTCGTTTTCATTCTGCAAACTTAAATAAATCCCTGTTAATTCGATCTCTCTGTGCTCATCTCCTTTTTTCTTGGTCTCATCATTGCTTTCACTTGAGTGGCAAGATAAAGCTGCGCCACGGAATTTTCTTGCTTACTGATTTAATAAATTAGCTACGTTAATTAGCTGCGTTGTGGTAAGCTGGAAAATATACATACAAACTCCTTATACTTTCATATAATGAACATACATGACTGTCGAAAGAGAAGAAAAACGAAAAAGTAAGTGTTGAAAGTTTTGCGAACGTGTTTTTTCGCACATCTTGAAGATTTTACCAAAAAGAGGTGCGTACATGGCAGAGATGTTAAGTAATGCAGTACTTTGTGACTGCGCAGTCTTTTGATTGGGGTCAAAATAACTGCTATTCATTTTTTGTCAATCATGACTGCGAATTAAAAAACTAAGCCTTCATTCTGACTGGTAAATTTTAACTGCGGAGTCACCTGGCTGAAATCCACCCCGTTACTGCAATCATTTGATTGCAATCATGAAATGATTGCAGCTACAGTCTTTTGCCATTCTTCTCATAGGGGTTACTAGGTTTTTAAAGATTCGATCCCTAAGTTTGAGACACCAATCTCTTTGGCATGAGAGGAGGGTTCCTACTTTATAATTGTATTAACCCTACGTGCGCCATTAGGGTCACTTTCACCCAGTACTGAGTTTATACCACCTTAATGTAACGTTTTGTGCCACCATGTTAAACGTCGTCAATAAGCATTCATTTTTTTCAAAAGAGGTATTTCGATCGATTCCGAGGAATATAAGTTTTTCGCTTCCTGTGGTCTTTTAGGTCCATTTTACAAAGCTTTTTTTCTGAGAAGACCACTAATGAAATTTGAAGGCGAATAATTTTCTAGAACATTTTAGCCCTCTAGCGATCTTAAAAATACAATTTCCTGACTGTGTAAAAAGGGGTCGAAATAACCATTTCCTAGGGGTGCTAAATGGTTAAAATGTTCTACGAAATTATTCGGTATAAAATTTCAGTAGGAGACTCTTCAAAAAAAAACTTTATAAAATTAACCTAGAAACCACAGGAAGCGAAAAATGCATATTGCTCGGAACGTTAAATGTGTTTTATTTGCGGTTCTACGGCAATGATCGAAAAGCTTCTTTCGCAAAAGGTTAATGTTTTTTCACGACGTTTAACATATCGGCAAAAAAGTTATATTCAGGTGGTATAAACTATGTACTGGGTGGAAGTGACCCCAATGACGCACACAGGGTTAATACAAGTATAGAGTAGGAACCTTCCATAAAACCTAAGATATGAAAAATTGAATTTTAACGACATCTAGCGGCGTCCAAAAAAAAATTTCCGGAAATGTTTTCGAAAAAGAGATCATATGGGGGCGTACGGCGAACTTTTTTTTCTCGATACGCTCTAGTGTACATATCGCTAGCTTAGAGTGCAAATTCTGTAAGTCCTTTTTTCCAACTTTGTAGGAGATAAAAAAACAAAAAAAGAAAAAAATTTCGAAATGAAAAAAATGTTCTGTTCATGTATGTAAATATTTTGGATATTTTGCATATTTTTGGTACTAGTTTACTAAATGACTGCTTAAAAAATATCGCCAGTCATCAATGAATGAAAAAAATGAATGGTCAGTCATACTTGCCAAAAATACTGGGGACTTCAAATTTTAAATCATCAGTCAAAAAAAAGACTGAAAGGCTGCATTCAAGACTTCAAGAAAAAGAATGGGACTTCAAGGGCTGAAAGTCACGATGATTGCAATACTTAACATCTCTGGTACATAGAGACTTATGTATGAACTAAAATTAATTTGTTGGTGTATGTGACTTCATAAATAATACATATCATAAGGTGGCAGCTACAGCAATATCTAATAAGAAAAAAACTTCAAGTCAATTAGTGTATTATCATATTCCTTGATAAACAAAGTACTCTTATAAAGTAGTGGGATGAATGTTGGAGAGAATTCATCAAGCAGTAGTGAATCAGTCTCTCTAGTAGTAGAATCAGTCTCTCTAGTACAGAAGTCCGAAATTAATTGAAAAGAGACCACAGTAGACTATCCAAGTATGTAAGTTAGATTTCAGCATTCACCCATTGCGCTCACTTCTTTCAAAAATACTTTGCGCCTTTCCCTCTGAGGAGAAGCCTTTATGGGAAAAAAAACCACTTATAGACCGACTGTTTTGGTATTAAATGGAATGGAATGGGATTAAATATTTATTAGCGGTTACTTAAAACTTTGATGATTTATTTTTTATTTTTTATAAACTAGAAAAAAACTTTTTGAGCATGGATGTAACTACAGCTGTTTCACCTTAGATCCCTCTAAGACTCATCAGGTTACTTTTGCTTCTGCCAAGAGTTTTCATTCAAAAAGAGGAAAAATATAGGCCCCCCTTAATCAACACTAGTCAAGATATCACATCGGTATATATATATTTTAATGAATCCATCACTTCTTACGCTATTACTTACAAACTATCAAATTTTTAGCAGAATTTCAAATCTTTACTAACACTTAAACTTTCACAATAAATTAGCTGTAACATGAATCCGAAAAGTAAAAGAATCAAAGGTAGACGTTTTGAGGTTGGATTAATGCTAGAAAGCAACTTGTGTATGTCGAAAAAAAATCAAGAATGATTTGGAAAAACGAACATTCTAATTGCTTTACTTTTGTACTTTACTAACTTTATGTGCAATATTGGCTTCTTATGTAGGTACATATGTGTTGGTTCCATCTATTTAAACTACTTATTGTGCGTGAAATCAAATGCGAAGTCATAATCATAAAAACCATTAAATTAATGACAAACAAAAATTGTTGGGCTAATCGAGAAGCGCGAAGACTTGACTACATATGTATGAGAAAAAGTAGAATGATTGGGAAATTGAAATTGTTTGTTCAACTTTAGTTAAATAGTTTTTATTAAATACTAGCAAATACCCGTCCCGCTTCGCAGCGACAAACAAAAGCTTTTATGTTATAATATGTCTCTCCCTTTACCTTTACCTTTACCTTTACCTTTACCTTTACCTTTACCTTTACCTTTACCGGGACCATCCATCACCACTACTTGAACCATCTCTGGGAAACCGACTCAAAAAATAACAATGAAAATATCTGTTTGTTGAAGCCTTGCTCGGCACCTTTCATTTGATACCAATATCGCTTAGAAACATTCGAGTGTCATCCGGGTCCATGTTTTGGCCCATATTTGTAGACTCTGCGTAGGCATTGCAATGAAAATAACTCTATGTTGAAAGCCTGCTCAGCACCTTTCATTTGATACCCATATTGCTCAAACACTTGCTGGGTCACTCTGGGTCCAAATTTGGGCCTATATTCCGGGAAGTTCCCTCTTTTTCGAAATTCTATATACCCTATTATGTGCGCTAATACCATACCTTTCATTTGATACCCATATTGCTCATACACTCGCTGGGTCACTCTGGGTCCACGTTTTGACCCATATCTGGAGACCCGGCCTAGGCATCGCAATGAAAATAACTCTATGTTGAAGGCCTGCTCAGCACCTTTCATTTGATACCCATATTGCTCAAACACTTGCTGGGTCACTCTGGGTCCACATTTGGCCCTATATTCCGGGAAGTTCCCTCTTTTTCGAAATTCTATATACCCTATTATGTGCGCTAATACCATACCTTTCATTTGATACCCATATTGCTCATACACTCGCTGGGTCACTCTGGGTCCACGTTTTGACCCATATCTGGAGACCCGGCCTAGGCATCGCAATGAAAATAACTCTATGTTGAAGGCCTGCTCAGCACCTTTCATTTGATACCCATATTGCTCAAACACTTGCTGGGTCACTCTGGGTCCACATTTGGCCCTATATTCCGGGAAGTTCCCTCTTTTTCGAAATTCTATATACCCTATTATGTGCGCTAATACCATACCTTTCATTTGATACCCATATTGCTCATACACTCGCTGGGTCACTCTGGGTCCACGTTTTGACCCATATCTGGAGACCCGGCCTAGGCATCGCAATGAAAATAACTCTATGTTGAAGGCCTGCTCAGCACCTTTCATTTGATACCCATATTGCTCAAACACTTGCTGGGTCACTCTGGGTCCACATTTGGGCCTATATTCCGGGAAGTTCCCACTTTTTCGAAATTCTATATACCCTATTATGTGCGCTAATACCATACGAATCTACTGTGAAAATTTCATAAAGATCGGTTGATTACTTTGGGAGTCCATAAAGGACACACACACACACACACACACACACACACACACACACACACACACACACACACACACACACACACACACACACACCCATTTTTATATAATAGATCATCGCAATGCCCCATGCGGCAATCTGTTGAAGAGGCAAACATGCCAATTTGGTTTTCTCAATGTCATATGCGCCGATTTTTTGCTGCAGTATAGGTAGATGCATGTAGAGCCATAATGGAAATATAATTTTTTAAAGCGTGTTCTTTAAGCCAATGTATCCACTTTAGAAAGAATCAAGTACCTGTTCTTCAGAAAAAAAGCAAATAACCTTTAAAATTTAGTTTTAAATGCCTGGCGTACTTTCAGAAATATCAAGTTTAAGTTTGATATGGCTATAGAGCTAGATTTAACTTTTTCTAAAATCAAATTTACGCTTTTATAGAATTAAATTAATTATATCGAAAATGCTGTTGGAAAAAGTGTTGAATTTTGTATGACATACTCAGTGGCGTAGGCTTTGGAAAAGCCGAAACGCCCGCCATGCCTAAATATTTTATTCATTTTATTTTAATAATTGCTTTAAAATCTGGTTATTTTACCCTTAAAATAACAATGAATAAAAATTCTAGTATGAATGGAAGGGCATGAGGAATGTGTTTTTAGGAAAATCCAATTTTTGGCAAAAATGTCATTTACGCAGTATTGTACTTGGTCGATTCTCGCTTTATTACAATATGTCGAGACAAGAAAAACTAGACTAAAGTGACATGTAAAAACAATCCCCTGAAGATGATCACCGTGGGTGATCGAAATATATTGGGAAAATAAAAAAAAATTTGAAAAACATTGTGTTTCAATTGACCTGAAGCCAGCGAAAAAAAAGTATTGAAGTATATACATAGGTCGCCAAAAACAACTATAAATAAGAAATAATTTACTTACAGTAAGTGTTTTTGTCTTGTTTTTAGAAATAAATAAAAAAAAAAATACATGTAACTTTGGAAATGCAAATTCAACAAGAAAAAATTTACTTCGCTCAAGAAAACGTTTTCTTATTTATTTTCAATTTTTTTCGCTGTAGTTGTTCCAATTTTCTTAAATTCTTCTTGATGTTAGCAAAAAGATTTTCTTGATTTAAGTAAGTTTAAGAAAACATGTTCTTATTTATTAAAACATTTTTTTTCAATATTTTTTTCTATAGATTTCGTTAGTGTTCTTGAATAAGAAAATAATTGTCTCATTTTTGGAAAACTCAATTTCTTAATTTCAGTAATAATTAAGTAAAATTTTCTTATATCCCTAAAAATTTTCTAAATTGAGTTCAAGAAAACATTTTTCCTAATTCAAGTATACAAATTTCTTTCAGTGTATTCAGTTTCATACGGTATGAATATAAACAAGAAACCAAATATGCTTAACGAATTTAATCAAAATCAAGGACGGAAGCGCAATCAGATTTTCAGAAAATACAGCAAAGAAAATTATATAAATGGCTAATGGCTATATTCCTACATAGGCTTGCTTATCTCATTTATGCTAGCGCCGCCACTGGACATAGGTACTTAACTAAATACATTCAACATTCATGTGGTCGACAAATGCATTATTGTACTTTCGACTAGGTACCTTTTAAGCAAAATCGTATCACTTAGTTGTTATAATTAATATTTTGTTGCGCTAACGCATACTTTCAAGCAATGCACTCTCGTATTCCTAATCATTTACCAAGAAGCTGGATTTGGAAACTGCCCATAAATGAACTGCAAGTAGCTGACAATAACGGAAAAGAAGATTTTATGAGCGCAAGTGAAAGCAACGAGACAAGAAAAAGTGGCAATTGACAATGAGAAGGCAATAAATAGTATTAAATACACACCTAGTAATAATTGAAAAAAAAAAAATACGCAATTAATTTTCGATACTTACAATATGCAGCACCAAGAATTAATTAATAATTATTTATTTCTGATGCTGATAAGGACAAGAAAAATTTTATACCGCAAAACTTGCCCAGACTAGCCCACTATTGGTGTTGTTAAAGAGCGATGAATTAGTTTTCTGGACAACCTTTGTCAAGCCGCGGAAATCGACTTTAACCTTTATCAGTCTCTCTAAAAAGCTGCTTGAGTAGTAGTAACACAATTTTGTTGCTATCAAAATGGACCTCTGCTACTGGCTTAAGTATGCCGAGGCTGCCATAGTGCCTCTTCAAATATTCACCTACATATTCCCAAATATATCTAAATGCTCGTCAACCCTTTTGCTTATAAATAATAAAAATAAAGGTATAAATAAAACTAAAACTAAACATGAAAACTATGTAGTGTAAACAAATGTTCAACCAACCATCTCTGCTGTGTGAATGCATTTCGTTCCACTGTGCAATGCTTGATTTTCTGATTTTCTGCAACTGACATGTGTCACTCTTTCGCTCAACTCGCATAGACTCACCGAAGCGCGAGACAGCAGCGCCAATTGTCAAATTGTCTATGTCTATGATTCAGACCTGTTATTTAATGATTAAAAATTTTAATGATTATTAATTAAAGCATGTTTTGTTGTTGTAACTATTTAATGATTAATTACGATTATTTTCACCTTTTTAATGATTAAAAGTTAATTAAATTATATAAAAAAAATAATTAATCGATTAATTATTTTTAATTGCATGATTAACGCAATTACTTGATTATTTTCGATTATTTTTGATTTTTTTTAATTGCATGATTAATACAATTATATGATTATTTCAAATTATCTATGATTTTTTTAATTGCATGATTAATTAATTAATCGATTAATTATTTTTAATTTTTTGTTTCTTTTCAAATTTGTTTGTGAACAAAACATACATACATATATTCATACATACATATGCACGTGCATACATACATGTGCTGAGAGTATGCTGTGCGTTTAAACCCGTATCGGATGAGGCCGCACTAGTAATTGCCAGTCTATACTGCTGACGCAGTTCCTATCTCTACACGGTTGTTTCAAGGCCCATCTCTTTCGCTTTAAGCACGAGTCGAACCTAACGTGCGATCACTGCGGGAGGCAAGCAATAGACGATGCATACCACGTATTCTTTGAGTGTGCAAGATTTTACGAATCTAGAAACAAGTTCCGTAGAATATTTGGAGGAGACCCTACACCTGAGTTGTTCGTGAAGCATAGCCAAAATGGACTGCAGCGAGTGATTTAATAGCACACACCATGAAAACACTAAGAAGCCTAGAGAGAATACAGCGAGGCAGTGGCGACTAAATTAGCACTAATTGTATCCCTCTAATCATAGGCACCTCAAGTGGAACGGATACGTAAGTAAAGGAGCTCGGCCTCCTGTATCCGTCATTGCGCGTGGTACGTAGCTTTGGCCTCCGCAGACCACGTAACAGTGACCACTTTTGTAAAAAATAAATGGGTGGAGCCTTTTAAGGCAGACTGAGGGCAATAACGCGACCATTACGGACTTTCGAGCCTGGTGCTCAACCCACCACCCGATGGTAGCCTGACGGCAGTACCGGGGCGTTCGGTACGATGACAGTAGAACGTTTAGTGCGGTTAGAGTCCCGCACTGAAAGGGTAAAGGCTTTCGATGCTTCCTCCTCGTTAAAAAAAAAAAAATATATATATATATGTATACACATACATACATGTGCACATGCATACATACATACACACATTCATGCACACATACAAACACACATACATGTATATATGTACATACCTACACATACCTATTTTCAAAAATAATTTAAAATAATCATATTAAAGAAAATAATCGCACAATTGAAAATAATCGAGCAATTAAAAATAATCATACAATTAAAAAAATTTTGGCAATTTAAAATAATCAAACAATTAAAAATAATTGGGCAATTAAAAATAATCATGCGATTAAAAAAAATTATGTGATTATATGATTATTTCCGATTATTTTTTTAATGGTTAGTAATCATGATTTTTTTTACAATTTTTTTAATTTAATCGATTATTAATTGTACGCTTAATGTAAGACAATTAAAATAATCATTAAAATTAAAAAATCCAAAAAAATTAATCATTATTAATTTTAATCGGAATTTAACAGGTCTGCTATGATTGTCCGTGAGTCTAACCGCCCGCCCGCCCGTCCGTAAGACCGTCCGTCTGTCTATCTAAAAAACTACACACGTTTTATTTTTGTTGACTTTTCCATACAAAAATATCTGTACATATTTTAGAATTGGATAACCAAGTATACATTCATGTAAGTATAATATACATACATACAAATCTAAAGCAACATTAGATTGTCTGTCCGATTTATACGTCTGCCAGTCAAACGGTCAGACTTTCGTTGGCTGTCGTTGTGTGGTCATTTTGGCAGAACTGCTAAACGATGTGAGCTCTCATTCCACAGAGGCTCGATGTGGGATACTTCAGATTTTATAAAATATTTACATACATACATATCTGTGGACATTTGGAAAAGCAACCTAAGTCTAAATTCGCAATTTTACAGGAAAGCAAAAAACAGTTTTGCAAGTACACAGGGTCTATCCATCATATATTTTCATAGAAGTAAGAGCGTGACATGATAAAACGATCTTCTGTTGTTCACTTCAAATTGAATTTTTCACAGTGTGCTAGAAGCGAATTATTTTGGTGGAAAAATCACGACGAAAACGGTCTTTGGGAAAGTTTTATGGACATTTTAAGTAACATTTTCCTCTTGTAACGAAAATCCTAGCTGATTCCCTTTCCGAGAAAAATCGAGTTTTCCATATTTTATGGGCATTTTTTTATTTACCCACTGAAATTTTTTATTAATCCTGAAATATCACATAATTTTCAAAATACTGTGCTGGAAAAGGAGAAAAATCACTCTCTAGATGCCGGTCAACAACCATTTCCATTTATAAATTCGATACAATCTTCAATATGATCCAATATCACATGGATTTTGAGGATTTGTTGGAGCTCTGTCGCCCGAAACTTTTTTCTTAAATCAACAATTAGCTAGTTTAGTTTCAAATGATCTCACTATAATTTTCGGTTTATTTATTTCAATTGATTATGTTTTCAGGTAAAAACAAAATTGACGCTAAACAATGTTGTAGTACTGCTAATCCACAAGTATTTAATGACGATAATGCAATTCGTGTTCTCGAAAAGTGTATACTTCCAGAATTACAGTTGCTGCAGGGGTATGTGAATTATTTATTTTGGCAAGGACTGGTTCCATTAGTTGGAAGAGAACAAGCTCTTATTTGGCCCAAAAAATTTTAACTGGTGGCAAAAAATTATCAAGGAGATACCTTCGAGGGGAATGCTTGCTGACAATTGTTAAAGCAAGCGGATGGATTAGATGATGTTGCTATCTACAAAGGAGTAGGTCTTTTGCGATTAGTACCCTTCATTTCGGCATTAAAAGCCATGGATCTCGTCGTCAATTGTTGTTTCGGAACTTTAGGAGAAGCAATTCATCGTGTGTTCCTGAAATACTGGAATTAGTATAGAATTAATCTGATTGAAGATTCCTTCTATTCAGTACAACTAAGAAGAGCTGTCATTGAATTTTCTTCTAATAACTTGTAAAAAATATTTTGGCATCTTTTAATTCATAGTTGCTGAATAAACGAATTAATAAGTTCATTTAAAAGAGATTAGATACACGCGATTCATTTTTTTTGGAAATTCTCATTGAAAAAAACACCAACTTATCTCAATTTAGGTTCTTTTTTATACTCAGCTGTACTAGTACACAGAGTATTATAGTTTTAATCACATAACGGTGGATTGTAACAGAGTGAAATAATCGAGATAGATATAGACTTATATATATCAAAATGATCAGGGTGAAAAGAGAAATCGATTTAGCCAAGTCCGTCCGTCCGTCCGTCCGTCTGTCCGTCCGTCCGTCTGTCCGTCTGTCCGTCCGTCTGTAAACACTCTAACTCGCGCAAAAATTGAGATATTTTGATGAAATTTGAAATGCAAGTTGGTATCGAGACTGGGACGGTTGGTATTGAAAATGGGCGAAATCGGACCATGACCACGCCCACTTTTCCTATATAGAAATAATCGGAAATTTGGTATCTCAGTCACTAATATAGCTGGAGCGATGAAATTTTACCCACGTGTTGAGCTCAGGCCCCTAGGAAGAAATTTTATGAAATTTTGGAAAATGGGCGGTGCCACGCCCACTTATTAAGGGTCAAACCTTGAAAGTTTTATATGTCATAACTCAGAAACCATTGAAGATATATCGACAAAATTTGGTACGCGTGATTTACTTACTTAGGCATACGTTTGGACGGAAAATAGTTAAAATCGGTTGACGGCCACGCCCACTTTTATATATGTATATTACAAAGTGACCTAATAAAAACATTTTAAGCGATATCTCTGTCAAATATAAAGATCTATCATTGAAATTTTATCGCGTAAGTCCAACTGCGGACATAAAACGAAAAACACAAAAATTTTGGAAAATGGGCGGTGCCACGCCCACTTATTAAGGGGCAAACATTGAAAGTTTTATGAGTCATAAATCAGAAACCGTTGAAGATATATCGATGAAATTTGGTACGCGTGATATACTTACTTAGTCAAATATTTGGACGAAAAATTTCCGAAATCGGTTGACGGCCACGCCCACTTTTATATATGTATATTACAAAGTGACCTAATAAAAGCATTTTAAGCGATATCTCTGTCAAATATAAAGATATATCATTGAAATTTTATAGCAGTAGTCCAACTGCGGATATAAAACGAAAAACACAAAAATTTTGGAAAATGGGCGTGGCACCGCCTCTTTTTATAAACAGGAATATACGAGATTTCTGAGCCCATAACTCGACAAATAATTTATATATAATGACGAAACTTGGTGTGTACACTTTCATTACTTGTGGTAATACACGCTCAAAATTTTAGCGAAATCGGTTGACGACCACGTCCACTTTTATATATGAGAACTATAAAGGGGCCTAATAAAAACATTTTAAGCGATATCTCTGTCAAATATAAAGATCTGTCATTGAAATTTTGTGGCATGACTTCCACAATAGACCGGAAACAACAAATAGAAAAATTTTGGAAAATGGGCGTGGCACCGCCTCTTTTTACACAAAGGGATATACGAGATTTCTTAGCCTATAACTCGACAAATAATTGAGATATTATGACGAAACTTGGTTTATACACTTTTACAACATGTGTTAATAGACACGCAAAAATTTATTGAAATCGGTTTATGACCACGCCTACTTTTTAAGAAAGATATTTCTGGAACACCCTTTGGGAATTTGTAACATGACATCTTTGTAACTAGAAGTCATAAAGGAATGAAATTTTGCACAAAGTATAATATTGATATGCTTAGTTGGATGACTGATAAAAATTTAGAAAATGGGCGTGACTACGCCCACTTTATGCAGCACTCGCTTTATATTAAGTGCACCGTGTTTCCATCAAACGCAAACAAACAATGAAAGCATACAGCTGAGTATCTAATGGGTACCCTGACATAATCCCAAGGGGCATAATCCCAAATTTTTTATTTGGGATTATGTCACTCCCCCTAGGGTGACATAATCCCAACTTTTTTACTTGGGCTTATGTCACCCTAGGCGTAGTGACATAATCCCAATTGGGATAATGTCATTTTCAAGCCCAAAAAAAAATTTCAGATTTTTTCTTAGATTTTATTACATTAAGCAAAAAAATTAAAGCTGACAATAAAGTTAATGTTGTTATACAATAATACATTGAGTATATGTATAAGATGAAATATGTACATATGTACTTAAATACACATGTTCTCAAAAAATTACTTTAAAACTAAAAAATTACGATAAAATTAAATATATTTACATATATACAGACTTTTTTCAATAAAACGATAGGTATATAAATATTTGTGTACATTTTATATATGTCTATAAAAAGATGAAAATTTGGAAGAAAAAATCGCGCGATTAATAGATCGATAGGTGTATACATATGTATGTACATATGTCTATAAAAAGATGAAAATTTGGAAGAAAAAATCGCGCGATTTTGATTCCAAATTTTCGCCTGGGGCGCTTTTTTTCTAATAGATCGATAGGTGTATACATATGTATGTACATATCGCACACTAAATCAAAAAGCGTTACAACTCAAAATTCAAAAAATTTCAGGAGAGGCAAAAAACTTTTTAATTTTTATAGGCAATGATATGGGAAAAGGCTACGTATAATAGTTATTTCTCAGTTAAAAAAGACTCTGATGGAAAAGATTTTTTGGCAGCCGCTAGAGATATATTCTGTGTACCAATTTATGGAAGAAACCCGATTACGAAAAATTTTGAGTTGTAACGCTTTTTGATTTAGTGTGCGATATGTCTATAAAAAGATTAAAATTTAGAAGAAAAAATCGCGCGATTTTTGATTCCAAATTTTCGCCTGCGGCGCTTTTTTTTTTAATAGATCGATAGGTATATACATATATATGTACATATGTCTATAAAAAGATGAAAATTTGGAAGAAAAAATCGCGCGATTTTTGATTCCAAATTTTCGCCTGCGGCGCTTTTTTTTATTTTAGATCGATAGGTATATACATATGTACATATGTCTATAAAAAATTTAAATTTGGAAGCAAAAATCGCGATTTTGCTTCGCACTAGTACCTACTCGAGTGATTTGGTGTTCTGGCTCCCTTTTATTTGGGATTATGTCACTCCCACATAGGTGACATAATCCCAAGTAAAAAAGTTGGGCTTATGTCACCCTAGGGGGAGTGACATAATCCCAAATAAAAAATTTGGGATTGTGCCACTTGGGATTAAATCACGGCACCTATCTAATGTTCGATTCCACTCGAACTTAGGCTTCCTTACTTGTTCAAATTGATTTTCATCAAAATTTTATAGAATTTTAGCCTCCTAATTGGAATTAAGTTCATTTGGCAAACTAAAATATGATAGAAAATCGACTTAAGTTGGTAATTAGGTTGGTTTTTCAAAAGCATATTGAAAAAAAATATGCCACCTAAATTAAATTAGGTTCTTTTTTAAAGAGGAATTCTTGCAATTTTTCTTATCACTTCTATCTTATCTTAAGTTAAGTGGCTTTTGCAAATGCATATGCGAAAAATATAGACTTAAGATGATTTTCGATTCATCATATCTCCTGAACCCGAAATGATATCATAACACCGATTAGACAGAAAGGAGCGTATTTTAAAATGTATCTTTATTAAAAAAAAAGCTGAAAATGCACTTAGGTCGACTTAGGTTGTTCTTTCAAATGTCCACAGATATGTATATGTGTTTTGCTTTTGTTTATCATGTTATTTACATACAGTGGAGAATAATAGTGTATAATTTATATTTTCGCACAAGGCAAGTATTTGCTTGAATTGCCAATTTTGTTATCACTTGTTAACATTAAGAGCGATTTCATCATCCAAATAGAAAGGAAACGTTATCATTACTTGAATTTTTTTAATAGATTAGGTATAACCATTGAAATGGAACTGTTCAGCACAGGGAATTGTAAAAGCAGAAATATTTTTCTTTTCTAAATCTAGACCCATACTAAAAATAATATCACAATAAAACCGCCGCCCATCCCCAATTTGTTGCCTCCTACCAAACACACTCATCACTTTTACTCCTTCCTGTAAGCTGCATGCAGCAACATACCTTGACAGTGCGACAGCAATGAAATGTGACAATTTATAAATTGTAAAATAGCTACAACAACACAGAACGACAGCACTCACTCACTCGCACTCTCAGCCCGCGTGGCAGCATCGATTGCGCCAACGTTTGCCGACTGTTGACGCGTTGCGGTCTCTGCTTTTTTCTGCCGACGTTTTTATTTCTTTATTTTTGTTTGTTTTGTTGTTCTTGCCACTGACTGTTGCTGGCTGCTGCTGTTGCTCGATGTTAATCCCTAAGCAGCAATTTATCAACAGTGAACAGTTGCAGACAAATTTTTGATTGCATTATATTTTGAAGTGTCTATGTACATATGTATGTATGTGTGTGTATTTATAAATTCGTGTGTTTGGTTGCGTGTGCCTATGTCCGAATTGCGAATGCTTATGCAGATTTGCTTTTCATGCCTTCTGATTGTTATTTTTTGGACTTTTTGTTGAATTGTTTTAAGATTTTTTGAATTTGTTGTTTTATTTATTTTTACTTCGGTTGTCCGATGATACATAATTCCTTAAAATTTAAAGCTGAAATGAATGTTACCAATCAAAGTGAGACTGGGTGGTTGTGGATATAATTCTTAGCTAAATGTTTTGGTCTGATAAAATACGTGTGTTTTAGAATTTTTCTATTAGAAAATTTAGGATTTTCATATATAGATCATAGTTTTGTAAATTTAAGATAAATAAATCAGTCGACTAATTCTGGTGGCCTGCTTTGAGCAGGTCGTAAAACCTTAATGTTCTGAGCAAGGTCCACAAAGTCTAGCATGGTCAGCATAAGCGCACTCAGAACGACGTCTAGCGAAGCTTCGTAGGCCATTCTAGATATCATGCCATTACAGCTCGCAGATCTTCAAGTGGCGGCCTCTTAGAGGTTTCAGCCGAGGTTTTTTGCCGCTCTACGTCAGCCCAAGGCCTAAGACAGTCGTCCGTGTTGGGCACAAAAGCCACCGGACACTCTTGTCTTTTGAACGATTAAAGCTTTCTACCAGGTAGTACGGACTGTTGTACTACTAAAATTGTCGCGACAGCAGCATCTAAGGAAATATTCCTAATAGGGATGATATACAAGGATTTATTCATCTTCAGCCGTAATTAAGTATCTTGGCTCTCACTCGTTCAAGTTTGCCTGTTTGCACCTCATATGTGTCCCGAGACAGGGGATATCGATGGCAATTGTAAGGCGGATGAACTAGCCAGGCAAGGTACTAACGAACAGGCTCTTCCTAACAAAGAATGCATACGTACGCAAGTTAATGCTTAAAAAAACAAATCTACTTAGCAAGTGATGGATGGAAACAGAACCCAGTATATGGAACATCAAGTCGAACCTGGTCAAAATGGGATCACAAACGATCTCGTCAAATATGTAGCCTGAGAAGAGAGAAAATCTCGAATCTGGTGGGGATACGCACAGGACACTGCCTCATCGGTAAAAATGCAAAGAGGCTAAGTGAACCCTACCGCATATGCTGCAGAAGCTGCAAGGCTGATGAGGAAAAGGAGGGAATCGAACACCTCATTTTCCACTGCCCGGCTCTTAACGACGCTTTATTGGAACTTCCATTTTGGATAGCTTATATAAGATCGCGGACGTCGTTGTAAAGGACCTTATCAGGTATTCAAACTGGTTCAAAAAGGAGGAGTAATCTGTTTTCTTGTGGAATCAAAATAGGTATCAAATAAAATATTTCCCAATATTTGAGAGAAGAAGCCTGATCTCTGAAGTGTTTTATATACTTACTAGAGTGCTGCCTACTGTCGAAACTCGACAGTTTTTCTAGATGTTTTCTTATGACGAAGGTGCAACTATAGTTTTTGTATAATTGTTTGTTGTTATTGTCACTGTTACTATTTTATTTTTGTTCCTGTTGATGCTGCACCTTTTGTTGCTAATGTCACTGCTACTATTTTGTTGTTGTCGTTACTCGTCTTCACAATTCTCCTACATATGTACTTCTATCTTTCTATTTCTGCTCTTTTCTTTCCTCAATTTCTTTCCTACTTATTTTTTCTTATCCTTCTTATTACTTGACTTTGTGTTTATGTTGTAGTGCTTTTGCTACTTTTTTATTTTTCTACTTCTTTGAAACTACACACCACTTCCAGCCAAACATGTTCACAATTGCATGGTAAGTTTGGTGAACATGCATGCGCATCTGCTGTGCTCAAAAGCATGCAACAACAACCACACGGCAATTTTCCAGCGACGATTGTGGACGTATTTTCCAACCAATTTTCATGAAAATTGGCGCAGTTCTATTTGAGAGCAATACCTTTCTAATGGTGTGCTTAGTTTTAAAATCGGTTCAGTAGTTTCGACGGAGAAGATGGAACAAAATTTATGTTAGCGTATTAATAATATAGATTTTAACTTTTTTGTTTACGCCGGGCTTTGTTGTGAATTTCTTTCTCTTTCTTTTTTATGCGCTACCGTAAGATAACCCATGTCCCATAACCCCATATCGTTTATCACAAAATCTACGTGCTTAATCAAAATGATAGATAAGGCATTCTGCTTCTTCATAAGTACCTACAGCAAAAAATACTTACAGATAAATTGAAGAAGCTTTGAATTATGTCGATTACCTAAAATGCTTTTCAATTCATTGCACACAAATTGTGGCTATAGAATGGAAACAAAAAAAAAACGAAAAAATAAAAAAGGCAAAGGAGAATGCAGATAAAAAGGAAAATAAGTTATAACGTAATGCAACAATAAGCGACAAATTTATGACCAACATTAACAAAGTCTTTACGATTATTGTCACACCTGAAGCCATATCACATGAGTGGACAAAACACATACAGCCAAACACACACCCATCAATGGCGGGGCAAGCAATTGAAACGATTTGGTTCGTAACTCAATCAACTGAAATGCGATGTGGAAAATCGTTTTTGTATTCGAAAAGCACGATTGCAACAAATCCAATAAACTTCAATTGAGTAGCGCACGCATACATACATACATACAGGCAATCACGAATGGATGGAGAAAGATCCTTTTGATTATATGTACACTCAAAAAAAAATTTCTCTAGATCAAAGACATAATTTTCCTTATTTTGAACACGCCTCCCAATACAAAATTTTCTTTGTTTTGTGTAAATTTTCTCAAAAATGTGGAAAAACATAAAAAAACATTCAAACAAATTCGTTGCCATGGGGATTTGTATGGGAATTTAATTTCTCAAAATTAAAGAAATCAAGTCTTCAAAACAAGGAAAGCTGGGAATGGAATGGCGCTTAAAGAATTTTTCATTATTTTAATGTATGAATTTTTTCAAAACAAGTATATGAAACCATGGTAACGCATGTAACAACAATATTTTATAAACCTTTTAACATCTTTTAAGGAAAATTTACTCAAAACAAAGAAAGTAGTGTTCAAAATAGGTAAACAATTTTTTTGACCCCTCCATATATTTTTTTTCTCTCAGTGTAGGTGTTTTTTTTTTTCAGGGAACGTAATGATGGTTATTTTTCATATTTATGTAAACATGAGTTAATCATTAAAATTGGATAGAAATAGAAATATGTATGCACATTAGGCCGTCTCGCCTTATAGGGACCAAAAAAGTCCACCCCCCTTCTATGATGCGTTTTTTGGCAAAAATTTCCGTTTTATTTTTTTCTTTTTATTTTATTTTTTATTTTTTTCTTGGACGCCACTAGATGTCGCCCAAATTAATTCTTTCATATCTTCCGTATTTATAGTCCGATCTCTAAGTCTAATACACCAATGTACATGGCTTGGAAGGTTGGTTTCTATTGTATAATCGGGTTAACCCTGTCCCTGCGCCATTGGGGTCACTTCTACTCCGTACTTAGTTGATACTCCTTAATGTACCTTTTTTATGCCTGTGTATTAAACTTGGTCAAAAATCATTAATCTTTTGAAAAATAATTATTTCGTCAGCTTCAGTAGAGCGCTAAATAAAACACAGGAATATATGTTTCTTGCTTGTTCTTGTTTCTTGTTTCTAGGTTCATTTTACAAAAAAAAAAAATTCTACGGAGACCCCTAATAAAATTTTATAGCGAATTATTTTCTAGAACATTTTAAACCTCTAGCGATCCTAAAAATCCAATTTCTTTCAGACTGTCAATAAAGGACTCCAAATGACTTTTTCGTGCTAGAGAGGGTGCTAGAGGGTTAAAATGTTCTAGACAATTGTTCGCCATAAACTTTCAGTTGGAGTCTCCTTTCAGTATGGCATCCATTATATGCATAAGAAGTGATATACTATATGGATGTGACATGAATATAGTTCTCTCTGTATGGCAAACAGGGCGGTTAACATCTCTTCTGAGTACTTCTCGAAAATCTCTCTTCACGTATTGGAAAAATTAATTCAATAAAAAAACATATACACTCAGAGAAAAAGCAAGCTAAATTTCAGTATAGCGGGCTTGAATCAAGCCGAAAACGTTATGAAAGTCTGTTAAGCTCGAAAATGCTAAAATCAAGAATATATTCTTATTTTTAGGATGATATTTCTTGAGAATAACAAGCTTATATAAACTTATTTTCAGCATTGCCCATGATTGGTTTGAGAATGTAAAATCTTATTTGAAGAATGTTCAACTTTGTTTTAAGAATATTTTTTCTTAATTTTCCACTTTTTCGAAATTCAAAATTCGAAATCATTTAACCCACCTCACAAAATAAAAAAAAAACAAAAGTGGTTATTTCAATGAATTGTATTTTAATTAGTTTTAGTTTCAGAAATGTGCATACGTATATGCATATACAGTAATATATATAATATACAATTCATATTTTACATACATATGCATACTTTACATATATAAATGTATATATTCCGCACACATCGTATATTATAAAATTATAAATATTTACATATTTATGCAAAAATAATTGATGCCCAATGCACATGATACGTAGGCCTGTGTAAAATCGGCTCCAAATAAATGCCATCCATGGTAATGAAAACAAATGGAATGAGCAATTTTTGTTTGGGTTTCTTCATTTGATGGAAAGTGGCCGATAATAGTTCCATGCCCGATAGTTCTTGTGCCGATTGTGAACCTTTAAGGGGATCCAAGAAGATGGCAATAATGGCAATGCGCAGTAATACAAGATACATAGATAAACCATTGATACATACTTTGAATTTTTCATTGTCTGGTGCACGATTCAAGCTGCCATGACCATTGGAGCCATGCACACAAAAGTTGGCGCCGCAAAACTTCAAATCCTATTAGGAGATGATGGTATTGGAGTCCTCGCCAGTGCCATGAGCGCCACTTCAAACCAGTGCAAATTCACTTCTCTTATTTTCCATTTCGTGCATTGTATGTATGTATGTATATTTTTCTTTTTTTTTTGTTAAACAAAAGTTTTCTTTTGAACAAAAAAAACTAAGACTATTGAAAATTATGTACATACATATGTATGCATGTATGTATCCTTTCAGAGAAAACTTACACTACATAGTATTCTTAAACTAAGAATTTAATTTTTAAATCGAAAATGTTATTCTTAAAAAATATTTTTATATTGCTTCAAGAATGCAATTCCGGTTTCAAGATTGGAGAAACTTAAATTTTATATATTTTTCCTTAATTTCAGTAGTTCTTAAAACAAGTACGGCATAGCTTGATTTTAGCCCGCAACTTTTCTCTGAGTGTATTACTTGCAGTCCTTGCACTTCCTTTCACTTTCACCCGCGCTTACATAAAATATTGCTACATGCATATATACATAGATAAAACAATGATGATTGAGTCCAGCTCACAAATGTCCGGTCACCAAATACTACATACATACCAACTCGTAGATATGCCGCATCGATATTTATCAGCAACAACTGGCAAAACGCTGGCCGAACCGAACCGAACACAACACACATGAAAATTACAATTTATTGGACTTTTCCTGCAGCAGCCAGGATAGGTATGTTAGAGTGGCTATCTAAGTAACTGTCACACACAAACACGCACTCATACACCCGCACACCAAAGATTTGGCGGAAAAAAGTGCACATTGTTAACTGCGGAGATTTATTGCCTAATAATAAAGGGATTGGGACACTTTCAGCATAATTTATTGCACTCTTTTAGTTGGCCATAAAAGAAAAAAAATGTAACCAGCAGCCGGAAAATGGTGGGAGTTTAAGTGGCAAGCAGTTAGAGAGAGAGAGAGAGGGGAGAGTGCAGCGCATGGTTAGTATGACTGATTTTACACGAGCTAAAAGTGGCCACTCTGTTGAATTATAATTTGCGGCCTACCAGCGCGGCAAAGCTGGGCGTGGCATGTCAATTTAACCGAAATGATTAAAGTTAATACCTGGGTAAATAAGGTTAAGTGGGTGAGCAAACGAGGGCGAACCTCTTTTCTACTCACTATGTACTAACTGTCCACGAATTTAATTGAAAGCTTTGGACAATTTGCTGAACAAATGTAGGGGCTTAGCGTTTGTGCGTCCCATAAGTGAATGCTTACCGTAAGCTACGTCAATTCATTTACTTTACTTGTTTTATTATTGCAATAATTGAGGGATTGAAAGCTTGCTGCTGGGCGTACAGTTTGAGCTGGCAGGTAGAAAGTTTTTGCTTTTTGTTTGTGTAGTAAAAAGTTTATTTTAGTTGAGTAGTTAGTTGGCTTGTGTTTGATGTTGATTTGCATATTCATAAACAAATCAAATAAAACGTAGCAAATCGAGTTAGAGACGGAGTTTATAATTTAATAACGCTGTAAAGATAGTTTCGGACAATCAAACAACAACACCAACAAAATTTGCATATTCATACGAGTTTTTCTATAAAATCCCTGCAGGGAACTCAATAACTAGTGAGCAAAATTTCTAGTTCCGAACTAGCGATAAGGTGTCAAACATGAACTAGGTCAATTGTAGTTAGACGCTCACCAGTTCAGAAGGAGTGAATTGAGTGACCATTATAAGACATACTTTGATTCGAAGTGACAAAAATTCTATGAAAATTTTTCGTTCGTTCAGTTGCCGTCGGCTTTGTATATTTCTGCAATTCTCAGATGTTTAGTGAAGCATTTTATATAAAGAGCATTCTAATTGCATCTTGCATGAAATGAAATGTTCCCCTAATTATGCTTTTCCGATCCCTCATGCTTATTTTTAATCTTTTTTTATTTTATTACTTTTTAATTATTATTGTAAATTTTTATAAAATAACAAAATATTATTTAAAAAAAATTAAAAAAAATTATCATCCACCTTGACACCGACAGGATTCGAACCCGCGCACCTCAGATTGAAAGGCACATGCGTTAGCCAGTAGGCCATCGCACCACTCGATCGAAGTGTGTCAAAGGCTGCACTTAAGCTGCGGATGTAAAACTGTAGAATTTGTAGGTACTTGTAGCTAGTTCAGAACTAACGAAATTGTGCCAATAAACGAACTAGTGTAAACTGTAGAATTTAATACTAGTTCGGAACTATCGAAAATGTAGTGCAGAGAGTGACAATTGACACCGCCTAGGACATCGCCGTGTTAAATTCGCCAGTTGATAACATGCAAAAGAGATTTAGCTCGGACTAGTAGTGTCGAAAAATGCACTAGAAGCGACCTAGTTCGGAACTAGAGATTTCCCCTACAGAGATTGTTTGAACAAAATCAAAGTTTGTAGCGACGCAGGTATGCATGTTGGAGAAAGGTTTTTAAATAAATTGAAACTATTTACACTGTGCAATAGCACTTTTGGGAGCGGAGTAATTTCCACACAGGGCGAAAATCTACTATCCATATCGTAAAACCCCCAACAGTTTTGCTTCGTGAAGTCAAATTTTGTTTGTTACCTTTTTAAATTTGCGAATTTTTTTCTGAGTAATTTTTAAATAAGTGAAAAATGGGTTAAAAGACATATCGTATAGAAATATATTGTTAGCAAATATACAGTAAAATTGCACGATCTTTAGTTTCATATAATACCTTAGCCCTCTAACCGCTTCACGAAGGCGTCGCACACTGGTCAGCCCCCATACACAAAAGTCAAAAACGTTGGTGCTTGAAAAAGAAACTTCTGTCATGCATTTCCGTGGGAAATATATTGAATTTTATGGAAAACCTCCTTCTATACGCAATAGCCATCATTAAATGTTACTTTGGCTGATTTAAAGTCAACACATTTGAAAAAAATTTTTTCTGGTAAAAGTTTATGTAACTAAGTGTATTATGATTTTTGCGATATTTCAAGTTTGAGTGTTAAAAAAAATGCGGATAACTATGGAAACGCAAGAAAAACGTATGTTTCATGATTTATATCTATATTCTCTCTATATTTTCTTCTAATGTCCTTTTGACCTATGAAGTCGTTTTCACATAATTAAGTCACCTAACCAAGTTTTTCGCCCAAAATATCCTTTTTGTTTCACAAGAAAAAAATCGCCAAAAATAAAATATTTATCGGATCTCTGTGATATTACGCTTAAAGTCTTTGCAATTAAACGCGGAAATTTTTAAAGTAATAAAACTTTCCAGATTTTTACAACTTTTTATAAAAACTTAATTTGAAAATCAAAATTTTTTCAAAAATCGCAAAAAATCCACAAAATTTTGACTTTGACCAGTTTTTAATAGACCACTACAAGTTGTATGTCGTTTGAAGCGTATTTTAATTGCCTTTCGAACGAGAAACTGCTTGCATTTATCGCATTTGTAACTCCAGAGAAAATAATTTTTGAATGAAGTGATAACAAAAAAACACAAAATTACCGTTATCTCAAAAACCTAGCTATACAAAAAATTAAAAAAAATAGTTCCAAACTCAGCAGGTCAATTCCTATCCTCCCCCATTCCTGGTTTTCTTATTTTTTTTGGCTGTAAACTAGCGTTAGTGGTGGGCGTGGATTACAACATATATGCTTTTAATTTTTCTGAAAGATGAGTCGTATAGTGGGACACCAATGTGCCAAATTTGGTTTCGGTAGGTCCATCCGTTTCCAAGAAATTGAGTTTTGTCCCACTCTCCATACAAATGAGACCAGTGTGCGTCGGTTTGGTCCCTTTTTTATTAAGTCCGAAAAATAGTATTAGAGGATTACAATATATTAGAAAAAAAGTATTTGTACAATGAACGTAAAAGACCTCTTTCGTTCTGTGTGGGAATTATTCCGCTCCCAGACAACAACCCTCAATATGTGTCACAGTGTTATTTATTTAACTGAGGTTTTCAGTCAGCAAACAAAATTACAACTTCAACTAAAGACATGTAAAATTAAGTGGAGTCGTAACATTGGGCTTGGTTAAAAATTCGAAAACGATCGTTTGCTTTTCGCTTTTCCTTCTTTATCTATGTATTCCTGTGCTGCGAAGTGTAGCCACAGTGGCAATCATCGGCAGTTCCCCAATGCCGAATAAACAGTCACAACCCAGCAAACACAGTCTCTAAAGTTAGAAATTTTGACGAGATTACCTTAGATAACTAGTGTAATTCTCTATATATTCTCAAATCGATAACTAGGGTTGAAAACTATACTAGCATTCGATTAGCGAGTGATTAGAAAAGGAGCCAAATCTCACGCCTTTTATCAATTCTCAATATATTTCTGTGATATATTGAATATACATACATATATTGAAATTAGATACTAAAAATTGGTAAAGTTAATATTACCGTACTACAATGTTTTCCATTAAAAAGTACAAGAAGTACCTTTAATTTAAATAATAAGACTGAGTTTTGTATAAATTTCAGTTCTTATAAATGTGGTAAACATATACATGTCAATATATGTACTCATATGCAATTTAGGCACATATTGCGTTAATAAAATCTAAACAATGAAGAAATCATGTAAAAGGAGACAAAGCTTTGTTTTTCATTTCAATTGGAAGTATTTGCAAATTCTGATTAGAATCTCATTAGAGAACTACATTAGAATTCGATTAGAGAATTATAATTTTCTCGATTTGAGAATTAGGTACCCTTTTGTTTGAGAACGCTATGATTCTCGATAGATTTTCGAGTCGTCCTCTAACGTTAGAGGTTTGAGAATGAGGCTAGTTCTCGAGTCATTCTCAAATCGATAACTAACCTCAGTGTTTGTTGGGAAGCACTTCCCTGCAGTTAATTCGTTTCACTGCTGAATGATCATTGATGACTCCTTGTTGAATATTCATCATTGTCGTCATAACTGAGTACAAATTCTATTTTTTTTATTTTTTTCTGAGGAAAGCAAACCATTTATATGAAAAATTCAGCAGTCTTTATATGAAAGTATTCACTGATGCCTCCTCGTCATAGGTGAATTGAATTAGTGATTCATTAAGGATTCATTGCGGATTTTTACTGCAGGTTTCTTGACCTGAATCGTATCTTATATACATATAGTCTTATATACATACAGTAGCACATCCCGCACCCAGCATAGATAATTTATTTTTACAAATACCACCAATTGCTTCTAGGTTAGAATCGTCCTGCTACTAAATATGCTCCATACATAATTCTTTTCTCTACAGAGACGCCATTCTTTTATTTAATCCATATTTCCTAAAATAGACCAATTCTGCAAAGTTGAAATATTGAAAGTGTGGAAGAATACAAAGGGAAAAATTCTGTGCTCTAGCAAAATACTGCACACGTGTTAAATCATTACCAAGCGTTTGGAAAAGGGAAGTTGAAATCGATATGCTGCCAAAGGTAATTATAGAGGACAAACGAAAAACAACAACAGCAAAATTAAATGTCATTAAGCAGCCGTTATATGCGTATACTTACATACTTGCTTATGTACATACGTGTGTATTTAGTTACGGGTAGTAAAGTTTGTTTAACTTTTTGCTCTCCACTTGACTTAAACGTCAATAATGCAACTTTATCGACGTACATATGTATATGTATATATGTAGCAGTGGCGGGCCTAGCATTAATTGTCTGGGTAAGCCTACACTCAAAAAAAAAAAGTTACTCAGATTATGAAAAAATGTGAATGATTCGGCGACAGACATTTTTTAATTGTTTTGAATACAATTTTCTTTAAACGTGGTTTTATTTCTTGATTTGAACAAAATTGTACATCAAAACAAAGAATCTTGAGGTGATTGATAAAGGGTGTCGCACAGGAGTCAAAGTTCACATAACCATATGGTACCCCTGTGCGACACCCCTTAACCGTCTCCGATCAGGACAAATTTGTATATTTGGTATCCCAGAGTACAAGATTATCGATTTTGGCTATCAGATAAACAAAATTAATTTAATTTTTTGCTCTCTATATGGTAATCTGAATTTTGACCTCTCTGCGACACCTCTTAACCGCTACCGATCGGGACCAAAATTTATATGTGGTATTTTCGACTCTATGTATTAGCATCGTCCTAGGTGGTGAGATTGAGGAAACATAATATAAAATTTGTCTCCATATATTTGGGGAACACCCTAATGTACATGCAAATGTAAATATCAAACTGTGAACAGCACTATTGAATATCAAATCACGAATGCCACATCCAGGTTGATGTGAAAAATAAAAAAAGTGGTTTGCTACTTTTTTAAATTTAACTCTGAAAATAAGCAATTGACTTCTCTTTAGAGAAAGTGAGAAAACAAGCTACGAGTGTGTTATTCTGTTTTCAAAGCCTCATGAAAGCTCATGTGTGGAACTGTTACAGCGTGCTCACTAAACCAGGTTGTGCTGTGATTTTCTGTACAAACAAAATATATGTAAATGTTGTTGGTGGGCCAACGCGTCATGAGAATTAAGTAATAACTGAAAAACTTAAATAGCAAACACATTTCAAGCCTAAAGTAACCAGATTTTAAAAAAAATTCGTAAAATGAAATGAACGAAAAGATTTAGGCAAGCCGGGCTTTTCGGCATGTATGAAGCATCCGCCACTGATATGTACATACATATGTGTATTGCACACATAGCAAAAGCAATGCCTCACATTTTGTAATCGATAACTACGTAAAGTAAATAGTTTCCATTGTTATTATTTTTTCGTATTATAGCGAGACAGCGGTGATTTTGACGTTTTAGGCTAAACGATATTTTGTTCACTTGACATGTTTACAGTGCGAGTTTTTTATACTCAGCTGTACTAGTACACAGAGTATTATAGTTTTGATTTCCTAACGGTGGATTGTAACAGAATGAAATAATCGAGATAGATATAGACTTATATATATCAAAATGATCAGGGTGAAAAGAGAAATCGATTGAGCCATGTCCGTCCGTCTGTCCGTCTGTCCGTCTGTGAGCACGATAACTCGCGCAAAAATTGAGATATTTTGATGAAATTTGAAATGTAAGTTGGTATCAAGGCAGGAACGGATGGTATTGAAAATGGGCGAAATCGGACCATGACCACGCCCACCTCCCCTATATAGTAAAAATCGGAAATTTTGTATCTCAGTCACTAATAGAGCTGGAGTGATAAAATTTTACCCACGTATTGAGCTCAGGCCCTTATGAAGAAATATGGTGAAATTTTGGAAAATGGGCGGTACCACGCCCACTTATTAAGGGGCAAACATTTCAAGTTTTATGAGTCATAACTCAGAAACCGTTGAAGATATATCGATGAAATTTGGTACGCGTGATATAATTACTTAGGCAAATGTTTGGATTAAAAATTGCCAAGATCGGTTGACGACCACGCCCACTTTTATATATGGGTATTATAAAGTGGCCTAATAAAAACATTTTAAGCCATATCTCTGTCAAATATAAAGATATATCATTGAAATTTTATGGCAGGAGTCCAACTGCGGACATAAAACGAAAAATACAAAAATTTTGGAAAATGGGCGTGGCACCGCCTACTTTTAGAAGCAGGAATATACGAGATTTCTGAGCCCATAACTCGACAAATAATTGAGATATAATGACGAAACTTGGTGTGTACACTTTTATTACCTGTGGTAATATATGTTAAAAATTTTATCGAAATCGGTTGCCGACCACGCCCACTTTTATATATGGGTATTATAAAGTGGCCTAATAAAAACATTGTAAGCGATATCTTTGTCAAATATAAAGATAATTCATTGAAATTTTGTGGCATGAGTTCCACAATAGACCAGAAACAAAAAATATAAAAATTTTGGAAAATGGGCGTGGCACCGCCTCTTTTTAGACAAAGGAATATACGAGATTTCGGACCCCATAACTCGGCAAATAATTGAGATATTATGACGAAACTTGGTTTATACACTTTTATAACTTGTATTAATAGACACGCAAAAATTTATTAAAATCGGTTTATGACCACGCCTACTTTTTAACAAAGATATTTCTGGAACACCCTTTGGGAATTTGTAACGTGACATCTCTGTAACTGGAAGTCATAAAGGAATGAAATTTTGCACAAAGAATAATATTCATATGCTTAGTTGGATGACTGATAAAAATATTGAAAATGGGTGAGGCTACGCCCACTTTATGCAGCACTCGCTTTATATAAAATACACCGTGTTTCCATCAAACGTAAACAAACAAACAATGAAAGCATACAGCTGAGTATCTAATGTTCGATTCCACTCGAACTTAGGCTTCCTTACTTGTTTCTTTTGTCTTTCGATGGGTGCAAAGCGGCAGTGGCAGTGTGTGTTTGCCGTACTCTGCTTTAGTAGCTGTAAGTAAAAAAGAAATGATTGATGACATCTTCCGATTCATATATTGACGAGACACTGATCAAGCGCTGACTGACTGACAGACATTTTTGTTGGAGGAGTGAGAAGCATTTAACGAGAATTGCTGTAGTCACTAAATGCAAGGACATTAGCGATGGACTAGATATGGGTACGAGGATATTCGATTTTAGCTATTTAAGTTAAGCTAAAAAGTACATAACTACATAAATATGTATGTATATAAGCATTTGCTAAAGCATACAAGGCATGTAATTTGATTTTTTTTTTGTTATCGCGACATAAGCGTAGAGGCGTTGCTGCTTGTTTGCTTGTCTACTCAACTGTCATTTGCCATTAGAGAGCTCACGCGGCAAGGTGAAGCTGATAAATGATGAGCAACAGCTCGAGTCTGGAAGAAGCAGCGCAAGGATATTGAACTTGATTGAATTTGTGCTTAAAGTTGGCACACTTTTGTTTTTGATGTGCTTTGAAATTATTTTGGATATTAAAATTCAATGCTTTCTTCTCCACTTAAACATTTTTTGTTAAGATTAAAGACCTGCTTTTTAGAGTACATAGAAATCATTTTCAAAAATCCAGTAATTGTAGAAAAAATTGGATTCTATCTAGAATTAAACTTTCTCACAAATTTTTTCCTTTTGATTTGTATTTGATTTATTTAATGTAGCTCTAAATTTTAAAGCTTTTAATTTTATAAATTTTCTTATTTTTGTATGAACTGCTACAGTTTTTTGACCTCCAATAAGAAATCTTGAAATTTATGTTATCCATTATAATTTTTATGCATATTCACATCCCTCATTTCACGTTTATTTCACGGAAATTGTTCTTCACTTGAGTGCCCATGCATAATTTCGCATTTCATTGAAATTTTTCTTTTCTTTTTTTTCAAATTAAGCACACATTCTACTATTGAGCTTGTCCAGTCAGTAAAAAAGAAGACATTCGACATTCGTTGGCCTTTAAATTTGCTGTAAGTATTTGTACATTGTATGTGGGCATAAAATTTCATATAGATACCTTCTTCAGCTCTTACACACCGAAAAACTCAATGTCCTCTTTGTGAAACCATCAATGGTTTATGATTTTATGCCAATCGACACCGCCCCATGGCCACGCTTTGTAATCAAACTGGCACACTCGTAAATTTACTGACAGTCGCATATATATAAATGCGCATATATATACATATGTAGGTATGTATAGTTTCAGTATAGGTACAGCTTCAATATACTCCACCTCCACTACCTACTTACGCATGGAACACTCTGTCTGTGCCGCAAATGTAATGTAATCAATGGCTGCCAAAATCCAAATCATATTTCCTTCATTGACCGCAAAATGTGTCTTTTGTGCTTGGAATACACGCACATAATCCAACATACATACATACGAGTAAATCACACGTGCTCGCTGATTTTTCACATATAAATTCAATGCCTTTTGTATAGAGATACATAAATGCATATGAGTGTATGTGTGTGTTTTCCATTTCACATAACCCTTTTATTTCATTTTGATTCATTTTTCTTTGCTTTTTTTCGAACAGATTTATGGCACGCCCTTTCCTTTTCTACTTGACCCACACTCACTGCGCCTTTTCCTTGGCCGCATACAATCAATACATGCGAGTAAGTGTATGCGAGCATTTCTTAAATCGTGTAATTTATAAAAAACGAAAAATACGAAAATATAAAAATTATTGGTCTGGACATATGCAACCTCGACGCAGTTATCATAAATAAAATAAAATACTCGCCTCATGCATACATTTCATGCAAAGGTTTCACCGCAATTCTGTGGTTGATTTTAACTCGGTTTCACCTTCTTTTCCGGTAAATGTGAGTCACACACACACACAAATGCAGTCAAATCCTACAACGCCAGTAGGAATTTTTATAAGCGCAAATTTGAATGCACTTATTTGTCGGAGCTTTTGTTTCCAACCGCCACGATCACTGAGATTTTCAAAATATCGCAATGCAAAAAAAAATGATACGGCGGGCTTTGCTGTGCTGTAAATTAAATTTATTTTTAATGCAAATCACTGCAGAAGTCCTTTTAGAAGGCATCTAAGTCCTGCGTTTCTTGCTGGGTCACTTGTATCCCTCCACTATCGTATGTATAGACATACCTATCCGCAGATAAAAACGTCTGTTCCTGTATAGTTATTGCCACCCTTTGGCTGCCATTCTCATAATACAAAGTTAAACGTGAATGCATACGTTGGCAATTTCAATTTTTATTGACAGAAAGAACATCTTTTATGGATGTCTTTTGTTAAAAAAAAGGCAACGTCCAGAAATATGATTCTTACATACGTACATACATAGGTACATATCGTCGTTTAAACTTCATAACCACCTAAATGAGACTTTCATAACCGCATAAATAAGCGAAGTTTGTGCCAAAAATTAAAATTTAAGTGCTGACGTTGAACTCTATGACTTCAGAGCTGAAAAGGATATTAGTTATAAGATGCTTCACAAAGAGCAAATTTATGGCATGGATGGATGGAGTTGAGCGCCAGTAGTTAAAGTTAGGCAAATATAAATTTTTCTATATGCGTTTATGAAACCTTCATTTAGGCGGTTATGAAGTTTAAACTACGATATGTGGGTAAGTATGTTTAAGAATAACATTTAACCGCATAGTTCGTATACCGCATTTGTACCATACGCGCATAGGATTTGATTATAAACTACATGTATTACATGCATATTTTTGTAATAATGATATAAATTTAGTTGGATGTGAATATTTGATGGAATACGTGCAAAAAATTTATAAGAAATATTGTTTAACATAAAATATTTATGTACATATGTATAAACCTGCTTGTATAACAATTGCAAAGTGTTATAATATTTTCTGATAACTTTAAAATAAAAATGAAATCAAATCACTACTTACCCTTTTGCTATAGTTACACTTATAATCTGCATAAGTTCCAAATTAATCAGAAACAAATTGCTTTAACGATTCAATAGATTAAGTTAGGTTAGATTAGACTGGCTGGTCGTTAAGGGCCTCACATAGACTGAGTGAGTCTGTAGTGTTACCAGAAAAGTTCTCGAACATGAACACCTTTACACTAAAAGCCTTAATTCAGACTGAAGAACAATTCCGTTCCTTTGGCAAATACCAAGAGTTTCTTCTTGGATACCGATTCAAGATCGCTAAACGGCTTGCCCTACCAGACGTAGCCTTATCTTAGAAAAGGCAATGCAGGAGATAAAAATGTATCCGTCCTATTCGTAAGAGCTTACAGACTAGCAGCCCTGCTGTCCTCCTTATTGCTACACTGAAATAAATTTTAAACTTTTTGGTCGATATATAGGACACGACTGAAAAATTATTAAAATTTAAACTTTGAAACTTTGATTTTCAAAAGTTTAAAATTTAAACCTTTTTTTGGTTTAAATTAAAAAAAAATGTCTGCTCCCAAATCCTCTTCATGCTTTTCCCTATTGTATCTTCTTTCCTATTCTCTTTTTCTCTTTTTCTTCCATATTGTTCTTCCCTATCCCCTTTTTCTCTTTTTCTTGCATATTGTTCTCCCCCCCCCCTCCCCCAACATCCCCTTCATCCTTTTCCATATTGTATCTTCTTTCCTATCCTCTTTTTTTCTCCTTTTTTCCATCTTCACTTTATCTGTTTCCATAATTATTTTGTGTTTCATTGTTTCTCCATTCAAACAACGCCACACAGTCGTTCATTCAAATTGTCTAATAATTTTAATATTATAATATTGTTCATTTCTCGAAAAAGCAAGTTGGAATTTCAAATCAGAAATTAAATTTTTTTTTGTTGAAATAAAATCTTACGACCAATGAAAGTTTAAAATTTTAACCTTAAAAGTTTAGATGAGAAAAATTTTAAGATTTAAACCAAAAAACTATGAAAATTATTCCAAAAAATACTTAGAAATATTTAAACATTTGTAAATTAGGATTTTAAACCAAAAATGAGTAAGAAACTTTTAAACTTCCGAAGGTTCAAAATTTAACCCAAAAAAGTTTTAAAATCCTTTCAAACCAAATCAAAGTTTAAAAAATACTAGAGTGCTGCCTACTGTCGAAACTCGACAGTTCTTCTAGAAGTTTTTTTGTGACTAAGGTGCAACTATAGTTTTTGTATAATTGTTTGTTGTTATTGTCACTGTTACTATTTTGTTGTTGTTCCTGTTGATGCTGCTCCTTTTGTTGTCGCTTTCACTGCTACTATTTTGCTGTTGTTGTTGTTGTTGTTGGTGGTGTTGTTGTCGTTAATCGTTTTCATAATTCTCCTACCTACTTCTTTCTTTCTATTTCTGCTCTTTCCTTAATTTCTTTCCCATTTATTCTTTCTTATCCTTCTTATTACTTGACCTTATGTTTTTGTTGTAGTGCTTTTGCTACGTTTTTACGTTTCTACATCTTTCAAACTACACACCACATCCAGGCAAACATGTTCAGAATTGCATGGTAAGTTTGGTGAAAACGCACAAATTCACCTACATATGCTTGCGCATTGAGGCAGCTCTGTAGTGTTCAAATGCATGCAACAACAGCCACACGGCAATTTTCCAACGAAGATTGTGGACGCATTTTCCAACCAATTTTCATGAAAATTGGTGCAGTTCTATTTGAGAGCAATACCTTTCTAATGGTGTGCTTAGTTTTAAAATCGGTTCAGTAGTTTCGACGGAGAAGATGGAACAAAAGTTATGTTAGCGTATTAATAATATAGATTCCTATATTTATAACAGTGTAATACTTCTACCTGACAGACAATACAGTGATCCGACAGCCTTATACTAGTACTGATATTCAGTTCACTGCAATAAACGGCAGCTCCTACTCCTTCTGATATCTTAGACCCATCCGTATATACATACATGAATGATGTCTTCCTCTATATCTGCACGCCTCCGCCAGCCCTCCGCCTCTATTGTGGCGATAATTGGCGCGTACCACCTATCACCTATTTGGTGTTTTTTGCACAGCACACTTATATACCAATCGGCGGGCATGTGCTTGTCTAAGCATATTCTGTAGAAGACCGGGAATTTATAGAACAAATAATATACAGATATCCTGTCTTGTAGTTAACTTTTCTTGCAAACTCCGCTAGCAATAAATGGAGCTTGTTAAAAGAGTATATAATAGAACACATTACGAGTATACACTTTTGTTTGAAATAAAAAGGAAAAGCCACATGTGTTCTCTATTAAATTTTATTAGAAATTGCTTTGTTGCAACGCTACTAAAAATACAAAATAAGTAAGTATAAAAGAAAATTAATAATTCTGGTACTTACATAGAAATCGATACCAGAGTGTAAAATCAGTTTCACGGTATGCTAAGAAAGTTGACCGTATAACAATGGTGAAAGAAGCAAGAAAATACATCAAAAGTGCTTTATGTAAAAACTTTTAACACTTGGCACGTCAACAAATAACAAACAACAACAACAACAAGAATACAATAAACTCATACAATAACGAATGGGTCAGCAGTTGCACTTCATTGTCATTTATGGACTCACATGTGAAGAGAAATCAAAAATATTTTATATGCAAAAATGAGCCCATAAGAAAAGTTATAAAAAGAATTCAACATTTTACAATAACCACAACAACAAATGCGAATAATGGTATCATAAAATAAAATACATGCTTATGAAAATCAAAATAGATTTAAATATGAATGAGAATATTCAATGTTCAATCTCTTCATCAAAATGTATGCCATGAAAGAGGTTACTGATTCCGTGAGGATTAATACAATCTTTTTGAAGTACCGCGACCACAAAAAAAAATACAAAAAAATATCTAGAATTTCTTACAAAAAGCAACAACAACAAATGTTAGCAAAGGTATAGCAGCATTTGGAGTCGGAAATGTAGACAAACGAACAAAGGCATATGTATGAGATGTATTGAGCATGAGATGCAGCGCTGTTGTCCAGGCGTTGGAGCAGCCAAATAACAAAATGTGACGTGTGTGTGATCTGAATGCAAGATAAAATGATTACCCTTTTTTATTTCAATGCGATTATTCTTACTTATTTTTGTTTGGCGCTTTTTTTTTGCATTTTCGCTTTCACTGCTTGCCAGCCAGCCAGCCAAGCCTTGAAACATTCTCATTGTCGGCGCTTATGAGGTGGCAGCCCGGCCAAGGCGCACTGCCTGTGCTGGTCAGCAGTTGGCGGGATGTTGATAATATATTGTATGTAGTACTTTTTTTTTTAGTTTTGTATTTTATTGTTGTTGTTATCACAACTCTTTTGGCTTATTGTACCTACGTGTTTGCTTAGACACCGCGCTGTTGTTGTCGGCGTCGCTGTTGGTATTTCCGGCTTGGACTTTTTCCGGCTGCCATTTGTTGAAATGGCTCGGCAAAGAAAATAATTTGCAATTTTGGTTTTTTGTATATATACATACACACATATAAAAGATGCTTGGTTTGCTTAGTTAGTTACTTTATTGTCCTACAAGATGTTGTAGGGAATACAGTGTGCTGAGAGAATAATATTTGCTCCAGCAATATACCATTTTTCTTGAAAATTGAAATAGGTCTTACGGCAAATCACATTTTCTTTTTTACTAAATTTCACCACTGTAGTCCTCTATTCTTTGTATAGACCCTTTTCCAAATACATATCTTTGACATTACTACCTCGTTTTATTACAATTTGACAATACAATCATCAGCAAGAGCAATGATAACACTAGCAACAAACCAAATGTGTATAAACATGTGTATGCCACAATAAGCAACATCATCAGCAACACATTGTGCCAGCAACATTTAGGTGATACCAGAGTGTATTATACACAGTGTAATGATGGGTGTTGACGCGATGGACTGCCAAACAGGGATTGCAAATAATCGTTATTTTTTAAATTTTGACTAAAAAAATCATACTGAAGGAGAAATGCTAAACGCAAAAGAAGTACACAGATGTAATCACCGTAACGCAGACTACCTTATAAAAAAATGTATTTTTAATCATTATTTTCAGAGTTTTATTTTCTGCTCAGAAAATAAAAGTTATTTCTTGAGTTTTATTTTTTCCTCAGAAAATAAAAGTTATTTCTTGAGTTTTATTTTTCCATCAGAAAATAAAAGTTATTGTTTGAGTTTTATTTTTCGATCAGAAAATAAAAGTTATTTTTTGAGTTTTATTTTTCCCTCAGAAAGTAAAAGTTATTTTTTGAGTTTTATTTATCGATCAGAAAATAAAAGTTATTTTTTGAGTTTTATTTTTCCCTCAGAAAATAAAAGTTATTTTTTGAGTTTTATTTTTCGATCAGAAAATAAAAATTATTTCTTGAGTTTTATTTTTCCACCAGAAAATAAAAGTTATTTTTTGAGTTTTATTTATCGATCAGAAAATAAAAGTTATTTCTTGAGTTTTATTTTTCCACCAGAAAATAAAAGTTATTTTTTGAGTTTTATTTATCGATCAGAAAATAAAAGTTATTTACTGAGTTTTATTTTTCCCTCAGAAAATAAAAGTTATTTTTTGAGTTTTATTTTTCGATCAGAAAATAAAAGTTATTTTTTGAGTTTTATCTTTTTGCTCAGAGAATAAAAGTTTCTTCAGTTTAACTTTAGCTGCAGCTGTCGATTTTGCAACATTAAAACGTAGGTAAACTTTATAACCAAAAAAATTAAAAATTTATTTAATTACTTTACTTATTTATATGGCAAAATCTACAATTGCAGCCAAAATTAAACTGAAAAACTTTTATTCTCTGAGCAAAAAAATAAAACTCAGAAAATAACTTTTATTTTCTGATCGAAAAATAAAACTCAAAGAATAACTTTTATATTCTGGGGAAAAATAAAACTAAAAAAATTACTCTTATTTTCTGATCGCAAAATAAAACTCAAAAAATAACTTTTATTTTCTAATCGAAAAATAAAACTCAAAAAATAACTTTTATTTTCTGAGGGAAAAATAAAACTCAAAAATAACTTTTATTTTCTGATCGAAAAATAAAACTCAAAAAAAAAACTTTTATTTTCTGATCGAAAAATAAAACTCAAGGAATAACTTTTATTTTCTGAGGGAAAAATAAAACTCAAGGAATAACTCTTATTTTCTGATGGAAAAATAAAACTCAAGAAATAACTTTTATTTTGTGAGCAGAAAATAAAACTCAGCAAATAATGATTAAAAATCAACTTTTTGGATATAACTCATAACCGTTACAGTCCCTGCTGCCAAAAGTATGTAAAAATATGAAAGGGTGATGAAAATACAAAGCAAGGGTGATGAAAATGCTGGTGAGGAAGGAGAAGGGGGTATACAAAGCAAGAATGATGTCCTTTGCCGATAATTTGCGGCCATAAGGTAATGAAAATTTTATCAGATTTTATATATTTGAGTGCAAAAAAAAAAACAACATAAAGAAAAAAGAATTGCGAAAAAATTGCAAATAAAGAATGAGCGCAACAAAAGTAATGCATAAGTGAAATTGAGAAGTGTAAAAAGCATTTGCGTTTTTTTGGGCAAAAACACAAATGATTTTTATCTTTTTTCTCAGTTTTTTTTCTTGAGAAGCTCATTTGCTTTTACACTTTTTTATTTCCCCTGCCCCCTTTTGTGCTGTGGTTTCCAAGTCGTTTGCGGCGCGCAACTTCCGCTTGACCACAAGCTTCCGGAGCATCCATTATCAAAGTCATAGCCAAAGTGTTAGCTGAGGAGAAAAGGCAAAACAAGATGAACATGGAGATTATACCTTATATGTATGTATATATATATATATGTATATGTGCATATGTATGTATGATCAAGTGTGTTGTTACATTTATATTGTTGCTGTGGCATAAACAGCAAACTCGTTATATACAGAGGTAAGTATTTGGTTACTTATTGGAATTTGAATTGCAACGCATAAAAATTGAATGACAGTGACCAAAAAAAAAAATCCAAAAAGCAACATCCATTGAACTGTATTTGAGCAATGGCAAAAGGATATTGCTTGTTTTGATGTGATTAAAGGGTTGCTTAGAGGAAAAAGTGTTTCGCAAATGTTTCAGTTGAAGATTTATATAACCGAATATATGATTTTTAGCAAGGTAGCGACTTTTGGGCGAAAAAATAATGGTAACGATGAGCTCGGCAATTTCTAACCGAATTTCTATTTTACTCTTATAGTGCAACTCTGGCAACTGTCTTTCCAAAGCCAACTATCTTTCGAGAAGAAATGGTTATTTTTTCCTTTCGAATGATTGTTTTCTATGGAAAACAGTTGCAAGAATAGCCTAGTTAGTCTTATTTGTTCTCCCTATTTTGGCACCATACTTAGAACCAACGCACATAGGTAGATTTTCAAGTTTTATGCGGCCAAAATTGAATTTTGTGAAGCTGTTAGAATTACAGAAAAAAACATATTCACATATTGGAAATAGACTGGGGAACAATAATTCATCGCTTTTTTCCCGACCTCATACTCTGCACTTGCTCCCAGATGGTCCAAACTTAGCATATCTAAAGTTAATTTATTAGTTATTTCTTACATATTTTTAAGTGCTAGTTTCAACCAAGGATGGGCATTTTTGCATTACCATTCAAAGTACATTACCATTCAATAGTGAATGGTAATGCAAATGTGGCTTGCACTACCATTCAGTAGTGAATGGTAATGCAAATGTGGTTTGCACTACCATTCAGTAGTGAATGGTAATGCAAATGTGGCTTGCACTAGCATTCAGTAGTGAATGGTAATGCAAATGTGGTTTGCACTACCATTCAGTAGTGAATGCGAATGCAAATGTGGTTTGCACTACCAATCATTGCATTCCCACTACAAGTATGATTTGTGAAAACCTATGATCGTAGTTTAGGTATTAAGTGGCAAATCTATTTAATAACGGGAAGGAAGTTTATGGGATATTCTACACATAGAATAAGGCTTATAAAACTGATTGGAAACCAACGCGGCATTGCAATATGTCCCGTGTATATCAAGAGGTTTTAAGGTTGTTAATAAATTTCTTTTAAACACGTAGGAAAAAAAATAGTTATACTTATACAGTGGCTCACAGAGGTATTTTGCATATGGCATTTGTTGAGAAAATATTGGAAATTCGCCTATTTTTTCGAATTCATTTGAAAATTTTTCACATGATCTGATAGCTGAAGCTTCATACTACACAAAAACATGAATTAAAAAACATAAACACATTTCATCTTTAATATAAAATTATCAATTTTCTAAGCTAATTCCATGTGTAGAATATCTCACAAACTTCCTTCCCGTTATTAAATAGATTGGCTACTTCATGCCTAAACTGCGATCATAGGTTTTCACAAATCATACTTGTAGTGGGAATGCAATGAATGGTAGTGCAAACCACATTTGCATTACCATTCACTATTGAATGGTAGTGCAAGCCACATTTGCATTACCATTCACTACTGAATGGTAGTGCAAGCCACGTTTGCATTACCATTCACTACTGAATGGTAGTGCAAACCACATTTGCATTACCATTCACTACTGAATGGTAGTGCAAACAACATTTGCATTACCATTCACTACAGAATGGTAGTGCAAGCCACATTTGCATTACCATTCAATAGTGAATGGTAATGCAAATCAAATTTTCACTACCACTCATCAGTGAATGGAGACTGCAAGGCTGAATGCAATCAAAATTGAATGCACTGTGCCCAACCCTGGTTTCAACGTAAATATTTATTATTTAAAGCATTTCATTTAAGTATTCGTGATGGATCCTAAATTTTCAAGTAATTATTAACACTTCTTTATAATATCCTTGATTTCCAATAATTCTAAGTTCATAGTTTTAAGCTTTTAAAATTGGGATATTTATAAAAAAAATTTCACTCTTTTTGTGTTCAAAATTGATTTTGTTATATTGCTCTGTCAGACTCAGTCAAATTAACCCGCGGACATGGTATCTAGTACAATTAGTATTTTTCCGGCAAAAAAATTACGTCAGCAGCACTTCACTACTAAATACAGGGTTTTTCATATGTACCTACAATAATTTTCTTTTTTGTGTTTTATATTTGATTTTAATGTTTATATTTCTAACGCATATCTTGGTTAATGTAGGTGATGCTTGAAAGTAACCGAGATATTTATCACCGATTATAATTATTGTTAACTTTTTAGGCAGTATTTTTAGTATTTCCAATTTTTCAAAGTCAAGGTAATACTTATCATAAAATGGGACTAAAAATTCTAAAGCTACATTTTTTTTAGAAGATCTTTGAGTATGCAATTTTGCAGCTCATTCAATTTTAATATAATAATATGCAAGATCCAACTTTTTGAAAATTCTCATTGGCTTTTCGGAAATTTTAATTGAAACGGTCTCACGTACATATAAGGCAAACACCCTACAGAAAAAAACTTCTAAAATCGACGGAATTTTTCACAGCATTGAGAATTTCACCTTTTAAACTAAAATTGGTTGTCTACATAACTCCACACTTAGAAATCTCCTCAAAATCTTCTATAAATTCTGGCCTCGCTTTGAAATTTTTAATCCACTTTTAGAAATTTCTACGATTTTTATTGTAAAATTGTCTGTATTTTTAAACGAAAATAAGGAAGTAAAATTTTCGACAGAACTCTTTAAAAACTCTTAAAAACTCTGGCGTGTGATTTCTTTTTTGAGTCATTGTATATATGTTTCAATAAAATCGACTTTTAACACAAATTATTAAAATTTTGCATTAAACAAGCAATTTGGAACAGATGTAGACAATAAAATATTTTTGACCGCATAAAACTTGAAAATCTACCTATGTGCAACGTCTTAAAAATAAATGATTGGAAAAAATTGATCATCAGACATAGCGCAAAAGCACCATCAATATAGAGCTATTAACCGCAACTGGGTATAACATATAGGAATAAAAATAAATGATTCCATCAAAAAAAGGGTGCTACTAATATTGGATTAGCAACTGTGGGGTTGTTTCAGGGTTTTTGCAAATGTTATTAGCACATTTACTTTTGTATCGGTCTTATATTTTTTTCCCTTTTTGCATTATTTGCAGATTTTAATCAACTTTACTTGATGCGACACGTTTTTGGCTTTGTCCAAGCGACATATGTCGTTGATGAGATCATTTGATTTGAAATTGAAGCAAACGAATACGCAAAACCTGAAAACATATGTAAGTACCAAAGCATGATTGTTTAGTTATATGTGTATGTACCTAAATATGTATAGCACTTGTTGTCATTCTTGAATGGCAACTTGTCGCCCATTGAAAATGCATAAAAATGTAAATTTAATATACATAATTAAATTTGATTAGACCACATCCAAAGAGAGTAAGTCACATTGTTGTAAGTAGATTCAAAATACAGAAAAAAATCAAAACAAGTGCACCTAAAAGGAAGCAATTTTGGAACAATAAAACGTTTCACTCATAACAATAAACGTAAAACATGCACACACATGTGCATAACAGCATCTTAATAAAAGTAAATTGAAATCTTATTACTTTACATTTAAATAACCTGCGGCTGGACACTACTCTCCTGCTTCGTTTGCTTGCAAGGCAAGTTTTTTAATTAAATTTCTATGACAAATTGTATAACTCAATGATGTGGTAGTACATAGTGTGTAAGTGGTCAAAGTAGTGACCAAATGTCCACTCCGCATACATACGTATACACTAGTATGTGTGCGAATTGTCTCAACCACATTTGCAACACTTGATTTTTGCTGCAAGGCGTCAAGTAAGTGGCCAAAGCACTCGCATCTTAAGATGTTCACAAAAGTGCTCTCTATGAGAGTTTGAATGTACTCCTTAGCATGTGTAGTAAAAAGCGAGTAGGTATTATGTGTATGTATGTATGTAAGTTCATATTTCAAGTTTTTAAGTGCGAAGGCCTGACGCCTTTCCATGCAACTTTGCCGGCGACAATACTAGTTTTATGAACTAAAAGAGATAACCAAATTATTTTGTATAAGCACATATCGACGCTTCCAAGCAAAACTATACTAAGTCTGAAAACTGTGTTTTGCAGGCGAAGCTCTCAAGATTTAAACTCGATATGAAACTTCAGTTGTATGCTAAGTATATTTTCACTTGTAACTTCTGTTTGGATGGAATGATCAACACCAAAACTCGACAATATCAAAGTCAGGGTACGCTTTATATAAAAGCGTAAGAAAGAATAAAAATTTGCTACGTGGTTTTTCATGGCAAGCTCTCAAAGTTTTTATTCTGTAAAAATCTCGAGTTGTAGTATATGTACACTTTTGCTCATAACTTTTGATTGGATTGTCCGATTGATACCAAAATTAAACAGCATCTAAATTAAGACACGTAATACTTGAAAACGCCAAAAACAGGAAAATGTACTAAGTCGACTTAGTACAGTATTGTTTGGAAACGTCGATATGTATGTGCGAGTATACTCGTACTGACATAAATATACATACGTATTTGTTTGCAACGGTACAAATCTGGTTATTGGGGTGGTATTAGTTTAATAATTGCTGCTCTGATATCATTTACGATATTGATATGTCCAAATAGTGGATTAATTTATTTTATTTAAAAGTAGAGCTCTAGATGCCCGGGTATCGAACAGTTCGAATTGATCGTTTTTGTTTGAAGCCCGTTTGTTGTTCAAATGCCCGTACAAACATTCGAGCATTCGAGCTTACAAACAAAAATAAAAACAACTACATATGAAGAAGAAAAAAAATAAGAAACAAAAGAAAAAAACAAACTTCAAAATGCCCGAATTGTTCAAATGCCCGTACAAACATACGGGTAATAAACAAGCAAACGACTGTTCGAGCATTTGAACAACATTTGTTCGGGCTACTCGAAAATGTTCAAAAAAAATCTGGAGCTCTATTTAAAAGCAAGTGCACACAATATCAAAAACTTACTATACATACATCACATCAAACATATCATATCTTTAATTGTCTTGGACGCCTATTTTGAGTTATTTAGTTAAAATGTTTGCTCATAAGTTATGAGTCATACCTTGGAAATGCCCTTCTGAGCTCAATTTGAATATAAAATTTTTTAATTACATCACATTATATCAGATCGTAACACATCACGTCACATCATGAATGATGCATCACATCACATCACGTCAAATCACATCACGTCACATCATAATGCATTATATCACATCACACCACAATGCATTATATCACAGCACACCATATCGCCGATTGAATAATAAAACAACGTATAATGTCAATCAAATGTCACACGACATCACCTCACACAACATCACATCATATCAAATATGTATATCCCAGGTGACTTGTATAGGAATGTGTATGATATAAAAAATCATACATGAAAGCTAACACTAATTTACATAGAGAGTTTTACACAGACCTGGGTAATACTGAGTAGTAATTGGACTATTACGTACCTAAATACTTTATATTTTGATCTTGAAATAATCAGTCCATACTAAGTACTTTCAGAATATTCAAGTACAAGTACAAGTACAAGGAATTGAAAAATAACACTGCTCTACAGCCAAAAAATACTCTAAACGCGACCACCCTATCTATATGTAAAATCGGTCGCTGATTCCGAAAATCGGGTTCATTTTTAATTCTATGGGAAGGTTTTTGAGATATCGGCAATCTACCGTTATTTGGCCAATGGCTCCACTTAATCCTGTATATCTCTTAACAAAGTCAATTTTTTCTTGAAAAAATCGTAAAAAATCGAAAAAATTCAAATTGAATCGTCAATATTTCAGAAACTATAAGAGTTAGAGAAAAATGGAGCCATGAAAAGGAAATTTAATTTTCTTGCGTTTGGTGTTACCCCAAGAAAGATAGCTTACTGCGTTAAAGATTGTCGGAATCAGCGACCGATTTTACATATAGATAGGATAGCCACGTCCAAAGTACAGACAAAAAATTTAATTTTGTGATCCAGTGTAATTGAAGTTTTAGCAAATACTTGAAAGTATTTGAAAAGAATTGAAAAATGTACTTGAATCGATTTTTCAATTATTTTCAAGTACTTTCAATTACTTGTACTTGTACTTGAAAATTTTGGGAATGCCAGTACCAGTACCAGTACAATTCCTTTAAAATGTACTTGTCACAAGGCGTAGGTACTATTACCTGATATTACCCAGGTCTGATTTCACATCTTAAATTAAACATTTTACAATGTATTAAAATATCGCATAACATCACTACAACACTTTCAATTACATCATGTAATATTATATCACATGTCGGTTGAGTCAACTTATGCATGACTTTTGGATATATATCGTCGTAACATGCGTAAACTAGCGCTTTCAAAGAATTTCTTCGTAAGACGATATATCCCTCCATAATCGAGAATATCATATGATAGTTTCACCACTTTCGTCATCACTAAATCACATCAAAAGGATGCAGATTCAATCTTAGTAGCAACGATTACTTGCTAGCGTGTAGAATTACTTGGAATAAATTTCAAGAGTCCAATTTTTTTTTTCATGGCAAAGTATGTAATCACTATTTGTGGGAAATAGTTTCAAGAGAAACCCGGTTACAAAAGTCATACCTAAACATACAAATGTAAAGTTTTTGCTTTCACAAAAATTAACATCCTGTTTTGCAAATGGCTTTGCACAATTTCACAATATTTACATTGGTATGTTTGCCAGCATACATTGGCATACAATAAACACTCAAAAACTGTAACTGAAAGTAATTCATATGCATAAGTAAGTAAGGTGTGGACACAGTTAGGAGCATTTTGTTATACCCGACATGCAAATACTTAGCTTAAGAAGGAAAACGGTTTTTGAACTAGAACTTGGTAATGAGTTTTGCATTAGCTCTGGAAAATGAATTAATCTTGGAGTAGTAGATTGTTTAAAGTTGCTTGTGTGAGAAACTTGATATTCACAATCACGCATTTACGACTTCAATTCTATAGCTACTTAAAGTAAAAGAAGTATATCGGAATCTTCTATTTAGCTCTCGTCGAGTCCAAGTACTCAGGTACCCAGTGATTCCTTACTTGAAGCCAATTTTGCTGGCATGATACCTAGCATCTTTGTATATAGATATATATATATGTATATATCGTCGGCCTCCTGCCTGAAAGACGAATGTGAAAATTTTTTTAAGTGCGATTTCTGCTCATTATCGGGTATATATTGATATAATAACAATTAACTCTCCGTCAGACACTTATTTCGATTGTCACATTCGGTACACTTGGGTCTGGCTGGACCCACATACAAATTGTATGAAAATGAAAGTGTGTGTGCGTGTGATGTTGAAAAACTTCCAAAGTATCCAACCGATTTTTATGAAATTTTCACAGTGGGTTCAAGTGGTTACTCCGCATAAGATGTGGTTTGAAAAAGTTCCGGTTCCCGGAATTTTGGCCCAAATGTGGACCCGAATGGCCCCGGAATGTACTTGGGCAATAATAATAATAATACAATGGCGCTATTATAACTCTGACGAGTTTTATGGCCGAGCTTCTCTCCCAATTCGAGGTGTGCTCCTTTTTGTTTTTCCTACTAATTGGGTGGACCTACAGTTTTATGCCGGCTCCGAACGGCGAATGCATTTTTTGTGAGAAGCTTTTTCATAACAGAAATACACTCGGAGGGTATGCCGCCCACTGCCGAGAGGTGACCGCTGCTCTTAAAAAATCCAATAATTGGATTTTTACTAATTAGAAAAATTTTTTGGTGTTTTTCTCGGACCGTGGTTTGAACCCGAGACCTCTGGCATAGCAGGCGAGCACTCTACCCACTGCACCACAGCGGCCAATGCAATATTGGTATCAAATGAAAGGTGCTAATCAGGGCTAGAATAGAGGTCTCGGGTTCAAACCACGGTCCGAGCCAAACACCAAAACAATTTTTTTTATTAGTAAAAATCCAATTATTGGGATTTTTAAGAGCAGCGGCCACCTCTCGGCAGTGGGCGGCATACCCTCCGAGTGTATTTCTGCCACGAAAAAGCTTCTCACAAAAAATGCATTCGCCGTTCGGAGCCGGCATAAAACTGTAGGTCCACCCAATTAGTAGGAAAAACAAATAGGAGCACACCTCGAATTGGGAGAGAAGCTCGGCCATAAAACTCGTCAGAGTTATAATAGCGCCATTGTATTATATTATAGTATTATACACTGAGAGAAAAAAAATATATGGAGGGGTCAAAGAAATTGTTTACCTATTTTGAACACTACTTTCTTTGTTTTGAGTAAATTTTCCTTAAAACATGTTAAAAGGTTTACAAAATATTGTAGTTACATGCGTTACCATGGTTTCATATACTTGTTTTGAAAAAATTCATACATTAAAATAATGAAAAGTTCTTTAAGCGCCATTCCATTCCCAACTTTCCTTGTTTTGAAGACTTGATTTCTTTAATTTTGAGAAATTAAATTCCCATACAAATCCCCATGGCAACGAATTTGTTTGAAAGTCTTTTTATGTTTTTTCCACATTTTTGAGAAAATTTACACAAAACAAAGAAAATTTTGTATTGGGACGCGTGTTCAAAATAAGGAAAATTATGTCTTTGATCGAGAGAAATTTTTTTTTGAGTGTAGGAATTTTGTACAGAATTTCTGAATGTTAGCTTATTTATATTATTATATTCAAATTTTTATTAAGCTTTTTCAACTTCCTCAGCAGCCCTCTTACGTCACAAATCATTAGCTAATGCAGCTGCTAGCCGTTCATAAAATTCACTATCAAAGCTCCTTCTATGTGGTCTAAAATTGCATATCAAATCAATTTCATCACTCAAAATTTTCTTGGTAAAAATAGTAAAAATAAAAAAATAATGTGTATTTTATGAATTATATTTGCACTTAATTTATCAAATAACCACAAAATCAGAACTGAAAAATATAAACTAAAAGGCAAATATCTATTGCCCCGATAATTCATAAATTTAAAAGAAAAATATGCAAACGATTCCACTCCTTCATATTAGGTAAACAATATAGGAATACTAGGGTATACCCGTCCCGCTTCGCTGCGCTCAACCCTCCCTCTGCCTACATATAGGTACATATGACTAGTATCTCTACCTCTAAAAAAAACATTTGGGGCCCTCGGATCCACGTTTTCATCTATATCTTGTGAACCAGGTTAGAAAACCCAATAAAAATAACTCTATTTTCAAGCTCAGATTATTACCTTTCATTTGACACCAATATTGACCAAGTACATTCCGGGGCCATTTGGGTCCACATTTGGGCCGAAATTCCGGGAAGCGTCCACTTTTAAAAAATTATTTATTACTCTATATTCAAGCCCTGATTAGTACCTTTCATTTGACACCAATATTGTCTAAGTTCATTCCGGGGCCATTCGGGTCCACATTTGGGCCGAAATTCCGGGAAGTGTCCAATTTTTCAAACCACATCTTATGCGAAGAGACCACATGAAGTGGAAGTTCTTAAGCAAAACCCGTACACACACTTTCATTTCCATACAATTTGTATGTGGGTCCAGCCCACTTTTTTTTACAGGTTTGTAGAAAATTAAATTTTAGTAAGCTACCTGAAATTTCAAGCGTCTAGCTCAATTTATAGTACTCTTTTTCGTAGTTTGAAAATGAAAAAGGTCTGGCTGGAACCAAGTGTCAGACGGAGGGTTAATATTTATATATATACTTATGTACATGCACGCACATATTATGTATGTATGTTTATACAAATATTAATTGTTATTATATCAATATATACCCGATAAAGAGCAGACATCGCACTTAAAAAATTTTCACATTCGTGTTTCTGGCAGGAGACCGACGATATGTGTGAATATAGTTTGCATATGAGCTCCCTGTCTAACACAAAGTAACAATTTTCGCCCGCCAGGCAAGTTCTCTCATCGTCGTCTGATCATCAACATCGTCATCTAGTTATTCACATTGTTGCTTTGAATGACTTTTATGCACATTTTAAGAACAAGCATACACATACGTATAAACACCTTATAACACACAAAACTTGCTTACATAGTATATGCTTTTAAGTTGCTTGTCCACCAGCAGTTTTATTGTAAAAGCATTTTTTCTTGCTTTTTGTGAAACAGGACATTCCATATTACGTTGAACTTCTTTCATTTCAAGTCAAGGCATAAGACATTCATTTTCTTGCTTGACCAGACACTTACGAGCAAACAAAGAAAAACGTACACTCTTGTGTAGCAATAAATAAGTTCCTTTACTCTAATACACCTAATGGACTCTTGTCAGCAACTCTCTATTGATGTACATTTGATTTCCGGTGCTTTGAGGTGCACGGCGTCTGAGTTTAGTAAGAGATATGAAATAGTAGAATATTAATATAAAGGTTAAAGGAGTTTGTTGAGTACTTTTTTTACGTTTTAAATACTAGAGTAATATATAATACAATGGCGCTATTATAACTCGGACTGGGGTTTGAACCCGAGACCTCTGGTATAGCAGACGAGCACTCTACCCACTGCACCACAGCGGCCATGTATACTAGAATATATTGAAGTAAGTTACTATGAATATTTTACTGGATGAGTAAACATTCTTCAATATTGAACTGCTTTTTATATCGAAAAATCTGCCTATGGCCTCAATTTAAAGAAATCTACTAAGGTATAGATATCCATTTCAACAAATCCACAAAAAAAGTTAGTTTAAATAAGCTAATAAAAATGACAAACAAAAATAATTTGACTACAAATTTCCCTACACAAAAAAGCACAACAACAAAAACTTACGCGAAATTTAAGAAACCACAAGCAGAAAGCAATCGCCAAAAGCACAACAAAGAAAAAGTGTGCAAATGGCATACGCAGGTCAAAAGGTGAAATGAGAATGTCTCCAGACGAAATCAATTTCGCTCCAATGCATTACATTGCGGCATTCATTCATTCATTCATTTGCTCATTATCCTGCGACGCATAAAATTTAACCGCTACTACAACCACCCACCCATCCACAGCGTGAGTATTGAATTTCAAGCAGCTGCACGAAATCACTTGGCTCAGCGATCAATTGACAATTGTTTTATTATATACCTTCTTACATATCACACAATCTATATATATATTTGTGCATATGTATGTATTGTTTCAAAGTTTAAAACATTTATTGCACACAAATTCAAATCGCAAAAGGACACATTGGCAATGGAAATGCAATAGCTGGACAGTGGTTGCAGGAGCATTATTGTTTGCACAAAACTGAAGCTCACTCATTCACCCAAAGATTTCACAGCTTTGTTTTAGCTATTTTTAAAATTAAGACTTAGATATTATAAGTCTTTCTGAGCTATCTAAAAAATCGACCTGGATATGTTTCTGTTGAAATGTGTATTCCATTTCAAATGAGTTTTAACGAGATGAACATAGATGGAATCTTCTTAGATTAAAGTACAAGTGACACTTGAGAAGTTTAAAATTCAGTCTCAGGCAAAAGCGACCGCTTCATTGAAAGTTAACAATAATTAATAAACAGCACACTGCTCATCTTATTCTTATTCTTGCTTCCTCTTCTTTTCTATCATCTTTATCTTTTTCATTTTCTTTCCATTGAACTCTTCTTCTCATTATATAGTCGTCATTGCATTTTCAGAGTTTTATTTATCCTTTTAATTTTTTTCTCTTTATCTTAATCTTCATTTTCATTTTCATTTTCGACTTCTTCTTTACCTTCACCTTCATCTTATTCTTCACCTTCACTTTCATCTTAATTTTCTTCATCTTCATCTTCATCTTCACCATCATCATCATCTTCTTCTTCTTCGTCTTCTTCTTCTTTTTCTTATTATTCTTCTTCTCCTTCTCATTAATATTCATTTTGACCTTCATCTTCGTCGTCATCTTCATCCTCTTTAACCTTCACCTTTATCTTCATCCTCATATTCATCTTCATCTTCATTTTCACCTTCATATTCGTCGTCACCTTCACCTTCATCTTCATTTTCTCATTCATCTTCATCCTCATATTCATCTTCATCTTCATCTTCACGTCATCCTTTTATTATACTCTCGGGTTTTTTCCTCTTAATTTTCCTTTCCTTTCCTTTCTTTTCTTTTCTTTTCTTTTCTTTTCTTTTCTTTTCTTTTCTTTTCTTTTCTTTTCTTTTCTTTTCTTTTCTTTTCTTTTCTTTTCTTTTCTTTTATTTTTATTTCTTTTCTTTACTTTTCTTTTCTTTTCTTTTCTTTTCTTTTCTTTTCTTTTCTTTTCTTTTCTTTTCTTTTCTTTCCTTTTCTTTTCTTTTCTTTTCTTTTCTTTTTCTTTTTTTTTCATTTAGTTTCTTTTCTTTTCTTTTCTTTTCTTTTCTTTTTTTTTCTTTTCTTTTCTTTTCTTTTCTTTTCTTTTCTTTTCTTTTCTTTTCTTTTCTTTTCTTTTCTTTTCTTTTCTTTTCTTTTCTTTTCTTTTCTTTTCTTTTCTTTTAGTTTCTTTTCTTTTATTTCTTTCATTTTTTTTACTTTTCTTTTCTTTTCTTTTCTTTTCTTTTCTTTTCTTTTCTTTTCTTTTCTTTTCTTTTCTTTTCTTTTCTTTTCTTTTCTTTTCTTTTATTTTATTTTCTTTTATTTTCTTTCTTTCCTTTTCTTTTCTTTTCTTTTCTTTTATTTTCTTTCTTTTATTTTTTTACTTTTCTTTCTTTTCTTTTTTTCTTCTCTTTTCTTTTCTTTTCTTTTCTTTTCTTTTCTTTTCTTTTCTTTTCTTTTCTTTTCTTTTATTTTCTTTTCTTTTCTTTTCTTTACTTTTCTTTTCTTTCCTTTCCTTTCCTTTCCTTTCATTTCCTTTCCTTTCCTTTCCTTTCCCTTCTTTTCCTTTCCATTCCATTCCTTTTCCTTTTCTTTTTTTATTCTTCTTCTTCTTCTCTTTCTTTTCTTCTTCATCAGAACTTTCTTCCTTATGTTTTCTGAGTTTTATCGCTTCCTCTTCTTTTGTTTTCTTATCGACTTTCATGGATTCAATCACTGTGCGGTATAGAATTTCAGAGAGTGGGCGAGCGTTGGGGCGAACGAATAAAAACTATGTACATAGAATCATCAAAATTAGAATCATCGCAAACGTAATCAGCAACAAAAACAATAAAAACAATAAACGTAAAAGGAAAGTACGAGTAGTATAACTGGGAATATAACAATTGTAAACTGAAACTGAAGCGTAACAAGTCCCAAAGTGCGGGCACTAAAATAAAAGTTTATGCAAATGTCTTAGCTAACCAACGTCCCTTTGAACACACACACATACAAACAAACACATACACATACAACTACACAGAAAAGGTAGTCTTTTGGGGAAATTCAATTGAGTCAAAAACATTTTGTATACAAAAAATTGGAATAAAGTGTGCAAGTTAAGGTTAGTGCGCTCGCCGGAAGGTGGACGCCAACGCTGTACCTGATGAGCAGCTTCAATTGCCGTGCGCGAGGGATACAAGTAAAAAATGGATTTTCACATTTAAAAAAAGAACGAGAAATATCTAAGTAAGTCGTTGAAATAATAATAAAAAGAAAAAGTTACGCAAATTTATGCGACAGTGGATTGGAATGTGATTTGCTGCCTTCGGGGTGGTAGGAAAGGTAATGTGCTAGACGAGTAGCTGGCATAGTGGTGGTATAGGTAATGAAGAGAACGGAAATTCTTGGTGGGTGCTGAGAACGGCGACAGGTGACTTGTCTTTTGAGAAACTAAAAAAAAGTAAATAACTTCTATGAAAGCTTTCGCCGAAACTTTTGAATTTTTTTGAGTTTTGTTTTAATAAGCAAATCAATGAGATAAAGTTTTGCAATACCAACTAGTGATACCAGATATACTCCACGGTAATATAGGCCATTAACACACATCTATCTTCCCCTATTGGAAAATTTATTTATTTAAAGCTTTGAAAAATCTTCCTAATTGTACAAATTGTGATTTTAGTTACAAATATGGAATGCTCATTCACCTCGCACAACCATCAACCTTTCCACATTTAAATAATACCAAGGCACCGAAATAAAATTTTAAATGCGCGCACGTAAACGGAAGTCATTTCGGACATGTTTTGTCGTTACGGAAGGGACTTTAATGTACGCGGCCTGGCGCTGCCTGCCCCATTACAAAACTTACGTTTAAATTAATGTGAATGTTATTATGTTCGAGTATTATGCCACTGAGAGCAGACCTGGGTAATATCAAGTACCAGTACGACTTGTGACAAGTACATTTTAAAAGAATTGTACTAGTACTGGTACTTGCATTCCCAAATTTTCAAGTACTAGTACAAGTACAAGTACAAGGAATTGAAAAAGAGTTGAAGTTTTAGCAAATACTTCAAAGTAATTGAAAAGAATTGAAAGTACTTGAAAATAATTAAAAAATGTACTTTAATCGATTTTCAATTCTTTTCAATTCTTTGAAAGTACTTGAAAAGAATTGAAAAATCGGTTCAAGTACATTTTTAAATTCTTTTCAAGTACTTTCAATTATTTTCAATTACTTTGAAGTATTTGCTAAAACTTCAATTCTTTTTCAATTCCTTGTACTTGTACTTCTACTAGTCTTGAATATTCTGAAAGTACTTGGTACGGACTCATTACTTCAAGATCAAAATATAAAGTATTTAAGTACGTAATAGTCCAATTACTACTCAGTATTACCCAGGTATGACTGAGAGTAGCCTTTGTCCACATATCAGCGCTTTATAATTTTAACGACAAATCTGGTTACTTCTGCCGTAGGCGTAGTACTACATATTTTGTACATAAATTTTGACTCTGAGGATATTATAATTAATTTAAATTTCCGTCTTTTCCTGTTATGCGCAATAAAATTTGCTGCTCATTAAAAAATTTGCGTGCGCTGTAAACGCCTATGACAAATGGATTGTCCGCGTCATGGTCATGCGAGAATTTATGTAATGCGCTTACTTGTTTATGTGCAAGTTTTTTGGTGTTGCTATTCCATACTTGGTGGCCTTCGGTTGTTGGCGGAAGTATTGCACATTTTTTTACATTACTGTAATGGCTGTGTTAACTAAAGATGTCTAAGGAATTATAAGCCACTAGCAAATACCCGTCCCACTTCGCTGCGACAAATCACACTATGTCACTCCCTTCCCTATCGGTCTCCCCACCAGTCAGCATTTTCCGTTCCCCTATCTCTTCCTCCTCTTATACCTCTCTCTCTCTCTCTCCCCGTCTCACGTTCCTTATCAACAACTTTCCATGGCCATCCGGTGCACATATCGGTGTACATCATGATTACTAATATATTTTGGATAACCGACTGGAAAATTGGAATGGAATAAACTCTCTATTGAAGCTCTGATTGATACCTTTAATTTGATACCAACAATGCCCAAAAATATTTTGGGGTCCATTTAGGCCCATGTTTCGGCCTCAATCAAGAGAACCGATTGAGGTATCCGTATAGTGTAAAATATATATGGATACCCTGATCAGTACCTTTCATTTGATAACAATATTGCGAAAAAATATTTGAGGTCATCCGGGTCCACGTTTTGGTCTCTATCTGGAGAACCGACTAGAAAATTGGAATTGAATGAACTCTCTATATAAGCTCTGATTGACACCTTTAATTTGATACCAATAATGCTCAAAAGTATTTCGGCGGCTATTTAGGTCCATGTTTCGGCCTCGATCTCGGGAACCGATTGAAATATTCGTATAGTGTAAAATATATATGGATACCCTGATCAGCACCTTTAATTTGATACCAATATTACGAAAAAATATTTGGGGTCATCCGGGTCTACGTTTTGGTCTCTATTTGGAGCACCAACTGGAAAATTGGAATGGAATGAACTCCGTATTGAAGTTCTGATTGATACCAATAATGGCCAAAAATATTTCGGGGGCTATTTAGGTCCATGTTTCGGCCTCAATCCCGGGAACCGATTGAGATATCCGTATAGTGTAAAATATATATGGATACCCTGATCAGCACCTTTAATTTGATACCAATATTGCGAAAAAATATTTGGGGTCATCCGGGTCCACGTTTTGGTCTCTATCTAGAGAACCGACTGGAAAATTAGAATGGAATGAACTCCCTATTGAAGCTCTGATTGATACCTTTAATTTGATACCAATAATGCAGAAAAATATTTCGGAGGAATCTGGGTCCATATTTTGGCCTATATCTCGGGAAGGGGTTGAGATACCAGAATTGAATGTGGTCATAATTTCAATCTAATACCAGGTGATCATTGTGTAAAAATTTGAATGTGATCGGCCCGGTAGTTTCGGCGTCCATAGGGAACAAACATACAAACAAACAAACTTTCATCCTTATATATATAGAGATATATATAGATATATGTAATTCTCTTATTATAACCTTAGTGAAAAAATCTCAATAGAATGCTTCGCTGTAAGATATCTACATATTCTGATCTATTTATGGGACAATTGCTCAAAGCTGGTCTATATACTAACAGCCTTTCGCTGGGACAACAAACTTTGCAGGACAATCCCGGATAAGAGAACTTCATTGATTTCTTACTTAAAGAATTCAAATCAATAGGGACGGCTCAAACTGTAGTCCACAAGACCGCATAGCTGCTAACAGCTACTTGAGAGACAACTCGCTGCTTGACTAAGTTAAGTTATGTTAGGTTAGCCGGGATACAGTTATAGCTCACATAGACCACATATGGCCCTTAGTGTTGCCAACATCGTATTGGAGATGTTATACTAAACTTGGAATGCAAGACTTCGCAAGTTTTAGTATTTTGTGTGTTTTCTGAAGAGTATTTCGTTGACCAATAGATTCCACAACAGGGGTGAGAATGCTCCCCCTTGCGGGGTGCCCCTATGTGCCCTCCTTGACATCGGCGAAAGGCCCCACCCACCCGTAATCGTCCGACAACTCAAAAGGTCCTTGATCCAGCGCTAGATGAGACGTTGCTAAAGGACTCAAAAATATCAAGAAAGACTCCTATCGCACTTCTTGTAGCGAAGGGCCTTTTCGATATTTTGTACAATTTTGTGATTCTTTATCCCGTTTCTCCTCCCTCACGACAAGATGAATGCGTTTTATGTCTTCCGCCAGGCACCTCGAACCATGACTAAGACCGTCTAGCAACTCCACCCTGGCCCGCGTCTTTGCGGGCCTACTCGACCGGACAGCAGCCTTTGCTGGCCTTCCGCGGTCCGCCCCTCCGCAGTCTGGGCTGGCGCAAACTCCAGGAACAGGCATCTGGTAGGAGCGACGGATGCCCATTTCCCAGGCAGCAACCTCTTGGAGGTTTCAGCCGAGGATTTTTGCCGCCCGCTGCTTGGCCAACTTAACTATATTACATCTGATCTTTTCTGACAAGCAAACTTCAAAAAAAAAAAACTATTTTCGTCGCAGTGGCAAGGACCAGGAAGAAATAGAGTGTCTTTTTTAGTAGGGGGAAGCTTCCAAAGCCAAATTACGAGACTCTTACACGCTAAATCTAACCTACGAACCCCCAAAGCCACTCCTACAGAACCACCGGACAAGTATTACTGGGTAAAAGTGCGGCTAAGACCTTACTTTACACATAAGTGCAGTCAAATTTTCCACCGAAACTACAGTTCCCGCAATTGAATTAAGCCGTGATATCACAGCTTCGAAAACGAGGACAATTAAATAGTACGTGCTCTGCATCTTCTAACACCTTGGGACGCATTAGACAAAAGTGACTATCATCTAAATAAATAGGCCCTAAAACAACCATGCGCGCTTAGGAATTGAGTCGTGTGAAAATTGGGTTTCCCATGCTTTCTATCTGCCTAACTGTTATCATTCGGAATAAGCCTATAAGTCTGCCGGCCTTTCGGTGAGGCTTGCCAACATTCCTGCCACATTTTGCGACTTCATACTCTGGTTACTGGTCTTAAGGTTTGGTAAATGCTCGCCGTTTCTCGTCAGCGCCATATTAGCCAGCACCTCTGCTGCATCGCTGAAGACGGTGCGGAAAGCACTTACCACCCTGAGCGCAGCGAGGCCGTGTGCACGCTGTAGAATAGAGTCTGTCGAAAACTATGAGGCATTTTTTTGTGTGTGTCTGGTGCCTAATCTCGAAAAGCTTTTTACTTAGGCCTTCGAGCCTCAAAACTTGCTTATCTCGATTTAGGTCGTTATGACAGATATTTCGACTTGTAGAATGGGATCAGAAGAAGTATATCTGTGATGCCAAGTGATCTAGGGGCATATTTTATTTCTCCTCTTTGATAATATTCCGACGCATGCAGTCTTATGAATTGTAAAGGTACTTATTTGTGCTTATGTAAATTTTATATTCCTCTAACTAAAGGAATTACAAATCAACTGGATTCATCAAAGTAATTAAAAGTTTCCAAAACCATAACGGTGATTTTGTGTGCACATAAACTTACAAAAGGCCACACTCATGCACTCTCAGCCATAAGCCAAAATCTCGGCGTAACTACAATCAAAGGTAAGTCTGCAAAATGTTCCAAAGTCAAAGAAAGTAAGCGGGCAGGCACTACGGTGGAACTAATAACAAGCAAAAAAACTAAGTAGAAGCAAAAATCTCTAAACGTTTGCAAGCAAAATATTTTCCACTTCCTTACAGCTACTGCTACTCTTGGGCTACTTTGCATTGTAAGTTTGCTGGGCAACTGGACTAAAAATCGAAATGCCACCTTTGGCAGTGGAGGGAGTTACTTACCAAAAGCAGTTGGCGGGCAGCTGCTTCATGATCGTCCTTTGCAGCTATACCTACATAAATATTACACCAACGTCACTGACACGTTTATTTAGTCTTAAATATGCATTAATTCGAGCAGCCAATTTCGTAGGAATTGCCATCGCAATCTCTTACCATGAAAACAAAACCCATCACCATCATCACATTTACCTCTGCGCAAGCGAAGCTCAGATTTTTCTTGCAAGCACAGATTCTTTGGTCTTCTGCCACCAGCATACGGAACAAGACTTTTTGTGTAACGGTTTAACGGCACAATTTCACTGGCACAATTGACTTCAACTGCCACGCACCCCCACCCATCCTTCGCTCTTCCCAAATGCATAAACATTCGTAAGTAAGAAATCAAGAAGCTCGAAATTAAATTAAATTCGCTCAGTTTACTTTTACGCTGTCGTTGTTGGACTACTTTCATTGCATGTCTTAAGGTGGACGGGTGGAATGGGTGGTGGATGGTAGAGCATGCGACTGTGAGTGAGGTGGTGCAGGCGGCTGGGTAAGTGAGCGAAAGAGCGTGGCTATGCAATACGTTTTTTGTTTTGGACGCATGAAGATACTTTTGTTGGTACATCTTGTGTGCTTTCGAAGTGAAGACTAACTGTAGATGACAGCGTAACGAACGGTACACGCTGCAAGAGGGCAGGTGGTAGCTGTAACGGTATTCGGTTGCAGAGTATACATAAATGTACAGAATCTTAAAAGTGAATAGAATTGGTATTATTGTGGTTGTTGGCAATCAAGACTCATAATGGAGCACAATAACTCAGCGGAAAAAAATAAAAATTACATCAAACAACAAAACAGAAAACAACATATTAAAATGAGGAGCAAAAGGAATTCTATGGAGAAAAACAAACAAGGTAAGCTTTGGTTATTTAGGGTATATAACCAGATTTGGGTTTGAAATACCAAGATGATGGACAATCAAGGCTTTAAAGCGCCATTTTTGGCAGGAATCTTGGGCTCACATTCGTATACGGATTTTCTCTCTGGCTAAAATTCGGTTTAAGAAAACAAGAAATCAAACGTATTGATCGATCACCCCAGCGCCCAATAGCGAATACACTACTTTCACAGGAACTTCTGGCGGTATCTGGTGAAGCTGGAATACACAGTGATATAAGATCGTTAAACAAACGCGCTGATCTAGCTTTATGGATGTCTAAGCTGGGACAGGAATTTAACGGCCAAATCGGCCTAGTTATACATCCGTATTGGGGCTTGGAGAAGCCACTTTAACCTAACTAATCTTACTCCAATTCAGTAGAAGTAGGGAATAAAGTCTTAATAACTTTTATCAATAGTTGCCGCAGGGTATACTAAGTATAAACGTCTTCAGAAATCGTCAAACCGTCGCATATTTGCTCTTACAAATTGCCGTATAAGTACAAGTGCTGTGCAATGAAATCAGAAATCAGTGGGAATTGTATGAGTATTATTGAAATTAAGATGCTATGATAGCGGAAAAAAGTCAGCGTAGCGTTGTTACATATTTATAAGCTTGTAAATATATGTAAATAAAGAAGTAATGCAGTAAATCTGCTTTTCAAGCATACGCTAAGGTATTACGAATGTATTTCGATTGTTATTTACATATGTATTTGTCTGTTGTTCTTAGAACAGCTGCAAAGAGATCTCATGCTCATGACCAGCTAAAATGTACTAGAAAACAAGTAAAAGCGCGGCTGTCTTCGGCCGTACTGAAGACTTCATACCTTTCATGAGTGGGGAAATGAAAAGTTACCTATGTATGTACATAGCCGGATTAAGTTTAATTTATAATTTTAATTCTGTGGGTTCATTTATGGAAAGATTTATTAGAAAAAATGGTGTCTTGGCTATTTAAATGGAGGAGTTATACACCAAAATGTCCATATCTGAACAATCGGTTGCAGGGGAGCTATAGGTTATAGTGCTCCGATCTTAACAATTTTCGGTAATCCCGTTTGGGACCTTATGGGTACAAATACTTCAAAATTTCACGCCGTTAGCTGTTAAAATGGAGGAGTTATACACCAAAATGTCCATATCTGAACAATCGGTTGTAGGGGAGCTATATGTTATAGTAGTCCGATCTAGAAAATTTTCGGTAACCCTGTTTGGGCCCATATGGGTACAAATACGTAAAAATTTCACGCCATTAGCTGTTAAAATGGAGGAGTTATACACCAAAATGTGTTTATCTGAACAATCGGCTGTAGGGGAGCTATAGGTTATAGTGGTCCGATCTTGACAATTTTCGGCAATCCCGTTTGGGTCCATATGGGTACAAATACTTCAAAATTTCACGCCGTTAGCTGTTAAAATGGAGGAGCTACACACCAAAATGTCCATATCTGAACAATCGGTTGTATGGGAGCTATATGTTATAGTGGTCCGATCTTGACAACTTTCGGTAACATTATTTGGGTCCATATCGGTACAAATACTTTAAAATTTCACGCCGTTAGCTGTTAAAATGGAGGAGTTATACACCAAAATGTGTATATCTGAATAATCGGATGTTGTGGAACTATATGTTATAGTGGTCCGATCTTGACAATTTTCGGCAATCCCGTTTGGGTCCATATGGGTACAAATACTTCAAAATTTCAGGCCGTTAGCTGTTAAAATTGAGGAGTTATACACCAAAATGTGTATATCTGAATAATCGGATGTTGTGGAATTATATGTTATAGTGGTCCGATCTTGACAATTTTCGGTAACCTTGTTTGGGCCAAAATGGGCACGTTTACTTCAAAGTTTCATGTCCTTAGCTGTAAATGGGGAGGTTATGCACAAATTACATCCAAAAATTTCATGTATATCTGAATAATCGGTTGTTTTCTATATGTTATAGTGGTCCGATTCGGCCGGTTCCGACAAATGATCAGCTGCATATAACAACATACCTGTATTCCGAATTTCATTCAGATATCTCAAAAACTGAGGGACTAGATTGCGTTCACACAGAGGGACGGACGGACAGACGGACAGACGGACATGGCTTAATCGACTCAGCTTGTGATTCTGATCATATCGGTATATGTTTTGGTGGGTCCCCCACGCTTCCTTCTGGTACTTTCGACAAAAATTTTTTGGCACTAAGTTATAATACCATTTCATTCTCATGAAAGGTATAAAAAGATATTCAGACATGGATGGATACTTACTTCTTCTATTAGAATCAAAATTTTATTTAAAAAAAGTCAATGATGAATCAACATTGCAATAATCTAAATAATTACTTTCGCAATTAAAAGGCCACTGTGGTGTAGTGGGTAGAGTGCTCGCCTGCTATGCCTGAGGTCTCGGGTTCAAACCACGGTCCGAGCAAAACACCAAAACAATTTTTCTAATTAGTAAAAATTCAATTATTGGGTTTTTTAAGAGCAGCGGTCACCTCTCGGTAGTGGGCGGCATACCCTCCGAGAGTATTTCTGCCATGAAAAAGCTTCTCACAAAAAATGCATTCGCCGTTCGGAGCCGGCATAAAACTGTAGGTCCACCCAATTAGTAGGAAAAACAAAAAGGAGCACACCTCGAATTGGGAGAGAAGCTCGGCCATAAAACACGTCAGAGTTATAATAGCGCCATTGTATTATTATTATTTTTAATTAAAAGGCATTTGTTTCCATTCAGCTGGTAGCAATGGAATGTTGTCAGTTTTGCAAATTGCTGTGATTACATACGGAGGCCAAACGGCAGTTCAGACTAAGTTACTCCCCAAACCGACCACAACAGGGGACCGCGGGTAATAATAGAACAGGACGGACGGAAGAAAGGACTACGAGCCAAGCGCAATACGTTCAACTTATTTACAGACGGATCAAAGATGGATGCAAGCGTGTGAGCTGCAGTGTTTTGTTCGGAGTTTGGGATGCAACATTCCTTCAGTCTTCCGGACTACAGCAGTATCTTTCAGGCTGAGGTTTACGCTGCCTCAAGAGCACCGGAACATGTAGCTGAACATTCTCAAACTCTGTGCAAATCGAAGCGATACGATCTACTGTGTAACCGTACACCAGAGAATCGAGGAAGATGAGAGAGCGGACGTGTTATCCAAAGCCGGGATATTCACTAGAGCAAGTGAATGTAGAAAACATCTTCCCATCTCTAATAAATATCAAATAGATCAGACGTATATGATACGTACAGACTCAGTGGAAGACCCTGTCATCCTGCAAGATATCGCCAAAATCATGGTTCGGCTATACAACGCAAAAACTGAGAAATATTTACTCACCATTCCTAGAGCAGACTGGCAGTCGGCATACTAACTTGGCAAAGTCTTACACCATCTGAAGCGTTCATAATGGGACTGGTGCGGGGTCAGGCATGCAACGAAGCCGATGCTGTTGGCACCATCCCATCAAAAAACTTGATGACCGTGGAATTAAGAGGGTAATCCAGAAAAACCCTGGCAATCGCTTCCACATTCGTTGACAGAATGCCTGACATTAGCGTGGGCTTGTCATTGGAGGGAATGACTTACCCACTGCATTACTGCCGAACGAATAAATCACACAATACCGCAAGGATTCTAGTGAATCAAATAAGGAATACCTTACAGGGAAGCAGAGAAAGAAGGCGAAAAACGTAAGGCATGATGGAAATTTCCACTGAAAATAACGGTATTTATTCCAGTTCATTTTTCGCGCTCCTTTTGCATCTACTTTGCACTACGTGGAATGGGTAATGGAAGCTCATTCCACTCTGCATTACTGGCAATGCGTGAAAGAAGTGATGAGCTCGCCAGATGTTCCATGGCAAGGCCTTCTGTCATGCCTGACAGGTAATAGCGATGACCAGATTTTTGCTGGGATGGAACATCTTCTCTGTCATCAATGTCCAGTTTTTGGCAGAATCTGCTTTAATTGTCTCGGTTGTTCACACTTTTCGTCCCTAGAAGGCTTTGCGTATCAGGAAATACAAAAAATACTAAAACTTGCAAAGTCCTGCATTCCAAGTTCAATACACTGTTGGCAACACCAAGGACCATATGCGGTCTGTGTGAGGGATAACCGTATCCTGGCTAACCTACATAACTTACCCCAAAGTCACAATTTCCCCTCAATCCCTACATCTCCTATATCTCTGCTTACTTTTTTATGATACTAAACTTCTAGTTCTTGCAGATATCGTATTTGCTGTTAATACTTAAAAAACCTACGCCCAGTTAACTTTAAGCTCTGAATAGTGATTTATTTGTCCTTTTTTACCTTTATTTCCCTTTTCTGCTATTCATAGAACCTACTCAGCTACATATAAAACACTTAAAAATTACTCACATTAATAATGTTAATACCTCAAAGTGTGTCACCAGATACCAGAGAATTTCAAATTGATGTGCCTTACACAAATTCAATTAGCCAAAATGTGGCACAAATGCAAGGTAGCTGAAGTGGATTGTTTATCTATCTATGCCTCATTTGCCACACAAACTACTGCTCATACCCAACACATACACATACTTACATATATATAAACACGCATTTAGAGGACAATGCCACTAAAGCCAACAAAAGGATTCAACTGAGCCAATGAGCTTTACTGTGCAAACAACTTTAATACAACATTATTCTTTGCTGCTTTTTGTTTTTGTGTTTAGCTTAAGCCATTTAACTAAGTATCTTGCTTGCTTACCGACCCCGAAAGTAGTGTGCAAAGTAATTCCGTATCTCTGTAAGTATCTGCTCTATCTATATAATATGCCAATCTATCAACATAATTGATTACATTCGATTAGTAACCGGTTTTTCAATGGTTGTAAATAAATATTTAAAGGAAACGCGCGTAAGTGAAATAGTGCGATTGTGTGAATTTGAGGCAGAGGCGTTGTGTAGTTATTTTTGATGTGGGAGACATGAGAGTAATGATGTATTCCAAGTTGAGTAAGATTTTAATTGCAAATAGCGAATGCGTAAAGGCTTTATACATATTGCCATTTTCCAAAAAATGTTCTGTGCCCTAAGCAATAACTTTCAAATACTACCTAGCAGCGATTTATTTTCTGAGTCCTATAACTGTTTTCTGGAGATCTTACATGCATACATATATTATCACAAATTATTTATAAAACTTATTTTGAAAACATTGTCCGCACCACTAAACCCCCAAAGCCCCTTGCTGAGCTACTGACGTGTCCCTGAAAAAATTATTTACTTATTAGTTAGTAAAAACAAACTCTGCTGTAGAGCAACGCATTTTATTCATTTCAACATTGTATCCATTATGCGTTTACACAAATCGCCGATTAATTAAATATTTACAAAAGCTTGAGTAAATAAATCTTAATATTAAATGCCTTAAGTGTCTACACTGATTTGCACTCAAGCAGAAGGGAAGCGAAAAAGGGTGGAGAGGGGAGGAAAAACAATGACGGCACTTGAGCAACACATTTAAATCGATTAATCTGCAAATTTAAGATGCTAATTTATTAATGTAGGCGAGATGGTTCGAAAAAGTAGCAATCTGTAAAAGAATAAAACAAAGTAGAGACAATTAAAAATGATGGTTAGTAACTTAAGCTAATTTATATATATATTGTTGTTTGAGAAAGCACTTTGTAGCAGAAGCGGTCGCTTCATACAAGCCGAGAAGCCCGGCTTGCGTACACATTTTCGTTCATTTCATACGAAATTCTTTTAAATCTGGTTATTTTACGTTTTATATATGTTTACTATTTAAGTTCTCAATAATATAGCCCCTACTGCAACATGCCCCTAAAAGCCTGCTAAGAAAAAGCGCAAATACACCACCAATCCACCTCACAATGTGTATTTTGTTTGTATAGCCAATCACAGCACAGTAAGCATGCTTCAACGTTTCCACACATTAGCTTTTACGTGGCTTTCAAAAAAGAATAACATAACTTGTTTTCTCGCTTTCGCTAAGGAGAAACCAATTGCTTATTTTCAGACTTAAATTGAAAAAAAAACTAGCAAAGCACTTTTTATTTTTCACATCAAATTTGTATGCGAATATGAAGCTGGCTTCGGCATTAAAAAATTCAGTATTCACAGCCATATGCATATTTGATTTGATTTTCGTTTGCATGTAGGTACATACTTACGCACATAATTTCTTACATCTGCATGTGCATGCAAACATAAATATCAAATACCAGATTATAAAAGGGTTGATTGTGATTTTTGGCGACTATTGGCACAATACCAAGATAATATTAAAAAGCGGTGGAAATCAAATTGGACCTCAGTTTTTCAAACACTAAAGCACCCATTTTTTAGGCAATACGCAAATACATTTGCTACTGCTGAAATTTCCGTCGGTATAAGGAAACTAAAAATACCTCTGCGCTTTCGTGTAAGATTTCCCTAGCGCACGTTTTTATATTTAAGAATTATCTAAATACGAAATTTTTTATTTTAAAAATGTTCAGAGTAAAATTGCAAAATCAAGAAAAAACAATTTTAATTTAAAAATGTTTATTTTTATTTTAAGCACTATGGGATTTTGAAGGAAAAACTTTCGTTTTTATTCCATTAATTTTAATTTTTAATTTAAACATGTTTCTTTTTAAATCCTAAATACATTTTAATTTAAAAAATTAAATTTTTAATTTAAAAATTTTCATTTATAAAATAAAAATGACTTGGTTTAAAACGTGCATTATAAAAATAAAAATTTTATTTTTGATTCCTTTTCTCTGAGTATACAAACAAAAAAAATGTGTATCAGGAAAACAAAAATAAAAAATACATATGAAAAAAACAAAAAAAAAAATAAACGAGAAAAAACGATCTTCAAATACCCGAATTATTCAAATGCCCGTACAAACATACGCGTAATAAACAAACGAGCGTTTGAGCATTGAAAAGCATTTATTCGGGCCACTCGAAAATGTTAAAAAGAAATCGAGAACTCTAAATCAAAGTCAATGACGGAACGCAATCAGACTTTTAAATAATACAGCAAAGGAAATTACATAAATGACTAATGGTTATGCTTCACACATAGGCTTGCCCAGACAATTTATGCTAGGTCCGCCACTGCTTTGTAGGGGTACTTATGTAAGTATTTTACAAAATTATAAAAATCTTAAATTGTATTAAAAATGAGAAATGCGTATGTGTAGTTCAAATTTAATTTAAAGGCAGCAATGAAGCTGCAAAGTGAATTATGGGGGTCAGACTTTGTCAGTTTAAAGGTTGACCCTTAAGTGTTTTTATACATACACATACCTATCTATAAATTTTTCTTGAGCTATTTTAGCCTTCAAAATCTGGCACACATACACATGCGCTAATCGTCGTTAAAAGAAATGTCAATGCATATTTTCCACTTGGCTGACACAAGCCAACGGTCACAGCTGATTGTGCCCAAAATTCCGTTTACTTTGTACAAAAAAAAAAAAACAAAAACCGGAAGCGCATACAAAAAATCGCACACAACACTCATACGATTTGCTATATGAACAATTTTTTCCAGGTCACAGGTGCTTTATCTAGTTTAAGACTTAAGTTATGGGCAGCACTTTGGTCGTAAAGCCGTTGGTGGTCGTGCATTGCGTATACGTAACTTTTTTTTTTTTTTGCCGAATAGCTCTTTCTGTTTCTATTTCATTTGGCGTATTCGTGTGGAAAATTTATGAACGGTGCACATTCGTCGAATTTGCAGGATTTTCGCCATAATAATACTTTTATTTTGTGGAATTTTTTTCCTTTTTCTATTTCTTTTTCTTTTAACTTTTTTTCTTTTTTTGCTATTTGTTTTCATGGTGCCTTTTTAAACTAAATTCTCGTAATATGTGTTGCTGACAGCTCTAACTGGCATGCGAGCTTTTGGCATTTTGCTGATGTTTGCATTTCACGCTGCCCACTTGCTGGCTGGACTAGCTTGCGCAGTTGAACTGCCGTGGTTTGCCTGGTCGAGGCTATTGTATAGCGCAGCTTAGGCTTAACAGAGCAAAAGCACACAAGCTGATATACACACATGCGTGTCTATGTACGTACATATGTGTTTTCAGCCATACAACCATTTAGTTATTTATTTAGATGTGTTTTGTTACACTTTCCTATTTTCCCTTGCCCCATTTTTTTTGTTAAAGTATACCAAAACTTTAGCTTTCTGACAGCAACGGGTGTCGTTATTTGTTTTGTATTGTATTCTACATACTTTTAAAAGCGCACAAAAATCATTCATGTTTAAAAAAGATAAAAATTTCGTGTCCAAAAAAATATGTTCATACCTAAGCTTAAAAAGTGGGTGAAAGAGTTATAAATATTCGACATACTAGATACATACATATGTATGTACGTATGTAAGCATGTGCACGCAGGGCAGCGGCAATACATTTTGGCGAAATATTTTTAAAGTTTTAAAAGTTCGAAATTGTAAAGCCTATGACAGTTTTTGTATTATTTAAAATAATTTGTTACCGGTTTGAGTGGCATTTTCATCAGCTAAGAAATGAAATATTTGCTTTGTTCCACCAAAACTGTATTATAAAACGTACGAAGCTGCTGAAAGCTTTTTTGTGTTAAAAAAAATGGATGAATAACCATTATTTACCTGCTATACACCTTTCTAAGGATACTCCTGAGATGACTTAAGGAGAAAAAAAATAACTATCTGTTGTGATAGGCCTCGTTTAGCTGCAATTAAATCTATTGGACAACATCTGTCAGTGGATGTGACTTAAAATTGATGGCCAAATTGCACAAAGGCACCTGCAAAAAGCTGTCCCAGTTCTTTAGGCAACGAGCAGGCTGGCTAGAGGATTAACATATTCTAGTTTCGCTAGAAGTTTCTTCAGATGAAATTTCTATACAAATAATCTAAAAGACGGCAGGAAATATGAAATATATACCTATGCCAACATCAAATATCAAACAAATTAAATTTACCTTCCAGTTTTTTTAGACTCGATCAAATACATATTTTCCATTATTTTGAACACGCGTCCAAATACTTTTTTTTTTTTTAGCATCCAATATATTTTGCCAACTGTATAAATAAAATACATCTAACAATTTTGTGGTTCGTTAAAAGTAATTAGTAATTAATAATAACTTAATAAACATGGTGGGCATGTATGGATTGCTCTCAGTAGCGCATCCATTTATTGCAGTGCATCAATAAAGATCTGTATATGATTTTCTTTTGAGGCGTACAAAATTAATTGGTCTTGCCGTTAGGGCTAGAACGAGTGGGCTAGGGTGAGCTAATAATCTCATTTGGTATGATGCAGCATACTTTCTGATTTCTTGAGCGATAGTAGGTATCTTTAGGTCACGATGTAGTTGGTCGTTCGTGACGTAGTAGGGCGCATTTACAATCATTCTAATGGTTTTCGATTGGAATCTTTGGAGAATCTCTATATTTGAGTTTGCTGCTATTCCCCACAGCTGTATGCCATAAGTCCAAATGGGTTTTAAGATAGCTGAGTAAAGCAGGAGTTTGTTGTCGATTGATAGTTGGGAGTTTCGATTCATGAGCCAATAAACATTTCTCAGTTTTATACCAAGAGCTTTTCGTTTGGTGAATATGTGCGTTCTCCATGTTAGTTTTCTGTCGAGATGCATACCAAGGTACTTTGTTACGTCACTTTGCGGTATAACAATGCCGTTGAGTTTTACGGGTGGACAAGTGTTACGTCTAGTGGTAAACGTCGCTTGGACAGATTTTGATTCATTTGACTTTATCCGCCAGTCTTTCAGCCAATGGGTAATTTTATTTAAACTTCTTTGAAGCTTGAGTGAGGCTACGTTAGGGTTGAGATCTGCAGTCAGTACGGCAGTGTCATCGGCAAAAATCCCGATAGTGACTCCTTCTGCTATTGTGAGGTCATATGTGTAAAGTAGGTACAGTATTGGGCCCATTACACTACCTTGCGGGACGCCTGCTAAGCTCTCGTAAAGCTCAGACTGCTCTGCTCCTTCTTTGACGAAAAAGTAACGATTTTTTAGATAAGATTGTATAAATAGAAAGTAATTTGTAGGGAGACTATTTTGTATTTTATAGAGGAGGCCGTCGTGCCATACGCGATCAAAAGCTTGGGATATATCTAGAAAGGCAGCTCTACAGTATATTTTTTGCTCAAAGGCAGAGTAGATTTTCTCGGTAAGTCTATGTACTTGTTCAATAGTTCCGTGCCCTCTTCTGAAGCCAAACTGGTGATTAGGTATAATGTTACGCTCTTCTATTTTGGGTAGGAGTCTTTTAAGGAAAAGAACTTCCAAGACTTTCCAACTTTCGCGTCCAAATACAAAATTTTCTTTGTTTTGAGTAAATTTTCTTAAAAATGTGGAAAAAAAAACATACAACAGCATTCAAGCAAATTCGTTGCCATGGTGGTTGGTATGGGAATTCAACTTATCAAAAGAAATCAAGTCTTCAAAACAAGGCCAAGTTGGGAATGGAATTTCGCTTAAGAAATTTTTCCTTATTTTCATGTGTGAATTTCTTTAAAACAAGTGTATGAAAGCGTGGTTCTTTTATAATCCTTTTAACATGTTTTATTGAAAATAGTGTCCAATATAGGAATCAATGAAATTATAAAAAAGTCTTACAAATTTTCTTCAGAATCATAAAAGTCTTTTGATAATATTTTTTATCTGATGAAAACTATAAAAATCTTCTATAATTATTATTCAGAAACTTATATTTTAAAAATCTTTCCATAATAGTTATTTCAAATATATTTTTTTTAACCCTAATCCTCTAAAGTGAGCCTCTCAGTCTCACTTTAAAGTTTAAAAGCGAATTATTCCTAAACCAAAAAAGCTTTTTGCTTGAACTTTTGGGTATTCCTCCATTTGTGTTCGTAAATTATGAAATAATTTTGATCTTTGGGCTATTTATTTATTTTAACCATTTTTTTGCAATCGTATAAAATTGTAACGAAAAACCGAAAGTGAGCCTCAAAGACTCACCTTAAGTATCTTTACCGTAATATGCTTACATTTCTAGAATTCAACTAAATTTTGAATCCGTTGTTTACAAGATTTATCCAGTCAGGTTTTTTCATTGTGAACTCACCATACTTCTCCCGGATTTTGGTGAATTCGTCGTATTTCACCATAGATCTTTAGATCATATGATGTCATAAAATTATGGAGAACGGTGAAGTCAGCAATTTCAAAAGCATTAAAATCTTATCATTTTCTGTTTACTGAGATTCTAAATTACGGAAAAGATGCGTTCAGATAGAGAAACGAACGATCGTCTGCTTTTATGCGTCAGTAATTTCACCACGAACGTCGCGTTTCAAACTTTTAAATTTGATCGCGGAAAATATATATTAGGGGCGATCATATGAAAAATTTATTCATATTCATTTGATTCGTAATTTTTCTCATTGTGTGCACAAAAACAAATTTATAACAGATGTAATAAAACCATTTGTAATGAACATTTAATAACTACAAAAATGTGTGAAAATTGCAGTTCATTAATATACCCTATTTTATGAAATTACATTTTTTATCTTTATGTACTAAAAAAATTGTCATAAACCGTTATAAGAATGTATAAAAATGATTCTGCATTCATAACTGCATAAATAAAAATAAAAAACAAATACCAAAATAATGTGTTTCAAAATTTCCCCATAGGTGAGCCTCAGAGTCTCACTTTCGGTTTTACGTACCTTTTCAAAATTCGGTGATTAGGGTTAAGTCTTCAAAGACTTTTATATTGAGACAAATTTGAAAAAAGTCTTTGCGTAATTATTATCAGTAAGAAATTGTTTTTTATATCTTCAAAGACTTTTTCATTGAGACAAACTTCAAAAAAGTCTCAGAAAATTTTCAATAACTTTCATATAAGTATAAAATAAAAATAACTTTCATATAAATACTTCAAACTTCAAGCAAATTTCCAATTTGAAATTGTATGAAAGATTTTTATCGAAGATATAAAAAATAAATTTGTTACTCAAAATAATTACTTAAAGACTTTTTTCAAATTTGTCTCAATATAAAAGTCTTTGAAGATATAAAACAAAATTTCTCATTCATAATAATTACAAAAAGACTAAAAAATATCTCAGAATTAACTATTATGGAAAGACTTTTAAAATATATTTCTTAGAATAATAATTATTTTTTGATTTTTATTTTTTCTCTTATAATAATTACAACTCTGCCTCCATATAATAATTTTTCTCTCAGTGCACATTTTCTTTATAAAAATATTTTTCGCTCTTTTCGAGAGCGATGGTTCGGGTTGGGATTACACCTACACAATCACAACTGTCAACAGAATCTAAGTCACATTTGGTACACAAAAAAAAGGCTGCGCTGCTGGTACTGCTGCTTCGTCATCAATATCTTGAATACCAGCATTTTCTTACAAATGCTTATTTCGCCAGCCATTTTCTACAGAAAAAAAAAAACTTCTAGAACATATTCATTCATTAAATAGATATTACTATATATACCATACCGCGACTACGTTAATATAAAGCCTCAGGCGAAGTTAAATTACTTAATTTAACTAAAATAAGTATCTAATTCAAGCAAAACAAAAAGTACTTAAGTACCAAAAAAGTTTTACGTTACACCAGAAATCATGTGCCAACACTTAACCTTAATACACTCAACTCAACAAATGTACACCTTTGTTTGTTTGTCTGTGTTGTTGGCACTTCAAAGCGTACACATTCCCAACCGCATAATATCAGTTTACGTACTCAATTACAATATCATTTCCAATGAATTTGCTTAACACTTAAACCACTTACGATTTTGTTATGCAGATTTTATAGTCATCAAAGAGTGCAAATCACGTATAGGATAGTGGGTCCATTAATATAGACACACAAACAACATACAGGCGCACACTTTATTTCAAGCTAACGTTGTGATGTGGCAAACCTTTCAGCATAACGCCACCGCAAATCAGACGTCACACGAATGAAACGCTGCGATAATCACTTTAGACTAACATTTAATGTTGGAGGTATAGAAAAGCAAAAAAAAACCAACACTAACACGCTAACACCTATAGCTGCCGGTGTGTATTAATAATATTATAACTAAGGTGTGGGCGGTGTGAGTTTTACAGCCACATCCTGTCGGTGCTCTGTAGAAAAATTAAGCTGAAGAAGAAACGCTGTCGTTTTTTTTTTTTTTTTTGGAAGTTGCTACTTGGCGCCGCAATGACGCAGCACTACTGAAATACGAACGACACGTCGTTGATTATGATGATGCAATTGGTTTTGTTTTTGTGGTTTTTTAGGGCTCCAAAGCGCAGAGGAATTTTTGCGCCACTTAAGTAGCAGCTCAGCAACACTAGTGATATTCACACCAAATGCGGTGATGCACTGTGGGCAGAGAAAAATAGAATTTGGTTATTTAAAAAAGTGCTCTTTAGGTTATTTAATTAGGTTTATTAAAAACAAGTAAGGAAGCCTAAGTTCAAGTGGAATCGAACATTAGATACTCAGACGGAAACATGGTGTACTTTATATAAAGCAAGTGCTGCATAAAGTGGGCGTAGCCACGCCCATTTTCAACATTTTCATCAGTCATCCATCTAAGCATATGAATATTATTCTTTGTGCAAAAATTCATTCCTTTATGACTTCTCCTTACAGAGATGTCACGTTACAAATTCCCAAAGGGTGTTCCAAAAATATCTTTGTTAAAAAGTAGGCGTGGTTATAAACCGATTTCAATAAATTTTTGCGTGTCTACTAACACAAGTTGGAAAAGTGTATAAACCAAGTTTCGTCATAATATCTTAATTATTTGTCGAATTATGGGCTAAGAAATCTCGTATATCCCTTTGTTTAAAAAGAGGCGGTGCCGAGCCCATTTTCCAAAATTTTTCTATTTTTTGTTTCCGGTCTATTTTAGAAATCATACCACAAAATTTCAATGAATTATCTTTAAATTTGACAAAGATATCGCTTAAAATGTTTTTATTAGGTCACTTTATAATACCCATATATAAGAGTGGGCGTGGTCGTCAACCGATTTTGGCAGTTTTTAGTCCAAACATTTGCCTAAGTAAGTATATTACGCACACCAAATTTCATCGATATATCTTCAATAGTTTCTGAGTTATTACTCATAAAATTTCAATGTTTGCCCCTTAATAAGTGGGCGTGGCACCGCCCATTTTCCAAAATTTTTGTGTTTTTTGTTTTATGTCCATAGTTGGACTCTTTTCGTAGAATTTCAATGATATATCTTTATATTTGACAGAGATATCGCTTAAAATGTTTTTATTAGGTCACTTTATAATACACATATATAAAAGTGGGCGTGGACGTCAACCGATTTTAACTATTTTCCGTCCAAACGTTTTCCTAAGTAAGTAAATCACGCGTACCAAATTTTATCGATATATCTTCAATGGTTTCTGAGTTATGCCTTATAAAACCCTCAATGTTTGACCCTTAATAAGTGGGCGTGGCACCGCCCATTTTCCAAAATGTCATCAAATTTCTTCATAGGGGCCTGAGCTCAACACTTGGGTAAAATTTCATCGCTCCAGCTATATTAGTGACTGAGATACCAAATCTCCGGACAGACGGACAGACGGACGGACGGACATGGCTCAATCGATTTCTCTTTTCAACCTGATCATTTTGATATATATAAGTCTATATCTATCTCGATTATTTCATTCTGTCACAATCCACCGTTATGTGATTAAAACTATAATACTCTGTGTTGGTTTCACCAACGTGACTAAAGCTAAAACTAAGTTTTGACTTAAGTTAGCCCAGATTTGGGGCTAACTTACTTTTGGGTTTCACCAAATAGTCTACGAAAATAGTTTTGCAACCAACCTTTTATGGCAAATACTGGGTTTTTTGGTTGTTTTGGTTGCTGTATTTGCTCATTTTTGTCATATTCAATCTTTTGGTTGTTGGATTCGCTAAAGCGACTCAAATTCTTAGTTTCGTTTTAGTCAAGACAAAAGCTGACTAACTTGAGACTTAGCTTAGTTGCATGGTGAAACTGAAAAGGTAAAAAAATCGGCTTAGCTAAGTTGAGACCGGTTGGTGAAACTGGGCCATAAAGTCTTAGAAATATCGGAAATAATATGTTCTGCTTGTTCACTATTTCGTACAAAGTCCTTACGCTGCTACGGAAAAGCTTTTGTTACTCTACCATGTATATATGTATGTATTCCTTTTCCTCTGCATCTTATTCAATAATTGAGACTAATATATAATACTTTATTTTTTTAGTTGTTCATCCTCTACTAACCACTGTGCGTCGTCTGTCAGGCTCCACTCAACTTTCACCGACACTTCATTACAAGCCACGTACCTACATATCTATGTATGTATGTATGTACGGTAGCTGCGTATCTATTTTACTTGAAACCTGCGGTTATGCGGAGGTCTAACACCGCGTACGTGATGTGAAACTTAATGTTTCAATTAGAGGTGAACGTGTAGAGCAAAGCGCCGGGTTAAGGTGACTTAAGGTTGATACATGGCGGGCAAGTACATCGAAGTAGGAGTAGGTGGTAAGTTAGTTTGCTATTATATGCCACAAACGCACACAAATTCACTCTTTGGGTAGCTAGTCAAGTGTGCTCTCGACAACTGCTGCATACCGTTCCACTAACTCAGCACTTATCGTTATAAAAAAGTTTTTATAATGATCTGTTTTTGTATACATTCTCGTACTACTTATGTATCTACTATATCTATCAGCTAAAATGCTTTGCGAATACTCGCATTACACCTTCTTTTTTGTTAAGATAAAATCCAGTGTGGGTTCTCGTACCTTCAGTCTGCCTGGTTTTTTAGATGCTGTTACACGTGAGTTTCAATATATTTGTGTATGTATGTGTGTGTGTCCCATCTGTGGTTAATTCTAAAGTGCTTTGCAAATTTTTACTCGCTTCTGGTGTATTTTGCTTGCACTTATATATGTATGTAGTACATTTAGGTTTTTTGTTAACCGTTCAAGCATTTTAATGTAATCCACAAACGAGTAACGAGATATTGAGCACTTTAGTTAATTTGTTTACACAGTGTTTGCCACGTGTTTTTTTACTGTTTCTTTTTTTATGCGGTACGTTTAACTTTTATCTGCAAATTATACATATTTAAATTTTATACATGAGTATAATGCTTTTAGTATGTTTTAAGCTTCCATCAAAGTGTGCTTCGCAAGTGATCTCAAATAAATCGCTCTTTGCTTGTACATAGTGTGCATTTCTTGTGAGTTCATACTTTCAGCTGAGATGTAGAAATATTTCCAAATTTACTCAATTCAATATAGCAGCGACTTTCGTTAAGTTGCTTATAAACTAAATTGCATGTTTCTAATGCAGAATTGGGTCTTATGAATAAAACTCATTTATTTATAGAATAAGATTGCGTCAATCTGACATCATATATAGACCATAAACTGTCCTCACATACACAGTGCATCTCTGCAGCAAAACGCGCTAGTTACAGGCTAGTGCAGAACTAGTTCAAAACCAGACAGGGTTGGTTCTCGTTCTATCCCAACGCGATGCGTTCAACTGTCTTTTTTAACACGGCGATGTCCTACGTAGCGGCAATTGTCCCCTCTGGAGAACTTTGGAACACGTTCTATATTATTTCCTAGTTCAAAAATCAATAATTCGGAGATATTTCAAAACGCAACACTTTAGGACTAGTTCAAAAATGAACGATCTTTGCCGCGATCACACAGCAACTAAGGTGAAAAACCTAAAATCCACTCTCACTCCACTTTTTAGAAAGTGCCAACATTTTCATGGTACTACCAATCAAGGCCGTATTTAGGGGGGGGGTTTGGGGTTTGAACCCCCCACGAAATTCTGGTAGATACATTTTACTTTTATCATATTCAAAGCTATATGTTGAAAACACTAGTTTAGAAATAATTAATTTGAGAAAATACCAAGAATTTCAGGTATAGGGGAGGGCTGGCATGAACCTGCTGAGGTCAAAACCGTTTTTTTTTTATGGTTAGGGTTTTGAGATAACTTAATTTTGGGTTTTTTGGTTACAACTTCAATCAAAAATTCTTTTCGCTGAAGTCACAAATACTCGCAAACCGTATCTACTCCGTTCGAAAGATAATTAAAGTACGCTTCTAACGACATACCACTTATAAATTAAATTATGTTACATATATTTTCTAAAATTTTAGCATATTTCCTTATAACTGCAGAAAGTCATTGCGTAGCTGAAAATTCATTACTCGGGTTCAAGGATGCTCAACAAACTATCAAAATATTTTTCATTTGTTAACATGCTATGTTAACGCAACTAAAATGTAAGCGTCAACGTTTTAAACGAAACAAAATCAACAAAAAGTAAATCGGTTTCGTTGAATCGAAAACTAACGTTGAAATTATCATTGAAATGAGCGTTTTTTCGGTTCTCACAATAAGCTGAGAGTGCTTAGTAGCAGCGTAGAGAAACAATGCTCTCAATGATAAACATAGAGCGCTTTGATGGTTCGTTGGAATGAAAATTCTCTCAGTAATATAAAGCGCTCAACTTTTCAGCGTTAACGCTTGAGTTTCGTTGACGTTGATAACGAAACAGAAATTATTTTGATAATTTTTATAACGTTGAAAAACTGAGTCGTTTCAACAGAAACGACTTTAACATTTCGGTTATCGTTAATATTAACGTTGCGGTGCATCCTTGCTCGGGTTATATTAGTGTCTGAATTATAACATTTTGTGCGTTTTTCGAAAGATCCCATATATGGGATGTGTGCGTTGTTATAGTCCGATTTCACCTATTTTCAATACTAACTTTTCAAAGTCAAAATTTTATTGATGTTTTGCGATTATTGGAAAAATTTTGTTTTTATTGGGGTTTTTATAAGAAGTAAAAATCAGGAAAGTTTTATTCTTTTTTAAATTATTCTGTTTTATTGCAAACATTTTAAGCGTAATATTAAAAAGATTCGATGAATACTTTATTTTCGGCGATTTTTTCCAAGTGAAACAAAAAGGATGTTTTATGGTCGAAAAACTCGGCTAGGTGAAACAACCATATGAAAACGACTTCACAGATCAAAGGACATTAGAGGGAAATATAAAGCTTCCCAAGCACTGTTTGCCAGCATAACACCAACAGTCTCAAAAATAAGCTGTTGCTGTTCTAAAAGTTATCATAATTTTTTGAGAACTTTTGAATTTCGATTTCCTTTGAAAATATCTTAAGTCGAAACACAGAACAGTCGAATATATTTGTTTGTTTATTTGTGCTGTTGCTTTGCTGTGTAATTTCAAACAGATCAGTCGATAGTAAAGCACAGATAAACAGAATTTTAGTTTTCAGTGCGGCTTTTTAAAATTGTTTTTTTTTTTTGTACATTACAATTTCGATTGTGTTCCCATAAATTAAAAAAAAAACAACAACAACAGTGCTGTAAAAACTCGAAATTATGTTTTTCCTTTGCTGTGCTGTACAAATTTCCACAATACAGCAACAGTCGACTATAATTTTTTGAAACTTAAGGCTGCGCAGTTGCAGTACAGTAGAACTTTTTATTTTTTATACTTCTGCTGCGCTGTTAATTTTCAAATGAAAATGAAATTCAATGGAAATGAAAAAAAGTTGAAAATAATTTCAAACCCTGCTCAAAAGACTAAAATAATGACATATCTATCAATTTTAAAAATTGGATGTCAAATAACAAAGTTGCAAAAAAAAAACAAGTTAGAGTCTCAACATAAGCTAAAAATCTTGGGGAGTTTTTCGTGCATAAAATATTTTTTTTTCACTTGGATAAAATCACCAAAAATAAAGTATTCATCGTGTTTGCAATAGAACAGTCTAATTTTTAGATGAATAAAAGTTTCCTGATTTTTAAAACTTCTTATAAAAATCCTAATTTGAAAATCAAGTTTTGTAAAAAAAATTTTCTTCTAAATAGCACTTTAGAAACCAGATTTTTTTATATTATTTTTATTTAGTGCACGAAATAGGTTATATATCTTTCTCAAAAAAAAAAATATATATCTATATATATATACCATGAAAACCCCCCACGAAAAAAAATCCTGGCTACGGCCCTGCTACCAATGGAATCTCATTAAAAGCGGGTTTCAAAGATTTAACTGATTTCTCAGAGGTATATATGTGGCATAAGCTTAAATTCGAGCTGAGGTAACATAAAAACCTGTCGAAAATTTAAGCAAAAAAAATGTCTTCTCTTGCACTTCCTTCACATCCCTTTCTTCTCTACGCACTTCAATCTCCCTTTCATTTTCGAACTACACAAGCAGCAAAGTGTAATAGAACATCTTGAATATAACTCAGCAATTAGTGGCTATAAAATGTGTATTTGATGCCAAAACACATATAAAATTTCCCTACCAAAAAATGCGATCTCCCAGTTTAATGAACACACAATCAATAGCAGATAAACGAATGTTTACGAAAGTGGTATCGTACATGCCACAAAATGCAAAAGGTGTGAGTAAAATTATAAGATTTACGTATGTATGGTATGTAATTTCAAGCTCATATGCAGCATACAAATACCGTAATTACAAACAAAATGTCACATAAAAAAGGACATCAGAGTGGACATAAGTGAAATTTTATAAGATATGTATCTCTATCTACATACCCATCTGGATTAAATATGTGTAAAGTGCGTGTAACAAAATAACTTAATTCAAAGTTTGCTGAACAGACCGTATACGGTCAAGAGGGTAGTTGCGCATAAATTTGTGAATTCGAGCTTAATTGCTTGTTATACCTACTCGTACACGTCTGCTTGGCGGCTGTTCTCTTTGGGATACGTGTGCAACCGAAATATTTTGATTTTAGATCGCAAAGGTTAGATAACAGCAATTTTTCTTTTAATTAATTTCTTGTTTTCCTGTCTTATAGCCCTCCTTTCCATTCTTTCCATTTTTACTTGATTAGGGTCGGGTGTTGCTCGAGTTGAATGGTCAAGCGTTTACTGAGAAGCGTTTTGCTGTGAAGATTTTAGTTATTCCGCATGCATTCATTTGAAAATTTGTTAATTTCGTATACTCGTATGTTAAGTGGTAGAGGCAATATGTAAGCTGACTATTAATAGTTAAGTTTTTTTAAAAACTAAGATTTTTGATAAAAAAACACTTCCATGTTAATACATACATGCATACATATCGGGTACGACGATATGTAGATTGGCAGGAATGGAAAATAATAATTCCTGAATTTTTAACTCAAGAAGTCAATGGGAAAGAGTTGATATTTTTAACATTTATATATAAGTAAGTACCAATGTGATGCTTGATGGCCACAGATAGTGAATCTGATGTGATTTTTATCAAAAAAATTAAATCGTAAATACCAATACGAATACGAATACCGATAAGGAATATCGTATATGAATACCGAATATAAATATCGAATACCAATACGGAAAACCGAATATTAAAACCGAATACCAAATAACGAAATACCGATTAATAATACCGAATACCGAATTTTAATACCGCATAACGAATATTAATACCGAATAATGAATATTAACCGAATATCGGATGTTAATACAAATACCGAATACCGACAACGAATACCGACCACGAATACCGAACTTGAATACCGTATATGAATACCGAATACCAATGCGGAACACTGCATATGAATACCGAATACTGAACATTAATGCCGAATGCCGAATACCGTATATTAATACCGTATAACGAATATCAATACCGAATAATGGATATTAATACCGAATACAAATATCAAATTTTAATACCGAATACCCAATTTTTATACCGAAATACGAATACCGAATAACTAATATTAATACGAATACCGAATAACGAATGTTAATACGAATACCGAATACGAACGCTAATTGATTCACTAAAAAGTACAACAACAACAAAACTAATAAAACCGGTGAACTATCGCAATCGGTGAAAGTGCTCATAACTGGTGGAACCGATGAATGCAACAAAATCGATGAAATCGGTGAATTATCGCAATCGGTGGAAGTGCTCATAACTGGTGGAACTGCTGAATGCAATAAAAACCACGAAACCGGTGAATTTCCGCAATCGGTGGAAGGGCTCATAACTGGTGGAACCGGTGAACGCAATAAAGCCCATGAAACCGGTGAATTTTCGCAATCGGTGGAAGTGCTCATAACTGGTGGAACGGATCAATGCAATAAAAACCATGAAGCCGGTGAATTATCGCAATCGGTGGAAGTGCTCGTAACTGGTGGAACTGGCGAATGCAATAAAACCTATGAAACCGGTGAATTGCCGCAATTGGTGGAAGTGCTCGTAACTGGTGGAACCGGCGAATGCTAACAAATCGGTGAATTACCGCAATTGGTGGAAGTGCTCGTAATTAGTGCAACTGGTGAATGCAAGAAAACCCATGAAACCGTTGAATTGCCGCAATCGGTGGAAGTGCCCATAACTGGTGGAACCGGTGAATGCTAACAAATCGGTGAATTACCGCAATTGGTGGAAGTGCTCGTAATTGGTGCAACTGGTGAATGCAAGAAAACCCATGAAACCGGTGAATTGCCGCAATCGGTGGAAGTCCTCATAACTGGTGGAACTAGTGAATGCAAAAAAAACAATGAAACCGTGAATTATCGCAATCGGTGGAAGTGCTTATAACTGGTGGAACCGGTGAATGCAATAAAACCCATGAAACCGGTGAATTATCCTAATCGGTGGAAGTGCTCATAACTGGTGGAGACGATCAATGCGATAAAAACCATGATACCGATGAAATAATGCAATTGGTGGAACCGGTGACTGCAAAAAAAAAAACAAAAAATGATTCAACAGGTGAATTATCGCAACTGGTGGATGTATTCTAAAACGCTGGAGCCGGTGAGCACGATAAAACCGTTGAATGCGCTGAAATTGTGCGGCTGTTAGATGATCTGTGTAGTGGTTGAGTCGCAGTTTGGCAAAGTAGATGAATTGGTGAAATAGTTGGGCTGGTTGACGTGCACTAAAGTGGTGAGACAATGAATTTAGAAATACTGGCAAACTAGGTGGCCGTCGTTGACTCCGTACGCAGTATGCTAATAATACAAGATGGAATAGTTGTTTTCGACCAATTTAAGAGTTATTTTTTGACTTTTCGATAAAAGTCATAACCGTTGCGAGGTTTTGCAAATATCTCATACATATATAAATGTGTTGATTTTGTATTTAATTCCAAAATTTCACAAGTATAGCATTAAAAGACTTGTTAATTAACGCAATTTTTACCAGCAACATTTTACTGGCAACTTTTATTAATAAAAGGTAAATAAGCACATGTTTATAAACTTTGTATATTGTGTTACAAATGTGTCTATAATCTCTCGCATTGCCGACTTCTTCTTGGAGCACATAAATTCATTATCTACCAATTTCCAAATGCACAAATGACATTAACAAAGCCGAAGATTTCTGCGTTTAACCGCACAACAACTTGTTGTACATGCGCCAGCAACATTTCACATCAGCAACAACAAGTAAGCAAAGGCAACAAAGTTGAAATTCACGAATATAATCACATTTTCGCTCAAACAAAACAGTTTTGTATGTTGGCCATCACTTCGGCAGAAGTTTTAGCGATAACCAAAACCAATACTGTGCAACACCAATAAAAAAAAAAGCAACAACAACAACAACATTTCTGCTAGCAGTACAAATCAAGTAAAAGAAGTAACTACAAGCACAACAACAATATCAACCAACCAGCAACATTATCACCTTCTTCTAAACATGAAAATCAAGCAAATGTTTTTCGATCTGTTTCAGCTTGCTTAGAATTTGTTGTAGTATTGTACTATTGTTGTTGTTTCAAACAACAATTTCATGCCATTTGGCTGCCTAAATATCTAACTGATTGCTGCTGTTGTTGTTCTTCTTCTTCTTCGTTGCTATATTTCCTGCTGAATTTTCACTTTGGCCGTAATGGACTTTTCCGGTTTTAACGTAGGTTCGTTGCGGTGTATTGATGTTGTTGTTTTTGCACTTTTTGTTAGTGTTGCCACTACTATCTTTAGCTGTGTTGTTGCTTTGCCTTTTAACGCTTCCACCACTGCCACTACTTTCACAATCACTTATACAATTCATCCAAATCTTCTCCAGTTGTCTTATGTAGTTGGTTTTGTCTAACACTTTTCTCTATTTTGTGGCGTCTCATGTCTTCTTCGGTCTTTTCTTCACAATCACACATTTCCTCGCTCTCTTTCTCCGTCTTTTCTCTTTCGCTCTTTCACATTGCAACTAATACACTTTGCCACTTTTCTTTGGTTTTGTGAAAGTTTTCCAATTAAGAATTCCATTCATAGTGCATTCATGTAGCAAGTAAGAAGAGGAAGAAGTGTAGGAAGCGAACCAAGGAAGAGGAAGAGAGTGTAAAGCAGAAGCAACTAACACTTTTAGGCTATTTTAGAAATTTGAAATTTGAAAAGTTTTCCAAGTATCCATTTTCTTCGACATTTTTATTGGAAAGTTGTCGTCGTCGTCGTTGCCGTCGTCATCAAAAGCGGCGTTTGGCGGTGAGCGTGGCATTTCCAAGTTGTGGCGCTGCTGCTGCGGTGATTTTACTGCGTACAAAACTGTGGTGAAGCGCACAGATTCAATATCAGAAAAGTGCGATGATATCAATGAAATTTCATGAAATCAAATCATGAATAGTAGTTGGTTATTTCAAAGTCAAGTAGTTTTCCAAAATTTTGGTTTGTCTTTTTTGTTGATTATTTCTAATGTCAAAGCTTAGCAATCGAAATAATTGATGAAAATTCCAAGTGTTTTATTTGAAAAAGAAGCAGAAACAAATTTCAGCTTGCAAATTAAGAGTTTTATGAGATTAATAATATTAAGTGTTTTTTATGAAGATAAGGAAAGAAAAACAAATTCAAAGAAAAAACACTGAAAATTCTTCTTATATTGAGTACTAGAATTAGCGCACTTGTGAAGCAACATAAGTCGACCTTAAGATCGTTGGTCTTTAAAACCTCTTAAACTTCTTAAGGGACTTAAAAGGCTTGTTGTAAAGGCTAACTTTGGGTCAGACTATATTTGTACACCCTAGTGCAAAAATTCGTTATATTCAGGGTTTGAAATTGCTTAACTACTTTTGCTGCATTTGCTTTTGTTTTGCTTTTGCTAACGAAAAGTAAATTAGCAAACTCGGCCAGCCGAGTAAAAAACGAGAACACGATTCATTCGCTTCAGTTTTCAGCTGAGCCGTGTTTGCTTTAGTAGTGGGACTTTTTTCGAATAATATTCGAATAAACATTATTCGTGGGAAAAAATTCGAATAGTAATATTCGAATAGTATTATTCGAATAGTATTATTCGAATAGTATTATTCGAATAGTAGTTATTCGAATAGTATTATTCGAATAGTATTTTTCGAATAGTGTTATACATATATATATGTGCACACGTGCTCGTTTTTGTGCATAGACATGTAGGTACTTGTGTTTTTATGTTATTATAAATATGTATGTGGAGACATATGTAAGTGTGAAAGGAGGTGGATGGTTTTTTGTTATTGCATGTACATATGTATGCTTTTGTAAGTACATATGTATATATGTACGTACTCTGGCTAGCGCGAATGGAAGTGGATGTTTTTTTTGTTATTGTTTGTATATGTATATGCACGTAGGTACATATGAATGCTTTTGGTTTTTGTAGTGCCTAGTTAGTAAATTTGGAAGTGCACGCTGGTTTCTATGAGTGTACATATCTACATGCATAATTTGGATTTCTCGTTAGCAGGTAGAACTTTCTGGAAAAAAGCAAACACTATGTACCTAGGTACCTACATATTATTTAAAATTTTTTTAAATAAAACTCCTATTATATATTTAAAAATATATATTTTTTTTATGAAAAACCATCTCTGAAATTTAAAGAAAGTTTTTGTTTTATCCTTTATCTATAAGGTTCCCATGTGACCTTTTCGCTATTTTGAAAGAACAGGGCCTTGTGAATTATAGTAAAAACTTTGTTGATTTAAAAAATTTAATTAACTTTTTTTATCAGTTTCATTTGAAAAAGGACTGGCCTCTTTCCAATGCAAAAATTATTATAAAAAAATTTCCAAATTTCTGGGACACTACGTACATATATGTATGTATGTACATACCTAAATAAACCAGCGCGCACTTCCAAATTTAGTAGCTAGCCAGCGTACGTACATACATATGTTCATACTTCCAAAAGCAAAAGCATACATATGTACATGCATACATACATACATACAATAACAAAAAACTACCACTTCCCTTCACACGTATGTATGTATCCACATATTTACAATAACATAAAAACACGTATCTACACGTCTATGCACAAACAGCGAGCACGCGTGCACATATATATGTATATGTATCACACTATTCGAATAATACTATTCGAATAATACTATTCGAATAATGCTATTCGAATAATACTATTCGAATAGTAGTATTCGAATAATTATTTGAATATACGAATAAATTATTCGAATAAATATTATTCGAATTATGAATACCTTTCGAATAAAAGGATTTTTTATTCGAATAATTTTTATTCGAATAGTCCCATGCCTAGTTTGCTTGTATAGTTGAGCAAAGCAACGCGATTTGGGAGATTTCATTTTACTTCCAGCAATTAGTTGTGTCTTTGCATTTTTTCTGCTTTTGCTTATTTTGCTGAAACGAGTTGTTTACGCATATTTCGATTTTTTATACATATTTACTTATGAATGTATGTATGTACACATAATATGTATGTATGTCCATTTGTAAACATCTTTTCATGTTGAATTTTGCTTAAAAACTAGTTTCAGCAAAATAAGCAACTGTGAGCAAAAATTTACCACTCAACTAATTGCTGGAAGTAAAAGCAACCCTCTCAAATTGAGTTGCTTGGCTTAACTATACAAGCAAACACGACTCAGCTGAAAACTGAAGCGAATGATTCGTGTTTTCGTTTTTGGCTCGGCTGAATTCAGCAATAAGCAAAAAACATCGGCTATTGCTATTTTGCAGCAAGCAAATTCAAACCCTGGTTATATTATTTTCTAGCGCAAAAACGAACTTTCGTACAAACAAAAGACGCGAAAACTCGAAGCGCAAAAACATGTCGACAAAGCTTTTGAGTTAGTTTTTGCCCTTTTATCTTAGGTGAAAAAACGAACTAAAAAGTTTTGTCGGTATGTTTTTGCGCTTCGAGTTTTCGCGCCTTTTGTTTGTACGAAAGTTGTTTTTTGCGCTAGAAAATAATATAACGCATTTTTGCACTGGGGTGTACATTTAGTAGCTAGAGTTTATAACGAATTTCATCGGATAACCAAAGTTCCGTGTTAATGTAGAATTAACCAGTTCTCTATATCAAACTTTTTCCTCAATCGTTATCGAATGTGAGGTTTGAAAAATAGCGATTCGTTTTCCAATCATTTCCGAATAGTTAATCAAATTTATAGGGTACTAGCCCATCCCGCGGCGTAGTGACGAAAAATCTTTTTATTTTATAATGAGTCTTTCTCTTTACCTTTCCTTTTCCCTTCCCGTGCTCTTCCACCTTTTCTTTCTCTTTCTCTTTCTCTTTCTCTTTCTCTTTCTTTTTCTCTTTCTCTTTCCCTTTCTCTATCCCCTTTCCATTCCATTACCTTTAATTTCCATCCCTTGTCCCTTCTTCCGTTTTGTTTTCCCTATCCCCTTCCCTTCCTCTATCGCTCCCTATTCTTTTTCCCTTTCCCATCATCTTTTCGATTCCTTCCCCCTCTCCATTTTCTACTCCATTTCCATTTCCTTTCCATTTCCCATTCTCCTTTCCCTTCCTCCACCATTTCTCCTTCCGATTCTCTTTCTCCTTTCTTTTGCCTTTCCGTAAGGAAGCGGGTTGGGTATTACATCGAAGAGGGCTTTTTATATGGACCCCTGATCTCCGCTTTTCATTTGATACCAATATCCCCAGAAAAATCCCTAGTCATTCCGGTCCACATTTTGACCCATATCTGGGGACACGTCCTAGGCATCACAATGAAAGGAGCTCTATGTTGAAACCCTGCGCAGCACCTTTAATTGTAAAGCAATATTTCTCAAAGACTTGCTGGGTCTCTGGGTCCACATTTGGGCCTGTATTCCGGTAAGCTTACAACTCTATACACCCTACAGTATGTGACTGTTTTAGAATGATTAAGATTCCTCAAAGTTTACTAAAATATTTGATGCCATTAAATGAATACAAATAAGATTAAATTTCTCAAACCACCAATAATCAATTATATGGACCAAAGACCTCATCCCCCTACAATTGCTGTCAAATTTGTCTTCACTTGCAATTTGATATGTTAAATCGATTAGATATTATTATTTTTCTACCGCGCCTGTCAAATTGTGCCTAATCAAATAAATCAAAGGAGAATTCGCTGCCATGTCGTACAAACAACCACGACCACCTCGAGTAGCTTACCTTTTTAAAATACAATGTACTCTGCGTGGGACATAACATCATCCATCATCTGTAGATTTTCAAAGCACAAAAGCAAAAAAAAAAAAAAAAACAAATTTGCAAAAATTGAAATTGCAGCTGACAGTTTTACCTTGATGCGGATTTTAGAGTTTTTCTTTTGGAAACACTGGTGAGTAGGTGTGTGTTTGGTATTTTTGCAAAACAATATTACAAGCTGACGTCATATTAACAGCAAACACAGTGATTTATTTACATGACATGTACTCGTATTATGGATTGTTTTTTTTTTTACTGTTAAAAGAGCAAGTAAAGCTGGAATTTGGGTGAACAGATAAAGGCAAGGATTTGAAAAAAAAAGGCAAGCAAACCACCAGCGATTGTTGTTGCATTGAAATAGAGAGGGGGTGTATGACATGTGAAGATGTTTGTTGGTTATGCAGGTACATATGTATGTAGGACCTATATTTTATATGAAAAATGAACCATAAATACTCAAGGGAGCAATTTGTTTCCGAAGTACTGTAAATCTAACAATGTTGTAAAAAAAAATTGCGCGAATGTGAAAATATATTTTGTGTGTAAGCACAAATTTTTAAATTTAATGGTGTGTGGGAAGTAAATATGCTCTCGAACGTTCTAAAATATCTTTCGATATTCAATATGAATATCAAACTGAGAACGAACTTAGCACCAATTAAAATTTTCCAACTAACGTTAGTTATGAGCAAAAAAAATTGTTCAAACCTTTAAAATTTGCTTTCATCGAGGTAAACACACCCAGCGAAGTAACTCACTTCCTAAAACTAAATCGGTTGTCAAATTGAGATGCTTTAAAGAAAAAAAATGTTCAGCACAGTGTGGTGAGGGTGTTTAAAGACAGGCAGCAGAAAAAAAATCAAATGCAACGGGAGGCGAGGAGAGCTGCCATCATTTTGGCATATCAAATTGCTCATTTCAAATTTTTTCATTACAGCACACATACATATGTTTGTACATATGTATGCATGTGCATTAGGCCGGGGCGATTTGTATGAAGGGAAATTCATAGATATCGAGCATTCGAAATTAGGATTGCTCTCATTTTTCTGAGTAGAAAAATCGTCTAAGACATTTGTGTAAAATTAATTTTGATGTTCCGGAATTTGGTTTTTATGGACAAAGACGGATTTTTGATAATCAAAAATGGACAAAAATCGTAAAAAAAAAACCAGAGAATTTTATGCTGAGTCCAGATATGAAATAAGAATTAAAATTGCATGAGTCCTTTTCGATATATAGCCTGATTTCCGGTTTTGGAGGCTAAATGCTCAAAATCGCATATTTTCGCAATTATATTTTGCTGTGTATAGATAATATATCTTAAATTTTGTTGCGAATTACTTAAAGATAAGTAATGTTAATATACACTCAATTACTCAATTTATGGAAAAATGGGAATAGTTCGCCGCTAAAGACATATTTTCATTATTTTGAATACAATCTATATATTAATAGGCTAACTTTTTTCCATACAAACAATTGCCAGGCTGTTTTTCACATTTAACATACTCATATACACATAAAATTGATATGGAGCAGTGCATAGGCATATAATTTTTAATTTGTTTATAATTAATAAATAACATTTTTAGTTAAGAGAAATTCATATCGTAAACATGTTTACAAATATCGTAAACACAGTTGAAGAGTCGCTTTAATTTAAAAGCACTCTCTCTATTTTATATGCATTGGCCCAGTTTACGCTAAGGTCAAAATCAACGCGGCCAAATATCTCCTATTGCTTTTCCATTAAAGCGAAAAACGAGAGAGGGGGCGGGAGAGCACACTGAGTAATTTTAATTTTGACCAAGGCATATCTAACAGGTAGGCTCGGCGGCGAATTGAAAAACTTCTTTTTTTATTTACAAAGGTAGAGTGTAATGTCAAATTCAAAGCGAATTCACATCATGGCCAATAGGAATGGACGAGCCCCAAGCGAATTCAGATTTTAACCACGGCGAAATATCATTTTGACATTACACTCTACCAATTACAATAACAAAATACATGGGAAATTTCTGAATTCGCCACCGGGCCTACCTTCCTAGATCTGCCTAGATTTTGACCATGATTTCGCGTCGGACCGTGATCAAAAGGTCAAATCAGTGTTGCGGTACAACTGGAATTTGGAAAGTGTTGCTTATATCCGCGAAAAGGAATAATTTTTGTACCAATACAAAGTTGAAAAAATAAATTGCATGGTCGAATTTCGAGCACCGGCGATACTAGTTTGCTTTAAAACGTGGTTTTTATTCCTTGATTTGAAGAAAATTGTACAACAAAACAATGAATATATGTCTTTAGCGCCGAATTATTTCCATTTTTTCATAAGCTGAGTAAATTGTTTTTTCAGTGTAGTAACAATATTTTAAAATTAGATTTTATCATCCCGTATAGGAGAACTAGAATAATGCACTCTTTTGTTTTTAGTCCAAAATCATGGTATGGTCTCTATGTTATCGTTATCCGATATCGCTGATTTTCGCTGACAGCACATTTTGTACAATAGATGCTCTAAATAAAAAATTTCAGATTTTCAGCTGCATAAATGCAAGAGTAATACCCCAAAACGTAAACGGCTGCTTTAAAATTATTATTTTTTTTTTTTTTTGCTTCCAGTCGTACCCCATGGCGTATGAGTAACCTCGACTTTTCTTAAAGTTAAATAAAGCACGATATAAATTAGTAAATCGCCCCGGCCTAATGTGCATGTGCTTATGCATATTTTTATACTTGTACATAACTAAGTTGTCGCTAAGTTGTTACTACCTCATGAACTTCATTCAACGAACAAATGGCCAACCCCCACCCCTCCTCCTCCAACCCTTCGGGGACTGCCAAAAATTGCGGTGTGCAAATAAAGCAATTTGTATTCAAAATATGAAAACAACTTTCGTTTTGTCTTTGCCATGTCACAAATAACAGCGGCAGCAAATGAGGACAATAAGCAATAATAAAAACAACAACAATAGCAACACCAATCACAGAACTGCAACCCTGATGCTGCGACTACATACCCGTACAATGATGACAGCAACAATTTTGAAGTATTTTTTTTTTTTTTTTTGATTCACATAGACAACGTTGTTTGTATGCGAATAAGTGACATCCACACACACAATCAAAGCTCGGCTGCGGCAATAGCAGATGACAAGTTATGAATTTGCGGATGGCACCGGTAGCGGCGCACTTTGGTCGCATTTTTAACATTTTGCGGGTTTGTAAATTTCACTCAACTAACTGGGATACATACTTTCATACTTACATACGTATGTATATATATATATGCGCATTAGAAAAAGAAATGTGAAAAGGAAATCGTCAAATATGAAAATGAAAACAAAAATTTGTATGCGTGTTTGTATGCAACATGGGCGTAATATAGGGGGATCAAGGTTTTTGGGGTTTAAGACCACCGAAAACATATTACCACTAAATTACTTATATGTTTCCTGCACAAAAATAAAAATCATGAATGAAGTCTACAAAATGAATGCGGTCATAATTGTTTCAGTTCATTTCTAGTCAGTCTACTCAGTGATTTCGGGTCTCATACTCAAGAGAAATTAAGTCTTAAGACCAAAGTATGACTAGGTACTTCTCAGGTAGGAATTGAATTGTTTAATCACTTTAACATCAGGTTGGTTGGTAGGTTTTAGTGTCGAGTCCCACAGACTCCAATTAGCGCCTAAACGAAGTTTTGATACGACGACTCGTGGCCGAAGAACCACAACGAGAAGAATAAAGTAAAAGAGAATATCAATTGGGAAACCAGAGCAGGTCCTACGCCATATATCCATCCTGTTGAGTTTAGGTATCTAAGAAGCCACTCAGGCCTAACGTCGGAACGTATCTCATTGTGTGAAGGTCACAGACTTCTGTCGACCCTGCAGGTCTGCAACTGCTTCCATCTGGTTTTAGCCTCTTCGAACGAGGGCCGAGATATTCGGCCATTGACGAAGTGTGGGGGCACAAGAACCTCCTGCGCCTCTGTGATATCAAGAGCAGAGTATTGCCTGGCTAGGTCATCAGCCATTTCGTTTCCCTGGATGTCGCGGTGCCCCGGCACCCAGATCGGAAAGACGCTATGTCAACTTTCTAGGCCCATTACCCAAACCCCACACTGTCCGACCAGGCTTGATGAAACCATTGCAGAGCTCAGAGCCGCCTGACTAGCCGAGAAAATTCCTATCCTGTTTCCGACACCGGCACTTTCCGTTGCAGGTAGAACCTTGCAGGCCTCCGGAAGGGTGAAAACTTCTGATTGAAAAACGCTCGCCGTATCCGGGAGTCTGATTGATATGGAAGTGTCCGCCTGAGTTGCGAAAATACTGAGCTCTAGATTGCAGTTGGACACGCTTTATGAAGGATTGAGATGTACCTATCCCCCTTCGAACCTTTCCTAGCTAAGCACCTGACGTACGTATGATGGCTTTGTATGTCACAAGTGCCTGCCTGACATTTATTTTTGGCAGCATTCTGAAAGGCGCATAGTTGTAGTACTTAACCGCAATTTTGTTGTTGTTATTGTTGTAATGCGTGTATTATCATTACTTTACTTACCGCCTTATTGTTGTTTTTGTTAACATAAAAGTCTGCGCTCACTGTCATGCGAACAACTCAATTTTGGTTGTTGTTGTTGTTGCAATCATCTCAGCCACTGGCGCCATTGTCATTTTGTCAGCTAACACAGCCAATTGATATCATTCGTGCCACTCCAAATGCTTTAAATTAGAATTGTTTTTAAGTTTTTTTTTTGTTATTTTTCATGTTTTTTTTTGGAAAGAATGTTGCTATTGTCTTATAGCTAGCGCTCGTAGTGCGTATGTCTTAACAATTCACACTTTATTACTCAGAATTAGGCGATGAACTCGTTTCAGTGTGACAATCTTTTTCAGTTCCGGTACATTTCATTGCTACACTTCGATTTGTTTGTCACATCACTTGTTATTTCAGATTTAAAAGTGCTTTTGTAGATATGTATGCATTTGTGTGTAACAAAGTTTTCTAGAGCATTTTGTTGTTTTGAAGCATTGCAGAGTGACTTTGAAGAAGCAGCGAGTTTGATAATTTGCTGAAATTGAGAAAAAACAGGAAATTTTTGTTTTACTCTTCAATGGCACATCATGAAAACTACATATATTAGGAAGTGAAACTATTCACATTTAGATTCAAAAGATTTCGAAAATAAACCAAATGTTAAATGACTGCGAAAGCAATAGCGGGAAATAACGAAAATAGGGCACAAAACTCTGAAAATATATTTAATGATGTCAAACGGAATTTCCATGGACATTTATCGTTTGTCGAAAATACTTTATTTCTTATACAAAGGATTTCGTCCTCTTGCTTCTTTGTCAAATGAGCGCCACGTTAATAGAGGGCAGCACTATCTTTTATCGAAAAGTCTACCCTATAAAGATGTAAGCGATCAAAATTCTTTGAAACTACAAACCACTTCCAGCCAAACATGTTCACAATTGCAGTTTGGTAAGCACGCACAAACTCACCTACATATGTTCAAAAGCATGCAACAACAACCACACGGCAATTTTCCAACGACAATTGTGGACGCATTTTCCAACCAATTTTAGTGGAAATTGGCGCAGTTCTATTTGAGAGCAACACCTTTCTAATGGTGTTGTTAGTTTTAAAATCGGTTCAGTAGTTTCGATGAAGAAGATGGAACAACATTTTTTGTTAGCGTATTAATAATATAGATAGATATTTAAAGACCACGAGTCGAAGAGTAATTTTGATACTCGTATAACCAGGGATTGCAAATAATCGTTATTTTTTAAATTTTGACTAAAAAAATCATACTGAAGGAGAAATGCTAAACGCAAAAGAAGTACACAGATGTAATCACCGTAACGAAGACCACCTCTAGGTGCATTAACTTTTATTTTTTCGATTTTAATAAAAAAAATTGTTTTTTAATCATTATTTTCTGAGTTTTATTTTTCGCTCAGCAAATAAAAGTTTTTTTCTGAGTTTTATTTTTCGATCGGAAAATAAAAGTTATTTTTTGAGTTTTATATTTCCCTCAGAAATTAAAAGTTATTTTTTGAGTTTTATTTTTCGATCAGAAAATAAAAGTTATTTTTTTACTTTTATTTTTTCCCTCAGAAAATAAAAGTTATTTTTTGAGTTTTAGGTATGTTTCCCTCAGAAAGTAAAAGTTATTTTTTGAGTTTTATTTTTCGATCAGAAAATAAAAGTTATTTTCTGAGTTTTATCAGAGAATAAAAGTTTCCTCAGTCTAATTTTAGCTGCAGCTGTCGATTTTGCCACACTAATACGTAGGTAAAGTGTGTAAATAAAAAAATATTTTTCTTCATTAAAAAATGGCCAATAGCTCATTTAAATGCACATAAAAAAAATATATATAGTTTACCTATTTATATACTTTACCTATTTATATGGCGAAATCTACAATTTTAGCCAAAATTAAACTGTAAAACTTTTATTCTCATAAAATAACTTTTATTTTCTGAGGCAAAAATAAAACTAAAAAAATAACTTTTATTTTCTGAAGGAAAAATAAAACTCAAAAAATAACTTTTATTTTCTGATCAAAAAATAAAACTCAAGAAAAAACTTTTATTTTCTGAGCAAAAAAATAGAACTCAGAAAATAATCGTTAAAAATTAACTTTTTGGATATCAATCATAACCGTTACAGTCCCTGCGTAGAACAAATTGCCAGGCATTAAGATCATGGGTATACCCTATAAGTTTAAGTTTTCACTTTAATAAATACGCCCACAAGGTCACTGCAATTCTTTATCTTTAAAGTAGATTATACTTTTACATTTATTTTCAATTACAACAAATATGTTGATGTTCTTTTTTAATTTTTTTTCTTAACCACTTTTCCAATTTTTTATCATCCGCCTAATTTTTAACTAAAGAAGATTTTGGCATTTTTGCCTTCATTACTACAAACATACATACATAATTGTGCAGGAAAAATATCACATTATAAATATAATAACCTTCTTCCCTTAACTCCAACCAATTTTTAACCAACGCTAGTCTGGTAATTATAATGAAAGCCGCGTAATATTGCGCGGACAAATAAAACATTCGCGTTGGATCATACATCAAACGAACGCGACACCATCCTGCCTGCCGTGGCCATTTGCTGCAGGAAAAAAAATGGCAAAGGAGACGGTCCGTGGTGGATTAAGAACAAGTAAAAGAGCAAACCAACAACACATGCTGCTACAGAAGCAGAGGTGGTTGGAGAGGCAAGGCGGAGATAGATGCGGAGGCAGTGGTGGAAGCTGGGGAAAGCAACGGATAACGAAGGACGTGTGAGACTGTAATTAGAACATTTCGCGGTTAATTTTTATAATTTCTATGTCGCGTTGGTCATTCGCCAGAAAACTGGCCCGTAGTTGGGAGGTGGAGGAGCATTTTAACTAGCATATCAAAGTGGCCGTACGCGTAGAATATATTATACAAATTACAAAAACAATAAAGATTGTGAAGGAAGCAACGGAAGGTGCATGCAAAGTGGTAAGGAACAGAATGTGTTCCCGGTAGCGAGGGAGGCTTTAAGAGGAAGAGGAGGCCTGGCGGCTGTTGGCGTCTTTTACGTGTCTCTGAAGACCGCGGGTCTATTCGTTGGTTCGTTGGTTTGCTGCGTTACTGCGTCGCTACTTCGCCGCCAATGTAAAAACGCATAATTCTCTTTTATGACTTTTTCATGACAATTGTGCCAGCGAACGCGCTTGCGTTGCTTGCAGCAGGAGAGTGGAAAGTCAAAGCGGAAAGTGCAAACGCGGAAAACGCGAATTGCCACCACGAAACGGACAAGGGTAGTGGCACATTATGAAAGCCGCAAAACGCGACCAAGAAGCAACATTAATTTGGATGCCATACAAGAGCATAAGTCAGTGCATAGAATCTGTTAATATTATTGTGTGTTTTTATGAATACAAACATAATAGGGTAATCGCTGTTATGAATGAAAAAATTTCAGTAAAATATGTAAGGCTAAAAACCAAACAAAGGATTAGCCATCGAAAAGTATATTTCTAAAATAATACTATGCAACAGTGGGCGGAATAATTCCCTCACTGAACGAAAGACCACTATCCATATACATAGTAAGATCCATACACTATTTTGCTCTGGAGGTTAAATTTTTTTCACTGCCATTTTAAATTTGCAAAATTTTGCCTGAGTATTTTTAAATAAAGGAAATAAAATCGTGTTAAAAAGGGTTAAAATACATGTCGTATAGAAATATGTTGTTAAGAAAATATAGTAAAATTGCACGAGATTCAATTTCGTAAAATACTTTGCCCCGCTAACAACTCCACGAAGAGGTCTTTTTTACCCCTTTTTTATAAAGTCCGAAAAAAAAAGTATTTTGAAGGTCGATAGAGGGTTAAAATGTGCTAGAAAATTATTCGTAATAAAAGAGAGGACCCAGATAAAATCTTTGTAAAATGAACGCGGTAAATTCCTGAATGTGATTTAGACGTACATATATGTAAGCCGCGCAGACAGACAGTCGTAGTTTGAGTAGAAGCGCTATGTGATTTTTTGGAAGCAAGCTGCTACAGCTATTGCTAATATAGACAGTAATTTTATAGCTGCCAACATAGTAACCGCAACCGGTGTGCCAACAGCGTCCATTCTTCGCTCCTCCAAAAAACAACGTCCATTCTTCGCTCCACCAAAAATGTCAAACCGAACGATGTCGCCCACTCCACCCTAATATACGTGTCACAAAATTACGTTAGTTGCTCATTTACTTATTTGTTTGTTCGTTGTTCGCTTGTAGTTATCTTCGCTATGGTTGTTGTTCTTGTTGTTGTTATTATTTATACTCTCGTTATTTGCGAGATGTTGCACGTAGCAATTATTTGCCTACGTTGTCATTGCCTTAGTTGTATTTATACATAGACGTTATTATTATTACTATTGTTGTTGTTTTTATTTTATTATTGCCGCTGTCGTCTGTACATATTGTAGTTGTCGTTGTTGCTGTTCTTGTTATTATCATTTGTTTTTGTTACTACTGCCGCTATTACTATTATTATCATCTTTATTGCCGGTGTAATGTTCCACGTTTCACAGCCGCGACCACGTTCTCACCGCAGTTTGCCACAAATATTGCCGCTGTCGCAGACATTTACGATAATTTACATTTATTTAGTGCACGGGAGGCGGGCGGTGGTATATGGTAAACGGCGACGACGACGGCCGCCGCCGACAACACAAAACAGGTGTTGGTTATTTATTGATTTCGCTGTTTTCTGTTTCAGCAGTCGTTCCGCGGTTATTAGCTTCCATAGAGGACAGTACAAAATTTACAGTGAGCCAAATAATTTTAAATTGAATCTTTTCAGCTACATACATACTTATGTACTGGTATTTATCTATGTATATCCGTATCTACATATGTATAAAGACAGTGAGATATTAGCTTACCGGGGTCCACATGATACCAGAGTGGGTAAAGACAAAATGGCTAGCGTAGAACTGAACTGGTCTATCCAACATTTTTTCGGAAATCGAGTTATGTACATTTTTGAACTTGAAAATCATAAATTTATCCGTGCAAAATTGATGTAGGTCTTATTTCTGCACCAAAGTGTCCAAACGATAAAAATGTCACTTTAGAATTCACGTCCTTTTGTCATTTCAAGAAATTCTAAAGTGGTCCAACTAGCATAGACTACCATAGACCAGTATGATCTTACACCAGATGAGTGGATGGAATTGGTTAAAAATTGTAGAAAGCATGCTCTTTTTGATGTTAATAATATGGTGGGGAAATTTATGTCATTTGACGAACTACGGCCAATGTTCAGGGACTACCAGAGTATAGTAGACGACGGTGCAAAAGTTTCCCAAATGCGAAAGGCAAAATTTGTCAAGGGTGAATCTGTGATGCAGTTTAATGATGATTATTTTGAAACATATAAATCAGTCGATATAAAGGAATCTAGCGTGAACCTAAATGATTCCATAGAGTTGTTGCAGAATTTTACACCAGATCAGGGCAGCGACATACGCGTTTTGAAATTCAAAAAAATGCAGGACATAAAAAAATGTTGAAATTTGTACCACCGATTCATCACCCCTTTTACCTGTCTCTCCACATGTAAGCCGCAGAGATGAAACAGAAAACAATCTAGAAGATTTTCTACCAGCCCGCCGTGGATAAAACTAGCTTACTGTTACTTTTAATGCAGAGGTGATCATTTACGAACATGTGTATGTTTTTTTTTGCAATTAAAGTACTTTCTTTCACATAGTTTCACACCGCACTAAAACGCGTTTCATCTGTTTTCTCCACTTTTGTATTTTGTTAGATAGACCAGTTTAGCAGTGGCGGACGTAGCATAAATTGCCTGTGCAAGCCTATGTGTGAAGCATAACCATTCGCCATTTATGTAATTTCCTTTGCTGTATTATTTAAAAGTCTGATTGCGTTCCGTCATTGACTTTGATTTAGAGTTCTCGATTTCTTTTTAACATTTTCGAGTGGTCCGAATAAATGCTTTCAATGCTGGAACGCTCGTTTGTTTGTTTATTACGCGTATGTTTGTACGGGCATTTGAACAATTCGGGTATTTGAAGATCGTTTTTTCTCGTTTATTTTTTTTTTGTTTTTTTCATATGTATTTTTTATTTTTGTTTTCCTGATACACATTTTTTTTGTTTGTATACTCAGAGAAAAGGAATCAAAAATTAAATTTTTATTTTTATAATGCACGTTTTAAACCAAGTCATTTTTATTTTATAAATGAAAATTTTTAAATTAAAAATTTAATTTTATAAATTAAAATGTATTTAGGATTTAAAAAGAAACATGTTTAAATTAAAAATTAAAATTAATTGAATAAAAACGAAAGTTTTTCCTTCAAAATCTCATAGTGCTTAAAATAAAGGTAAACATTTTTAAATTAAAATTGTTTTTTTCTTGATTTTGCAATTTTACTCTGAACATTTTTAAAATAAAAAATTTCGTATTTACATAATTCTTAAATATAAAAACGTGCGCTAGAGAAATCTTACACGAATGCGCAGAGGTATTTTTAGTTTCCTGATACCGACGGAAATTTCAGCAGTAGCAAGTGTATTTGCTTATTTTCTAATACCTACAAAATGGGTGCTTTAATGTTTGAAAAACTGAGGTCCAATTTGATTTCCACCGCTTTTTAAAATTATCTTGATATTGTGCCAATAGTCGCCAAAATCACAATCAACCCTTTTATAATCTGGTATTTGATATTTATGTTTGCATGCACATGCAGATGTAAGAAATTATGTACATAAGTATGCACCTACATGCAAACGAAAATCAAATCAAATATGCATATGGCTGTGAATACTGAACTTTTGAATTCCGAAGCCAGCTTCATTTTCGCATACAAATTTGATGTGAAAAATAAAAAAAGTGCTTTCCTAGTTTTTTTTTTTTTAATTTAACTCTGAAAATAAGCAATTGGTTTCTCCTTAGCGAAAGCGAGAAAACAAGCTATGTTATTCTGTTTTGAAAGCCACGTAAAAGCTAATGTGTGGAAACGTTGAAGCATGCTCACTGTGCTGTGATTCGCTGTACAAACAAAATAGACATTGTGAGGTGGATTGGTGGTGTATTTGCGCTATTTTCTTAGCAGGCTTTTAGGGGCATGTTACAGTGGGGGCTATATTATTGAGAACTTAAATAGTAAACACATTTAAAACGTAAAATACCAGATTTTAAAGAATTTCGTATGAAATGAACGAAAATGTGTACGCTAGCCGGGCTTCTCGGCTTGTATGAAGCGACCGCCTCTGCAGTTTAGTTCTACGCTAGCCAAATGAGCTCCGGTGTGGGATCTGAACTTTTCTCGTTTTCTAGATCTTTCCGTACATCCCAAATACATTTATTCGGCAAAGAGAGCGTACTTAAATTATTCAAATACGCAATTTAAGCAACAGCAGCTAAATATTTGGCCTTCCCGGTTATCTTTGTTCTAGCTCATATGAATATAAGGGACAATCAAATTGTAGTTATTAATCCGAGAGCATAAAAAAGGACCTTCATAACAAGAAACTTGTCGCTTTTTTTCTTTATTGTTGTTTGCTTTTCCGACAGGATAAGATTGCGATGAATTGTGGAACGAATTTCCGTCATCCCTTGTCAAGTTTGATTTGGTTATAAACCGAACTATGTGCCATCTTCAGTATCTTTCGAAAACATTCCAAATAAAACATAAAAATGTAGATAGTCTTGTCTAGATTATCTGCATCCATAGCAAATAAATCTTTAAAATTGTTGACACTATTACGGCAAACTGGCCTTTCAGAATACAAATCGATAAGAGGTTCCTTAACACCAGATGCCTCTCGCAACAACCGTCCGAGTCTTCCGCGACCATGTTTACAATATGGACAAAGGTGGTAGGACTGGAGTTAGGCATACGGATAGGGGATATACATAGACGGTAGAGAGGGGCTACCGTAAACAAACCGAATACCTTGGGTGTTACTTTCAGCAGTCTGCCTGCTAACCAGGTCCGAAATCATAAAAAAATCGCTAGCCGGCAGCACGTGGGGAAAAGACAAGGAAACCTTAATTGCCACCTACACAACAATCGGCCGGCCGGTCATTAATTATGCATCGTCGGTGTGGTCGCCGGAGACTTGAAGGACACAATGAAGAAAACTCCAAGCCTGCCAAAATGCTACATAAGGACCGAAACAGGTTGCCTCCTGATGTCGGCGAAGCATCAACTACAGATTGAAGCTCAGGTGCACCCCGTTACGATATACAACACCATATTAAACAAGCAGTTCATTCTGCGATGTCACCGCCGAAGCAACTCAAATCGCTAGCTCATCCAACCAGAGATTTTTCCGGCATGTCAGGAGTCATCCCCAGACCTCTCCAAGGAGGATAAGAAATATATTAAACAGACATTGAATCCAGCATCATATAGGCGGGCCTTAAACAATATACACCAAGACACAGTTTCCAACTACATTTCCGTCCGTCCGTCCTTCTGCCCGTCCATCCCTCCTTCCCACCTTATTTTAAGAGACCAACCGCCGCCAGTTTCCGAAGAAGAGTTGAAGTTGGCTGGTGATACCCCAGTAACCCTAGCACAGCTAAGATCAGGTTACTGCAGCTGGCTCAATTCCTAAAGGACCAGGATAGATCCCAGCATTCCAAATGAATTTCCAGCATGTGGAGAGACGCCGCAAGGCACACGACATCTCTTCACATGCACCTTAAACACCACTCAATTGGAACCACTGTCCTTGTGGACTAGCCCAAAGAAAGTTGCAACTTTCCTAGGCCTTCCACAAAGCAAACCCGATGACAATTTGTGAGCAGAACAGGCCGTTTGAGCAGGGCTTAGTACTGCTACAACAACAATAACTACAACAAGTACCAATCAACGAAGGTGGAGTGAATTTCAATAAAGCTGTGCCGATATCTTCACGAGCACACACACTTTTTCATATTTTCTTTTCTATTTTTTTGTTCTTTTTTTTTGAATTTTAATTTTGCATTTTTACTACAAACCAATCACCCGCACCAAAGCAATGCAAACATTTTTCACACTCAAATAACAGCCCTAAGTGTTCACACACACACACACATACATATGTATAGAGTAGATTGAGGTAAGCAACGCGAACCAATTTCATGCTGAATTAAACTTGGAACAATAGTTGAAGTGTCCTGTCAACAATTGTGCAATTGCAAAACGTCCCCCATCACACCTTCCCTCACAAAAGAACACAAACTCAAACCAGCAAAAGCACGCCGTTCGACACTCAAGACCCAGACGTTATGGTTGCTGTTGCTGTTCTAGGTGTCGTGACTGTTGACACCCTTCGCACGTGAGCGATGTTACTTTGCCGTTATTCTTGTTGTATTTGTTGTTTTGCTCCACACCGAATACCGTTATTCAACAACGAAACGAAAATTAAACGAAAAACACCTTTAGGCTATTTTTAAGAAAACTTTTGTACGCTGCTCATCATCACGGAGGTAGAGGCAGCAACGCTAACAACAACAACACCACCACCAGCAACAGCCAAACAATCAGGCAATCCGTATAACCGACAATGCACTAAAGGAGCTTTTGCGGTTACACTTCGTCACTCTATTCCGTATGCGCAGGAAGGTATTCAGTGTTTGTCTCTTTACACCCTGCAAAAAATGCGATTAATCCGGAACGTGTCCGGGATCAATCGCAAGGGAGCATGCGACTAATACAATTTTACATCCCTTTATATGGAGTGAATTGATCGCATTTGTTCGAGCATGTCCTAGGAAGAGACTAATTGTTCAACTTGTATACCCGAACGGGTACCAATGTAGATCAATCGCTTTCATCCCCAACGGGTACCAATGTAGATCAATCGCTTTCAGCACGAACGGGTACAAATGTAGATCAATCGCTTTCAGCACGAACGGGTACAAATGTAGATTTTTCCTTAAAAAATTGTAAATGTTCATGCACATTAAAATAATGTTTTACTTTTGTAAAAAAATCTCAATAAATAAATTTAAAAAATTGTAAGTTTTGAGTATGCATTATATGAGCGCAATGTAAAGGATTTTTTCATAGGATATTTTAGGCAACATTTTGATAAAATTGTTATTAAAAAAGGGTGTTCAATTCGTTTTACCGGTTGTTATACAATTTTTTAAATACATTGCATATTTTTGTAAAATGTCTACATTTAAGGAATCTACATTTATACCCGTTCGGGATGAAAGCGATTAATCTACATTTATACCCGTTCGGGAACAATTGGTCTACAATTAGTCTACATTTATACCCGTACGGGAACAATCGGGTGCTAATTGTGGACCGATTGTTCACGAAAGAGATCAACCGAGGACAAATCTCTTTCGGGATTGATCGCACATTTTTTTGCAGGGCTGTCACTGAATGTAAAGAAGGTGTTTATGTGTGTGTATGCTTGCTATTGTTGTTGTTGTTGTTGTTCTTACTGTTGCTGCTGCAACAGTTGTAGTGTGAAATGAATAACGAAGCAAAATGAAGTGCACCTCAGGCGCATTGTGATGTCTCACCTAAGAGACGTGTCTGGCATATTTGAAATTGGTTTGCGCAGTCACACAACGACAGCGAGTAGCAGCGCCAAAGACAGCGGCGATGAGTCAGAAACTGGGGAGGGGATGCTGTCTATTGAAAGAAAAAAAATGCGTCAAAAAAATAATATATTTTCCGGTATTTTACTTTAAATAAAATGAACTATGTTGAAATTAAAGTCTTGTTGATGTTTTCTAAATTTTCGCCAAGCTGGATGAAGAGGCTAAGAAAATGGGTTTGGCGGTTAACGAGCACCGGGCGAAGTACCTCCTGTCATCACACAAAGAAACAGCTTGCCTTGGCAGCCACGTCGCGCTTGATAGCTACAAATTCGAAACCGTTAAGGACTTCACCTATTTGGGAACCAGCATTAACACCTAAAATAGTGTCCGCATAGAAATCTAACATAGAATCACTCTTGCCAATAAGTGCTACTTTGGACTAAGTTGGTAATTGAAAAATAAAGTCCTCTCTCGACGAACAAAAATAACACTCTACAGAATGCTTATCGTTCCAGTCCTCGTGTATGGCGCAGAAGCATGTATGCTCTCAAAATCAGATGAGACTGTACTTAGAGTATTCGAGTTCTTCGGAAAATGTATGAACCTTTGCGCGTTGGCAGGGGCGAGTTCGACGGATAATTAATGATGAGCTGTTCGAGCTTTACGCAGACATCGACATTGTTCAGCGAATAAAGATCCAGCGACTGCGTTGGGCAAGTCATGTCGTGGGAATGGATGAAGGAGTTCCGGCCCGGAGAGTGTTTCTATCGAAACCCGCTAAAAGCAGGAGATCAGGTGAGTTCTGACTCGTCCTCCCTTGGCATTTCCACTTGGCGCCAGGCAGCACGAAACAAAAACGACTGTCGCGCTTTATTGGACTCGGCCAGAATCATCTAGACGGTTACGCGCCAATAAAGAAGAAGAAATTTTCGTGAAGTTTTCATCACCAACGATTTGGTGTCCTACACTCAAAAATAGGGTTGCCAGATACCTTTCCCGAAAAATCAGTACATTGCCTTCCAAAAAAAAAAAACAATATATGCGGAGAAAATCGTCTTTATTACGTTTTTGTTTCCGTATCGTTAACTGTCAATCATGCTTCTATGACTTTTAACGTTCGCGTTGCTTCCTCCTTCCTAAGTGTTTCATGGTTATGCCGTGATTATGCTTACGAGCAAAACACCGTTGAAATGCGGACACATTTTCGTCATCGGTTAGAGGTGTTTACGCTTAAATCGATGATTAGAGCGCACCCAGCAAATTTGATCGATGTGAGAGTTCGAAAATTCGCTCACTCGCCGGAGTGCACAACAACAATTACACGTTGCTCGTCGAGTATTGTCGTAAGCATAACCACGGCATTACAAACGTCAAATTAAAATAGTTGGAAAATTAAAAACAGTGCAGGGTGATAAAAATGATTTTTTTTGTGTCGGCTAAAAATTAGTACAAATCAGTACAAAATCCAAAAAATCAGTATTTCTTAAGGTTTTTAAAACCATCAGTACGGAGCACGAAAAATCAGTATTGTACTGATCAAATCAGTACGTCTGGCAACCCTACTCAAAAACGACAAGTGATATTATTGGCATTGAACTGAAAACTAAGACGATGTCTGCGCAGCTTATGCTGTATAGCTTTCATTCGTGCATTCGCATGCGGTGTAATTCTCAGCCGTCTTATGCGTTGTTCGAGCTAAATAGCATGTGTGAGCAACTCATACTGGGAGATTTTCACAATGAAAATGAGGTTGGCACTCTCGACTAACATCGGCGCCGCAATCATGTCTCCCCCCATAGCCAAACCCTCCACGCTTTGCCCAAAAAAATCAACTCGTCTTCCCTCTCCCAGCAAAGCTTAGACAGCCGGTAATGGCTTTAACTAGAAATTCCTTAAGTTCACTGATTATTTTTGTCTCTCTCGCTGCTTTTTTCCAACTTGAAAAATTTTATAAAAAATATTTTTAATACACACCAAAAAGAGAAAGGTGTAAAGCTTAAATCAAAACTCATTCTGCCTTTCCACACTTCCATTGTTGCTGCGACAAAAATGTAGTCCCGATGTCTGCACGCATTTAAAATAGACATCTGCATTATGCAAACGTGTTGTGCATTTCATGTTTAACTGGTTGGAAAAATAAGGCGATATTATGAATTGTTGGCCAATGCAAAAAGACAACGAGACAAGGCGCTATGGCAGGAGAAGAGAGAGCACACAGTACATAAACGCATGTCTGTATAACCGAGTTGAAATGACGGAATCAAGCAAGCAAAGCAAACAACAACATTCATTCGAGCATTGTTTCCACTTCAGCTAAACTATAAAATATTAGAAACTGGCGGCCTACTTGTCTCAATCCCCCCCCCCCTCGGCTCCCCCTTCAAAACGCTGCGAAGCGCTGTAACAATTTCAACACTCACCATTTCAAACGACGTTGCGTGTTTACTCATATAAATTGCAAAGATGGTAATAAACACAACAGGCAACATCCGCCGTAAATTCGTGTTTTTTGATGCTGGCATTGCCGTTGCCATTTCTATTGCTGCAGCTAAGGATTTTTTTGGCTGCAACAGCAAGGACGTCCTACCTTCGTTATGGCAACTAAACAAAAAAACACCAAAGACCATAAACAACGGAAAATGGCATGTGTTGTAGGGCAATCGTTATTGTTATTTTTGTTGTTGTACCTTTAATGCCATAAAATATTTTATGTAACAAGTAAAGCTAGTGTAGGTTTCTCTTTTTTTTTTTTTAAAAGAGGATGAAAAGAAGCCTAAGCAAACGAAGAATATTCGCTTAAATCACACATGAAATTTTTGGTCGTGTTAGTCGCGTTCAAACATGTGAAATTTGGTGTGTCTGTCAAGTCAAGCGGTAATTTTCACGCTGCTCTGCCCTATTATTATACCGAGTTGCGAACTTTAAGGAATTAGAATGAATATTTAAATGTTTCAAAATTGTGGGAGTAATAATTTCTCTAGCAGTGGGTACTAAAAATAATCATGAGAGCAATATGAAACGGATATCGAAATCGTTATTGAAATCACGTTAAAACTTTTAGGTTTTCCGAGATCACTTTTCATTTGATCATCAAGGATAGTTTCCGGTGAATACACCCACCAAACATTTTTTGTTGCCGGCAATAAAAAAGCGAGTCGTTTTGAAAATAATTATATTGCAAGCAATATCGAAATCTTACCGATTTCTTATTACTAGTCGGACTAAAACGTCCGCCGAAGGCAACTCGCACAGTCGACTCGCTTTCTGATTACCTCAATGATTCGTTTTCTTATTACCTGAACGATTCGTTTCAAGGCTTTCTGATATTTTCATTTCTCATCCCTAAGTAAAAACAAATAATTATTTCCAATTTATTATAAAGGCAACAAATTGGCAAGAAGAGAAGGGGAAACAAATGTTTCTGATTTCTTGTAATAAGAAATCGATACGTTGCTGCAATGAATTAGAAATTTTGCCGATTTCTCACAAAGGCAATAAATCGGCGAGTCGCCAATTTGTTGTCATAGACGATTATTGCCTATTTCTCGAGCTTTGCTTGATGGGCAAGAATGTAACAATTACAATCGAATTTTGTCAAAGTAAAACTTAAAAACTTAACTTAATTCAGAGTAAACAGCTGGGTAAATAAATAATTTTAAATCTCTTTGAAAATGTATAATGTTATATTTGATTTGGTGGCAAAAGGCTTCGTCTCAGCAAATTGCATTAAGAGTTCAAAGTCACAACTTACATACATACATAAATATGTATGCACTTACATTTCTATCCGTATGAACATACATAAATTCGCTTGGTCACACATTTCACCTCGTCCTTTGAGCCTGTCACCGAGCCAGTCTATCGTGTGAATCGTAAAAATTATGAATTTCAATGCCTGCCACAATGTACAAAAGCCAAGAAACACCATTTCTATTGTTACCAGCAATTGTACAAAATATATTGCCTAACATTATTATTATTTTCATACATATACTTACGCTGTACACTGGTGGCAAATAAAAATGCGTTTAGAGTTAAGTGAAACATGTATAAATCTACAGTCAAAAGCAATAATTGCCTAAGAACATGGTAAATTATGCTTTCGTGATTAAATGATTTTTATATACGAATATGTTTAACCCTAATCACCGAATTTTAAAAAGTTACGTAAAACCGAAAGTGAGACTGTGAGGCTCACCTATGGGGAAATTTTGAAACACATTATTTTGGTATTTGTTTTTTGCTCTTATTTATGCAGTAATGAATTCAGAAGCATTTTTATACATTCTTATAACGGCTTATGACATTTTTTTTAGTATATAAAGATAAAAAAAGTAATTTCATAAAATAGCGGATACAGGGCCGTAGCTAGACTTAAATTTAAGGTAGGGCAGCGTTGGTTTAAGGTAGGGCGGAAGTAAATAATGTATCACAATTAATCTTACATCGAGGCATGGCTTCCAAAATCAATCAGCACATACATATATCAGTGACGTACATTGGCTCAGATTTCCATCTGTCTTCCGAAAGGGACGGCTTTACATTAAGGAACCACGGTCCGAGAAAAATGACTTTCGAAGAAAAAAAAGTGTTCTACACACATATATACATATGTGCATGTTTTTATAAGTGCCTTTCCTCGGTAATCGTACGCAGTTTTGGGGGTTTGTTTGGTAAATTTTACAACTTACAAACATCTCCGGTCGACGGGACTTTTGGATTTAGAATCAGGAGAACCTCCTCTGCAACCCCCAATAACTTTTTTTCAACACGTGGTAGACTTTTGGAAAATTTTCCCCGTACATTTAATACCTATTTGTTGACACATAATTATTGTTACAGTACATAAGCAATACTCATTGAGAATAAGCCAACAAGATGGTTCAGCTTCCAGATTTAGATGTGGAGATCTTTAAATTTGGTATGTGGGTCGCCTGTATGCACGCAAGTCAAGGTGAGAAAAAAAACTCTCGAAAATGATTAAACGATAACCATAGAAAATTTAGACACCTCATTTTTCCAGCGAGTAATTAGATTAGCACCAGTGTTGCCGCAGCCTCAAAAAATTTGGTATCAAAAATTCATACTTTCATGGTTTTTTTCGTATCACCGAAAATTTTTTGGAAAAAAACTTAAATTAATCAAAAAAACTGTTTTCGGGCTTTTAACCCGTATAACAATTTTTTTTTTCGTATCACTGAAAAATTTTTGAAAAAAATTAAAATTATTAAAATAAGCTGCTTTCGTGTTTTCAACGTGTCATCGTTTTTTTATTACATTTACCAATATAAAAATATAAAGATAATGAATAGTTAGGCATCATTTTAGATTTTTCCAATTCAATTTAATTCAAGAAAATCATAAAAGCTATTAAAATAATTGTTAACATAAAAAATTCAAAACTCCATATACAAAACACGTAAGAACTGATCAAGATCATGTAATGTAAATTGTTTGTGTATTCTGTGGATACTGTGGAAATTAAAAATCAGCTGTTTAGTTAGTTAACCTGTGTTAGTGAGCCGTGCTCATGCCTGCCATGGGCAGTGATGCCTACTATACAGTTTGATAAAATGTTGCCCATTTTTGGTATTCTCAAGACTTTCACAATATATATTTTTCGCGGCAAACACAGGTTGTTACAATTTTTAGAAAATCTTAAAAATGAAAAATAATAGATTAATATTCTTTGATTTTGATTAAATTGTATCAAAATTATTTGATGCTGATTAAAAACGTATCAAATTTTTTCTACGTCAAAATAAAAAAGTATCTACGTATCTTGGGCTTAAAAAAGTATCACATTTGATACGATTGTACAAAAACGGCATCCCTGATGAGCACACTTAGTAATCAATTCCGCGCTTTTGGTGTTGTTCGCTCACAGTGAGATTAGTTTTTGTCAGAAAAGTGACGGAATGAACCATTCCTTTAACCAAACTACAAAAATTCAATGGTCTTATTTAATTATATATGTGATGCAGGGTGGATTCTCCATATCATACATTGCAACCGAAATAATTTTTTATCTCAAACTATGACAAAAAATGTAATTATAATAATTCATCTCACTTGTTGGCCTTTTTAAGGTAGGGCATTCTAATTTTAAGGTAGGGCATTGCCCCACAATGCCCCCCCCTAGCTACGGGCCTGAGCGGATATTAATGAACTGCAATTTTCATACATTTTTGAAGTTGTTGAATGTTCATTACAAATGGTTTTATTACATCTGTTATAAATTTTTTTTTTGTGCACACAAAGAGAAAAACTATGAATCAAATGAATATGAATAAATTTTTCATATGATCGCCCCTAATATATATTTTCCATAATCAAATTCCAAATCTTTAAAACGCGACGTTCGTGGTGAAATTACTTACGCATAAAGCAGTTCATAGTTCCTTTCTCTATTTGAACGCATCTTTTCCGTAATTTAGAATCTCAGTAAACAGAAAAATTATAAAATGTTAATTGTTTTGAAATTGTTGATTTTGCCGGTCTCCTTAATTTTATGACATCCTATTATCTAAAGATCTATGGTGAAATAAGACGAATTCACCAAAATCCGGGGGAACTATGGTGAGTTCACGATGTAAAAACCTCACTGGATAAACCTTGTAAACAACGGATTCAAAATTTAGTTGAATTCTAGAAATGCAGGCTTATTACGATAAGGATACTTAAGGTGAGTCTTTAATGCTCACTTTCGGTTTTTCGTTACAATTTTATACGATTGCAAAAAAAATGGTTAAAATAAATAAATAGCCCAAAGATCATAATTATTTCATAATTTATGAACACAAATGAAGGAATACCCAAAATTTCAGATAAAAAGCTTTTTTGGTTTAGGAATAATTCGCTTTTAAACTTTAAAGTGAGACTGAGAGGCTCACTTTAGAGGATTAGGGTTAAGAAAATTCATAAAAGAGGATACAAACTGAGATGAACTTTTGAATTTCTCTTAGCGGTATTTGGATTGCCGTCTTTTGGATTTTGTCAGTAATTGGAATTCCGTCTTACGAAATCTTATCGAATTCTTGAATTTATTTTATCTATTTTGGATTCCTTTTGTCGGGATATCTGTTTCTGAATTTAGTTAAGCGAAACGGTACTTGAACATAATAAAATTGCATCCGTATACCGAATATATCCGATATTGAGGAACTACAATAAGAAACAATATATATGGAGGTGTCAAAGAAATTGCTTCCCTATTTTGAATACTATTTTTATTTTTATTAAATTGTCCAAAAAACATATTAAAAGCATCATAAACAAGTAAGGAAGCCTAAGTTCGAGTGGAATCGAACATTAGATACTCAGCTGTATGCTTTCATTGTTTGTTTTCGTCTGATAGAATCACGGTGTATTTTATATAAAGCGAGTGCTGCATAAAGTGGGCGTAACCACGCCTATTTTCAACATTTTTATCAGTCATCCCACTAAGCATATGAATATTATTCTTTGTGCAACATTTCCTTTACGACTTCTAGTTACAAAGATGTCACGTTACAAATTCCTAAAGGGTGTTCCAGAAATATCTTTGTTAAAAAGTAGGCGTGGTCATAAACCGATTTGAATAAATTTTTGCGTGTCTATTAACACAAGTTATAAAAGTATATAAACCAAGTTTCGTCATAATATCTCAATTATTTGTCGAGTTATAGGCTAAGAAATCTCGTATATTCCTTTTTCTAAAAAGAGGCGGTGCCACGCCCATTCTCCAAAATTTTTCTACTTTTTGTTTCCGGTCTATTGTGGAACTCATGCCACAAAATTTCAATGATATATCTTTATATTTGACAGAGATATAGCTTAAAATTTTTTATTGGGCCACTTTATAATACCCATATATAAAAGTGGGCGTGGTCGTCAACCGATTTTGGCAATTTTTAGTCCAAACATTTGCCTAAGTAAGTATATTACGCACACTCATAAAACTTTCAATGTTTGCCCCTTAATAAGTGGGCGTGGCACCGCGCATTTTTCAAAATTTATGTGTTTTCTATGTGAATTTAAATCAGCTATTGGCCATTTTTTAATGAAGAAAAATTGAAAAAAATTTTTTGGTAGAAGTTATGGATTCATTTCGGACTTCATCAGACTTCTTCAAGCGGCCTCAACCATATGTCCATAGCTGCACTCATGCGACAAAATTTCAGTGGTATATCTTTATATTTGACAGAGATATCGCTTAAAATGTTTTTATTAGGTCACTTTATAATACCCATATATAAAAGTGGGCGTGGCCGTCAACCGATTTTAACTATTTTCCGTCCAAATGTTTGGCGCATACCAAATTTCATCGATATTTCTTCAATGGTTTCTGAGTTATGACATATAAAACTTTCCATGTTTGACCCTTAATAAGTGGGCGTGGCACCGCCGTGGTCCGATTTCGCCGTCCCAGTCTCGATACCAACTTGCATTTCAAATTTCATCAAAATATCTCAATTTTTGCGCGAGTTAGAGTGTTTACAGACGGATGGACAGACGGACGGACGGACGGACATGGCTCAATCGATTTCTCTTTTCACCCTGATCATTTTGATATATTTAAGTCTATATCTATCTCGATTATTTCATTCTGTTACAATCCACCGTTATGTGATTAAAACTATAATACTCTGTGTACTAGTACAGCTGAGTATGAAAAATAAAGATGTTTAGACATCAAGCGTTACCATGGTTACATATACTTGTTTTAAGGAAAAAATAAGGAAATATTGCTTAAGTGCCATTCCATTTCCAACTTGTGCTTGTTTTGAAGATTTGATTTCTTTAATTTTGATAAGTTGAATTATCATATAAATCACCATGGCAACGAATTTGTTTTAATGTTTTTTACACATTTTTGAGAAAATTTACTCAAAAAAAAGGAAATATTGTATTGGAATGCGTTTTCAAAATTAGCAAAAATATGCCTTCGATCACGAGAAATTTTTTTTCCAGTGTAGTTTGCGATCAGAAAAAAAAATTGAGGATTTGGAAGATAGTATTTTTAAAGAAAGAAAATAAAGTGGACAATAAGAAGCAAGAGTTAAATTTTTACTTAATAGTTTTGAGCTGAATGTTTTTTCTTCGCCACCACTGTGCGTAAGTGTGTTCGAGCTCTGTTGCAAGTAGAATAGCAGAACAGCCAGTGGTATATTGATCGCGCAGCACACCGTATAGCGTTGCCAAACGCCAAGTCGTCGCCTGAGAAAACGAATGTCGTATGTGAAAATCGACGATTTCTAGTTTTTGATGCAAATTAACTAAATCGGACCTAATCTTTTAATTTTTCCAATCCATTTTTTTCTATCTCTTTTAGTTTTTGAGTTATTTAGTATGCATTTGTCGTATGTTACAAAATTACTACCATTTGGGTAAGCTTTTGTCGTATGTAACACACATACGACAAATTTCCATATAAATTCGTGTTTGTTTATTTTAAGCAAATGTCGTATGTGCCGCTGAGCTACTGAGAATAAACCAAAATATTGTATCGGAGCTATAGGTTATAGTGATCCGATCTGAATGATTTTCACTGACATATTTTATTGTAGTATAATACCAATTACTGCAAAGTTAAGTAGAATTTGATCCTTAAATATGGAAGTTATACCCGAAAACAGCTATATCTGAACAATCGGTTGTATGGGAGCTATATTCTATAGTGGTCCGATCTTGACAAATTTCGGTGACATTTATTAGGTCCATATGGGTACAAATACCTTAATGTTTCATGCCCTTATCTGTTTACATGGAGAAGTTATATCCCAAACTGTCCATATCTGAACAATCAGGTGTATGGGAGCTATATGTTATAGTGGTCCGATCTTGACAAATTTCGGTGACTATTATTATGTCCATGTGGGTACAAATACTTCAAAGTTTCATGCCCTTATCCCTTTACATGGAGAAGTTATATCCCAAAATGTCCATATCTGAACAATCAGTTGTATGGGAGCTATATGCTATAGTGGTCCGATCTTAACAAATTTTATTGACATTTATTAGATCCATATGGGTACAACTACTTCAAAGTTTCATATCCTTATCTCCTCAAATAAAGAAGTTATACCCGAAAACAGCTATATCTGAACAATCACTTGTATGGGAGCTATATCTTATATTAGTCCGATGTGGTGGATTCCGACAAATGATCAAAGTATCATCAAAATATATGCAACTGCCAAATTTCAAGTCCATATCTCAAAAAATGTGAGCCCCATAACCATTCCGGTTTGAAAAAAGAGAAGAATTTTTGTCGTATGTGCTATCATAAACAGGTATTGGTGCTCAGACGTCACATACGACAAAGGCATACTGAATGAAAAGTCGTTTATCTCCCATAATTTTAAAGATATCCAACTTTTGCAAATTGCAAGTCAAAATATATAATACTTTCTACAGCTCGTCCAAATTACACAAAAATCTGTTGTACAGTTTTTGAGAATTTCCAATTTAAACTTCAAAGTCGATTTTCTCGAAACTATGTTTTGCTACATACGACATTCGTTTTCTCAGGCGACGAAGTGCGTTCGCATTATTGCCGTTACCGCTGCAGCGCGCTGCCGGTGCTGTCTTTGCCCTTTGCTCTCCGGATTTTGCTGACTTGTGAATTATTGCGTGTTGTAAGCCATTGCTTCAGCTGGAGGTGGCGGCGACTTTACGGCAACGCAATTGCTGCCCGTTCAGAAGAGCGTCAACGGCAATAAAAATGCAACGCAGTGCGTGCTTGCTACTTTATTCGTTTACTGTATGCGTACTTACATATCCTGCAAAAATATTTTGCTTATTGTTGACAAATCAGGTCTAAAAAAGGAGTACGCTGGCAGCGCTGCTTCTGTTATCCACTCACTCTGTCTGCTCCTAACTTTCTAATACTTATCTAGGCCTTATTTCGCATGGCGGATAAGCTTTTGGTATAATGTGTGCTCTCAGAGAGAGAGAGAGAGAGAGTACTCCTTATAGCTTGATGACATCAACACAGGAAAATCAGCCTTATTTTAAGCCTTATGCCATATAAATTTGCTACCCTTATAATTTGCAGGCCTTATTTCGGCAGCCTTTAAATCTACTATTTAATTCTTAAATAAGGCTTAGATTATTTGGTAGGTACATATAAAAATACTATGAAAGTGTGTTTGAGAGTGTTTGCATTTGAGACTTTGTCGCGCTGTGATTTTTACACATTTTTCGCATTTGTGCGTCCCAGTAAAGGTAATTTATAATTGCTTAAATGGAATTTCCAGTACAATGCAATGGCACAAAAATATTATTATTCACTTGCACTGTCGCGTTGCTCCAAATTAATGATGCTTCCTTTTATTTATTTACCAGTTAAATATTATAGATATATTTATGTATTCAATACACGGACTTGCTTGGTTTTACTTTCGAAATTTATGATTCATCTAATTTTGTTTGTAATTCTAACTGGTAGTAAATGAATTTCGCCCATCGCCAAAAGATTTATTTATGCGTTTAGTTCGGCTGCAAGTTGTATAGAGAAATTAATTTTTTAAATAATTTAATTTAAAAATAGCAAAAGTTTGATACAAAATAATAATCGAAATTCAAGGAAGAAAAACGTCACACATGAGCCAAGAAAATTTTGAAAATACTGTATAGAAAAATTTTTGTTTCATAGGGGTTAAGAATCTTAAGATATGACTAAGCATAAAGCGATCATATACAATATTTGAATTTTGATTCAGCGCATCAAGAACCTTCCAAAACGTCTACTCTAGCTCTCGGTCAAAGGATCAGAGGTACAGCTCAGTTTTGCCGGCATCTGTGCTCAACCAGCAATGTTTGTCTTCTTTGAAGGTTGCTCATACGCCCCGTCCACTAGGCTTAGGATTTCGGTAGAACATGAGGCTTATAAGTTGAAGGACATCCGTTTTACTTTAAAATGTCTTCAGTTGCTTCACTCATTATAACATACATACATACATACATACATGCATACTCCCTTTCAAACAAATACAACTCCTTTAGAACTCCATTTCCCTTTCTAGCATATTTTGTGTGGCTTCTATTAAAGAGTAGCGCACGGTGGGCAGGAAGCGACGATAGGTTGCATGAACATGTCGACAAAAAAGGAAAGTGGGGTTGTGTTATGTGATGTTTATAGATGAAACATCCGTTGAAATTAAAATCCGAGCTGCTCCTTTTTCAAGGTTATCCACATTTTTTGATTTTTTTGAATATTTGATCCTATTGACGAAATCGAATATTCGCCAAAGTCCAAATTTTTCCGATTTCAGTACATTATCTGGTAGCTAAAGGATGCCAGAAAAGGTATTAAAAAGAAAACAGGACACCTGTAGTGGAAAAATCGAATGTGAACAGGACCTAAAGGATAACGACTGAAATATAAAAAAACACAAGAAGTACCCACTTTAATTTGCGTATAACTCCTTGTTAACTTGTTAACTCTACGTAAAATTCCTTATGATATGTTTCATTCAGAATAAATAAAGAAATATTTCTTTAATATACAATTTTGATGTACCTGCAGTGCTTAATGTACTTTGGTGCATCTAAACTGAAAATTTCAAAAAAAGTACGTTTTTTATGGTGCTACTTTAAGTTCAAATATTTTGCTAGTTTATGTAAATCTTTTAATCTAATGATCCAATTCTCATTCCTACATATCTATACGTTAATACTAAAAAAAAGTTAGAGCTGAGATACGCGCTAGCTGTGCACGGTGGGCGGTTAGCGACAATAGGTTGCATGGAAATATCGATAGAACGATGGCCCAACGAATATGTGCCTAGCTGTGCGCTGGTACTAATTTTCGTTAAAAAAAATGTTGGAAATGCTAGTCACGCTTGCTGTGTGTTTATGAAGTAGATTAAAATATCATTTTACATAAGTTTTTAGCCGGCCATCGTTTTTTCGATATCTTCATGCAACCTGTTGCCCACCGTGCACAGCTAGAGCGTATTTCAGCTCTAATTCTTTTTATACTCAGCTGTACTAGTACACAGAGTATTATAGTTTTAATCACATAACGGTGGATTGTAACAGAATGAAATAATCGAGATAGATATAGACTTATATATATCAAAATAATCAGGGTGAAAAGAGAAATCGATTGAGCCATGTCCGTCCGTCTGTCCGTCCGTCCGTCCGTCCGTCCGTCTGTCCGTCCGTCTGTAAACACTCTAACTCGTGCAAAAATTGAGATATTTCGATGAAATTTGAAATGCAAGTTAGTATCAAAACTGGGACGGTTGGTATTGAAAATGGGCGAAATCGGACCATGACCACGCCCACTTTTCCTATATAGAAAAAATCGGAAATTTGGTATCTCAGTCACTAATACAGCTAGAGCGATGAAATTTTACCCACGTGTTGAGCTCAGGCCCCTAGGAAGAATTTTGATGAAATTTTGGAAAATGGGCGGTGCCACGCCCACTTATTAAGGGTCAAACCTTGAAAGTTTTATATGTCATAACTCAGAAACCATAGAAGATATATCGATCAAATTCGGTGCGCGTGATGTACTTACTTAGGCAAACGTTTGGACGGAAAATAGTTAAAATCGGTTGACGACCACGCCCACTTTTATATATGTATATTATAAAGTGACCTAATAAAAACATTTTAAGCCATATCTCTGTCAAATATAAAGATATATCATTGAAATTTTGTCGCATGAGTCCAACTGTGGACATAAAACAAAAAACACAAAAATTTTGGAAAATGGGCGGTGCCACGCCCACTTATTAAGGGGCAAACATTGAAAGTTTTATGAGTCATAACTCAGAAACCGTTAAAGATATATCGATGAAATTCGGTACGCTTGATATACTTACTTAAGCAAATGTTTGGACGAAAAATTTCCAAAATCGGTTTGACGGCCACGCCCACTTTTATATATGTATATTATAAAGTGACCTAATAAAAACATTTTAAGCGATATCTCTGTCAAATATAAAGATATATCATTGAAATTTTATAGCAGGAGTCCAACTGCGGACATAAAACGAAAAACACAAAAATCTTGGAAAATGGGCGTGGCACCGCCTCTTTTTAGAAACAGGAATATATGAGATTTCTGAGCCTATAACTCGACAAATAATTGAGATATTATAACGAAACTTGGTTTATACACTTTTATAACTTGTGTTAATATACACGCAAAAATTTATTGGAATCGGTTTATGACCATGCCTACTTTTTAACAAAGATATTTCTGGAACACTCTTTGGGAATTTGTAACGTGACATTTTTGTAACTAGAAGTCATAAAGGAATGAAATTTTGCACAAATAATAATATTCATATGCTTAGTTGGATGACTGATAAAAATGTTGAAAATGGGCGTGGCCACGCCCACTTTATGCGGCACTGGCTTTATATAAAATAATCCGTGTTTCCATCAAACGCAAACAAATGAAAGCATAGAGCTGAGTATCTAATGTTCGATTCCACTCGAACTTAGGCTTCCTTACTTGTTAATATTAACGAATAAATATGAAAGAATGAGAATTGGATCATTAGATTAAAATATTTACATAAACTAGCAAAATATTTGATTTTAAAATAGCACCATAACAAAAACGTACTTTTTTTGAAATTTTCAGTTTAGATGCACCAAAGTACATTAAGCACTGCAGATACATCAAAATTGTATATTAAAGAAATATTTCTTTATTTATTCTGAATGAAACATATCTTAAGGAATTTTCACGTAGAGTTAAAATTTTAGGAGTTATACGCAAATTAAAGTGGGTACTTTATGTTTTTTTTTATATTTCAGTCGTTATCCTTTAGGTCCTGTTCACATTCGATTTTTCCACTACAGGTGTCCTGTTTTCTTTTTAATACATTTTCTTGCATCCTTTAGCTACCAGATAGTGTACTGAAATCGGAAAAATTTGGACTTTGGCGAATTTTCGATTTCGCCAATATTTGATCCTTTCAAAAAAATCAAAAAATGTGGATATTCTTAAAACGGAGCAGCTCGGATTTTAATTTCAACGGATGTTTCATCTATAAACATCACATAACACAACCCCACTTTCCTTTTTTGTCGACATTTTCATGCAACCTATCGTCGCTTCCGGCCCACCGTGAGCGAATATGCTTACCTACAAAAATTATTTGCTCGTATTATGTGGAAACATATATTTTTGTATATCCTTTCTCAAGTGTGTTTTTAATGCTTTCGGCTACATAATCATTAGCTGTTGTCATTACAAATACAACCATATGTACATGTTCATCTACATATGTATTCATATATTAGAGCGTGTTTGTTGTTGTTGCCGTATATTTGTTGAAATTTGTGTTGGCACTTAATTAACGCCACCGCAGTTTGTTTGCGGCAGATTTTTACATTTATAACCAACAAATAAATATGTGCATACCTACATAGAATCCTGTGCGTGCATGTAAATATGTACATATGTATGTAGTATGTTATACATCCACACCCACTCCCGCTTTTATGAATATTTAAGTATGTGGATTTGTAGCTTAAGCTATCACAATCCAGCATAATTATTATTTTAATCCTTTCACACACATACTCATTTACACATACAATTACACATGCACACATACAAGGAATACTTTGCAGCTTTCAGGATTGTTCGGTATGCCATGTACGAGCGCGAGCATTCAAGTGAAAAACCTGTCGCTTTCGTAAACTCAACGCTGATACAAGAGTTAATTGGCTGTACAGATATATACATATATCTTGCTATGAACATACATATATGTATGTACATATCTATACACATTTTCGATTGCCTACATTATCAACATATGTATGAATATCCTGCGTGAAAGATTGGTTTTGTTGTGCGGTGATAATTACCCTGCTTTCACTTTCATTTCCATGCGAAATTGAAAAACAACATGTGCGACATAATGAAAATTACAGGAGGAGAAGGAGGAGGATGAAAAAAAATAAGTTCATACGTGTTTTTAAATCGCAAATTAATTGAGCCATACATATAATTATTTTTATGATATTGCTGAAATATACGGTTGAAGGAATTAAATAATTTTATCAAATGCTTTATATTATTTGAGAGACGTTGTGGCTTATACATATAAGATATACGTCAACCTGATCACTGCAGTGTCTATTAGGCGGAGCTAATAGCCATATGGGAAGCAGCTCTTCGCCTGACATATCTGACTAAAATTAACTAAACTAGCGGACAGGTGTCCTGAACGTCATTTAGGTTCTTGAACGTCATAGTAATATCCAGGGGGACTGTATTGAGGATGAGCTAGCAAGGGAAGGTAAAAACTTGCAGCAAGTCACAACTGCGGGTTGGGTTGACCCTCCCTTAAAATCATGTAAGCACTCGCTGAGATCTCGCTTTAATGAACAGGCTAACGCTAGATGGGCTAGGGCCGCTGTGTAGTGGGTAGAGTGCTCGCCTTCCATACCAGAGGTCTCGGGATCAAACCGCAGTCCGGGCAAACACCAAACAATTTTTTCGAATTAATTAAAATCCAATTATTGGATTTTTAGAATCAGCGCACATAGGTAGATTTTCAAGTTTTATGCGGCCAAAAATATTTTATAATCTACATCTATTCCAAATTGCTTGTTTAATTAAAAATTTTAATAATTTGTGTTAAAAGTCGATTTTATTGAAAAATATATACATTGACTCAAAAAAAAATCATACGCAAGAGTTTTTAAATTTATTTCAAAGAGTTCTGTCGAAAATTTTACTTTCTTGTTTTCGTTTAATAATATAGACAATTTTTCAATAAAAATCGTTTTAAGCAGGATTTCATAAGCTTATGGAATAAAAAAATTTCAAAGCGAGGCCAGAATTTATAGAAGATTTTGAGGAGATTTCTAAGTGTACTGTTATGTATACAACCAATTTTAGTGTAAAAAGTGCAATTCTCAATGCTGTGAAAAATTCCGTCGATTTTAGAAGTTTGTTTTCTGTAGGGTGTTTGCCATATATGTACGTGAGAGGTTCCAATTAAAATTTCCGAAAAGCCAATGAAAATTTTCAAAAAGTTTAATGTTGCATATTATTACATTAAAATTGAATGTGCTGCAAAATTGCATACTCAAAAATCTTCTAGAAAAATGTAGCTTTAGAATTCTTATTATTTCCTTGACTTTAAAAAATTGGAAATACTAAAAATACTACCTAAAAAGCTAACAATAATCTATATATATATAAAAATCAAGCCCATTTCTTTGTCGCCGGCTTTCGCCCAAACGCGTGGAGGGATTTTGACCAAATTTACACACCAGCTTAGTACCTTGCCCTAGATGGATAATATATACATATTTTTTTCAAATCCGGAAGTCGGTTCCCGACATATAGGTCAAAAGGTCAAAACGTGGATCCGGCTTTCCCCTGAATATTTTTGGACGATATTGGTATGAAATGAAAGGTATTGATCAGAGAATTTACATAGAATAGTACTCATTGTGAATCCTATGTCGGGTCTCCAGATATGGGTCAAAACGTGGACCCGGATGACCCTCGAATGTTTCTGAGCGATATTGGTATCAACTGAAAGGTGTTGAGCAGAGAATTTACATAGAATAGTACTCATTGTGATTCCTAGATCGGGTCTCCAGATAGGGGTCAAAACGTGGTCCGGATGACCCTCGAATATTTCTGAGCGATATTAATATCAAATGAAAGGCCTTGATTAGAACTATTATAATTGTGATGCCTAGCCCGGGTCTCCAGATATAGGTCACAACGTGGATCCGGATGGCCTTCGAATGTTTCTGAGCGATATTAGTATCAAATGAAAGGTGTTGAGCAGAGAAATTACACAGAATAGTACTCATTGTGATTCCTAGGTTGGGTCTCCAGATATGGGTCAAACGTGGGCACGGATGACCCCGGAAAATTTCTCAGCGATATTGTTATTTAAACACGGGGCATGACGAGTCCTAGGTGGGACCCCAAGATATGGGTCAATATGTGGACCCGGATAACACCGGGATATATCTTAGGGATGTTGGTACCAAATGAAAGGTGTTGAGCGGACTCTCATGTAGAGCCGTACCCATTAAGATTTCTTGGTCAAGTCTCCAGATACCGTACCTATTATGGTTCCTAAGTCAAGTTCCCAGATGTGGGTCAGTAAGTGGACCCGGATGAGCCCGGGATGCTTCTGAGCAATATTGATATAAAATGAAAGGTGTTGACCGGGTCTGATATATAGAGATATTTTCATAGTGATTCTTAGTCCCGATACCCAATTATGGGAAAAAAAGAGACGATTCGGACGCCACGAAATGAGAAGTGAAATGCAGGGTATGTTATGCTAAACCCAGTTTCCTAGGGAAAGGGGAAGAGTAATGAGACTGGGAAAGGCAAAGGCAAAGGGACGGAAAGGAGAGGGAGAATATAATAAAAATGGAATGAAGAGAATGGGAGAGAGACAGTAAGACAGGAAATTAGATAAGGAATAAGAGGGGGGAATAAAAAGGAGAAAGACAGAAAAGGAGAGGTAAGAGAGAGCAATAGAGAAAGAGAAGCGGAAATGTGACGGGAAAGGGAAAGAGAAAAGTAGAGGGAAAGGGAGTTGGAGACAAATACGAAGAAAAATGGGATAAGAACATGAAGAGGGCAAACTTCTGAAAATATAAATTTTTTCCTTCACTTTTTTTAAACTTCTCTGAATTGTGCTCAGCTCTGCAGCCCGATTTAATTTCGGTTTCTAGATACTTCCAACATATTTTAAAGGGTGCCGTTTTTCGCTTCAAGTACCTATAATAGGAAGTGGGCCAAAGCAAAGCTTGGCTGGGTACAGCTAGTCGCTTATAAATATCTCGGTTGCTTTCGAGCATATTTAGGTGACCAAAATATGCGTTAGAAATATAAAAATTAAAATCAAATATAAAACACAAAAAAGAAAATTATTGTAGGTACATATGAAAAACCCTGTATTTAGTAGTGAAGTGCTGCTTTGTGCGACGTAATTTTTTTGCCGGAAAAATACTAATTGTACTAGATACCATGTCCGCGGGTTAATTTGACTGAGTCTGACAGAGCAATATAACAAAATCAATTTTGAACACAAAAAAGAGTGAAAATTTATAAATTATAAAAAATTTATAAATATCCCAACTTTAAAAGCTTAAAGCTATAAACTTAGAATTATTGGAAAACAAGGATATTATTGAAAAGTGTTAATAATTACTTGAAGATTTAGGATTCATCACGATTACTTAAATGAAATGCTTTAAATTAATAAATATTCACGTTGAAACTAGCACTTAAAAATATGTAAAAAAAAATTAAAATATTACTTTTAGATATGCTAAGTTTCGACCATCTGAGATCAAGTACAGAGTATGGGGTCGGAAAAAAAGCGATGAATTATAGTTCCCCATTCTATTTCCAATATGTGGGTATGTTTTTTTCTATATTTGTAACAACTTCACAAAATTCAATTTTGGCCGCATAAAGCTTGAAAATCTACCTATGTGCAGCAGCCACCTCTCGGTCAACATGTGTGATTTTCAGTCCTAGACTGGATGAAGGGCACTATATCTCAACCGATTCTCTATTGGTCCACTGTTAGGACTTCTAACAGGCCACTGTCTCATGGGCATTCATGCTTCTCGTATGGGCCGCTACAAAATGATTTTTTTCGCAGCTGAGGACATGATGGAAATTGAGAATGTTGTACAGTACCTATGCCACTGTCGCACATTGTCAATAGCCACTTCTCCGAGTGTCTGGAGGAGCTGGAAAATACATAGATACTAAATTTTCACTGACATCAAGTTTTAATATATTTTAAATTTGTGGCATCACAACGGGCCAATTCGGTTTTCACTGTCAGTTCAACAAATTAACCAAGAAGCTGAGAATAAGTGGAAGTGGAGAATTAATGATAAGATACCGTTTCACTGAGACAAATCCAAAACAAAAATCACAATAATAGGAATCCAAAAAAATCGATAACTGAAATCCAAAGACCGTTAAATCAATAATAGTACTTTTTAACCCAATTAATTTTATTTTGTTAATATGCAAAAACTTCACAACTCTTTAAAACGGCACATTTACACATAAAACATAATCAACCAAAAGCGCCATAATTCAAACAAAAAACTCTACTTAAAGTCATAAAACATTAGTTAAAATCGCATTTAAAACGGTAATTAAATGCCACAGAAATTTACGATTATTTGTTAAAAAAAAAAAGTTTCGCAACAAAAAAATGGAAATGAAAAAAAAAAAAAATGCTACAAAAGCATTTTTACAGCACATTCCTCACTTTTTGGCTGATTAATTTGGCCACATTTTGGCGGACCAACCAAACCATTGGCATTTATGCACCCATAAGTATGTATAATGTGTATGTATGTTGATGTAGTCGTCAAAAGGACCTTTGCCGTATGAGCGCGCTTCTATAAACAAAACAGAAAAAATGGAATAATGAATAATGAGTATAGCGAATGGCTGAATGAGCGAAGTGAATTATTTTGCTTGTGTGTACTTAGCTTACTAGGAATAGTATGTGCTTCCAGCTATGGGGCAAACACGAAACCAGCACACACTGACACATGTGCACACATGACCTATGACCCTCAACTGTCCGATTTATGTAGATATGTACTCACTTACTTACTTACATAACTACCATTACTGCCAATGCATGCTGCGCAAACGTAAGCGATCATTAATTAAAAAATCCTTTTTCCGTTGATTAATTTTTTGTATAAAGTGCGGAGCAACAAAAAAATAAAGAAACCGACGAATAACCCGCAATGAAATTTTTAGAAGCACATCGAAATGCCACGTAACTGCATCGCCTTACATACGCTTTTCGCCACACATAAAATACGTGGCTAGGATTGCATGTTTTTTTTTTTTTTTTTTTTTTTTTTTTGTAAGAGTTAATAGGTTACAATGAATTTGTGTGGCAGATGCAAATTAATTATCGCGGTACTTGAGGACATGTATGTGACCACCTACTGACAGTAGAGCGCAGGGCGCTATGCGAGTTAGAGCTTGTGATGCAGACGACGCAACGCTGTGATTTATTTTTAAACTAACATGAATATAAATTTATATGAGTAAAAATCTTGCTGTCAGAATACGAGCATAGGAACACGGAGACATAATTAAATTTGTTAATTAAATTGAAAATCAACTAAAAACTTAACATTGTGATACGATGGCACACTGAGGCCGAATGGGCCCATTGTGATACCACATGGGAGCCCTAGTTTCCTAGAACTCTTTAAAAACCTTTCCGCAAAATATATTTACAATAGTTGGAGATTAAATGCACATAAAGCTAAAACAGCGCGTTTGCTTAATACGAGGGCTGCTCGATATATTTTTAGCCTAATAATAATGAAAATGCTAATAATAATCATCAAAAATGGTTTTATTGTTTTTCAAAGTATTCTCCAGCATGACTTATACACTTTTGCATGCGCTCAAGCCAATTGTCGAAGCACTTTTTCCACTCCGATTGAGACACCTCCAAAATATGATTTTTGAACGCTTCAACAGCATCTTCTGGCGACGAAAATCGTTGACCACGCATTTCTTTCTTCATGTGCAGGAATAATAAGAAGTCATTGGGTGCCAAGTCAGGGCTGTACGGCGGATGACCTATCAATTCGACGTTTTTGCCGGCCAAAAAGGCGTTGGTTTGAGCCGATGTGTGAGAGCTCGCCTTGTCATGATGAACAATGATTCGTCTTACCTTGTTCGTTTTTCGAATTTCTCCGAAGACCTCAGGCAAACAAATTGTGGTGTACCAGTCAGAATTGATTGACCGTTCTACGTTGCTCAAGCAGAACAATCGCCACATGACCAGATTTGTCGAAGAAACAGGCGACCATTTGCTTCGAAGTGCTTCTACCACGAACAACTTTCGTTGTATTTGGCTCGTCTTCGAAGACCCACACGGTCGATTGTTGTTTTGTTTCAGGTTCATTCACATAGATCCATGATTCGTCACCTCTAACGATCTTATAAACGTCTTTAGAAGCACCGCGATCGTATTTTTGCAACATTTCTTTGCACCAATCGACACAAGCCTTTTTTTGAGCGACAGTCAGATTGTGCGGGATCCAACGAGAACAAACCTTTTTTACGGCCAGGTGTTTATGCAATATCGAATGTATGCTAGTGGCAGAAATGTCCAAGGATGTCTCTATCTCACGGCATGTCACATGACGATCTTGCTTTATGAGTTTATGCACGGCATTAATGTTCTCTGGTACAACGGCCGTTTTTGGACGACCTTCACGGAATTGGTCTTTGAGCGAGCATCGGCCACGATTGAATTCATTATACCAATTTTTCACAGTAGGATAGGATGGTGCTTCATCGCCATATAAAGATTTAAGTTCATCAATGCACCCTTGTCGTGATAATCCACGTCGAAATTTGTGAAAACTGATCGCACGAAGTTCACGAGTTAATTCCATTTTTTCGCCAAATTAAATTTTTGAAATGTCAGATTTCACCTGGCAACGCTTTTTCATTGTTAGGCTAAAAATATATCGAGCAGCCCTCGTAAAGCGCAGAAAATCTAATATCTTTGCGTTTTCCAACTTCACCAGATACTCGAAAAAGTGTTTATGGAATTAGTGATACCTGTCTAACGATAATGCAGAATAGTGGCATAGATAGTGCTCAACACTTTCAATTTCTTCCTCGTCTCTATTACTGCCACAAAGATCGTTTTTGTAGAGGCCCATACGAGAAAAATTAAGGCCCATGAGACAGTGGCCTGTTAGAAGTCCCACCAGCGGACCTATGGAGAACCGGTTCAGATGTAGCAACGATGCAGTTCTCCCCTTCTCTAGTTTAAGTCAGATTTGGCTGGAAATCACACAAGTTGACTGCCTGATCCATCTAGCGTTAGCTTGTTTAATGATGAGAGAGCTCAAAAAGTACTTCCTTGCATTGAATGGGGATTTCATATCAAACCCAATATGCGTTGAACCCGACCCCCTCAGAATATGATGAAATTTTGCAAAGAGGTACATCTTACCTACCCAAGCACAACCTCATTTTTAGAAAATTTTTAAAACGAAAAGAAAAAAACACCATTCTACTTTTTAGATATGTTATATATATTAAATAGACCTTTCTAAAAAAATTCTTATTTTTCAAAATCGCTTGATCTTTGAAGTGTTTTTTCGGTTTCAAATTTTATTTTGGGAAACATTTTTTTTCAGTGTACTAAAACAAAAAATTTTACAGTATATTTTTTTAAAAGCTCATTTCAATACCATTCTAATGGTATGAAGATATTTGAAATCGGTAAAGCCATTCCATAGTAATCACACTTTAAAAGTACCTATTATAGTAATTTTTCGAATATCTTCGAATATTTTCGAATATTTTGATACCTTGCCATGCCCACAATTTTTCGAAAATGCAATTTCTAAAAATGAAGTTGTGTTTTGGTAGGTAAGATGTACCTCTATGCAAAATTTAATCAAATTCTAAGGGGGTCGGGTTCAAAATGTTCGTTTTTTTCAGCCTTTGATATGAAATGCATCAATTGTGATTTACTGCAAGTTTGTGCCCCCCTTTCGAGCTCATCTTCAATGCAGTTTCCATGGATGTCACTATGGCTTTGAACCCAAATGACGTTCAGTACACACCTTTCGGCTAGTTTGCTTAGGGAGAGTTCCCTACATTTCATTTGTAACCGTAGGTATAAATGTTGAGAAGATTTAGCTGCCTATCTTTGGGCGACATACAATTAATGGAACCCCAAAGTCCGGCAGGTAACTGAGGCAGGTGGTGCTATATCCTCGATCTTAATTCAGTTGGGGAGTCGCGGCGGGCGGAATCCTCTGGTGCCGTAGCTCTTTCGGTGTGGGGTGGGTTTTTGCCATTCCTCAACTGTATTACCATAAATTTTAGTTATAGGATTCCTACTGCATTTAAACGACCAAACAAAAATGATATGTATGTATTACATAGGTAGACGGAAAAATATTGACGAGGGAGTAAAGTAGATAACATGATCTCGTTCTCGGGGTTGCGCTTACTTATGTAGGCGCGAGGTCTAAGATGATAGTTGACACTCGCTTTCATAACCCTGCCCAACCATGACCTTCTATTTGCAATTTTTGGTGAAGATCCCATTTAATCATTTCCCCTACCTTACCATGTCATGTCATGCCGCCAGGAAAACTCAAAACTCTAACACATGATATATATACGTTATAAACTCAATAGAAATATTTATTCATGTTCCAAAACATATTGATAAATATTGACAATAATAAATTTTAATTATATTAATTTAATTCAGGTTTCTTTCTTATTTACCAAGAATATAACTGTACAAAATCATTTCAGTACCAAATTTTCTTTAAGTGTACTGTACAAACATTTATCAAAAACGTGAATATAAATGCGAGTCACTGTACTATGCTAGTGCGCAGGCTCGGAAAATTTGAGCCCGCTCTGATCGGCAAACTACAAAAGAGCAGCTCCACTATATGGGGAGAAGCTTATACGCTTATCCTAGCAACAACATATGAGGTGTATAGATAAAAAAAAATGATCATTAAGATAGCTCAAGAGAACACATATGTAGATCGGTATGTTTGTACGTATGTATGTATGTATGGTAGGTAGGTACTACAACAACCACATGGGTACAGTCAATTAGCGAAAATCGCTAGGCGACAAGTTTTCGCAACATACCGACACACAAATACTCTCCTGTCATATAAGCGAATTGGAGAAAAGATAAGCTAAGAAAATTTATTACTTACATATATATGTTTGTATGTATGTTAGCGCTCCATCGTTGAAAGGCCTTCCAAATTGATGTATGCTATATTAGGGTGGCTAAAATTTTCTAGGAAAAATTTAAATCATTTCTCGGTTCGCTTATTTTCACAAGTTTACACTGGATATGTTATGCTGGCGTTATTTATTCTTATATATATTTTTTTTTTTTTTGGTTTTAATTAAATTAATTCACGTTTTTGATAGTTTACAAGGTGAAAAAAAATGTTCTTATACATTCAAAATTTCAAGATGAAAGTTTAGAGCATTTTTTTTTTGTCTTCTTATTTCTTAGCTACTGTAAGCTATAGTATTAACGAACTCTTTTTTTTTTCGACTTAGTGCCAAATTCATTAACGATTGATTAATTTAACACAAAGTAAAGATTTTTTTTTGTTGTTGTTGGTTTTGGAAATTCAAATGTTATAACTTTGTTTTTTGTTACTTAACCCTTGCAAAATATAGCAAATTAACTAGCATTACTTAAAAATTTTTTTGTTATTTTGTTAATGACACATTAGGAAAAGCGAAGATGGGAGTAAAACTCCATTATATCCAATTCAGCTTGCCTACGTTGGGGTTGGTATGGGAATTTTTGTCTAGACTTTGGGTGGGTGTGCCGACCATGTGGGAATATGCCCGTAATCCATTAATTTGGGTTTGTACATCTCCCTCCTGCGGGTTTAGGTAAAACTACCGGTACTCCTCCCAGGTGATGCTGGAGTCACTGAATACCGAGTAGGTGCAACAAGTTAACTTTGGGATCAGAGCCAAAGGATTTATAACCGCGTGGACCGTCAATTTGGTTAATTTTCACGATCGGATTATGTAATGTTACACGTGTCCCAACTTGGACAATTTTCGGAAATATTCAACGTATGAGGTTGGGTAGTATATCCCGCGGCAGCAACCGAATGACCAAAACTAAAAACTAATCGTCTGATCAAAGCTGTACAAGCGCTTATATAGCCGGCTTTTCCAGTAGCCGATCAAAAGCAATTTTTTTGGAAAAACACCGCTTGGCAACTTCGATGCCGTTGTGAGAATAATTTTTTCTTTTTACAAGCTTTTATTTAACTTCACTTTTTGTATGTCGTGGAATTTTGCAACGAATATTTAAGATACTTCTAGTTGAGCTAGGTACTTGAAATTTGGAACATAGTTCAGGACCCGAAGACAATGCAATGTGAAATAAAAAAAATCCGATAGATGGCGCTGGTGTCGAGATATTTGTAAAATTCGTATTTACCGACCGAATTTGTTCATATTCGGTATATATATTGCCTATGAGAAAGTAAATACATCTGTGGAAAAAAATCGCCGCTAGGTGGCGCTGGTGTCAAGTTATTTGTAAAATTCGTATTTACCGACAGAATTTGTTCATATTCGGTATATATATTTCCTATGAGAAAGTAAATACATCCGTGGAAAAAAATCGCCGCTAGGTGGCGCTGGTGTCAAGATATTTGTAAAATTCGTATTTACCGACCGAATTTGTTCATATTCGGTATATATATTGCCTATGAGAAAGTAAATACATCTGTGGAAAAAAATCGCCGCTAGGTGGCGCTGGTGTCAAGTTATTTGTAAAATTCTTATTTACCGACCGAATTTGTTCATATTCGGTATATATATTGCTTATGAGAAAGTAAATATATCCGTGGAAATAAATCGCCGCTAGGTGGCGCTAGTGTCAAGATATTTAGAAAATTAGTATTTATGAACCAATTTTGTTCCTATTTTGAACACGTATTACGAAGTAATCTATTCACAAAAGAGTATAGTAAAACCACTTAAAAGACTCCACAGGAATTGGATAATAAAAAAACTGGCTGAGCAGAAACCATCAAAATGTAAAATATAGTGCACTTCATATTAAAAACTGTTGGACTATATTGATAGTGGGAGTGTTGACAAATATTAGATGTAATATGCATTGTAAAACTAAAAAGGCAAAAATAAAACAAAGTAAAAAAAATTTTTTAAAAAGCTTTTATTTAATATTAATATAAAAATTTACTAAAAAGGAAAAAAATAATTTTTTTATATTTTTGAACAAGATTTATATTAGTCCTTAGTTCATTTGGATCTTAATTTCAATCTAAGCATACATTTAACGTATTTCTTCAAAGCATTTCTGTATATGTATCAACATAAATAAAAGCGCGGATACTCATTAGATATTCATGTTATAAAACAGTATTGGTGAAATGTAAGGAAGCGATAAAAACTTTAAATTCCAATTACGTAAGATATGCATTACGTAAAGAGCACCCGCGCTTTTATTTATGTTGATACATATACAGAAATGCTTTGAAGAAATACGTTAAATGTATGCTTAGATTGAAATTAAGATCCAAATGAACTAAGGACTAATATAAATCTTGTTCAAAAACATAAAAAAATTATTTTTTTCCTTTTTAGTAAATTTTTATATTAATATTAAATAAAAGCTTTTTAAAAAATTTTTTTTACTTTGTTTTTTTTAACTAACTTCGAAACTAAATATGATTTCTCACCGCTCTAAAATCGTGTAGTGGGAAGCGGTTTCTCCCTTGATCGCTAGCGACAACTTATGTCGCGCAGACAAGCGATAAAGGAAAACAAGGAAAATGAGTACACTGAAAAAAATTTCCATTACACATTGCTACTATAGATGTGGCGTTCCTACACTCAACAGATTTTATGGCAGCTTAGCTGTCAGGCAAGATTGTGATACAGTTAATGTTAGACAGATCTCTCAGGCGACGAACTTCTGCCCCTAAGGCCATTAGCTCAGTCTGATAGACACTGCAGACTGTAAAGCGGCTTACGAGACGATGAGACGAAGAACCTTCTGTCACCTCATAAGGAGCCAGCGTATCTGCATTATTCAGTGAATACAAATTCAGCGGCTGCGCTGGATAGCGAGTGAGTTATAACGCTCCAAGCCGGAAAGTACTAATATCGTTATCCGCCGAATACAATGGAGAAAGAGGTAGGGCGGCTTGATGACAGAATGACAAGTCCTTGGTTTTTGATACGGTAGAATAAAAATCGAATGTATCTTCTTGAAAAACTTAACTTTATATAATTTACACATTTATATTTTGCAGGAAAAATGCACGATAGGAAAATTTATTATATTTCTAAAGAAATTATAGATGTTTCTTTTAAATTCCCTTTTAAGGATACTATACAGCAATAACGACTTAAAAATATTTACTAATTGCCTATATCTTAAGTCACATTCAATTTAACAAAAAGATCCATTTAATTAACCTAATTAATAAGGTAAAAAAAGTTAAACAGCAGTTGAAAGAGAGTGTGCCCAACTGATAACTGATAGCTTACCATGTATTTAGGCAGTGGAACAACCCATTCATAAGCATTCTTAAGATCTGATGCCAACTCATCATGATGGGCATCAGCCCAAAAAAAAGACAACCTGCTGCCAGTAATAAAAACCGATTCGTTACGCTCATCTTAAAATCATTTAAAATGACCGACATTTGGCATTTAGAATTTAAAAGGAGTGAAAAAATACAAGAAAAATGCACCTTTTTGTTGCCGCCGAGCAACTAAAAATGTATTCATGCCATTCAAAAGTGATGAGTTGCATGAATTTCCATCAAGTGAAATAAAAAAGTATTTAAAAAGTAATGGAAATAACAAAAAGAGATTAAAAAAAACTCTTTTTTCGGTTGGTTGGTTGGTGTAATGAAATAAGAGAAAAATCCTCAAAATATAAAAAGTAAAAAAGTTTAAATCTGATTTTTAATTGATGCATTTGTTAAACCAAAAAATGGTAGGTAGAAGAAGTAAATAGAAGGGAGAGGGAAAAGAGTTACGACCAACGCTAAAATGTTCAACGACTTTGAATTGCTTTGCCACCCCATTAAGTTTTTAAAATCAAAGTGATAAGAAAAGTAAAAACCTGCAAAGCAATTTAGAAAAGTAACTACAACAAGTAAAAGAAAAAAGGGAAAATTAAGCGAAAAAAGGTGACGCAAACGCTTTGGTTATTGTTGTTGTTGTTGTTTTTGTTGTTGTTGTTAGGGCAGGCGATTTCTTGAATTACCTTCCATTAAACAATTACTTGCGACAGCATTAAAGGAAAACTGAAACGCGAGAATAATCGCCTTCTTAAAACTGGTTGCTCTGCGATAGCTGGTGATGTGGCCGGTCGGCTTGAGCGGTTGAGGGTTTGGGGTTGGAGAATCATCAGCGCGCTTAAATAGGCCCGGTAACACGTTGTTTTCATTGCTCATTAGTGGCGCACAACTTTTAATTAGGCCAAATTTTGTTTTTGCTTATACCTTGAAAAGGAGTACGGAGGGAAAGAAGATGCAAAGCAACTTGGTTGTGAGTTTCAAAAATTTCTGAAAAGAAATAGGAAAGCAGATTTTTGAAAACACTCAAACAAAGCTAAATCTTATATGTATATTTCAATGGTGTCCCCTATTAAATTTAAATATAAGCTTAACCTAATTGAGATATATATCTGTGTTCATATAGAACAGTAGCTTATATCGAAAGGCAAATTTTCAAGATACTCGTAAGTTGGTGTAATTTTATAGCAGCTCCCCGCTAAGTGAAATCATTGAGACTGAAGCTGGTTGAAAGCCTGAGAAATATTTTAAACAAAAACTGCCGAATGTACTCTCTGAGATGAATTATTTCAATTTTTGGGAAAGTAACTAATTTTTTCCTTAAGTACACTTAAGCTACTGTTCCATATGAACACAGATATATACGGTATAAATACAGTTCGCCTTAAATTTCCCACTACACTGAAAAAACAACTTACTCAGATTATGGAAAAGTGGGAATGATTCGGCGCTTAAGACATATTTCCATATTTTGATGTACGATTTTCTTCAAATCAAGGAATAAAAACAACGTTTTAAAGAAAATTGTACATCAAAATATGGAAATATGTCTTTAGCGCCGAATCATTCCCATTTTTCCATAATCTGAGTAATTTTTTTTTGAGTATAAAGACTCATTTTGGCACACTTTTTAAGATCTTCTAGAGAATGTAGAAAACAAGATAATTTCTGCCAAAGAGTTATAAGCGAATTTTTTAACAAAGATCGTTGATATCTTCCAACTAGCGAAAGTAGTTCCTTTTCAGAAAAGAGCTCCAACCGAGCTTGTTTGTCGATAAGCTTATTCTTAATATGGATGGAATAGAATGGAATTATAGTAGGCCGGGAAAAACTATAGCTCTCCCAAGCACTCAAGCATATTTGTCGATTGCACTTAAGGCGTTTAGAAAGGATCAGGATGTTGGGAAAGGTGGGATAGTGGAAACAGAGTTCCTCTGCAAAGAGAAGAGTTGCAGAGAAATTTCTCTGTGCCGTCTTCGTCCTACTCCAGTCAATATAGGCATAATGAGCTCTCGATGATGCCTATGGTGATCATGTGCTGTTTTCTCATGGAATATGTCCTGTAGTCACGCCCACAGGGGCCCGGAGCTCCCTGCTTCTCTGTTTGTGGAGGAAGTGTGCTACCTTCCTGTTAGGCTTTTTCAGAAAGCACTTTGTAAAGTTATAGGAATCTGTACAGTTGCAGCGTCTTCCGTGAGTTCGCCTCATGGAATCTCTGATGTACTACACAGTGACTGCTATCCTATTATTGGTTGTAGTCCCGTTGGTTGTTCTGCTGATCCCCAATTTGCCAACTCATTGGCCAGCTCGTCACCTATATAATTTGAAGTTTATTCCATTTTGCTACGGAGCAAAGCTTCAACTTACAATCGTGAACATTTTTTGAAGAGGTTCGCACAGTTTCCAGTGCCATTAGTGCAGCCTGGCTTATTATGGATAGTCGAAAAATTCACTCCGAATGCACACAACTTCCCAGCTTATAAGAAGTTGTCCTCCAAAACTCTCTCGGCCTATTTATATTCCATATTAAGAGCGACTATTCCAGGAAATCTCTTTTATACCTACCTTAGGAGAGTTGTTTTTTAAGATAAAAGACCTTTTAATCTTTTCAAAAATATCTAAATCTCTCAGTGAAATCCACAGAAGTGAAATAGAAATATTTCCTCTGCAGAAACCTTGAAGAAACTTCCTCTTTGGTCCTCTTTTGTTTAGCCTTTTTTAAATTATGTATTCTCTGTTTGTCAACATGTAACTATTCATGCTTATGCCGATGACATTCAGCTGTACTTATCTAACCGTATTGGCCTTGTCGATGATTTATGTTGTAAAGTAAATAGTGATTTGTATGCAATTTCCAAATGGGCTAGTGATAATTATCTTTCTCTTAATGCTGAAAAATCATATGTCTTACCTATTTGTAACAGTTCTGTCCATGTCGAGGATATCCCTGAACTATTTGTAGGGAAAAGTGTGCTCTCTTTTACAAACAAGGCTAAAAATTTAGGTTTTATAATTAATTCCAAGCTTAGCTGTGCTGATCATATAGATAAAGTTGTATGTAATGTCTACTCTATGTTACGTAGGTTAAGAATGTCGGCAACCTATACACCAGTGGAAGCGAGAAAAAAGTTGGCTGTTCAACTTATCCTACCGCATGTTACGTATTCTGAGCTTGTTTACAGCCAACGTGACTCTTCCTCGCGGAAAAAAATTAATCTTGCTTTCAATAATATTACTCGCTATGTGTATGGCCTAAAAAGATTTGATCATATCACTCCTTGGAGGGACAATATTTTGGGATGCAGTATCTTTAAGTATATCGAAGCCAGGAATTGTATCTATGTGTTCAAGCTTATCGAGTCAAAAACGCCGAGCTATTTGTATGATAAATTAAAGTTTACAAAGTCAAGAAGAGGGCACACATTGATCATTCCCAAATATTGTTATTTAACGTCTGCAAGGCTATTCTTCGTTAATGCTGTGAGGCTGTGGAACTCAATGCCTGATTCCGTTAAAGCTGGTTTGAATGGAACGAACTACAAAAAGGTCATCCATAATTATTTTAGTGCGGAAAGCAATGTGATTGCCTCTTAACACCTATTTTTATATCTCTCTATCCTCTCTCCTTGTCTATCCAATTTGAATGTTATTATTACTATTACTTTTCTCTAACTTTTTCTTTTTCGCTTTACTTATTTGTCTATAATTTTGATATGTTTAAGTTTAGTTTTATTGTTAGCTTGTAGCTTAAGATTTGAATTGTAATACTTGTAATACTTGTAAAGATGATGTACTATAAAAGACCGCGTCTTATTGTGCAACCACATAAAAATATACAAATATACAAATACTTATGTATTTATAATTATATTTGCTTCAAAAAAAATTCAGGCAACTATTATTGAGGCTATTACCCTCTACTATTACTACTACTACTAATACTACCATTACTATTATTGCCATTACTCCTGGTATACTAAGTACATATAAGTGCATATACCTACCTGAACTACTATTACCTCTTATACTACTTGCTCTTTTACTACTAATAGTTGTTATAGACAATAATACTATTACTAATTTAGCTACAACCAAAAAGTTAGAAAATAAACATAAAATAAATAACTAAAACCGCTTGGGCTTGGTGAAGATCTTGTGGCTCGATTAAATGAAGATTTGAAGAGAATTGATGCGTGGGCAAAAGCAAATAGCCTCTGCTTAAATGCAGCCAAAACGCAGGTTCTACCCATTTCAAGTAGTGCCTTCGACCTTAGTAGCTTGTCGTCACTTTTATTGGGGCGAACAGAACTGGTATTCCAGTCTACTGTGACTAACCTGGGTTATAAAATGAATTCTCGTTTAACCTGTACGGATCATATCAACCATTGTGTCTCAAAGATTTATTTTATTTTACGAAATCTTTGGTATACTTGTTATTGCCTGCCAAGTGATACGAAACTTAAGCTAGTAAAGTCACTTATTGTTCCCCATATCTCGTATTTCGAAACGGTTTTCGGGAATCTTGACTGTGAATCGATGGATAAAATTAAAGGTGCCCTAAATAATACAGCAAGGTTTGTCTATTGTAAGAAAAAATTTGACCATATATCAGTATTTTCAAATTATATTCTTGGATTCAATTTAGAAAATTATCTTAAATTTCGTAACGCTTTATTTATGTTCAAGTTAATCAAAAACCGCAAGCCATATTATCTCTTCCGTGAAATTAAATTTGTACAATCGTCTCGAACCCATAACCTAATTGTGCCAAAGTTCCAATCGCTAAATGCCTCAAGATTATTCTTTGTCAGTGTTATAAAAATATGGAATTCACTACCTATATCAATTAAATCATCAAAGTCTATTCAATGCTTCAAAACCGCAGTTGCAAATTATCTTCAAACACAGTAAACCCTTTCTTTTCTCTTTACTCTATATATATATATTCTCTGGCATGGATGCTGTTCTCTAAATCCTTCTTATCTCATATGGAACTAATAAGTTTTAGAAAAGCTTTATATATTTATATTTATAATTATTTATACACTATTATTTTCTTGTTTAATTATTATTATTATTATGTAAGTGATAGTTAGGGTCAAATTTGTAACAAAATCTTGTAATTTGTACGCTTAAAAACTTAATGTTTTACTGTACACATTTGTTTATATTAATAAATTGAAATTGAAAATTAAATTAAATTAAAGAGTTTCAGCTCGTGCTGTGAATGCATTCCTTTTACCTATTTAATTTCATCGCACACTTTCAAAACGTGTACGCATAAAACTGCCTCCCCACGAAACCTCACAACCAACTCACTTCACTCTATCAGCAACGCTCATATACATGAGAAGATAAATAAATAAATTACAAAGTCGAAGAAAAATTACACACTATTCGGAATCAATTTTATCGCAAAAACTTTCTCATACCGTCATTACATTAAGCTTTAATTTTCCATCTTCTAGCAACATGAATCCTTGGGAACAAACTAACAAACTAAGCGGTAGAGGAGCGAAAATAGCGCTTACTCTTGTTTGTTGTTTGTGTAATTGTATTTGTATGTATGTATGTTCATTTTCACATGTGAGTAAGTGAGTTAGTATTTCATTTTGGTTGTTGCTCGTAAGTTTTTCTAATTGCCTTTTCGACATCCATTTAATCCCTATTAGTCCTTTACCTACCGACCAGCGTAACTTTTGGTTGGACTTTTGTAGTTGAGCTACATATGAATGCATGTATGCTTGTATCAGTGTATTGGTGAGCTATCTATTGGCAACTGGGGATTTCCACTAAACTAACTCAACAAATGTTGGGCTACATGCTCGCCCTCCGCCACTCATCCGCCACCCTTCACGCAAACTAATTTATTTACATTTTTGGGGTTTGATTTTTGTATGGCGCGCAAGAGCCAGTAGCGCACCGTGTCGTTTCGACACCTTAACGAATTGCTTTTTGTATAGCACTTCGATTATTTAGTTGGCGTTTAATGAAAGTAGTAACCAAAAAAAAAACTGAAATAACAATGGCGCTGTTTTTAGAAACAACAAGAATTTATATGTACATTTGTGTAAGTCCTTTAGAGCAGAGCAAATAAATAGTTCAAGCATTGTTTCAGCATTACTCGCGTCCCATCGTGCAAGCTTTGGGTCATTTTGGATGGCGTATGAGTGATGATGATGCGCTTACATGGAGCTGTACTTATCGGTAAACGGTGATGTGTAAAACAAAAGCAGTACAATTTATAATAATTGTGACAATAACAAAATTAATTAGGGAATGTTTTGTGTTAATCAAAGATTTAGTTTAATTTATTTTAAGGGCATACAACCTTACACTATATTAGTCGACAAAGTCATGAGAGTCACATATTCAAGGCTCAAACCAAAAGAAACTTACTCTAAATGGCTTATAATTAATTGAATAACTGCTATTTTCCACTACTAGGTTAGAATAGTTTAACTGGCTGGACATTAAAGGTCTCACATACACTGAATAAGCCCGTAATATTACCAGAAAATTTCTTCAACATGAACACCTCTTCAATTAACGCCTTGACCCAGACTGAATAACAACCCAGACCCTTTGGCAAACAATAAGAGTTTCTTTACGCCTATTTTGGATACCGATTCGATATCACTAAATACAACTTCCTCTAATATCCGATTCCTAAGCCCGAAAAGGAAGAACAAAAGCAGAGAACATGACTTCTGTCTTCACTATTAAGTTTCAGAATTTTTTTTTATCTGGAAAAATTTAAATTTTTTTAACTCTCAGGAAAGAGAATACATTACATTGCCCACGCGTTATGCTCGATTCCGAATGAAAATTAATTTTTTAGAAGCTTTTTCAAGGCAGAAAATACACTCGAAAGCATTGCCGACTACTGCCGAGAGATTGGCAAAGTAGTTTTGAAAATAAACCAGGGACCGTAACGGTTATAAGTGATATCCAAAAAGTTGATTTTTAACAATTATTTTCTGAGTTTTATTTTTTGCTCAGAAAATAAAAGTTTTTTCTTGAGTTTTATTTTTCCCTCAGCAAATAAAAGTTATTTTTTGATTTTTATATTTCGCTCAGAAAATAAAAGTTATTTTTTGAGTTTTATTTTTCCCTCAGAAAATAAAAGTTTTTTTCTGAGTTTTATTTTTCGATCAGAAAATAAAAGTTATTTTTTGAGTTTTATTTTTCCCTCAGAAAATAAAAGTTATTTTTTGAGTTTTATTTTTCGATCAGAATATAAAAGTTATTTTTTGAGTTTTATTTTTCCCTCAGAAAATAAAAGTTATTTTTTGAGTTTTATTTTTCTATCAGAAAATAGAAGTTATTTTTTGGCTCAGATAATAAAAGTTATTTTTTGAGTTTTGTTTTTTTGCTCAGATAATAAAAGGTTATTTATATGTATATATATATATACAAGAATTGCTCGTTTAAAGTTATTAGATTTAAGTAAATGCTTCACATACAATAACTTTATTTCTGTCCTACAGAGTTTCTAAATGCTACATATTTATGTACCTAATCACATGCATACATAACTTTACATTTTTAATAGTATACATGTACTCGCGTCACATAAATACGTAAAATTTATAAATAAACTTTTATTATCTGAGCAAAAAAATAAAACTCAAAAAATAACTTTTATTATCTGAGCAAAAAAATAAAACTCAAAAAATATCTTTTATTTTCTGATCGAAAAATAAAACTCAAAAAATAACTTTTATTTTCTGAAGGAAAAATAAAACTCAAAAAATAACTTTTATATTCTGATCGAAAAATAAAACTCAAAAAATAACTTTTATTTCCTGAGGGAAAAATAAAACTCAAAAAATAACTTTTATTTTTTGATCGAAAAATAAAACTCAGAAAAAAACTTTTATTTTCTGAGGGAAAAATAAAACTCAAAAAATAACTTTTATTTTCTGAGCGAAATATAAAAATCAAAAAATAACTTTTATTTGCTGAGGGAAAAATAAAACTCAGAAAATAACGATTAAAAATCAATTTTTTTTATAAAAATCGAAAAAATAAAAGTTAATGCACCTAGAGGTAGTCTGCGTTACGGTGATTACATCTGTGTACTTCTTTTGCGTTTAGCGTTTCTCCTTCAGTATGATTTTTTTAGTCAAAATTTAAAAAATAACGATTATTTGCAATCCCTGAAATAAACCGGTTTCGGAGTTTTGCCCTTTTCAGTGCCGTTTTTCATAATAATAATAATATAATACAATGGCGCTATTATAACTCTGACGAATTTTATGGCCAACCTTCTCTCCCAATTCGAGGTGTGCTCTTTTTTTGTTTTTCCTACTAATTGGGTGGACCTACAGTTTTATGCCGGCTCCGAACGGCGAATGCATTTTTTGTGAGAAGCTTTTTCATGGCAGAAAAACTCTCGGAGGGTATGCCGCCCACTGCCAAGAGGTGAGCGCTGCTCTTAAAAACCCAATAATTGGATTCTTACTAATTAGAAAAATTTTTTAGTGTTTGCTCGGACTGGGGTTTGAACCCGAGACCTCTGGCATAGCAGGCGAGCACTCTACCCACTGGCCACCATTTTTCATACCGAATGTTATTTTTTTCGGCTGTTGTTGCATGTACAATTTTGCACAACACTGTAAGTGCTTACAGAAACACAGCCAAGAGGTGGTAGCAAGTTTCCATGTGTTTGTTTTTGGTAGCCACCCACTTTGTAGTCGCAGACGAAAGCAGCAAACACACGTGTCCGCTTGCTGTGAGATAATTTAGTTTGATCTTTACATATCGACGAAACGCTGTACACATATCAATATCAATAGCAGAGCTTACCATGCCCCCACACCACCTGTGGTGTTATACTGTTCTGGATATGTGTGTTTATAGACGTTTGTGTGTGCTTTGGCGTTTTTATTAGTGCTCTGGAGTAGTGGTGGCAATAGCCGATGATGACCTTTTAATTGAAGTTGTACTACACTTTGCACCAAAAGTGATTCTTCCATAGCTATAGTGTTTGAATGTTCCTTGTGGGTATGAATGTGTGTATCTGTTCGTGGGTAAGTGTGCATGTTTTGTGATGTATTTTTAATCTATAACAATTGTTGTATGGGGAATTTGGCAACAGTCGCACAATCAATATTACATATTGCCAATAAATACATACATATGTGTGTTCTATGTCTTCGTGCAATTATTTACTTTAAGTGTGGCAATATTTTTTCTATTTCGTGCTTTGCTTTTTCTCTGAATCACAAGCGGCATAACTGCACGCTTCTTTGAGTTGATTGCCGAAGAAGAAAAACACTTCATTTTTGTTCAACAAAGGATTTATTTATTTGCATAGATATGTGTTATGGTTGAAACGAAAGTATATCATTGTTACAAATAATATCTAAATACGTGATTTATTGTGCTTTTTTCTCAAACATTCTTCGGGCTTCAGCATGATTATAGCTGCGTTTGAGATCAAAAGAAATTCTAAGGCGTCTTTTTGCATTGTTCTATAATCGTGTTTCCAAGCAAATTTTGATAATTCTGTTAACTCTTTGAGTTTATTGCGAATATAAGTATGTAGTCGCATAAGAAGAGAGAAAGCAAGAAAAAGCCAAATACCAATTTTAAAAGGATTTAAAATACAAATTCTCCACATTTTAAAAAGATGATATAGATAATTGCACTAATTTTGCCGGGAATATTCTTCTTAAATTAGTTCAATATTCATTCATACGAAGGTGAATCTTTGGCGTTATGCGAGATCACAAAGCACACTTCGTTTATCCAGGGCGATGGAAGAAGGCCAAGGGTTCATATTAAAAAACCAGGAAAATAAGTGTTCCAAATCACTGATACTTTCTCGGGAGCATGGTCGTTCGACAAAAATGCCGAAAGTTTAAGACGATGCAACGAATCACAAGAACATGTGTTTTTATATTTTCGTTTTATTTAAAACTCTTTTCTCCTAAAATAGCACTCACTGAGTCAAAAACTTTACAAATTCAAAATGGCAACAAAAAAATTTTCAGCTGATAATTCAAAAAGATTGGGAATATAATCCTACATAAATTAACAATTGTGCTTCATATTCGTGAAACCGCAAGGAGGTCAGCAATACTACTCCATGATTCGGGCTGCTGAACTGACAGCAAACGTGGTTACGCTAATATCCTAAACATGCTGCCCAGTAGACAGACGACATCAGACTACCTCCCAACTACGATGAACTTTAGCAGGAACTTTAAAGTGAGTTTCTCCTCGAGAAGGGAATGGAGAAGAGATAGCGTGCAGAAGAAGGAAACAGTCTAGATCTACACAGCTGGATCCAAAATGGACTCAAGTATGGGTGCGGGGGTCTTCTCTGAACAACCAAACATCTCACTTTTCTTCCGTCTGCCAGACTCAGCCAACATATTCCAAGCGGAGTTGTAAGGCATAGAGCGGGCCTGTGAGTTATTGTCGGAAAGTACAGTTAGAGAACGTTAGGTACATATATGTATGTATACTCAGACAGTCAAGTGGCGCTTATGGTGCTCAATTCTCCCATACCAACATCCAAGACCATCAGAAGCTGCAAAAACGCTGTTGAAGCAATATCAGCGGAAGGCGTGGCCATCTCGGTCATCTGGGTTCCTGGTCACAGGAATATTAAGGGCGACTAGATGGAAGACCAACTGGCTAAAGCCGGTACGTTTATGGACCTCTGAAGATCAGCTAAGCTGCCCCCAGGAGCTATTAAAAAAGACATCCATAACAAACATAAGGAAGGAAAGAGATCTACAGCAACATACAAGATCACGCAAGCAAATCTGAAAACTCCTTAGCATATCAAGAAAAGAAATCTCAAGAATTACAGCCATTATTACGGGAAAACAAGCGCAACGGATGGGAATCCAATTCAACACTACATGCAGAAGCTACAACCAAGACGGCAGCGAGGAATCGATCACACATTTCTATGCGAATTTCCGGCACCATCTCATATCAGACACAAAACCCTTTGCGGACCCAAATAGGTTCATCGAAAGAACCAAATGGTAAAAAAAGGCTGACGAACCGTAACAAAAATCGATCTCAGAAGGTTTGTCAAGGGCTCCCAAATCAAAATCGGTTCGAATTGCTGATGAACGGTGGCAATAGATATTATTTGGTCCATAAGTAAGTGCATCAAAATGGCGCCCTTTGCGCTAATTGCGCCCAGCTGAAGCCGGACAGCACAGCAACCAACCAACCAGGATGTTTTACTCCCCGTGTTGTTCTAATTCTGTGTTGAAATAATTCAGCCCTTAAAAATGCTGCTTCACTGTGTAATTGTTGGTAAATTTCATTTTGCCATGTTGCTAATTCTTAACATTTTATCAGTTCGCTTTCCTAAGACTTTAAGTGAGAATTTTAGTCAAAGATTCAGAAGCTGAACTAGAAGGCAGTTGGACAAGAAAGCACAATGACTGAACGAATATTGACAGTCAAATGGGAAATCAAGCTGACATGGACCGTAGTTGCAAAGGAAAAGGACAACTTTGAACACTCCTACTCGTATCTACAGAAGAATTAAGTATAAGCGTTACCTACGTAAATTATTTCAATTAAAGGAATTATACTTTACTTTAATACGCTCACTTCACGCCCCTTATAGTTGCCAAAAACTTGCCCAAAACTTTTCAATAAGCATTTTCGAATAAAATTTTATGGGTGAACACGGAAAATGTGTAAATGAAAAACTTTCAGCATTTGCGATACCTTTAAATAAGAGTCAAAAATGTTGGAGAAATGCCGTTGGGCATAAATGTGCCAGCATTAATTGTAATAAGGAAAAACAATAGCAGAAACAAAAACAATAACAAATTAAGTGAGGCACAAGGTGGAATTAGTCATGGGATATACTAAGAGTAAAAGGGTGTTTGGTGGCTAACTATTGAAAATGGCAAGCGAAGCAGATGGAAAGTGTTCAAATGGGGCTTATGCTATTAATTAACCCTTTTACGATAAAATAAGACAGCTAATACGAAAGGCCAACAACAAAAATGTATGTACTATCTAAAATGGAATCCCTTGATTTCGCTACACACACACACATAAAAAAGTTGCGCCATTATATTCGCGGAAAAGCCGCAGGAATTGAAAAGTGAAAAGTAAAAATTTATGAAGCGTTTAATTGAATAAATTAAAGAAAATAATAACGGGGTAAATTTTTCCCACACAATAATAAAAACAAATGGCGAGCAAGCAAGTGGAGAGACGATGAACGGTGGGCGCTGCGGACAAGAAAATTGTAAAAGTTTAATTACAAATCAACAGAAATGATAAAAGTCAAAGTTAAAGTGTGAGAGCGAACTCAGCAGGGCTACGCAATTAGCTGAAGCGCCAAATCACTGCGGGGAAAAAATTTCAATCGCAACAATTTCGCTGTGAATGGCAAGGAAAATTGAACTGAAAACATGGAAAGAAAACGCAAATAGAACACAAATCATAAGTTCAAATATGCACAATGAACGGAAAGGATTGCTGCGGTAATATAAATCAATCGAAAGGACCAACGGCACCGACAAACCAAACACAAGCCACACACACACATAGCAGTTCAACTATTCATCTGCTGCCGCTGCTGCTGCCATCATCACAAGCCAAAAGACAAAGAACACTTGAAGCATTTGTGAGCAAGAAATATATGAGTGAAAAGTAGAAGTATCTACTAGTTTGCGGAAAGTTACTGACGGAATGAACGGATGCAGAAGAAGAGCAACAACGGTGATTGTGTCAAAATCACACACGGCGTATACGTAACCGCAAGAGGCAAGACTGACACACATGCTTATGCACACTTTGTCTTCTTCTCCAGCCCAAACTTCATTTTCACTGATTTTCAACGTAACGAATTGCCCAACGTTGCTCATATCTATTGTCCGTGTGTGAAGTAGAAAAAAGTGCCATAAGTCAAATTTATCAACAAGACAACGGCGGCGCGGGCATTAGAAGAATTATGACCGTTTAACCCTTATGTAGTCGATTCCCCAACAAGAGATCAATGGAGAGATTCAGAGACTCTACTGAGAGGATCGAAGAAAATCATCTATATAGACGATTCAAAAGCAAAATATGGTACTGGATCCGGTTGGCAACTGGGGGCCGACTTCAGGTGCAATTATGTTCTAGGTACAATGGAGACGGGTTTTCAATCACACATGTATGCCATGCTAAAAGCAGAAGAATGGATAGGACCAAGTATAGCAGGCACTGTAAAATACATCAGGGACTCCATGAGGGAAACTCACGGGATACGCTGGAACTCTACAGATTACTGTAAAATTACAAAGTGCTTTCTGAACAAACTTCACAGGAAGGTAGCAAACTTCCTCTTCATGCAGCGAAGGAAAGAGTTTCGTGTTCTTGTGGGGTTGATTACAGGACAAAGTCCATGCGGACGCATATTCTCTACCACACGAAAAACTTCTCAGAGTTAATAAAGGATCTGGGAAGTTTTCAGAGGAACCCTGGATCCACTGTACCACCTTTCCTCTATATCCTGATCGCTTATAAAGGCCTTAAGTACAATGGGCAAATATGCCTGAATGCAAAATTATGTGAGCAATAAGAGATTTGGTGGTTATGTTTTTTGTAGGTCTTTCATTATGAGTTGAAATCAGTCACGACCTAGGCAAAGAGCCCAAAACTATCGCACAGCGTTATTTAAGAGGCAAAGCATCTTGTTTTTGTACCTCGTGAGCCACTACTCTCATACACTTTTAAAGGTTAAAGCAAAAAAATTAGAGGTGAATGTGTGAGACAGCACATGTACATAAGTTCAGGATACAATGTGGCAAAGCTGGATGAACGAATTAAAGTGCACATACGTATATTTTTCTCCATTCATTCTTCTCACTTAGTGTCTCACTGTTAACGCCGCTGGCAGTGCGTCTGTGAGCTGTTGTTTGACACCGTTTTCTGCTTTTGCGCTTAAAGATGGATTATTCGACATCACTTGAGCGATTCCAAATGCCCCAAGTGTCGCCCCCACCACCAAAACGACGCAACAGAGCGCGTAAAATGTGTCACGTACGTTGCGTGTGCAATATGTCGACGAAAATATGTCTTTGATGTCATAAATCAATTAACTAAAGCTTGTAGCTGAAAATGAAGCTCAAATACGTAGATGCTTAGTAAATAGTGTAAAAGTAAGAATTGGTTAATATAACGTACGTGTGGTGCTAAGGTTGTAAAGGAAGGATGGGTCGGACAAAGGTTTTACTGAGAAATATCAGTGACATAATTTTATAGTTTCTGGAGTTTTTTTTTTAAGAAAAACACTACATGCATAAGCTTATTTAAGCTTTCTTAATGAAAATATGTGTCAGTTTTCGATTGTTTTGTTCATTGCAGTTGTTGACGTGACGTACCAATTCAAAGGCCTTCCTTAATTGATTCCTTCCGGCAACACGTAAATATGAATGCGCGCACATACAGTTTCGCAACACAAGTGTATATTTACCTTTCATCAACCAAACAACATTATTTCACAATTCACACAACACCTTCTCCCTTCACCCTTTTCACTTATTAACCCAAACGTATGATAAATAATTATTTTCATATCAAAATGACAGAGCTCAGACAAAAGCGAAATTCATCATTGTGTATTTATTTAGTAAATACCTATGACTTACGCACATACATAGAAGTAACTACAGACATGGAAATTTATATAAATACATGTTTACATATACACATGTCTGTTTAAAGAGAAGTGCATATGTATATTATATGTCAGTCTGACTTTGATAAGTGACATTTTGAGCATACATACATATCTATGCTGGCATCTTTATATTTATATGTATGCATATTTGTGTGTCTATATTTCCAATTGTTTGGAAGTAATTTCGCTAAAGTATAATTAAGAAATTCTTATTGTGCAAATGTGAAACTAAAGAAGAAAGTGAAGAAAGCGCAAATGACAGTTAAAGTCATTGTAATGCCAAAGACAGATGCCTGCAAGGTGACAAGCAGACAGACAGACAGCGAGACGTTCGCCTGACAATAAACAGTAATGTTTGAATAAACATTATATAATGACAGGAAAAGGAATTATTACGTGGCATGTTTTCATATATGTATGTATTTATGAATGTATTGTTTAACTTACAAGAAGTGTTGCATATATTTATCTATTTGCTTATAGGAATGTTCTATTTCTATTCAATCAGAAAAAGGCTCATTCGTTATTGAAAAGCCAAAGGATTACTTTTCCACGTATTTTTAGCAGGTAGGAAAATGTAATATTTGGCGGGATAATGGAAATATGCACATATCTTTATATATATTACGCTAAGCGATTTTTTGTACGCACCATAACTTTTAAACCGTTACACTGATTTTGGCAAATGTGGTGTCAAATGAAAGGGATTGATCTGTAGAGGTGCAGTGAAATAACGCCCGTGTGCCTTTTTTTCCTTTCTTGAAAAAGAAATAATTCCCGCGGGCGTTATTTCGTTTGATCCATGGGCTTTATTTCTCTTCGGGAAGGGCAATTAAGCCGGAAAGACGGGCTTTTTAACACGCTTTTATTAGCTTCACCTGTATGTATGTATGTATGTAACTTCATCCCATCCTAAAAGTTGTAACATTTAACTAAATGATTATATCTTTCAAACATTCACTTTTATTGTGTTCTCTCTATTATTTCTATTCTCCTCCGGATTCGAAACATGACATCAACAGCTCAACGGCATCATATAGTAGGACATTCAACATTATACTTTATGCTTCATTGCGGCTTTTATGTTACCTTTCTTCAAAATAGCCTCTATGAATTTCAATTCACTCCCGTATACAAGCCAATAAGTAACTAGCTTTCAGGGTACGGAAAAACTCACTCACGAACTCTCAAAAATACATTCTTCTCAAATCACAAACAAATGTTCAAAGAAAAACGTATAACCACTCAAATAGCTAGCGAACTAACGCACAGCAGCCAGCGATCGCTCATAGCGATGGCGATAAACTCAATGCATAAATTCACTCAAAAATGAAGCTTGAAGCTTTCTGTTTCGTTGTTGTTGTATTTGCAATGACATCAACCGCATGTACATACATACGTATGCAAAGCAAGAACTGGTTTTGTTTGTAATTCATTTAATAGTAAGTGCTGAATCAACGAAAAGGAACCCTAATTCTATAATTGCATTTCACGTTTGGAAAGCAATTTTTATACAATGTTTTGTAAACGTGAGGTGAAAAAAATTTCTCTAAAAAAAAAAAAAAAAAAATAAAAAAAAAAAAAAAATACACTACTCGGGACTCGAACCTGAGCTCCTTAGTCCGTAGGCAGCATACCTCACCATTACGCTACAAACGTATTCGGAGCTTTGTTGTCTAAATTCGAATTTATTCAATCAGGTTTCTTTTTTTTTTTTGTTCTTTTCAAATGCTTCACCTCAACTTCTCTTCACTTTCTGATTGTAAAATATAACAAAACGTTTGGGAAATTTTGTATTTCCAAACTAGTTTGGAAAACCTTGAATAAAAGGGTTTGGAAATTATTGCATAATAAGCTAGTTTACTTCACTGCATATTGGGATTTTTGGTAGAAGTTATAAATACATATGCATGTATGTAGATCTATTTCGGAGAACACCACATCCCATCAGACTTCTTTTTACTTTTATTCTTGCGTCCGCATAAAACATCCTTTAATGAAAAATTTCACTAAAAAGTCAAAAATAAATAATAGCTTAAAAAACTAAAAAACACGCTTTAATCTTAAAAATCGTACTAAAAATTGAGAAATAATTTAATTAGAAACAAAATGATGAACGAAAATATAAGTATTTAAGGAAAAGCGTGGGGTGCCCAATAATATTTGAACATGAAAATATTCGATTCGTACAACTAGTACAAAAATATACCTAGTTGCGAAATTAAAGAGTACGATATATGAAATCTCAAAAAAGTCAAAATAAAATTATTAGTAAAAAAACACCGATTTTAAATATTTTTTGACATACTGAGCACCCCCACGCTTTTCCTTAAATACTTATATTTTCGTTCACCATTTTGTTTCTAATTAAATTATTTCTCAATCAAAATAAACAAAGCTTCAGTAAATTTCTGTAATCATTTATTAGTAAAAATTTTCAAGGTCTCTAAGTAAGTAAATATTTAAATACGCAATCAAAATAAACAAAACTTCATTACATACATATTGGCACTTTCAGACCACAATCTAAACAAATACTCATATAGAGTTTTCAACAATTTGACGACAAACCGGGCACAAAATATTTCTATTGCCATTTACAATTGCAACCTTACTGTGCTCTCCAAAGCAATCCGCACACAATTTAAAGTGATTGCATGGGCTTAAGAGAACATCGCGTGGCTTGGTAAAACAAATAACTCACAACAACATGCTTTGACTCTCGCAAAAATTGTCCGCCGTTTCTTCATAGTCAGAATAATCAATTTCGGATACATCAATGTCTTCTGTGTCACATGTTTTATTTTCGGGATTACTCATTTGATTCGCCTGCGGCGCTTTTTCCAATAATAATACACAATATTTAAAAAAAAAAATGAAAAATTGGAATTAAAAATCGCGCGATTTTCCAATAATAATACACCGTATTTAAAAAAAAAAAAAACAAAAATTGGAATTAAAAATCGCGCGGTTTTCTCAATAATAATACACCATATTTAAAAAAAAATAAAAATTGGAATTAAAAATCGCGCGATTTTTCGCCTGCGGCGCTTTTTCCAATAATAATACACCATATTTAAAAAAAAAAACCAAAAATTGGAATTAAAAATCGTGCGCTTTTTCCAATAGTAATACACCATATTTAAAAAAAAAAAACAAAAATTGGAATTAAAAATCGCGCGATTTTTTATTCCAATTTTTTCCCTGCGGCGCTTTTTCCAATAAAAACACTACGCGCCAAAATTTCAAAAATTTTCATATCCTCGACATTTGATACATGATTCCTATGTAGAACAGTGATGCCAATATTCTTGGACCAAAAATCCCTACGGCATGCCAAAAAATTCCCTACTTTTCCCTACGCTAACAAAATTTTTCCCTACAAATTTCCCTACGCCGTATTTTCTCTATATTGACATACACACACAAAATTGATGCAAATAAAGTTTTTATTCAAAAAACCACGTATGCATACATAGAAATTTTTATGTTTCTAAGTATATTTTCAAGAACCATCTTTTCATGTTCAAGGAAATGAAAAATTTCCTTACTTCTTATTCGCTCAGAAGCTGATTTCGGAAGAGTATTTAGAAGCTCGAGACATTCAGGTACAATATATATATCATCGACTGGCAATGTTTCGTGAGGTGACCTAATCAGTCCTTATTAGTGATGAGCGATATATCGCAAGCGGTGATTTTTTCACTATGAATAAAAAATCGCAAATCGCAATTGCGATCACTTTTTCAAAATAGCAGTTCACTACTTATTGGGAACTGCTATCGATGTAGCAAGTAAGCAATTCACCTATGTGAATCGCAATCGCAAAAGCATTATAAATTTCTTTTTGTTTATACTTTTGAGCAGACCACATACGTATATAGAAATAAAAGAAAAAAAAAAATATTGAATTTACAATTTATCTTTGAAAAATGTTTACAAACAGCGAAATTACTGCGGAATACGTTGTTATTGCTATCATTTTGTTAACATAAAATGAAGACCGGTTATATCGCTCAGAAATCGCAAAATTAATCTCTACCGGTAACTGATGATTTTATAGCAGTCCATGCAATCGCAATAGCAGTTTAAAATCGCAGTGATTTAAAAATAGCAATCACCGAAATCCAGATATCGAAAAATCCTAATTTCGCTCTTCTCTAATCCTTATTTCGTTTTTTAATAAAATTTTGAGTCAGCTTATAAAATATTTTAGTTTACTCCAAATAAATTTCATGTATTAACGGCTTTTCGGTTACCCCTGACTGCAAACCATCTAATGGGCACGGAAGCGCATAACACCCTGGATTACAAACAACGACACATCTCTTGCTCTCTCCCCTACGGAGATTCAGGAAATCATAAAGAATACCAAAACCTCAAAATCAGTCGGACCAGACGGCATATCCATGTTAATGCTAAAACATCTCCCCAACATATGGAAGATGGCAAGGATCATTCCCATACTTAAACCGGTGAGGCTAGCCAATGCAGGAGAATCCTATCGCCCGATATCTCTCCTCTCCACGGTATTAAAGACACTTGAGGCCGCCATACTACCATATATAAACGGACATCTACAACTTGCCCCACATCAACATGGATTCCGGAAATCGCACAGCAAAACAACAGCTCTAAACGCCATAAACATGCAGATAGTGCGCGGTCTCAACCAACGACGCCCCTGCGAGAGAAAGGTCCTCGTGGCACTTGATTTGTCGAAAGCCTTCGACACAGTCAATCATGCCACCCTAATTGAGGATCTAGACGTCTCGAGCCTCCCGCCGAGGCTGAAAAGGTGGACCGCGAACTATCCGAGTCGTCAACAGGCATCGGTTGAGAATAAAACAGGGAGTTCCACAGGGGGTGTCCTGTCCCCGTTGTTAGTCAACCTATACATCTCCACACTCTCACTTCCACCTGAAGGAGTTCGTATTATATCCTAAGCCGATGACTGCTCGATTATGGCGTCAGGCACCGACATAAATGACTTATGCTCGAAAATAAACGGTTATCTCTCCGACCTTTCCCACTTGTTTACATCGCGCTCCCTCGAACTGCAGCCCTCTAAGTCCTCCGCGACCCTGTTCACGACATGGACGAAGGAGGTTGGGCTAGAGCTTGGCATACGGATAGGGAATATACCCATCCCTACCATAAACAACCCAAAACTCTTGGGTGTTACCTTCGACAGCCTAGCTTCCTTCTCCGCGCATACGATCGCGAATAAGGCAGCACCTGGGGAAAAGACAAAGAAACCCTTATCGCAACATACAAAGCAATCGGCCGGCCGGTCTTGAACTATGCATCGCCAATATGGTCGCCGGGGACTTGCAAGAAAGTCTACTCATGTCGTCGGAACACCACCTACATCACAAGGCACAGGTGCTCTCAGTTGAGAATCATAACATCACGCTTAGCAAACAGTTTCTCCTTGGATGCTACCGCAGAGGTCATCCAAACAACCATCTAATGGAGCCCGAACCGCATAAAATAAATAATCAACCACTAGACCCCACAACATACAGGCAGGCAATAAATGAGATACACAACGAAACAGTCTCCACCTTCAACCCGCCCCGCGTACATAATAATTAGAGACCAACCACCACCAATAGCTGCAGAAGAACTAGAGTTGCCCAGAGAAACCCGAGTCACCTTATCACAATTAAGGTCGGGCTTCTGTAGTAGGCTCAATTCCTACAGGGTCAGAATCGATCCAAACATACGTATGTCCGGCATGTGGAGAGACGCCGCATGACACACAGCACCTCCTTGCATGCCACCTGAAACCAACTAACTTAACACTCTTGACCCTCTGGACAAGCCCAAAAGAAGCTGCAACATTCTTGGGTCTTCCGTTAGGGCTTAGTACCGCTACAACAACCCTGGATTAGGGGTTTTTCTGTGAACGAAGCTAACGAAAAAAAAACTTTTGCTCCGAGGCACTGTAAGCAGGTAAAATAATATATTGCCAGATCAGAACAAAGTACAAATATTGCATTCAAGGATGCAGAAATATTTTATTTGTATGTAATAAAAAATTTTAGGTTCTTAGAAAAAATTAATTCGTTGCAAAGGAAACGAAAATTTTTAACTTCAAAAATTCCCTACATTCTGCTAATTTTTGAAAATCTGTCCTTTTTTCCCTACACTGCAAATTTGAGATCGAATTTCCCTACATGTAGCCTCTTTTCCCTACACTTGGCATCACTGATGTAGAATTTTCTGCTGATTCCAAATATGTAATCAGATGGTTCAAAAGTAGAACAGTTTTCGACATATTTTGAAATTTCAGTTTTTGAGATAAGAAAAAAAAGTAGGATTACTTTTTAGTCAATATCTCCGCCATTACCGTCTCGATTTTTACGTTATTTAATTTTGTTTTGAGAGGATGAAATACCCTTTCCAACAAAGCCAAAATAATTAAAATCGACGTTAAATTGACGGAGTTATAGCGATCAACAGATTTTTTTTATGAAAATTTTCAGTTTTTTTTTCCGACATTCATATACTTTTTTGTAATTTTTTTAAAGAAATATTAAATATCCTCCTGGTTTCATACTTTGAGTCAACAGCCTATTTCTTAGTGAACATTTTGGCACTTTCCGGATTATAATCCGTAGGAAAATTACAATGCTATAAGAGATTTAATGAACAAACCTATGTTTATTTTTTATCACAATCTTGTACTTAACCTCCATTTTTTTATTTTTATGTATATTAAAAGTGTTTAAATGTTGATAGTTTTCGCCATTTTGGTACATTTTGTTCTTCTCGAAGAAGGAACCAGCAAAAATGGCTCATCATTCAATGTCCCTGACATTCCAATGGCCTTGGTATAGCAATCCCATGTTTTTTTTTTTTTATTTCTCCGTGAGAACGCTCACCGTTGTAAAAGTCATCACATATATGAAAATTATGTTGAGAGGGTTTCGGGACAATTTTTTTTTACACCACGAAATACCGCGAAAAAAAATTTTTTTTTTGCAACTTTTTTATTTGACAATCGATTTGTAAAATTTATATGTCATTATTTTAGTCTGGTGGAGTTCTATATATCGCTCTACTGTCCTTTTGAGCTATGAAGTCGTTTTCACATAATTGGGTCACCTAACCAAGATTTTCGTCTATAAAATATCCTTTTCGTTTCACCTGAAAAAAATCGCTAAAAATAAAGTACTAATGGGATCCTGGTAACATTACGCTTAAAGTGTTTGCAATTTAATAGGCTAATTTTTAAAAATAAATCTTTTGCTGATTTTCCCAACTTCTTATAAAAACCCTATTTTCAAAATCAAAATTAAAAAAAATTGCAAAATTTTGATTTTAGCAGCTATGGCTCAGTGAGTTTTTACTCAACCACCACAAGTTGTATGTCGTTAAAAGCGTATTTTAATTACGTTTAGAACGAGGTACTGTTAGCTGTTATCGCACATGTAACTTTAGCGAAAAATATTTTTGAATGAAGTGATAACCAAAAAACACAAAATTACCGTTATCTCAAAAGCCTAACCGTGCAAAAAATAAAACTAAATAGTTTTGAGCTCACGGGGCCCATGCCAATTTTCCCCTATACCCCGATTTCTTGGTATTTTTTGCTGTAAACTAGTGTTAATGTTATAGTGGTTTACATTTGCCAGATTTGGAAGTTCAATGAAAATATAAATATAGGTTTCTTCACTTAATCTCTTATAACTTTGCCATTTTTCCACAGATTAAAATCCGGAAAGTGCCAAAATGTTCACTAAGAAATAGGTTATTGACTCAAAATGTGAAACCAGGAGGATATTTAATATTTCTTAAAAAAAAAATTACAAAATAGAAGATGAATTTCGAAAAAAACCTGAAAATTTTCATAAAATTGCCATAACTCCGTCACTTTAACGGCGATTTTAATTATTTTTGCTTTGCTGGAAAGGGTATTTCATCCTCTCAAAACAAAATTAAATAACGTAAAAATCGAGACGGTAATGGCGGAGATATTGACAGATGAGTAATCATACTTTTTTTCTTAGCTCAAAAAACAGAAATTTCAAAATATCTCGAAAACTGTAGGTAGCCACGCCCATTTTCTAAATTTTTATCAGTCATCCAACTAAGCATATGAATATTAATTCTTTGTGCAAAATTTCATTCCTTTATGACTTCTAGTTATAAAGATGTCACGTTACAAATTCCCAAAGAGTGTTCCAGATATATCTTTCTTAAAAAGTAGGCGTGGTCATAAACCGATTTCAATAAATTTTTGCGTGGCTATTAACACATGTTATAAAAGTGTATAAACCAAGTTTCGTCATAATATCTCAATTATTTGTCGATTTATAGGCTAAGAAATCTCGTATATCCCTTTGTGTAAAAAGAGGCGGTGCCAGGCCCGTTTTCCAAAATTTTTCTATTTGTTGTTTCCGGTCTATTGTAGAAATCATACCACAAAATTTCAATGAATTATCTTTACATTTGACAAAGATATCGCTTAAAATGTTTTTATTAGGTCACTTTATAAGACCCATATATAAAAGTGGGCGTGGCCCTCAACCGATTTCGCAAATTTTTCATCCAAATATTTGACTAAGTTAGTATATCACGCGTACCAAATTTTGTCGATATATCTTCAATGGTTTCTGAGTTATGACATATAAAACTTTCAAGGTTTGACCCTTAATAAGTGGGCGTGGCACCGCCCATTTTCCAAAATGTCATCAAATTTCTTCCTAGGGGCCTGAGCTCAACACGTGGGTAAAATTTCATCACTCTAGCTATATTAGTGGCTGAGATACCAAATTTCCGATATTTTCTATATAGGAAAAGTGGGCGTGGTCATGGTCTGATTTCGCCCATTTTCAATACCAACCGTCCCAGTCTCGATACCAACTTGCATTTCAAATTTCATCAAAATATCTCTATTTTTGCGCGAGTTAGAGTGTTTACAGACGGACGGACAGACGGACGGACGGACGGACGGACGGACATGGCTCAATCGATTTCTCTTTTCACCCTGATCATTTTGATATATATAAGTCTATATCTATCTCGATTATTTCACTCTGTTACAATCCACCGTTATGTGATTAAAACTATAATACTCTGTGTACTAGTACAGCTGAGTATAAAAACGAAAAATTGGAATTAAAAATCGCGCGATTTTTATACTCAGCTGTACTAGTACACAGAGTATTATAGTTTTGATTTCCTAACGGTGGATTGTAACAGAATGAAATAATCGAGATAGATATAGACTTATATATATCAAAATGATCAGGGTGAAAAGAGAAATCGACTGAGCCATGTCCGTCCGTCTGTCCGTCTGTCCGTCTGTCCGTCTGTGAGCACGATAACTCGCGCAAAAATTGAGATATTTTGTGAAATTTGAAATGTAAGTTGGTATCAAGACAGGAACGGATTGTATTGAAAATGGGCGAAATCGGACCATGACCACGCCCACCTCCCATATATAGTAAAAATCGGAAATTTTGTATCTCAGTCACTAATAGAGCTAGAGTGATAAAATTTCACACACGTATTGAGCTCAGGCCCTTATGAAGAAATATGGTGAAATTTTGGAAAATGGGCGGTGCCACGCCCACTTATTAAGGGGCAAACATTGAAAGTTTTATGAGTCATAACTCAGAAACCGTTGAAGATATATCGATGAATTTTGGTAGGCGTGATATACTTACTTAGGCAAATGTTTTGACGAAAAATTGTCAAAATCGGTTGACGACCACGCCCACTTTTATATATGGGTCTTATAAAGTGGCCTAATAAAAACATTTTAAGCGATATCTCTGTCAAATATAAAGATATATCATTGAAATTTTATGGAAGGTGTCCAACTATGTACATATAACAAAAAATACAAAAATTTTGGGAAATGGGCGTGGCACCGCCTCCTTTTAGAAGCAGGAATATACGAGATTTCTGAGCCCATAACTCGACAAATAATCGATATATTATGACGAAACTTGGTGTATACACTTTCACTACTTGTAGTAATACATGTTCAAAATTTTAGCGAAATCGGTTGACGACCACGCCCACTTTTATATATGGGTATTATAAAGTGGCCTAATAAAAACATTTTAAGCGATATCTTTGTCAAATATAAAGATAATTCATTGAAATTTTGTGGCATGAGTTCCACAATAGATCGGAAACAAAAAATATAAAAATTTCGGAAAATGGGCGTGGCACCGCCTCTTTTCAGACAAAGGAATCAACGAGATTTCGGAGCCCATAACTCGACAAATAATTGAGATATTATAACGAAACTTGGTTTATACACTTTTATAACTTGTGTTAATAGACACGCAAAAATTTATTCAAATCGGTTTATGACCACGCCTACTTTTTAACAAAGATATTTCTGGAACACCCTTTGGGAATTTGTAACGTGACATCTTTATAACTAGAAGTCATAAAGGGATGAAATTTTGCACAAAGAATAATATTCATAAGCTTAGTTGGATGACTGATAAAAATTTAGAAAATGGGCGTGGCTACGCCCACTTTATGCAGCACTCGATTTATATAAAGTACCTACACCGTGTTTCCATCAAACGCAAACAAACAATGAAAGCATACAGCTGAGTATCTAATGTTCGATTCCACTCGAACTTAGGCTTCCTTACTTGTTTATTCCAATTTTTCGCCTGCGGCGCTTTTTCCAATAATAATACACCATATTTAAAAAAAAGTCCACATCGCCGAATAGGGTGCGCGGGCGTTCTTTCCCTTTCTGAATAGAAATAAAACCCACGGGTTTAATTTCGTTTTATTCGCAGGCGCTATTTCTTTTTCAAGAAAGGAAAAAACGCCCGCGGGCGTTAATTCCACGGGCGTTATTTCACTGCACCATCTGTAGATGTGCAGGAAGGTTAACTTTTTTTTTAGAAAGGGCTGCCACCTATTCAAAAATTCGTTTTTATGCTATAGTTTGTTTGATTTTTAAATTTGCGGTGTCATATGAAAGGAATTGACATGAAAATTAGTAATTTATTATAATTTTTACAAAAAGGCTTGTCACCTTTTCAAAAATTCAATTAAACTCTACAGTTTTTTTTGATTTTTAAATTTAAAGTGTCATATGAAAGGGCTTTGCTTGAAAATATGAAAGGGCTTTACTTTAAAATGAGTAATTTATGAGTAATTCTACAAAAAGGGTTGCCGCCTGTTCAAAAATTAATTTTTATGCTCCAGTTTGTTTGGTTTTTAAGTCTGATGTGTTATATGAAAGGGCTTAACCTGAAAATTGGAAATTTATTGTCATTTTTACAAAAAGGGTTGCCATCTGTCAAAAAATGTAATATTCTGGTATAGTTTGTTTGATTTTTAAATTTAAAACGTCATCTGAATGGGCTGCTCCCTAGATGGATAATTAAATTAAATTTTTACAAAACTGGTTGCCACTTATTTGCAAAATTTTGTTGACATTTTTTCACTATAGGAAAGAAAGGAAGGAAAGGAAATGAAAGTGAAGGAAAGTTAAGGATAGGAAAGGAAAGGAGGGAAAAGAAAGGATAGGGGAAAAGGTAAGAGGAAAGTGTACGAAAGTAGAAAGGATAAAGCGAAAAGGAAACGCAAAAAGGACAGGAGAAGAGCAAAAGGAAGGAAACTGGAAAGAGAAAGAAGTCCGTAAAATGGAATTTTGGAGGTCGCTAGAGGGTTAGAATTTCACTATGTCTCCTCGGACAATATAACCAGTAACTATATGTTTTATTTTATAGATATTTTGTTATAGAAATTTTATATAAGAAATATGGTGTTTCCACTCTCAAATTGTTCCGCTTTCAATGTAATTGGTCGAATTTTCGACCACGGGAATACTAGTATTTCTTAATTCTAGTAAATCGATGGTAGAAAATTATGAAGTATAGTTTTCCATACGACAAACCGCAACTTCGTCAGCAGACTTTAATAATAACCACTTTAAATGTCTTAAAGCTAAAATGGCAGATTTGGCGAATTTAAGGATAATGTTTCGAAACCAGTGTTGAGGCTTTTTAATTTCTGCTCGTACCTTTTGAAAGTGTACTCATTATACATTTTCAATTCCATAAGAATCTATGAATCGATAAAAGTTTTCTGAATATTTCAACTCTGGCAATATTTATCAAATTAAAATAAATCATGTAGCATGGTCATGGTCCCAAGGAATAATCCATTCATATCAAATGAAATATATTCTTTAGATCTTTAGCCCAATGTTCAAAAAGAAAGGGCTACTATATTTAATATGCAGATTACACAGTCCGAACAAAATTAGCCGAACCCTTGAATCATTGAAATAGTACAGTCCTCGATATTTGTGGAGTGTGTAATTCTAAGTTTATCCTTCAAATGCACAAACTTACATACATACATATGTACAAACATGTGTATATAAAATATCCACGAAATCCCGCCCTACCGCGTCACCCTTTAACAACATAAACATGCTTAAGAATTTTCCACAATCAACATAAATCAAATAATTAGTCACAGCAGCAAACAGCGTAATATTCAACGTTTCTATTTCACAATTTTCTACACCAAAAAACCTAACAAATTTTCATGTTGTGCATTTCGGCAAGTTTTCTGACTTATAATTTTACTAATTTTTATGTCTCCCCAAGGAGACATTTTCCTTACATTTGCCTTGTAAGGCAAAACTATTAATTTATTTGTTGTTGGAAAGTAGTTTCTCTCCAAGAAATAATAAACCATGTATACTCATATCTGTAAATACATACATATGTACATACACACGTACATATGTGTACATATTGCCCTGCAGTTTCAAATGATTCTTTGGCACAAACTATGCAAACAAATATTTTAAGAAAAGGTGTCCTTTTACGTATTTATGTATGTAAAGTTGGCTGTAAAATGCGGTAATAACTTCAAATTTACCTTCATTTTCTAGCTCATAACTCTTTTGAGGCTATTTTAACAACTTTTCACCCTCAATAATAATATGAGAAGTTACAGAAGCATTAAAGTTCTTACGTTCACCACATTATAATTTATTACTGTGACTTACATAATTCTAGGGAAATTGTATGTGTCAAAAAGGAAGACAATAACTATATACATATTTACAGTTTTTTGGGACAGTATCTAAAATAATGGTCGGCAAAGTTGTGAGAGATTATTGTGTCGGAGAACGCAGAATGATTTCCGCTACATTAAAGCCCGTCTCCACATAACTTGATTCGCCAGAGAAACATGTAGCAAAACATCTCGCTCAATAAGCCGTCTCCACGAGGGTAATAGTGATTCAGTTTGTCATTTCTCTTTCTTGTTCTTCTTAAATGTTTGTATGTTTGCTTATTTTTGCGTCTTTGTTTTGGTCTGTGTGAGATTTCGATAGATTTTCGATACAAAATTAGAGAAGACATCGATATCATCGAGGTTGGCAAGATGATTCAGAATGAAACAGTGTTTCAATCTTCACTCGCTCTCAGAAATTTGTATGGAAATTGGCGAGTTTCGGCACTGGTTTCCGTGTCGAAACAAGATTGAGAGAGAAAATGCAGAAAAAAAGTGCGAAACACGTTATGTGGAGACATGGTATTAGTTTACCTGTATGTGTGATTCGACTCCGCACAAAAGTGCTATGGCCTGCATAAAATAACAACTAGCTCACAAGCTGCGTAAATGAACTTTTTATTTCAAATAAATACTGGAACGTGTGAAATTCCAGGCTCCATTGTTTCAATACTTCTTTATCTAATCTTGTTGGAGCATTTTATCAGGTATTTGATTTCGGTAGTAAAAATTTCAGCCTTCTGAATATCGCTTATAAAGGCCTAGCGAGCGCATTGTCCGGAAGCATGAAGCACAGCATTTTGCTCGAGCTGATAGGATTTTATCAGCGCGGTTTCAGAACTGCTAAGTCTACCGTCGATTTACCAGATTTTTATAGTGCTCCAGATCTTTGATTTTAAAGTAAAATCTGTGATAACTGCCTTAAAATTCAACGTAGAATCACGCTTGCCAACAAGTGCTACATATAGTCGACATGGCATGGACGACGTCAATAACAGATGCGATTTGGCATTTGAAGTATTCAAGAGTAGAAGAAAGCGAAGTAGTTTTTTGTCTGCTCGAGGATGAATCATAATTTTCCTGACCTACTTTTGGTAAAAATTACAGCACTTTTGTTCTTTTTTGTATTGCTGAGGCAACCACCTCAACTCAACCGAACCTTGTTTCATTCGGCTCGTTAAGGTCCATCCTAATAAAAAAAAAATATCTTACCTTTTTATTTCTGTAATTTCCAGCTGTACTCTATCCTATAATAATAATAATAATAATAAAATGTCTACGGATTTATTTAAATTTCAAATTTTATTAGGCACTTTGTAAAATTTATAAAAAAAAAAGAAACGAATGGAATCGCTTTTCTTTTGTGCATTTTAAATGCCCCAAAACCCCTAAACCTGACCCAATTCCACTTCAATTGATTTCGGCACTTCCTCGCTTATTTCCGGATTATAAATTTTGCCTGCAGCAATCACAAACTCCTCCTCACAATCCATTACGAAATACAAGAACGGACGATTCACTTCAAGCGATTCAATATCCGCCGCCGCAGCGCCGCCAGATGTGCGTGCCTGCGGATTGGAAGCGCTGAGACCACTTGCGCTACCGCCACTCTCATCAACGCGTACACTAACAAATTGCACAACTTCATCAACATGCAAATCGGCATCATCTGAAAGCAAACTGAGATCGGATTCTTGACGTGTGAATAGCTTCCTCAAGCCGATGCTCTTGAGCATAGCCTCAGAGCGTGACGTTTCATCAACTTGGAATTTAGGCAATGTAATGCGCAGTTCTTTCTCTTGTGCTTGTGCTTTGGCACCGATTAGATCTTCGGGTTGCAGTTTGTCGATTAGCGAACGCAGACCTTCGGGATCTGTGGGCAACACAATCATTAGCGCGTATTTTTTGTTCTGCAAGTAAAGAAGTGAAAAAAGTAAGGTAAGAACTGGCTTTAGTTCTTCCACACAAATCTTTACCTCATATGGCAAACAGAGCACTTTTGCATTCAACTGCTCCATATCAGCCACATAGAATTTGCCTATTGATTGCATCATTTGCGCCTTCATTGCATCCTCTGCGGTCATAAAGAAGAAATTCTCCTCATCGGTGTTGAGCTTGTAGAACGTTTGAGCCCAGCGACCAGCATAATAGAGACCATTGAAGAGCAGCATTTTGGTTTTAGCGCCCGTTTCGCGTCCAGTTATTGAATTTGCGCTCAAAGCGGTGGCGATGTCTTCTTTGCGGAAAAGACTGCGTTTGGCAAGTACCTGTTAGGGAGAGAATGCGGTAGGAATAAGCAAAAACTCATTTAACATTTGCTAAGAGAAGTCGATTTTTTTGAACTTAAATACTCACCCTTCTCACCGAACCAATGTGCGACTCGAGCGCTATCATTATCTCACCAGCCGCTGCATTCTTGTTAGCCGTATCGAGCGCGTTCTCCAATTTCTGCAATGGCAACGTGACCTTCTCGGGTTCATTAGAAGCTGACAGCTCTTTAATGGGCACGCTGCTCTCGCTATTAGGATTGTCTTCTTCTTCGTAATGTTTTTGTAGTTTCTCATCGGAATGCACGGTCTCATTATCTTCGAAATTTGTATCGTCTTCACGTTTGTTTATGCCCTTGTTTTTGAGCTCATCTGTTTGCTTCGAAAATTCTGCTAGATCTGTAGCTGGCGCAGTCGATTTCAGTTGTTCGCTGGCTTTGTCGATGTTTTTAGTGTTTTCTTTGGCGGTTTCTGTTGTTTTCGTTGCAGTTTTAGCGTTGCTTTTATTTTCTTTTGCCTCCGTCTGTTGTGCTGCTTTCTCCAGCGTAGTTGAGTCTTTCTTTTGTGCTTTTTCGATCTCCGCCTCGCCTATCTTTTTCTGTTGTGTTGCTTTCTCCAGCGTAGTTGAGTCTTTCTTTTGTGCTTTTTCGATCTCCGCCTCGCCTATCTTTTTCTGTTGTGCTGCTTTCTCCAGCGTAGTTGAGTCTTTCTTCTGTTCTTTTTCGATCTCCGCTTCGCCTATATTTTTCTCTTTTAGGTTCTCAGCTTCGCATTGCTTTTGTTCTTTTGTTTCATCGTGTTCAGCAATTTTTTTCTCTTCGGTTTGAGTATTTTTTTCTTCTTTCAATTTTTTGACTTCGTCATTCTTCTTCTCCTTCTCTTTTTCTTTCTTCTCTTCAGCTTCATTCTTCTTCTTTTCATTTTCTTTTTCAACAACATTTTCATTCTCTTTTTTCTCCTTCAGTTCTTCTGCCGCCTTATTCTCCTTGATCTCATCCAATATCGCAGGCTTCTCCACATACTGTTTATCATCGACAACGCGATCGAATTTCGATGCTTGCTTATCAGTCACCTCCTCACCATAATTATCCGCGATCGCTTGCGTCTGTGTTTCTGTAGCAACAGCTGCCAAATCACCAATCGCCGCACCCTCAGTGCGCAACCTCTTCAAAGTCTCGAAACCTTCTATATCCTTACTATTGCTCAACGTACCATTTTCCAAATCCAACGAAGTATTCGGTTCATCCCAATCATATTTCTCAAAATCAATATCCTTCACCGAAACAAAATAATTCTCACGAATCGCTTGCTTGAATTCTTCGCGTGCAGTGTTATTGCGATAAATGTACAACCAAGTTTGGAATGAGGGCGAGGTGGAGTATTCACGATTCCGATAGCGTGAGAGTATGCGCTGGAAGGAGGCGCGCAGCTGCGAACGTTCAGCGGGGAAGCCGAGCGTTTGAGTGAATTGATCGTAAGTCTCACCGGCGGCACCCTCCGCCAGCACGCCCAATATGGCGCTTATGCCGAGAGGTGAATAAACTTGATTCGCATCGATGTCGGCATTAAATTTCAGCATATTCAATGCGATCTTCTGCGAAGCGATGCTGGCGAAGTGTGGCAACGTTGAACCGGTGTTGGTAGCTTCAGCAGCTGCATCATCTCTAACTGCATCTGCCTTGTCGAGCTTCTGGGTGGTAGGCAGCGCTGCGGTGAGCGCGAAGTAGCAAAGGCAAGCGATCACTACAAAAATTAGAATGAGAAAAAGAATAATAAAGAAATTAGTTTAAAAGCAAAATGGAAATTAAAACTTTTGATTTTCTACTTCATATTGTTTATTCACTTACAAAGCGCTTTAATTTCCATAATTCATTCAGCTTGTGTGCCACTTTCTAAAACTGCACTCCCACTTAAAACAGTTCCAAATCAACTAAATATATATGTATATGTATGTATGTTATTACTCTGTAGCAATTTCTTCACCTTGCCGTTGCTGATCAAACGAAAGCTTAACTGCGAATGAAGAACATTTTGTTACGCCAAATGGTTTTAAGAAAATCCAACGTTGCAACTAACCATTCTTTGTCGCCGCCGAAGACCACAAACAAGAATATTCTACAACAAGTTATTATAGTTTTGTTTTTTTTTTTTTCATTTTCTGATCGTGCGTTTGTTGTTGTCGTAGCAACAACAAGAGTACATACATAGTAGGTAGTTGTTCATCAGCGCCAACGCTCTTTAAATATCAATAGCTGCAAATAACTGGTTATTGTGGTAGCAATGAAGTGCTGCCATAAACGCACTTAAGTATTATTGAACTTAAGAACTAGAGCATTTTTTGTACGATAAGTTGTTATTTGATTGCTATGCTCAATTATCAGAAAAACTTTATTGAAATTCTGAACTTAAGAGCTTAATGATTTAACTTACACTCAGAGAAAAAGCAAGCTAAATTTAAGTCTAGCGGGCTTGAATCAAGCCGAAAACGTGATGAAAGTCTGTTAAGCTTAAAAATGCTAAAATCAAGAATATATTCTTATTTTTAGAACGATTTTTTTGAAAATAAAAAGCTTATATTAAGAATATTCCATTTTGAAATAAGCTTATATAAAGTTAATTTAAGCACTTCCCATGATTGATTTAGGAATGTACATTCTTATTTTAAGAATGTTCAACTTTGGTTTAAGAATACTTATACTTGATTTCCCCTTTTTCGAAATTCAAAATTCGAAATCATTTAACCCACCTAACAAAAATAAAAAATAAAAGGTTTGGTTATGTACACATATGTACATATGTAATTCTTGTTATTACTATATTATATATAATTCTGTTTTTACATACATACATAGATATGCATGTGTAGATTATAAAGCAAAAATTAATTGTATATGCAATAGGGTTCTTAAGATAATGTTAGAACTATGTAGTTCGTATTACAAATATTTAATATAATATACTTGTAAAAGTAAAGTTACAATTACTTTTTGGTTGCTTGCATTTCACACAGGGTAGGAATATCATGTATTGTGGAACGATTTTCCGTCATAGCTTATAATGTCTTGTTTGAAAAACGAAAAAAGACACTGAAAATGACACATATCAGCTGAAACCGGTTTGTCTCCAAACCAAACTTTAAAAGAATCTTTCCGCAATATATCGTAAAGTTACAAATTAAAAAAAAAAAGTTGAGTTATGCAAATCTGTTAGAAGAGGAATTCGGTTTTGGCGTAATATTTGTATTCTTAGCTGATATTTCGTTTACTATTCAATCTTCATCAAATTCGGTTGCGGTTTCGTATAAAGTTTGGTATTTGGTTCGCATCATCTCCACTACCATCTTCGTCTTGTTTTTTTTTATTCCCTGAGGGGAAAAAAGAGGCATTTCAGATGCACACATATTTAATTCTTATTTTATACATACATACATATATGTATATATTTACACAATTATTGAATAAAATAACTAACCTCAATGGTTTTTCAATTAGGGAAAGAGCGACAATTTCAATTACGGGAAAATCTTGTGCTCGCGGTAAATATTACAGCTGTTTGTCCATTTGTTAATAAATACTTAATATCCCGATTTTTTCCATCCTGCTAAATTATTTTTTCTTTTGATTGAAAAAATTTTCTTTGTCACACGAACATTTGGTCATAGTATTCTTACATTAATAATTTCATTCTTAAAACAAGCTTTTTTCAGTTTTTTATCTTGCTTCAAGTATACCGTTCTTGATTCAAGAATGGGGAAATTGAAATTGAATTTATTTTTCCTTAATTTCTATAATTTTTAATTCAAGTACGACACAGGTTGTTCTTAGCCCGCAACTTTTCTCTTAGTGTACCATTTCCACTTACGTTTTCCAGATGGATTTTAGAAAATATCAACTGTATTTTAGAAAGTTAAAATTGGAGTTTAGAATAGTAGATTAGAAATGCAATTTAAATTTTCCAAACTCCAATTGACTTTCTAAAATCCAGTTGCTGCTTTCTACAATCCACCTGGAAATGGTGTAGAGCACTTTTTGTATGAAAATGATCAATTACTTTTTCCTTTATGAAATTTAATTAATTGTTTTTTTTTTTTTTTTTTAATTTGAAACAAGATACAGAAGATTACGCAGCGACGAAACCGGTTTATAACCAAATTAAACTTAAGGGTTGAGGAAAATTCGTTCCGCAATAGGTACATTGGGTGAAGAATTCCCTTATTATTGAACTTAAGAAATCAGATCAGTTCTAAACGATATATCTTCACATTATAACTTGCCTTTCCCTCCGCTGCAGTGCTTTATTATTTAAATGCATGTTTACAGAAGACATAATACGCTCTCATTAAAATAATTCACCTACTAATTCCATCGAAAATGTAATAAGACCAAAATAACCTCAGTCTGACACATACGAGTATATAACTAGTCCACTTTCAAACAGAGCTATGTGAAATTTTCCGATTTTGTGTTTTTGATGGATTGTGTGCCAGTATTTAAAGGTGTATAATATCCATTAAAAATTTATAGCAAAATTCTCTCGTGTTCTGAAGAAAATAGCATTAAATATGAAGACATATGAGTTGAATTTTTTGAAGTGGGCCACCTAAAATTTTTTCGACGGCCATGTATTTTAATGAAAGTGGGTAGTATGGCTCACAACGCTTAAACAAAAATACGTATTTAACAATTTTTCGAAATTCGAATTATTTTCAAAGTTATAGCTATCAACACTTTTCGAAGTTCCTCAGTTTTTGCCGATTTTCTCACGATTGGTCAAACCGATTTTGCTCCCTTAAAGTGCCCCAAAATTTTTTTTTTTGCTAATAGTTACTAATGGAATGCCCAACAACATCATACAAAAGCGCCATCCGACCGTGGTCCAGAACATAAAAATTGCGAATAATGTTTGCAAAAAAAATTATTTGCAAAAATAAGAAATGCAGTTTGCTAGAAGATATTATCTTTTATATATATGTCAAAATTTAGCAAAATCGGTTTGACCAATCGTGAGAAAATCGGCAAAAACTGAGGAACTTCGAAAAGTGTTGATAGCTATAACTTTGAAAATAATTCGAATTTCGAAAAACTGGGCCAAACGTATTTTTTTTTTGTTGTTGTGAACTATACAAAAAAGTTTCAGAAAGATAGTACAACTTCGAAAAAAAGTGGCCCACTTCAGAAAATTCAACTCATATTAGAAATTCTCTCTCTGTTTCTTTTTTTCTAATTTGTGGCTTAACATGAAAAATTCACATAGCCCTGCTTGAAAGTGGACTACTTATATGAAAAAGAACCGGTTTTCAATTTTCCATATATATCCTACAACGCATATGCTGCTCTTTTCCAGTCTTAAATATTCTAGAAAATGTGCTTCTAGTGAATAATTTTTACGCCATATTCCAAATTTTTTGACTTTCAATTCAAAAAAGTTAAGGAGCACTCCTCGAATTGAAAAAGAAGCTCGGCCTTAAACTTGTTAGGGTTATATTCGCGCCAGTGTATTTATATTACTATTATTCAATGAAAACAGATGTTTGTAGAAATATTTGCCCATATATTCATAATATAAATATTGAAAAAGGCACGAACAGAAAAAATAAAAATAAAATAAAAACTCAATGTAAAAAATAGGTCAATTGGTATTTCGAGACCAATGACTTTCAAATGGCCAAAGCTGTGAATGACAATAAAAAGTTAAATAAGTATTTATGATTTAATTGAAAAATAAGCTGTTGTTGAAAAATACGATTTTGGACTTGAACTTCACTCTACATCCACAAAAAAATTCTCTTTGCTGCAATGCAATGCCGTATACAAAAACTCTTTCAAATATAAATTCATGTATGTAAGTATGTACATTCACATATAACCCAGTTTATATGCAAATTAACCGGCTGAATCGAAAATATCACTCGTGCCAACAAAGTAAAAGAATTAAGAGGTAAAAAAATGCTACAATATAATAATAATAAAAAAAACGTCACAAATTGAGGACAATGAACTTGCCAAGCGAAATCGAGTTTTCTGTGTTTTGCATTTAAGCTTTTCGTATTAGCTTTTTTTATTATTTACAAATATTTGCTTATTTATTTTTTCATTTCAGGGACCGCAAGTTTTGATTATTTTGATGATTTTTGTATAAGCTTTTTTTTTTATTTATAGTTGCTGGTTTTTTTCTTTATTTTTTTCGATTTCGAGTTCAGAAAGTATTGATTACAAAGCTTTTACAAAAGATATCTAACATTCATACACTTCAAAAAAAAAAAAAAAAAACTCGATCAAAATTTTCTGTGGAAAAAACATCCAAAAACATTCAAACAAATTCGTTGACATGGTAATTTGTATGAGAATTCAATTTATCAAAATTAAAGAAATCAAATCTTCAAAACTAGGACAAGTTGGGTATGGAATGGCGCTTAGGAAATTTTTCCTTATTTTCATGTATGAATTTCTTGAAAACAAGTACAGAGAAACCTCTCCTAACGGACACCTCTCATGGGCGGACACCTCCCTTGAGCGGACATTTTTTCATGCACCAAGGTTTGGGTTCAATTTTTAGAACAAATTGCCCTCTCTTAGGCGGACACTCTCTTGGCCGGACGCGGACAGTTATTTACTATTGAATTGAACTAAAAACTTCTATTAAGCGGACACGAACCTCTCGTCAACGGACACTTTGATTTTTTTTAATAACAAATCACATAAAAACCTCTGTTAGGCGGACACGAAGTCCTCTTATGCGGACAAAATATAAGTATGTATAGCAATATAAAAAAAGTTCGCGGAATGTTTGTTAGGTAAAAAACACTACGATGAAAGGGGAATCACCAGCTAAAATAAATGCCCGCATGACTTTATTGGAATAGATATGAATCGTCTATTTTCAAAACCGGTCATCTCCACTCAAGTCGTTTGTGAGAAAAATGCAAAAAACTGCTCTTAAGAAACCAATGGTTAAAACGATTTGTGTTTATTATTATTATAGAGTAATTTGACTTGAATATGGCAGGTTTTGGTTAAGAAATTGTTTTAATATTAAATACAGGTGATGTTTTAGAATTGGATCTGATACCTAGCTTAAAAAATTAAAATTTTGGAGATGGCCGGTTTTGAAAATGGACGATTCATATAACAACATTCACGGATTTCCAGTTAGATGTTCTAACTGACGAAAACGTCGAAACCATTGATGATGATAGTACCGATACTGAAAGTATTACCGCTGAAAGTAGGTAATGCAATCTCCTCGAACGAATTGGCTTTGACTGCAGTTTCAAATTTGAAAAGATTTTGCACGGAAGACGTTATTGCATTTGAATTGTTGCAGAAATTTGAAAGCCATCTGCAAAACAATTTTATTCTAAATAAGCAAAAAACCCCGCGTCAATCGACAATTTCGCAATTTTTTAAATAATTTCAAAGATATCCCAACATTTCTAGTTCTCAGCAACTTACTAATTGAAATTTAATAAGTATGTTACTTTACTTTATGTATATATGTACATATTTACATACATATGTATGTATATGTACATATTTATATATTTAAGTGAAATTTTGAAGACATAAGAATCCTTGTTTTTTTCAGTGAAATATGAATAAATAAATCCTTTAAAATCCAAAAAATTTCTAAAATAGGAACCCACTCCCTTAAGCGGACACCCCTCTTGGGCGGACAAAATTTGCCCGACGGTGAGTGTCCGCCCAAGGGAGGTTTCACTGTATATGAAACCATGGCAACACATCGTCGCCCGGATAAATTAAAGTCGTATGTTGCATTTAAAGACTTTTGGGAAAACAGGTTTGAAGTTTGGAATTTTATTTCTTCAAAAGGTCTCTTTAGATTTTCTCCAAAGTCTGGCAGGATATTACTAGGCGACAAAATTCTTAAATTATTTTAATTTTGTTATATATTGTTTATTATTTTGGACTTTATAAAGGATTTTCTTCAGTAAAATTTTGTCGTATGTTATCTTTAGCAACAGTTTTGCAGGAAATTTGTATAACGACAAAATCTGCTCCCAGTTTGAACTAAATTAAAGATTTTTTAAATTAGTTAAATATTGTATTTTATTTCTCATAAAAGTAAATAAATTAAATAATTCACTGCAAGTAAAAGCACATTAGAAATTAGACGAATTCGCTTGTGATCTTGCACATAGGACAAAATGCTGCTCAATATCTCTTAAACTAAAAGAGATAGCAAAAAACCGATAACGTCATTCGAAAGATCTTGAGTAGTTTAGTATAACTGCATTATTAACTCAAATCGGCCCAAATTTCACATACGACACTAATTTATCCGGGCGACGACATGTAAACAACACTATTTTATAATCCTTTTAACATGTTTCAGGGAAAATGTACCCAAAACTAAGAAAATAGTGTTTAATATAGGGAAGCAAATTCCTTTGACCCCTCCATATATTTTTTTTCTCAGCGCATATTTGCAACTTTTATTTCATTTAATTTGAGTTGATTTTAAACGAAACTGCCAGATGCATGAAGCCAACAACCTAAAAATACTTCTAGAACACATCGCTTGTGATCGATTTGCCTTTTAATGTAAAAGAAATAAGTTTCTCATTCATTTTCTGGAGTGAAAATGTTCCAATATCGATTTGTTGTTAATTCAATAGGTCTTAACTGCCAAAATGAAAATGCCACAATACGCCAAAATGACACTTACGGCAGTTCCATAAACAAGAATAGAAAGTACTGAATTAAAGTTGAAGTTACATTAACTACTCGAGAGATTTCAGCACTTTTCGGAATTCCTCTCACACTGCAAATTAGAAGAAAACATAACAATTACTACATGCAAAATATATTAAAATTAAAACCTGCCTTTATCGTTGGAATATATCGAAAAAGATTAGATATGTAAAAATTAAACCAAAAACAATGTTTTTTTTAAGATTTTATTCATAGCGGCCCCTGTTTTAATTGTATTTCTTTCATTTGTTTGTTTTTCTTATTATGTATGGGCTTTGCCGATCTTTCAGCGCTCAATGGTGTGGTGAAACAAGTTTTTCAACTTGACTTTGAGCGTGAGTTAGGCGATTGTGTGAGCGCCAGCTGAGCCAAATGGGCGCGTCTAGAACAACTCGCGAAACATTACAAAAGCACTTCACGAACTGGTACACAATTCTTGTGCCGCATAGGTGCAACAACATATATATATATATACCTTTGACAATAATTTATCGTTTAAGCTTATTAGGGCTGTGCTTAATTTTGGCTAAAAAGAATTAAATAGCGAATCAATGAAAAAGTTGAAAATAAAATTCAGAAATGATTGCAACTACACCTAACTGGAACTTCTGCACCCTTCAACTAAAATTTATTACGTATTCCTATTTTGTTTATGACTTTTCCCACACTTGTTTGTTTGTTTTTTTTTGCTAAGTTCTTCCTATACAAGTGCATACAAACAATGCTTAAACTTTCATTCAACGCATGATAAGAATCATTGAGTCTGTAATTAAATCTTTTCTCTTGAATTTCATACGTAACTGATTTTAAAGTGAAAATTACAGTGAACAACCCTCGAAGCACAGCGTACACTTAAGTGGTAACCGTGAAAATTTCTCAACTACTTATTTCTACTCATCACCTTGCAGGGGTTGAAAGAGATGTTTGGAAGGATGCCCCGGAAAGTAACTGTCAACAATTTTTAAGGAGTGAAATTTTGTAACCGTTTTGTTGTTTAGAGATGGAAGTACCCCATCGGGGTTTTGCAAATATATCTTTTTCAGAAAATTAGAATCGATTATTTTGCCAAAAGACCTTGGAAATTTTAATTCACTTCAGAAAGTGACGACAAAAAATATTTGATATATGTATGTACCTATTTGATATCATATTATTAGGAGATTTAAGCCAAGACTTTTATAGATTTTTTATTATTAATATTATTATTATTATTATTATTATTATTATTATTATTATTATTATTATTATTATTGTTATTATTAGTATTATTATTATTATTATTATTATTATTATTATTATTATTATTATTATTATTATTATTATTATTATTATTATTATTATTATTATTATTATTATTATTATTATTATTATTATTATTATTATTATTATTATTATTATTATTATTATTATTATTATTATTATTATTATTATTATTATTATTATTATTATTATTATTATTATTATTATTATTATTATTATTATTATTATTATTATTATTATTATTATTATTATTATTATTATTATTATTATTATTATTATTATTATTATTATTATTATTATTATTATTATTATTATTATTATTATTATTATTATTATTATTATTATTATTATTATTATTATTATTATTATTATTATTATTATTATTATTATTATTATTATTATTATTATTATTATTATTATTATTATTATTATTATTATTATTATTATTATTATTATTATTATTATTATTATTATTATTATTATTATTATTATTATTATTATTATTATTATTATTATTATTATTATTATTATTATTATTATTATTATTATTATTATTATTATTATTATTATTATTATTATTATTATTATTATTATTATTATTATTATTATTATTATTATTATTATTATTATTATTATTATTATTATTATTATTATTATTATTATTATTATTATTATTATTATTATTATTATTATTATTATTATTATTATTATTATTATTATTATTATTATTATTATTATTATTATTATTATTATTATTATTATTATTATTATTATTATTATTATTATTATTATTATTATTATTATTATTATTATTATTATTATTATTATTATTATTATTATTATTATTATTATTATTATTATTATTATTATTATTATTATTATTATTATTATTATTATTAATATTATTATTATTATTATTATTATTATTATTATTATTATTATTATTATTATTATTATTATTATTATTATTATTATTATTATTATTATTATTATTATTATTATTATTATTATTATTATTATTATTATTATTATTATTATTATTATTATTATTATTATTATTATTATTATTATTATTATTATTATTATTATTATTATTATTATTATTATTATTATTATTATTATTATTATTATTATTATTATTATTATTATTATTATTATTATTATTATTATTATTATTATTATTATTATTATTATTATTATTATTATTATTATTATTATTATTATTATTATTATTATTATTATTATTATTATTATTATTATTATTATTATTATTATTATTATTATTATTATTATTATTATTATTATTATTATTATTATTATTATTATTATTATTATTATTATTATTATTATTATTATTATTATTATTATTATTATTATTATTATTATTATTATTATTATTATTATTATTATTATTATTATTATTATTATTATTATTATTATTATTATTATTATTATTATTATTATTATTATTATTATTATTATTATTATTATTATTATTATTATTATTATTATTATTATTATTATTATTATTATTATTATTATTATTATTATTATTATTATTATTATTATTATTATTATTATTATTATTATTATTATTATTATTATTATTATTATTATTATTATTATTATTATTATTATTATTATTATTATTATTATTATTATTATTATTATTATTATTATTATTATTATTATTATTATTATTATTATTATTATTATTATTATTATTATTATTATTATTATTATTATTATTATTATTATTATTATTATTATTATTATTATTATTATTATTATTATTATTATTATTATTATTATTATTATTATTATTATTATTATTATTATTATTATTATTATTATTATTATTATTATTATTATTATTATTATTATTATTATTATTATTATTATTATTATTATTATTATTATTATTATTATTATTATTATTATTATTATTATTATTATTATTATTATTATTATTATTATTATTATTATTATTATTATTATTATTATTATTATTATTATTATTATTATTATTATTATTATTATTATTATTATTATTATTATTATTATTATTATTATTATTATTATTATTATTATTATTATTATTATTATTATTATTATTATTATTATTATTATTATTATTATTATTATTATTATTATTATTATTATTATTATTATTATTATTATTATTATTATTATTATTATTATTATTATTATTATTATTATTATTATTATTATTATTATTATTATTATTATTATTATTATTATTATTATTATTATTATTATTATTATTATTATTATTATTATTATTATTATTATTATTATTATTATTATTATTATTATTATTATTATTATTATTATTATTATTATTATTATTATTATTATTATTATTATTATTATTATTATTATTATTATTATTATTATTATTATTATTATTATTATTATTATTATTATTATTATTATTATTATTATTATTATTATTATTATTATTATTATTATTATTATTATTATTATTATTATTATTATTATTATTATTATTATTATTATTATTATTATTATTATTATTATTATTATTATTATTATTATTATTATTATTATTATTATTATTATTATTATTATTATTATTATTATTATTATTATTATTATTATTATTATTATTATTATTATTATTATTATTATTATTATTATTATTATTATTATTATTATTATTATTATTATTATTATTATTATTATTATTATTATTATTATTATTATTATTATTATTATTATTATTATTATTATTATTATTATTATTATTATTATTATTATTATTATTATTATTATTATTATTATTATTATTATTATTATTATTATTATTATTATTATTATTATTATTATTATTATTATTATTATTATTATTATTATTATTATTATTATTATTATTATTATTATTTATTTAGGCTTAAAATACAATTTTAATGCTAAAAAACTAAG